>CM057338.1:363306641-364556641 GCA_030015575.1 Agapanthus africanus
TCGAGCCCACTTCCGGCCCGGCGCTCTGCTAGGCCCCGGGGAGGGATCCGTCCCCGAACGCTCAGGGACGCGGCCGCCGGAGGCACTGGGACGGAGGCCGAAGGAGCCGGGGCAGGCTTCGAATGGGAAGAGCTGGCGCCTCCAGCCCTCGTGACCTTCTTCGGTTGGCGCATGGAGGCTCGGAGCTCGTTCATGTCCATGGGTCCTGCACAAAACCAAATGCAAAGAAGTCAGCGACACATGCAATATAAAAGCCAAAAAGCAAGCCTCACTTACCGACAAACTCGACGGGGCTGAGCCCGGCCCAACTCAGGACCTTCTCAAACAGCAGCACGTCAAATCGGGGGACAGGCTCCCACGCTGCCACTCTCACCGCGGCGGGGTCATTGGACTGGTTCCCCGGCAAGCATTTTTCCCTCGACCACTTGGTGGGCACGGGCCAGTCCTCGCCCTCGGGCGGCGTGACGAAGAAAAACTTCTTCTTCTAGTCGTGAATGGAAGAAGGCAGGACTACAACTCCTGTCTCGGCGGCGCTCCTTTGTCGCTTTATGAAAGAGAGGTAGACCCACATCGGGTCGCCCACTCGACCCCAGGATGATTTTTGAAAACAAGGGAAGAATCAAGGATGGAGAGGCTGAAGGGAACCGCCTGTAGCTTCAGGCGGATCAGGAACCCGAGGAGAATCCTCCATGAGTTCGGCACTAACTGGCCAGGGGCTAACCCGAAAAAGTTCAGCGCTTCGACGACCTCGGGAGAGAAGGGCAGGCGCGTTCCACCCTAAAAGGCTTCCAAGTACATGGCGATCTCCTTACCCCGTACTTGGTCTGCCCTCTCTCCCTCCTTGGCCAGACGAAGCGTATAACGTGAGGGGATGTGGAAGCAAGCCCGAGCATTCGCAAGCTCGTCCTCATGCCTCACCCAACACGACGCGCCGGGGGCAGCATCTACCGCCTCCTCCCTAGGGGCTGCCCCCGCCGCACGATCTCAGGAAGAGGATCCGATCCCTGCTCTCCGGGAAAACTCGGGCTCAACTAGAGGGTTCCCTAGAACCTACTCCTACGACATCTACAGATTCTACGAAAGAAGACATCTAACCTGGAGAAGAGGGATCCTCAGGAAACAAAAGCAGAAGTAAGAAGACGAGCGCCGAACAACCAGGACTTAGAGCGAGAAAATATGAAGGAGTAGGGGTCCTGAAATGGGCCCCACCCCTATTTATCGCTGCAATCGCCCTCATCCAACGGCGCACTTTATCTCCCGCCAAAGCGCCTCCTCGCGTCCAACGGCTCCGATCGCTCTACCTGTCGTTCCCACACTGGGCCGCAACCCATCAGACGCCGCAGGTCTGCACACGTCGTGTCGACCAACCGACCCTTGACACGCGGACCATCGCTTCAGTGACAAGATGCACGAATCGGCGCACCTTCCTTAAATGCAGAGATCTTACCCTGATTCGCTGGCAGAAAAGACAGCTGACAGCCCGGGGACGCGTCCCGACGAAATCTTAGGAGGGAGCTCACCCCGGGCAGCCCGGAAGTCCACTCTTGACCCGACTCGTCAGCTGGTCGGAACAAGAGTGGGGGCTAATGATGATGCTCTATATTAGCGATCTCCCAGATCAGGACACATGGCAGATGACGTATCACAGAACTCAGAAAAAAGGGCCCACAAGGGCCAACCAGGCCACCCCTGCACCCGACCTGCGAGCACAAGATGGCTCACCTCAGAGCCCCCTACAAATTGGCCTCCTCGGCCTCTCAACTTTCCCCCGAGCTACCATGGGACCTAGATACCTCGGCACCCCCGCTTGTTCCCGAGCTCCCCCGCTCGTTTCCGAGCTCCCCCGCCGAGGCCATCTTCCTCTGTCCCTCCGACCGACCTACTCCACCACTGACAGGCGTAACCGCCGCTCCGCAAATCTCGCCATGCGCGGATTCTCCGCTGGAAACATCCCACGTTCCACGCCATCACGATCCCCGTTAACGGGCAATCCGCTTATTACGCGGGCGTGATGTCGGGAGCGTAATTGCCGGCGAGATTCTCACGCCTGCTACTGCGTGCTGCCGCCACTATATAAACCCCCATCACAGAGGGGTCAAGTAAGCTTTTTTCACCCCACTTAGCCGTTACCCTGCTCGGATCTTGTGCAAACTTGATCGTCGGAGGGTCCTCGGTGGTACCAAACCACCCCGGAACTTCCTTGCAGGTACTTGACGCAAACTCCTCAAAACCACCAATCTCCTCAAAACCCATTGAGACCCGCACGCAACAGGAGATCACCTCCAAGATCTACCGGGAGATCGACGGAAGACAACATCTGACGGAGACCAGAAAAGGACCTCCATCAATCAGCTCTTGGGCTTGGAAGCTGCATGGAGAACAAGGAAAGAGGAAGAAAAATACTATTTTATTCATAACATTAATTAATTCTAAGTTTCTTTCTTTCTCTCTCATGCTATTCTAGATAAAAGTTAATATAAAATAATTGCATTTATAACTTTAATAAAACTATTTTTATAACCAAAGCAAACAAAAGAAGTGCAAGAGATTACTATTTTCATGAACTTTTTTTTGAAGTAACTTCAAAATTACTTCCGGTATTTCCGTTCATCCAAATGGGCCCAAAGATGTAAAAATCCCGTCGAGAGTCGAGAGGTGTATATTTTTTGAAATTATAATATAATGTTTAATTTCAAAATGACTTTTTGTGTCCATAGGAAATGAAAGTTTAGGCTTGCGCAGTTTGGTGATCTGTCTTGCTAATTTAATGCCTTCAAGATTTGTAACATGATATTGGATATGGTTGCATATAAACTGATATTTATTATCATCCTATTATGGTGAGTAGCAGATAAGATAGGTATTTTACTATTAAATTAAAATTATTAATTAATGGTTGTCTGAGACCCAATTGGTCTTTTTTTCCCTAGCAAATCTGTTTAAGTGTATTTTAATTTACATATGTAACTAAACATGCCTAGAACAAAAAATTACAATAGATGATGTATGTAAAATGAAGCTATAACAGATTCAATCATCCGTAGCAATTAGTTAGAAAAGATTTTTATTTTTCAATGTTAGTCAAGTACTTAAAATACTGAATCAATATTGGTAATCCTTTTCGATTGTCTTTTCTATCAACAATATTATAAACTAAAACGCTATAACTGATCGATCGGAGAAAGTGAAAATTAATGAGAAAAAACCATTTTCCAAGCTCTTGACTCTTATTTGACAGCCTCATTAAATTAATATTTGAGGATCTAAATGTGTTAAATTAATCCCCTATATTTTTCGTTTAACATTCTTCGAATTTGTGATCTCCTTATCAAAATTCCTATGTTTTACTGTCTTTCACCTTTTTAGTGTAATACAAAAGTTATTGTATGACTATTGTTACAGAAATAAAGATGAAAAGACTAAGAATTTAGGGTAAATCATAAGGAGCTAAAATCAAATATGATATTATTTAAACAAAAAAGGTAAATGACATTAAAATACCCTTAACTATCATTGATTTTCTCTAAAATGCCTGAAAGTTTTTTTCATTATACTAAAATACCTTAGGTGTTACTTTTTTTGGTGAAAAATATCTTTTGAAAACCATATTATCTTATGTAAAATACTTTTTATGGTATTTTAGTGAAAAACCTCGATAGTTGAGGGTATTTTGGTGTAATTTACCCAAAATAAAAAGACAATAAATCCACAAAAAAGTAAAAGCCGATACTCTCAAGTTATGCTCTTAGCCAGGCCCAAGGGTAATTTAGACCATATCAAAAATGGTGTATTTGTCTTTTAGGCAAAAGATACTCTTTTTAGAGGAAGTTACATTTTTGATCTCCTATTTGTATTAGTTAAGAGTATATGATATAATAGTCCAAAAAATGACCTTATTGCCTTCATTTAATTCCCACATGATAAAATATTGCACCAGTTCATTACTCGGTAGGAATGGAGAAACTGATGCACGAGCGACATACCAAGCATGTAATTAACAACGAAAAGACAATTTAATAACGATACGGGAATAACTAAATAAGAATCACAAACCAAATAAGAGAGGAATTTGTTAACGAGATTCACCCACCGTATGGCTAGTTTTCGGCAGAGCGGAATCTGTAATGTCTACTATAATCTTGAATCAAGTACACTACGTTCAAACCCTAAGAGATCTCTCTCAAGCCTCTCTATATCTAAACCGTCACCCTCTCATACAATATTCTTTCTTCTATTTGCTGTACATAAAGCATATAAGAGGTCCATATTTATACGCAAACCAATTCCTACTATAATTATGAAACTGCTATAAGACACTTCTTAATTAAAAAAATGTCATAATTATAAAACTGTTATACGACACTCTTTAATTAAGAAATTGTGGTTTTGGTAAAATCTGATATGGCTTGTATTAAATTTCTTCATAATTTCAACAATCTCTCACTTGGAGATACTTCAGTCTTAATTTCCAACGCTAGCAGACTTCACACGACTCCGCTCTACTCTCTTCTCATCAGATTTTCATGTAGAGCTTCACCATCCTGCAATAAAGATCCAACTGATCTCTGTTTACGACTTCGGTGAACATGTCCGCTGGAGTCTTTTCTCCCGCGATCTTCTGCAGTGTCAACTTACCCTCTTCTACCGCTATACATATGAAGTGGTGTCGCACCTTGATATACTTTGTCCGAAAGTGATATGCCGCATTCTTTGCCAAATGTATTGCATTTTGGCTGTCGCTCTACAAAGTATTGAAGTCTTGCTTCTTTTCCAATTCTTAAAGTAGCCCTTGCAACCATATTATATCCTTACTGGATTCCATGATTGTCGCGTATTCAGCCTCCATAATCGAAAATACCACCACCTTTTGTAATTGAGAGACCTAACTCACCGCTATTCCCCCAACCATAAATACGTACCCTTTCATGCTCTTCCCACTATCTCGATCTCCCGAGTAGTCCGCATCAACGTAAATTTACACCTTTAGAGAGTCACCCCCAAAACATAAATGGTGACTTGACATACTCCTTAAATAGCTCAACATCCACTTCACCGTATTCCAATATTCCTTCCTCAAATTTTACATATACTTGCTAATAACTACCACTATATGTGCAATATCTGGTCTCGTACTCACTGTAGAGTATTTTTCGTCACCTTATTGAGATATGAATGCACGTGCTTGTCAGGCGTGTATAGATTCCTCCTGCCTGGGGTAGATTAGGGTTTATTGATTATGGAGATCCAAATCTTCGGCAGCTGCGGACTAAGCTGCCGTTAATTACCCTTCGCTTTGGAAGCGAGAGAACCTCCGATTGAGAGATCAAACTGTACATGCGAACTCAACAAGATTTGTTGGTGTTTGAGGGTAATGCAGAAGGGTGTGTTCATTTCATTTTTATTTTTTTATTCTATTTACGACAAAAGGATTTTTTTTAATTTGAGAAGACACATCTTTTTTTGTATTTTCATTTTTTTAATTTAATGTTTTTTGGGGAAAAGTATGGGAAAAAGAGGGTGAGGAGCCTCCTAAGAACGCGTGAGACGGCACGTACCTGGCATGTGTCCGCTGGGTGCCAACGGGTCACATTCCCTGCACGTAGCCACTGGGCGCCAACGGACCATGTGTGCGGGAGCTAGCGAGCCACGTGAGCGGCATGTGGCCGCTGGGCACAGCGGGCCACATGAGCAGCACGTGCCCGTGGGAAACACCAGTGGAAAAAGGGGGCTTATCCCCTGAGCTGGGAGTTGAACTTCCGAGAAAGTTTGGAGTTAAACTCCAAGAAAAAGAGAGATTTTACTTGGAGTTAAACTCCCCAAAAGGATTTTTATTTTGAATTCGGAGGAGTTAAACTCCTAAAACATTTATTTTGGATTTAGAGGAGTCAAACTCCCAAAAGATTTTTATCTGGAGTTAAACTTTAAAAAGATTTTTGAGAAGAAAACCAAAAAAAGAAGTCTCTCAAAACTTTAAGATCTAAATCTTGGATTTTTGGATGATGAAAGAGAACTCCTCTTCTCTTTTGAGCCTTGGATCCTCCCAAAAATGAAACTTTTGAAGATGAGTCTCCTCCTTCCTTCTTTCTTTTAGTTGGATATTGGAAAAAGGGATTGTGAGATTTAAAATCTTCCCTTTTAGAGATCTGATGGGAGATTTGAACTCTTATTCAAGAATTTTATGGTGAAAAACTATTTATTTTGAGAAAAGAAGAATTAAACTCTTGATTTAATTCAAAAAAGAAGGAAGGTTTAAAATCCTGAAGAAGACGGGGGCACAGAACTCTAGATTGATATGGGAAGAATCTTGTTATTGCCTATTGGGCTTATGAAATGGCACATGTGCCTTTTCCATACCATTTGCTTTCTTTGTTTTGCACATAAGCCAAAGGCATTTACAAAATTTGCTTACTTGCTTATTTTTATTATATTTATTCATTAAAATTACATTAAGCTTATTTATTGCTTAACAATTATTCATTTGGCATTGAGGGCTGGCCTCTTGCTTGGACTTAGGTTTGGGTTTGGGTCTACTTGACTTGGATTTGGGATTGGGCCTGACCCCTTTTTTCGGGTCTTGACTTTGACTATGGGGTGTAATTTTTTACTCCAACAAAATACCCCCTATCAATGAATGCATACTGCGTATATGGGCCGTGTGTATGAAATTGATGGATCTTCTTTTGTGAAAAGTTTAATTTTCGAGGTATTTGATTTGGTTCCTTTTTACGATATGAAGGTCGATGCCCCTTTTTGCGACATAGCGGTCGGTGCTTGATTTTGCTCCTTTTTGCGACATGAAGCTCGATACTTGACTTGGCTCATTTTTGCGACATGAAGGTCGATACTCCTTTTTTGCGACGTAGCGGTCGATGGTTGAATTTGCTCCGTTTTGCGACATGGCGATCAATACATAGATTTGCTCCTTTTTGCAACATGACGGCCGATTTTGGTTTTACTTTGTTTTGTGACATAACGGTCGATCTTGGTTTTGCTCTTTTTTGTGATATGACGGTCGATATTTGGTTTTGCTCCATTTTACGACACGACGGTTGATATTTGGATTTTCTCCGTTTTGCGACATGGCGGTCGATCTTGGTTTCGCTCCGTTTTGTAACAAGGCGGTCAATATTTGGATTTGCTTCGTTTTGCAACATGGCGGTGGATACTTGGATTTTGCTCCTTTTGCCACAAGGCGGTCGGTATTTGTTTTCGCTCCTTTTTGTGACACGGTGGTCGATACTTGGATTTTGCTCTTTTTTACGACATGTCGGTCGATATTTGTTTTTGATCTGTTTTGCGACATGGATTTCAATCTTGGTTTTTTCTCTTTTTTGCGATATGGCGATTGATCTTGGTTTTGCTCCATTTTGCGACATGGCGGTTGATATTTGTTTTTGCTTCTTTTTGTGACATGGCGATCTATCTTGGTTTTGTTCCGTTTTGCGACATGGTGGTCGATCTTGGCTTTGCTCCATTTTGCGACTGGCGATCGATCTTGGCTTTACCTGCTATCGGAATATTTGGAAATTGTAGCTTTAGTTTGGTTTCAGTATCACTGCACTGGAATAGTACCAGGAGAGACTCATCATTTGCCGTTGGGGAATTTAGGATTTTGATTTTGATTTGGCATTAGTATCACTACACCGGAATAGTGCCGGGAGCGACTCATCATTTGCCCTTGGAAAACTTAGGACTTGGGTTTTGGGCCGGTATCAATACCGCTGACACTGAAGCGTGGTTCCAGGAGCGACCCATCATTTGCCGTTGCCCGTTGGAAAACGATGGCTTAGGAGACAGTTTTAGGTCCATGTTGCCTAAGGCTTTTTTAATTTTATGAGCCATAAGGGTCTCATAAAAACATTTTCTCTCTACAAGTCGAGAGGATCTCGGAGGTGTAGATTCTCCTTAGGAATCGTGGGGATTACTAAGTGTGTTGCTCTTTTGTGAGTCGTAAGGATCTCATACGGGAATATTCTTCTCACAAGGTCGAGAGAACTTTGCGAATGTATTTTCGTCCATTTTCACGAGTTTTTACCCTTTTGGATTTTCATAAACTCGTCGACAGTCCTGCTGGTTTTACTCACGGTGCTGATCAGTCATATATATTGCACATTTTTACGGTCATTTTTCCTATTTTTATTAATTACTAAATATGTTATTTATAATTTAAGAACATATATGGGTTTATGTGTAAAAAGATTTTGTCATATGTTTCTTAATTTATAATTAATATAATTGGGTGTAATATATGCATATCATATTTAAATAAATTATCCATATGATTCTTAATCATTATTATTAAGATGTGCATATCATATCATATCAAATAACCTTGAATTCCTTAACCACTAAGTAATTTATTTGTGAATAAATTGTTGGAATATTTTCTCAAATAAAATAAATACTACTAATTATTTGATTTGAGATATTGTGCAGGTATTAAATCAACAAATCAGCTTAAAACTACAAATATGATTAAGAGATCCAAATCAAATCAAGTTAGCAAATTAAATCTGCCAAATTTAGGAGCAAATTGAAGATTCTCGCAATTTCAAAAAGAAGACAACATTTTCAAGATTTTATCGTCAGAAAGAGTTCCAAAAATCAAGAGGAGAAAGAGGAATAAATTTAGAGACGGGATCTCAATAAAAGGCGGCGGATCCACGGCCACAAATGAAGAACCGCGACGGATCCACAGTGGATATTTTATATCAATCAATGAGATTTTTGTGACAGATTCATATTTTTGTATGAATAGATATCGAATCTAGGGTTTCAAGTTCCAGAGCCTATATAAAAGACCGAGCAGCAATAAAGTAAAGATTTAGGTTTTTCTATCTAGGTTTTTTAGTTTTTTTTAGCAATTTTCTTTTAGCCAATTAAATTCTGTAACGCAAATTTTCATTAATAAAAGGTAGAGTAATTTTTAATGCCTGTCTCTTTAATTTTCAGCAATTTATTTTTTCGCATCTAATTTTATTGGTTAAATTGAATTGTTTTTTTTTATTTATAGATTTCATCTTCCTCCTCCTTCTTTCTCATCGATTTTGAAGTAATGATGCTAACAAAAGAAACTTTTTGCTTTTTTAAGGGATCTTAAAAGCTAACTTTATAATATATTTCTCAACCCTTTTCTCTTTTCTTTTTGATTTAATGAGCGAATAATTTTCTCGCTTGTTAGGGTTTTGAGGAGTGGGTATTTTATTTGATAGATATTTAATTTCAATTATCTTTATTATTTTTAATTCTTTATAAATTTTAATCAAAGCGAATCTTAACCCTCTTACTTGGGCGCACCCTCAATTTATGAAAGTTGCGAGCTCGATTTGAGTTTAGTCAAAGTTGCTTTGATTGAAGGTTTTAGTGTAATAACGATCAATGGAGGGACAAGGGTAAATAGAGAGAATCTCTCGTACCCCTCTTAGCACTCTAATACACATTCATCGTTATTCCAATAGCATTAATTAATTAAGAAGATAAAAAGAATATTTTTATATTAAAAAAACCCTATCTTTTAAACTACCCAGTCCGAAGAACCCTACAACCCCTTCTCTTATAAAGTTTTCAAATCTCTTTAGTATAAAACGATAAAAATCCAACTTTTCTTTTATTAACTCGTCTAAAAAAAGATAAATAATTTACCATCTCCCTGTGGATGACACGTACTCACTATCGGCTAGCAATTTGCGACACCGTTATTGATTACAGTATTTAGGACACTTTAAAAACCAAGTTTTTCTCACAAAGCAGGTGTCCTTTCGGGTTTTCATCCGTGCCCGTTTTGCTTGTGGACATACCGTTTTTTAGCCTCGTTAGTGGAGTTCCATTGCCGGTGGGACTTTAGATGTAGCTTCGCCGGTGGGACTTGAGAGAGATAGGGGTCGTTTATGCCCGTGGATTGTATACGGTTTTACAGAATTTATGACCTAAACCGTAGGGCTGTTGATTGCGGTTTTGGGACTTAAGCATGTTTTAACTTGTTTGTGCCCATGGATTGTATACGATTTTATGAGATATATGATCCAGACCGTAAGGAAGGCTCAATTCGTCTGTGTCTTGGAGCATTCATGCGTAATATTTCTTGAGATATCGGTCATTGATGGGTGGTATAGGCCTTTATCCCTCGGCGCTTATCAATTGGCAAGATCCTCCTTCAAACACTTTCTCGATGATATGTGGCTCTTTCCAATTTGGCTCGAATTTTCCCTTGGCATGTCGATTGGGGATGATCGGCCTTTTGAGGCAACACCAACTCGCCCTTCTTGAAAGCGCGGAGACGGATCATCTTATCATAGGCCCGTGATATTTGGGCTCGGTACATGATTGTTCGTGCAAAAAGTGTTTTGTAAATAACTGCAATCAAGACGGTGTCGCTAGTAGCTAGCCGCGATGAGTACGGGTCATCCGCAGGGAAACGTAAACTCTTTTCTTAGTTTAGACGAGTTGATAAAAGATGAGATGGTTTGATTGTCGTTCTATTTTAAAACGGATATAAAATTTATAATAAAAAGACTTATAAGGTTCATAGGACTTAGTAGTTAATGGATGAATATTTAAAAATGACTCCTTTAATCTTTTAATAGTTTAAAACTAGAACGATAGTGATGAATGTAGATTAGGTTTCTTGGAGGGAATAGGGTTTCCCACTACCAACCCTTGTCCTTTTATTGATCTCTATTCATGTCAATCCCTTAACAAAACAAGTGTTTAACCAATCTCAAATCGTGGTCGTGACTATCAATAAATTGATAGCGCGCCCGATAAGAAGGTTAACATTTATTTTGCTAAAGTTTATAAATATTAAAATGTTAAAAGAAGTTAAAAGATTTTTCATCTATTATCCTACCCTATCCTATAAATCCTAGCAAGTAAGAAATTACTCGCTCATGGTTAGTGGTGATTTAGAAGAAAAGTTGAAAATGAATGAAACCATAATTAAGATGCAGAAAAGTAATGTGAAAATGTAATGTGTAAATTAAATGCGGAAAAGTAAATACAAAAAGAAAAACTATCTTTATTAATCAACTATTGCATTACAATTCTCTTCTTAGAAAGTAGATTATAAGAACCCTAATTGCTCTGGTCTCTCTTCCTATGGAGGTAAGTGAATAGATGATTATGTGATCCTTTTGATGTATACTGTAATGAATCTGTTTTAATATACAAAATTTTCTTAAAGTTAATGTACTGAATGGAGTATTTGCAAGCCTGAGTATACTTTAAGTATTATTTTGTTCGAAAAACAACAAGAAAGCACCAGCAGCTCATTGGTAAAGCCTTGCACTGCTGTGATATAGCTCCTGTGTTCGAATCCCCTCAGCCACATATTATTTTTAATGATTTTTCTCTTAAACTTTTTGGAAGCCCAAAAGTTTACACGTGCAACACACGTAAAAATAAAAGGTCAGATTAAATAAACATGTGGAATATGTTATATGAACAGATCTCGACACGTGGCACAAATCCCACACCCCACCTCAACCAAATGACTGGCGAGATGAGCATAAAGGCCGGCGCCGCCGGGAATGATCCAAAATTTTGAACCCTAGTCGTTTGGTCTACCCCCACTACTCCTCTTCTGTTTGTTTTTCCTGAAATTAAATAGAGAATTAAAAATGAGCATTAATCCAAGTTTAAATGCATTTTTAATTCCTTTCTTCAATCCTTAAAACCCTAATTTCTCCTATAAATACCACATCATATCCTAGCTCTCTCTATTCTGAAATCCATTATAAAAAATTCTCAAATTTTTCCAAGTCAAAGAAGTGTACAAGTGGAGTTAGCCCAAGGTCACTTTCCGGGAGCGATCTAAGAAGATTCCGGCGACCCCGCAACTCCATGAAGCTCTCAAATCTTTTCTATACCTCCTCTCTCTCATTCCAACTCGTAAGTTCCCTCTTTTCTTCTCTCTTCCTAACTTAAAAAGTTCTCTTTTTAAAACTCGTCGGAAGTGGAGTTATTCCGATATCTGATTCTACATTTGTTAAAAACACCATCTTTCTTAATAACCCATCGTCCAAATCATTATATCTTATTTAATAATCTTAAAACAAATCTTAAGAACAAGTTTCATATTAAAATATCATGCTATGTAGCTTTTATTGCACTTTTACGTTTAAATACTATAAACTTTACATACGACGTCTTTTATCATATTTGCTTGTACTACCTTTAGGAAAAATCTCATGAGGTAATGATCTACCTCTCACAACAAGCATCTTGATATAGCACGATTTGCTTTTGAACAATATCTTTGGGATAAATACGACTTTACATTAAAATACCATAAACTATTAAAAACCGTATTCTTTCAATTGTACTATATACATTCCTTGCGATTAAGCCTCTACAACCCATTCTGGGGAATCCGACCGGGATGGTGCGGGACTAGTAGAGCGAGATGCAGACCTCCTCACGGAGCATCCGATCTCGATGGAATTTTTAATGCAATTTTAAAGAAAAACATGATTTTCTATTATATATATATATATATTATCAAATCATCTATTTTAAATATATAATAAATTTCATATTTTTCTAAACAAAAGAAAAGAACCACAAGTTTCATGAAAATCTCATCAAGAATCCATACAAGTCAAATTTACACAAAAATACCAAATATTATCCAAGCTAGGTTTTATTCACTAGAATACCTCACTTTTAAAAGTTACATTTATGAAATCATAAATACGATAAATAAATACTTGAGCTTTATTTTGAATGTATATTAAAACTATTTTTCATAAAACCCCCTCAAGTTATATTAATTTATATTAAGGACCCTAGTAAATATAGGTTTAAGCGGGACCAATTCTCTTGAGCCTCAGGGAGCCGGAGAAAGTAGGTGTTTACCTATTTAAGGTAGAAAACTAAAACGGGGTTATCAATGGTAATTGGTTTGGAAAAAGTCACAAATCCTGCAGTCCATATGCAGCAGTTACCGATAACTCCAACACCTAATTCAGGAATCCAGTTCTGTCTAAGTGTCTGAATCAGTCAGAGTCTCAGTCTAATCTGAATGCGATCTATACATGAATACAATTCAAATATAACTCCAATACAACATGAATCCATAGATACTAGAACTTGAACATGAATATCAGAATACTATCCAATATCAACATGACTTGATTTGACCGAACTATGGATATATATTGACTTGACTACATGACTATCCGTTTACATTCTTATCCGTTTACATGAACAATCTATACCATGGTCTCGGCAAGTCTTATATCTATAAATCATTAAAATCAATACAAAATACATTACGGGATTTTTAAAGGGATACACTGGTACGGAATGTGTTAAAAGTGGTACGATGATAGTCACTATAATACACCTAATCCGAACATCCGTTGCCGTTGTCCCGTGGGTTTTGATAGGGCCTTGTTATCTATATACCTTAGTCCACGGAGAAAGTTGGACTACTTTCGTATACACTGGCACATTCTGTACCAAGTTACAAACAACTACGTTAACATAACAAACATACATTATACAGTTATATTCTATTGTCCATTCTATTTTCTCTCTCTCTTTTGGGAATTACCGAGCGATTGTTCGCTGATGACATTCCTTTTCTCTTCTTTCTTTGGAATGTTGTTAGGAGGACCTGAATCTCTGGAGATCGAGCCCAGCCAGGACGATTTGCAGCAGTTCATTGAGAACTCAGAACTCTGGTTCACTTGTATATACTTTTATTTTCAGTTCATGACATTGTTTAGGCATTGCATTCTAGTATTGTATTTACTTTTCAGTGTATTGTAAAGAATGTTTAATCAATAAAAAGTTGCTGTTGATTTATATCTTTTGTCATTTCTTATATACATTTATTATATTGCTTATTTACGCTTAGCGTGTTTACTTCTGAGTAAATACGTCGCGTCCCTGCCATGTCTCCTTACCCGTACACTGGGAAGCGGGGCGTGACAGGTTTTGTTGGTGGTCCATGCAGGTCAATTCTGCGTAGAAACCAACATAACCATGCAGGTCAGTTCTGCATGAAGTTATACCATGCAGGGTCATTACTGAATGGAATCCTAAGCAATATAAATCACAAGAATTATAAGAATCAGCAACTGAACGTTCTTTATATTTCATATTCTTTGAATCTACCCTAACCCTATTTTTCTTTCAAGATTATGGATTCCCCGAACAACACGAGCACCAACATGAACGACAACACCACACCACCACCTCTTCCACTTACACCTACCGTAGCAGCTCATATTAATGAGCAGACTGTATTGCTTGAGGCGATCAAGAGTCTTTTAAAAGGATAACAACAGCAGACTACTATCCTAATGAACCGCCCAGAAGCTGAGGCACCTGGAATAAAACAATTTTGGGCATTGCACCCTAAACAATTCTCTGGGAAAGAGATCCTTTTGGAAGCAGAGGAATGAGCTTAGTCGATCGAAGACGACCTAGCAGCAGCACAAGTGCCAGAGATCGCTTGGGTAAGGGTTGCAAAGCTGCAACTAATAGACAATGCCAGGGTATGATGGAAGGCGGAAGAAAGCCGTCTTGCCCAACCGATCGAATGGAGGATTTTTCGCGAGATGTTCGACACGAAATATTTTCCCGAGACCGCCTCTTTTGATATGGAGCAACAATTCATCCACTTGCAACAAGGTTCTATATGGACCAAATGTATGGATGAGTATGATACTGAGTTCACCATATTGAGCAGGTAAGATATGTCTTAAATATTCGAATTTCTAATATCACATATTACACAGCTAACTTAAGACCGTAACAGGTCTGCGGCCTATCTTATACCGACTGCTGAGATCAGGGCTAGACGATTTCAGTAAGGGTTGGACCCGGAGATCCAATCTGCATTACCTACAGGGGATTTCCCAACCCATGATTTGGCTTTGAAGGCTGTCCGAAAATATGAGGCAGTGGTGAAAAAGAAGGGCAGACCTCAATCTGCCGGTGTGAAGCGCCCTGTTACTCAGATAGTAGGTGGAGCCTCTTCCAGGCCACCGTTTGTATCCAGGAGACCGGGAGTATCTTTTAACCGGCCCAGTCCAGATTTCTGCTTCTATTGCAAAATAAATGGACACCTGGAAAGGATTGCAGGCATGCTAATCGCCTATGCTTAGTCTGTGGCTCACGATATTGGATTTTGTCCTCATAGACTCAATCCAAACCCTGCACCCAGACTAACAATCACCTATCCGAAGCGACCAGCTATCCAGGCACCTGCTCCCTGACTTGCTCTCCCAGCTCCACCTCCTCGTGGACCTACTACACCCCCTCCTCGTCAGTTCCATCCAGCATAAAGGAAGCTACCTCAAGGACAAAGAAACGGACAGAGGAATGCTCCCCAGCAAGGAGGAATGTACCTAGACGACATGCTTTCACAATGACTGTGGAAGAATCTGAAGCCACTGGCCAACTCATCACTGGTAACTCCCTTTCTTTTAAACTTTCTTTCAACCTTTATACATATCAAAATATCTTTTCCTATACCTAAACATATTCCACACAACTTAGGTACAATCTTAGTAGCCTCACTTCTTGCACTAGCACTCTTCGATACTGGAGTATCATATTGCTTTATGTCGCAACGGTTCGGCCGAACTCATGCGATTCTAGTCAAACTATTCGTATCCAGCTGGAATGTCAGTTCAGGGAACGGCATTCTAAAGGCAACTTTGGGATACGATGTCTGTCCAGTGGTCGTCTGCAGCAAATAAATTTATGCTGACTTCAAGGTGCTGGACATACCGAACTTCGATGTAGTCTTGGATATGGATTGGCTAGGAACTTTCTACGCTACCATCAACTGTCATCAAAGGAAGGTAGTGTTCGAGATTCCAGACCATCCGGTCTTTTATTTCAAGAGTGGAGACCGTACACAGGAGCCTAGCACATGCAAAGCTAAACCAAATAAGGCTGTGGTTGCAACACTACAAGCAGAGGAAGAATCAAAGCCAGAGATAGTTCGACGATATATTTCCTGAAGACATATCAGGTTTGCCTCACGATCGAGCTCTTGAATTCAGTATTGACTTAGTACCTAGTGCACAACCGGTGATCAAAGCACCATATCGCTTAAGTCCAGAAGGATTGAAGGAGATCAGTACTCAGCTGGACGAACTTCTGCAGAAATGATAGATTCGTCTCAGTACTTCAAGTTTGGGATCTCCAGTTTTTCTTATGAAGAAGAAGGAAGGTTTATACAGAATGTGCATTGAATACCAAGCTTTGAACGAAGTCACGATAAAGAATAAGTATCCACTACCGCGAATCGACGATTTGTTCGATCAACTAAGCGGGTCTTGCGTTTTCTCAAAATTAGATCTTCGTTCGGGTTATCATCAGGTGAAGGTCAAAAAGTCTGATATTCCGAAGACGGCATTCAGGACTCGCTATGTTCATTATGAGTTTCTCATGATGCCATTTGGAGTGACCAATGCACTATCCATATTCATGAATTTAATAAACCAAGTTTTCCGAGAGTACCTAGACAGGTTCGTTGTCATTTTCATCGAAGACATCCTGGTATATTCAAAGAGTCGGAAAGAACACGCTGAACATTTGAGGATTGTCCTGGAGGCTTTGTGACAGCATCAACTCTATACCAAGTACAGCAAGTGCGAATTTTGATCTAGCTAAAGTATCAGCAGTAAGCGAATGGTCGACACCAAAGACAGTGAAGGACATTCGAAGTTTCTTGGAATTAGCGGGATACTACCAAAGATTCATAAAAGGCTTTTCGAAGATTGCAACATCCCTGACTATGTTCACATGTAAAGATGAAGCATTCGTGTGGTCAGAAGCATGCGAACATGCTTTTGTAGAACTCAAGTCAAGATTGACATCAGCGCCTATTCTCATAATACCGGACCGATCTAGAGGTTTTATTGTGCATTGCGATGCATCCGGTACGGGATTAGGATGTGTTCTACACCAGCATGAAAAAGTTGTAGCTTATGTATCAAGACAGTTGAAGATTCATGAACTCAATTATCCAACGCATGACTTAGAGTTGGCAACAATTATATTTGCACTGAAGATTTGGCGTCATTGTCTTCTTGGAGAACGGGTAGACATATATACGGACCACAAAAGTCTGAAGTATGTGTTTACTCAGAAAGAGCTGAATATGCGGTAGAGAAGATGGTTAGAACTTATGGCGAACTTCGACATCAACCTACAATATCATCCAGGGAAGGTGAATGTAGTTCCTGATGCACTTAGTCGCCAGCCATTATCAATGAATCTCACCGCACAGTGGAAGCTACACCAAGATTTGCACAAGATGGAGATTGAAGTGGTTATACCAGGTAATACTTCAGAGTTGATGAATTTACAAGTTCAATCTACTATTTTCAATCAGATCAAAGCAGCTCAAGCAAGTGATGCCAAGTTGCAAAAAATTAGAAAACAAGTAGAAAGTGGACTTACAACAGACTTCATCATCCATGAAGACAGATCTTTGAGATACGGAAACAGATTATATGTACCACAAGGTTCTATTCGGGAAGAGTTGATGAAAGAAGCTCACGACTCTCCATACTCAGTACACCCTGGCGGTACAAAGATGTATAAAGATCTGCGGCAACATTACTGGTGGTATGGAATGAAGCGTGAAGTATCCAGAAGCATAGCGAAATGCTTGGTGTGTCAGCAAGTAAAAGCTGAACATCACATGACTGTTGGTTTATTTCAACCGTTACCTATTCCAGAATGGAAGTGACAACACATCACCATGGACTTCGTGACTGCACTTCCTCGCAGCACGAAAGGTAACGACGCAGTATGGGTTATTATGGACCAACTCACAAAGTCGGCTCACATCATCTCATTTCGAGTTGGCTAATCTACTAGACACTAGTAAAGAAGTACATGGAAGTAAGTCTGAATTTAAGTAAGATTTAACTCTTCATAGTATACTATTTCTGATACCCATGAACTCATGCAGGAGATTGTGAGATTACATGGAGTACCGGTTTGCATTGTCTCCGATCGTGACATCAGATTCCGATCGTAGTTTTGGCAAAGTCTGCAAGCTAGCTTGGGAACGAGTCTGAACTTCAGCACAGCTTATCATCCACAAACAGATGGTCAGTCTGAGCGAACGATTCAGATCCTTGAAGATATGCTAAGAGCATGTATGTTAGACTTCGGAGGATCGTGGGAAGATCACATACATCTTGTGGAGTTTTCATACAACAACAGCTACCAAGCGAGTATTGGAATGGCACCGTTTGCAGCTCTTTATGGAAGGAAGTGTCGTTCAACATTAAGTTGGGACGATATTGGAGATAGGGAACTCCTTGGACCAGAGATGATAGTGGCGACGGTGGACGTAGTTCACATGATCAGAGAAAGAATGCGCATAGCCTAAGACCGACAGAAACACCGGCTGATGCAAAACGCCGACACTTAGAGTTCCAACCGGGAGATTATGTGTTCTTAAAGATCTCTACAAACAGTGGAGTGATTTGCTTTGGAAAGAGGGGTAAGCTCAGTCCGAGATTTATTGGACCGTTCGATATACTCGAACGAGTCGGAGAAGTGGCATATCGTTTGGCCCTTCCACCCTCATTAGAAGGAGTGCACAATGTGTTCTACATATCCCAGCTCCGAAGGTATGTGAGTGACCCCAGCCACATTCTTGATCACTTTGAGCTCACTGTACAGACAGACTTATCTTGTGAGCAGCAACCTGTTGAAATCCTGGACAGAAAAGTAAAGTCATGTCATTTCCGGTCTGAGTAATGTGGAGAAAAGATTCAGCAGGAGAATCAACGTGGGAGTGTGAGGACGGCATGCGTGCAAGATACCCTTACTTGTTTGTAAATTAGTCCTTAAATAATTGTAAATTTTGAGGATGAAATTTTTATAAGGAGGGTAGAATGTAACGACTCTATTTTAATATACAAAATTTTCTTAAAGTTAATGTATTGAATGGAGTATTTGCAAGTCTAAGTATATTTTAAGTATTATTTTGTTTGAAAAACAACAAGAAAGCACTTGTAGCTCATTGGTAAAGCCTTGCACTGCTGTGACATAGCCCGTGTTCGAATCACCTCAGCCATATATTATTTTTAATGATTTTTCTTTTAAACTTTATGGAAGCCCAAAAGTTTACACGTGTAACACACGTAAAAATGAAAAGTCAGATTAAATAAACATGTGGAATATGTTATATGAACAAACCCCGACACATGGCTCAAATCCCACACCCCACCTCAACCAAATGACCGGAGAGATGAGCATAATGGCCGGCGCCATCGGGCCCAACCATCAGGAATGCTCCAAAAATTTGAACCCTAGTAGTTTGGCCTACCCCTATTACTCCTCTTCTATTTGTTTTTCCTGAAATTAAACAGAGAATTAAAAATGAGCATTAATCCAAGTTTAAATGCATTTTTAATTCCTTTCTTCAATCTTCAAAATCCTAATTTCTTCTATAAATACCACACATATTCTATTCCTCTCCATTCTGAAATCCATTATCAAAAATTCTCAAATTTTTCCAAGTCAAAGAAGTGTACAAGTGGAGTTAGCCCAAGGTCACTTTCCAGCGACGATCCAAGAAGATTCCGGCGACCCCGCAACTCCACGAAGCTCTCAAATCCTTCTTATACCTCCCCTCTCTCATTCCAACTCGTAAGTTCCCTCTTTTCTTCTATCTTCTTAACATAAAAAGTTCTCTTTTCAAAACTCATCGGAAGTGGAGTTATTCCGACATCCGATTCTACATTGGCTAAAAACACCATCTTTCTTAATAACCAATCATCCAAATCATTATATCTTGTTTAATAATCTTAAAACAAACCTTGAGAACAAGTTTCATATTAAAATACCATGCTATGTAACTTTTATTGCACTTTTACGTTTAAATACCATAAAATTTACATACGACATTTTTTATCATATTTGCTTGTACTAACTTTAGGAAAAATCTCACGAGATAATGACCTACCTCTCACAACATGTATCTTGACATAGCATGATTCGCTTTTGAACAATATCTTTGGGACAAATATGACTTTACATTAAAATACCATAAACTATTAAAAACCGTATTCTTTAAATTGTACTATATACATTCCTTGCGATTAAGCATCTACAACCCATTTTGGGGAACCCGATCGGGATGGTGCAGGTTATCGCACATCCTCGGGACTAGTAGAGCGAGATGCAGACCTCCTCACGGAGCATCCAATCTCGATGGAATTTTTAATGCAATTTTAAAGAAAAACGCGATTTTCTATTTAATAAATAAATTTTATTTTTAATATATATATATATATATATATATATTATCAAATCGTCTATTTTAAATATATAATAAATTCCATGTTTTTCCAAACAAAAGAAATGAATCACAAGTTTCGTGAAAATCCCATTAAGAATCCATACAAATCAAATTTACACAAAAATACCATATATTATTCAAGCTAGGTTTTTATTCACTAGAATACCACACTTTTAAAAGTTACATTCATGAAACCCTAAATATGATAAATAAATACTTGAGCTTTATTTTGAAAGCATACTAAAACTATTTTTCATAAAACCCCCTCAAGTTATACTAATTTACATTAAGAACCATAGTAAATATAGGTTTAAGCGGGACCAATTCTCTTGAGCCTCAGAGAGCCGGAGAAAGTGGGTGCTTGTCTATTTAAGGTATAAAACTAAAATGGGGTTATCAATGATAATTGGCTTGGAAAAAGTCATAAATCTTGCCGTCTATGGGCAGCAGTTACCGATAACTCCAACGCCTAATTCAGGAATCTAATTCTGTCTAAGTGTCTGACTCAGTCAGAGTCTCAGTCTAATCTGAATGCAATCTATACATGAATACAATTCAAATATAACTCCAATACAACATGAATTCATAGATACTGGAACTTGAATATGAATATCAGAATACTATCCAATATCAACATGATTTGATTTGACCGAACTATGGATATATATTGACTTGACTACATGATTATCCATTTACATCCTTATCTGTTTACATGAACAATCTATACCATGGTCTCGGCAAGTCTTATATCTACAAATCATTAAAATCAATACAAAATATATTACGGGTTTTTTTTTAAAAGGATAGACTTGTACGGAATGTGTTAAAAGATGCACGATGATGGTCACTATAATACACCTAACCTGAACATCCGCCGCCGTTGTCTCATGGGTTTTGATGGGAACTTGTACTCCATATACCTTAGTCCACGGAGCAAGTTGGACTCCTCTCGTATACACTGGCACATTCTGTACCAAGCTACAAACAACTACGTTAACATAACAAACATACACTATACAGTTATATTCTATTGTCCATTCTATTTTCTCTCTCTCTTTTGGGACTTACTGAGCGGTTGTTCGCTGACGACATTCCTTTTCTCTTCTTTCTTTGAAATGTTTTCAGGAGGACCCGACTCTCTGGAGATCAAGCCCAGCCAGGACGATTTGGAGTAGTTCATTGGGGACCCAGAGCTCTAGTTCACTTGTATATACTTTTATTTTCAGTTCATGTCATTATTTAGGCATTACATTCCAATATTGTATTTACTTTCCAGTGTATTGAAAAGAATGTTTAATCAATAAAAAGTTGCTGTTAATTTATATCTTTTGTCATTTCTTGTGTACATTTATTATATTGCTTATTTACGCTTAGCGTATTTACTTCTGAGTAAATACGCCGCTTCCCTGCCACATCTCCTTACCCGTACACTGGGAAGCGGGGCGTGACATATACATTCTGAAAATATTGCTCCGAGTCTCTACCATTGCTAGATTCCTCGATTTGCTTCTAAAATTTGGCAGAATCGGTTTCGATATCCCGATTTGACTTGGATCTCTTACTAGGATTTCAGACCTGAGCTAACACCTGCACAATATCCTAAATCAAAGTGTTAGTATCATTTGGTATTTTTGAGATATTATTCCAACCATTCATTTAATATAATATCTTAAGAAGATTGATTATGAATATTTGATACGATATGCATATTTTAATTACTAATATTTCAATTAAATATTATATGCATATATTTTCCCTAATTATATCAATTAAAATGAAGAAACATATAATAATAGTCTTTTTACAAATAAACCCACATATGTTATTTATTTACAATTAACACCTTTTAGCATTTAATATAAGTAGGGAAAATGTTTATACAAATGTGCAATATTTTAGACTAATCAAATACCCTCAAACTTATGTTTGATCGTCCCGAGCAAACTATTTATTAAAACGAAAAAGAAAAAACCTACCACACTTTCATAGGCAATACAAATGCACTTAACACGTGTAACAAGCCGTTAAACCTCTAGGTGTCCCCAGTAGGAGGAGTGTTGTCTTCTGAGAGTTTTCAGCGGATTACACCCATAAAATCCTATAATAAAAGAATGAAGATGAAAGTTACATCCAAAAATAAGGAACATATAAAAGAAAGAACTTGAAAATAAGAGTTTCAAACTATACTAGATTTTTAGTTGTCATGAGCCCTTTCTTAATGGTCTTGAAAAAAAAATCAGAAATCACATCATCTCTCAATAAAACATCGTCTTTAGTCTTCCTCCCTACTTTTCTTCCAAACATCGATCATATACTCCTACGTGTGTATAAAAGAGATCCCTACATTTAGAGAATTCAATTCAAGCTATCATACTCTTGTCTATCTTTCTTAGTACTTTTTAGCCAGTGAATGTTTTAAGATGGAATTGCTTACGCGTTCTTTATGCGACCATTAATACTTCTTGAGGTACTAACCAACCGATTACCAAATGTGCTCACTTATTAAGACGTAATTAGCAATATTCTAGTCTTGCAACAATTAAGGCTTAGCAGTGACTCTCAATCAGTTGGACTAAGACACTAGGCGATAAAACACCCTCGCTATATTTTTTTTATGCTACCTTAAGTAATTACAAAACTAGTGTTTATTTTTCTTCACCATTTATTTTTTTATGTGTCATTTATATTTTTGTTTATATATCTTTTTCCTTCATACTAAAGATTTTAGATAAGAGCATTTCAAGGTATCCTCTACTATCCCAAGTTTCAAGACGTGTGCAAGTGCGTATAGTAGGGTATCAACGTTTAGATGTCTGGACTCAAGAATAGGAACTATTTTTCAGATTTATTTCTATCCGTAGATTAGTAATTCCTTTCATCTTACTAACCCTTAGGACAACAGCTCATGACTACGCACTACAAGCTTTGTTTAAAATATCTATTTTCTTGTTTTTCTTAAATCTCTTCTTTCCTTTCATATGTATTTTTCACTTTCTAACTTTTATTTTCTAAATTTTTTTATCCAATGCAATATCAATGCAATATTTACATATGATGCATATATATACACAAACTATCCCCCTAAACTTGTTTGCAGCAGTCTCCCCACCGATATTATTCTGTGAGCTCAAAACCTTAAGATTAGGAGGAACAATTTAATAAGATGGTATAAAAAAGAGGTCAAGAATGAATAACCATGAAATCTTCCCCCAAATTTGTTCTTGGCTCATAATCGTGCAAAAATTTCTTTTCTTTCAAGAGCCAAATATTTTCTTCCTCCCCCCCAACTTGAGTAAAACAGTGTTTTCATTACTTAAGCATTTAAAATCATAAGAGGGGGATAAATATTATTGGTCTACGTAAACCTTTACAAAAACCAAAAGTCAACACCAACCATTCGAATATTTTATCAATATAACACCATGGTTGGTAGAAAATCATGTCACAGATAGACATGAAGAAGTAGGGAGGAGATAAGAGGTTTAATTGAACAGTTTTATGTCTTGGTTGGTAGAGAAGAAACAGTGACGGTGGATGAAAACGAGAATGTGAAAGATAAGGAATAGGTGGAATATTTGCATTCTCGTACTTGATAAGAAGAAGGGATGTTGGTTCAACTTCTTCGGGTAGAGGTTGATTCGTCACAACACCCATGTCTTTTAGCAATGCGAGTTCATCGGCGAAAATGTCTTCAAAATTTTCATCGATATTCCGAATGAATAATCTTATCGGAAAGAAAGGTATGATACTGAGACTCCATAAGAGGTGTCACACCCCGCTTCCCAGTATACGGAGAAGGGGACGTGGCGAGACACGCGACGTATTTACTCAGAAGTAAACATGTTAAGCGTAAATAAGCATTATAAATGAATCACAAGAATAACAAGAGATGTAATAATAATAGCAACTTTTATTAACATTCTTTCTTTACATACAAATGAAAAAAAGTACAATGATAGAAAGCGATACCTAAACAATAGCATATGAACTGAAAAGAAAATAAGTACAAGTAAAAGCCTAGAAGTCTGGCTCCTTTGTGAACTGCTCCAAATTGTCCTGGCTGGGCTCGGTCTCCTGAGAATCGGGTCTGTTCGCCGCCGAAAGACGCGGAAGATAAACGTCTTGCCTGAATTTGGGGGCAGATGCTATTTGGTTTTATCTGTCCACCTCTCCGAAGATGCCAAGTTGATTTATGACACCATGTATCGAAAGTTTAGACGGATGCGGCCGATGTAGCAGATTTCGTCAGATTCCCCCTCATTGTGAGGGGTTTTTGATTGTGGGGACGCTCTTCCCTGCAGGCGCAAGCCCCTGCAGTTAATTACGCTACCGCATCGCGGTAGCCACTTTTTCTTTCTCCAGATGGTCACTTCGTGTCGTGTGTGTTTGTTTTATTTTTGGTTGCCCGTGGATTGTATACGGAGACTAATTTATGTTGTCGCCCGTAGGGCGTGGATTAGTCCAAATCCGCATTTTCTTAAATTTGGGTTTGGGTTGGGTTTAAGGATCGTTAATCTCATATGAGACTAAGAGCAACTTAAACGTTTGTTAAGGATACGTTAGCCTAATTTTTAGACTAAGATCAACTTAACCATTTGTTAAGGATACGTTAGTCTAATTTTAGACTATGATCTACTTAACAGGATCATTTAGATCCAACAAAAGAGCATTTGGGGTTCTATTGTTTTAGTTTAGGGACTTTGCGGTCCATAAGTTTAAGGACATCATAGTCCATGGAATTTAAAGACATCATAGTCTAGTTTAGGGACATCATAGTCTATAGGGTTTAGTTTAGGGACGTTGCGGTCCATAATTAGTATAAGGATATTATGGTCCAGTTTAAAGACGTTATAGTCTGTAAAGTTTAAAGACATCATAGTTTATGAGTTTAAGGACCTCACAGTCTATAGTTTAAAGACGTCATAGTCTGTTTGGTTTTGGTTCAACCGTTTGGGGATGCACCAAAAGTTATCGGTTATTGGGATCCTCCACCTCTCTGAAGACGTTGAAGAATTACAACGATATGTATCAGAGGTATGAAGAGATGTACCCTTGAACCAATGTTAATTGAAAGGCTCTGCGAATTACTTTGAATGTCATATGGGATGATCAATTTTGGAAGACAAGAGTATAGTTGGGGTTCAGTTTCAGGAGATCTTGCCTTTTGAAAACTTAGCTAATTTGGGCTAAGATTGGCTCGTATATAGTGTTAAATACTAGAGTACATTCGGCGCTCACGTGCTCCCACGTGAGGCGCTTAAAGTAGTGTTAAACACTAAAACTGAAGCGCTCATGTGTGGTCACGTGAGGCGCCTGAAGATTGGGCCTTACTTGTTTTATTTTACTCTCAGAATATGCATATAAGTGTTAAACACTTGACCTTTATAACCATCACGTGTGGGCACGTGATGGGTATCCATGCGTTGGATATTAAAGTATTTGTCAGGGGTCACGTGGGAGCACGTGATACACCCTAAAAGAGAAAGTGTCTTGGATTTACTCCCTTTGGTTTTGAGGAGCATTTTTAAGGGTCACGTGGGAGTACGTGATACACCCTAAAAGAGAAACTGTCTTTATTGTTTTCCCCTTTCCTTTTTAAATAAGTGTTAAACAGTTTGGGAAATCTCTTTTTCTGGTTCAAAGAAAGGGGGTCACGTGTTACCACGTGATCATCAATATGCATATAATTCTGAGTTTTAAGCCCCTTACTAACTTCTCTTCTCTTATTTTTTTTATAGGAATTTAATTCCTCGGAAATTTGCATGGCGGAATCTCCCCAATGGGAATTAACTTTTCAATTTTATGGGGAGATCTGCTTCTGCAGATCTATCACCATGAGGAAGAACTAAGTTCTTATATTAGGGGTTAAACCCTATCCTTATTGGAGGAATTAAATTTCTATATATTTTTATGGGAGAATAGAATTCTCTGAACTTAGGTCTTCCCTTAGGTTTTAGATCTGCACGGCAGAATCTCCCCGATGAGAATTAAATTCTCAACTTATGGGGAGATCTGCTTCTGCAGATCTTCAACCAGAGAAAGAACTAAGTTCTTATTTAGAAGAGTTAAACTCTTGGTTTTGAGAATTAAATTCTCTTTTGTTTTTATGGAATGATCTGCTTCCTTCTCTTACCTAGAGTTTCTTTCTTCTCTGAAGAGATCTTTTTCTCTCTGGAGAATTAAATTCTCTTTTTCTTTTGTTTTTAGGGAAAGGTTTTTCTCTTTTTCTCTGTTCAATCCTCTCTTTTGTATTCTTTTTTTTCTCTTCCTTCTTGGCTCCTATTTATAGGAGAAAGAAAAGAATCAGTTTGTTCAGTCCATCTCTCATTGGGAGATTTTGATTGATTTTATAACCAACATGATCTTTTAGATCACTCGGTAAATTTTATTCACCATTGGATTTTTAATCCAAAAGATATTTTATTTGTTGTTCCTGGCAAATTTTAGGAAAATATTTCCTTGTATAGAATCTTTCTATAAATTGGTGATTTTTAATCACCATTGGATTTTTAATCCAACGGTACTCTCTTTTACAGAGTGCAATCTTTTTTGTTTAGAAAGATCTAGGGAAATATTTTTCAAATTAGGTTTTTTGATTCCTTTTAATTAGAATTTAATTCTATTAGTTCAGAGGGTTCAAGAGTTTATCACGTGTTGGCACTTGACCTTACCAATCAAGTATTTAATTAGAATTTAATTCTATTGGTTCAGAGGGCTCAGAAACTCATCACGTGTTGGTACGTGACCCCACAGATAAAGTATTTAATTAGAATTTAATTTTATTAGTTCAGAGGGCTCAGGAACCCATCACGTGTTGGCACGTGACCCCACTGATTAAATATTTAATTAGAATTTAATTCTATTAGTTCATAGGGCTTAGGAACCCATTACGTGTTGGCACGTGACCCCACTGATTAAGCATTTCCAATTGTTTATTTCATTCAGTGCCTATAGGCTTTGCCTGTAAAAGGTCACGTGCCTGCACGTGAGACCCGGTCACGTGTGGGCACGTGATGCCCCCTTTGGGGGTTTTCCTTACTGCTTTATTTGTGTTTTATTCAGTTCCCATGAGGGAACAAATGCTTTTAATTCCTTTTAATTAGAATTTAATTCTATTAATTCAGTGGGTTCAAGAGCCCATCACGTGTGGGCATATGATTTTATCAATTAGGCATTCGGGCGTAGATAGAATCTGCCCATAAAAGGTCACGTGTTTGCATGTAAGGCCCGGTCACGTGTGAGCACGTGATGCTCCATTTGGGGGTTTTCCTTTCTGCTTTATTTGTATTTTATTCAGTTCCCATGAGAGAACAAATGCTTTTAATTCCTTTTAATTAGAATTTAATTCTATTAATTCAGTGGGTTCAAGAGCCCATCATGTGTGGGCACGTGATTTTATCAATTAGGCATTCAGGCGTAAATAGAATTTGCCCATAAAAAGTCACGTGTTTGCACGTGAGGCTCGGTCACGTGTGAGCACGTGATGCCCCATTTGGGGGTTTTCCTTGCTGCTTTATTTGTATTTTATTCACTTCCCATGAGGGAAGCCGAACATTCCAAAGAAAGAAGATACATGAATATCGTCAGCGAACTAGCACTCGGTAAGTCCCAAAAGATAGAATGGAATAGACAAGTAAAGAGAATAGAGCTGGTAAATTATCTGTTTGTTATGCTAACGTAATTGTTTATAGGTTGGTACAGAATGTGTCAGTGTATACGAGAGGAGCCCAACTATTCCGTGTACTATGGTAACATGTAAGTACAAGGCCCCATCAAAACCCACGGGACAACGGCATAAGATGTTCATATAGGTATCTTTTAGTGTCCATTATCGTACCACTTTTAACACATTCCGTACCAGTCTACCCTTTTAAACCCCGTAATATTTATTGTATTGATTGGTAATTATCAGACTTGCCGAGACCATGGTATTAAGTTTTTCAAGATGTCAGGTTCAGAATGTATCAAGTAGGTATGTAATCAAGTCAAAATATAGCCATGGTTCGGTCAAGTCAAGTCATGTTTGCATGTTGATCTTGTTCTATTATTCAAGTTCGGGTTCAAGTAGTCATGTTTGCTATATTGGATTCATGTTGAATTGGATACATATGAATTGGATTCAGATTGATTTGGACTCAGCCTTGAATCAGACACTTTAAAACTGATTTGGATCCTGATTAGGTTTAGGAGTTATCGGTAATTGCTGTACATGGACGGCAGGATTTGTGTATTTTCCCAAGACAATTACCACTGATAACCCCATTTTAGTTTTCTACCTTAAATAGGAAAGCACTCACTTTCTCCGGCTCTCTAAGACCCAAGAGAATTGGTCCTGCTTAAACCTATATTTTCTAGGGTCCTTAATGTAATTTTATATAACTCGAGAGGGTTTTATGAAAAATATTTTATATACTTTCAAAATAAATCTCGAGTAATTATTTATCGTATTAGTGTTTTCATAGATTGTAACCTTTAAAGGATGAGGTATTTTAGTGAATATTAACCTAGCTTGAATAGTTCATGGTATTTAAGTGTAACTTGTTTTGTATTGACACTTGATGGTATTTTAATGAAACCTGTCATTAATTTATTTTCTAGAAAACATAGAATTTTATTATATATTAAAAATATATGGTTTGATAATATTTATATAATTATTAAAAATTAATTTTATTTATTAAGTAGAAAATCTCGTTTTTTTTTCTTAAAAATCGTATTAAAATTCTTTCGAGATCGTATACTCCGTGAGAGGTCTGCATCTCGCTCTACTAGCTCGAGAATGTGCGATAACCCGCATCATCCAATAGCGGGTTCTCCAAAATGGGTTGTAGAGGTATAATCGCAAAGAATTTGATAACACCATTTAAAGAAAACTGAGTTTTTTCTTTATAGTTCAAGGTATTTTGATGAAAAGTCGCATTTTTCCACAAAAGTTATGTCACAAGAGAATCATGATATGTCAATATGTGTGTATTTGAGAGGTAGGTCATTAGCTCGTGAAGTTTTCTAAAGGTATGCTAAGCAAAATGTTTAAAAGATAACGTACATAAACTTCATGGTATTTAAATGTAAAAGCTTAATTAAAGTTAATTAACATAGAGTTTTAAAGTGAAAGTTGTTTTTAAACCTTTATAATAGTATCACAAATATTGTGTAAAAGGTTTTTGAATAATATGTAAATGAAAAGTGAGATTACAGAGTTTAGAAGATTTACATCGGTAATAACTCCACTTACCGATACTTTGTTTTGAAAAGAGAATTTAGCGAAGGGAGGGAGGAAATAGAAGGAACTTATAAGTTAGGAAGAGAGATGAGAGGTAGAGAAAGATGTAGTATCCTTTGTGACATTGTGGGGTTACCGAAATCGCCTCTAATTCTCGCCGGAATTTGACCTTGGGCTAACTCCACTTGTACTCGTCTTGGACTTGAAATTTTTTTGATAATTTTGACTTGAGATTTCAGAATGAGGAGGGGCTAGGGTATAGGGTTGTATTTATATGATGAAATTAGGATTTTGGAATTGAAAGATTAAATTAAAAAGCATTACAAATTGGATTAATTGATGAAATTGAAGTCTCTGTTAATTTACAAAGAAAACAAACAGTATGGAGGTAATGGGGTAGGCCAAGAGTCATGTGTGCAAAGTTTGGGGACTTTCCCCACGGGGGGTCCGATGTCGCCGGTCTAAATGCCCATCTCGCCGGCCATATGGTGGATGTTGGGGGTTGGATGCTTGCCACGTGTTCTCGGCTGTGTACACAACATTTTACACATGTTTATTTTTTTCTGTCTTTTCATTTTTACTTGTATTGCACGTGTAAAATTTTGGGCTTCCAAAAATTTTAAAAGAAAAATTCAGAAAAAATAATATGTGGCTGATGGGATTCAAACACAGGGGCTACGTCACAGCAGTGCAAGGCTTTACCAATGAGCTACAAGTTGTTTCTTGTTGTTCTCAAACAAAAATAACTTTTAAATTGTACTCAGGCTTGCTAACTCCATTCTGTACATTAACTTTAAAAATTTCCGTACAGTAAAATTAGAGTGGTTACATTCTACCCTCCTTACAAAAATTTTGTCCTCGAAATTTATATTTGCATAAGGACTAATTTACAAATAAGAAAGGGTATTTTACACGCATGTCGTCTTCTCACTCCCAAGTTGATTCTCCTGGCGAATCTTTTCTCCACATCACTCGGACCAAGTTTGCTTCCTTGTTCCTCAGTGACTTTACCTTTCTGTCCAGGATGTTAACGGGTTGTTGCTCACAAGTTACGTCTGTCTGTACAGTGAGCTCGGACTGATCAAGGATATGGTTGGGGTCACTCACATATCTTCAAAGCTGGGATATGTGGAACACATTGTGCACTCCTTCTAATGAGGGTGGTAGTGCCAAACGGTATACCACTTATCCGACTCGTTCGAGAATGTCGAACGATCCTATATATCTCGGACTGAGCTTACCCCTCTTGCCAAAGCGAATTACTCCACGGTTTGGCGAGATTTTTAGGAAGACATGATCTCCAGGTTGGAACTCCAGGTGTCGGCGCTTTGCATCAGCTTAGTGTTTCTGTCGATCTTGGGCTATGCGCATTCTTTCCCTGATCGTGTGAACTACATCCACAGTTGCCACGATCATCTCTGGTCTAAGGAGTTCATGATCTCCAATGTCGTCCCAACTTAGTGGTAAATAACACTTCCTTCCATAGAGAGCTGCAAATGGTTCCATTCCAATACTCGCCTGGCAGCTATTGTTGTATGAAAACTCCACAAGATATAGATGTTCTTTCCACGATCCTCCAAAGTCTAACATACAAACTCTTAGCATATCTTCTAGAATCTGAATTGTCCGCTCAGACTGTCCATCTGTTTGTGGATGGTAAGCTGTTCTGAAGTTCAGACTCGTTTCCAGGCTTGCTTGCAGACTCTGCCAAAACTGCAATCGGAATCTGGTATCACAATCGGAGACGATGCAAACCGGTACTCCATGTAATCTCACGATCTCCTGCATGAGTTCATGGGTATCAGAAATAGTACATCTTGAGATTAAATCTTACATTAGATTTATGCTTACTTCCATGTACTTCTTTTCTAGTGTCTTGGTAGATTAGCCAACTCGAAATGGGATGAAGTGAGCCGACTTGGTGAGTCGATCCACAATAACCCATACTGCGTCGTTACCTTTCGTGCTGCGAGGAAGTGCAGTCAAAATGTCTATGGTGATGTGTTGCCATTTCCATTCTGGGATAGGTAACAGTTGAAGTAAACCAGCAGAACTGTGATGTTCAGCCTTCACTTGCTGACACACCAAGCACTTGGCTATGTTTCTGGCCACTTCACACTTCATTCCATGCCACCAGTAATGTTGCCGTAGATCTTTGTACATCATTGTACTACCAGGGCGTACTGAGTAAGGAGAGATGTGAGCTTCTTTCATCAACTCTTCCCGAACAGAACCTTTTGGTACACACAACCTGCTTCCATATCTCAAAGATCCATCTTCGTGAATGATGAAGTCTGATCAGAGTCCAATTTTTACTTGTTCTCGGATCTTTTGCAACTTGGCATAACCTGCTTGAGCTGCTCTGGTCTAATTGACGATAGTAGACTGAACTTATAAGTTCATCAACTCTGAAGTATTACTTGGCATAACCACTTCTATACCCAACCCGTGCAATTCCTGCTGTAGCTTCCACTGTGCGGTGAGATTCATTAATAACGGCTGGTGACTAAGTGCATCAAGAACTACATTCACCTTTCCTGGATGATATTATAGATTGATGTCGAAGTCCGCCATAAGTTCTAACCATCTTCTCTGCCGCATGTTCAACTCCTTCTGAGTAAATACATACTTCAGACTTTTGTGGTCCGTGTATATATCCACTCGTTCTCTAAGCAGATAGTGGCGCCAAATCTTAAGTGCAAAGATAACGGCCGCAAACTCTAAGTCATGTGTTGGATAGTTGCGCTCATGAACTTTCAGCTGTCTTGATGCAAAGGCTACAATTTTTCCATGCTGGTGTAAAACACATCCTAATCTCTTACCAGACGCATCGCAATGCACAACGAATCCTCCAGATTGGTCCGGTATTACGAGAATAGGAGCTGATGTCAATCTTGACTTAAGTTCTACAAAAGCTTGTTCACATGCTTCCGACCACACGAATGCTTCATCTTTACGTGTGAGCTTAGTCAGGGGTGCTGCAATTTTCGAGAACCCTTCAATGAATCTTCGGTAGTATCCTGCTAAACCCAAGAAACTCCGAATATCCTTCACCATTTTTGGTGTCTGCCATTCGCTGACAGCTGCCACCTTAGCTAGATCTACTGAGATTCCTTCGCCCGAAACAATGTGTCCGAGAAATCAGATTTGATCTAGCAAAAATTCGCACTTGCTGTACTTGACATAGAGTTGATGCTGTCGTAATATCTCCAGGACAATCCGCAAATGCTCAGTGTGCTCTTTCCGATTCTTTGAATACACCAGGATGTCGTCGATGAAAATAACAACAAACCTGTCTAGGTACTCTCGGAAAACCTGGTTCATCAGATTCATGAAAATAGCAGGTGTATTAGTCACTCCAAATGGCATCACGAGAAACTCATAATGACCATAGCGAGTCCTGAATGCTGTCTTCGGAATATCAGACTCTTTGACCTTCACCTGATGATAACCCGAACTAAGATCTAATTTTGAGAAAACACAAGACCCACTTAGCTGATCGAACAGGTCGCCGATGCGCGGTAGTGGAAACTTATTCTTTATTGTCACTTCGTTCAGAGCTCAATAATCTATACACATTCTGTATGAACCTTCTTTCTTCTTTACGAGCAAAACTGGAGATCCTCAACTTGAAGTACTGGGACAAATCCATCCTTTCTTCAGAAGTTCGTCCAGTTGAGTGCGGACCTCCTTCAATCCCTCTGGAGTTAATCGGTACGAAGCTTTGATCACCGGTTGCGCACCATGTACTAAATCTATGCTGAATTCAAGAGCTCGATCGGGAGGCAAACCCGAGATATTTTCAGGGAATACATCCTCAAACTCTCAAACTACTTCTGGCTTATCTTCTTCCGTTTGTATTGTTGCAATCACCGCCTTCCTTGATTTAGCCTTGTAGGTGCTAGGTTCCAGGGTATGGTCTCCACTCTTGAAACAAAAGACCGGATGATCTGGTATCTCGAACACTACCCTTCTTTGACGACAGTCAATGGTAGGAAAGAAAGTTCCTAGCCAGTCCATTCTCAAGACTACGTCGAAGTTCGGTATGTCCAGCACCTTGAAGTCCGCATAAAATTCTCTGCTGCAGATGACCACTGGACACAGATCATATCCCAGAGTTGCCTTTAGAATGCCGTTCCCTGAACTGACATTCCAGCTGGATACGAGCGGTTTAACTGGAATTACATGAGTTCGGATGAATCGTTGCGACATAAACCAATTTGATGCTCTAGTATCGAAGAGTGCTAAAGCAGGTAGGGAGGCTACTAATATTGTACCTAAATTGTGTGGGATATGTTTAGGTATAGGGAAAATAATATATTGATGTATAAGGATTGAAAAAATTTGAATATAGGGAGTTACCAGTGATGACTTGGCCAGTGGCTTCAGCTTCTTCCACAGTCATTATGACAGCTTAACGCTTAGGTACATTACTCCTTACTGGAGGCACATTCCTCTGTCCCTAGGGAATGTTCCTCTGCCCTTGAGACATGTTCCTCTGAGACCGCTGGAACTGACGAGGAGGCTGTGCAGGAGGTCCATGAGGAGGTAGAGCAGGTAGGGCTAAGTGAGGTGCGGGAGCCTGAATAGCTGGCTGCTGTGGATAAGCGATCGCTGGTCGGGGTGCGGGAGCTAGGGTAAGACGATGTGGGCAAGCTTCAATGGAGTGAGTAAATGCACCACAAACTAAGCACATGCCATTTGCACGCCTGCAGTCCTTCGGTGTCCATTCCTTTTGCAATAGAAGCAAAAGTCTGGACTGGGCCGGTTAAATGGTACTCCTGGTCTCCTAGGTATAAAAGGCGGCCTGGAAGAGGCTCCTCCTACCATCTGAGTGGTAGGACACTTCACACTGGCAGTATGGGGTCTGCCCTTCTTCTTCACTACTGTCTCATATCATCGGGCAGCCTTCAGAGCAAGGTCATGGGTTGGGAAATCCCCTGTAGCTAGTGCAGCTTAGATTTCTGGGTCTAACCCTTGTTGAAATCTTCGTGCCCTGCTTTCAGCAGTTGGGATAAGATGTGCCGTGTGTAAGTCTACGGTAGCGCTCCGGCCGTCTATCCGAGGCCAAAATGCGGAAACAAAAACTTTTCTTTAACTAGAAACCGGCGCTACCGCGGACTATTAACCCGGATCGGACCATTAACCTACTACTAGCTAACTAGAGAAAGGGTAGAGAGCTATACCGAGCGATCCATGTCCTTCGGTCTTTGGCCACCATCCCGATCTCCTCGGGGCATCTCCGATCTCCGGTCTCCTCATCGGAAGGGCACCACATTGAGAAGTCTTTTTACGGGCTCCCACCTCTGAACCGAGGCAACTCGGACACGAAGTTGGCTAGCCGACGTGTCCACTATCGCTGTAGACTGAGTGTAGAATGCTATGTCTCGAGGGGTTATTCGAAGTTGCCATTTTGAAGGTGTGAGGAGAAAAAATGAACTTTGGAGATGGCCATGGAATTTTGTTGCAAGCAAATGAGAATGAATATTTTCCCACAAAAAAAAAATCATCAACTGCCAATCTTGTGGCCTGCCATATAAGAGGAGGGAAAATACAAGGGGGTGAGCACAAGGAAAAGGAATGGGTGAGCATAAGGAAAAAGTGTGGAACACAAGAAAAAGAGTCACACCCAAAAACCTTATCAATCCTCTCACATTTAATGCAAGCAATGAACATCAAAAAAGCAAAAGATGCTAGAACCATCCAATAAACCCTCCACCACAAAAAAACATCCTCCATTTTGCTAATTTGCACATTTGCAAATAAGCCCCTCCATCAAAGGAATTTCAGCCAAGTAGGAACAAAGAAAAAATGGCCGAAACGGAATGCAAACTGGCAACTTCAAAAAAGCGATCCCGTAATAAATTACAGGAAAACCCCGTGACTGTATATACATACCCGCATTTGTATTCCGACCGAATACAAATGCAATGGGACAAAATCTACACTGTATAATACTAGGATCCGGCTTAAACCAAAGCCCGCTAGTGTTATCCGTCCGAACCATGATGCATGCAATACCGCACGTATATGATCGAACCCTGCCATATATCCATACGGCCTCTACAGCGTTTCGCCCGAAACTTGAGAAACTGTCTGTGGGGGACTCTAAAGACTCGTCAATACTTTGGCTGTGGATTTAACCACTAGCACATCAGAGGTATTAGCCGTACGTAACGGGCTACCAGGTATTGACCAAAAGGGAGGTCGATGAGCGAACTCATCCTGACACCCTACTGAGCCTGTCAGTGACAATATCCGTACAGTCCGGTCCTTTCGTCTATGAGCATCGTATGGCGGGCCTAGGGGGTTGGTAAAAGTCAGACCCCCAAAAGCGATACAAGTCGTGTCGGAGTGTAACCCAGAACACCCTGAGATACTAGTGGAATACCTACCAGTAAATCTCCTGCCTTGGCCAAGGACTTCATGTAATAGCTCTCCCAGACACAGCGCGATCTTACCCCCAATACCGGGAAAGACGAACCCCTGCCGATCCGCTCACTGCCTCCATGTGGCTCGGGAATGTACCCAACTAAAACTTGTTTGCATGACTCCTTTGAGCCGTGGTAGGGTAGTAATCAAAGCACAGTGGGAACTCACACGAGACAAATGACGATCTCAGGTCGATAAACTAACCTGTACACATGTCACCAGGGAACTACTATCTGACGTCAGGTATAATACCAACTAGCATGTTCCCGACGAGTCCTGTCCGGTGTACTCATAACCCAATGAGCACCTGTATACATCTTAGGTGAACCAACTGACACCAGTGGCTTATGAGACCGCCACTGCCCCTCGTCGGGGTCTCGACTGTATACATTAGTCTACTCTGGAGTATCGATGCCCTATCTTGAAAACTCCCACGACTAGAGACCTTTTAAGGATGTGCTTATAGACCCCAGCTCCCACGTATATGATCGCCATCATACTGCTGGCCGTCAAGCAAGAATCTTAAGGGCTCTATCAATGTGTAATAGTGACCTCTAAGGTCACCTAAAGCAGTACACGATGATAAAGATAAACCAGATAGCATACTATCATCTTGAGTAAGACTGTCCTACCGGCATAGGTCCTCCCTCAATCATTGCAATCATGTGCCTGTGATCCAATAATTGACTCTGAGGGCACTATATCCAACAATCTCCTACTTGCACTCAAGACTAATTATTGTGATGTCGCATACTCACAGCCCGTGTGATACCGAACACCCAACTCTTCTACTAATCAGTCTCACAAAACCTGTTTGCGAAACTAATGCGTTCGAGGAATAGCCTCAGTGTGTGGATCCGCTCTGATGTTTCTTTCTATGTCTCTCTTTATCTCAAGTTCGCAGAGAAAACCATCTCCCGAAATGAGCAATACCTGTCTTAGAATATGTCTGGATATCTGATGGGACCTAGTTCACAAATGAACTCCAAATCTAAACTTCTTAGACTTTATCAACAACTGAACTTAATCAGTATCCTGCGCCATGCCTCCCTCAGTATCCCCTTGGACCACCTGTCCAAAATACTGCCCCTCGTCAGAGGGAAAACTATAACTCTGACAGCCACTCTGCCATCCAGGTCACCGTGGAAGCCTGGAATGATAACCTTCTCCCAAAGGAGGCTGTCGTTATCATATCCTCAGAACATTAACTTATGTTCTAAAACTGCTTCCGATCGTTTCTCCAGGATTGGATTAATATCAACTTATTGCATCTAGTACAAAAACAACGTTTGGTGTGGTACTTGACATCTCATGATTGATTCAATTGCCTAAGCAAGTGATCTGCTAATCATGCACATCCCTCTCCCCATTAGTCTGTAAGACACCTTTAGAGAGGGTGACTCCATCACCTGCAGGTACACTACCATGCCTGGAGTCGTTCATTCTAAATACCTTTAGAATGCTGTCTAAGTACCCTGATTGGGAAACTACCCAAATCTAGATCTAAAACCATAGATCTAGTAATCAGAATATCTGATATAATATCCATATCCTTTGTGGAGAAACCACTGTGTGACAACCAAAGCATAACCGATCGTAGTATAGGAATTTCACTTCCTACTCTGTGTATGTCATCCAAATATCAGGACATCACACCCTACTACCTTCTTAACAGATCCATCCCCTATTCTGATGAAGTCAAACCTATGACTGTCACATCAGAAATAGATGATCTATCTCCGCTATATCTGCTTTATTCCATAAATAGACATAAGCTACTTGCCCACTATACTTCCTCTGCTCCCACTGACTATGACAACCCTCTGGTAGAGTCATATACATGTACACTTCTAAAGCTAGTTTAGAACGACGCTATACTCATCCTCCTGCCGGGTCTCACAGTCTGGAATAATGGCAATGGCAAGTCTGGGTAAACAAGAACCTCCCTGTCACCGTCTTTGAGCATACTGAAATACCTCTCGAGTGCCTGAGGTTACCCACCATATCTGCAGAGTGGCCAATAGAATGTCAAACCAGATTGAATCTTTAGGTCCTATTAAATTTTCAGTAATCATTTGCGGTTCTGGAATCACTTCCAGTTCTACCATACTCCCACTACTGTTTTCTGAAAAAATCCATTTTTATTAAAACTGTGGCGAGTCTAGAACAATATCACTATTGATCTTCCGGATGGTAGAAAGTCAACCCTCGTCATAGCCCGGGTCAACCCACAAACAGCCATTATGGAAACGTGCCTTGAGTTATCCAGAGTCTGGTTTTAAGCATAAGCCGGACAACTCCCCGTAGCTTAACATCGTTAAGATATGAACTATTCTATATCCAATATAGAAATAGAGGCACTGATTTAATTGGAACCAGATTCAAATCATGCAACTGTCTCCAGTGCATGTCAACTAAATGGAGAGAGGCCGATTAGCATTACTCAACTTAGGAGTGCTTCCAATTATGAGTAACCTGAAAGAGAAGCAAGTTCTTTTAAAACCATTTCTATCAACTGAATACTATACACAAGTATCTACATCTTCGATTACCTTGAAGAATCCCGATACTTGCAACACCTGGTTCTCTACTTTATTCATATACCTATAACTTCTCAAAACTTGGACCTTGTGTTTCTACGAAACACATGTCTAAGAACCAGAGAAGTCACAAGTAAACAGAATATAGTATGAGTACCAACCCCTCTGTCCTCACGGACACTGGACAACATACAATACTCTGTATAAGTCCCCTGAGTCTTATAACTCATTCCCCGTGTGTCGTAGGTTGAAAACTGTACTTATGGTTAAGAAGAATTACACCGCTGTTTAATGCTCCTTACCTAACCATCAACTGATATAGGTAAATGTCATAGATATAATTTCAAAAAGTTATATCTCACTTTATAAAATAAATGTACAGATATATCAATTTGAAATTGGTGCATAACAACGGATATTCAAAACCAAATATTTGCCGTCCGGCAAACAACCCAAGTGATTTCCTCAAAAATCACCAATTACATCGAATCCCGATATAATGAGGATGATCACCCAATTCCCAATAACTTACTCCCACTCATCATCTGTAAAGCCATACAGATGTGAGAATCAAACCTGGTAAATACATACCCTGAAGCAAGGGCTAATTGGGAAATCAGTTTTCTTTTAACAGTACACAGTGAAACTGAAACATTGAAATATTTCGTAGGGGTATCCGGGTATTCCTTGTATTGCCTCTTCCATTATCCATATTCACAACTGTAACCGTATATTTCTTTGCCATCTCTCCAAATCCCTTCATATGTCTTTAGTCATTACCTTCTGTACACCCTCTTAGGCTAAATGTTTTTCTTCCTTCCCTACCTTTCGGCACCAGCCTATGGTTTGGAAGAAGACTATCCAATAAGCGTAATGGGTGTACTGTCCTAATCCTAGGAGCACTCGCAATCTGAGAGAAGGTAAAGATAAAAGACACCTGAATAAACCTTATTCCTATTTCTCCTGAACCAGAATCCATCCCCGAACTGGAACAAGTTCCTTTCGAGTTCGTATATAACCATACGATAGAGTATCTAAATAACTGTGGATTTTCGTAGTGATACGGAGTGTTCTGGAGAAATACAAAGGTGATGTAGGATTGGCGAAGAAATACTTGGTTTGGTCGTGAATAGCAGTCGCAGTTTACTTTGCCCTCTTACTAATCCCTCTATTTGCCTTTACTTAATACCTTCTGTACACCATTTAGGCTAATTGGTTTTCTTCATTCCCTACCGTTCGGCACCTGCCTATGGTTTAGAAGAAGACTATCCAATAAGCGTAATAGGTGTACTATCTCCTAACCCTAGGAGTACTCGCAACCTGAGAGAAGGTAAAAGGAAAAGACAACTGAATAGTCCTATTCATTTTCTCCAGAACCGGATGTTAGTTATATGTATGCCCTAGAGGCCATTACTATACATGTGATGTATATTGTAGTGGATGCTTAGACATATATAGGGAGGACTTTCTTGCTCGACATGATAGTATGCTATCTGGTTACTCTTTACCTTAACGTGTACACTGATTGTCTCTCTGTTACATGTTGGTAAAGCTCTTAGGATGTGTACTTGACTACCTGGACTATGATGCGGATCATACTAGCGGGAACATGGTAGTCCATAAGTACATCCTTCAAGGTCCCTAGTCGTGGGTGTATCGAGACGGGGCATCGATATACCAGTGTAGACTAGCGTATGCCTTCTCGACCCATACAGATGGGCGATGGATGACCCCATATCCATTGGTGTTTGACATCAGAGATGATATACGGGTGCTCAGTGGAGACTGGGTACACTGGACGGACTCGCCGAGAACTCCCAGATGGTATTATACCTTACGTCAGATGGCAGTTCTCTGGTGACACTGGTACATGTTAGTCTGTAGACCCGAGATCGTCATAGAGTCTTGTGTGATTCCCACTGTACTTTGATTTCCACCTTACCACGTCCAAGAGGGCGTGCAAAACGGTGGTTTTTGGGTACAGTCCCAAGTCACATGGAGGCAATGAGCGATAGGAGGGGTTTCGTCTCTCCCGGTATTGGGGGTTGATGTTGCGCTATGCTCGATTGGCCATAACAGGGAAGTCCCTGGCCATGGCTGGTTTAGAGATTTACTGGTAAGTATTACCAGTAGTTTCTCGACCCGTTATGAGCCTCATATCGGCATGACTTATCGGTTATTGGGGTCTGACATTTTACCACCCCTAGACTTGATATGCGACATATCAGACGAGAAGACCGGACTGTACGGTAGTGGCACTGTCAGGCTTTTACAGGAGTTGGAGCGGGCTTGCTTGCTGATCTTCTGATCGCTCAATACCCGGGTAGCCGTTACGTCCAGCTAGTACCGCTGACGGCTTGTGGGTGCTTGATATGATCATCACCTACTGCCGGCGTATTGACGAGTCTTTAGAGTCCTACATAGAGGTTTTACTGGCTCAGGCAAAAAGAAATAGGAGCGCATATGTGATATGTGCGGGACCAAGAATAATGCGTGTATGTGATACCGTATTCTATTCTCGCAATGTTTGTATCGATCGGTTATATGCGATATAACCGGGATATCGAATCAAGTGTTGATTCGATAAGTCGATACATTGGATGTTAGTCGGTTATATGTGATATAACCGGATTATTAAGTCAAGTGTTGATTTAATAATTTAGTGTATAATTGTATATGTGATATACTAATTTACATTAACTAACATTGGTTCACTTAAGCATTGATTTTTTCTCACTTGTGCACAACTTGATATATATGTGATATATATTTATTTGTGTGCATTTTTGTATCATGGTTGTTGATACAACTATCATGGGTGTAGAAGACTTATACCATACTAATTATATTTGTTAGGTTTTTATATTTAAAGTAATTCTAAAACAAATGGATAATGAGCACAAATGCATGAAGCTTCATGAAGCTTAACTTTGCATTTGACTTAGTCCACTAGTTTTGTTTTACTTAAGATATTAGTTAACCTAACCACTATGATTATCCATGGTTATGGCTCTACATGAGTTAAGTATATGATACTCACTCACCATGGTTAGCTCATTCTCTCTATTGATAAGTTTCATTCTCATTTGAGCTCATCTTCTTCCTCCTTCATTTTCTTTCTAGGGTTTGTAAAAGAGAGAGATACAAAGTGAGAAAAGAAATTCTAAAGTGTACTCATTTCCTATCTCACCATCCTCTACTAGACTAGCACTTTAGTTTAGGGTGTTTGCTTCACTAATTCTTTGGTTAGTGAAGTAGAAACTTGAGTTCGTATTCCCTCGACGTAGATCATCTTCGGCCTCGAAGACTTCAAGCAATACCGTTGCCTCTTCTCATGGAGCCGTCCAAGAGTCCGGATGTTTGATGATCGCAGCGAAGAGACTACTACAAGGAGCTTAAGAAGTGAAGGACCGATCTATAAAGGTTGTATTTCGTATTCACTTAGAGTTAATGAGTTTAACTTTCATATGAAACCCTAATTTTTCTAGCTCTGATACCATTGTAGGGTTACTAGGCACTCTAAAAAGGATCTACAAGGTATCAACCATGCCGGATTAAAATTTTAGCCGTGCCGAATAACTCTAAACAAGTCGTCTCCTAACTCTAGAATTGGAAGGGTTGCTTGCCGCTCTCGTAGGGGTCTAGGGGTGTGGGTTTGGCTATTCATCGCGACCGTAGAATCCGTGTTTTATAAAGGCTCAAAATAAAACACGGACGTCCTAGTATATCCAAAGTTTCATATGTTTCTTCTGCTGCGATATCTGTGATGTGATCATTTGATATGTTCTGATAGATACAGTATATAGTATATATGATATATTATATAGACGTTACTTATGTTTTACACCCGCGCTAGCCCTGCCCCGCTCTGCCGTTAGTCACCTAACCTAACGGTGCACGAGGGGACATTGAGGCGAATGCGGATGACATAAGTGTACGTCGTATTTATCTGTGATGTTTAGGTGATTTAAATGATGGGACTTCATTAATATGATTAATGAAAGAAAAGAAACCTAAAAGATGTTGTGGAATCGAATTTTCAAAAACAGGTAGCTACGGTTCTTGCTTTGCATCGCGGTGTTCCTTGTAGAACATCCTGCACCTTATTCGATAAGGAAAGGGCCGAGATCCCTTCACCGGGAGTGACCCCTTTAGCAATAACTGGCAGATGTTACAACACTCGGTTTGTCTTTTGATTGCTTTTCTAGTTTTTGCTTTGCACAGTGATATATATGATATGTCCTGCACCTCATTCGACGAGGAAAGAGCCGAGATCCCTTCACCGGGAGTGACCTCTTTAGCGAAACTAGTAAAAGCCTAAAAAACACTCCATTTTAAAATCATTTGATTCTACAACGATATCAAGTTCATTACGCAATAGGTTTTCAGAAAAACCTGTCGTAGCCCTCCGTCATTTCAGATAAGTCCTAGTATTCATGCTACGTTTGTTGACCTCCGTCAAGGCGTAGTGTGCGGTAGCTAACTAGTATTTATCTGCTTATGCATATGATGCAGATTGGATTAGGGTAATAGTACGACCTTGTTGACCCCCGTCAAGAATCGTGCGGGTGGGTTTGATTCAATCAAGAAATGATGGGTTGAACTTGACTAGTAGCCTATGGTTTGTTGATCTCCGTTAAGGTCATAGGGTGCTAGGGGCAAAATTATCGGGAATTTCAAGTGTTGAAATTTGCAATGAGATTGCATACCTTCTATGAGATAGTTGGATCCCGATACCCACTGCGAGTAATTGTTACTCCTGGGAGAGTTTTACACATTACAATTAGCCGATCAAGTAGGTGTCTAGAAAGGTGTCAACGGGGTTACGCCTCTGGGAAAACGAGGTTTACTTTAATTAGGTCCGTGCGAAAGCACGGGGAACCTCCCTCAAAGTACCGACACTGGCCTGGCTGAAAGATTGGCGAAGTTGTAGGGTGTAATTAATCCCGGCTGGTCTTTCCTTTTAGGGTTTGAAGGAAGATTTGATAAAAACAGTGGAAGCCATCCTGATTAGATAAAATAATAACCAATCTGATCTTGCAAGAGCGCACGCAGAGTGTTTTCTTCTTTCTCTCTCCAGGTAGCGACCATGTCACGCCTTAATCAAGATAATAATACGGATGTATTGACCGAACCCGCTTGTTATACTGAGCTGGGGAACGTTGATCCCGCTCCAACTTATAAAAGTTATAAGACAGAGCAGGAAATTAGGGATTACCAGAATTCCCGTGCCGCCCAAACGAAGAAAGTGCATGCTGATGCATCATCTTCAGGTGTGTTCATTACAGAGAACTATTTCTCAGTATCCTTTACGTCCTGGGTATGTGATACCGGATCAGGATCCCGTATATGTAATTTGTTACATGGGCTACAGAAAGGTAGAGAACTGAGAACGGGTGATAAGTTTCATGAGATAAAAAACGGTGCAAATGTTGCAGCCAAGTTTGTTGGTCACTATCACCCTGTATTACCAGAATACATTGATTCTGAACGAATGTTGTTAGATACCGAACCTGATATACAACATCATATCAGTCTCTTTATTAGTAAAGAAAGGATATAATTTTGTATTGTTGGATAATGTTTTGAACATTTCCTATATCAAGAGTTGATCGGTTCAGGTACGTTATCTAAAAGCATTGACATTCTAAATCAAACTACAGTTCTTAGTATACAGAACACACACAAGAGGAAGAGTTCGGAAATGAACGAATCCTTCTTGAGGTATTGTAGACTAGGTCATATCAATGTGACCTGACTAGCTGAAGTTACATATAGATGCATATTTAAATTAGTTTGAGTTTACATCTTGTGAAACTTGCTGGTCATGTCACAGAGATAAGATGACCATAGCTCCGTTTATAGGAAACAGAGAAAGAGTTAGTGAACTCTTGGGATGATACATACTGATGTATGAAGGTCCCCTGTCTACACATGCCAAGACTGGTTCTTTGTACTTCATTACATTCTCTGATGATCTCTCAAGATTCAGACATATGTTCCTGTTGAAACACAAGTCCGAACCTTTTGAGATATTCACAGAATATAAGTCAGAAGTAGAAAACCAAAACGGGTATAAGTATTATGTCCTTTGATGTGATCAGGGAGGAGAATACTTGAGCACGGAATTCCTGGACTATTCTAAAGGAGAATGAGATTCTCTCTCAGCATTACTCCTCCATATACACCACAGCACGTCGGTATATCGGGACGGAGAAATCACACCCTATATGATAAGGTGTGCTCTATGATGAGTACTACTGAGTTACCTATTTCCTTTAGGGAGTTATGCACTTATGAAGTTGCATACCTGTTGAATAGGGTTCCGATCAAATCAGTTGCCTACCACTTCATATGAAATATGGAAAGGGAAGAGCCCATATCTTAAGTTTGTTAAGATTTGGGGTTGTCCGGCCTATGTCTAAAAGCATAATCCGGACAAGCTCGAGGCAAAGTCAGTTCTGTAGAAGTCTGTTGGATATCCCAAGTATTCGCAAGGGAATATCTTCTACCAAACCGAGGAACAAAAGATGTTTTGTTTTTCAGCATGCCACCTTTGTGAAAGGGAATTTCTTGTGAAGAAATTAGTGGACATGAGGTAGAACTGGAAGGAGTTCCAGCTATACAAACTGTAGTTGATGATTTGGTAGAACCAAAGGATTCAATAGTAACCAACGAACCTCAGCCTCTCCGCCGATCTAATAGGGTTCCTCACCTACCTGAGAGATACTTCGGTTTCTCTATGACAGTGGGAGCGAGGATTGCATCATGAGATGATGACCCAACTAGTTTCGAGCTGGCCATCAGGAGTGGGACTCTGTAAGAATGGCTGGATGCTTAGCGATCTGAGATGGAATCCTTATGCACCAACAAAGTATGGATTTTGGTTGCTTTATCTGAAGGGTTAAATCCCTATCAGGAGCAAGTATATCTTGAGAAGATTACTTGGTGTACATGGAAAAGTTGAGACTTTCAAAGCTAGACTTGTTAAAGGTTTGCATCATTGACCAGGTATGGATTATGTTGAAACCTTTTCTAAGTAACTATGCTAAAGTCCATCCAGATCCTACTTGCCACGGCTACATTCCATGACTACGATATCTGGCGGTTGGGTGCCATGACTGCTTTTCTAAATGATGTTTTAGAAGAGTGCGTCTATAAGTACACAACCAGAGGGCCTCGTAGACAGAGGGAGCAGCGGAAACGATTGCAAGATATTTTATGTGATAAAGCAGGCATCGCGGAGTTGGAACGTCTGTTTTGATGTATTAGTCAAAGAGTTTGACATCATCAAAATGGTAGATGAACCTTGTATATACAAAAAGGTAGTAGGGAGTATGGTAGTGATCCTCGTAGAGTACGTGGATGACATACTCTAGATGGGGATGGAGTTTCCTATGCTACGCTCGGTCAATCTCCGCTTATCACAATGATTCTCCATATAGGATCAAAGTGATACCTACTAAATCCTGGGTTTTGGATCTATGAGATAGATCTAATTGGATGTTAGGATACTCACTAGATATAGTGAGATGGTATCAATCGATCCTAGGGAGAATCACTGCAAGTGTTCCAGGATGATAAGGACGACTGAAAGTCAGTTACAGGCATTGTCTTTACCCTCAGTAAAGGGACGGTATGTTGGAAGAGTTCCAAGCTATATACCGTGGCATACTAGACGATAAAGGCTAGATACATCGCTACCAAAGATACTACCAAAGGGGAAGTCTGGGTGTATATTAGTTCATGAGATGAACTTCGTTCCTACCATTGTGTGACAATGGAGTTGTAGCTTATGCCAAGGAACGCCCGTCCCATCAGTGATCCAGACATATTCTAAAGCAGTGTCACCTGATCATGGAGATGGTTGATCTCCAGGGGATCGAGGTCAGGAGAGTAGACTCAGAGGACAACACGGCGGATCCACTCATAAAGGCTTTTTCCCAGAGAGAAACTATTATGGGACGGTTGAGTATGAGATACTACAACCACTGTTATCAGATGGCCCTAGTGCAAGTGGGAGATTGTTAGTTATATGTATGCCCTAGAGGCCATTACTATACATGTGATATATATTGTAGTGGATGCTTGGACATATATAGGGAGGACTTTCTTGCTCGACATGATAGTATGCTATCTCGTTACTTTTTATCTTAACGTGTACACTGATTGTCTCTCTGTTACATGTTGGTAAAGCCCTTAGGATGTGTACTTGACTACCTGGACTATAATGCAGATCATACTAGTAGGGACATGGTAGTCCATAAGTACATCCTTCAAGGTCCCTAGTCGTGGGTGTATCGAGACGGGGCATCGATATACCAGTGTAGACTAGCGTATGCCTTCTCGACCCATACAGATGGGCGATGGATGATCCCATATCCATTGGTGTTTGACATCAGAGATGATATACGGGTGCCCAGTGGAGACTGGGTACACTGGACGGACTCGCCGAGAACTCCCATATGGTATTATACCTTACGTCAGATGGCAGTTCTCTGGTGACACTGGTACAGGTTAGTCTGTAGACCCGAGATCGTCATAAAGTCTTGTGTGATTCCCACTGTGCTTTGATTTCCACCTTACCACGTCCAAGAGGGCGTGCAAAACGGTGGTTTTTAGGTACAGTCCCGAGTCACATGGAGGCAATGAGCGATAGGAGGGGTTTCGTCTCTCCCGGTATTGGGGGTTGATGTTGCGCTATGCTCGATTGGCTATAACAGGGAAGTCCCTGGCCAGGGCTGGTTTAGAGATTTACTGGTAAGTGTTACCAGTAGTTTCTCGACCCGTTATGAGCCTCATATCGGCATGACTTATCGGTTATTGGGGTCTGATGTTTTACCACTCCTAGACTTGATATGCGACATATCAGACGAGGAGACCGGACTGTACTGTAGTGTCACTGTCAGGCTTTTACAGGAGTTGGAGCGGGCTTGCTTGCTGATCTTCTGATCGCTCAATACCCGGGTAGCCGTTACGTCCAGCTAGTACCGCTGACGGCTTGTGGGTGCTTGATATGATCATCACCTACTGCCGGCGTATTGACGAGTCTTTAGAGTCCTACATAGAGGTTTTACTGGCTCAGGCAAAAAGAAATAGGAGCGCATATGTGATATGTGCGGGACCGAGAATAATGCGTGTATGTGATACCGTATTCTATTCTCGCAATGTTTGTATCGATCGGTTATATGCGATATAACCGGGATATCGAATCAAGTGTTGATTCGATAAGTCGATACATTGGATGTTAGTCGGTTATATGTGATATAACCGGATTATTAAGTCAAGTGTTGATTTTATAATTTAGTGTATAATTGTATATGTGATATACTAATTTACATTAACTAACATTGGTTCACTTAAGCATTGATTTTTTCTCACTTGTGCACAACTTGATATATATGTGATATATATTTATTTGTGTGCATTTTTGTATCATGGTTGTTGATACAACTATCATGGGTGTAGAAGACTTATACCATACTAATTATATTTGTTAGGTTTTTATATTTAAAGTAATTCTAAAACAAATGGATAATGAGCACAAATGCATGAAGCTTCATGAAGCTTAACTTTGCATTTGACTTAGTCCACTAGTTTTGTTTTACTTAAGATATTAGTTAACCTAACCACTATGATTATCCATGGTTATGTCTCTACATGAGTTAAGTATATGATACTCACTCACCATGGTTAGATCATTCTCTCTATTGATAAGTTTCATTCTCATTTGAGCTCATCTTCTTCCTCCTTCATTTTCTTTCTAGGGTTTGTAAAAGAGAGAGATACAAAGTGAGAAAAGAAATTCTAAAGTGTACCCATTTCCTATCTCACCATTCTCTACTAGACTAGCACTTTAGTTTAGGGTGTTTGCTTCACTAATTCTTTGGTTAGTGAAGTAGAAGCTTGAGTTCGTATTCCCTCGACGTAAATCATATTCGGCCTCGAAGACTTCAAGCAATACCGTTGCTTCTTCTCATGGAGCCGTCCAAGAGTCCGGATGTTCGATGATCGCAGCGAAGGGACTACTACAAGAAGCTTAAGAAGTGAAGGACCGATCTACAAAGGTTGTATTTCGTATTCACTTAGAGTTAATGAGTTTAACTTTCATATGAAACCCTAATTTTTCTAGCAAAGATCTTGTTTAGAGTTATTCGGCACGGCTAAAATTTTAATCCGGCATGGTTGATACCTTGTAGATCCTTTTTAGAGTGCCTAGTAACCCTACACCGGAAACCATCCTCGAATCTGGAACAAGTTCCTTCGAGTTCGTATATAACCATACGATGGTTTTATCCAATGGAAGTGGACGTTCATAGTAATACGGGATTTTCTGGAGAAAAGGGTAAAAGTAGAAGTGGCAATGAGGTATGCAACTCCGACAATCCAAAAGCCAGTGTTTAAGAAGGTTCGGTTAATCTTGATCACTGAGTCATAGTCAAGGGTCGGGCCATGGTCGCTGCCAAAGAGAGAGAGAAAAGAAACACTCTGCGTGCACTCTAGCCTTGATCAGAATGATTATCAATTTATCTAATCAGGTAACCTTCCACTGTAATCTCAAATTCTCCTCCAAACCTGAAAGAAGAATTAGTCGGGATCACCCGAGGAGTAAACCAACTCATCAGTGGGAATCGGGATCCAACTATCATCGCATGATAACGTGATGGAATCCACTCACGTTATCACACTCCAGAAGGTATGTGCATATCTGGCAAGTTTCAGTTTCTTTAGAAACTCCCGATGTGATTTTTACCCGATGCTCTTATGAACTTGACGAAGGTCAACAAATCATAAGTCACATGTCAAGTTCTACCCATCATTGTCCAGGTTAATTTGAACCCACCCGTACAAGCCCTTGACGAAGGCCAACAAGGCTATACGACTGTCCCAAACCAACGCATCTATCTATGCAGCAGAAAGGTAACAAATAGCTACCATACAGTATGCCTTGACGAAGGCCAACAAACATAGCATGAATACTAAGTGCTACCCGTCTGAAATGACGGAGGGCTACGAATGGTTTTTGGCGAAAAATATTTAACGTAATGATCTTGATATCGTTGAAGGAACCAGATAGCTTTTTATAAAAATATAGTGGCAAAAACCTTTGCTAAAGAGGTCACTCCCGGTGAAGGGATCTCGGCTCTTTCCCCGTAGAATGAGGTGCAGGATATTCCAACTGAATACAACGATGCAAAGCTAAAGTAATCGACTATAGTGAAGTTATTGCCCTGACGCAAACTTTTGTCCAAGGGGTCACTCCCGGTGAAGGGATCTCGGCCCTTGCCTCGTCGACTGAGGTGCTGGATATTCATAACCGAATACCACTGTGCAAAACAAAAGAGAATGTCCTTGCAATAACAGCTTTTTGAAAATTTGTTCCAACAACATCAGAATAGGTTTGTTTAGCTTGCATTGATCCGAATCAATGCAGTCCCATCAATTAATCACACCACAAAAGAACGAAAATACGATGTACGTATATGCCATCCGCATTCGCCACTGGGTCCCGTCATCACCCGTTAGGTTACTTAGCTAACGACAGAGCGGGGACTGGACTAGCGCGGGTGTAAAACATATACAACATCTACTAATATATATATCAATATATAATAATCGCTCAAGGCGTGATAAAATGCAACATTACAGAAATGTAATAAGTATCACAGAACAATACAGATATCTGGGATCCCCGGGTTTCATAGAGCCGCTACTGAAACCCGACGTTCCCCTGGTCGTGTGGATAGCCCATGCAATGAAATCCTAGACCCCTACGGGCGCGGCAAGTTACCTGCCAAAACCTGAAGCGAGGCAGCCCCCTTCAACAACGTGAATGGACCACCCAGCACTTCACAGAATCCGGTAACTTGAGCACCCCTCCTTGGGTCAACCTGTACGCCCTATGAGTGCGACGAATAGCCCGCCAATTCTAGAGTGAAGCCCCTTCCGTCTCAACGCCATGAGATGCGGGCCCGTTTCCCTCTAGAACCCGGCTACCCGTGCACCCCTCCGCGGGATAATCCTAGTACAGAAAGTAAAATATACAACGGGTACATCGACCTCAGCCCGGTCGTGCCCCTAAAGAATAATATACAAACAGGCAGTGACGACAGTCCACATGTCGGACGCTCGCCCCACAATATCAAATGTACAAATACAACCAAATTGTACTACCATTGCATCCAGGCTATCCACCACGACAAATCCGCAACATCATAGCACAACATAGAACATCAACGTGAATGTCACGTTCGCAAATCCGTCTAAAAGGGCTATAGCAGTTAGACAGGATTTACCGATCAAGTGACATTCACGGTCGCAGATATAATGTAAATACTGTGAACTAACATGTTTAAAATTTTCGATCGACTAAATTTTCCGAAGTGGGCCCCAAGTACAACTGTAGCACTCAAAATAAATCTGGGCTCAAACAGAATATACCAAAAACCCCTTTTCCAAGTCAGAGACCTCTGTTCAAAATTTGGTGCAATGATCAGTCTTTCCTGCGACGGAACCGCGGCCAAAACAAGGCTATGGCCGCGGTTCCGCGGCGTTACTGTAGCCACGTGCTACCAAATTTTGTCAGAAGTCTTAAAAAACCATGCACGAAATTCTGCAATACTCAAAATAATTTTTCGAGCACAAATAAAATTCGACAGAAACTGCATTTTGAAATTGTGGTTTTTGGAATTTTTTGTTTGATCGAAGTTCTAACACGTTAGAGCAAGCTAGAAAAGGTTAATGGCGTGGCTCTGATACCATGTAAGTCTACGGTAGTGCCCCGGCCGTCTATCCGAGGCCAAAATACGGAAATAAAAACTTTTCTTTAACTAGAAACCGACGCTACCGCGGACTATTAACCCGGATTGGACCATTAACCTACTACTAGCTAACTAGAGAAAGGGTAGAGAGCTATACCGTGCGATCCGTGTCCTTCGGTCTTTGGCCACCATCCCGATCTCCTCGCGGCATCTCCGATCTCCGGTCTCCTCGTCGGAAGGGCACCACATCGAGAAGTCTTTTTACGGGCTCCTACCTCTGAACCGAGGCAACTCGGACACGAAGTTGGCTAGCCGACGTGTCCAAGATTGCTGTAGACTGAGTGTAGAATGCTATGTCTCGAGGGGTTATTCGAAGTTGCCATTTTGAAGGTGTGAGGAGAAAAAATGAACTTTGGAGATGGCTATGGAATTTTGTTGCAAGCAAATGAGAATGAATATTTTCCCACAAAAAAAAAATAATATCAACTGCCAATCTTGTGGCCGGCCATATAAGAGGAGGGAAAATACAAGGGGGTGAGCACAAGGAAAAGGAATGGGTGAGCATAAGGAAAAAGTGTGGAACACAAGAAAAAGAGTCACACCCAAAAACATTATCAATCCTCTCACATTTAATGCAAGCAATGAACATCAAAAAAGCAAAAGATGCTAGAACTATCCAATAAACCCTCCACCACAAAAAAAACACCCTCCATTTTGCTAATTTGCACATTTGCAAATAAGCCCCTCCATCAAAGGAATTTCAGCCAAGTAGGAACAAAGAAAAAATGGCCGAAACGGAATGCAAACTGGCAACTTCAAAAAAGCGATCCCGTAATAAATTACAGGAAAACCCCACGACTGTATATATATACCCGCATTTGTATTCCGACCGAATACAAATGCAATGAGACAAAATCTACACTATATAATACTAGGATCCGGCTTAAACCAAAGCCCGCTAGTATTATCCGTCTGAACCATGATGCATGCAATACCGCACGTATATGATCGAACCCTGCCATATATCCATACGGCCTCTACAGCATTTCGCCCGAAACTTGAGAAACTGTCTGTGGGGGACTCTAAAGACTCATCAATACTTTGGCTGTGGATTTAACCACTAGCACGTCAGGGGTATTAGCCGTACGTAACGGGCTACCAGGTATTGACCAAAAGGGAGGTCAATGAGCGAACTCATTCTGACACCCTACTGAGCCTGTTAGTGATAATATCCGTACAGTCCGGTCCGTTCGTCTATGAGCATCGCATGGCGGGCCTAGGGGGTTGGTAAAAGTTAGACCCTCAAAAGCGGTACAAGTCATGTCGGAGTGTAGCCCAGAACACCCTGAGATACTACTGGAATACCTACCAGTAAATCTCCTCTTGGCCAAGGACTTCGTGTAATAGCTCTCCCAGATACAGCGCGATCTCACCCCCAATACCGGGAGAGACGAACCCCTGCCGATCCGCTCACTGCCTCCATGTGGCTCGGGACTGTACCCAACTAAAACCTGTTTGCACGACTCCTTTGAGCCGTGGTAGGGTAGTAATCAAAGCACAGTGGGAACTCACACGAGACAAATGACGATCTCAGGTCGATGAACTAACCTGTACACATGTCACCAGGGAACTGCTATCTGATGTCAGGTATAATACCAACTAGCATGTTCCCGGCGAGTCCTGTCCGGTGTACTCATAACCCAATGAGCACCTGTATACATCTTAGGTGAACCAACTGACACCAGTGGCTTGTGAGACCGGCTACTGCCCCTCGTCGAGGTCTCGACTGTATACACTAGTCTACTCTGGAGTATCGATGCCCTGTTTCGAAAACTCTCACGACTAGGGACCTTTTAAGGATGTGCTTATAGACCCCAGCTCCCACGTATATGATCGCCATCATACCGCTGGCCGTCAAGCAAGAATCCTAAGGGCTCTATCAATGTGTAATAGTGACCTCTAAGGTCACCTAAAGCAGTACACGATGATAAAGATAAACCAGATAGCATACTATCATCTTGAGTAAGACCGTCCTACCGGCATAGGTTCTCCCTCAATCATTGCAATCACGTGCCTGTGATCCAATAATTGACTCTGAGGGCACTATATCCAACACCGCGAACCTGTTACGACCTTATGTTCGTAGTGTAGTATGTGATATTAGAAATTGAATATTGAGACATATCTTACCTGCTAAGTATGGTAAACTCAGCATCATATTCAACAACAGATTTGTTCCACATCGAACATTGCTGTAAGTGGATGAACTGTTGTTCCATGTCGAAAGGGACAGTCTCAGGGAAATATTTTGCGTCGAACATATCGCGAAAAACCCTACATTCGATCGGTTGGGCGAGTCGTCTTTCTTCAGCCTTCCACCAGACTCTGGCGTTGTCAGTTAGTTGCAACTTTGCAACTCTCATCCAAGAAATCTCTGACAATTATGCTGCTGCCAGGTTATCTTCAATGGACTGAGCCCATTCCTATTCCTCTAGTGGGCTTTCTTTCCCATAAAAGTGCTTAGGGTGCAATGTCCGGAATTTCTGGACTCCGGGTGCCTCAGCTTCAGGGCGGTTCAAGAGAATAGCGGTTTGTTGCTGCTGACCCTCCAAGAGGCTCTTTATCGCCTCAAGCAGTACCGTCTGCTCATTGATGGGAGCTGTAACGGTAGGTGGTGGTGGTAGAGGAGGTGGTTGGGTGTTGCCATTGACATTGGTACTCGTGTTGTTTGGGAAATTCATAACCTAGAAAGAAAAAGAAGAGTTAGAATAGATTCAAGAAATTAAAAATGTAAAGGATGTATAGTTGTTGATTCTTATAATTCTTGTGATATATTGCTTAGGATTCCATGCAGAATTGACCTGTATGGGCCGCCAACAAAACCTATCACGCCTCGCTTCTTATTGTACGGAAAAAGGGATGTGGTGAGGAACACGACGTATTTACTCAGAAGTAAACATGTTAAGTGTAAATAAGCAATATAAATGAATACACAAGAATAACAAGAGATGTAATAATAACAGAAATTTTTATTAACGTTCTTTCTTTACATACAACTGAAAAGAAAAGTACAATGATAGAAAGCGATGCCTAAACATTAGCATATGAATTGAAAAGAAAATAAGTATAAGTAAAAGCCTAGAAGTTTGGCTCATTTATGAACTGCTCCAAATCGTCTTGTCTGGGCTCGGTCTCCTAAGAGTCGGGTCCTCTTGACAAACATTCCAAACAAAGAAGAGACAGGAATGTCGTCAGCGAACTAGTGCTCGGTATGTCCTAAAAGATAGAATGAAATAGACAATTAAAGAGAATAGAGCTGGTAAATTATTTTTTTGTTATGCTAACGTAGTTGTTTACCGCCGAAAACAGAGACGAATCGTGTAGATCGTCTTGCCTGAACTTGGAGGCAGATACTATTTAGATTTATCCGTCCACCTCTCCGAAGATGTCAAGTTGATTTATGGCACCGTGCATCGGAGGTTTGGACGGATGCAACCATTGTAGAAGACTTCGGCAGATTCCCCCTCGTTGTGAGGGGTTTTTTGATTGTGGGGACACTCTTCCCAGCAAACGCAAGCCCATGCAGTTAATTATGTTACCGCATCGCGATAACCACTTTCTCCTGCTCCAGAAGGTCACTTCGTGTCGTGCGTGTTTGTTTTATTTTTGGTTTCCCGTAGATTGTATACGGAGACTAATTTATGTTGTCGCCCGTAGAGCGTGGATTAGTCCAAATCCGTATATTCTTAGATTTGGGTTTGGTTTGATTTAAGGATCCTTAATCTCGTTTGAGATTAAGATCAACTTAAATGTTTGTTAAGGATACGTTAGTCCAATTTTAAACTAAAATCTACTTAACAAGGTTTTAGGATCATTCAGATCCAACAGAAGAGCATTTGAGCTTTATTGCTTTAGTTTAAGGACGTTACGGTCCGTTGTTAGTTTAAGGACATCGCGGTCCATAGCTAGTTTAAGGACATTGCGGTCCGTAGCTAGTTTAAGGATGTTGCGGTCCGTTGTAATTTAAGGACGTTGCGGTTCACATTGGGATGCATTCATCGATTTGGGAGTACACCAAAGAGTTGCTAGTTATCGGGACCCTCCACCTCTCTGAAGACGTTGAAGAATTACAACGACATGTATCATAGGTGTGGAGAGATGTACCCTTGAATCAATTTCCGGATTGAAGGGAGGTGTGAGATGAATATCCTGTCGGACGATCAGTAGTCTTGTTTGGGACTAAGTCCAACTTGGAAAATAATGAGCACATGGGCTCGGTTGATCTGAATTAGGGATCTGGTCAACTTGGGCTCAGCCTACTCAGTCTTTGTCATTTAAATAAAGTGCTAAACATTTGCTTGGGTTCAGTCCCCTTTTTGTGTGAACAATGCTAGGCATTTATATGGGTTCTGACGCTCACACTTTACTTTACTTTTCCCTTTTTTGTTTTTATAGAGTGTTAAACACTCTTTATAGTGCCCACGTGCAGAGCACGTGAAGCGCTAGGTGCTAAGCGCTGGGCGCTAGCTGATGAGTGCCAAGCGCTTTATGTTGAATAGCGCCCATGTGAGGGGCATATGAGGCGCTTGGCGCTGAGCGCCAAACATTGAGTGCTAAGCACTCTTTATTAAGCAGCGCCCATGTTCTCCACCGAACACAGAGACGCGACCGCGTAGGTTCGGCTTGCCTAAATTTCGAGGGCAGATGCTATTAGGTGCTATCCGTCCACCTCTCCGAAAATGCCAAGTTGATTTATGACACCATGTATCGAAGGTTTAGACGGATGCGGCCGATGTAGCAGACTTCATCAGATTCTCCCTCATTTGAGGGGTTTTTGATTGGGGGACGCTCTTCCCTGCAGGCGCAAGCCCCTGCAGTTAATTATGCTACCGCATCGCGGTAACAACTTTCTCCTTCTCTAGATAGTCACTTCATGTCGTGTGTGTTTGTTTTGTTTTTGGTTTTCCGTGGATTGTATACGGAGACTAATTTATGCTGTCGCCTGTAGGGCGTGGATTAGTCCAAATCCGTATTTTTTTAAATTTGGGTTTTTGGTTTGGGTTTAAGGATACGTTAGTCTCATTTGAGACTAAGATCAACTTAAACATTTGTTAAGGATACGTTAGTCTAATTTTTAGACTAAGATCAACTTAACCATTTGTTAAGGATACGTTAGTCTAATTTCAGACTAAGATCAACTTAACGTTTGTTAAGAACACGTTAGTCTAATTTTAGACTAAGATCAACTTAACGGGATCATTTAGATCCAACAAAAGAGCATTTGGGCTCTATTGTTTAGTTTAGAGATATTGCGGTCCATAATTAGTTTAAGGACATTACGGTCCAATGTTAGTTTAAGGACATCTCGGTCCATGAGCTTAAGGACCCCACAGTCCAAGGTTAAGGACATCATAGTCCATGGGTTTAAGGACCCCACAGTCTATGGAGTTTAAAGACATCATAGTCTGTGGGTTTAAGGACCCCACAGTCCAAGGTTAAGGACATCATAGTCCATGGGTTTAAGGACCCCACAGTCCAAGGGATGTTTGGTTGTCGGGACCCGTCACCTCTCTGAAGTCGTTGAAGGATTACAACGACAAATATCAGAGGTGTGAAAAGATGTACCCTTGAACCAATTTTGGTTGGGAGATCTGTAGTCCGATTTGGACTAAGATCTAATATTTATGAGCATATGGGCTCAATTAATCTGAATGAGGGGTTTATGGCCAACTTGGGCTCGGCCTACTCAGTTAAATGTTAAACCTTTGATAATGCTGAGCATTGGTTTGGGTTCTGACAGTTTTTCTGTCTTTTATTGAATGCTGAGCATTCATCATAGCTCTGGGCTTTATTTATAGAACAATTTATGTTCTTTCAGTGCACACGAGAGAAACACGTGGCGCGCTTAGCGCTAGTGCCAGATTATGAGCGCATTGCGCACACGTGAGGAGCACGTGGTGCGCTTGGCGTTGAGCGCCAGATTATGAGTGCATTGTGCTTCTGCTGAGTAGCGTACACGTGAGGAGCACGTTGTGCGCTTGGCGCTGAGCGCCAGTCCAAAGAGCGCAAAGCGCTTCTGTTCAAGTAGCGCACACATGGGAAGCACGTGGCGCGCTCGGCGCTGAGCGCCAGTCCATGAGCGCAAAGCGCTAGTTTATGAGCGTAAAGTGCTATTTGATCAGCTTTATGATCTGAGAAAATAAATTCTCGCTTATAAGAGACTTTGTCTCAAGATTCTAAGAACAAAGTTCTTATTTTATAGGAGATATTCCAATCTCTTCTATTTTTGATGAAAATCTATGCCTTTATGGATCTATGATCCTGAGAGAATGGAATTATTCTCCCCTTTTTTTTTTATAATGAGATATTCATGATCTCTTTTCATAAAAGACCTTTAGTCTTATAGATCTATGATCTTAGAAAAAGAAGTAAATTTTTCTTTTTCTATGAGACGATTTCGTCTTTATGTTCTTTTTACCTTGAAGAAAATTTTCTTCTTCTACCGAAAGCTTGCTCTTCTTTCTGAGATTTCTCAAACTTTATAGGGGGTTCCTCTTTATGAGACTTGAAGTCTTGGGGCCTTTATATAGGGCAACCTGATTTGTTCAATCAGTTAAGGAGATCTTTTCTCCAATTGATTTGGGGATTTCCCCACTGTTGGATTTTTGATCCAAGGGCTTCTGATTTATAGAAGGCAATTTTCTTGTTTTTAAAAAGATTGGGAAATCTTTCCCATACAGAATTTATTCTGTATTTTGGTGATTTTTAATCACCTTTGGATCATTGATCCAACGGTGCTCTGATTTACAGAGCACAATCTTCTTGCTTGGAAAGATTTTGAGGACTCTTTCCTTAACAGAATTTTATTCTGGTTAATTGATGATTTATCATCTTTATTCGATTTTTGATCTGACGGTGGGGAGCTTTTAGTTCCAGCGCTAGCGCACTCGTGCTTTGCACGTGGTGCGCTGCTTAGAGTGCAGCGCACTTAGTGCTAGCGCGCACGTGCTTTGCACGTGGTGCGCTGCTTAGAGTGCTGCGCTCTTAGCGCTATCGTACACGTGCTTTGTACGTAGTGCGCTGTTTAAAGTGCAGCGCTCTTAGCGCTAGCGTACACGTGCTTTGCACATGGTGCGCTACTTGGGGTACAGAGCACCTGGCGCTGCTATGAAGCGCTGCTTCATTTCAAAATTTGAAATTTGAACAGAGCTTTGCTCTGATTGGAGGAAACAACCCACATGAGACACACGTGGGACGCTTAGCGCTGAGCGGCAACCATTGAGTGCTAAGCACTTTTTATTGAGCAGCGCCCACGTGAGGGACACGTGAGTCGCTTGGACGCTAGGTTTTCTTCGTATATTCTGTTCTGAAGAGTTCAATTCTCTGTTCTTTTCTGGATCTTTGATCCCCAAGAACAAGTTCATCCCTATGAGACTTAAATTCTCATTTGTGGGAGACTTGTCTCCTGGATCTCAGATCCAGGGTAAGAACAAAGTTTTTTTTATAAGGGTTAAACCCTTGGATATGCAGATGAGATGCTTTGATCTCTATTATTTTTATTTACCTTGAAAAGAGGTATTCTTCTTTCTTCCCTCTTAAAACTTTCTTCTTGCTTGCTCTTTTTTTTAAGTTTGAAGCTTATGGGGGGGGGGGGGAGGTTCCTCTGTGCAAGACTTGAAGTCTTGGGTCCTTTATATAGTAGAGGCAAGTTTGTTGATTTAGTTAAAGAAATCTCTCATTGAGAGATCTTTAATTGATTTGAGGATTTTATCCACCGTGAGATTTTTGATCCAAGGACTTCTGTTTCACAGAATATATCTTTCTTGTTTTTAACAAGATTAGGGAAATATTTTCTCATACAGAATTTATTCTGCAGATAGGTGATTTTTTAATCACCATTGGATTTTTTAATCCAACGATGCTCTATTTTACAGAGAGTAATCTTTCTTGTTTGGAAAGATTTGAGGAATATTTCCTCAGCAGAACTTAATTCTGCACTTTAGTGATTTATCACCTCCGTTGGATCTTTGATCCAACAGCTCCGTCTAATCAGAGAGCTTTTAGTTCTGGCGTTGGCGCCCTCGTGCGAGGCACGTGAGGCGCTGCCTCAGAGTTTTTAACTTTTGGCGCTGGCGCCTTCGTGCAAGGCACGTGAGGCGCTGCCTCAGAGTTTTAAACTCTTAGCGCTGGCGCTCTGATGCAAGGCACGTGAGGAGCTGCTTCAGAGTTTTAACTCTTGGCGCTGCCTTTCAAATTTTGAACAGAGCTTTGCTATTTTATTGGGGAAACAAATGCCCCCCCACCGTTGCGCTCACGTGGCTCACACGTGAGTGCAGTGGTGGCAGCTTTTCCACCATTGGATTTTCTTCGAAATTGAATCGACTTCCTGTGCCTATAAGTAGGGCCCTCGGCCTTTTAGATGACTGTTGTTCATCTTCTCTCGTCAATCTTTGAGAATTTAATTCTCCTTTCAGAGCTTAGATCTCTGCCCAAAGAAATCCTTTCTAGAGTTAGAACTCTGCCCTAAAATTTAGTAAGGATTATAATCGAACTGTCACGCCCCGCTTCCCATTCTACGACGAAGGGGACGCGACTGGCCCGCTACGTATTTACTCAGAAATAAATAAGCTAAGCGTAATTAAGCAATATAAAAGAAAATACACAAGAGGCAAGGTATAATAAAAACAACAACTTTTATTTATTAACATTTTTTTGTACAATGCATGAAAAGGAAATACAACTGAAATAAAAATGATGCCTAAACAATGGCATGACAGGAAATGAAAAGTACTGAATGGAAAATGTACAATGAAACTAGAGCTCTGGTTCTTCAGCAAGCTGATCCAAGTCTTCTGCAGATGGCTCGATCTCTGTCGGGTCCAAACCACCTGACGACATTCAAAGAAGAAAGAAATAGAATTTCGTCAGCGAACAGGTCGCTCGGTAAGTCCCAAAGATAAGAGGAAAGTAGAATAGACAGAATAAGAGGGTATCTTTTAAAGTTGTATTATCTTGTTGTATTGTTGTGTTACTGCTGTTGTTTGTAGCTTGGTACAGAAGGATGCCAGTGTATACGAGAGAGGTCTGTATATGCTAGAGACCAGGGCAAATGGAAGTACAAGACTCCGTTATACAACCCGGAACAACGGCAATTGGATTCATGTTAGGTGTCTTAATCATACCGTCTCGTGCCACTTTTAACATCTTCTGTACCAATCTACCCCTTAAACCCCGTAGTGTTTTGGTTGCATTGTAAATTATATTGATTGTATAATTGGATGACTGACCGAAACCATGATATCAGCAAACGGATGTAACTGTAGAGTCATGTAAATGGAATAACTGGAGAACCATGTAAGTGGAATATATCCATGGTTCGGTTCAGTCAAGTCATATAGATTGATAATTGGATTCATGGATTAATGTGTTTCTATTGAATTGGAATATTGTAGATTGTATATTGACCTGAATCATATTCAAGTCAGATTAATCAGACTCAAACCCGAGTCAGACAATTAGAAATGTAAGTCGAAATCTTGATTATTTCTTAAACATATAATTGCTAGGGTGCTTAGGGTAATTTATAAACTTGAGGGGGTTTTATGTAAAATATACTTTTATATACTTTTCAAAATACTCCCCAAGCATTTATTATTCATCTTTAGAGTTGTAATGAGTATGGATTTTATATTGTGATATTTCTAGTGAAAATATCCTAGTTTTATAAATAAAGGTATTTATTTGTAAAATTGATTTATTTGGAATTCATAGTATTTTAGTGTAAAATTTATTCTTGTGATTTTTTAGGAAAAGGGTGGAATATTTATATTATAACAAAATAGATATTTTAATGATAAATATACATATATTTATACAAAAATAATTTTAATAAATATTTTATATTCTAAAAATCTTATTTTCTTAAGATGTCGTATTTTAAATCTTTCGAGACCGAATGCTCCTTGCGGAGGTCTGAATCTCGCACTACTAAGCCCGAGGATGTGTGATAATCCGCACCATCCCGAATGGGTTCCCGAAAGTGGGTTGTAGCGGCGCTTTGCAAAGATTGTAAAATACTAAATCCTTTAGAAAACGGTTTTATAAAGTAAATGGTATTTATTGGTAAAAATATCAATTTTTCGTATTTTAGGTTCTAGGGTTTCCTAAGTCAACTAGCCTATTTCTAAATGGTCTAAACGACAAGTCGTGAAATGCCTCAAATCTCTTCTTCACAGCCAATTGTGGCCAGGTAAGTACAACTGAAGAAAAGAGGGATCCGCTCACGAATCACCGTGAGACGGGACTTTTAAAATTACCTTTCTCACTTGCCTAGCCTAGACACCACAAAGTCAGGTTTAGATAAACGACCGATGTCCACAACTTATCGTATTTTCATAATAAGATGTATTTATTTAAAAGTGTATTAACTCTAACTCTTTTAGAAATAGTTTTATTAAGTGTATGGTATTTAAATGTAAATATTTGTTTTCTCGTATTCTAAGGTTTTAATGGTATCGTGTTAGGTTGTATGTAAGTGTGTGAGGAGGTTGGTCGTTACCTCATGATCTACTTTAAATGTATAGCAAGTTTGATGGGTCAAATGAAGGATTGAAACAATGTGGTATTTAAGTGAAAAAATACGATAATTTGAGAAAGCTATCATTTCATGTGATGAAACTTGTTCAAATTGTTTGATTAGTGTTTAATAGTCAACATGAGGAAGTTTAAGGATGGTTGTATTAGTGAGAAATGGAATTTTATAGAAAACCGAATTGAAAATCGGATTTGTTCCGATTCCGTCGGGTTTTGTAATTTCGTATTTTGAGAATGGAAAAGAGAGATTGAAAGAGACTTACGGGTTTTAGATTACTCAAGAGAGTGAGAGGGAACTAGAGGGATCGTCGGTGTGTTGCGTCGTCGCCGATAGTTCCTAAGATGATCGCCGGAAGTTCCGCCGGAATTTCGTCGGAGCTTCGGCTTCAGCTTGTTTTCAAAGTACACGATCTTTGGAAAAATTTTGAGAGAGTGGGCTCAGGATTTTGGGGTGAAAGGGTAGTGTGTAGGGTTGGTATTTATAGGGTTAGGCTAGATTTAGGGTAGATGAAAAGTTTAGAATAAAAATGTGATAAAAATGTATTAAAAGTGGAGTAATTAGGGTTTTTAAAGAGCTCTGGAAATGGTCTGAGACTGAAATTTTGTAGGTGCATAGAGAATATGAAAAGACACAACTTTTATGTTGGGGTCGTCGCCGGAATCGGCCGACTCGGCCGTGACTCGGTCTGAGGACTGAGGCAGACCGAGTCAAGACCGATTTGGCCGATTACCGGCCGAGTCAGGCGGCCGGGATCCCTCATGACGGTTCATCTAACTCCTGAAAATGTTACATCTTTGGGTGTAGTGGGGTTTTTGTGAGATATGCACGTGTAAACTCTTGGTATTCTAAAGGTTTTAAAAAAAATCAATATTAAAAATAATGTGGGGTATGAGTTTTGAATTCTGGTGGTTTGGTTCAGCAGTGCAAAGTATTACCAATGAGCTACAAGCTCCTTCTTGTAATTATGGAGCTAATTAATTACTTAAAATAATAACAGTAAATGTAAATACCCCAAGTATACATAAATTTTAAAGCAAATTTTTGTACACTAAAAATGGAGTTGTTACATTCTTTTAACTTGTAATTAAAAAGCAAGATAATTACTTATAACTTGTGCTCAGGCTAAAATATCCCTTTATGGATTTCTGAATTTTTTTTGTAAAAACTTGTATTGGAAATTTGGGGTTGTTACATTCTACCTTCCTTATAAAAATTTCGTCCTCGAAATTTGTAAAAGGAAAGTATAACAGATTCAAGAAAGTTTAGTGACTGAAGTACTGACAGTGTGTGAAAAAATAACAAAGTGATGCAAGGGTTTTAAAATGTGAAGAAGGTGTGAAGGAATGAAAGAATGCGAAGGTTTTGGTAAGATTGTAAAAGAGGTGAGGGAATTTTGGGTTAGAACAGATTCAAAGTATATGATTCAAAGAATATGAAATGATAAGATTCAAGAAACATGATTGTAAATAATGTTTTAGTTGCTGGTTCTTGTGTTATATTTCTTAGGTTGTTCACGCAGAACAGAACTGCATGATAGAGTTTCATACAGCTCTAACCTGCATGGGCCGCCAACAAAACCTGTCACGCCCCGCTTCCCATTATACGGCGAAGGGGACGCGACTGGCCCGCTACGTATTTACTCAGAAGCAAATACGCTAAGCGTAACTAAGCAATATAAAAGAAAATACACAAGAGGCAAGGTATAATAAAAACAACAACTTTTATTTATTAACATTCTTTTGTACAATGCATAAAAAGGAAATACAACTGAAATAAAAATGATGCCTAAACAATGGTATGACAGGAAATGAAAAGTACTGAATGGAAAATGTACAATGAAACTAGAGCTCTGGTTCTTCAGCAAGCTGATCCAAGTCTTCTGCAGATGGCTCGATCTCTGTCGGGTCCAAACCACCTGACGACATTCAAAGAAGAAAGAAATAGAATGTCGTCAGCGAACAGGTCGCTCGGTAAGTCCCAAAGATAAGAGGAAAGTAAAATAGACAGAATAAGAGGGTATCTTTTAAAGTTGTATTATCTTGTTATATTGTTGTGTTACCGCTGTTGTTTGTAGCTTGGTACAGAAGGATGCCAGTGTATACGAGAGGGGTCTCTATATGCTAGAGACCAGGGCAAATGAAAGTACAAGGCTCCGTTATACAATCCGGAACAACGGCAATTGGATTCATGTTAGGTGTCTTAATCTTACCGTCTCGTGCCACTTTTAACACCTTCCGTACCAATGTACCCCTTAAACCCCGTAGTGTTTTGGTTGTATTGTAAATTATATTGATTGTATAATTGGATGACTGACCGAAACCATGATATCAGCAAACGGATGTAACCGTAGAGTCATGTAAATGGAATAACTGGAGAACCATGTAAGTGGAATATATCCTTGGTTCGGTTCAGTCAAGTCATATAGATTGATAATTGGATTCATGGATTCATGTGTTTCTATTGAATTGGAATATTGTAGATTGTATATTGACCTGAATCATATTCAAGTCATATTAATCAGACTCAAACCCGAGTCAGACAATTAGAAATGTAAGTCGAAATCTTGATTATTTCTTAAACCTATAATTGCTAGGGTCCTTAGGGTAATTTTTGAGGGGGTTTTATGTAAAATATACTTTTATATACTTTTCAAAATACTCCTCAAGCATTTATTATTCGTCTTTAGAGTTGTAATGAGTGTGGATTTTATATTGTGATATTTCTAGTGAAAATATCCTAATTTTATAAATAAAGGTATTTATTTGCAAAATTGATTTATTTGGAATTCATCGTATTTTAGTGTAAAATTTATTCTTGTGATTTTTTAGGAAAAGGGTGGAATATTTATATTATAACAAAATAGATATTTTAATGATAAATATACATATATTTATACAAAAATAATATTAATAAATATTTTATATTCTAAAAATCTCATTTTCTTAAGATGTCGTATTTTAAATCTTTCGAGACCGAATGCTCCTTGCGGAGGTCTGAATCTCGCACTACTAAGCCCGAGGATGTGTGATAATCCGCACCATCCCGAACGGGTTTCCCAAAGTGGGTTGTAGCGGCGCTTTGCAAAGATTGTAAAATACTAAATCCTTTAGAAAACAGTTTTATAAAGTAAATGGTATTTATTGGTAAAAATATCAATTTTCCGTATTTTAGGTTCTAGAGTTTCCTAAGTCAACTAGCCTATTTCTAAATGGTCTAAACGACAAGTCGTGAGATGCCTCAAATTGCCTCTTCACCGCCAATTGTGGCTTGGTAAGTACAAGTGAAGAAAGGAGGGATCCGCTCACGAATCACCATGAGACGGGCCTTTTAAAGTTACCTTTCTCACTTACTTAGCCTAGACACCACAAAGTCAGGTTTAGATAAATGACCGATGTCCACAACTTATTGTATTTTCATAATAAGATATATTTATTTAAAAGTGTATCAACTCTAACTCTTTTAGAAATAGTTTTATTAAGTGTATGGTATTTAAATGTAAATATTTGTTTTCTCGTATTCTAAGCTTTCAATGGTATCGTGTTAGGTTGTATGTAAGTGTGTGAGGAGGTTGGTCATTACCTCGTGATCTACTTTAAATGTATAGCAAGATTGATGGGTTAAATGAAGGATTGAAACAATGTGGTATTTAAGTGAAAAAAATACGATAATTTGAGAAAGCTATCATTTCATGTGATGAAACTTGTTCAAATTGTTTGATTATTGTTTAATAGTCAACATGAGGAAGTTTAAGTATGGTTGTATTAGTGAGAAGTGGAATTTTATAGAAAACCGAATCGGAAATCGGATTTGTTCCGATTCCGTCGGGTTTTATAATTTCGTATTTTGAGAATGGAAAAAAGAGATAGAAAGGGACTTATGGGTTTTAGATTACTCAAGAGAGTGAGAGCGAACTAGAGGGATCGTCGGTGTGTTGCGTCGTTGCCGATAATTCCTAAGATGATCGCCGGAAGTTCCGCCGGAATTTCGTCGGAGCTTCGCCTTGAGCTTGTTTTCAAAGTACACGATCTTTGGAAATTTTTTGAGAGAGTGGGCTCAGAATTCTGTGGTGAGAGGGTAGTGTGTAGGGTTGGTATTTATAGGGTTAGGCTAGGGTTAGGGTAGATGAAAAGTTTAGAATAAAAATGTGATAAAATGTAATAAAAATGTATTAAAAATGGAGTAATTGGGATTTTTAAAGAGCTCTGGAAATGGTCTGAGACTGAAATCTTGCAGGTGCTTAGGGAATATGAAAAGACAACTTTCATGTTGGGGTCATCACCGGAATCGGCCGACTCGGCCGTGACTCGGTCTGAGGACGGAGTCAGACCGAGTCAAGGCCGATTTGGCCAATTCCCGGCCTTGTCAGGCGGCCGAGATCCCCCCCGACGGTTCATCTAACTCCTGAAAATGTTACATCTTTAGGTGTAGTGGGGTTTTTGTGAGATATGCACGTGTAAACTCTTGGTATTCTAAAGGTTTTAAAAAAATCAATATTAAAAATAATGTGGAGCATGGGATTTGAACTCTGGTGGTTTGGTTCAGCAGTGCAAGGTATTATCAATGAGCTACAAGCTCCTTCTTGTAATTATGGAGCTAATTAATTACTTAAAATAATAACAGTAAATGTAAATACCCCAAGTATACATAAATTTTAAAGAAAATTTTTGTACACTAAAAATGGAGTTGTTACATTCTTTTAACTTGTAATTAAAAAGAAAGATAATTACTTATAACTTGTGCTCAGGCTAAAATATCCCTTTGTGGATTTTTGAAATTTTTTTGTAAAAACTTGTATTGGAAATTTGGGGTTGTTACACGAACCCATGAACAGAGCATTGCTTTTATTAGATCGTAGATCTTAAAATGTATTCTAGGGTTGCTTAACCCATTAATCGGAGCATCACTCATCTTCCATGAAGAGCTCTTAGAGTTTCTAAGATTCTTCTTTTAGATCTTAAAGATCTTGGGGTTTTGCCCTATTAAAAAGCTTTGCTTTTGGGGGTTCTGGTAGATTATCCCATTGGTTTTACAGAGTATAGCTCTTAGAAATTTTTGGGGAATTTTATTCTCCTCTTAATTAAAGTTGACATATGTGAAATCTGTTTGCAGAGCACTGCTATCAAGGGAGTTTAACTTCTGAGCCCAATGAGATTTCTCATTAAATGAGAATCCTCTTAGGATTTCATCCTTAATGAGTGACTGCCCCATCAATAATGGGACGCCACCTTAATATTGTGGGTACCCCTATTGTCCCTTTATTCTGCATTGTAGTACGGTACAATTTTTAAGTACCAAGTGTCAGAGTTCAAAACATAGCGTTGATAACTAACCCTCGTCTCTCTTTGTGTAGATACTATGGCTTCCGACTATTCTTTCCCTTTTGCACGTTCAGAGAGCGCCTTTGCCGACGCGCCCGTGTATCGGGAAGTCTTCGCACTTATTAAAGATCATGACCCGGAGCAGAAATCTCTTCACCTATAGGGGTCATGGTACAATCAGATTATCCAGGGTCGGCACAGTTTTTCTTGTGCAGCGCCCTCAGAGCCTATTTCAACAATTCATTATGCCGATTCTGCTCAAGTGAATTATGCTGTAGAAGAGGTCAACTGGACTTTGGAGGGTCGCCTTCAGCCTTCTATGGCATCAATACCCATACAGCCGCCGATGGCTTTAGATATTTTGGGGACGGCGCATATGTCAAGGCGAGTCGCACCCTTGGGGACAAGTCTATATGATAGGGTTAACTCCTCACCAATCAGCCGTCTACCTGCAGTGGGCTTGATATATCTTGTCGGCCAAGAAGTCGCTGCTGCTAAAGCTTGGGCTATATCCTGCCATATATGCTTCCCTCTTACAATATCCCGCGCCTCATGTGTGGTGGGTTAAGGCTTTTCTGGAACAGTGGAACATCCCAACCCACACATTCCTTCTGTCGGACCGGGAAGTCTCTATTTCCTTGGAGGAGTTTGTGGAAATTTCAGGCCTACTCGTCAGAGGGGAACATTACGAGGAGATACATCTCCCTGATGAGTACATCTTTGCCACCAAATCAGTGGTAATGGGTCTCACTCCGGAAAATGCTATTCAACACCGGTTCCAGAGCCTAATCAAGACGTTAAACATTTATGAGAGTATGTTTTTAGAGTCTGGAGGGCATGGAGTAGGCTTTGCAAATTTCATCGCCCGCTTTCTTCGCCCCAAAGTCTTGTCAAAATAAGTCGCAAAATTTGCCAAGCTTGACGACACATTTGGTTTCGGTTTGGATAACTAGCCAATGGCGGAAGCGGATCCAAATTTTTTTATTCCAGACACTCCGGTCGTCTTTTTTGCAGAACTTGCTGCTTCAGACGTTGATGAAGAGACGTTCTTTCTGGGGTTCATCGGTCTGTGGTTGAGCTGGTTTGTGCTTCCGATGCACCCTTGCTACATGAGGCCGTCCGTTTTTTATCCGGCCCACCGCATTGTCATAGGGACACGTGTAGCCGTTGGGATTGCAGGGCTAGCTCATCTATATCACGGCCTGAGCTTAGCGGCAGATACTACTCAGTCAGGGGTAGACCTGTATATCTTCTGCTGCACTACTTAACGTCCTGGGTCAAAATGCACGTGCTGGGTGCTTTCGGTGTTCACAAACGACCCCACTTCTATGACAGCTACAACTTTTCCCTGGTCATGTTTCTAGTTGACGCTTTTGCGTTAGATCCGTCGCAGCGGAAGGCTTGGCGTTTGGTCCTTCGCCGCGTATGGTCGGGGATAGTATGACTTTTGTCGATATAGTCTTAACTATCGGCAGGAAATCTACCAAGGCAGTGCAACCGCTGCGTGATACTTTGAAAGACGGGGCTCCTACATTGAAGGCTCGGGAAATCCTGCACTTGTATTCTATTAGGCCGGGCTTTTTAGTGTTCAAGAAAAATGCCTGGGTACTGTTTATGAAGTATAACCCGCACCGCTTCGCTCAACAGTCGGTCTACAATCAGGGTGTTCCTCTCGAGGCATTCTTAGCCGAGCCGTCACTACAGAAGAGGGTATTCATAGCACACTGCACCACTTTATGCGAATAAATACGGGGTCCAATTTTCTCATCAGCGAGCCGAGCTACGTGTCGAAAGCTTCGAACGATTACGTGGCGTGGTACCGGCATGCGACGGGTGCTGTTATCAGGGAAGAAAGGCGATTATTGCTCGATCACAAGGATGCCGTCCCCGCTGGTAATACTTCTGTCCCTTTAAAGCGTCGAACTACCGTTCGTCCTTCCTTGAGGGAAATTACTACCGCCGTAGTCCCTTGAGTCTTCCCTGAGAGGCTTCAATCTGATGTTCCCATAACTGCGGTAGCCGTGGCATCCTCAGAATCTGGTGCTGGTACGAAAATCAGGACCCGCCGCTTGAAAATGCCTGTCAAGTGCAAAATCTTGTCATCGGCCGCCGGTGTCCGCTCGCAGAAAAAGAAGAAGTCTCTATTTTCTGCCGATGTCATATTTGGCCAGGAGCTACATGCTCCCTACAGCGAGGACTTGTTCGAATATGGTACCAACGAGGGTTTGTTCGACATGCCTGCGACCGATACTGATCTTCAGGCTGTCCTCGCAGCTTCCGAGCGACTGGCTCGCGAGGAAGCGGCGTTGATCACTATCGCGAAGTCAGTTATACTTTAGTTATATTCTTCTGCGTCTATTCTTTTCTCATTATTATGCTTTTACCAATGTTCTCTTCTTCAATAGGTATTTCTACCAAAAAGGCTCTCGTGGCTTCTCTCAGGACATTCGAGGAGGAAGAAAGGCTCCGCGTTTCTTTGGGTCTTGGTATAAGTTGCTTCATTACACTTTTATTCTTTTTTTTATTCGTGCTCTGGCCGTCTCTTTCATCTTATTGCAGGGACTATCTCAACTCAGGTTATTCCAAGTGCAGTATCGATCCCGAGTGGCGATGCAACAAAACTTCTAGAGCCAGCTATTGTAGCCACGACTCTCCTAAAGTCACCGCAGGAGGCTTTATTGAAGTAGCCGATGATGGACACCATAGCAGCTCCGAAAGCAGAGCTCGGTTCGGACGACAACGTCTTCTTGTCGGAAGTCTTGAGGAGGTCATCTCTCACTGCTCAGACCGAAAGGAAGCGCAGGAAGCACGCGGCGAGGGAATGCAATACCGTTTTGGCCGTAGGTGCAGGCTCAAGCAGTATTCCGCTTACTGATACGCCTTCGGCGGGTGTTCCCTTTTCCCTCTCTACCGTCCATAGACAAGCTGCACGCGCGGCTCAAGAAGAAACTGAAAAACTACTCCAAGGAAACGTAGCGCCCAGTCTTTTATTAGAACTCGGTCCTTGAATTCTGACATACACATTTTCTTTCACGCAGGGCCGAGTCCTGGTGATGGTATGGCAGGTGAAACGTTGACGATTACAGAGCCCAAAGTGGCTACTCTTTCTCGGGATTCTGGGACCGTCCGACTGCTGCTCTTTCTCCTTGTGGCTCCCTGGTATTGGCGGATGTCGCAAGTGTTACGACGGCCCTCGTTGAGTCAGGGGATGAAGTTATGGGCGCAGAATCTATTCCCCTGATAGAGAGTGAAGAATCTGTTACACCTGGTGACGCTTCCGTCACGGTTTTGGTCCACGATCTATCAGGTAGTCCTTGGGTTGTTGTTTTCGGGTTTTTCAATTCTGTTCAGCCCTTCTGATGATATTTCGTTTGTCTTGAATATATGCGCGATAAACCCTGATGTTATGCCGTATGAAGAAGTGTCGCCGGTCGCTGCTCTGGCGGTCGCTGTCCCCTTGCCTTCTTCTATGCTGTTCCCGCCAAAAATTTCTGCACAAAAGAGCCCAAGGCATCAAATGGCAGCGATACACTTAAGAAAATGTGAACCTGTATTTTCCGGGCAGTATTTTGATAAAATCCAGAATGAGAAACTGCTAAATTCTAATGGTATTGAAAGCATCTCGAAAACACCTTCGATTTGATATATTATGGGCCTCATAATTCATCCGAGATCAAAAGTTATGATCAAATGTCTATGCACATGTGATCTAAGGAAGAAGATGCGAATCGGTATTTTCCGAGCTGTATTTTGACAAACTCCGGAATGAGAAACAGCTAAATTTTGATGGTATCGAAAGTGTCTCGAAAAAACCTTCGATTTGATATATTATGGGCCTCATAATTCATCCGATATCAAAAGTTATGAGCAAATGTGCTATGCACGTGTAATCTAAAGTAATGCTCTACTACATGGGGAATGCATTTTTAGTCCCACATCGGGAAAAGGAGGGATGGCTTCTCTACCACTCCCATATAAATAAGAGAGGATACCTTTTAGAAAGGGTAGAGTTCAATGCGCATATGCGCAAGCTCCATGTACGCTACGTGCAAATATGTGCGCCCAACACGTGCGACGCACGTGCACGAACACAAAGAAGCCTTTTTCAGCAGCGAGAAGCTTAAGCTCCAGCATGTTCTTTCCCCCTAATGAGTGGGACATGGTTCAAAAGGTACATCCCTCCACACCTTCGATATATGGCGTTGTAATCTCTCAGTGTCGTCGGAGAGGTGGTGGGTCCCAACGACCAATAATCCTTCTTCTCAATAAAAAAAAAGGAAAAGAAACAGATAGACAGAAGAGATAGAGAAAACCCTCTGCAAACTTTGAGAAAACTCAAAGAAAAAGAAAGGTAAGCCTTTAGCAAAAGAAGATCATTTCTTCCAGGTAAAGAATTAATTCTTGAACAACAGAGATGAAACATCTCATAAAAAGAAGAAACATCTTCTAAAAAGATCTTAGATCTATAAAAAGACCAAGGTCTTTGATTAAAAAGAAAAGATCAAAGGATCTAATCATAAAAAATAATAAACAAAAGAAGTACTTTACTTCATTGACAGATCTTTGATCTATAAAGGCAGAGCCTTTATAAAAACAAGAACTTTTGTTCTTGGATCTTGAGGCAAAACCTCCTTTGAAGAACTTAAATTTGTTCTTTGATCTTAAAATTGATAAAAATGCGCTTTGCGCTATTAGACAGTGCCTTGCACTCATGAACTGTGCCCTTGCGCTCCTTGGACCGGCGCTCAGCACCAAAACATACCATGTGTCAACCATAGACATGACCTGCGCTTTGCGCTCCTGAAAACAGCGCATTGCGCTCTTGGGTTGGCGCTTAGCGCCAAACGCACCACGTGTCACTCACTGGCGCACCCATAAACTAGCGCAGCGCGCTCATAAATTAAAAACGCAATGCGCTAACAAACTAGCGCTTAGCGCTAAACGCGACACGTGTCATCTTCGTGTGCGCTACCTGACAGAAGCGCAATGCGCTCTTTAATTGGCGCAAAGCTCCTGGTGCGCCACGTGGCGCGCTGTCAAAACATACTTTGTTCTGATGAATGCTATGCATTCAATATAGGACAAAAAAATGTCAGAGCCCAATACTTAGCATTATTAAAAGGGCAGAGCCTAAATAAAGCCCTAATGGCCAGAACAAAAATAAAATGTTAAAACATTTTAATTGGACTTAGCCCAATCTGGCCATAAGTCCTCAACTTACCTTGAACTGAGCACATCTGCTCTTCCAACCAATTCACATCGGTTCGAGGGTACATCTCTTTACTCCTCTGATATCTATCGTTGTAATCCTTCAACGTCGTCAGAGAGGTGACGGGTCCCAACAACCACACATAACATCGGACTGTGAGGTCCTTAAACTCACGGACTATGATGTCCTTAATCTCGACCGCGACGTCTTAAAACTAACATCGGACTGTGAGGTCCTTAAACTCATGGACTATGATGTCCTTAACCTCGACCGTGGTGTCTTAAAACTAACATCGGACTGTGAGGTCCTTAAACTCACGGACTATGATGTCCTTAACCTCGACCGCGACGTCTTAAAACTAACATCGGACTGTGAGGTCCTTAAACTCACGGACTATGATGTCCTTAACCTCGACCGTGATGTCTTAAAACTAACATCAGACTGTGAGGTCCTTAAACTTACGGACTATGATGTCCTTAACCTCGACCGTGACTTCTTAAAACTAACATCGGACTGTGGAATCCTTAAATCCACGGACTATGATGTCCTTAACCTCAACCGCGATGTCTTTAAACTAACAATGGACCGTAATGTCCTTAAACTAACAATCGACCGCAATGTCACTAAACAAAACAACAGAGCCCAATTGCTCTCTTGTCGGATCTAAACGATCCCGTTAAGTTGATCTTAGTCTAGTCGCCATATTCAATATGTCACTTAGTCATATCTGCCTCGCTGCGGGTTTAGACTAACGTATCCTTAACAAACGTTTAAGTTGATCTTAGTCTCAAATGAGGCTAACGTATCCTTAATCCCAACCCCCAAACCCAAATCTAAGAAAGATACGGATTTGGACTAGTCCATGCCTTACGGGCGACAACATAACTTAGTCTCCGTATACAATCTACGGGCAACCAAACACAAAACAAACACCCACGACACGAAGTGACCATCTGGAGAAGGAGAAAGTTGTTACCGCGATGCGGTAGCGTGATTAACTGCAGGGGCTTACGCCTGCAGGGAAGAGCGTCCCCACAATCAAAAACCTTTCAAATGAGCGGGAATTTGACAAAGTCTGCTACATCGGCCGCATCCGTTTAAACATTCGATACACGGTGCCATAAATCAACTTGGCATCTTCAGAGAGGTGGACGGATAGCACCAATTAGCAACTGCCCCGAAATTCAGGCAAGACGTGCATCTGGTCTCCGCCACGTCTTTCGGAGGGGAACAGATTCTGGCACGCCCGGTGCGACCTTTTTCTCTTTCCACTCCATACTTCGTGTGTCGTGTTCGCGAACCAATCGCGGTTTAATATGGTTGCCCTTGGGTTCGAGGTACTAAGATTCGGTTTCTTGCTTGGCGCAGAGAACGAAACAGCAATGGCATCCACTTGCGAAAAGTGCTCCAACTGCAACTGCAACTCGCGCTCTGCCTTATCCGGAGGCATAGCCTACGGGCCCCTAGCAACCTCTTTGTTCACAATGCCGGTGGACCAGGTGACTCAGGCCACCAATGGATTGTTCTTTGGGACTATGCTCCCCCGATGAGCTTCAGCACCCCTGTACCAACACCGGAAGCTCCCAAGAAGTCGGTCTTCGATCGACTTGCTACTACCACGGCCCCTCTCAACGGGTCGTCCAGCTCTAACTCCTCAGTCTTCGCCAGACTGAGCTTGAACTCCGATGGGCCTGCCAAGAATCCCATGACACCTGAAGTGGCAATCCCAAAGAAGATAGCCATTCCTGCTCCTGAAGTCGTCAAGGCGGCTTCTCCTGCCAAAGAGTCGGTCTTTACAAGACTGACTATTCCGGCTCCCGTTCCTGCTCGAAGGTCTGTCTTTGACAGATTGGATACCGCTACTTAAAAGACGTCAGTCTTCAAGAGGCTGGCACCAACGGTGCCTCATCTGGACAGGGAGCAAGACAAAGCCATCCCCTTCGCCGAACCAACCCCAACAGCTCAACACGCTTGACGTCGCCACTGGCACCGGGTAAGGAAGGCTGGGGGCAACTTCCCCTCTGGGCTAACTCCACCAGCTCCAACGGTGGAAATTAATGCTGCTGTTCTAACCAGGAACAGCTTTGAGCTGCTGAATAAGATGCGCAGGAACTCGCCTACCGCCGTATTAAAAAGATCTCCGCCGCCGGTGGAGACTGTCACAGAAATGAAGCCGGAACAGTCCCCTCAACGACTGTCTTCTAAAGTTTACAAAATCTGGCGACAAGTCCGAGAGTCGGTGGTTGATCAAGACTATCCCCGTCGGCAGAAGAAGTTGAAGGTCCGACAGGAAGAAAAACGTCCTGTTAAGCCACAAAAGACGACGGCTACTTGGGTGCCCACTGCAGCGGCCCCCTCAACTTCGACCGCTCATAAGAGGAGAAGGCCGGAGAAAATCCCCATGCCTTCGACAAATATCAAAGGCACTGAGCCTAAACGCCCTAAGTCTGGGGGCATGAAGGTGCATACCGTGTATATGGCATCCGAAAAAGAGGATAGCCGTATCTCCACAGGTCATCGACCACTTACGCGATCCGTGACAAAAGCTCAAGAGCAGCAGTAGAAGCTTCAGAAGATGATGACTGCGATGGCCGCACTTACCGGGCCAAAAGAAAGCCCAGAGGAATCCTCGGAGCAACGCCATGAGCAAGAAACTGATGCCGAATTCCTTCGGAGAATACTTGAGAAGAAGGACAAAGAGGCTGCGGAACAAGCAGCCAATATAAAACGAATGGCCCTTCTATTCCAAGATATGGTAGGCATGATGATCCAGCCGGATCCCCTAGCCGAAGATCCTCCAGTGATAATTGAAGATGATAGAGGAGAAACATCAAACCCTCTGCCAGCTCTATCAGCAGCCAAGGAAGAGACCATCTCCAAAACTGCCCTAGACGATTATATCGCTCAGCAGATACGAATTCACCAGGCGAATGAAGTGGCTGGGCAAATTGTTAGAACTGGGCGACTGTATCCAGGCTGGTATGATCAGATAAAGTATCCGCCGGGCTACACGATCCCGAAATTCCATGTGTACAAGGGGACAGACAATCCCCATCAACATGTCGCTCAGTTCAGGGCTCTTTACGGCAACACCGGCAGCGATGATAAGGTCTTGCTTCGCCAATTCGTCGGCAGGTTATCGGAGATGGTGTTCGAGTGGTACTCCGAACTTCCAAATGACTCTGTCAAAACTTTCACGGAAATGGAGTTGTTGTTCACCCAGCGATTCGCAAGTGCTAGTGAATGCACCCCAATAACGACATAGATCAATATCAGGGTGAAGCCGGGTGAGACATGGGTACAGTACGCAATCCGATGGCGGAATCTGTGGTCTAAGTGCGAACAGCGTATTGAAGAAGCACCAGCGGTGGGCATGTTCGTAGGCACCTGATCAGTCGAAAATATTGCATATTTTAACCGGCAATTTCCTCATCATTTGCATTCATATAGAAGTGTTCGGTATCCGTATTTCACATATTAGCAAATCGGTCGCAAAATATCAGATTACATGTATTCGACCTTAAAACCGGCATTTCTAGGGAAATTGACTGCATTTCATCATATGGCATATTTTCTATATCTTGCAACCCGTGTTTCGAAGTCTGTGCAGGAAAAGAAGCTTGCTCGATCATTACATCGCTCGAAAGATACGTAAAATCACTAAATTCAAATCTGGTATCATTACAAAGGAGCAAATGAAATTCAACATATCAAAGGAAGCTACAAACAGCAGCCCAAGACCACAGAAGAAGCCACAGAGCCCAAGCACACCAACAAGCCGCGGATCCGCGGCATGGGCTTGCTTAGGCCGCGGATCCGCGGTGGGCCCAGGGGATCACTTCCCCAATTTTACACCAGAACTCCTGTTTCAGCTCCTACAGTTCAGAAATGTACTCCAACTTCCAGAAGACTCCAGATATTTCTACCAGATCAGCAAACACCTTGAGTTTCACTAAACTAGCCTAATCATTCTAGAACTTTCCCTAAACCCTAGCTTAAACCCTAAGCTAACTCCTAACAAACTCCTTCTAGAAACTCCTCAACAAACTTTTGGAGGGAAAGGGAAATTCAAACTTAAACCTAGGGTTTGGGAGTTCTATAAATAAGACCCTAGGCTCATGATCCAAGAATTATTCAACCTTGGGAATTATTCATCCAATTAGTGAATCTATCCCCAATCTATCTCCTCTCTTCATCTTCTTCTTCCTCAAGTTTAGTGAGAGAGCTTGTAGGAAACCCTAACCCTAAATCCAACCACAATTCAAGATCTTGAGTGCAAGCCAAGCAAGATGCCTTCAACCCTTTTATGAGCCGAGCCGATCTTCAATCGGGCAAGAGATCAAAGTAGATCCACGATCCACGGAGACGAGCGAAGCCGAGTCAACGATCGATTTCTTCTTCTTGTAGATCTTGAAAGAATGTATTGAAATTGTTGATTAAATAAAAGGTGATATTCTTTTATCTTGTTTTCTTTAAATTCCGCATCATGTTATCTTTACAATTCTTGAATATTATCTGTGTGGTGATGTGTGAATAAAACTCCGCTCGTCGAGGAGTCGAGACGGATAATAGAATGATGATGTAACATTGCTTTAATCGATTCTTGAGTCCTACGAGTTTTGTAAACCCTAGCAAGTTCAAGAAACGACAACCCATTTCGTTTCGATGCTTTCTTGATTGACATCGATCGAAATTGGGGAGTTACGATCATTTCTTGAATTTGGTAGAGGCTAGAAAAGGAATGATATCGACGAAAGAACAAGGGTTATAGGATGAAACCCTAGTTTCACGAGAAAGCCCCAACTCTCGTCGATGATCATCAATCTAGTATCAATCCTTCGAAGGACAAGAACACGATATCTTTAGATTACATCACGTCTATCGATCCTATCGATTCCTACGAGCCTCTCTTATATTCTTGATTGTTGATTGGAAATATTATCAAAACAACCGATTCTTGATTGTTTATAGTTTCTTGATTCTTGAGTAAAGAATAGTGACACTTGAATACAAATCATTCTTGAATCATGTTTTCTTTTATTGTTGCTTAACTTTTCATTTCAAACATATCAAAATACAATTGAATCGTGCAATCCCTGTGGACGATCCGCACTCACTACAAACTACATCCGAAACCGTAGTTTGATTGCGGTCAATATAAGTTTTTGATTGTGATTTCTTTACAAGTTTATTTTACACATCAGAAAACGATCAATCAGCACCCTAGACCCTCATGCAACTATTTCACAGTTCATGATGTTCTTCAAGCCGACTACGTTCCAGACTTTAATCGACAAGCTAGCCCAGATGGATCAAATGGGTCATAGACCGTCTCCTCCGAAGCCGGAGCCACGGAACGAAAAAGGTAAGGGGAAGGCGACCTTCATTGCAAATACCCAACAGCAGCCCAGTGCTCCAAGACTAACGGATCAATTGGAGGAGAGACAACGCTATTATAATGAGAAAATGAAGCGTCCTTACTTATTTCGGCGGGATAAAACGAATAGACTATTCGAGCTGGCGATGCGCAACAGGCTTATCAATTTGTCGAATCCAAGACGACCATCGGCGAAGTGAATAATCCCAATTATTGTCCTTACCACCAAACGGTAAGCCATCCAATCGAAAATTGCTTCGTCTTTAAGGGATGGATCGAGGATCAGTACGTACAAGGCAAGTTTGCGCTGTCTGAGAAGTGGAAGGTAAATCCACCACAACCGCATACTCCTAAGAAGACGGACACACCGGGGGCAACGTGCTCTTTTGTTGAAGAAGCTCCATGAGAGGTGGCTCTTTCGGCCAAAACCAAAAGGATGTTGAATGATCTCCAGATATGCCCAGCAATCAAGTGGAAGAACCCGCTGGAGCCTCAGATCATCGAAGGGATGCTGAAGCCGCGCCCAACTCCAAACATTGGTGGTGATAACCAAAGTGTTCATATCCAGCCGTCGAAATCTTCGAAAAAGAAGAAGAAATCCAAGAAGCCCGTGAAGCCTGGCGACAAGCGCACGGACCTGGAAAAGCAGATTGATGCGCTGGAAGAATATAACCAGAAGGCGCGGACTCCAATCACGCTCCAAGAGTTCCTCGGCCATGTCCTTGAAGATGGAGATGATGGAGAAGACTCGTTGGATGGATCTGAAGATTACGTGGTAAGTTGCCATGTGATCTCTGACTCGTCGATAGACGATGAAGAAGCACCTTGCACCGAAAGACTGGGGGCAGGGCCTGAACCGGAACTTCTGTGGCTGACAGACGAAATGATCGACGCCTTTCTAAATGAAATTCATCTGAAAAGTAAAGCCGATCGAGAGCGTGAGATGGCCATATCTGAAAAAGCCAAACGCCGGCGACTGAACGAAAGAGTCGAGACACTTCCGCCGAATCAAGGGACATCCGTCGCGAATAAAAACAAGTTCAAGACGAGGAAAAGGTTTGCTAAAGCCATATCAATGGGGATGAAGCTACCACCCTCCGAAGGAAACATTCTCGGTAAAGCAGAGACACATCCTAGCTACTGCTTATATCACCGAAAGATTTCGCACCCCACCGAAGAATGCGACGCTTTTAAAAGATGGTGGCAGGGATATGTTGCTCACTGGCAGCATTTTAAGCGGATGAAACGCAAAACTCGCCGGAGCGAAGAAATACGACCGAGGAGCATAAAAGAACTGCCGGCAACTGTCGCATGGTTAACGCTGGGGGATCGCAAGTTCTCACGTTCGGGAGCGACTCCGATGAAGAGATGACTCTTGGCCCTCTATTCAAGGAATCCACCTCAGGAAAGGAGGGAGAATCGAAGACCTGTGAAAATATCCAGCTGCGCAATCGTACGCTGCCCGAAAAGAATCTCGGATCCGCAAACAGAAAAGATAAAGGAAAAGAGAAGGTCTCTGAAGATATAGCCCTAGATGACCAAGTCATGAAAGAGCTGACCGCCAAGGACCCGCCAAGGAAAAGTAAGGTGGACTACAACATTCTGGCACACTTGAGGAAGTTACCCTCGCAACTCAGCATTCTCGACGCTCTTTTACTATCAAAAGAAGAAAGGGACTCATTGATCAAGGCGCTACAAGAGCCAGAGCAATTCCAAGCTTTTCTCGCCGAAGAAAAGATGAAGGACGAGCTGGAAGAAGTACATACAGCCGATATTACCTTCGGCGATGAAGATCTCCTCCTTGGGACGTGCGAGCACAACCGTCCTCTATATGTCTCCGGATATTGTCACGATATCAAGATAGGAAAAATCCTGGTCGACAATGGGTCTTCCGTCAATCTCCTCAACGTGCGAGTGTTGAAGGAAATCTGCATGAGCATTCAGCACCTCGCTCGTGATAAAATCACCATCTCCGGCTTCGATTCCCAGTCATCACGGACCCTCGGGTCTGTGATACTGACGCTGCGCTTTGGATTACTCGTCACAGATATTAAATTTCACGTCATCGATGCCAAGACATGCTACAATGCTTTGCTAGGCAGGCCCTGGTTACACGAGTACAGCATAATCCCTTCTACACAATATCAGTGTATGAAATATTTCAAGGATGGTCTCGAGTACACTGTGACGGGGGAGTTGAACCCATTCTCCGTGAATGAAGTCCGAAAGTACGAAGATGCAAAATACTTCTTACCAGACTTTGAAGACACAGAGAGATGTCATAAACCGGAGAACAAATCTATCATCACCATTCCGGTTTTCGGGAGTGATACCGAGGAAGAGGAAGAGATAGTTTATTCAGGGCCATCCCATCACAACAAACCAGGATCGTCCGCTCCTATGTTGATCTTTGGCAGCGACTCGGAAGATGAGGTCCATGCTACATTCTCCGCTCGGCCTTCAATACAAACCATCGCTGGTGAAGGTCAAAGTTTGCAAGTTGCCATGGTTCCGCCAAAGCATCATAAAGAACTAGACGCGCTTGATACTTACAATGTGGAAGAGCTGCAGACGTTCTATGTCCTTCCCAGGCGAGAAGATGAAAAGGCGATCCTATTCTACCGATCCGGGGAAACCAAAGTGGAGAAAGAAATCTGGCACGACGCGGATTCTACACTTGACAGGCTCCAGCCCATCTGTTTTCCTAGATATTACACGAACGGACTAAAAAGGCTGTTAAGGCGCCAAGGCGTACCTTTCAAACAGACCGCTCGGAGAGCTAAGTTCTATAACAGGATCTGGAACGTCCCTGGAACTCAGCGGAAATTGCCCAACGGGAAAATGGAAACGACCGGGCTTGGGTATGTTCAATCCAAGAAACGGGAGCTACTCCGCATCTGCTATGTCATACATGACTTTGATGAAGAAGGAGATGCTCGGTGGGAAGATGCTAACCCTGAACCAGAAAGGGCTCCCGCCGTGAAAATACCCAGTCCGCCGTTCGAAGAACAAATGGACAAGCTTATAAGGGAAGCGGGTCAAAAGGTTCGAGACGACCATAATCGCGAAATGGCCATCTATGAGAAAGCCAGGACGCAACGCCTTCTTCAACAGGCTGCGAAAGATGAAAATGCTCCTCCCTGTCAACCCGTCATACAAAAGGCCCGACGCAGAGGCAAAAATAAATCAAAGAGCGGGAAAAGTGTTCGAGATCGAAAAAGTGGGCTCAAGAAGCCACGCGATCAGGAATCGAGTAATCTAGATTCGTCTCTTATAAAGAAGATGAGTCGAACATACACTTTTCCTCAGAACAAAACACGGAAGATACTCAATCTCGCCATAAGACATCAACTGATTATACTTCCGGAGTCCAAGCATCCCGAGCAAGCAGGCGAAGTCCCTCATCTGGACTATTTCTCCTATGATAGGGCAATAGGACATCCTATTGAAGACTGCTTCACCTTCAAGAACTGGGTCGAAGATCAATATCGACAAGGCAGATTCGCTCTATCTGGCAGCTGGAGGGTAACCCCGCCGCAGAAGCATGAACCCAAATCCACGAGGGTAGAACCAGATCAACATCGGTCTTGGAAGCGAGCTCGTACCTGCCACGTGATAACGCTATCAGAAGAAGACCCCGATGGTATGGATAATCTCCCCTGGTGCTTTGAAAACAGTGATGACGAGGTAATCTCGGAGTTTCCACCGGCGCCGAAAGAGCTGGAAGATGGAATACATACCACTGCAGATAACCTCAAGAAAATTGATTTGGGGACAACAAGTGACCCGCGGCCGACTTTCATCAGCGAGCTATTGTCTGAGGAAAGGGTAGCTACGCTGAAGGATGTGCTCATGCAGCATAAAGATTCCTTCGCGTAGAACTATTCTGAGATGCCAGGACTAGATCCAGAAATTGCTGTACATAAATTGGCAATATCCCCGGACGTCAAGCCAATCAAACAAGCACCGAGAAGAATGCGGCTCGAGCTTGAGATGGGCATCAACACCGAGGTCAAGAAGCTAATTGACTCCGGCTTCATCCAAGAGGTTCAATATCCAGATTGGATTGCCAACATCGTCCCAGTGATGAAGAAAAATGGGACGGTGCGCATATATGTGGACTTTCGGGATCTCAATAAAGCCTGCCCGAAAGACGACTTCCCAGTACTGGTCATCGAGCTGATGATAGACAATACGTCCACTCACGAAGTGTTCTCCTTCATGGACGGCTCGTCAGGATACAATTAGATATAGATGCATCCCGAGGACCAGAAACATACTGCTTTCCAGACCCCTTTAGGCATATTCTGCTACAAGGTGATGCCCTTCGGTCTAAAGAACGCCGGTGCCACCTATCAGAGGGCCATGACGAAGATCTTCGATGACCTCATACGTGAATTTTTCGAATGCTATATCGATGACCTCGTGGTAAAAAGCAAATCATACGAGGAGCGTTTAGAGCATCTGAAGACCGTATTTCAACGTCTCCGGCAATACAACTTGAAGATGAACCCTCTCAAGTGCGCGTTCGGAGTTTCCTCGGGCAAATTCCTGGGATTCATCGTAAGACATCGAGGCATCGAGAGAGATCCATCAAAGATCAAGGCGATCATGGAAATGCCCCCGCCAAGGACTCTCAAGCAATTGCAATCTCTCCAAAGGAAGCTCGCGTATATTCGGCGATTTATAGCCAATCTCTCAGGCAAGTGCCATCTTTACAGCCACCTGATGAAGAAAGGAACCCCTTTCGTCTGGGACCACAAATGCCAAAGCGCGCTGGACTAAATCAAGCAATACCTGCAGAACCCGCTAGTGCTGGCCGCTCCGGTCAAGGGAAAGCCTCTCATTCTTTATACAACAGCCCTTGAAGGTTCCTTAGACGCATTATGGACACAAGAAAACGACCAAGGGAAAGAGAGAGCCCTCTACTATTTGAGTCGAGTTCTACTAGGGGCAGAAAGCAATTATTCTCCCATCGAAAAACATTGCCTGGCATTGATCTTCGCGATAACGAAGCTTAGGCACTATGCGTTGGCGCATGAAGTCCGTCTCACATCGAAGGTGGATCCTCTCAAATATTTAATGTCAAAAGCCATATTGACAGGACGGCTCGCTAAATAGGCCCTGCTCTTGATGGAGTTCTCAATAACCTATCAGCCTCTTAAGGCAGTGAAAGGCCAGGCCATCGCCGACTTCCTCGCTGAGCATCTGATACCTGCCGATTCTCCCTTGAATTGCGAACTGCCAGACGAACATGCGTTTGACACGATCGACGGAAATGATACCCGGTGGGAACTTTACTTTGATGGAGCATCTTCCATGAAGAAGCGCAAACAAAGCACCCTCATAATCAAATCAGGGGTAGGCCTCATCTTCATGACTCCACAAGGAGGGATAATGCGCTTTGCCTTCTCCTTAACAGAGCCGAGGACAAACAATGAAGCCGAATACGAAGCTTTGATAGCAGGTCTCGAGATCGCCATTGACATGGGGATTGAAAACCTCTTCATATACGGAGATTCCCAACTGGTCATTAGCCAAGTAAACGGCGACTATCAAACGTGCAAACCAGAACTGGTGAAGTACGGCGAGAGGGTACAGCAACTGCTGACCCAAATACCTTCCTACACCTTGGAAAGCATACTGCGTGCAGAAAATAGCAAAGCGGATGCGTTAGCCAAACTAGCTAAAGAACTGGCCGACGAGAACCTCGATGACATGAAGATCGTCGTGCAAAGCCGTCGGGTTCTTACTCCGGTAAAAATATTTCCAAAGTCGTTCGAGGAAAAGGGAACGACCGAGCAAATGACTCTACAAATAAAAGACCAAGAGAAGGTTGAAGATTGGAGAGAAGTCTTCATAGACAACAAATCCCGTCGAACACCTGAAGATGCGTCCTTAAAACATCAGCTCACGAAGCGAGCCCTATCTTTCGCTTTTGTCAATGATACTCTGTACAAGAGGTCATTTGATTTTTTATGGTTAAAATGCTTGGGACCTGAAGAAGCAAAAAGAGTCGTCTAAGAAACTCACGACGGACTTTGCGGTTCATACCAAGCCGGGCCGAAGATGAAGCTAAAGATCAAACGGATGGGTTATTATTGGCCCACGATGATCCAAGACTGCCTCGAATACGCGAAGCAGTGCCACTCGTGCCAGATTCACGGGGACTTCATCCATCAGCATCCGAATCCGTTACATCCGACAGTGGCTAGCTGGCCGTTCGAAATGTGGGGTACTGACATAATTGGCCCCATCGAACCAGCATCGTCCAGAGGACATCGATTCATTTTAGCGACAACTGACTACTTCTCCAAATGGGCAGAAGCAGTACCACTAAGGGAAGTAAAGGCGGAGAATATCCTCCACTTTTTCAAGACGCACGTCATTTATTGGTTTGGAACTCCAAGACGGATCATCTCCGATAACGAGCCAGCCTACCGAAGCCATAAAATCAGCCGCTTCGCACAACAACACAACATAGACTGGAGATACTCCTCAGTTTATAATCCCCGAGCTAACAGTCTAGCTGAGGCTTTTAACAAGACCTTAACGAAGTTCGTGAAAAGGACGGTGTCTCGAAATAAGAAGGACTGGCATGAGAGACTGCATGAAGCTCTCTGGGCATACCGGACTACGTTCAAGACGGCCACGAACACAACGCCGTACGCATTGGTATTTGGTACAGAAGCAGTACTTCCCCTCGAGATAGAGCTACCCTCTCTATGAGTAGCAGTTCATTACGAGCTAACGGACGAAGAGAATACTCATCTTCGGCTTGAGGAGCTCGATACCCTTGATGAAACCCGGCTCATAGCGCAACAAAATCTGGAGGCTTATAAAGTAAAGATGACGCGCTCATATGAAAGATTGACTAGGCCGAGGACATTCCGCCAAGGCGAACTCGTGCTAGTGATCAAAAGACTTATGATCCCCAACCGCGCTAAGCGAGGGAAATTCGAGCCGAAATATGAAGGCCCATATATTATAGACAAAGTTTACCAGGGTGAAGCCTATCTACTCATAGACATGCATGGTGAAAGACCTTTCAGGCCAATAAACGGTCGCTTCCTGAAGAAATACTACGCCTGATGAGTCACGGCCTAGGTCAATGACAGATGACGACGACTATGTCCGCTCGCTATCTTCCTAAGCTTAAACTCTATAGGTAGTAGCCGGCTTCATTAACAATGGACCAAAACGTCCTTAAACTAACAACGGACCGAAATGTTCTTAAACTAACAATGGACCAAAACGTTCTTAAACTAACAACGGACCGAAACGTCCTTAAACTAACAACGGACCACTATGTCCTAAAACTAGCCGTTGACCGAGATGTCGATAAACTACGGTAGATTGCTGATCGCACGCTTTTGGCGTGTCGGATGTTCAAAGAGTTAAAGTATAACCGCGATCAGGACGGTGTCGCTATGCAGCTAGCCGGTTGAGCACGGGTCGGTTCACAGGGAGATGGTGGTACTTTACCTTCTTGTCTTAGACGAGTCAATAAAGAATCTGTATGTTTGTTTGATCTAACCTATGTGTTTATTTGCAAGTATAAAGTTGTTAAGAAGAAAATACGAGATTGTAAGCTAAAGAAATCCGTACTCAAAACCTTTGAGCCGAGTCTTGACCAATTGAAGCTAGAGCAATCGGCAACAACGTGGATTAGGAGATTTAAGCGCGGTATTCGTGGAATCCGGCTTATTTACCCTTGTCCTTCCGTTCTTGTCTCTTGCTTTCGCCTCCGGCCAAACCGAACGCAACCGGTCGCGGTTAGGAATCACCGTTACCTTGTCAGGGTAGGGTGCCTAACGGAGCGCTTGCGTAACGTTTGGGCGGAGTTCAAATGGAAAATAACGGGAAAAGGAAATGAAGAAAGAAGTGTTAACTTACAATACCGTATTAATTCTTAACAACGACGATAATTACAACATTCACAAAATGAACAAAAGAGAACAAAAAGAAAAGAACAAAGAAAAGAATACAAGTAATTAAGTGCATGAATATAAATTGCAAGTAATTAAAGTGCATGGAAATAAATTGCAAGTAATAAAAAGCGATAAAAAGAACACGAAACTAGGACTCAAGACAAGCATGTGATCAATAGCCAACCCTTAAACTTGCAAGCTCAATGAAGAGGTTGCAAGATCATGGGAAGGGTAGAGAACGCATGTGAAATGAAGTGCTAATTCCATGAAAGAATACGACCCTTGAGATCAATAACTAACCCTTAACCATTCAAGCTCAATAAAGAGGTTGAATGATTAAGAGAAAGCAAGAATCTCAAGGGGAAGAAGAAACACAAGAGAATGATACAAAACCCTCATCTTCATTAATCTCCCACTCAAAAAGCTCTCATTACAATTTTCATGGAAAAAGAATGAAGAAGAAGAAGAAAAAGAACTAAAACTACAAAAGAAAGAGGAACAAAAGAATGACCTCCAAGGTTGGGCTCAGATCTGCTGTATTTATAGGCAGGAGAATGGAGTTCTAGGGCAACCACCAGACCAGAAATGGAGTACCCAAAATACCCCCAAAAGACGACAACATGAGGCCACAGTACGGCCGCGGATCCGCGGCCTGGACCCCACTTTGGCCGCGGATCCGCGCCCCTATAGTGGTGTTAGGGTGTGGTCTTCTGTGTACCTCCCTGGTCTTCTGTCCCCTCTTGTCTGGTACATGTATTTTCTGATAATTTCTTCCAGAATATCAGCAGAATTCATAGTCCAAGATTGTTATCTTTTCTTCACTTTTGACTTTATCTCTCTTGAGCTCCGCGCACCCATTGATTCTTGTGCTGCCCCCCTCGTGCTCTGTGCTTGTCCGAGACACGAATGACCACTGTCATATGTCTTGTCTCTGGAACTGGTACTCGGCACTGGACGGATATGGATGACCGGAACCCGGCTTTTATCTGCTGTGACAGATGTTCTGTATTTGGTGTAACTGTGGAGATTTGTCTTGATTTGCAATATTTGGACTGAAAACCTGTACTCTGTAAATATGTAACAAACACGGATTAAAAGTACCTACCTATAAACAACCGAGCGTAAGAATGGGCGGTATAAAATGCAGTATTCTGTGATGAACAAATACCCCCAAACTTAACTTTTGCTCGTCCCGAGCAAAACCAATTATTCACAAAAAAAAGAAAATCCTAACCGCACTTTTGCAGGGAACGCGATTGCACTGAGCATGTGCAACAAGCCGTTAAACCTCTAGGTGTCCCTAGTAGGAGGAGTGTTGTCTCCTGAGGGTTTTCAGCGGATACTACCCACAAAATCCGGTCAAGTTGGTTTTGTAAAATAACTAAGATTCAAACCCTAAAGTTTTGTTTTAGAAAATAGCAATTCTATAATCCTAAGTCTAGACCATCGAACCTTTATTTTTCACACCTCGCTTCTTATTTAACTACAGATTTTATATGTCTTTACGTGTAGTGCAAATAGTGTCGTTAAGTTCCAGAAGGATCGATTAAAGTCATCATGTCGCATAAAAAAGCCCAGATAACAATTTTAAAAGGATCACATAAGTTTTATAAAGAGTTAAGCATTTTTCAAGTTTCGTTTTCCAGTAAGGTTTCAACTTCAGAATTTCTATCTTCCTTAACAGGAAACTGAGTCGTATTTTTCACTCCACCTTTTTCTTGTTAATTTTTTTTTATAAAAGCCTGTCTTTTATCAAGATTATTCTCACACAAAGAACCGTTAGGAATTTTAACTCGGAGAGAACACTTGCTTGACTTTGTTTTAAACTGGACTTTCTAGGCTTCTTAGCGAGCTTTGGGCCAATGCACCCAAACCAGTTGGTTTTAGGGCATTAGGTGTAGAAACACCCCAGCGGACTTAATTACTCAAGTTACCTAGGTCCAAAAACAAAAGACAGTTTGTCGTGAAAATCAGATGATTTAATACGAACGGAGATATAACCGGCAGTTCAAATATTTTTTTTGGATAAAAGACGTGTTTAGTGGGTTTGGTGTGTAATCATTCCAATCAAGTTTTAGATGGGTTATTTTTCAGACTTAGCTCCAATTACGGCATCAATAACATTCCTTCATATTTGCTTTACTTCATAAACTATTCTTGACATTACTTATTTCAGAACAAACCTATTTGATCCTCAGAAAATCATCTATCTGTTTAAAAGTTTAAACATGAAAGACTTGTCATCTAATTCCCAAAATTCAAGACACGTGTAGTGTGATGTAAAGACGTATATCAGCTATAGTTAACTTCAAAGGAGAGTTATCTTTCAGGTTTTCAAAATCTAAACATAAGATTTAGTTATTCCTATCTTTTCAAACAAAAACCGTCGAATGTTTAATCAGAGTTCTTCCACAAGCTAACTTGACAAAAAAGTTTTTATATTTTAAGAAAATTTTCAGATTTTTATGGATTTTATGGTTTTAATATGCAGATGCAAAATATACATATGAATGCGAAGGAAGAAAGCTTACCGAGCACACCCCCAAACTTAAACTTGACAGTGCCCTCACTGTCAGGTTATACCAAGAGGGTCAAAATTGTCGGCGCTCCCCCTAAAAACAAATTATATACAAAAAGAAAAACCAAAAATATATACAAAAAAGGTGTCCCCCCCAAACTTAAGTAAAACAGTGGTTCCACTGTTAGGCGTTGAAGTTCAGGTTTAGGGGGGAAAGAACAGTATCAAGCTATACAAGGCCTTACACAGGCCAAAAGTGAGCACCAACCATTCAAAGATTTTATCTCTGTAAAGCAGTGGCCGGTGAAAGAAGGCGTAGGGAAAAGAGAGAGAGAATACGCGAGACCGTATGGAGATAGAAGCGGGATACGGTCTCGGTATATCAGAAGAAGAATGGCGGAAGGGAAAAAGAAGCGGAGTACGAACTTGAGGGTGCAAATGGAGTGAATAGATTAGCACAATTTGTGATGAGTGATGTGTAAACAGCGATTGTGCTAATCTATTAACCCGTCGAGAGATTGGGTCAAATCCCTCAAGATTCGTGAGAAACCATGGGTACGCCGAACTTGATAAACCAGACACAGGGAGTGAAAATGATACGGGTTCTTGCAAGGTCGGAACGATGGAAAGGATGGAGGGAAGTGGTTGAGGAAGGGTATCTGTTAAAGGTTCTGGAGGGTGTACACAGTCAGTGAAAGGAATAGGATGAATTGGAAAATCCGACTCATCATCTAGAACTGTTTCATCCTCAAAAATATCCTCAAAATTCTCCTCAAAGTTAAGCTCATCCATGCTCTTCTCTTCAAAGTCCAGACGCATATGGGGTTCAGGAAAAACATTTAATGACTCGGGATGATGATTTGAAGAGACAAACTCAGCCAAATCTACGGGTTCATCATCCAAAATATCCCCAGCGTCAATATCCTCAATCAAGTGAAAATCAAAATTCTCTGACACCTCATCAAAAGCATGGATATTAATCGATTCTGGTTCTAAGATATAGGTGTAGAGGTCAAAAGGATTAGGTATGGTTTCACTTGGAAGGGACCCTTCACAATTGGGCAAATCAAACACTACGAAGTCGCACAACTCATTCATCATTCTATCTTCAATTGATAAATCATGTGGGATACTCGATAGACTTTCAAACCAGGAGTTGTGGGATTCAATTTGGGACGGGTAGATTTGATTTGGAAGGGGGTACATCTCACTCTCTCCACTCAAATGCACAGCCTGTCCTGCCGCCTCATCATACATTGAAAAAGTTGGAGCTAGTTGAAAACTAGCTACCGGGTCACTAGGTTGCATGAGGGCGGCCATGGACGCATTCAAATCCATCATCTGTTGGCTTGACGCTACCCTAAAGTCTTCCAACGACTGTTCCAGACTAGACATGGGTTGAGAAGGGGTTTCAATAAAAGATTCAAAGTTGTTTGGATACTGAAAATTCCCAAATGGCGGTTCAGAAACAATGTCTAGGGAAGGTGAAAAAGTCGGGTAGGACTGGTAGGAATTGAATGGCTGGACAGGAGCAGGATCAACATTTGGATAAGAAGGTGAATGGAATTGTTGATCCCAAGAGTTTGAAGTGGTGAAAGGAGTGAAAGATCGGCTACGAGATTGTTCAATACGTTCAGCGATGGACAAAGGACGACTTGCAGAAGGGGTATCAACATAAGCGAGAGTGAATGTTTGAAACGGTTGATACGAAGTGGAATGAGGAGTGCAAGTGTTTGTCCTAGACGCTGCTATGCGATCTTTCAGTGAAACTTTGGGCATGGAGGGGTCGTTCGAAGTTCGGCCAAAGCAAGAACCGTAAGATGTAATGTCTGGTTGTGGGTACCAAAGTTCGGCAAGAGTTTTTCGAGGTGGGGTACCCATGATATGAAGAGAGAGAAAGAAAGGTAGAGAAAAGGAGGGGAAAAAGAATGTGATTTTTTTTTTTTTTGAATATTAACAAAAGAATGAAATATACACAAAAAAGAATATTGACAAAAACAATCACGACACAAAAATACCACACACCTAGCCGTTCTAGGGTTCACCTAGGTCAACTAGACCTGCTCCAGAACTTGATTGTCGAAGTAAAACTGTGTCGAGAAACAGGCTCAAGATACACTGATCACGAGGCCAGGTAAGTGCAGAGATAAGGGGAGGTTTTCCAACGCTTTCGCGAAGTTCCTTAATTAAATAACCCTTTCTCTTTTGGCGGTTTCGCCGTTAACACTTTCCTAGACACCCCGTAAACAATATACCGTTAAGCAAGGTTCTAAACACAGTTAACTTCTCCTAGTGAGCGCGAAGTCCTTAAGGCTTAAAGTCTAGTTTCTTTTAAATTTTGTGCGGGTAAACGTTATGCTCAAGTTCGTGATTTGTGGGCCACGGAAAAGGTGATGAAATCCTTTACCGTATGTTGTGGGGTTCTTTTGCCCTTAAGTCCGTATTAATGTATGCAATGCGCAATTCAAAAATTCTATAAAGAATCAAACAATCGTTTTTTAGTTTAAGCGCGGCGCTGCAACAAATACGGGTTAGTCAATTTTGGCGTTTGCTAGCGAACTTGCAAAGAATCCTGCAAAGAATAGTATATTGGAAGCGTCGGATTTGAGAAGAGGTGTTAGGAAAGTACGTACCGTTAAATGTTTGGGTTAGGAAACCCCCGTTGAATCAAATCCGGTAAGCTTGAAATGTTCGCTTGCGCGGGTCAAACTACCCGGATCTTTGGCACTGTACTTCGTAAATCACCCTTGTCTTGAATGCACACTTTGCTCCCCACAATCGCAGTTTGCAAACTTGTAAAAAGCTGCACACTTGCCCACAAAAATTATCAAAAAAAACAAAAAACAAATTTTTTTTTTTTTTTTATATACAAAAAGAATATTAACCCGAATAACAAGAAAGAAAATACGCTACCGTCTCCCCGGCAACGGCGCCATTTGATCGCACGCTTTTGGCGTGTCGGATGTTCAAAGAATTAAAGTATAACCGCGATCAGGACGGTGTCGCTATGCAGCTAGCCGGTTGAGCACGGGTCGGTCCACAGGGAGATGGTGGTACTTTACCTTCTTGTCTTAGACGAGTCAATAAAGAATCTGTATGTTTGTTTGATCTAACCTATGTGTTTATTTGCAAGTATAAAGTTGTTAAGAAGAAAATACGAGATTGTAAGCTAAAGAAATCCGTACTCAAAACCTTTGAGCCGAGTCTTGACCAATTGAAGCTAGAGCAATCGGCAACAACGTGGATTAGGGGATTTAAGCGCGGTATTCGTGGAATCCGGCTTATTTACCCTTGTCCTTCCGTTCTTGTCTCTTGCTTTCGCCTCCGGCCAAACCGAACGCAACCGGTCGCGGTTAGGAATCACCGTTACCTTGTCAGGGTAGGGTGCCTAACGGAGCGCTTGCGTAACGTTTGGGCGGAGTTCAAATGGAAAATAACGGGAAAAGGAAATGAAGAAAGAAGTGTTAACTTACAATACCGTATTAATTCTTAACAACGACGATAATTACAACATTCACAAAATGAACAAAAGAGAACAAAAAGAAAAGAACAAAGAAAAGAATACAAGTAATTAAGTGCATGAATATAAATTGCAAGTAATTAAAGTGCATGGAAATAAATTGCAAGTAATAAAAAGCGATAAAAAGAACACGAAACTAGGACTCAAGACAAGCATGTGATCAGTAGCCAACCCTTAAACTTGCAAGCTCAATGAAGAGGTTGCAAGATCATGGGAAGGATAGAGAACGCATGTGAAATGAAGTGCTAATTCCATGAAAGAATACGACCCTTGAGATCAATAACTAACCCTTAACCATTCAAGCTCAATAAAGAGGTTGAATGATTAAGAGAAAGCAAGAATCTCAAGGGGAAGAAGAAACACAAGAGAATGATACAAAACCCTCATCTTCATTAATCTCCCACTCAAAAAGCTCTCACTACAATTTTCATGGAAAAAGAATGAAGAAGAAGAAGAAAAAGAACTAAAACTACAAAAGAAAGAGGAACAAAAGAATGACCTCCAAGGTTGGGCTCAGATCTGCTGTATTTATAGGCAGGAGAATGGAGTTCTAGGGCAACCACCAGACCAGAAATGGAGTACCCAAAATACCCCCAAAAGACGACAACATGAGGCCACAGTACGGCCGCGGATCCGCGGCCTGGACCCCACTTTGGCCGCGGATCCGCGCCCCTATAGTGGTGTTAGGGTGTGGTCTTCTGTGTACCTCCCTGGTCTTCTGTCCCCTCTTGTCTGGTACATGTATTTTCTGATAATTTCTTCCAGAATATCAGCAGAATTCATAGTCCAAGATTGTTATCTTTTCTTCACTTTTGACTTTATCTCTCTTGAGCTCCGCGCACCCATTGATTCTTGTGCTGCCCCCCTCGTGCTCTGTGCTTGTCCGAGACACGAATGACCACTGTCATATGTCTTGTCTCTGGAACTGGTACTCGGCACTGGACGGATATGGATGACCGGAACTCGGCTTTTATCTGCTGTGACAGATGTTCTGTATTTGGTGTAACTGTGGAGATTTGTCTTGATTTGCAATATTTGGACTGAAAACCTGTACTCTGTAAATATGTAACAAACACGGATTAAAAGTACCTACCTATAAACAACCGAGCGTAAGAATGGGCGGTATAAAATGCAGTATTCTGTGATGAACAATTGCGGCATCCCAAAGCTGCCAAAAGAAAAAGAATAAAAAAAAAGAGAAAAAGAAAAAGAAAACGGTACGTCCATAAGTAAAATGGGCACGGATGAAAACCCGAAAGGGCTCCGTGAGTAAAAACAGCAGGGCTACCGGGGAGTCTTGTGAAAACCCGAAAGGGTGCAACCTCGTTAGAATAAAAAAAAGAAAGAAAAACGGTATGTCCATAAGCAAAATGGGCACGGATGAAAACCCGAAAGGGCTCCGTGAGTAAAAACAGCAGGGCTACCGGCGAGTTTTGTGAAAACCCGAAAGGGCGCAATCTCGTTAAAAGACACTTGCAAGGTCCTCTCGACTTTGTAAGGAGAAACCATCTGCATGAGATCCTTACGACTCATAAGGGAACAACACACTTAGGGATCCCCACGATTCCTAAGGAGAAACACACTTGCGAGATCCTCACGACTCGTAAGGAGAACCCTCTTATGGGACCCTCACGGCTTATATGATTTGAAAGTCTTAAGCTACAGGGATCTGAACATGTTCTTAAGCAGCCCCACAACCTCCGATACTGCCCTAAAAGAGGCTCAATGCTGACCCTTGTATACAATCCACGGGCGCGAATAAACATTTCCCTAACGAAGTCCCATCCATGACTAGGGATATGTCTATATGGTGAACAACCCTTGTAAGTCCTCTCGATTTATAAGGAGAAAACCCTCTTGTAGGATCCTTACGACTTACAAGAGAACATACACTTAGGAGTCCTCACGACTCCTAAAGAGAAAACACACCTACGAGATCCTCACGACTTGTAGGGAGAAACACCTTCATGAGACCCTTATGGCTCATGAAGTCAAAAGTCTTAGTCGGCATGATCTTAACCCTGTTCACTAAGCCACCTTTGTTCGACATCGACAGAGGCAAATGATGATTCGCTCCTGGCAATGTCCCAGTAGTAGCGGTGCTGATGCCGAAATCAGTGTCTAATTCCGAGCTTGCAGCGAAAAGCCAGCAAGCCGCACATGCATACGAAATAGCCGAAATGATGGGGCAACTTGCAGACAAAATCAACAAGTAAAAATGTATGCATGCAAAATAGCCAAAATGATTGGTCAACTCGTAATAAAAGCAGCGAGTAAAAATAAAACAAATAGCCGAAATGATTGGGCACCGCGAAAAATAGCTGAAATGATTGGGCAATCGCGACTTTCGCGATACAAAAAGTTGAAATGATAGAGCATCGCAGAAATAAATAAAAATAAAATAAAATGAATGAAATTTATGCCCTACAGGTGATATCACATCAGTCGCTGTATACGATCCGGGGGCGCAAACAAAGAGAGAATCACACCCTTCCTTCCCAAGCTTCATCAGAAGGAGAAGCCAAATCTCAATGGTTCATAGACAGCTTAGAGACCATCTCAACAAACGTTTTATTACAACAGACACAACAAAGCGGAACAGCGGCAACCCCCAGTTCCATGACTCGGCGGTGCACAGATGACCGAGAGTCAAATCCCGACTCCGTGAAATGCGGATAAAGTCAACTCTTCCTGGCTACGTGGAACATGGATAATGTCACTTCTGACCCCGTGGAAAACGTCCAGAGCGGATCCTGGTCCTCACAGAGCACGGCAGTGAAACCGTGTGAAGCATCCAGAGCGGAGCCTGGTCCTCGCCGAACACGGCAGTGAACCCGTAGGAAGCATCCAGAGCAAAATTCCTGGCTACGTGGAACGCGAATAATGTCACTTCTGACCCCGTGGAAAACGTCCAGAGCGGAGCCTGGTCCTCTCCAAACACGGCAGTGAACCCGTGGGAAGCATCCAGAGCAAAATTCCTGGCTACGTAGAATGCGGATAATGTCACTTCTGACCCCGTGGAAAACGTTCAGAGCGGATCCTGGTCCTCGCAGAGCACGGCAGTAAACCCGTGTGAAACGTCCAGAGCGGATCCTGGTTCTCGCAGAGCACGACAGTGAACCCGTGTGAAGCATCCAGAGCGGAGCCTGGTCCTCGCCGAACACGGTAGTGAACCCATGGGAAGCATCCAGAGCAAAATTCTTAGCTACGTGGAACGCGGATAATGTCACTTCTGACCCCGTGGAAAACGTCCAGAGCGGATCCTGGTCCTCGCAGAGCACGGCAGTGAACCCGTGTGAAGCATCCAGAGCGGAGCCTGGTCTTCGTTAAACGCGGCAGTGAACCCGTGGGAAGCATCCAGAGCAAAAATTGGACTGTGAGGTCCTTAAACTCATGGACTATGATGTCCTTAACCTCGACCGTGATGTCTTAAAACTAACTTTGGACTGTGAGGTCCTTAAACTCACGGACTATGATGTCCTTAATCTTGACCGTGATGTCTTAAAACTAACAACGACGGACTGTGGGGTCCTTAAACCCATGGACTATGATGTCCTTAACCTTGACCGTGATGTCTTAAAACTAACAACATCGGACTGTGGGGTCCTTAAACCCATGGACTATGATGTCCTTAACCTCGACCGTGATGTCTTAAAACTAAACAACGGACTGTGGAGTCCTTAAATCCACGGACTATGATATCCTTAACCTCGACCGTGATGTCTTAAAACTAACAGCGGACTGTGGAGTCCTTAAATCCACGGACTATGATGTCCTTAACCTCGACTGCGATGTCTTTAAACTATAGTATCCTGGAAAACGTCCAGAGCGGAGCCTGGTCCTCGCAGAACACGGCAGTGAACCCGTGGGAAGCATCCAGAGCAACCCCTAGCTCCATGAAATGCGGATAAGGACAACTTCATCCATCACTTGCGGGTCCTCACGACTCATAAGGGAGTAAATTCTCTTGTGAGATCCTTACGACTTTCAGTAGAAAACACACTTAGGAATTCTCAAGATTCTTAAGGAGAAATTACACCTAGGGATCCTCTCGACCGGTAGGGAGAAAAGTCTTTATGAGACCCTCACGGCTCATAAAGTTGAAAAGTTTTAGGTGACAGATCCTACCTCTGTCTCCGAAGCCATCATTATCTTATAAAGAGTTCAAGATTAACTGTTATCTACCATCTATGGGCCACACTTGCCAAAACTACATGCCACTGAAATGGAGAAGTTACTCATGAGCATATAAACCACTTCACGCCAGAGTAAAACATAAAGGAATAGAAGGATACGGCTCATGGAGCTGAGGGTTTGGGACTATACCCCTTAAGTGTCGAGATTTGAGTCAATGATAAATGACGACGCTTGTGTCCGCTCGTTATCTTCTCATATCAAGATTATGAAAATTATATACCAACCCGAAACTGGTCATACACTATAAATTACTCTGCACTACTTCACCCACGTATATACTTACATGGGCAAAGTAGCGGGGGGCATTTGTTCCCGCCAAAAATTTCTGCACAAAAGAGCCCAAGGCATCAAATGGCAGCGATACGCTTAAGAAAATGTGAACCTGTATTTTACGGGCTGTATTTTGATAAACTCCTGAAAGAGAAACAGCTAAATTCTGATTGTATTGAAAGTATCTCGAAAAAACCTTCGATTTGATATATTATGGGCCTCATAATTCATCCGGGATCAAAAGTTATGAGCAAATGTCTATGCACATGTGATCTAAGGAAGAAAATGCGAACCAGTATTTCCGAGCTGTATTTTGACAAACTCCAGAATGAGAAACAGCTAAATTTTGATGGTATCGAAAGTGTCTCGAAAAAACCTTCGATTTGATATATCATGGGCCTCATAATTCATCCGATATCAAAAGTTATGAGCAAATGTGCTATGCACGTGTAATCTAAAGTAACGCTCTACTATATGTGGAATGCATTTTTAGTCCCACATCGGGAAAAGGAGAGATGGCTTCTCCACCACTCTCATATAAATAAGAGGGGATACCTTTTACAAAGGGTAGAGTTCAATCCTCAAAGGATTCAATTCTCAAAGGAGCTTAGTTCTCCAAAGGAGCTTAGTTCTTCAAGATAGGAGCATGCTCCTCCCTATAATGCGCATATGTGCAAGCGCCATGTGCGCTACATGCAATGCACGTGTGCCCTGTTAGTGTATATGCCCTAGAGGCCATTACTGTATCATACTAGTTTGTATATTACTTAATGGATGCTTGGGATATTCACCTTGTATATACAATCTTGCTCAAAATAGTAGTATGCTACTTGGTTTGTTTCTACTTCAATGTGTACATGTGTTTATTTTTGTATATCGCCTATACACATTAGTAGAGCCCTTAGGATCTTTGCTTGATTACCAGCGATGTGATGGCCGTCACACTAGTGGGGCTGGGTAATCTATAAGCACATCCTTATGCAGGTCCCTGGTCGCAGGACTATCGAGACAGGGCATCGATACTCCGGAGTAGACCAGCGCATGCGCTTCTCATCCCAGTGTGGGAGACGGTCTGTCCCACAGCCGTCAGTACGTCGTACTTGAGATAGTATGCGGGTGCTCGTTAGGTTACGGGTACACTGGACAGGACTCGTCGGGAACTGACTAGTTGGTATTATACCTATCGTCAGTTATCAGTTCCCAGGTGACATGAGTACAGCTTAGTCCGCTGACTTGACACTGTCACTTCGCCTCGAGTGTGTTCCCACTGTACTTTGATCACTACCCTACCACGGCTCAAAGGAGTCGTGCAAACAGGTAGTGGTTGGGTGCAGTCCCGAAGCACTTGGAGGCAGTGACGGTTAGACAGGATTCGTCTCTCCCGGTATTGGGGGTTGACATCGCGCTGTGTCTAGGAGAGCCATTACACGAGTAGTCCCTGGCCAGGGCAAACGAGATATACTGGTAGGTTTCCAGTGTTATCTCAGGGTGTTTTGGGCTTCGCTCCGGCACGACTTGTACCACTATTGGGGGACTGACGTTTACCGCCCCCTAGGCCCGCCATGCGATGTATCAGACGAACAGACCGGACTGTACGGAGAATGTCACACTCAGGCTCAGTAGGAGTTCAGATGGGTTTCGCCTCGTCGGTCTTCTTGTTGGCATTACCTGGGGACCGTTACGCACAGCTAGTGCCGCTTGCGGTCTGTGGTTAAACCCACTGCCAGCGTAGTGTCGAGTCTTTAGAGTCCCACACAGAAAGCTTTTCGCCTTTAGGCAAAAGAGTAGAGGTCGCATGGTATTGCGACAGGTCGCATGGTTTTGCGACAGGGTTCGGTCACATCCGTGCACTTGTGCACGTACAGTGTCCGGACAGTTTACACTAGCGGGCTTTGGTTTAAGCCAGATCCTAGTGTACCTTATGGGATTGGATTTATCCAGTTTGCATTCGTGTTCCTCGGAACGCGGATGTGGGTGTGTATGCACAGTTGACAGGGAGGCAGAGGCAGCGGATTCTCATTAGGGTTGTTGACAGTTGACCGTTGACTATTTGACTTTATGCTCAACCCTAAAGAGAATATGATATGTGATTAACTATTATATTAACTAAGTATTATGGTGATATGGTTGTTGACTTGTTGACTTTTGTTGACTTGTTGACTTTGTTGACTTGTTGACTTTTGTTGACTTGTTGACCGGTTGACTAGGCTTGACTAGTTGACCATCATGATAACCATAGCCATCATTTCATGGCAAAGACTTTTGTTTACTTGCTCATTTGTGTAAAATGAGTGCATGAAATGATATGGTTGTGGTTGCTTCTAACCATCACATAAGACTTTTTTTGATATGATGAGTTATGATCACTTTGGATTATGAGAGGGTGAAAGACAAAAGAGAGCCTCATTCTTTCTTGCTCATTCTCTCTCTTGTTCTTGAGCTCTCCTCTTGCTCTCACCCTCAACCTCTTGCTCCCTCTCTTGATCTATGGTTCTCTTGTCTCATGAGTTGAGAATCAAGAACCATAGATAAAATTCCATTCTATTTCTTCTCTACTCATTCTAGTTCACTAGGTTTAGCAAACCAAGTGAACTAGTTTCTTCAAAGAACGAAGAAGGAGCTAAAGGTTGGAGCTTTCAGGTGGATCTATCTTCGGCGTACGGAGACGACGAGAAGAAGCCATCGGACCACCATCGGAGCTTTGAAGACGAAGGAGTTCAAGACAAGCAAGGTATAACCCCCTAACCGAGTAGCTAAAACTCATAGTTAGGATGTTAGATAGATGTTTAACCAAGATCCGGGTTTTAGGTCCATGTTACCATCTTTAAGAAAATCGTTTTTTAACAAATTCCGCTTTCCCGAAAGTACCGGGAGAGGTAGCATGGACTTACAGTGGTATCAGAGCCTAGTTAAACTCTATCTAACATGTTAGCAAGTAACTAGAAGATCGATCAACGAAAAAGTCCCGAAACGAACCCCGGAATTTTAAACTTTCTGTCGATTTTAAAAGTGCTGGAAAACTTTTTTAAAATACACCAAAAATCGACTCAGGCTTTTTTAAAGAAACTGCAAAAATTTCGGCCCATGACTCGATCAAAGCGCCGCGGTTCCGCGGCGGGAGCACGCTTCCGCCGCGGAACCGCGGCCGAGTTGACTCGGTCATGGGTTTTATTTTTTGCAGTTTGCTAATTGGGGTATTTTGGGATTTTTAGTATATATATTTTCAACCCAGATTTTCCAGAACGAAAATTTTATTTTGGGGTCCCGAAAATCCGTATTTTTGATCGAACTTCTAAAAGACTTAAGCTAACGGGTTTTCTGTAATGTGATATTTGTATTGAACGTCTACTAATCGCTATATGTCGATTAGTGGGGGTTATACAAATCTGTGATCTGTAATGTGCTGGAATGTGTATATGAATATGTTGGATTGTCGCGGGTGAATAGCCGGGGGTTGTGAGACGAGAGTTTTCTTTTCTTTCAATTCATGTAAATTTGTAAATTGATGTAATAATTATTTGTATGGCCGCACAACCGGGTCGGGGTTGTAGCCGTCATTGTATAATTTCTTTTTACTGTTTTTGCTCCTAGGATAGACCCATGGAGGGGGTGCACAAACTACCGGGTATGCCGAAGTGTCGAGTGGCCTACTCATGGAGATGAGGGAGGTTACTACGCTTCGGGTACTTGGCGGGTAGTTTGCCGCACCCGTAGGGGTCTTGGGTGGGGTATTTGGCTATTCACCGCGACCGTGTAATTTGTCTTTCGTTACAGGCTCGTACGAATTACAGATTCCTAGTATATCCAATGTATTCATCTGTGATCTGAAATGTTTATCATTGCAGTATATCTATATATGATATTATTTAGGCGTTGCTTATGTTTTACAGACGCGCTAGCCCAGCCCCCGCTCTGTCGTTAGTTAAGTAACCTAACGGGTAATGACGGGGCCCCGTGGCGAATGCGAATGGCATAAGCGTACGTCATATTTTGGTTGTTTTCTGCAATGGGAGGATTAAATGATGGGACGCATTAAAAGAGCTAATGCAAGAATATCACGCATTAAAAGAACTAATGCAAGATAATTAACCAAGTTAAAGTCGTTGGAACACTTTCGAAAAACCACTCGGTTCTTTTCAAAACCAACTTTTAAATGCGGAGCTCGAGCCACTCCTTTTAAAAGCTATCTCGTTCCATCGACCAAATCAAGTTCACTACGTTCACGGTTTTGCCAAAACCATTCGTAGCCCTCCGTCGTTTCGTATGAATATTCAATAGTATTCAAGCTGTGTTTGTTGACCTTCGTCAAGGCATAGTGATTGGTAGCTATTGGGTATTCATATGTAGCATAGATAGATGCGTTGGTTTGGGACATTCGCATTACCTTGTTGACCTTCGTCAAGGGTATATACGGGTGGATTCAAATTAACCTGGATAATGACGGGCAGAACTTGACATGTGACTTATGATTTGTTGACCTTCGTCAAGGTCATAAGAGCATGGGGCAAAAATCCACATCGGGAGTTTCATAAGTACTGAAACTTGCTAGATTTGCATACCATTTGGAGTGTGATGATTCTGGTAGGATTCCTTCAGTTTCGTCACGCGATGATATTTGGATCCCGATCCTACTGTGAGTATATGCTACTCCTCGGGAAATTTCTCACTAAACGATCAATGCTATAAACCTAGTAGGTGCCTAGAAAGGTGTTAGCGGGGCTACGCCCCCAGGGAAAAGAGGTTCTTTAATTAAGGAACTTCGCGAAAGCGTTGGAAAACCTCCCTCGAAGTACCGACACCGGCCTGGCTGAACGGTTAAGCAAGTATTGTACGGTGGGATTGATCCTGACTAATTCTTCCTTTATGGTTTGAGGAGGGATTCGAGAAACAGTGGGAGCCATCCTGTTTAGACAAACTAAAAACCACTCTAAACTTGCAAGAGCATCATGCTGAGTGTTTCTTCTTCTCTCTCCTAATTGCAGCGACCAAATCAACATGACTGGACTTAAGTTACTCCTAGATAAAAACAAACTGACAGGGCCAAACTACAAAGATTGGCTCAGGAATGTCAAGATAGCAATCACTTACGACAAGCTGGGGTATCTTCTTACCACCAAAGCTCCCCCTGTCCCTGGTCCAACTTCCAGCGTCGCGGATAAGGAAATCCGCAAGACTTGGGAGATTGATAGCGCGAAGGCCAAATGCCTCCTGCTTGCCTCGATGGACAACGAACATCAGAGGAGGCATGAGAATATGGACATGGAGTCCATATTGCTTCATACAAAAGAACTGTATGGAGAGCAATCTCGTATCGCAAGATACGAAGCGTCGAAAAAGTTATTTTCGACAAAGATGGCCGTCGGATCATCAGTAGCCGAGCACGTGCTAAAGATGATCGGCTACATTGAGGAGCTCGCTGACCTAGGGATCACATTGGAGAGTGAGCTATATACGGATATAGTTCTCCAGTCCCTTCCTTCCACTTACGCCCAGTTTATACTGAACTTCAACTTACAAGAAAAAGAGGTTGAACTTTCAGAGCTCCTCAATATGCTGAGGAGCGCAGAGGGCACCCTACAGAAAGGTAGGGAAACATCCACTTTGTTTGTAGGAGGATCATCTTCTTCTAGGTCCAAGGCGAAAGCCAAGGGAAAGAAGAAGAAGGCCCCCGCCAAACCAAGGGGCGGTGTTAGTAAAGTGGATACGAAGGAAAAAGGTAAAGCAACAAAGATAGCGGGGAAGCTTGTGGATAAGGAAGAATGCTTCTATTGTCATAAGAAAGGACACTGGAAGAATGATTGCAGGGCCTGGAAGGCCAGAACACAGGAATTGAAGCAGGTTGCAGCTTCAGCTTCAGGTGTGTATGTTATTGAAAACTGTCTTTCAATAAACTCTACTTCCTGGGTATTGGATACCGGATCAGGATCTCATATCTGTAATTCTTTGCAGGCGTTGAGAAACCGTAGGGTTTTGAAGGCAGGTGACATGACCCTCAGAGTTGCGAACGGAGCTAGCATGGATGCTAAAGCCGTGGGGGACTATCACCTGGGAATGTCAAATGGACATGTTTTGGTTTTGCGTAATTGCTTTTTTGTACCCAACGCAACTTGTAATATCATTTCTGTATCTTTAGTTTCTAAAGAAGGTTATGAATTTGCGTTTGTAAGTAATGTTGTAAACATTCACCTTAATCAAGCTTTAATTGGGTCAGGTACATTGAGTAATAGTATATACGTGTTAAACCAACCACAGATTTTTAATGTCCAGAATACACACAAAAGAAAGTCTCCAGAAATAAATCAGACCTTCTTATGGCATTGTAGATTGGGTCACATCAATGAGAGAAGGTTGACTAAGTTACATACAGAAGAATATTTGAATGCGTTCGAATATCAATCGTATGCCACTTGTCAATCTTGTCTCAAAGGAAAGATGACAAAGACTCCGTTTACAGGACAAGGAGTAAGAGCGAGCGAGCTCTTGGGACTCGTACACAGTGACGTGTGCGGTCCAATGTCTACACATGCCCGAAGCGGACATTCTTACTTCATTACTTTTACGGATGACTTCTCAAGGTACGGTTATGTCTTCTTAATGAAACATAAGTCCGAGGCCTTTGGAAAATTCCAGGAGTATAAGAATGAAGTAGAGAAACAGACCGGCAAAAGTATTAAGATTCTAAGATCGGATCGAGGTGGAGAATACTTAAGTGCCGAATTCCTGAATTACTTAAAAGAGAATGGTATTCTCTCTCAGCTTACTCCTCCATACACTCCGCAACATAATGGTGTATCGGAGAGACGGAACCGAACCCTATTGGATATGGTTCGGTCCATGATGAGTAACGCTGAGTTACCGCGATCATTCTGGGGATATGCACTAGAAGCAGCTGCGTATCTCTTGAACAAGGCTCCCACCAAGACTGTGCCTACCACCCCATATGAGATGTGGACTGGGAAGAAACCCTGTCTTAAGTATCTTAAGGTATGGGGATGTCCAGCTTTTGTAAAAAAGCAGCATGCGGACAAGCTTGAGGCACGTTCAGTACAGTGTAAGTTTGTGGGATACCCAAGGAACTCCAGGGGGTATCTTTTCTATTTCGCTGAGGAACAAAAGGTCTTTGTTTCTCAGCATGCCCGCTTCTTGGAAACTGAGTTTTTGGAAACCCAGATAAGTGGGAACACAATAGAACTGGAAGAAGTTCCAGAACCACAGACTGTTACTGAAAGCTTAGTGGAACCAGAGGGTTCAACAGAACAGGACATTCCTACGCCACTCCGCAGGAGTAGTAGGCAGTCTCATCCGCCCGAGAGATACTGCGGTTTTCTCATAGACGGGGATAGAGAAGATTGCATCATAGATTATGATGAGCCTACTAGCTTCCAGCAGGCCGTTCAGAGCGTTGACTCAGTGAAATGGCTGGATGCAATGCGGACCGAAATGGAGTCCATGTACACCAACAAGGTATGGACGTTAGACATTGCTCCAGACGGGGTAAAACCCGTAGGATGCAAGTGGATCTTCAAAAGGAAGATTGGTGTAGATGGACAGGTTGAGACCTATAAAGCTAGGCTGGTAGCAAAGGGTTTTCGTCAAAGACCTGGCTTGGACTATGACGAAACCTTTTCTCCAGTAGCCATGCTGAAATCCATTCGGATCCTTCTTGCCATTGCTGCCTTCCACGATTATGAGATCTGGCAAATGGACGTAAAGACAGCTTTTCTAAATGGAAATTTAGAGGAGTGTGTCTATATGGACCAACCAGAGGGTTTCATTCAGAGTGGGAGCAGCGGAAAGGTGTGCAAGTTGCTTAAGTCCATCTATGGACTAAAGCAGGCATCGCGGAGTTGGAACATCTGCTTTGATGAGACGGTCAAAGAATTTGGCTTTATCAAAAATCCAGATGAACCATGCATCTATAGTAGATTTGTAGCGAGAACTGTAGTATTCCTCGTTTTATACGTGGATGACATTCTCTTAATAGGAAATGACATTCCTATGCTACAATCTGTCAAGGGGTTCTTGTCACACAGGTTCTCCATAAAAGACCTGGGTGATGCCTCGTACATTCTGGGTATCCGGATCTACCGTGACAGATCCAAGAGGATATTAGGACTTTCACAGTCCAGGTACATCGACACCATACTGAAGATATTCAGTATGGAAGATTCCAAGCGCGGTAACCTGCCGGCTTGTCACGGGATCACCCTCTCTAAAGAGATGTCTCCCAAGACTGATTTGGAGAGGGATCGCATGTCTATTATACCCTACGCTTCTGCGGTAGGCTCTATAATGTATGCGATGTTGTGTACCAGACCGGATGTAGCTTATGCACTGAGTGTGGTAAGCCGGTATCAGTCAAACCCTGGGGAGAAACACTGGATAGCGGTAAAGAACATTCTCAAGTACCTGAGAAGGACTAAGGAGATGTTCTTGGTGTATGGCGGAAAAGACCTCCAGATCGAGGCCTTTGCTGACTCCAGCTTCCAGAGTGACAAGGATGATTCCAAGTCCATGTCGGGTTTTGTCTTTACCCTTAATGGAGGGGCGGTGTGTTGGAAGAGTTCCAAACAGGAAACCGTTGCAGACTCGACGATGGAAGCGGAATACATCGCTGCATCTGATGCCGCAAAAGAAGCTGTCTGGATGAGGAAGTTCATGAAAGAACTTCAGGTGGTTCCGTCCATTGTTGATCCAATACCTCTGTATTGCGACAACAACGGGGCTATAGCTTTAGCGAAGGAACCAAGGTCCCATCAGAAATCCAGGCACATCTTAAGGCGGTATCACCTGATCAGGGAGATCGTAGATCGCCAGGAGATCGAGGTTCGGAGAGTCGCTTCAGAAGATAACACTGCAGATCCATTCACCAAGGCCCTGCCCCAGACTCAGTTCGAGCGGCTGATCGAGATGATAGGTCTTCGATACGCCAGTACATGGCCTTAGTGCAAGTGGGAGATTGTTAGTGTATATGCCCTAGAGGCCATTACTGTATCATACTAGTTTGTATATTACTTAATGGATGCTTGGGATATTCACCTTGTATATACAATCTTGCTCAAAATAGTAGTATGCTACTTGGTTTGTTTCTACTTCAATGTGTACATGTGTTTATTTTTGTATATCGCCTATACACATTAGTAGAGCCCTTAGGATCTTTGCTTGATTACCAGCGATGTGATGGCCGTCACACTAGTGGGGCTGGGTAATCTATAAGCACATCCTTATGCAGGTCCCTGGTCGCAGGACTATCGAGACAGGGCATCGATACTCCGGAGTAGACCAGCGCATGCGCTTCTCATCCCAGTGTGGGAGACGGTCTGTCCCACAGCCGTCAGTACGTCGTACTTGAGATAGTATGCGGGTGCTCGTTAGGTTACGGGTACACTGGACAGGACTCGTCGGGAACTGACTAGTTGGTATTATACCTATCGTCAGTTATCAGTTCCCAGGTGACATGAGTACAGCTTAGTCCGCTGACTTGACACTGTCACTTCGCCTCGAGTGTGTTCCCACTGTACTTTGATCACTACCCTACCACGGCTCAAAGGAGTCGTGCAAACAGGTAGTGGTTGGGTGCAGTCCCGAAGCACTTGGAGGCAGTGACGGTTAGACAGGATTCGTCTCTCCCGGTATTGGGGGTTGACATCGCGCTGTGTCTAGGAGAGCCATTACACGAGTAGTCCCTGGCCAGGGCAAACGAGATATACTGGTAGGTTTCCAGTGTTATCTCAGGGTGTTTTGGGCTTCGCTCCGGCACGACTTGTACCGCTATTGGGGGACTGACGTTTACCGCCCCCTAGGCCCGCCATGCGATGTATCAGACGAACAGACCGGACTGTACGGAGAATGTCACACTCAGGCTCAGTAGGAGTTCAGATGGGTTTCGCCTCGTCGGTCTTCTTGTCGGCATTACCTGGGGACCGTTACGCACAGCTAGTGCCGCTTGCGGTCTGTGGTTAAACCCACTGCCAGCGTAGTGTCGAGTCTTTAGAGTCCCACACAGAAAGCTTTTCGCCTTTAGGCAAAAGAGTAGAGGTCGCATGGTATTGCGACAGGTCGCATGGTTTTGCGACAGGGTTCGGTCACATCCGTGCACTTGTGCACGTACAGTGTCCGGACAGTTTACACTAGCGGGCTTTGGTTTAAGCCAGATCCTAGTGTACCTTATGGGATTGGATTTATCCAGTTTGCATTCGTGTTCCTCGGAACGCGGATGCGGGTGTGTATGCACAGTTGACAGGGAGGCAGAGGCAGCGGATTCTCATTAGGGTTGTTGACAGTTGACCGTTGACTATTTGACTTTATGCTCAACCCTAATGAGAATATGATATGTGATTAACTATTATATTAATTAAGTATTATGGTGATATGGTTGTTGACTTGTTGACTTTTGTTGACTTGTTGACTTTGTTGACTTGTTGACTTTTGTTGACTTGTTGACCGGTTGACTAGGCTTGACTAGTTGACCATCATGATAACCATAGCCATCATTTCATGGCAAAGACTTTTGTTTACTTGCTCATTTGTGTAAAATGAGTGCATGAAATGATATGGTTGTGGTTGCTTCTAACCATCACATAAGACTTTTTTTGATATGATGAGTTATGATCACTTTGGATTATGAGAGGGTGAAAGACAAAAGAGAGCCTCATTCTTTCTTGCTCATTCTCTCTCTTGTTCTTGAGCTCTCCTCTTGCTCTCACCCTCAACCTCTTGCTCCCTCTCTTGATCTATGGTTCTCTTGTCTCATGAGTTGAGAATCAAGAACCATAGATAAAATCCCATTCTATTTCTTCTCTACTCATTCTAGTTCACTAGGTTTAGCAAACCAAGTGAACTAGTTTCTTCAAAGAACGAAGAAGGAGCTAAAGGTTGGAGCTTTCAGGTGGATCTATCTTCGGCGTACGGAGACGACGAGAAGAAGCCATCGGACCACCATCGGAGCTTTGAAGACGAAGGAGTTCAAGACAAGCAAGGTATAACCCCCTAACCGAGTAGCTAAAACTCATAGTTAGGATGTTAGATAGATGTTTAACCAAGATCCGGGTTTTAGGTCCATGTTACCATCTTTAAGAAAATCGTTTTTTAACAAATTCCGCTTTCCCGAAAGTACCGGGAGAGGTAGCATGGACTTACATGCCCGCCATGCGCGCACCACGTGGAACGCACGTGCGCACCACATGAGAACATTTAAAAATATTAAAAGGAGCCACGTTCTCCATAGGAGCTTAGTTCTCCAAGATAGGAGCATGCTCCTCCCCATAATGCGCATATGCGCAAGCGCCACGTGCGCTACGTGCAACGCACGTGTGCCCGCCATGTGCGTACCATGTGCAATGCACGTGCGCACCACATGAGAATATTCAATAATATTAAAAGGAGCTTAGTTCTCCATAAAAGCTTAGTTCTCCAAGTTAGGAGCATGCTCCTCCCCATAATGCGCATATGCGCAAGCACCATGTGCGCTACATGCAACGCACGTATGCCCGCCATGCGCGCACCACGTGCAACACACGTGCGCACTACATAAGAACATTTAATAATATTAAAAGAAGATACGTTCTCTATAGGAGCTTGCTCCCCTCATAATGCGCATATGCGCAAGCTCCATATGCGCTACGTGCAAATATGTGCGCCCAACACGTGCGACGCACGTGCGCCCAACATGTGCGACGCACGTGCGCGAACGCAAAGAAGCCTTTTTCAGCAGCGAGAAGATTAAGCTCCAGCATGTTCTTTCCCCTAATGAGTGGGACATGGTTCAAAGGGTACATCCCTCCACACCTTCGATATATGGTGCTGTAATCTCTCAGTGTCGTCAGAGAGGTGGTGGGTCCCAACGACCAATGATTCTTCTTTTCAATAAAAAAAAGGAAAAGAAACAGATAGACAGAAGAGATAGAGAAAACTCTCTGCAAACTTTGAGAAAACTCAAAGAAAAAGAAAGGCAAGTTTTTAGCAAAAGAAGATCATTTCTTCCAGGTAAAGAATTAATTCTTGAACAACAGAGATGAAACACCTCATAAAAAGAAGAAATATCTTCTAAAAAGATCTTAGATCTATAAAAAGACCAAGATCTTTGATTAAAAAGAAAAGATCAAAAGATCTAATCATAAAAAATAATAAACAAAAGAAGTAGTTTACTTCATTGACAGATCTTTGATCTATAAAGGCAGTGCCTTTATAAAAACAAGAACTTTTGTTCTTGGATCTTGAGGCAAAACCTCCTTTGAAGAACATAAATTTGTTCTTTGATCTTAAAATTGATTAAAATGCGCTTTGCGCTATTAGACAGTACCTTGCACTCATGAACTGCGCTCTTGCGCTCCTTGGACCGGCGCTCAGCGTCAAAACATGCCACGTGTCAACCATAGACATGACCTGCGCTTTGCGCTCCTGAAAACAGCGCATTGCGCTCTTGGGTTGGCGCTTAGCGCCAAGCACGCCACATGTCACTCACTGGCGCACCCATAAACTAGCGCAGCGTGCTCATAAATTAAAAGCGCAATGCGCTAACAAACTAGCACTTAGCGCTAAACGCGACACGTGTCATCTTTGTGTGCGCTACATGACAGAAGCGCAATGCGCTCTTTAATTGGCGCAAAGCGCCTGGTGCGCCACATGGCGTGCTGTCAGAACATATTTTGTTCTGATGAATACTATGCATTCAATATAAGACAAAAAAATGTCAGAGCCCAATGTTTAGCATTATTAAAAGGGCAGAGCCCAAATAAAGGCCTAATGGCTAGAACAAAAATAAAATGTTAAAACATTTTACTTGGACTTAGCCCAATTCTGGCCATAAGTCCTCAACTTACCTTGAACTGAGCACATCTGCTCTTTCAACCAATTCACATCGGTTCGAGGGTACATCTCTTTACTCCTCTGATATTTGTCGTTGTAATCCTTCAACGTCGTCAGAGAAGTGATGGGTCCCAACAACCACACATAACATCAGACTGTGAGGTCCTTAAACTCATGGACTATGATGTCCTTAACCTCGACCGCGACGTCTTAAAACTAACATCGAACTGTGAGGTCCTTAAACTCATGGACTATGATGTCCTTAACCTCGACCGTGGTGTCTTAAAACTAACATCGGACTGTGAGGTCCTTAAACTCACGGACTATGATGTCCTTAATCTCGACCGCGACGTCTTAAAACTAACATCGGACTGTGAGGACCTTAAAGTCACGGACTATGATGTCCTTAACCTCGACCGTGATGTCTTAAAACTAACATCGGACTGTGAGGTCCTTAAACTCACGGACTATGATGTCCTTAACCTCGTCCGTGACGTCTTAAAACTAACATCAGACTGTGGAGTCCTTAAATCCACGGACTATGATGTTCTTAACCTCGACCGCGATATTTTTAAACTAACAATGGACTGTAATGTTCTTAAACTAACAATCGACCGCAATGTCACTAAACTAAACAACAGAGCCTGATTGCTCTGTTGTCAGATCTAAACGATCTCGTTAAGTTGATCTTAGTCTAAATTTAGACTAACGTATCCTTAACAAACGTTTAAGTTGATCTTAGTCTCAAATGAGGCTAACGTATTCTTAAACTCAACCCCCAAACCCAAATCTAAGAAAGATACGGATTTTAGTCCATGCCCTACGGGCGAAAACATAACTTAGTCTCCGTATACAATCCACGGACAACCAAACACAAAACAAACACCCACGACACGAAGTGGCCATCTGGAGAAGGAGAAAGTTGTTGCCGCGATGCGGTAGCGTGATTAACTGCAGGGGCTTGTGCCTGCAGGGAAGAGTGTCCCCACAATCAAAAACCCTTCAAATGAGGGGGAATCTGACGAAGTCTGCTATATCGGCCGCATCCGTTTAAACCTTAGATACACGGTGCCATAAATCAACCTGGTATCTTCGGAGAGGTGGACGGATAACACCAATTAGCAACTGCCCCGAAATTCAGGCAAGACGTATATCGCGTCTCCGCCACGTCTTTCGGAGGGGAACATGTGCCCCCTCAAATCTTGGAAGGTATGGGTATCTTACTTATTTATTTCATTGTGGATACAATCTTCCTTGTATTGACTGTATATTGTTGCGACTTGGCAGGAGTGCTTTTTGACCATTTGTACCAGGTGTTAAGCCCACATTTTTTCTTTCAGTCGGAAATCGCTCCACCTCCTGGTATTGGTCAGTATATTCCTCATCCGGTGTTCCCTCTTTTCTTTTATAAGTAGACTAAGTCTTATTTACATTGACCACAGTGTCACGGGTCGGAGTAGGAGACGAAAGAATAGCCGCGCCTCCGGTATTCCCCATTCTGCCGCCTGCCACAGCCGGTATAATAGACTCCATCCCTTATGTGTTTTCTTTATCTCCTGAGTCAAAATTTTATTGTAATTCATTTTGCAGCAATTGCACCGGCTCCAGCACTTTTTGAGTCTCGCATTCTAATGCCCCCAGGGCCCTTCGCTAAACGCATATCTTCCAGGGGCGCCGCAAATAGCCGGTGAATGTTAAGCGAGTTTATCGAAGATCTCAATGCTGAGGCCCTTACTTCTACTACAGATTTTGCCATTGAAGTCAATCTAATGTTGGCGACACTCGTGAACTTCCATGATGAAGATCCCGTCGACTCTTCGGTTAATTATTGCAGAAAGATCGAGGCTTGCCTGCATAAGATTGAGCTCAGATGTCTCGCTCCTGAGGTGTTGGCCTCGAACTCCCAGCGGACTGCGTGGGTCGAGCATAGTGTTCCTTTCATTCGCCATTTTGAACGAGAGGCGGCCCTGTGATGAAAAGAACATGAGGCGGCCTCCAGCGAATCCGTCCGGTTGCGTGCCCAGGTTGAAACGAATGTTGCGCAGCTAAAATCTATTTTTGACAACATCCAACAATGTATCTCGGATAGGTTGACGCTAAAGCGAAAGCTTGATTTCGCTGAGCGAGTCATGCAGGACCGCGAAGCTGCCAGGCAAGAAATCACTGAAAATCTTCCATCCTGTTTGCAGCAACGGACTCAAGTTGAAGCAGAGTTGGCCGCAATGGCTGAACGCGAGAAGATATTGAGGGGATCGCGAGAGCGGCTTGTCAATTTGCTGAAGACGCCTCCTTCTTAATAACTGTCATTGTACCTCTTTTCTCGTACCAACTGTAAACTTGTGATTCATGAATAACATGTATTGATTCTGATTCCTTTATGAAATGTATCTTGTATTCACTTGAATTCATGAATAAAATATATATTTTATTTCATATTGGTATGTAATTTTGGCAAATGTGGCCCGTGGATAGTCTATCTTGACCTCCTTGCAGGGCAGCGATGACTTAGGAAACAGGTTTGGATCTGCCGTCTAAGACTTTTCAACTTTATGAGCCATGAGGGTCTCATAAATACTTTTCTCCCTACGAGTCGAGGGGATCCCGTAGGTGTATTTTCTCCTCAGGAGTCGTGAGGATTCCTAAGTGTGTTTTCTCTTGAGAGTCGTAAGGATTTCACAAGAGAATTTTCCTTTTTACAAGTCGAGATGACTCATAAGTGTTTTTTTCCCCTCCTTGTCGATATTCGACTTTGGAGAGTGTGGCCCGTGGATAGTATACAATAGTCCATCTTGGACCTACTTGCAGGGCCCCGGTGCTTAGGAAACAGGTTAATATCCCCATTGCTTAAGGCTTTTTCCCTACGAGTCGAGAAGTTCTCGCAGGAACATTATTTTCCCTACGAGTCGGGACGAATCAAGAAGTTCTCGCAAGAATGTCCTAACGTCACAGTTAACCTCTGATCTTTACAACAAAAGTCCGTTAGGGTCTGTGGTACTAGGGTTTTTGTCCATCGTACTGTCTCGTTGGCTGATGCATTCGCCGATATGCAATCTTTCTGTTCGAGTAGTCCCGCGACTGTCGTGTCTCTGATCCCTTCGGAGGCTAGACAAGACGTCTTCAAGTAATCTCCCAGGTCATATTACCGTCGGAAGAGAAAGCGTTAGGGATTTTCCATGCCGCTTTTTACTTAAGGTTGGGCTCAATTTGGGAGCCCCGATGAGTTATGACCACTCCGTGCTGGTGTGAGACGATCTCCGATGGTCTTTTCGGTTTTATTTGAGTTGCCGTCAAGACCCTAAAGCTAGGGATCTTCCTTTGCTTCGTTTGTTGATATTGTGTCTACTATATTGCGACGAATATCGAGGTTGTCACTAGGTTGTCTGTGAACCGTTGAGACTTGGAACTAGGGACTTTGCCATGGCTCCGTTGTTTTGACCCTGGGGTCGTTTGTTGACGTTACATCTGCATCCTGTTGGAGCGAGAAAAAACGTCGTTGTTGATCTCTAGGCTATTTATGAACCATCGAGATTTGGAACTAAGGACTTTGCTATAGCTCCAAGGTAGTCTCTAGGTTGCTGGTGAAACGCCGAGATTTAGAACTAGGGACTTTGCCATGGCTCCGTTTTGTTGACGTCGTGTCTGCATCTTGTTGGAGTAAGAAAAAACGTCGTTGTTGATCTCTAGGCTGTCTGTGAACCGTCGAGACCTGACTCTCCATCTGATGGAGCTTGGTGGGATAATGTGATTTTCCTTTTTCATTTGTGCCCATGGATTGTATACAGGGGTTAGTATAGACTCACCTGCAGGGCAAAAGTTTCATTTAATTTCATTTGTTTCTGTAATGCTCTATTATTTCAGCTTTTTTATATCGCGAAAGTCGCGATTGCCCAATCATTTCGGTTTTTTATCGCGGTGCCCAATCATTTCGGCTATTTTTATTTTTACTCGCTGTTTTTTTATTGCGAGTTGCCCAAATCATTTCGGATATTTCATATGCATTTTCTTTGCTCGCTAATTTTTATGAGTATGGAACTTGAAATCTGATACCAATCTTAGCATCAACATCGCTGCGACTGGAATGTGGCCAGGAGCGAATCATCATTTGCCTTGAAAGGACTTGAAATTTGATACCAATTTAGGCATCAGCATCGCTACAACTGGGATATTGCCAGGAGCGAATCATCATTTGCCTTCGCCGATTTGAACAAAGGTGGCTTAGCAAACAGGGTTAGGATCTTGTTGACTAAGGCTTCTTGACTCTATGAGTCGTAAGGGTCTCATAAAGATATTTCTCCCGACGAATCGTGAGGATCACGTAGGTGTATTTTTTTCCTTAGGAATCGTGAGGATCCCCATGTGTGTGTTCTCTCATAAGTCGTAAGGATCTCATAAGAGTATTTTCTCCTTATAAGTCAAGACTTACAAGTGTCGTTCACCATATGAGGACACTCCTTGTCATTGGTGGGACTTGGTGAGGGAACGTTTATTTGTGCCCGTGGATTGTATACAAGGGTCAATATTGGACCGCTTGTAGGGCAACTTGGAGAGTGTGATGGCTTAAGAACAGGTCCAGATCCCTGTATCTTAAGGCTTTTGAATCTTATGAGCTGTGAGGGTCTCATAAGAGGAATTCTACTTACGAGTCATGAGGATCTCGTAAGTGTAATTTCTCCTTAGGAATCGTGGGGATCCCTAAGCGTGTTGCTCCCTTGTGAGTCGTAAGGATCTCACGCAGGTGTTTTCTCCTCACAAGGTCAAGATAACCTTGCAGGTGTTTTTTGTTTTTACGAGATTGCGCCCTTTTTGGTTTTCACAAACACGCCAGTAGCCCTGCTGTTTTTACTAACGGAGCCCTTTCGGGTTTTCATCCATGCCCATTTTGCTTGTGGACGTACCGTTTTTTTAATAACGAGATTGCGCCCTTTCAGGTTTTCACAAGCTCACCGGTGGCCCTGCTGTTTTTACTCACGGCGCCCTTTCGAGTTTTCATCCATGTCCATTTCGCTTGTGGACGTACCATTTTTTTACCCCTCTGTTTGTCAACGGCACTTAGGGGCGACTTCGCCACCGGGGTAGCTGTGTAGCCAGCGGGGTTTGAGTTGCAGTCCTCACCGCTAGGACTCATGGACTTGAATTCCACTATAGTCATGTTTGAGGTGACGTATTAGTTTAAGGACATTACGGTCCATTGTTAGTTTAGGGACATCTCGGTCCGTTGTTAGTTTAGGGACATCTCGGTCCAGGGCCAGCTTCGAGGCGAAGTTTTGCCGGATACTACTTTTAGAGTCTTGACTCAGGAAGACAGCGAGCGGACACGAGCGTCATCTATCATTAACCTGATTTGTGACTTGTCAGGCATAGTATTTCTTAAGGAACCAGCCGTTTATTGGCCGGAAGGGTCTTTCTCCATGCATGTCCATGAGCAAGTAGGCCCCGCCTTGGTAGACCTTGTCTATGTTGTACGGACCCTCGTAATTTGGTTTGAATTTCCCCCGCTTTGCACGGCTAGGGATCATATGTCTTTTTACGACTAGCACGAGTTTGCCTTGGCGGAATGTTCTCGGCTTGGTCAGTCTTTCGTATGAGCACGTTATCCTTGCTTTGTAAGCTTCCAGGTTTTGCTGCGCCATGAGACGAGTTTCATCGAGGGCATCGAGCTCCTCAAGCTGAAGATGGGCATTTTCTTCATCCATCAGCTCGTATCGAACTACTACTCGTAGAGAGGGTAGCTCTATTTCCAAGGGAAGTACCGCTTCCGTGACGAATACCAACGCGAATGGCATTGTATTTATGGCCGTTTTGAACGTGGTTCGATACGCCCAATGAGCTTCATGCAATCTTTCGTGCCAGTCTTTTTTTTTCTGGACACTGTTTTCTTTATGATCTTCATCAAGGTCTTGTTGAAAACCGCAGCTAGACCGTTAGCTCGGGGATTATAGATTGAAGAGTATCTCCAATCTATATTATACTGCTGCGCGAAGCGGCTGATCTTATGGCTTATGTAGGCTGGCCCGTTATCGGAGATAATCCGTCGCAAAGCGCCGAACCGATAAATGATGTGAGTTCTGAAGAAATGGAGGATGTTCTCCATCTTCACATCCCTTAGCGGTACTGCTTCTACCCACTTAGAGAAGTAATCAGTTGTTGCCAATATGAACCAATGTCCTTTAGATGACGCTGGTTCGATAGGCCTGATTATATCAGTTCCCCACATTTCGATGACGCTGGTTCGATAGGACTCATGAAGCTTCAGATCCCAGTCTCATTTGTTGGCTAAGGCATTTTTCCTCAGGAGCTTGCATAGGGTTTTGTTGAAGGTTCCGACTAACCCATTGGCTCTTGAATTATAGATGGAGAAATATCTCCATTCTACCTTGTGCTGAGTAGCGAAGCTTGAGACTTTGAAGCTCTTAAAAGAACGCCCGTTGTCAGATATAATTCTTCTTAGCATACCGAAGCGGTATAGAACATTATACCAGAAGAATGTCAGAATGTCTTCTGTCTTCACTTCTTTTAGTAGGACGGTTTCAGCCAATCTGGAGAAGTAATCTATTATGGCTAATATGAACTGGTGGTCTTTGGATGACGGAGGATCAATCGGTCCAACTATGTCGGTGCCCTAAATTTCGAAGGCCAAGACGCCACAGTAGGGTGCAGCAGGTTGGGATGCTTGTGGATAAAGTCACTGTAAATTTGGCAGAGATGACATTTCTTCACATACTCTTCACAATCCCTTATCATAGTAGGCCAGTAATATCCAAGACATTTGATTTGATGTCGTATTTTAGGACCGGATTGGTGAGCTCCGCAGACGCCCGAGTGAATTGCTTTTATGATTTCTCGGGCTTCGGCCGGGGACAGACACCTGAGCCTAAGCTGGTCGTACGACCTGCGGTATAGCGTGTCATTCATGAACATATATCGGAGAGCTCTTTTCCTCAACTGAACTCTCACAGATTTTTCTTCAGACGGCTTGTCATATCGAAAATACTCTACGAAGGATTCTCTCCAATCGGACTCGTCTCTGATGATTAGAGCTTCTTCAGCAGGACCGTTCTTTTATTCTATAATTTCTTCTTCTAGTAAAGTGATTGGAGGCAGGATTTGCCGACTCCTGACTGTGATGAGAATTTCATCCTTGTCAGGATCAGCCAGCTCTTTGGCTAGGCGAGCGAGTACATCGGATTTTCCATTCAACGCCTTGGAAACTCTCATCAGCTCAATATGAGTGAAGCGCTTTATGAGCTCCACCACTCGGCCTCTGCATTAAGCTAACTCAGGCTTATATCTTGTAGTTGCCACTTTCTTGGTTGACGACAAGCTGGGAATCACCGTAGATCTTCATTTCTATGGCGAGCTCCAAGCCAGCTATCAGAGCTTCATACCCAGCCTCGTTGTTTGTGCGAGGTTTGGTAACAGCGAAAGAACATCATATGGTTCCTTCTGATGGCGTGATGAACACTAATACTACCCCTTCTTTTATCTGGGGGATGCTTGATTTGCTGGAGGTCCTTATTGACGGGACTCCATCGAAGTCGAGCTCCCAGCATGGCTCATTTTCTTAGAGGTGCAGTATTTGTTCATCGGGTAACTCGTAATTTAGCGGTGACCCTTCGGGTATGAGATGAGCAGCGAGAAAGTCGGCAAGGGCTTGCACTTTTACTACTTTCTGAGGCGTATAGACTATGTCAAACTCAAGCAGTATGGCAGCTCATCTGGCCATTCTACCAGTTAGACCCATCTTGGTTATCAAATATTTCAGCAGGTCGATCTTGGAGATCAGCATAACCCTGTGAGTGAGCAAATAATGTCTCAACATCTTTATGGCAAATATTAAGGCTAAACGTTGCTTTTCAATTGGGGAGCATTTATGCTCTGCCCCAGCTAATGTTCGGCTGAGGTAGTGGAGGGCAATTTCTTTTATCTCCTCGTTGTTTTGGATGAGGAGGGCACCGAGTAATTCATCTAGAGCGGTGGTGTAATGGATCAGCGGTTTATTTGGAATGGGGACAGTAAGCATTAGAGGGTGCAACAGGTACTACTTGATACTTTCGAATGCTTCATGACATTCGGCGTCCTAAACAAAAGGAGCTCCCTTCTTCAAGAGCTTTGAAAAAGGTCGACATCTCCCTGAAAGATTTGACATGGACTTTCTTTTGTATGCGAGCCTACCTTGAAAGGATCTTAGCTGCGTCAGATTCTTTGGAGGTGGCATCTCCATGATTATCTTTATCTTCGATGGGTCGATCTTGATCCCTCGGTGCCGGACTATGAAGCCTAAGAATTTTCCTGATGATACGCCAAAGGCACACTTTAGAGAATTCATCTTCAAATTGTACTCCATCGGTTTGGAGAAGACAGCTCGAAGATCTTCGATGTGATTGGATTTGGTTTTAGTCTTGACGACCAAGTCATCAACATAGCATTCAACAACTTTGTGGATTAGGTCATCAAAGATTTTTGTCATCGCACTTTGATATGTGGCTTTCGTATTCTTCAGTCCGAATGGCATCACCTTATAGCAGTATATCCCGATCGGAGTTCGAAATGCTGTGTTCTTCTCATACTCGGGCAGCATTTTTATCTGATTGTATCCAGACGAACATCCATGAAAGTGAACAGCTCATAATTTGAGGTATTGTCAACCATCATTTCTATGACCGGGAGCAGAAAATCGTTTTTAGGGCATGCCTTGTTAAGGTCCCTGAAATCGACACAAATACAGATCTGCCCATTTTTCTTCTTTACCGGGACAATGCATGCAATCCAGTCTACGTATTTCTCTTCCGTGATGAAGTCGGCATCGATGATTTTCTAGGTTTCCTCGATGAACTTTCTTCCAACTCCCTTTTCATTCTTCGAAGAGCTTGTTTGACCGACTTGACCTCAGGAGAAATAGCCAGCCTATGCACGACGACTTCGGGAGAAAGGCCATGCATTTCTTTGTACATCCACGTGAAGCAGTCAACGAACTCATGCAGCAAGGCGATTATTTGCTCTTTTATCTCCTTTGACAAGAGTAAGCTGATGTTGGTCGGCCTTGGATTATCGAGTGTCTCCAAATCAATCTCGGTTAGCTCATCAAATGTTGCCTGTCTGCCATCTTTGAGCCCTTGAGGGGATTCTTCCGGCTCAGCTAACTCATTGTCATCATTCGACTCCCCGCAGGTTTCTCCAACATGGATTATGTTGCATGATTTGGCATCGGGTTGAATAAAACCTAGGCCTCGTCTATCTGGGACTCATCCATCGATGAGCGATCGGACCTGGAGAGGATGCCATAACCTCTCATAAAACTTTTCTTCGGAGTCCGTTTGGTATAACCGACAGTCGCACCTTTTAAAATAGTCCCGCATCTCGGGTGTATAATATCCAGGGTTTAAGCCGGCTCTTATGTCCCTCTCATAGGGAAGACGCATTGCGGACAAATTGTCCGGGTGCACGAAAAGATTTGACCCATAAAACAGGATGCCTTTCTATCCGTTGTTTCTTCTGGAGACGTAGAAGGTTGTCAGCTGGTCTATGGTGGAGACCGACAACACGTCAAGTTCTTTGCACATCTGTTCTAGAACCCTTGTGATGGTTAAGGACCTTTCTGTGATTTCGAAGGTTTCTTTTAGATTTGCCTTTTGCATGAGAACTCGATCTGCACAACTGTTGCAAGACTGGTCTTCCTCCTCTAACTCTTCGGTATCTCTATAGGGATGAGGGTGAACTTTTCTTCCGGATGAGCCCTCAATATCAGACTTGTCCGTATAGCTACCAAAATGAGGACGTGTTTTACGAAAGGATGGACTTCCAGCATCGAACTCATCAGTGCCACTGCCGAAACGCTGGCGCACTTGGAGGTTTTAATTTTAAAGGTGACGGATGACTTAAATTAGTTTTTGAGACTCTTGTCCTTCTTGTTTTAAGTTGACTACGGCTTAGGTTTGCTTTTGAGACTCTGGGCCTTCTTGACTCAAGTTGACTGCGGCTCAGATTTGCCTTTGGGACTTTGGGCCCTCTTGTCTTTAGTTGACTGCGGCTCAGTATTTTGGGGTTTCATAAAGTACCAAGAATCTTCATATCGGATTTCATGTACACCAAACGGCTGTATGTTTCTGTTAATACGTCTTTATTTGCTATTTTTGGCATACTTCATGCATTGATGGAGTGTTGACGAAACGATGCTGTAATCGTGAAGCCACGGTCGTCTTAGGAGAATATTATAGGACGTGTTTGCATCAATCACGTATATTTTAGTTTCGGTTTGCAGGTCCCCAAACTTGATTGGCAAAGTTATGGATCTCAGAATTTGCTGGCAGTTTTTATTGAAGCCCTGGATGACGATCTTCTCCCTTGAGAGGTGTCAGACATCCATTGATAAACTTTTTAGGGTCCACAAGTTCATGATATTCATTGAGGACCCCTGATCAATCAAAAGGTGATTAATCCGATCTCCATCGCTATAACATGTCACATAAAGCGGCCGATTGACCAAGTCAAAGTGAACTTGTGGACCAAATCAAAAGGTGATTAATCCGATGATATTCATTGATAAACTTTTTTTATCCTTTTGGGGTCAAAAATTACACCCCTATTGACCAAGTCAAAGTCAACCCAAGTCAGCTGGGCCCAAGCCTAGGTCAAGTGGGCCCATGCACAAGTCGAGCCCCGAGGCCAGCCTTCCACATGCCAAAATGAAAACTATGTAATAAATAATTTTGATATAATTTTTATGAATAAATGTAAGAAAAATAGACATAAAACTAAATTTTTGTAAATCTCATGGCTCATATGCAAAAGAAATAAGCACATGAGGTATGGGATAGGCAAAGCCATTTTGTAAAGCCCAAGGGGCTAAGTATAAACTTATAAACCTATATAAGACAACATGATGATGAAAAAATAATTCATTCCCCATCAAATCTCTGGGGTTTATTTCTCCATCCTCACTCTCTCAAGTTCCTCCTCTTCCTCTTCATTTTCCAATTAAATCATGAGCTTAGATTTTTTTTTCAAAACTAAATAAAGTTTCACCATAAATCCACTGAAGAAGAGTTTAACTCTCATATCCGATAAAAAAAAAAGAAAATTTTCGTTACCTTCTTCTCCCTCCTCAAGATCCAATTTGAATGAGGGAGAAGAAGAGAAACCCACCTCCCAAGGCTCCATCAAAAGAAGAAAAGAGTTCTCTTTTCATCATTTAAGATTTAAATCTTGGAGTTTCAAGAGAACCTATCTTGGGTTTCTTCTCAAAAGAGAAAAGAGGAAATATTTTAGAGCTTAACTCTACAATAAAAATTCTTTTAAGAGTTTAACTCCAAATAAAAATTATTTTAGGAGTTTAACTATATTAAAAAAATTATTTTCGAGCCAATTGAGGGGGTTCCCTTCTCCATGTGAGGGGGAGGCTCCTACTTAGTGGGAGCCCCATGCTCCCTCACATGGGGGAGTGGGAGCTTTCCCCTCTCACGTGAGAGAGAGGCTCCCACTTAGTGGGAACCCCTGCTCCTCCCACATGAGGGGGAAGGAGCTCCCACTAAGTGGGAACTCCCCATTCCCTTTCACATGAGGTGAAGTGTAACGTCTTGAAAAGTCGTTTTGGTGTTTTCCCGAAAATCGGTGAAAATTTGGTATTTTTCTGTAAATCGCCTTTTTCGTTATTTTACAGTTTAGGCCTAATTATACCTAATTTGGATAGGTAATTGCTAGTTTTTAGTAGCTAATGAGTTATAAAATTCTGGTCGTTTAAAATTTTTCCCTAATTTTTCAATTTTTAATATTATTTTAAGCCGGTAAAAATACATTAAATTAGCGATAAATACAAATTTCTTTGGGCTAATTTTAATCTTTAGAATCATGTCAACTAAAATCTAGTTTGTAATATAAATTTTTAGTATTTTATTTTAAGTTCTATTTAGTTATAATCGAAGGAAACTAAAATTTTAATTTTTTTGAACTAAAACTTGCAATTTTGGACTTGTGGGGGGTCTTTTTGCATAGAATTTTTTTGTAAAGTCTCTCACACTCACCCTCACTCCCCTTGGCCGGCCCCACACTGCTAGAATCAGCCACTTCCCCCTCCTTTTTACCTTAACTCATGTGAGGAAATGGGTTAAAAAGAGTTATATATATTTATTTGAGGTAAGGGTATTATGGTAAATTGAGAGAGTTGACTTTGACCTTTTTCCCCAACTCCCCCACACCTCTCCCCACTCCCTTTCAGATGAGAATCCTGCAGAAAACAGCCCCAAATTTTCCTATCTTTTTCCATCAAAAATTCACCCATTTCCATCAAAAATCAAAGCTAAAATTCAAATGAAAGCCCTATCCATTTTCCCTTATCTCTTTTAGCATGGATCTTGGTGCAAGGATTTCATTTTGGAGGTCTAGTTTCTTGTTGATCTCAAGATGGCTTTGAGGTATAAAATCTTGATCTTTTTGTTAAATTGTTGGTTATTGCTTTAATCTAACTTAATTAGGAAATGAATTGTGGTTCTAATTGAAAGATGTGGGTTTTCAAGAGAAGGATTAGATTGTAGTTAGGGTTTTTGTTGTGTGGTTATGGTTGCAAAGTGGAATTCATCATTTTGTGAAATGTGAAACATAATCAAATTGTTAGTTTGCAAATTGTTAAGATGGAATTGTAATATTTAAGCCATTTTGCTTACTAGGATTTTATTATTGCATTAGATGAAATTAAAAATCTAGTGAGGGTTGTGTTTTAAATTAGGGTTTTTATTATATCATCAAGGTTGAAATGTATAGTTTGACATCTTAAAATATGTAAAACCTAGCTTGGGTGTTAAATTGCAAATTGTTATATGTAAATTGTCCTAATTATGTTTGTTTTGCAAACTAGTTTTTTTGTAATTAATATTAAGAGTGAGATTAAAATTTAGTTAATGGTTGTGTGGCTTAGTTAATATGTTTTAATGAGAATTATGGCCACTAGAATTGTTAAAATATTTAGAGTTGATTAAAACACCAAGTTTTGAGCTAAAATGGAAAATTGTGCTAATTTTGTTAACTAGGTTTTGTAAATATATATATTTTGAGGAGAATAAATTGTTGGAATGGTTTATATGACTTGGTTATGATATTGAGTGGATATTGCGGCCGCTAGATTTGTTTAAATATCGAGTTTTGTACTAAAACGGGTAATTTTGCTTGCTAGATTTTCGGAAAAATAGCTTTTAAAGTGAGTTTGAGGTTTTTGTGAATTTTAACCTATTTTATATTGTAATTAGTGCTTGTGATTGTGCAAATGAGTGTGTTTGGGTTTTTCTCGATGGTTTGGCGTTTGTACGCCGACGTCGAGGGTTTTTGGGTTGATTTGTGAAAGCAACCATAGGTTTTGACCTATGTGGGATTCGTGTGTCGTTTTGGTCATGAGTCGGATTTTAATGCGATACGGTGCGTTATGATATGTAGGTACCCCATGTAGACTTCGAGACGACAAGCAAGCGCGTGGCGACGTCGGCACCGGCGAGCGAGGACCATGTGAGTAGATTTATATCTACGGGGAGAAGTCGGGTGGATGGCGTATAGCACCCCCGCAGTTCGTGGTGATGTATACGAATACGTATACACACATATATATTGATTATATATTGTTGAGTTTATTGATGATAAAGATAGATTTTAGGTGTGATTGGATAGGTTTAGTGTCGCGAAACCCTAGAGTAGTGGTTACACCACACACACACACACACCCATACTTGCATACTTTCTTCTTTCATATATGCTTATATGGGGTTATATTGTTATGTGTTCACATGGGTATGGGACTATGTGTTCACATACTGGATTTGAGGATAGTATTTGGGATTTGAGATGAGTCGATAAGATTTGATTGAGACTGCGAGAACGGTGATATGGCAGGATTCGTACTTGAGATACGTCCTGATGTTATAGTGGATCTTGGGACGACGATACATGTGAATAGTGTTATACATTGAATGGTTGACATGTGATCGTGATATGAGATAAGATATTCTAAGATATCCATAATAGGTCGCATTAGGCGATGTATACCTCTTTATGACGATATATGATGATGATATCGGTTTGTATGAGGCTGTAGATCAGCAGTCAGATCATGACTAGATTGATGATATTAGTATCGTACTAGACGTAGATCAGTACCCAGATTATGATCTTGGATAAAGAGGATACCAGATGAATAATGTGATATTGACCCGTACCCAAATTTGGGATGCCGTACGACGGATTTACGTACGAGCTATATATTGATGTTTGATCCGCACTCTTGACTTGGGAATATTTGATTATAGATATGGTATCGGATGTGATATTATCGAGGCGGGATCACCGACTAATATATATATATACATATGTATCGACTCAGACGTTAGGCGGCTTCCTTACCTTTAGTTTAGCTTGACAGCTTAGCCCTATAGTTTAGTATAGTTGTTAGCCTATATTAGTTGTCGTTGTGTCTAGTATTCAGCTCCCGCTCATTATTGTTGTTCGCTCCGCATTGCCTGCTTACATTATGATTCATATTCTATTGTTGATATCATGCTGTTAGGACACCAGCACCATTACCAATGACGCGTATGTACCATGTATACCTACTTGCCGGCTCACACACATCTTCATCGGTAATTGCCATGTCACGAACACTTTAGAAAATACTATTTCATTTGACATAGGTTGTCAGCTAATAGTTTAGACATGATATTAGTGTACTTGCCTTATATGCTAGTTTAGACATTGTAGTTATTACTTGCTACTTCATGCATATTATTATTCATTGATATGCCGCATTCATGGATTTTTATGTCTATATTCACTGTTTACATGCTGTTGAGGACTTGGATTTGGATTTTCATGAGATTTTCTGGATTTGGGGGAAAACCGCAAAAACACATATAAACTTCTTTCTCTTTTTTTTTTAAAGAAAAGTGCGGTTTTCCCATGATGTATGAGTCGTCCACCATGAGTTTGCTGATTGATTTCGAGACCCGATTCGAGGAGTTGGATAAACCATTTCGGGTACATGGTGGACCCGGTAAGGTACCCCGGGGCAAGAAGCGCGTGGTGATGACGATGTGAGCCTGGCAGGGGAGCACTACCTACCGGTGATATTACCCGACGCGTCGGATATCCGGAGGATACCGTCGTGGTCTTGAGATTGATGGTAGGGGCCGGTCTGGACTGATGGTGCCCTAGATAGTGAGATTGAGACATACAGAGATATTTGAGATATTGAGGTACAGAGATTGCGACACAGAGATATCGAGATATTTGGATATTTGTTTTGTGTCGATGCTAGGCACTGTTTATACTGATTTCATTTATGATACCTCGTTTTTAAAAAGATACAGAAATCTCACTAATTTATGAAAGCAGTTTTCTTCAGTACATGCATTCTGTTTCATGCATTCATACATCATCCATATGATATATTGCTACCTGAGGCACTGACGCGGGCACATGGGGTTACACTCGGGTTAGATATTTACCCTAACCATTGTTATAGGCTGCACGTTATATATTTGAGGATATATTATGATCTTATGACCTAGGATTGCATTGTTCATGCGATTTCTGTTCGTAGATGTTTTTCTACTCACGAGTTGGCAACTCACCCCCGTTGTGCCACAGTTTCTTGCAGGTTTTGCCGTACAGGTTTCATTACGGCTTTGTTGGCACTGCTTCTTTCGGGTGACTTGCGAGTAGGTGGGTTTATTGGTATCGTACCCATCATATTACTTTGTATAATATTATTCAGTTGTATCTAGTAAATTCCATCAACCAAACATGTATTTATTTTTGAGATAGAGACCAGTGATGTTATTCTTTCGACCTTAGAGTCGCGCGTTATATTTCTGTGGATTTCTTGTTGTTTTGAGTTTCCTTTTGAGTTTTGATCCTCGCCCTTGGCGTTGTATATTATATTGCTTGTGTGGTTGTGACCGTCGATTGACGAAGAGCTAGCTCCCGCTTGGGGATGACTTTTATTGATTTCGTACACTATTCATGTTGTACCCCGTTTGGGGGCCAGTATTTACAAAGGAGACTCTGCCGAAATTTTTCAGGAAATATTTGATGTTTTTAAAAACGCATAATTCGGTTTATGCTATTAAAACTACTTGATTTAAATTGGTTTTCCTTCACTCTACTACTTTTCTTGTTTTGGTTTTCTGGGTTTTCGGCTTACTTAGATTACGTACGCCTCGAGACGTTTCGTAGTTTAAGTGCCGGTCATATTCCATACTTTCGGGACGTGACATGAAGGCTCCCATTTAGTGGGAGTCCCTTCTCCTTCTCATGTGGGGGAGGAGCATGAGGGGGAAGGAGCTCCCACTAAGTGGGAACTCCCCATTCCCTTCCACATGAGGTGAAGGCTCCCATTTAGTGGGAGCCCCTTCTCCTTCTCATGTGAGGGGGAGGAAAGCTCCCCCTCAGTGGCAGCTTCCTCTTAAAAAATATATATATAAATTAAATTTTTTTGGGAGTTTAAATCCATTTAAAATCTTTTGGAGTTTAACTCCACAATAAAAAAAATCTTTTGGAGTTTAACTCTAAATAAAATTCTTTTGGGAGTTTAACTCCATTTAAAATCTTTTGGAGTTTAACTCTACAATAAAAAAATATCTTTTGGAGTTTAACTCCACAATAAAATTTCTTTTGGAGTTTAACTCCACAATAAAAATCCTTTTAGGAGTTTAACTCCATTTAAAAAATTTTGGAGTTTAACACCACAATAAAAAATACCTTTTGGAGTTTAACTCCATAATAAAAATTCTTTTGGAGTTTAACTCCACAATAAAAATCCTTTTAGGAGTTTAACTCCATTTAAAATCTTTTGGAGTTTAACTCCATAATAAAAAAATCTTTTGGAGTTGAACTCCACAATAAAAATCCTTTCAAGAAGTTTAACTCCACCTTAAATCTTTTGGAGTTTAACTCCATATAAAAACTTTTGGGAGTTTAACTCCAAATAAAATTGTTTTGGGAGTTTAACTCCAAATAAAATATTTTGGAGTTTAACTCCCTCAAAAAAAATTCTTTTGGAGCCTCCCTCACATGAGGGGGAGGCTCCCACCAAGTGGGAGCCGCTGCTCCCTCTCATGTAACGGGGAGGAAGCTCCCACTAAATGGGAGCTCCCCACTCCCCTTCATGTGAGGGGAAGGCTCCCATTTAGTGGGAGCCCCTTCCCCCCCTTCACGTGAGTGGAGGGGGGCTTCCCCTCCCCATTTTTATTTTATTTTATTTTATTTTATTTTTTAAAAAACAGAGAAATAAAAATATAAAATAAAATTTTAAATAGGTTTCTTTAAATAATTTTTTTAAAAAAATCTTTTTTCACAAATAGAACAAAAAAATTGAACACGTCCCTATTGTTATAAAAAAACATCAACACATCGTATTGATTTTGCATGACCAGTTTGATCCGTCAATCAGAGATTTGCTCGCTCCAAAACCGAGGGGTAATTAACGGCAGTTTAGTCAGCGGCTGCCGGAGATTCGGATCCTCACAATCAATAAACCCCAGCCTACCCTAGGCAGAGGGAATCTGTATACGCCTGACAAGTGCGCGCATTCCCATCTCAATAGGGTGACAAAAAACATCCAACAGATTCTGGTACGCCCGGTGGGACCTTTTCTCTCCTCCCATATTTCGGGTTAAACGTTCATGCGAACTCAATCAACATACATATCGATATTTATATTAAAATAATGCTCTTTCATACAGGATTTCAAGCGATCAAGCCTCAACAATGTCTCTAAGGACAAGCTCAGCTCTCGACACAGCTCTCATCTCCTGCACGATGAAGATGGACACCAGGACGATCCTCCTGGCCAGTGTCGGGCGATAGTGGGAGGAGCCGCTGCTACCATTTGGCTCTATTCTGTTCGTGCCAGCTAACGACATTCCAGCTCCTCAAGCTCTAGTAACAAACAGACGGGCCTCGAAAGGCAGGAGGCCAAATGTGGTGGTCTCAAAGGCACCTCAACCCAAGCATAAATCTATCTCTGAAAAACTCTTCGTTGCTCCAGTTGGAGGTAAGGCCATCGATACCAACAAAGAAATAACGCGTCTCTGGCAAGCTCCAATGGTGCCCCCGACAACTGCTCGATCGGGTATCTTCTCGAAGCTCCCCATCAATCGAATCACAATGGTTTTCTAGATAACGGATGCCCGCCAAGCCCTCAAAATCGAGAAGTTAAGACATAAAAGGCTCAGATACAGAGCCAACAAAAAGGCTAGGGCTTCTGCTAGGCTGAACTTCATGAGTTTCCAAGAACATGGTTACCCCGCAACAACAGTTAAACCGGCTGTGAAGCTTGCTAATTCTTTTGAACTGCTGAAATTGGTTCAGAAGAATGCCATGACCGCGAGAGTCAAGAAATCTGCGATCCAGACAGCGCCACCTAAGGACCCAGTCAGACCAACCATCTTCAGTCGCCCGTCCTTTCCAAAAGAGGAAGGGCCACGACGATGGTCCAAAAAATCAGCCACCAAAGATAAAGAGATGGCTGGATATGTGGTCCACACTGTTTACATGGTGGGCACGCATAGAAAGAGCAAGGACGGGGCCACCACATCTCAAATCCAATCTGGTGTGAATGTGGCTGCCACTTCCCAAGACCAGCCTTCTCTGGAAGGTAATGAAAACCCTTCCAGTGAGGCTGATAAGCAGAGAGATCCCTCGGTTAATGAGGAGTCAGGCTCGGAAAGCGGAGAGGAGCCAATCTTCCGTCCCAAGACCGCAGAGCGACAATTTCTCCAAGAGCTCCAGAAGCAGCTCAGAAACAAAGACAAGGAGATGGCCAAGCTCTACTCAAAGATTGACGACTTGACAAACGTCGTCTTACAGCTCACGGCCCAATTTGCCTCTCAACCTCCCAATCAAGTGCAGAGCTCTACTCATGAACCGGGAAATGGTGTCCCGAGGCAGCCGATGCCTATTCCCTCAAATCCAAAGGTAGGCGAGCCACATGAAATTCGGCCGCATCCTATCTCGGGAAATGTCTTGAATACCGATGACAACAGCCGCTAACGCAAGATCAAATCATGGATTTAGTCACCAACAAAGTCAAAACATTGGTAGCCGAATCCGGAGCGCAAAAAGATGTCAGTAGTAGCGGGAGACCATATCCTGCTCAGTATGATCTGGTAAAGTTTCCCAGCGGCTATGTCATCCCCAAATTCGGAAGATTTGATGGGACGGGAAATGCGAATTAGCACATCGCCCACTTTAAAACCTCATGCGGGAATACTGGGGGCAATGATGCGCTCCTCCTCTGCCAGTTCATTAATAGCTTAACTGATGTCGCTTTCGACTGGTACGCGAGCATACTGGGTGGCTCTGTTACTACTTTCATCCAAATGGAATCTCTATTTCGACAAAGGTTCATGAATGTCAGCGATAAGATCACCATTGCCGACCTCATAAGGACCAAGCTAAAGAGCAATGAAAGCAGCATGGATTTTATAATCCGATGGCGCAATCTCTCCGTCAAATGTGAGCCACTATTGGAACAAGACCAATCCGTCAATCTCCTCATCGGAAATCTTGGTACCTGGATGAATCCTTTTCTATGCACCGCAGGTCTCAAGACGTTCCAAGAACTGACCAAGAAAATTTAAATGTTGGAGCGCTCAAAGCAAGAATCTTCCTCAGATTCCCAAAATAACAATGGATCCTGGAGAGACCGAAAGGAATATAATCGCAAAGGCAGAAATTCTGACGATACTGAATCTTTTAACATTTCGGCTAACCGAAATAAGTGAGGGATGAGCGGGCCTGATGCCAACCAGCCTCGGAAGCCAGTGTTGGGTGAGGGAGGAGAATTTCCACTGAAACAAAAACTGGATAAGGTCTATTCCTTCAGAAAGGATAAAATCCATAAAATATTTAAAGACACCCTAAGAAACAGTCTACAATTACCAGAATCAAAAAGACTGCAACAAACGAATATGACCGGCGACCCCAAATATTGCCCCTATCACATAGTGATAGGTCATGCTATTGAAGACTGTTTTGTCTGTAAAGATTGGGTCGAAAAGCAATACAAGGCAGGAGAGATAGAACTTTCTAAAGGCGTGTTAGCAAACAATCAAGCTGCGACCGCCAATTTCATATAAATAGAGATCGAAGCCCTTCGGGAACCAGCTTCTCTCAGTCATCTGCCCTTCTCTGAAAAGAGTGGACAAAGGCAACAAGCTAAAAGCCCAACGAGCAACATTACCAATAAAGCAGTAGACGAGTACATAACTCACACGGTCTACATGGTGGAGCCCAGAAGAACAAGTCCTCTGACGCCTCATACCCATGACAATGACGTGGTTGTTGCTACCCGACATCGGCTCGGTCTAGATGATGAAGATCCTGCTCAGGCCATTAAGCCAAAAGAGTTCGCGGTTTCTGCGGAATCGAGCTCAGGCAGTAAGAATGATGCGGTTATCATGCCCAGAACTATAGAGCAAGCGTTATTCTAATGGTTTCAAAAGCAGCTTCAGGACAGGGACGAGAAGTTGGCCAAGGTCTGTTCCAAAGTCGATGAGCTGGCAAACGTCATGGCAGATCTCACGACCCAAGTCGTCCGATTGCAATTACAGCAAAATCAAAATTTGGTTCATGAGCCAAAGATTGATATCCTAAAACAGCCAACCGACAGCCTTAGCACAAGAGTGGAACACCTTCGCAAAAAACGGCAGTGATCAGCTTCCAATCCTGCTGATACATATAGTGAACGAAGTAAGTGGGCAGCAGGCGAACCAAAAACTGATCGGCCACGAGGACCAGCATCAAGAAAGGCACTGACTCTAATGGAGAGAAGGAAGAAAGTATACTCCTTCAGTGTAACGACTCTGAAATCACTGTACAAAATTTTTCTTTTTAATGTACAGAAGAGTGTATCACAGCCTGTGTACGAGTTATAAGTTACTTTTGCTAAATAACAGCAAGAAGCAACTCGTAGCTCACTGGTAAAGCCCTTGCACTGCTTGACATAGCCCCTGTGTTCGATCCTCATCAGACACATTATTTTTTTCTGATTTTCCTTTTTAACTTCTTGGAAGCCCAAAAGTTTACACGTGCAATACAGAAAAAAATGAAAAATCAGAAAAATCAAAGAGGCACAGAATGGTATAAACCCTAATTTGATCAAGTGGCACGAATCTTGAGGCAAAAGCCTCAAGATCGACCGGCCAAATGAAGGGAAAAACCGGCACCGACGGTTATGATAGGCCCAAATGTCCCCGGGCTTTGCACACTTGACTTTTCCCCTACCCTTAACTCCTCGCACTGTTTGATTTTCCTACAATCAAACAGAAACCCTTCAATTCAAAATTTATCACAATTTTAATACTTTTTAATCCACATTTTCAATTCCAAAACCCTAATTCTCCACTATAAATAGTACTCCATGCCTTAGCCCTTCACCGTTTTGAAAATTTTAGCCAAAACTCTCTCAAAAGTTTCTAGGTACAAGTGGAGTAAAGAGGAGTTATCAAGCAAGCAACTTCAGGAGAAGATCAAAGCCAATTCCGGCGCTGTCGTGACACCCCAAAGCTTTCATACTCTTTCTTCCCCTATTCTTAGTATAACCAAACGGTAAGTCCTTCCTAAACTTCTTTTCTCTTCGTTGAATTTATCTTTTATAAAAATTGGTAAAAGTGGAGTTAATACCAATATCACTTTTTCGAGCTCCTATAACTCCAATTCTTATTGTCTTTTGGTCAAACAAATTTTTATACAATACTTGAAACCTTAAACCCTAATATTTAGAATCAAAATTTCATCAAAATTCTCATATGAAATAACGATAGTAACACTTTTTCATTAAAACACCATGAGCTTTAAATATCACCTCTTTTATTATTTTGCTTAAACATACTTTTAGGAAAACATCATGGGGTAACGACTTACCCTCATGAACACACTTGATTTCATAGCACGATACACCTTGTTGGAGAATTTGTTACGAGTACAATATTACATTAAAATACCACCCACTTTAAAAACGGTTTTCTTTTAAAACGGTATTCTTATTTCTTTTGCGAATATGCCTCTACAACCCTCTTTAGAGGACCTGCTATTGGATGGTGCAGATTATCGCATATTTTTGGGATAGTAGAGCGAGATGCAGACCTCCTTACGGAGTATTCGGTCTCGAAAAGTTTTAAATACGTTTTTTAAGAAAAACGCATTTTTCTACTTAAATAAAATTTAATTTTTAATAATTACAAATCCATATATTTTCAAAATATAATAAACTTATATATTTTTAAAATAAAATAATTACAAGTTTCGCTAAAATACTATCAAGATACCAACAAAAGACAAGTTTTACAATAAAATACCATGAACTTTCTAAGCTATGTAATTATCACTAAAATACTTCAAATTCTTAAAATTCATATCCATGAAAATCCTAAATAATATAAATAAATTCTCGAGATTTATTTTTAACTATATTAAAAATATTTTTTATAAAACCCCCTCGAGTTATATAAAATAATATTTAAGGCTTTAATAAATATAGGTTTAAGCGGGATCAATTCTCTTGAGCCCTAGAGAGCCAGAGAAAGTGAGTGCTTGCCTATTTAAGGTAGACAATATAACGGAGTTATCAATGGTAATTGTCTTGGAAAAAAACACAAATCCTTCCGTCCATGTGCAGCAATTACCAATGACTCCCGAACCTGATTCAGGATCTAAATCAGTTTACAAGTTTCTGACTCGGTCAGAGTCTAATCCAAACCTGAATCTAATATCAAACACGAATACTTGATCATGAACATGAATAATTGAATTCAAACATGTCTTACATTTACCAAACCAGGGTTACAACTTAACGTGCATTAAACATGAATACCAGAACACCATGATTGTTATCTAAACTGACTTAACTCGAACCATGAATACAACTTGACATGAATATAAGAATATTTGCCATGAATATATGATATTGACATGAACTCAACCTTACAACTTGATGTATTCATGGATTCGAATATGGCTGGTATTCTTAACTGTAACGTAGAATATACGGGGTATTGGGGTAGTTCATGTGTGAATCCATCGAAATCTCAGGAGTCCCCCTAGATCATGAATCCATGTCTACTAACACAAGCAAGCTATTATGAGGGCCCGTGTTTCGTTGCTCTTAGATTACAGCCTATTGAGTTTGGAATACTTCAACACTATGTTGAAGTCCCGTTACTAACACTTGATTCGAGCCTGTAGTTCCTTACCCTTGAATTACAACCTGTTGGGTTCAAGAACACTCTTGAGATTGGTTGACATTCACCCTTGAATTTACGTTGAATTAGTATACCCAAGTAGAGACATGTTAAGACACTTACATTCACTTCATGTTCACTATATCTACACTATACGGCCATGTTATACTTTGCCCATATTAGTTACCATGATATATAGAATTGCATGCTAAATAAACTTGTCATATTTATATCAAACGACATGCTGACACACCATACTTCATAATCAATTGTTCATGATATACATTTTTTCTTTATCATTACATTTTATATTTCATTTCATTTCTTGGGGACTTACCGAGCGAAAGTTCGCTGAAGGGCATTCTACCCACCTTTGTTTTCTTGGAATGTTCGTCAGATACTATTGAGACTGAGGAGGTAGACATCTCAGAGGAGGAGCACGATCAGATCGCGACCCAGGCCTAGGCCAGTTATCTTTTTCTCAGTTTATGTATGCCACATGTTTAAACATTTCTTTTCTCATATTTTCTTTCAGTTGAAATCATGTATTGTAAATGAATCAAGTTGAATGTAAATAAACTTGTTGAAGTTTTAATCTCATGTTAATTTTCTTGTCATTTTATATTGCTTCTTTTACGCTTAGCGTATTTATTCGGAGAAGTGACCTTCTCGAAATAAATACGTCGCGGGCCTGCCACGTCACCGTTTTCGTCTACTGGGAAGCGGGGCATGACATTCAGGAGGAACAAAGTCCGCAAAATATTCAAGGACGTCTTGGACAACGGTCTGCAACAGTCAATTCCAAAGAGGCCATATGAAATGAACATGACTGACGATCCCATGTACTGCCCATATCATAGGATGATGGGTCATACCATCGAAAACTGCTATGTTTTCAAATATTAGGTAGAGAACCAATACAAGGCTGGGAAAAACTTACCGTTCTTGGATGTACCGGCAAACCACCAAGTTACGGTCATCAACTCAATCCCGCCAAGATCAAAGTTCAAGACGCTTGGATAAGCGGACAACAAATGACCACCACGTCGTTAAACTAGGAACAATCGACAACCACGTCATTAAACTGGGACCGATTGACCACCATGTCATTAAATTATGAACAATCGACCCCTAAGTCGTTAATCCGGAGATGTAAAAAATGTGTAAATAAATAATAAAAAAAGCCGAAATGATAGGACAACTTGCAATAAAAATCAGCGAGTAAAATAAAAATGAAAATAAACAGCCGAAATGATAGAGCAACTGTGAATAAATAGCCAAAATGATAGAGCAATCGCGACCTTCGCGATAAGAAAATCTGAAATGGTGGAGCAATCGCGGTAAAAAACAAACAAAAAAAAAGAAACAAAACTTGTGTACAAATAAATATCCCAAACCTCCAAACGGCGAATGATGAGTCACTCCTGGTACCATATTCCAGTGCAGCGATGCAAACGCCAACCAAATTCCAAATACCCAAACCTTCAAACGGCAAATGATGAGTCACTCCAGGTACCATATTCCAGTGCAGCGATGCAGATGCCAACCAAAATTCAAATCCCTGAATATCCCAACGGCGAATGATGAGTCGCTCCTGGTACCATATTCCAATGTAGCGATGCATACGCCAACCAAAATTCAAATCCCTAAACCTCCAAACGGTGAATGATGAGTCGCTCCTGGTACCATATTCTAGTGCAGTGATGCAGACGCCAACCAAAATCCAATTTCCCAAAATTCTCCCAGCCTTATAGTTGGTCTCTAAGTTGACTACCGTATACAATCAACGGGCTCAAATAATTCTCATCACACCCATACCCCACCACAATCACCAATCCAGTGGCCTGTCTTCGCCCTTAGAATTATGCTCTATTTGGGAAGACCCACTCATGTGTCCTCACGATGCATGAAGAGAACAAAGCTTGCGAGATCCCCGCGACTCGTAAGAAAACACCTTTGTGAGATCCTTACGACTCATAAAGGAAAAACACACTTGGGGGTCCTCATGACTCCTAAGAAGAAAATATACCTACGAGATCCTTTCGACTCGTAGGGAGAAAATGCTTTTATGAGATCTTTATGGTTCATAAAATTGAAAAGCCTTAGGTGATAGGGACCCAAACTTGTCTCCTAAGTCATCGCTCCCCAACGGGTAAAGGCAAATGATGAATTGCTCCTGGCACTTATGCTCCAGTGTTAGCAACGCTGATGCCGACTCCAACCCTAAAATTCCGAACTTTCGATCCAATAGACCCTTAAGTCTTGAAACTGGGAACAGATGATCTCTAAGTTATTAAACTGTGAACAGATGACCCCTAAGTCGTTAAACTGGGAACGAGAGAAATCCCTTCACGACAAATGATGATTCGCTCCTGGTACCATATTCCAGTGTAGGGTTGCTGAAGCCAAACCAAAACCAAAATCCCCAGACCTTCTCACGACAAATGATGATTCACTCCTGGTACCATATTCCAGTGTAGCGGTGCTGATGCAAAACTAAAACCAAAATCCCCAAATCCTCTCATGGGAAATGATGATTCTCTCTTGGTACCATATTCCAGTGTAGCGGTGCTGATGCAAAACCAAAACCAAAATCCCCAAATCCTCTCATAGTAAATGATGATTCTCTCTTGGTACCATATTCCAGTGTAGCGATACTGATGTCAACCCAAATCAAATCAAATCAGCAAGATAACCAACGACCTCCCTGGCGGAATCAAGCTCCACCTCGGAAACAAATCAAATCCCGACACCGCAGAAAGCGAAGCAAGTCAATTTCAACCCTGACACCGTAGAAAGCGGAGCAAGTCAAATCCAATCCCGACACCGCAGAAAGCGGAGCAAGCTAACTTCAACCCTGACACCGTAGAAAGCGGAGTAAGTCAAATCCAATCCACGACACCGCAGAGAGCAGAGCAACTCAACTTCAACCCTGACACCGCAGAAAGCAGACCAAGTCAAATCCAATCCCTAACACCGCAAGAAGCGGAGCAAGTCAAATCAAGCACCGACTGCCCAAGTCGCAAAAAGGGCAGCACCGACCGTCCATGTCGCTAAAATGGCAGCACCGATCGTCCAAGTCTCAAAAAGGGCAGCACCGACCTCCGCGTCGTCAAAATGGGAAATAAATCAAACCAACCAATTTCAACCAACAAGCTCCGCGGCGGAATCATGCTTCTTCTCAGAGTGTGCCCCGTGTCGAAATCATGCTTCACCTCGGAGTATCTACATTCTCTGTCGCAATTATACTTCGTTTGGGAATTGACCTCTGCGTCGGAATCAAGCTTTTTCTCAGAATATACCCCGTGTCAAAATCATGCTTCGCCTCAGAGTATCTGCCTTCCCTATTGGAATTATGTTCCGCCTTGGAATCAAGTCAACCAACGACCTCCCTGTCGGAATTATGCTCCGTCTCGGAATTAAGCCAACCAATGACCTCCCCGTCGGAATCATGCTCCGCCTCGGAGTATCTGCCTTCTCCGTCGGAATTATGCTTCGACTCGGAATTAACCTCTGAATCGGAGCTATGTTTGGTTCAGAATGTCTGCCCTATGCCGGAACTAAGCTTCGTCTCAGGATACATCTGTCCCGTGTCGAAATTATGCTTTGCCCCGAAACTCTGCGTCGAAACTATGGTTCGTCTCAGAATATATCCTCCCCTTAGAATCATGCTCCGCTCTTTGGAATGATACTTCGATCCTGGAATTATGCTCCGCTCGTCAGAATTATGCTCCGATCTCTGGAATCATGCTCCGCTCTTCGAAATGATGCCCCGATCCCTGAAATTATGCTCCGCTCCTCGGAATGATGCTCCGATCTCGGAATTATGCTCCGCTCGTCGGAATTATGCTCCGATCCCTGAAATTATGCTCCGCTCCTCGAAATTATGCTTTGATCCCCGGAATTATGCTCTACCTCGAAGTCCAACTCCCCACGAACAAGATCAATCAATTTCATGCACACAACCCATACATGCGATGTGCATTTATTGATGGAGGGCACTTTGTTAGAGTAAAAAATTACACCCCTGTTGACCAAGTCAAATTCATTGTCAACCCAAACCAAGTGGGCCCAAACCCAGGTCAAGTGGGCCCATGCTCAAGTCGAGTCCTGCGGCCGGCCTCCTCCATGCCAAAATGAAAATTATGTAATAAATAATTTTGATGTAATTTTTATGAATAAATGTAAGAAAAATGGGCATAAAGCCAAATTTTTGTAAAGCCCATGGCTCATGTGCAAAACAAATAAGCACATGAGGCATGGGATGAGCAAAATGCCATTTTGTAAAGCCCAATGGCCTAAGTGTACACTTGTAAGCCTATATAAGGAAACATGATGATGAAAAAAGAATTCATTCCCCATCAAATCTCTAGGGTTTGTGACTCCATCCTCACTCTCTCAAGTTCTTCCTTTTCATTTTCCAATTAAATTAAGCGCTTAGCTATCTTTTTTTCAAAACTAAATAAAATTTCACCATAAACCCATTGAAGGAGAGTTTAACTCTCATATCCGATAAAAAAGAGAGAAGATTTTCGCTACCCTCTTCTCACTCCTCAAGATCCAATTTGAGAGAGGGAGAAGAAGAGAAACCCACTTCCCAAGACTCTATCAAGAGAAGAAAAGGGATCTTTTTTCATCAGCTAAGATTTAAATTTTGGAGTTTCAAGTGAACCCATTTTGGGTTTCTTCTCAAAAAAGAAAGGAGGAATTCTTTTGAAGTTTAACTCCACAATAAAAATTCATTTGAGAGTTTAACTCCAAATAAAATTATTTGGTATTTAACTCCATTAAAAAATAATAAAAAAGTCTTTTGGAGCCCATTGATGGGGTTCCCTTCCCTACGTGAGGGGGAGGCTCCTACTTAGTGGGAGCTCCCTGCTACCTCACTTGGGGGAGTGGGAGCTTTCCCCCCTCATATGGGAGGACCCATTCTCCTCTCTATGAGAGGGAGGGAGCTCCCACTAAGTGGGAACTTCCCCATTCCCCTTCACGTGAGGGGGAGCCCCCATTTAGTAGGAGCCCCTCCTCCTTCTCATATGAGGGGGAGAGAAGTCTTATATATATATATATATATATATATATATATAAATTCTTTTGGGATTTTAACTCTATTTAAATCTTTTGGAGTTTAACTCCATAATAAAAAAACCTTTTGGAGTTTAACTCCAAATAAAATTCTTTTGGGAGTTTAACTCCATTTAAAATATTTTGGAGTTTACCTCCATAATAAAAAAATATCTTTTGGAGTTTAACTCCATAATAAAAATTCTTTTGGAGTTTAACTCCACAATAAAAAAATCCTTTTATGAGTTTAACTCCATTTAAAATCTTTTGGAGTTTAACTACACAATAAAAAATATCTTTTGGAGTTTAACTCCAAAATAAAAATCCTTTTAGGAGTTTAACTCTATTTAAAATCTTTTGGAGTTGAACTCCACAATAAAAAAATCTTTTGGAGTTGAACTCCACAATAAAAATCCTTCTGGGATTTTAACTCCACCTTAATCTTTTGGAGTTTAACTCAATATAAAAACTTTTGGAAGTTTAATTCCAAATAAAATTGTTTTGGGAGTATAACTCCAAATAAAATGCTTTGGAGTTTAACTCCTTCATAAAAAAAATCTTTTGGATCCCCCTTACATGAGGGGGAGGCTCCCACCAAGTAGGAGCCCCTGCTCATGTGAGGGGGAGGCTCCCACCAAGTGGGAGCTCCTCCTCCCCTCCAAATAAAATCATTTGGTGTTTAACTCTATTAAAAAAATAATAAAATAGTCTTCTGGAGACCATTGAGGGGGTTCCCTTCCCTACGTGAGGGGGATGCTCCTACATAGTGTGAGCCCCCTGCTCCCTCACTTAGTGGAGTGGGAGCTTTCCCCCTTCACGTGAGAGGACCCCTGTTCCTCTCTTATGATGGGGAGGGAGCTCCCACTAAGTGGGAACTCCCCATTCCCCTTCACGTGAGGGGGAGGCTCCCATTTAGTGGGAGCCCCTCCCCCCTCTCATGTGAAGGGGAGGGAAGTCTTATATATATATATATATATATATATATATATATATATATATATAAATTCTTTTGGGAGTTTTAACTCCATTTAAAATCTTTTGTAGTTTAACTCCATAATAAAAAAAATCTTTTGGAGTTTAACTCCAAATAAAATTCTTTTGAAAGTTTAACTCCATTTAAAATATTTTGGAGTTTAACACCAAAATAAAAAAAAATATTTTTTGGAGTTTAACTCCACAATAAAAATTATTTTGGAGTTTAACTCCATAATAAAAAATCATTTTAAGAGTTTAACTCCATTTAAAATCTTTTTGAGTTTAACTCCACAATAAAAAATATGTTTTGGAGTTTAACTCCACAATAAAAATCCTTTTAGGAGTTTACTCTATTTAAAATCTTTTGGAGTTTAACTCCACAATAAAAAAATCTTTTGAAGTTGAACTCAATAATAAAAATCCTTCTGGGGAGTTTAACTCCACTTTAAATCTTTTGGAGTTTAACTCCATATAAAAACTTTTGGAAGTTTAACTCCAAATAAAATTGTTTTGGGAGTTTAACTCCAAATAAAATGTTTTGCAGTTTAACTACTTCAAAAAAAAAATTCTTTTGGAGCCCTCTAACATGAGGGGGAGGCTCCCACCAAGTGGAAGCCCCTGCTCACGTGAGGGGGAGGCTCCCACCAAGTGGGAGCTCTCTCTCCCTCTCACGTGAGGGGAGGAAGCTCCCACTAAGTGGGAGCTCCCCCCTCTCATTCCCCTCATGTGAGGAGGAGGCTCTCACTTAGTGGGAGCCCTTCCCCCTCACGAGAGTGGAGGGGGGATTCCCCTCCCCATTTATTTTATTTTTATAAAAAAAGAGAAAATAAAAATATATAATAAATAAAATAAATTTTAAAAAATGTTTACTTAAATATTTTTTTTAAAAAAAACTTTTTTCACAAATAGAACAAAGAAATGAACACGTCCCTATTGTTATAAAAAAAATACCAACACATCGCATTGATTTCTCGTGATCGGTTTAACCCGTCAATCGGAGGTTCGCTCGCTCCAAAAGCGATGGGTAATTAACGGTAGCTTAGTTCGCGGCTGCCGGAGATTCGGATCCCCACAATCAATAAATCCCTACCTACCCTACATACGGGGAATCTGTATATGCTGGACAAGCGCGCACATTCGCATCTCAATGGGGTGATGAAAAATACCCTACAGTCCTTAGTAGCAGGTCTTCTTCTTTAAATGTGACCGCGGCTGTGTGTAGAGTGTAATGAGCTTCTTTCATAATGATTCTTCGAAGCGAGCCAGGTACCGCTCGGGGTTTTGCAGAGTATGAATGAGGACATCTCTAAGCTTGTTGGATAGAATAGGAGTATCATAGATGCTTAAGAAGGACGGAAGCTTCCGAAGGTAAGCCAAGACGTTATAATCTACTGAGAAAAAGCTTGAGTCTCCGTGAGCCGACTCTCCGCCGTCCTCTTCATTAGAAACCTATTTTTCCTTCTCCTTTGGAGCGTTACCTTGTTTTGGCGGCAGAGCCTTGCCGTTTTTGAGCTGGATCTGGTTGGCCTTTGTGGCAAGCTCATCATCCTCTTCAGGAAAACAGAGCTCCTACTCAGAGTCGCTACCAAGATGGATGGTGTAGCAAGTCACAATAGGAACTCCATCATCGGCATCCTCTTCCGGTTCTTCTAAAATTTCTGCGGCTTTTATAGGGAAGAACTCCTTCAGTTGGACAAGGGTTCTTTCATTTTGTACATAGACTTTCAGGGAATCGACGTATTTTTGAATGGTCATTCTCATCGCAGACTCTTCTTCACGTCGGACTGCATTTTTCTTTTTCTTCTTCCTGAGTTTCTTGGACTTTGAGTCCGGTTGTCTAGGATTGGTGGATGGGACAATGGGCTCCTTTTGTCCCACCCACTCGACTCTGGGCTCTTCCTGAAGCAGTTTTAGTATCTTCTCCATCTTCTTGGATATGTATATGTTTACCGCCGAAAACCAGACTGAGACGTTGAGATTTATAGCCTGAATTTGGGGACAGATACTATTTGGACATATACATCCACTTCTCCGAAGATACCAAGTTGATTTATGGCACCGTATATCGGAAGTTTGGATAGATGCGACCGATGTAGCAGATTTTATCAGATTCCCTCTCATTTGTGAGGGGTTTTTGATTGTAAGGATGCTCTTTCTTGTAGGTGCAAGACCCTATTTACCACCAAAAATAGGGACGAATTAGGATGGATCGTCTTGCCTGAATTTAGAGGCAGATGCTATTTGGACATATCCACCCACCACTCCGAAAATACCAAGTTGATTTATGGTACCGTATATCGGAGGTTTGGATAGATGCGACTGATACAACAGATTTTCTCAGATTCCCCTCTTTTGTGGAGTGTTTTTTTATTGTGGGGACGCTCTTCCCTGCAGGCGCAAGCCCCTGCAGTTAATTGCATTACCGTATTGCGATAACCACTTTCTCCTGCTCTGGAAGGTCACTTCATGTCGTGTGTTATTTTGTTTGTTAAGCTTTCCCGTGGATTGTATACGGAGACTAGTTTATATCATCGCACGTAGGGTGCGGACAAATCCGCATATTTGAGATTTGGGTTTGGGTCAAGGATTTGCTTGACGGGATCCACGTTGGTAGCTTGGTTTGCCAACGGGAATGAACTTAGGACACGGATCTCATATAAATTAGGTTCATTAGTTCATGAGATATTTGGGTTTGATCTAAAAATCATTAGTCATATTTGAGACTAAGATCAACATAGAAACAAATGAGCATATGGGCTAAATTATTTTAGTTAAGGACATCACGGTCCAACATTTCCTGTTTAGGACGAATGTTAGTTTAAGAATGGTTCGGTCCATTATCGTCGTGTTTGGGGCGAATGTCTAGTTTAGGGACATCTCGGTCCAACATTCCCATTTTGTGAACGAATGTTAGTTTAAGGACATTTCAGTCCAACATTCCTATTTTGGGGACAAAGGAAGAGAAGGTGTTGGTTATTAGGACCCGCTACCTCTTTAAAGACGTTGAGCGATTACAACGACATATATCAGAGGTGTGAAGAGATGTACCCTTAAACCAAATCCCGTATTTGAGGGAAAAATCGTGGTGGATCATCCAAGAATCATTAGTCTTGTTGGAGACTAAGATTAACTTAGAAAGCATGGTGTAACAACTCCATTTTTAGTGTACATAAATTTGCTTTAAATTTAAAGTATACTTAGATTATTTAATGCTGTTGTTACCACTTTAAGTATCTATTTCACTCCTTAATTACAAGAAGGTGCTTATGGCTCATTGGTAATACCTTGCACTGCTGAACCGAGCCACCAGAGTTCAAATCCCATGCCCCACATTATTTTTAATATTGATTTTTTTAAAAACATTTAGAATACCAAGGGTTTATGAAGGGTCCCGGCAGCGCCCCGGCCGTCGAAACGCGGCCAAAATGCGGAACAAAAATTTCTGAACTGGCGCTACCGCTACCCGATTTATGGATCGACCTTAAACCCTAAACTAGCAAACTAACTAAGAGTTAGAATCGTTATACCGAGTTGATCCGAGTCTTTCGGTCTTCATTCCAAGCTCCTAGCGGTTCTTTGACGAGGTTTGGTTGCCGGTCTTCCTCCATCTCCGATGATCCACCCGAGGAAAACGGCGCAAGCTCCAGCCTCGACAAACGAGGCAACCGACACCCTAAAGTTGCTAGCTATGGAGAGTGGGGGTGTATGAAAGTGTCACTACAATTTTCTCTCTTTTCATGAGCTCAAGAGAGCATCCATAGAAGATGAATGAGGAGGTCAAGGCATGAACAAAGAAATGGCTAAGTATTTTTTTGAACTTAAGAGAGTGAGGGAGTGATTAATGTCATTTGCCAAAAGAAAATAAACCCCCATCACCACAATAATGTGGCCGGCCCCCATTCTCTCTCAATCACAAAACATATCATTTCCTTTAAACAATTAAAACAATAAACAATGCCAACCATACTTTGAATCCATGCTTTAACCCATACCTCCTTTCCACCTCATTTCCCAAATGATTTTCAATAAAGAAAATCATTAATGGGGTGGCACCTTCTAGAAACTATTCCGTATAAAATACGGAATACTTCCCGGTACATGTACCGAAATACATATACGCGTATTCGTACCAAAATACGAATAGCCGAGAGAGAAAACGAATAGTGAACAATAATACTAGAATACGTATATACAAATACATATATAAATTATTAAATCAAAACCTGATTTAATAAACTGGCTTAATCCTAAGCCGCTAGTATTATCAACCGTCCAATTAAAGTCTGCGCGGCAAGTGCACATATTTAATCGGACATCTGTATGTATCAACATACCTCATGTACACCATATCGTCTGAACCGTGAAAACCCTCTGTGTGGGACTCTAAAGATCCGTCAATACGCTGGCAGTGGGTTTAATCACAAGCACGTCAGCGGCACTAGCTGTACGTAACGGCTACCAAGGTATTGAGCGAAAGGGAGGACGACGAGCAAACTCATCCTGAACCCCTACTGAGCCTGTCAGTGACAATATCCGTACAGTCCGGTCTGTTCGTCTAAGAGCATCGCGTATCGAGTCTAGGGGGTGGATAAAGTCAGACCCCCAACAACGCGATATTTAGTGTCGGCATGTAACCCATCACCACCTGAAAAACTATCGATCCTGGATCGGTAATTCTCGTTCACCATGGCCATGGATTTCTGGTGATGGCCACCCGTACACAATGCGACATTAACCCCCAATACCGGGAGAGACGAATCCCCGACGATCCAATCACTGCCTCCATGTGGCTCGGGACTGTACCCAACTAAAACCTGTTTGCACGACTCCTTTGAGCCGTGGTAGGGTAGTAATCAAAGCACAGTGGGAACTCACACGAGACAAATGACGATCTCAGGTCGACAGACTAACCTGTACACATGTCACCTGGGAACTGCTATCTGACAATAGGTATAATACCAACTAGCAGGTTCCCGGCGAGTCCGTCCAGTATACTCATAACCCAACGAGCACCTGTATACTATCTTAGGTGAACAAACTAACACCAATGGCTTGTGAGACCTGGCCACCGCTCCTCGTCGGGGTCTCGATCAGTATACACTAGTCTACACTGGAGTATCGATGCCCGGTTTCGATACTCCTACGATTAGGGACATTTAAGAATGTGCTTATAGACCCCAGCTCCCACATATATGATCGCCATCATAATGCTGGCAGTCAAGCAAGAATCCTATGGGCTCTATCAACATGTACATGATGATAAAAACAAACCAGATAGCATACTATCATCTTCAGTAAGACTGTTTTATCGGTATAGGTCCTCACTTAATCATCATAATCACAAGTCCGCGACTATGATAATTGCCTTGAGGGCACTATAGCCAACAATCTCCCACTTGCACTTAAGGCCAATTATTGTGATGTCGCATACTCACAGCCCGTGTGATACCGAACACCCAACTTCTCTACTAATCTGTTTCGCAAAGTCCGTTTGCGAAAATGATTGCATTCGAGAAATAGCCTTAGTGAGTGGATCCGCTCTAATGTTTCTTTCTGTATCTCTCTATATCTCAACTTCATGGAGAAAACTATCTCCCGAAATGAGCAATACCTGTCTTAGAATTTGTCTGGATATCTGATGGGACCCAGTTCACAAACGAACTCCAAATCCAGCAAACTATTTAGACTATATCGTCCATTGAATTTAATCAGTATCCTGCGCCATTCCTTTCCTCAGTATCCGCTTGGACCACCTGTCCAACGTACCGTCCCTCAGAAGAGGGAAAAACTATAACTCTGACAGTCACTCTGTCATCCCGGTCACCTTGGAAGCCTGATATGATAACCGTCTCCTGAAGGAGGCTGTCGTTACCATATCCATAGAATATCCATTCATGTTCATAAACTGCTTCCCAATGTTTCTCCAGGATTGGATTAATATATCTGCTTATTGCATCTAGTACAAAAACAATATCTGGTGTGGTAATTGACATTTCATGATTAACTCAATTGCCTAAGTAAGTAATATGCTAATCATGCAGATCCCTCTCCCTTTTAGTCTGTAAGACACCTTTAGAGAGGGTGACTCCATCACCTGCAGGTACACCACCATGCCAGGAATCGTCCATTTAATGTCAAAGTACCCAGATTAGGATACTTCCCAAATCTAGATCTAAAACCATAGATCTAGTTACCAGAAAACCTGATATTATATCCATATCCTGTGTGGAGAAACAACTTTGTGACAACCAAAGTACAACCAATCGTAGTATAGGAATATCTCTTCCTATTAAGTGCATGTCATCCCGAATCCTCGGACATCATACCCTACTACCTTCTTACTAAATCCATCTCCTATTCTGATGAAGTTAAAACCTATGACTGTCACATCAAAAATAGATGATCTATTTCCGCTATACCTGCTTTAGTCTGTAAATAGACATAAGCTACTTGCCTACTATGCTTCCGCTACTCCCACTGACTACAACAACCCTCTGGCAGAGTCATATACACGTGCACTTCTAAAGCTAGTTTAGAATGACGCTATACTCATCCTCCTGCCGGGTCTTATAGTCTAGAACAACAGCAATGGCAAGTCTGGGTAAACAAGAACCTCCCTGTCACCGTCTCTGAGAAGACCGAAATATCTCTCGGGTGCCTGAGGTTACCCACCAAATCTGCGAAGTGGCTAATGGAACATCAAATCCAATTGAATCCTTGGGTTCTATTAAATTTTCAGTAATCGTTTATGGTTCTGGAATAACTTCCAGTTCTACCATACTCCCACTTGTGTTTTTTGAAAAAGTCTATTTTACTAAAACTGTGGTGAGTCAAGAACAGTATAAATATTGATCTTCCTGATGGTAGAAAGTTAACCCTCGTCAAAGCCCGGGATAGCTTACAAACAGCCATTAATGAAACGTGCCTTGAGTTTATCCGGATTCTTGTTTTAAGTATCAGCCGGACAACTCCCTATACCTTAAAATCGTTAAGATATAAATTGATTCTATATATATCTAATATAGAAACAAAAGCACTAATTTAATTTAAACCAGATTAAAAAACATGCAGCTGTCTCCAGTGCATATCATCTAAATGGAAAAAGGTCAATAAGCATTACTCATCTAGGAGTGCATCCATATATGAGTGACCTGAAAGAGAAAAAAGTTCTCAAAACCATTACTATTAACGGAATACCGAACACAAGTATCTACATTTTCGACTTCCTCGAAGAATCCTGACACTTACAACAAATGGTTCTCTACTTTATTCTTATACCTATAACTTCTGAATATCTGGATCTTGCATTTCTACAAAATACATGTCCAGAACTGGAGAAGTCATAAGTGAACACAATATAGTATGAGTACCAACCCCTTTGTCCTAATGGATACTGGACAACATACAATACTTTGTATAAGTCTCCTGAGTTCAACTACTCAAACCCTGTGCGTCGTAGGTTGAAAAACTGTAGTATGGTTAAGAAGAATTACACCGCTGTTGAATACACCTTACCTAATCACCAACCGATATAGGTAAATGTCATAGACATAATATCAAAAAGATATATCTCACTTTATAAAAATAAACGTACAGATATATCAGATTGAAATTGGTGCATAACAACGGATATTCAAAACCAAATATTTGTCATCCGGCAAAATCCAGATGATTTCCTCAAATATCACCAATTACAACGAATTCCGATATAATGAGGATCTAATCACCCAATTCCCAATATCTTACTCCCACTCACCATCCGTAATAACATGCAGATGAGAGAAAATGATCTGGTAAATACATACCCTGGAGTTAGATTCTTATTGGGAAAACAGTTTTCAATTAACATCGCATAGTAAAACTGAAACATGAAAATGTTTCAAAAGGGGTTAACTGGTATTCCTAGTAACGCCTCTTCCACTATCCTGAATCATGACAGCAACCATATACTTACCTTCCCTCACTGCAATCCCTTTATTATGTCTTTACTTATTACCTTCTGTACACCTCCTTTACGCTAATTGGTTTTCTTCATTCCCTACCCTTCGACACCAGCCTAAGGTTTGGAAGAAGACTATCCAATAAGCACAATAGGTGTACTCTCCTAATCCTAGAAGCCCTCGCAACCTGAGAGAAGGTAAGGAGAAAAGACATCTGAATAATCCTATTCTTTTTCTCTTGAAACAGAATCCATCCTCGAAAAAGTTCCTTCGAGTTCGTATGTAACTATACGATGGATTTATCCAATGGAAGTGGATATCCGTAGTGATACAGAGTGTCCAAGAGAAAAAGTAAAGTGAATGTAGGAGTGGCAGGGGTATACATTGTCGTGAATAATGGTGATCGCAATTTCCTTTACCATTATTCTAATCCCTTTATATGTCTTTACTTATTACCTTTTGTACACCACAGTTAAGCTTGTTGGTTTTCTTCCTTCCCTACCATTTGGCACCTGCCTATGGTCTGGAGGGAGACTATCCAGTAAGCTCAATAGGTGTACCCTCTCCTAATCCTAGGAGCCTTCACAACCTGAGAGAAGGTAAAGAGAAAAGACAACCGAATAATCATATTTAATCTCTCCAGAACCAGAATCCATCCTCGAAAAGTTCCTTCGAGTTCGTATGTAACTATACGATGAATTTATCCAATGGAAGTGGATGTTCGTAGTGATACGAGGTGTTATGGAGAAACGCAAAGGTGATATAGAAATGGCAATGATGTATGCGACACCGTAACATTCCAAAAGCCAAAGTGTTTAAAGAAGGTTCGGTTAACTTGGTTCATGAGTTTTAGTCAAAAATTGGGTCATAGTCGCAGCCAGAGAGAGAGAGAGAGAGAAGAAACACTCAGCGTGCACTCTAACCTAAATCAGAATGGTTAATCATTTTATCTAACGTGGATGACTCCCACTGTTTTCTCAAATTCTCCTCCAAACCCAAAAGGAGAATTAGTCGGAATCACCCGAGGAGTAATCCTACTCATCAATGGGAATCGGGATCCAACTATCATCGCATGATAACTTGATGGAAGCCACTCAAGTTACCACACTCCAGAAGGTATGTGCAAACCTGGCAAGTTTCCTGTATGTTTGAAACCCCCGATATGATTTTTACCCCAAGTGGCTTATGACCTTGACTAGGTCAACATATCATAAGTCACAAGTCAAGTTCAACCCGTCATTATCCTGGATTAATTAGACCCACCCGTACGAGCCCTTGACTAGGTCAACATGACCGTACGACTGTCCTAACCAATTGCATATCCATGCAACAGAAAAGTACTACAGAGCTACCGAACACTATGCCTTGACTATGTCAACATACGTAGCACGAATACTAAGCAATACTCGTCTGAAATAACGGAGGGCTACGGCTGGTTTTTGGCGAAAAACCTTTAACGTAATGAACTTGATATCGTTGAAGGAATCCAAGTGGTTTTATAAATATATAGTGGCGAAAACTTTTGCTAAAGAGGTCACTCCCGGTGAAGGGATCTCGGCTCTTTCCCCGTCGAATGGGGTGCAGGATATCCCAAACTGAATACCACGATGCAAAGCAAAGATAATCGACTATAGTAAAGTTATTACATTGACGCAAACTTTTACCCAAGGGGTCACTCCCGATGAAGGGATCTCGGCCCTTACCTCGTCGAATGAGGTGCTGCATATTCATAACCGAATACCACTGTGCAAAGCAAAAGAGAACGTCTGTAATGTAAGTTTTTTAAAAACTTGGTTCCAACAACATCATATATATGTTTGTTTTATCCTTCCATTGATAAAAATCTATGCAGTCCCATCAATTAATCACACCAGAAAAGAACGAAAATAAAATGTACGTATATGCCATCTGCATTCGCCACTGGGTCCCGTCATTACCCGTTAGGTTACTTAACTAACGACAGAGCGGGGACTGATCTAGCGTGGGTGCAAAACATATATAACATCTACTAGTATATACAAATATATATATAACATTCGTCTCAGGCATGATATAAAGCAACATTACAGAAGCAACACAGAATTGTGGATAATCTGGAGCCCCGGGTTTCACTTGAGCCGCAAGTGAGATCCGACGTTCCCTGTCGTGTGGATAGCATGTGCAATGAAACCTAGACCCCTATGAGCGCGGCAAGTTACCCGCCAAAACCAGAAGTGAGGAAGCCCCCTTCAGCAATGTGAATGGACCACCCAGCACTTCACGGAATCCGGTAACTTGAGCACCCCTCCTGGGTCACCTATACCTCCTACGAGTGCGGCGAATAGCCCGCCAATTCTAGAGTAAGGTCCTCTCCGTCCCAACGCCATGAGATGCGGACCCGTTGCCCTCTAGAGTCCGGCTATTCGTGCACCCCACCGCGGGGTAATCCTAGTACAGAAAAGAAAATAATATACAAGGGTGACATCGACCTCAGCCCGGTCGTGTCCCAAAAGAATAATATACAAACTGGCAGTGACGACAGTCCACATGTCGGACGCTCGCCCCGCAATCTCAAATGTACAAATGAAATCAACTGTACTATCATTGCACCATTGCTATCCACCACGACGATCCAACCAACATCACAGCATAACACAGAACATCAACGTGAATGTCACGTTCGCAAACCCGTCTGAAAGAACATATAGCAGTTAGACGGGTTTATCGATCAAATGACATTCACGGTCACAGATATAAATGTATGTACTGTTAAACGCCCACTTAAATTATCGATCGACAAAATTCCAAATTGTCCCCAATTGCAATAACAACACTGCACAGAAAACTGGGCCAAAACAGAATATCACAAAAATCACAATTCTAATCCAGGGGGCTACAGAAAAAAGTTCCAAGCCCGTTGCTACTAAATGGACGCGGAACCGCCGCCAAAGGGGGGTAAGTGCGGCGGTTCCACAGCGCTTTGGAAGCATCAGTAGCCCAAATTTTTCCTGTACCCTTCAAATAGTCTGCACGGATTTTTAAGATGCCTCAAATAATTTTTTGAACACTTTTGAAAATCGGCAGAAAACAGAACAATGAAATCGTGATTTTGGCAATTTCCGTTGATCGATCTTTTAAGCACGTTTAAACAAGCTAGTAAGGGGTTTAAAGGGTGGCTCTGATACCATGAAGGGTCCCGGCAGCGCCCCGGCCGTCGAAACGCGGCCAAAATGCGGAACAAAAATTTCTGAACTGGCGCTACCGCTACCCGATTTACGGATCGACCTTAAACCCTAAACTAGCAAACTAACTAAGAGTTAGAATCGTTATACCGAGTTGATCCGAGTCCTTCGGTCTTCATTACAAGCTCCTAGCGGTTCTTTGACGAGATTTGGTTGTCGGTCTTCCTCCATCTCCGATGATCCACCCGAGAGAAACGGCGCAAGCTCCAGCCTCGACAAACGAGGCAACCGACGCCCTAAAGTTGCTAGCTATGGAGAGTGGGGGTGTATGAAAGTGTCACTACAATTTTCTTTCTTTTCATGAGCTCAAGAGAGTATCCATAGAAGATGAATGAGGAGGTCAAGGCATGAACAAAGAAATGGCTAAGTATTTTTTTGAACGTGAAAGAGTGAGGGAGTGATTAATGTCATTTGCCAAAAGAAAATAAACCCCCATCACCACAATAATGTGGCCGGCCCCCATTTTCTCTCAATCACAAAAAAATATCATTTCCTTTAAACAATTAAAACAATAAACAATGCCAACCATACTTTGAATCCATGCTTTGACCCATACCTCCTTTCCACCTCATTTCCCAAATGATTTTCAATAAAGAAAATCATTAATGAGGTGGCACCTTCTAGAAGCTATTCCGTATAAAATACGGAATACTTCCCGGTACATGTACCGAAATACATATACGCGTATTCGTACCAAAATACGAATAGCCGAGAGAGAAAACGAATAGTGAACAATAATACTAGAATACGTATATACAAATACATATATAAATTATTAAATCAAAACCTGATTTAATAAACTGGCTTAATCCTAAGCCGCTAGTATTATCAATCGTCCAATTAAAGTCTGCGCAGCAAGTGCACATATTTAATCGGACATCTGTATGTATCAACATACCTCATGTACACCATATCGCCTGAACCGTGAAAACCCTCTGTGTGGGACTCTAAAGATCCGTCAATACACTAGCAGTGGGTTTAATCACAAGCACGTCAGCGGCACTAGCTGTACGTAACGGCTACCCAGGTATTGAGTGAAAGGGAGGCCGACGAGCAAACTCATCCTGAACTCCTACTGAGCCTGTCAATGACAATATCCGTACAGTCCGGTCTGTTCGTCTAAGAGCATCGCGTATCAAGTCTAGGGGGTGGATAAAGTCAAACCCCTAAAAACGCGATATTTCGTGTCGGCATGTAACCCATCACCACCTGAAAAACTATCGATCCTGGATCGGTAATTCTCGTTCACCATGGCCATGGATTTCTGGTGATGGCCACCCGTACACAATGCGACATCAACCCCCAATACCGGGAGAGACGAATCCCCGACGATCCGATCACTGCCTCCATGTGGCTCGGGACTGTACCCAACTAAAACCTGTTTGCACGACTCCTTTGAGCCGTGGTAGGGTAGTAATCAAAGCACAGTGGGAACTCACACGAGACAAATGACGATATCAGGTCGACAGACTAACCTGTACACATGTCATATGGGAACTGCTATCTGACAATAGGTATAATACCAACTAGCAGGTTCCCGGCGAGTCTGTCCAGTGTACTCATAACCCAACGAGCACCTGTATACTATCTTAGGTGAACAAACTAACACCAATGGCTTGTAAGACCTGGCCACCACCCCTCGTCGGGGTCTCGATCAGTATACACTAGTCTACACTGGAGTATCGATGCCCGGTCTCGATACTCCTACGACTAGGGACATTTAAGGATGTGCTTATAGACCCCAGTTCCCACATATATGATCGCCATCATAATGCTGGCAGTCAAGCAAGAATCCTGTGGGCTCTATCAACATGTACATGATGATAAAGACAAACCAGATAGCATACTATCATCTTCAGTAAGACCGTTTTATCGGTGTAGGTCCTCACTTAATCATTATAATCATAAGTCCACGACTATGATAATTGCTTTGAGGGCACTATAGCCAACAGTTTACACGCGCATATCTCACAAAAACCCCACTACATCCAAAAATGTAACATTGTCAGAGATTAGATGAACCGTCGGGGGGATCCTGGCCGCCTGACTCGGTCGGGAATCGGCCAACTCGGCCTCGACTCGGCCGACTCACTCCTCCGACCGAGTAACGACCGAGTCACCCCCGACTCGGCCGATTCCGGCGACGGCTCCAACATGAAAATTGTATCTTTTCACATTCCCTATGCACTTGCAAAATTTTAGCCTCAGGCCATTTCCAGAGCTCTTTTAAAACCCCAATTCTCCACTTTTAATACATTTTAAATAAATTTTATCACATTTTTCATTTTAACCTTTCATCTACCCTAACCCTAGCCTAACCCTATAAATACCAACCCTACCCTCTACCCTCACTCCAAAACTCTAAGCCAACTCTCTAAAATTCTTAAGAGATCTTGTGTACCTTGAAAACGAGCACGAAGCGAAGCTACGACGAAATTCCCGGCGAACTTCCGGCGATCGTTCTAGGAGCTCTCGGCGATGAAGCGACGCACCGGCGATCCCTCTCCTTCCATCTCACTCTCATTATTTTCCAAAACCCGTAAATCCCATTTTCTATCTCTCTTTTCTATTCAAAAAATACGGATTTACAAAACCCGACGGAATCGGAACAAATCCGATTTCCGATTCGGTTTTCTTATAAAACTTCACTTCTCATTAATACAATTATGCTTAAACTCTTTCATGTTGACTATTAAACACTAATCAACCAAATTGATCAAGTTTCATTACATAAAATGATGGCTATTTCAATTTATCGTATTTTTCACTTAAATACCACATTGTTTCAATTCTACATTTAACTCCATTAAACTAGCTATACCTTTAAGTAGATCATGAGGTAACGACCTACCTCCTCACACATTCATATGCAACATAACACGATACCCTCGAGAACTTAGAATACGGGAAAACAAATATTTTCATTTAAATACCATTTACTTAATAAAACCATTTCTAAAAGATTTAGTATTGATATATTTTTATAAATAAATACCACTTATTATGAAAATAGGATAAGGTTATGGGCATCAGTCGTTTATCTAAACCTGATTTTGTGGTGTCTAGGCTAGACAAGTGAGAAAGGTAATTTTAAAAGGCTCGTCTCATGGTGATTCGTGAGCGAATCCCTTCTTTCTTCACTTGTAGTTACTTGACCACAATTGGCGGTGAAGAGGCGATTTGAGGTATCTCACAACTTGTCCATTTGGACTAGTTAGGAGCAGTCTAGTCGACTTTGGAGACCCTAGAACATTGAATACGGAAAAACGACACTTTTTCATTTAAATACCGTAATTAATAAAACCGTTTTCCTTAATGATTAGTATTTATACAAATCTTTGCAAAGCGCCTCTACAACCCATTTGGGGAACCCGTTCGGGATGGTACGGATTATCGCACATCCTCAGGCTTAGTAGTGCGAGATTCAGACCTTTGCAAGGAGCATTCGGTGTCGAAAAATTTAAATACGACATCTTAAGAAAAACGAGATTTCTAGAATATAATAAATATATCAAAATTTATTTTCTTATAAATATATGTATATGTAATTCAAAAATATCTAATTTGAATTATTATAAATATTCTATTTTTTTCTAAAAATGTCACAAGAATCAGTTTACACTAAAATACCATGAATTCCATATAATCAATATTACAAATAAATACCATTTATTATGTAATTAGGATATTTTCACTAGAAATATCACAATATAAAATCTACATTCATTACAACTCTAAAGATGATTAATAAATATTTGTGGTGTATTTTGAAAACTATACAAAAGTATTTTTATATAAAACCCCCTCAAGTTCTATAAATTACCTTAAGGACCCTAGTAAATATAGGTTTAAGCGGGACCAATCTCTTGAGCCTCAGGAAGCCGGAGAAGTGGGTGCTTGCCTAACTAAGGTAGACAACTTAACAACGGTATTATCAATATGGTAATCGTCTTTGAAAAAGACATGAAAGGTTACTGATAATATCAAAACATTCAGGACTTCAATTTACTTTTCTAATTGTCTGACTCAGTTTGAGTCTCATTATTATAATCTGACTTGAACATGATTCAAGTACAATCTACAATCTACAATCTATAATATTACAATTCAACATGAATCCATGAATCCATTATTCCATATATTTAATCTATCGATCTATACAACTTGACTGAACCGAGCCATGGATATACATTCCATTTACATGATCATCCAGTTTACATGATTCTCCAGTTACATACATGATTCTACAGTTACATCCGTTTACTGATATCATGGTTTCGGTTAGTCATCCAATTATACAATCAATACAATTTACAATACAATACAATACAAACAAGACACTACGGGGTTTAAGGGGTTGATTAGTACGGAAGGTGTTAAAAGTGGCACGAGACTGTAAGACTTAATACACCTTACATGAATCCAGTTGCTGTTGTACCGTGGCATAAACGGTTCCTTATACTATACTTGCCTCTAGTCTCTGGCATATAGAGACTCCTCTCGTATACACTGGTATTCTTCTGTACCAAGCTACAAATAACAGCGTTAATACAACATTACAACAAGATAATACAACTTTAAAAAGATACCTCCTTATTCTGACTATTCTACCTTCCTTTTATCTTTGGGACTTACCGAGCGACCTGTTCGCTGACGACATTCTCTTTCTTTCTTCTTTGAATGTCGTCAGGTTATTTGGACACATCAGAGATCGAGCCTACTGCTGAAGACTTGGATCAGTTTGCTGAAGACCCAGCGCTTTAGTTTCATTGTACACATTTCCTTTCAGTACTTTACGTTCCTGTTATGCCATTGTTTATGCATCACTTTTATTTCAGTTGTATTTACTTTTCATGCATTGTACAAAAGAATGTTAATAAATAAAGTTGCTGTTCAGTTTATATATCCTGTCTCTTGTGTATTTACTTTTATATTGCTTAGATACGCTTAGCGTATTTACTTCAGAGTAAATACGTAGCGGACCAGTCCCGCCCCCTTCGCCGTACACCGGGAAGCGAGGCGTAACAGGTTTTGTTGGTGGCCCATGGAGGTCAGAGTTGTATAGAACCATACTATATAGTTCTGTTCTGCGTGAACAAACTTAAGCAATATAACACAAGAACCAGCAACTAAAACATTCTTTACAATTCATATTCCTTGAATCTTACAATTTCATATTTCTTGAATCTTATCATTTCATGTACTTGAATCTGTCTTAACCCAAATTTTTCTTCAAGTTTATGGATTCCCCGAACAACACCAGCACCAATGTCAACAACACACCTCTACTACTACCTCTCACACCTGCTGTTCCTGCGCCACCCACCGAGCAAACGGTTCTACTTGAGGCGATTCGCAGCCTCCTTGAAGGACGGCAACAGCTCCTGAACCGTCCCGAGACTGACGCACCTGGGGTAAAGCAATTCAGGGCTTTACATCCCAAGCAGTTCTCCGGAAAGGGAAGCCCACTTGAAGCTGAAGAATGGGCACAAAGCATAGAGGATGATCTGGCGGCAGCACAAGTGCCAGACATAGCTTGGGTCCATGTGGCGAAACTGCAGCTCACGGATAATGCTCGCAACTGGTGGAAGGCGGAAGAAAGCCGTCTTGTACAGCCTATTGAATGGAATACTTTTCGCGATAAGTTTGACGCGAAGTACTTCCTTGTTACTGCCAGGTTTGCCATGGAACAACAATTCATTCATCTACAACAAGGTTCGATGTGGGACAAGTCAGTAGATGAGTGTGATGCTGAATTCACCATGCTAAGTCGGTAAGATATGTCACTATAGTTCAATTTTTAAATATTACATACTACATAACTAACACAATCCTTTAAACAGATTCGCGGCACACTTGATACCGACGGATGATATCAGAGCCCGTCGCTTTCAACAAGGTTTGGACCCGGAGATTCAGGCTGCTCTAGCCACATGGAAATTTCCAACTCATGAGGAGACTCTGGAAGCTGCCCGCAGTTATGAGGCAGTGATAAAAGCAAGGGGCAGACCTCAGTCTGCAGGAGTTAAGCACCCTGCCAACCAGTTGGCAGGAGGAGCCTCGTCCATACCACCTTTTGTGCCAAGACGTTCAGGAGCACCAATCAACAGGCCCAGCCTAGCCTTTTGTAACTACTGCAAGAGAAATGGGCATCTGGCGAAATATTTCCGGCGTGCGAACAACCTTTTCTTGATCTGCGGCTCAGCTGCTCATGGTATTGGGTCTTGTCCTCATAAACAAAATCCAATTGCTACACCCAGGCCAACAAACAATTACCCACAGTGCCCAGCCATCCAAGCACCTGCTCCAAAACTTGCACTACCTGCACCACCCAGAGGACCACAAGCTGCACCATCTCCTCGTCAGTTCCATCAAGCACAAAGGAACGTTCCAAGGAATGCTCCTCAAGCCAGGAGGAATGTACCAAGGCGCCAGGCTTTCACGCTGACCGTGGAAGAAGCTGGGGCCACTGGCCAAGTTATCACTGGTAAACTTTTCTTCTCAAACCTTTCTTTTGAATCTTGCTACTTATTTACATACTTTTCCCTATACCTAAAACATATCCCACATACCTTAGGTATAATCTTAGTAGCCTCACTACCTGCACTAGCACTGTTTGATACTGGAGCATCTCACTGCTTTATGTTGCAACGGTTCGTCCGAACCCATGCGATTCCAGTCTCACCGCTTGTATCCAGCTGGAATGTCAGTTCAGGAAATGGCGTTCTAAAGGCAACCATGGGATACAGCTTGTGTCCAGTCGTCGTCTGCAGCAGAGAGTTTTATGCTGACTTCAAAGGGCTGGACATACCAAACTTCGATGTGGTTCTAGGAATGGATTGGCTTGGAACTTTTTATGCTACCATCGACTGTCATCAAAAGAGGGTAGTATTCGAGATTCCATACCATCCGGTCTTCTATTTCAAAAGCGGAGACCTTACCCTTGAGCCAAGTACCTACAAAGCGAAGCCAAGGGAAGCAGTAGTTGCAGCAGCTTAAGCGGAGGAAGAATTAAGACCAGATGTGGTTCGAGAGTTCGACGATGTATTTCCTGACGATATATCAGGTTTGCCTCCCGATCGAGCTCTTGAATTCAGTATTGATTTAGTACCAGGAGCACAACCGGTGATCAAAGAACCTTATAGACTAAATCCGGAAGGTTTGAAGGAAGTCTGAACACAGTTGGACGAATTATTGGCGAAAGGATGGATTCGTCCCAGCACTTCAAGTTAGGGAGCACCTGTAGTACTTGTGAAGAAGAAGGAAGGTTCATACAGAATGTGCGTCGATTATAGAGCCTTGAAGGAAATCACGATAAAGAACAAATATCCACTTCCGCGCATCGACGATTTATTCGATCAGCTAAGTGGATCTTGTGTGTTCTCTAAATTGGATCTTCGTTCAGCTTATCATCAGGTGAAGGTCAAGGATGCTGATATTCACAAAACAGCTTTCAGAACTCGCTATGGACATTACGAATTTCTAGTGATGCCATTTGGAGTGACCAACGCACCAGCAATATTCATGAATCTAATGAATCAAGTTTTCCGGGAGTACTTAGACAGGTTTGTTGTCATCTTCATCGACGACATCTTGGTACATTCTAAGAGTCGGAAAGAGCATGCAGAGCACCTACGAATTGTCCTGGAAACTCTTTGACAACATCGGCTTTATGCCAAGTACAGCAAGTGCGAGTTTTGGCTAAAGCAAGTTGGTTTTCTTGGACATATCATATCAGGAGAAGGAATCTCTGTGGATCCAGCGAAAGTTTCAGCAGTTAGCGAATGGCTTACACCAAAGTCAGTGAAAAACATTCGAAGTTTCTTGGGTTTAGCTGGATATTACAGAAGGTTCATTGAAGGCTTTTCGAAGATAGCAACACCTCTGACCAAGCTCACACGTAAAGATGAAGATTTTGTGTGGTCAGAAGCATGCGAACAAGCTTTCGTAGAACTCAAGTCAAGACTGACATCAGCGCCTATTCTCGTCATACCGGATCAATCTGGAGGATTCGAAGTGCATTGCGATGCATCCGGTAAGGGATTAGGATGCGTTCTACATCAGCACGGTAAAGTTGTGGCTTATGCTTCAAGACAGCTGAAGACTCATGAGCGCAATTATCCGACGCATGACCTGGAGTTGACAGCCGGCATCTTTGCTCTCAAGATTTGGCGCCATTATCTACTTGGTGAACGAGTGAACATCTACATAGATCATAAGAGCCTGAAGTACGTTTTTACTCAGAAGGAGTTGAATATGCGGCAGAGAAGATGGTTAGAACTCATGGCGGACTTTGACATCAACTTGCAATATCATCCAAGGAAGGTGAATGTGGTACCTGATGCACTTAGTCGCCAACCATTAGAAATGAATCTCACCGCTCAGTGGAAGCTTCAACAAAACTTGCATCAGATGGAGATTGAAGTAGTCATGCCAGGTAATGCTTCAAGTTTGATGAATTTATAAGTTCAATCAACCATTGTCAATCAGATCAAAGCGGCTCAAGCAAGTGATGCTAAGTTGCAAAAGATCAGAGAACAAGTGGAGAATGGACTCAGAACAGACTTCATCATTCATGAAGATGGATCTTTGAGATACGGCAGGAGATTGTGTGTACCAAAAGGTCCTGTTCGGAAAGAGTTAATGAAAGAAGCCCACAACTCTCCCTATTCAGTACACCCTGGAGGTACCAAAATGTACAAAGATCTACGTCAGAATTATTGGTGGCATGGAATGAAGCGTGAAGTAGCCAGAAGCGTTGCAAAATGCTTGGTATGTCAGCAAGTAAAGGCTGAACATCACAGGACAGCTGGACTACTTCAACCGTTACCAATCCCAGAATGGAAGTGGCAACACATCCCGATGGATTTTGTGACTGCTCTTCCTCGCAGCACAAAGGGTAACGATGCCATATGGGTCATTGTGAATCGACTCACAAAATCGGCTCACTTCATTCCATTTTGAGTTGGCCAATCAACTGAGACACTAGCAAAGAAGTATATGGAGGTAATAATCTACTTAAAGATTTAAACTCTTCAGAATGTACTATCTTTGATACCCATGAACTCATACAGGAAATTGCGAGACTTCATCGAGTACCGGTCTGCATTGTCTCCGATCGTGACACCAGGTTCCGATCGCAGTTTTGGCAGAGTCTGCAAGCAAGCTTGGGAACAAGTCTGAACTTCAGCACGGCTCATCATCCACAAACAGATGGTCAGTCTGAGTGAACTATTCAGATCTTGGAGGATATGCTCAGAGCGTGTATGTTAGACTTCAAAGGATCACGGGAAGATCACTTGCATCTTGTGGAGTTCTCGTACAACAACAGCTATCAAGCAAGCATAGGAATGACTCCTTTTGCAGCATTGTATGGAAGGAAGTGTCGATCACCATTAAGTTGGGACGACATCGGAGATAGGGAACTTCTTGGACCAGAGATGATAGTAGCGACTGTTGATGTGGTTCGTACTATCTGGGAAAGGATGTGCATAGCTCAAGATCAACAGAAGCACTGGGCTGATGCAAAGAGACGTCACTTGGAGTTCCAGCCAGGAGATCATGTATTCTTAAAGATATCTATGAACCGTGGAGTGATCCGATTTGGAAGACGGAGTAAGCTAAGTTCGAGATACATTGGACCGTTCGACATACTCGAACGAGTCGGTGAAGTGGCATACCGCTTAGCGCTTCCACCCTCATTGGAAGGAGTGCATAATGTGTTCCACATATCCCAATTCAGAAGGTATGTGTGTGACCCCAGCCATGTTCTTGATCATTCCGAGCTCACTATACAACCCGACTTGTCTTGTGAGCAACAACCTGTGGAGATCCTGGATAGGAAAGTGAAGACACTTCGGAACAAGAAAGTCAACTTGGTCCGAGTAATGTGGAGGAAAGACACTCCAGGAGAGTCCACTTGGGAAAGGGAAGATGAAATGCGTGCAAGATATCCACACCTCTTTGTAAACTAGTCTTCAAATAAAAGTTGTAAATTTCGAGAACGAAATTTTTGTAAAGAGGGTAGACTGTAACAACTCCATTTTTAGTGTACATAAATTTGCTTTAAATTTAAAGTATACTTGGAGTATTTAATGTTGCTGTTACCACTTTAAGTATCTATTTCACTCCTTAATTAAAAGAAGGAGCTTGTGGCTCATTGGTAATACCTTACACTGCTGAACCAAGCCACCAGAGTTCAAATCCCATACCCCACATTATTTTATTGATTTTTTAAAAAACCTTAAGAATACCAAGGGTTTACACGTGCATATCTCACAAAAACCCTACTACACCCAAAAATGTAACATTGCCAGAGGTTATATGAACCGTCGGGGGGGATCCCGGCTGCCCGACTCGGCCGGGAATCGGCCAACTCGGCCTCGACTCGACCGACTCAGTCCTCCGACCGAGTAACCCCCGAGTCGGCCGATTCCGGCGACGGCCCCAACATGAAAATTGTGTCTTTTCACATTCCCTATGCACCCGCAAAATTTTAGCCTCAGACCATTTCCAGAGCTCTTTTAAAACCCCAATTACTCCACTTTTATTACATTTTTAATACATTTTATCACATTTTTCATTTTAAACTTTCATCTACCCTAACCCTAGCTTAACCTTATAAATACCACCCCTACCCTCTACCCTCTCATCCCAAAACTCTGAGCCAACTCTCTAAAATTCTTAAGAGATCTTGTGTACCTTGAAAACGAGCACGAAGCGAAGCTACGGCGAAATTCCCGGCGAACTTCCGGCGATCATTCTAGGAGCTCTCAGCGATGAAGCGACGCACTAGCGATCCCTCTCCTTCCATCTCACTCTCATTATTTTCCAAAACCCATAAGCCCCATTTTCTATCTCTCTTTTCTATCAAAAAATACGGATTTACAAAACCCGACGGAATCGGAACAAATCCGATTTTTGATTCGGTTTTCTTATAAAACTTCACTTCTCGTTAATACAATTATGCTTAAACTCCTTCATGTTGACTATTAAATACTAATCAACCAAATTGATCAAGTTTCATTACATAAAATGATGGCTATTTCAATTTATCGTATTTTGCACTTAAATACCACTTTGTTTCAATTCTATATTTAACTCTATTAAACTTGCTATACCTTCAAGTAGATCATGAGATAACGACCTACCTCCTCACACACTCATATGCAATATAACACGATACTCTCGAGAACTTAGAATACGGGAAAACAAACATTTTCATTTAAATACCATTTACTTAATAAAACCATTTCTAAAAGATTTAGTATTGATACATCTTTATAAATAAATACCAGTTATTATGAAAATAGGATAAGGTTGTGCGCATCAGTCGTTTATCTAAACCCGACTTTGTGGTGTCTAGGCTAGACAAGTGAGAAAGGTAACTTTAAAAGGCTCGTCTCACGGTGATTCGTGAGCGGATCCCTTCTTTCTTCACTTGTACTTACCTAGCCACAATTGGCGGTGAAGAGGCGATTTGAGGTATCTCACAACTTATCCCTTTAGACCAGTTAGGAGCAGTCTAGTCGACTTAGGAGACCCTAGAACATAGAATGCGGGAAAACGACACTTTTTCATTTAAATACCATAATTAATAAAACCGTTTTCCTTAATGATTAGTATTTATATAAATCTTTGCAAAGCGCCGTTATAACCCATTTGGGGAACCCATTCAGGATGGTGCGGATTATCGCACATCCTCGGGCTTAGTAGTGCGAGATTCAGACCTCCGCAAGGAGCATTCGGTCTCGAAAGATCTAAATACGATATCTTAAGAAAAACGAGATTTCTAAAATATACTAAATATATCAAAATTTATTTTCATATAAATATATGTATATGTAATTCAAAAATATCTAATTTTAATTATTATAAATATTCTATCTTTTTCTAAAAATGTCACAAGAATCGGTTTACACTAAAATACCATGAGTTCCATATAATCAATATTACAAATAAATACCATTTAATATGGAATTAAGATATTTTCATTAGAAATATCACAATATAAAATCTACATTCATTACAACTCTAAAGACGATTAATAAATACTTAGGGTGTATTTTGAAAACTATACAAAAGTATTTTTACATAAAACCCCCTCATGTTCTATAAATTACCCTAAGGACCCTAGTAAATATAGGTTTAAGCGGGACCAATCTCTTGAGCCTCAGGGAGCCGGAGAAGTGGGTGCTTGCCTAACTAAGGTAGACAACTTAACAACGGTGTTATCAATATGGTAATCGTCTTTGAAAAAGACACGAAAGTTACCGATAACATCAAAACAATCAGGACTTGAACGTGATTCATGTACAATCTACAATCTACAATCTACAATATTACAATTCAACACGAATCCATGAATCCATTATTCAATCTATCAATCTATACAACTTGACCGAACCGAACCATGGATATACATTCCATTTACATGATCATCCAGTTTACATGATTCTCCAGTTACATACATGATTCTACAGTTACATCCGTTTACTGATATCATGGTTTCGGTTAGTCATCCAATTAAATAATCAATACAATTTACAATACAATACAATACAAACAAGACACTACGGGATTTAAGGGGTGGATTGTTACGGAAGGTGTTAAAAATGACACGAGACTGTAAGACTTAATACACCTAACATGAATCCAGTTGCTGTTGTACCGTGGCATAAACGGTTTCTTGTACTATACTTGCCTCTAGTCTCTGGCATATAGAGACTCCTCTCGTATACACTGGCATTCTTCTATACCAAGCTACAAACAACAGCGTTAATACAACATTACAACAAGATAATACAACTTTAAAAAGATACCTCCTTATTCTGACTATTCTACCTTCCTCTTATCTTTGGGACTTACCGAGCGACCTGTTTGCTGACGAAATTCTCTTTCTTTCTTCTTTAAATGTCGTCAGGTAATTTGGACACATCAGAGATCGAGCCTACTACTGAAGACTTGGATCAGTTTGCTGAAGACCTAGTGCTTTAGTTTCATTGTACACATTTCCTTTCAGTACTTTACATTCCTGTTATATCATTGTTTAGGCATCGCTTTTATTTCAGTTGTATTTACTTTTCATGCATTGTACAAAAGAATGTTAATAAATAAAGTTGCTGTTCAGTTTATATATCTTGTCTCTTGTGTATTTACTTTCATACTGCTTAGATACGCTTAGCGTATTTACTTCAGAGTAAATACGTAGCGGACCAGTCCCATCCCCTTCGCCGTACACCGGGAAGCGGGGCATGACACATGGGATGAAGATCGTTAGTCATGTATGGGACTAAGATCAGTTTGGATATCACGAACATAAACATAGCCGATTTGGGCTAAGATTGGGTTTCTGTAACACCCAGCAGTGCTAAGCACTCAGTTCCATATGGCGCTCACGTGTATATCTTATGAGGCGCTATAATAGTGCTAAGCACTAAACTTTTCTCTGGTGCTTACGTGTGTTTCACGTGAGGTGCTGAGCGTCTGGCGTTCACGTGTTTCACGTGAGGCGCTTAGCTTTGGCTTCTTTTGAGCGCTTACGTGTATTTCACGTGAAGCGCTCCAATAGTGCTAAGCAGTAAACTTTTCTGTTTTCTGGCGCTCACGTATGTTTCACGTAAGGCGCTTAGCTTTGGGCACTCACGTGCTTTTCACGTGAGGCCCTGAGTTCTTTTTGGAGATTTAATCTCTGTTGATATTTTTTAGAGAACTTAAATTTCTGTTAATGGTATTTTGGCCATTAACGATCACCAAGATCGTTATTTTGAGGATCTGGAATCAAGTTTTTTAAGAACTAAGTTCTTGATTTGAAGGAACTAAATTCCTGGAGTATTATGAACTCCATCTTCTCCATGTTCTTGTATCCATGTTCTCCTGCTCATGTTTTCAGAGAGGTTAAATCTCTGTTAATGGTATTTTGACCATTAACGATCACCAAGATCATTATTTTGAGGATCTTTAATCAGGTTCTTAAAGAACTAAGTTCTTGATTTAAAGGAACTAAGTTCCTAGAATATTATCGACTCCGTCTTCTTTCTTTTCGATTTTTTTTCTCTGAATCTTTAATTCTCAAGAACACGATCTTCCCAATGAGAATTAAATTCTCAGCTTGTGGAAGACATGTTTTGTAGATCTCAAATCTACAGAAAGAACTATGTTCTTGAGAAGGATTAAACCCTGCTATAGGTAAATGAGGTGTTTTGATCTCCGTGCTTTCTTTAGCTAGGGTTTTGAGAAGGAAGACGATCTTTCTTTTTTATTAAGAATTAAATTCTCTGTTAGTTTGTGGAACCTTTTATGAGAGCCTTCTGTTTTTTTTTACAGAAGCTTATGGGAGGATCACCTCCTTTTTTTGACAAAATCTCCTTACTCTTATTTATAGGAGAAGAGAAAAATTAATTTGTTGAGAAAATATCTCATTGAGAGATCATGATTGATTTCATAATCAATCAAAATGATCTTAAAGAACAAACGGTGAATTTTATTCACCGTTGGATTTTTAATCCAAAGGCTCTATATTTACAAAGGAGATTTCTTGTTTGTTTAACAAGATTAGAAAATATTTTTCTAAGGTAGAATTTTATTCTATCGGATGGTTTAATTGATGATTTTATAATCACCGTTGGATGTTTGATCTAAGGGTTCTCTGTTTAATATAGAGGATCTTTCTAATTTGAAAAAAAAATCAGGAAAATATTTCCTCTAAATAGAATTTAATTCCATCATATAAAATTAAATTCTATCAGATGGTTTAATTGATGATTTTATAATCACCGTTGGAATTTTTATTCAAGGGTCCTCTGTTTAACAGAGAGGATCTTTTTAGTTTGAAAAAGATCTGAGAAATATTTCCCACATAGAATTTAATTCTAATATTTGATCTTTAATCCAACAGAGAATGTTTTTCTTATTTAGAAAGATCAGGGGATATTTTTCCCTAATAGAATTTTTGTTCTATTTTTTGATGATTTTTAATCACCATTGTCCTTGATCCAACGGCTCTCTATTTAACAGAGAATATTTGATCAGAGAGATATTTTTTTCTTAATAGAATTTAATTCTATCATTTGATAATTTATTATCACCATTAAATTTTTGATCCAACGGCTCTGTTTAACAGAGAATATCCAAGATTTTAGGGAAATAGTTTTCATATAGAATTTAATTATACCTTCTTTAATTTGGACGCTGACAATCACGTGCTATGCACGTAGGCGCCGCCTAAAAATTTAATTCTTTTATAAATAGTCACTCACGTGCTTTGCACGCCGGCGCTCACGTGTGCTTTCCTCCTTCTCCTTCCTCAATATTCTAAACCATTTCCCCTTTTTTGAATTAAATCAAGAGTTTAACTCTTTTTTTCCAAAAAAAACAACAGTTTTTCACCATAAAACCATTGAAGGGAAACTCAGATCTCCCATCAAATCTCTAAAAGGGAGATTTTTAAGCCCTACCCTCCTTTCCTCCAAGATCCAACCAACAGAGAGGAGGAAGAAAGAGACCCATCTTCAAAAATCCCATCTTGGGAAAAATCTAAGGCTCAAGAGAAGATCTAGGGCACAACGGAGAAGAAAGGGGTCCCCTTTGATCACCTTTGAAGATCTTCAGAGAGTTCAACTCCAAGACCCAAATACTCAAAGAAGTTTAACTCCTAATCCAGATCTTTTAGGAGTTTAACTCCAAATCCAAATCTTTTGGAGTTTAACTCCACTCAAAATCCTTTGGGAGTTTAACTCCATAAAGATAAAAATCCTCCATTTTTCTGGGAGTTTCCAAAATCTCTCGGAGTTTAACTCCTAATCCCGAGGCTAAGTCCCCCTCCCTTTTTTTCCCAAGCGCTCAGCGCCCACGTGCCGGGCGTGTGAGGCGTAGGCGCCCAGCGCCCATGCACCGGGCTTGTGAAGCGCTGGCGCCTAGCGCCCACACACCTCGCACGTGGCCCGCGGGCGCCTAGCGCCCACGCGTTCTTAGGACGCTCCTCTTCCCTCTTTCCCCATGCACTATATACTAAAAATACCTTCCCCGATAGAAAAAATTTCTAATAGGGCGTTGCCCTACACCACACAAGGGGGCTGCTAGCTCGCTTGACCCCCAGCCTGCTATCCGGGTAGAGAGACCCCCGTAAACTCTGCGAAGCCCCCGATATATCCAAAACCCTTCAAAACACAACACACGCACACGGCACATAGAGTTCGCATGACCAGCTTGACCCGTCAATCGGAGGTTCCCTCGCTCCAAAACTGAAGGGTAATTAACGGCAGCTTAGTCCACGGCTGCCGGAGATTCGGATCTCCACAATCAATAAACCCCAGCCTCCTCTAGGCAGGGGGAATCTGTATACGCCCGACAAGTGACGTGTATATCCTATCTTAATTAGTTGATGAAAAACACCCTACAGATTCCGGCACGTCCGGTGGGACCTTTCTCTCCTCCCATATTTCGGGTTAAACGTTTATGCGAACTCAATCAACATATACGTCGATCGCATGTACTGAAATTGTGCTTCTATTTGCAAGTTAACAACTTTCGATTGCAATCTCGAATGCAGCGACCATGTCTCCCAAGACAAATTTTGTTTCTGACGCAACTCCAGTAACTTACGTGGTTAGGACTAACACCCATGTGATCTTCTCGGCGAGTCTCATAAGGCAGTGGGTGGAGCTTCCATGCCAATTTGGTTCCGTCATCATCTACCCCGCCGGAAGCGCTCATCTGGTGGAGACCCCGTCAAACCAAATGATCAAACCGACATCAAGCGGCAGGAGGCCAAATGTGGTGGGCTTGAGGGCGCCCTAATCCAAACGCAAGTCGGTGCTCGAATGGCTTTCTATGGCCCCAGCTGGGGGAAAAGCCGTTAGAACAAAAGAAGTTGCCAGACGTCGCGGGCAAGCTCAGGCGATGCTTTCGACGGACGTGCGAGTGGATGTCTTCTCAAGCCTCCCCATCACTCGGCGACTTCTCAAAGAACAGAAGCCTGCCAGGCGCTCAAAACAGAGAAGCTGAGGCAGAAGCTGCCCAAATACAGAGCCAACAAAATGGCCAGGGTTTCTTCCAAGTTGAATTTTGTGAAGTTCCAAACCCCGGACTGCTCCACGACCACGGCTGTGCCTGCCGTGAAGGCCGCAATTCAAAATGTGCTATAAAGACATGTGTCCATGCTCCGGCACAAAAGGCATGGAACCCACTCTTCAGGAGTTTGTCAAGCACTTCATGTACCGCGAAAGCAGCGAAGAAAAATGAAAAAAAGGAGTGCCAGCGCCACCCAATGACCTATCCAGGCTAACCGTCTTCAGTCGCTTGTCCTTTCCTAAAGAGGAAGGGCCACGACGACGGTCCGAAAAATCAGCCGCTAAAGATAAAGACATAGCTGGACATGTGGTCCGCATTGTCTACATGGTGGGCACACACAACAAGAGAAAGAACGGGGCCACCACATCGCAAATCCAATCTGGTGTGAATGTGATTGTCACTTCCCAAGACCAGCCTCCTCTGGAAGGTAATGAAAACCCTTCCAGTGAGCCTGATAAGCAGAGAGATCCCTTAGTTCATGAGGAGTCGGGCTCGGAAAGTGAAGAGGAGCCAATCTTCCATCCCATGACCACAGAGCAACAACTTCTCTAAGAGCTCCAGAAGCAGCTCAGAAAAAAAGACAATGAGATGGACAAGCTCTACTCAAAGATTGATGACTTGACAAACGTCGTCTTACATCTCACGGCCCAACTTGCCTCTCAGCCGTCCAATCAAGCACAGGGCCCTGCTCATGAATCGGGAAACGGTGTCCCGAGGCAGCCGATGCCTATTCCCTCAAATCCAAAGGTTAGCGAGCTACATGAAAGTCGGACGCATCCTATCTCGAGAAATTTTTTGACTACCGATGACAGCAACCCGCTAATGCAAGATCAAATCATGGATGTGGTCGCCAACAACGTCAAAACATTGCTAGCCGAAGCCGAACTGCAAAAATATATCAGCGGTTGTGGAAGACTATATCCTGCTCAGTATGATATGGTAGAGTTTCCAGGCGGTCATCCCCAAATTCGGAAGATTTAATACGACGGGAAATGCGAATCAGTACATCGTCCACTTTAAAGCCTCATGCGAAAATACTGGTGGCAATGATGCGCTTCTCCTTCGCCAGTTCGTTAATAGCTTAACCGATGTCTCTTTTGACTGGTACGCTAGCATACCAGATGGCTCCTTTACTACTTTCGTCCAAATGGAATCTCTGTTTCGACAAAAGTTCATGATTGTCAGCGATAAGATCACCATTGCCGACCTTGTAAGGACCAAGCCAAAGAACAACGAAAGCAGTATGGATTTTATAACCCGATGGCCAAATCTCTCCATCAAATGTGAGCCGCCGTTGGAATATGACCAATCTGTCAGCCTCCTCGTTGGGAATCTCAACAATTGGATGGCCTCGTTTCTATGCACTGTGGGTCTCAAAACATTCCAAGAGCTGACCAGGAAAGTTCAGATGTTGGAGCGCTCAAAGCAGGAGTCCTCCTCTAATTCCCAAAATAACAATAGGTCCTGGAGAAACCGAAAGGACGATAATTGCAAAAGCGGAAATTCCGACGATGCTGAATCTTTTAACAGTTTGGCTGACCGAAATAGGCGAGGGACAAGCGGGCCCAATGTCAACTAGCCTCGGAAGCCAGTGTTCGGAGAGGGAGGAGAATCTCCACTAAAAGGGAAGCTGGATAAGATCTATTCCTTCAGAAGGGACAAAGTCCGTAAAATATTCAAAGATGCTCTAAGAAAGGGTCTACAACTGCCAGAGTCAAAAAAACCTCAAGAAGCGAATATGACCAACGACCCCAAATATTGCCTCTATCATAGAGTAATAGGTCATGCCATTGAGGACTGCTTCGTCTTCAAAGAATGGGTCGAAAAGCAATACAAGACAGGAGAGATAGAACTGTCTAAAAGCGTGTTAGCGAACAAACAAGCTGCGACCGCCAATTTCATATAAATAGAGACCGAAACCCTTCGGAAATCTACCGCTCTCAATCATCTACTTTTCTCTTAAAGGAGCGGGCCAAGGCAACAAGTTAAGAGCCAAACGAGCAATATTGCCAATGAAGAAGCGGTAGATGGGTACACAACCTATACGGTCTATATGATGGAGCCCGGAGGAATAAATCCTCCTACACCTTATAGCCATAACGATGACATGGCTGTTGACATCCAACACCGGCTCGTTCTAGATGACGAAAAGCCCGTTTATGCAATTAAGCCAAAGGAGCCCATGGTTCCTGCAAAATCGAGCCCAGGCTCCAACAGATGACCACCACGTCGTTAAAATGGAAATAGTCAACCACCACGTCGTTAAATTAGGAACAATCGACCCCTAATTCGTTAAAATGGGGATGTTAAAAATGTATAAATAAATAAATAATGAAAATAAATAACCGAAATGATGGGGAAACTCGCAATAAAAATCATCGAGTAAAATAAAAATGAAAATAAATAGCCTAAATGATGGAGCAACCGCGAATAAATAATTGAAATGATAGGGCAATCGCGACCTTCGCAGTAAGAAGAGCTGAAATGATAGAGCAATCGCGGTAGAAAAAACCCTCCAAATGACGAATGATGAGTCACTCCTGGTACCATATTTCAGTGCAGTGATGCAGACGCCAACCAAAATCCAAATCACTAAATTCCCAACGGCGAATGATGAGTCGCTCCTTATACCATATTACAGTACAGCGATGCAGATGCCAACCAAAATTCAAATTCCCAAAATTCTCCCTGCTTTCCGGAAAGTTCCCAAATTGACTATCGTATACAATCCACGGGCACAAATAATCCTCATCACAAGCCCCGCGGTCGGTCTCCGTCCTCAGAATTATGCTCTATTTGGGAAGACCCACTCATGTGTCCTCACGATACATCAGGGAAAAAACCTTACGAGATCCTCTAGACTCATAAAAAACGCCTTCGTGGGATCCTTGTGATTCACAATGGAAAAACACACTTGAGGGTCCCCACAACTCATAAGGAGAAAATACACCTACGAGATCCTTTCGATTCGTAGGGAGAAAATGCTTTTATGGGACCCTTACAGCCTATAAAATTGAAAGCCTTAGGTGATAATGACCTAAACCTGTCTTCTAAACCATCACTCCCCAACAGGAAAAGGAAAATGATAAATTGCTCCTGGCACTTTTGTTCCAGTGTTAGCAACGCTGATGCCAACCCCAACCTCAAAATTCCAAACTTTCAATCCAGTTGACCCCTAAGTTGTTAAACTGGGAATAGATGACCTCTAAGTCGTTAAACTGGGAACATATGACCTCTAAGTCGTTAAACGGGAACAGATGACCCCTAAATCATTAAACTGGGAATGAGGAAAATCCCCTCATGGTGAATGATGATTCGCTCCTGGTACCATATTCCAGTGTAGCGATACTGATGCCAAACCAAAACCAAAATCCACAAATCCACTAATGGCAAATGATGATTTGTTCCTAGTACCATATTCTAGTGCAGCGATGCTGATGCTAACCCAAATCCGATGTTCTCTACGGTAAATGATGATTCGCTTCTGGTACCATATTCCAGTGTAGCAATACTGACGCTGAACAAAACCCAAATTCCAAGTTCCAGGCTCAAAAGCCCCGCTAGATGGATAAGAAACTCCCAAATCAAATCAAATCAACAAGTCAACCAACGACCTCCCCGTCAGAATCAAGTTCCGCCTCGGAATCAAGTTGACCAGCGACCACCCCGTCGGAATTATGATCCGTCTCGAAATCAGGTCAGGTCAACCAACGACCTCCTCATCAGAATTATGCTTCAACTCGGAATAAAGTCAACCAACGACCTCCCCGTCGGAATTGTTCTTCGACTCGGAATCAAGTCAACTAACGACCTCCCTGTTGGAATTATGATTCGACTCAGAATCAAGTCAACTAACAAGCTCTGCGGCGAAATCATGCTTCGTCTCAGAGTGTACCTCGTGTCGAAATCATGTTTCGCCTCGGGGTATCTGTCTACCCTGTCGGAATTATACTTCACCTGGAAATTGACCTCTGCGTTGGCATCATGCTTCTTCTCAGAATGTACCCCGTGTCGAAATCATGCTTCGCCTCGGAGTATCTACCTTCCCTGTCGAAATTATAATTCGGCTAGGAATCAACCTCTGCATCAGAGCTATGCTTCATTCAGAATGTCTGCTCTGTGCCGGAACTAAGTTTCGTCTCAGGATACATCTGTACCGTATCGAAATTATTCTTCGCCCCGAAACCCTGCGTCGAAACTATGTTTCGTCCTAGAATATATTCTCTACTTGGAATCATGCTCTGCTCTTCGGAAGGATGCTCCGATCCCGGAATTATGCTCCACTCGTCGGAATTATGCTCCGATCCAAGGAATCATGCTTCGCTCTTCGGAATGATGCTCCGATCCCGGAATTATGGTCCGCTCGTCGGAATTATGCTCCGACCCGGGATGCTGCTCCACTCCTCAGAATTATGCTCTGATCCCCGGAATTATGCTCCCGAAATGATGCTCTGCCCCCGGAATGATGTTCCACTTCGAAGTCCAACTCCCCACGAACAAGATCTATCAATTGCATGCACACAACACATACACGCGGTGTGCATTTATTGATGATGGCACTTCGTTGGGGTCAAAAATTACATCTCGGCTGACCAAGTCAAAGTCAAAGTCAATCCCAAACCAGGTGGGCCTGAACCCAGGTCAAGTGGGCCCATGCCCAAGTCGAGCCTCGCGGCCAGCCTCCCCCATGCCAAAATGAAAATTATGTAATAAATAATTTTGAGGTAATTTTTTTTTTGAATAAATGTAAGGAAAATGGGCATAAAACCAATTTTTTTGTAAAGCTCATGGCTCATGTGCAAAAGAAATGAGCACATGAGACATGGGATGGGCAAAATGCCATTTTTTTAAAGCCCAAGGGGCTATGTGTAAATTTGTAAGCCTATATAAGATAACATGATGATGAAATGAAGGACAATAATTCATTTCCCTCAAAATCTAGGATTTCGGTGTCTCCTCCTTCCTCAAGGTTCTAAACCTTCTTCCCCTTTTTTGAATTAAATCAATAGTTTAACTCTTCTTTTTCCAAAAAGAAACAGTTTTTCACCATAAAACCCTTGAAGGGGAACTCAGATCTCCCATCAAATCTCTAAAAGGGGAGATTTTTAAGCCCCACTCCCTTTCCTCCAAGATCCAACTAATAGAGAGGAGGAAGAAGGAGACCCATTTCCAAAAATCCCACTTTGGGAAAAATCCAAGGCTCGAGAGAAGATCTAGGGCTCAAGAGAGAAGAAAGGGGTCTCTTTTGATCCCCTCTGATGATTTTCGGCGAGTTCAACTCCAAGACCTAAATTCTCAAAGGAGTTTAAGTCCAATTCCAGATCTTTTAGGAGTTTAACTCCAAATCCAAATCTTTTGGAGTTTAACTCCACTCAAATTTTTTTGAGAATTTAACACCATAATGATAAAAATCCTCCCTTTTTCTGAGAGTTTCCAAAGTCTCTCGGAGTTTAACTCCTGATTCCGGGGCTAAGTCCCCCTCCCTTTCTTCCGCAAGCGCCAAGTGCCCACATGCCGGGCGCGTGAGGCGCTGGTGCCCAGCGCCCATGTGCTGGGCACCTAAGGCGCTGGTGCCTACGCGCTTTGCACGTGAGGCGCTAGCGTCCAGCGTCCACACGCTAAGCACGTGAACCAATGGCGCCCAGCACCTACGCACCTCGCACGGGGCCCGCGGACGCCCACCGCCCACGAGCCACACACGTGTCCTTAGGATGTTCCACTCTTATCTTTTCCTATGCACTCCACACTAAAAATACATCTCCCGTTAGAAAAAATTTCTAACGGGACGCTGCCACGGACCCCGCAAGGGGGATGCTAGCCCCCTTGATCTCCAACCCGCTATCCGAGTAGCGATACCCCTGTAAATTCTGTGAAGCCCCCGATATATCCAAAACCCTTCAAAACACAACACATGAACATGGCACATAAAGTTCGCATGGCCAGTTTGACCCGTCAATCGGAGGTTCTCTCGCTCCAAAAGCGAGGGGTAATTAACGGCAGCTTAGTCGGCAGCTGCCGGAGATTCGGATCCCCACAAACAATAATCCTCAGCCTGCTCTAGGAAGGGGGAATCTGTATACCCCCGACAAGCGACGCGTATTTCCCATCCCAATGAGGTGACGAAAAACACCCTACATATGTGCACATATGTTTAAAGATCAAAGTGCATATCACTCAACGCCCACACATCTGTGGACAATATCTATCAAGTGTGCAAAAGTGCATATCACATGCGCACACATCTCCAGGGGCTTTCCCATGAACAGTTTTATTAAGTGTGCACTAGTTTGAGTGCACACTCGTCTAGATCAGAAAGCAAAAGCTTTAAGCTTTCATAGAGAAGTAATGGGTTCTGTTTCTTTTTATTTTTCAAGAAACAAAAGCTTCAATTTAAGATCTTTTGATCTTTTATCTGTGAATCAATGAATTTGATGAAGAAACAAAGACTTCTATATAAAAGCAAAAGCTTTTTAATGAAGAAAAAGAGAAGTTTTTCTCTTTTATTTATACCTTGCGCACTTGTTCGCCGAGAGAGAAGACGATGAAGACATGAGATTTATATTTTTCTCAAGCTTTTGGGGGGATTTTCTCATGATGATTTCTTCATATGAGGCTCCTATTATAGAAGAGAAGAAATAATGATTTGTTTGATTTGTTTTGATCTCAATCTGAATTTTAGATTGATTTAAATGATTTATATCAATTAATGGTAACTTGCGCACCGTTGGATCTTTGATCCCAAATCAATTTAGTTTGATTTGTTAAATTCAATTCAATGAAAAAGATTTTGTTTCTTCGTTTAGAAGCATCTACTTTATTTGGGCGGCTGCGCACTTTAAAATAGTGCGCATGTGCATTGCACGTATCGGTGCGCACATGTTGATTCGTCAACGCATCTGTTGATTAATAGGTGTGCGGTTGGAAGTATCTGCTGTAGTGTGCACGTGTATTGCACGTATCGTTAGCGCAACTGTCGATTCAGATTCATTAATAGATGCGCACGTGCATTGTACGTACCGTTGCGCACATGTTGATTCAGATTCATTAATAGGTGCGCTTGTGCATTGCACGTATCGTTGCTCCCATATTGATCTAGATTCATTAATAGGTGCCCTCGTGCATCGCACGTAACAGTGCGCATTTAGCACTACTGTCGATTCAGATAAATTAATAGGTGCACACGTGAATTGCATGTACCATTGTGCACACGTTGATTCAGATTCATTAATAGGTGCGCTCGTGCATACACGTATCGTTGCTCCCATGTTGATTCAGATTCATTAATAGATGCACTCGTGCATCACACGTAACGGTGCGCATTTAGCACTTGAAATATTTTTATAAAACAATTTTCTGCAAAAAAATGCTCGAGGCTTTGTGATCTGGAATCGAAGTGCTATTCGTGTCCACAGGTGCAGACATACGCAGGCTCGCTCACGCAGCATAGCGGCAGCAGCGGCGCACGCGTGTAGTTTCACCATATCCTCTTTCATTGGTCTTAATGCAATAAAAGGTAGAAGTGTTATATAAACACTTCTCAATTCTTTGGTATGGCCGATGTGGAACTAAAATACATCCTCTCTTGTGAAAGATCTCTGCTTAATTTATGCTTGGATCGCACGTTTTCTCACAATTTTTGAATCCGGAAGAGTTGTGAGGCCCATAATATATCAAATCGAATCACTTTTCGAGACGCTTTCAATGATACCATAATCTACCTAATTCTCATTTGAAAGTATGACAAAATATAGTACGGAAAAATTTTCTTTACATTATCTTGAATATATTAAGGTCGCTTGAAACTTTGGGGCTCTCTTGTGCTCTTTTGCCTATATGTTGTGCTTGTGCTTGATAGGAACATCCAAATGTTAGGCGGGAATAGTATACATTTCACGGAGGTTGCGACAAATTATCCTCATTACTTAGGGCAAACAGTTCAGTGGTATGCCCCCAGAAGACTTTAGTTTCTGTCTATATGAAGTTAGCGGTTGCGGTTTGATCGTTTGTCAACACGTTCGGGGAAAATGAGATTTCCCTCGCCTTGTATTGATTCTCAACCTAATTTTTGAATACATAGCAACCTTCAATGACATGACCCAGTATTAAGTGGTATGGGCAATACAGAGTGTTGTCGGTCATACTTGCTTCGTGCAGTCTCTTTGAGTTCGGCGGTTGTAAACCATTTCTCAAGCGTCCTTGAATATCTTTCGGACCTTGTCCCTTCTGAGGCATAGACCTTGCTTTTCCTCTCTTCCAGAGTTGATCCTTCTCCTTCTTGTACTGGCTTTTGAGACTGGTTGGTTTTTTGTCCACCTGCCTTTCGCTTGTCTTCATTGTCAGACTCATTGAAAGCGTTAGTATTATTGGAGCTCCCACTTTTACGGTGGTCATCCTTTCGGCCCTTCAAAGACTTTTTATTTTGAGAGTCTGGGGTAAACTCTTACTTCGAGCGCTCCAGCTTCTGAACATTCTTGGTCAGCTTCTGGGACGTTTTGAAGCCCGCGGTGCATAGGAACGGGATCAACCAATTGCTGAGATTTCCAACGAGGAAGCTAACAGATTGGTCCCGCTATAACGGCGACTCGCACTTGACGGTAAGATTGCGCCATTGGGCAATAAAGTTCATGTTGCTTTCATTCTTCCCCGTCTTAATCCTCACAAGGTCAGCAATGAATATTTTGTCGCTGGCACTCATAAACTTTTGCCGAAATAGAGACTCCATTTGGGCGAAAGTAATGACAGCCGTCTGGTATGCTCGCGTACTAGTCAAAAGCAACACCAGTCAAGCTGTTGACAAACTGACGGAGAAGAAGCGCATCATTACCCCCTGTATTTTTGCATGATGTTTTAAAGTGGGCAACGTGCTGATTCGCATTTTTCGTCCTGTCGAATCTCCTAAATTTAGGAATGATGGAGCCGATGGGAAATTCGATCAGATCGTAATGTGAATGTACGTCCTCTAGCTGCTGCCAACATCTTTCTGAAACTCGGCTTCGACCACCAATGTTTTAACTTTGCTGGTGACCAAATCTATTAACCGATCTTGTGTGCCATCTGGGGCTAAGGCGTCCCCAGAAGTGGAATACGATCAGCTTTCGTGTATCTCGCCTATATTCGGACCTGAAAGGACATGCATCGGTCGCTTTGGGTCGTTATCACCAGGCTCATGATTAGATACTTGCACTTAATTCGAGGACACATGAGCAACTTGAGCCATGAGCTGCATCACGACGTTCGTCAATTCGTCAATCTTGGAATAAAGTTTGGCCATCTATTTGTCTTTACTCCTAAGCTACTTCGGAGCTCTTGAAGCAGCTCCCGATCCGCGGTCCTGAGGCGGAAGGTCGGTTCTTCTTCATTGTCCAAGCTTGATTCTGCATGGACTGAAGGGTCCTTCTGCCTATCGGACTCATCGAGAAGATTTTCATCATCTTGCAGAGGAGGCTGATCTTGGGAAGGGGCAGCCACATTCAAGCCAGATTATGCTTGGGATATGGTGGCCCCATCCTTGCTCTAGCTGCGTAGGTTGTCGCTAGGACGCGTGCCTATCATGTAAACCGTGTAGATAACATATTTGGCCATCTTTTTATCAATGGCAGCTGGTTTTGCAGGCCGATGTCTTGGCCCTTCCATTTCGGGAAAGGACAATCGACTGAAGACGGTTGGCCTGACCGGCTCATTGAGCGGCGCTGACGCTTCTTTTCTGGCTCTGCCTCGCTACTTTCACATAGTACGGAGCGCTTGATAGACCCCCGAAGTGAAGGTGTCACGCTTTTTGTGCCGGAGCTTGGACACATCCCTTCATACCACAGTTCAAATTGCCGTCTTCTTGATCTTCGCAGCCATAGAGTTTTTCTTGACCCACCTCAAAAGCTTGAAAGAGTTGCGGATCTTTACGGTTGAGACGATTGTCTTTACGGGGAAACTCAACTCTTAGAATTTTATAAAATCCAACTTCGCCGAAGCCTACTGTCACGGCCCGCTTCCCAAAATACGGAATACGAAGGGTTGACAAGGCCAGCCATGCTCCTACAGTCAAGGAAATATCCTGCCGTAATCACACTTCGGCTTCTAACTTTACGTGGTAATCAGTAATCAATGCACAGGTAATGAGAAATGCAGTAACTAAATCAAAACAAATACAAAAGAACTAACCCGATGGAGATCAAGAGAGTATAACTCTGGGTAACAGATCAAGATGTCCGCGATGTCCTCGAGGTACGACTGGTCCTGGTCCAAACTAGATCCACTTCTCACTCTGAGCATGCATACTCAGGTCGTCAAAGCGACACGATAGCAATACATATATAGGTACAAATAGTGACCCGTGTAATAATAATGAATATGTAACAGTAATCAAAAGAGTAAAGACGTGAACAGGAAGTAGCCAATGCAGGTATCTAATAGAGCAAGCAAACAGTAAAGCAGTAAACAGCATGGCAGGGATGTTGAATCAGTAAACAACGCATGTCGATGTCACTATCCCTATCAGTCTCTAAGTCTCACTGTACAGGTCACTAAGCCTATCGTCAGTTCAAGTATGAGAGTCAACCACTCGTGAGTATCCCCCACCCAAGGGTATGACCCGAGGATAAGGGAACACGGGCCCGAGTCGCTCGCTAATAATCAGTGATATCCCTATATATCTCCATATATCTCCATATGTGCTGGCATGGGACTCCCGAGATTCTGTTGAACTCACACTCAAACTACCCCACACCCCGTGGTCTACATCAAACGCCAACCATAAACTTAAATACCGGTCGGTCCATGACAAGTTTGCACGAGAACTGGAGACAGGATCTCCATCAAGCACGTCCCGACTGATACCCAAGATAAATGGACAGTATTTGGTGCCTTACCTGTGACACCCATACAAGTGCTTCCATAATTATCCCATACCAATTATAGTCACACTTATACACGTCCCACAGACGTCGACAATGCAATAAATCAATAGAGTCCACTGATTGTGTACAAGTACATGTCACTTTCACTTATCCATTCATCCTTAAACACTAACGTACTTGCCACAATTAAACACTAAAACCTGACACCGGGTAATGCACATGATCACTAGGTTACCAATGCAACGACATGTATATAATGTGATGAGAAATACGATAATTCAGGCATGATTAAGATGTCCTCACTCGGTGTCCTACCACTTGCATAATTTATCATAAATCATACATGCAAAATTTAACGAAACGAAGAAAAGGGGGTAAATAGTATGTTTAATTATCTAACCATCAAAATTGGTTTCCCGTTAATCGGGTTTCAGGATCACTAGATATGGCCATTTCATTTTAAGCGTTCACTGCTGGAAATCCGGTTTCAGAATCGGAAGTCCGTTTCGTAACGCATTTTAATCCTAGTTGGGATGAGAATTTAGCGACACTACAGTTGAATTAAATTTATTATTTTCAATAAAGTTTCCAACGCACCATACGGATTTTCAATCGCGTCTCTACGTCGGAAGTTATACACTGTTCAACGATAGGGTATCAGTTCTGTTTCAGTTTGGGATTGCTATACGTCCTGCTCTTTTAAATTGTAGTTTAAATAGTAAACGACGATAAAAAGGGATGAAATCACTTGCGTTATTTATCTAACAGATTCATATTCAATAAGGTGTAGGGTTCTGCAACATACGAGTTCAGGCAGAAATGTATTAAACATTACGAGACAGAAAACAACAATCAGAGCTGCTCTGGACTGCAGTCCAGAGCCGCTCTCCGAACCAATTCTCATCATAATTTCAGTACAGAAACAATTTAGAACTTGTATAGGGTTACAGGTCGTCCAGTCGGCTTCGATTTAAGCCCTTGAACGCATCATTTCAATGTGTACACAATTAATTATGATTTTAACAAGTTTCAGGTGTGGGAAATTCTCAGTTTTTACGGGTGTAATTGGGGTGATCGTTTAAGCCAGTACCAATCATATTTTTCAGTGAAATTTCTACATAAGGTTCATTACCAGACGGGCCAGAATATGCAATCGAGTTCCGTCAATTTAAATGAAGGTTTTCATTTGGATCTTGCATCGAACACTTATGTCTTATAATTTTTATGAATTATAAACACGGAATTAATGGTATTTTGGTTTGTAACGGAAATAATTTAACATGTAGCAAGTAGGGTACTTGCCTGGAGACGCTTTGGCGACGCACGACAGCGGCAACGGCACGAACGCGCGACGAATCGACACGGTTTGGATTTACGACCTCGGCTCGCGTTTTGGGTTTGTCGTCGGAGTTTCCCGGGGATGTCTCGCGATTCCTGGAAGCGGAGTGAGATGCTGTGGATCTCCTGGGACGTGCTGGGGTTGGCGATGGTCGGCGGTGTTGCTCCGGCGATGGGCAGCAGCGGGGTTCAGAGCTTGGTGTTTAGGGTTTGAAAGAGAGTGAGAGTGAGAGAGAGAGAGAGAGAGAGAGAGATAGTGGGGGCTCGGGTTTGTAGTGATGGTGATGATGCTGAGGATGTAGGGGTGTCGACGAGGAGGTTCGGGGCAGTGGAGAGCTCGCCGGTGTGAGGGGTGGTGCGGGAAGGCTCGGTGGCGGTTGAAGGTGCAGGGGACTCTGTTGATGGAGAGAAGAGAGCGAGGGAGGAAGGATGAGGGCTTCAGGAGGAGGCTAGGGTGCTCGGTGTTGAAGGAGGAGGTCGGTCGTCGTCGTCGGGGGTGAGCGATGCAGGGAGCTTGAGGTTGGGTTTTCTGTAGAGAGAGAGAGAAGAGGAGGAGTTGGAGAATGAGAGGGAGCGAGAAGTTTGAGACGAGGAGATGTTTGAGGGGCGCGCGGTCGTGGTCGGGGTCGCAGGGACGTGGGGCAACGGCGCGGGCGACGTGGGGCAACGGCGCGGGCGACGTGGGCGCGAGGTGGAGAGGAATGAAAATGAGCGGGAAAATTTTATGTGGGTGAGGAAGAAGAGAAGTGATGACGGGTCGGGTAGGGTTAGGCGGGTAAGGCTTGGGAGCTGGGCTTGGGGAAACGGGCTGGGCCAGGGAGTTTTTGTTTTAAATGATTTGTTTTTATTTCTTGATTTTTTTTCTTGGCTGGGCTGAGAAGGGAACTTGGGCCGGGGAAGTTAATTTAAAAGGAAAGAAATGGAGTTGGGTTAGTATATATATAGTTTTAGATTTTGGGCTTTGATTTTAAAGGTTCAGAAAGATTTAAATACGAAAAATCTAGCAACCAATTTCCTACGAAATTACGAGGAAAAGGAAAAGGGAAAATATAGAAAAATAACAGAGAGAGTGGGCCGGCTCAGGTTGGGTATTAAATGGAAGATAGAGAATTAATGAAATTATGGAAAAGTGGGCCGGCTGTGAGGGGTCATGGGAAAAGCAAAGAAAATGAAACTGGGCTGGGGAATTAATTTGTGTATGTTAAGAATTGGGTTGGGTTATAAGGAAATGGAAAATATAAATGAAATAGGTAATAGGGTTTTGGTCTAGTTTAGGGAAAAGTAATGAAGGAGAAGATGGAAGTGTGGTTAGGGTTTTTGGAAAAATAAAAGGGAGAAAATAAAAAGGGTTTTAGATAAATTAGGGTTAGGGATTTTAAAATACTAAAAGTAATAATTATAAAATAAATAAATTTTAAGGGTAACAAAAATCATGGATATTGGTATACGAAAGGACTGGGTATTACATTATACCACCCTTACAAAAAATTTCGTTCTCGAAATTTAAAATAAACGATAAGCTATAAAATCATAAGCGAAAAGTTACTACATCGAACACTAATACATAGGGGTTTACTTTAAAAAATTCAGATAGAAAATTTTTGAAGGTCTATATATGTATAAAAAAAAACTAACGTAACTGAAGAGCAGGTCTAAGTAGGTACAAGCGGAAAAAATAGCAATGACGACCAATAACACTCGAGGCATGCTGGATAAAAATCGAAATCCTAAATGTATGCATTCATACGTATCTCAAAATAGCGCAGCTAAAAGTAATGGCATCATACATAACCATTTATAATAGCAAACTATAAGAACAATACCCAGGAAATAAAGCAACCGTAATAAAATAGTGCAGGATTTGTCGATAGGTTAAAACATTTTAGGATAATGTATCGATCAAATAGTTTTAAAATAACTTAGGAAACCCACATTGTGAAAATAAGAAACATGGAACGAAATATGCGCGATATATGGTTGCGCTATTGAAAATGTGAAGGATAGTATTAACACGGGTAGATGGAAGTAGTCAATAACACGCAATTTTTTTTTTGATAAATACAAAATAGTGAAAGCTAAGTTTTCGAATAACGATGTCCCTAAATATAGTTAGGGTACTAGGAGATAGCACAAAGATGTATATGGCTAGCCAGGGTAGGGATTACGATAGAGTATAGCTCACTCAAAAGGTCGGAGTGTGACACTTTTTAATCTAAGTAAGGGTTAAAACGGTACTAGGTGCAGAAGTGAAGGACACTTATGAATCTCAGGAGAAAAGAAATGTATAGGGGAGACAGTCAAAGCATTATGCGAACTAGCAATCAAAAGATTAGCGAACTCAGCAATTTTATTTCATTCCAGAAAATTTTAAACAAGGCATTCTCGAAAAGTAAAAGATGGCCCTAACTATACATAGATTTTATTTGGCCAGAGGAGACGAAAGCTAAATCATGCCAGTCGCGGTTGTGGAGGTTCAGCAGGTTACGATAGGCTCGCGCGCTCAGATGGGGACATCCATTCTCACATCGCCTCGCAGGGATCGCCACTGGAGGTTCTTCTGCCATAGGGTCTTCTTCTTCTGGCTCTTCTTCCTCGGCTGGAGCTTCTTCATCGAGGTCTGATTCTACGTGATCCTCTTCCGCTGGATCCTCTTCCATAGGATTTTCTTCCACTGGATTCTCCCCAAAGTTTTCCTCTCCAGGATTTTCTTCTATCGGGTCCTCCTCGGAATCTTCCTCTATTGGGTCTTCTTCGAGGTCCTCTTCTTCGTCGTCAGAGTCGCTGATTATGTCGACTTTTGGGGCCGCGAATCCCTCACCCTAGGAATCGCTGTTTCCGAAAATAACCTGTGGGCCGTTAATCTCGTCATCTGATCTTACCAGCATGTAGTCCGAGGAAACGCACGACCGTGTGTCCTCATCTAGAGGCGGCGCTTCTCCAAAGTGGGCCATGACCTGAAAAGAGGGAGTCATGATTAGACAGTGGGACACATTAAGAAAATAATCAAGGACACGGAGTATAAGGAAAATATGCGGTGGGTAAGGACTGAAGAACAAAATTTAGAATACTGATGCAATGAATAGTATAAGTAAAGTGAGCGGGAAGGGGACGATACATATATCACAACTCAGAATTTCATTGCATTTGAACTAAAGTTCAACGGATACAAGATCTTAAACGAAAGGAAAATATATACAAAGGAGTGACAACATTTTTATTGAAAGCAGAAAATGCGATAACTCTTCTTGGATTCCTAGACCGCTGCAATCTCGTCACGCGAGTTGAATCCTGCGCTGGGTCCGTACTATTCCTCGAAGCTCAAACCACGAAATAACCATCACTTAGCAGAAGTGGAGAGTGTAGACAAACCGCCTCCTTGTAGCTCTTTCCTTTTAGGGCAACCATTGATAAAGTGTTCGCTGGATCCGCAAATCAGGCATTTCCCCTTGGCGCGGCGACAATCCCTCTGAATGTGTCCTGGCTTCTTGCTGTACCCACAACATTGGGTCTTCTGCTGATTCTGTCGCGGGGGAACAAGTGGGCGCTTCATCTTCACCTCTTTTCCTCGTCTAACAGAGATCCCTTTACGATTGGAGACTTCCGCTGGTGCCTGACTCATCTGCCTTCTTAGTCCTTCAGTTAACAGGTCGTTTGTTCGCTCCTGGGCTTCCTTCAGACTTTGCAGTGCATTCAGAATCTCTACGGTCTGATTCTGGGGAGTGGAGATAGGGGAGAGTCGTTGGAAGATATGGTCCTGAAACAACAATTTGAGGACGATATAAGGCATAAGCTATACGAATTAAAATGCAAGATGAGTTAGGCAAGGAATCAAGTATATAGGGTGCGGTGAAATTCAAACAAGTGGGAATCAACTGTAGGACTCTAAATCACTCAAACAGAGTACAGTATTGTAACTATGCTGCAGTTCACAATTACAACCACGTAACTCTATTAAGTCACCCAAAACCCTAGCGAATGGATCAAAATGTATAGCAGAACACACTATGTGAATCAAGATCGAGAATAACAGATTTACAATCTAGACCGAAGGATGTCTTATATTGCCAAGCACTACACGGAAACTGCAATCCCAAATGAAGCAAAAACCTGGCTCTGATACCAACAAAACCATGTCACGCCCCGCTTCCCAAAATACGGAATACGAAGGGTTGACAAGGCCAGCCATGCTCCTACGGTCAAGGAAATATCCTGCCGTAATCACACTTCAGCTTCTAGCTTTACGTGGTAATCAGTAATCAATACACAGGTAATGAAAAATACAGTAACTAAATCAAAACAAATACAAAAGAACTAACCTGATGGAGATCAAGAGAGTATAACTCTGGGTAACTGATCAAGATGTCCGCGATGTCCTCGAGGTACGACTGGTCCTGGTCCAAACTAGATCCACTTCTCACTCTGAGCATGCATACTCAGGTCGTCAAAGCGACACGATAGCAATACATATATAGGTACAAATAGTGACCCGTGTAATAATAATGAATATGTAACAGTAATCAAAAGAGTAAAGATGTGAACAGGAAGTAGCCAATGCAGGTATCTAATAGAGCAGGCAAACAGTAAAGCAGTAAACAGCATGGCAGGGATGTTGAATCAGTAAGCAACGCATGTCGATGTCACTATCCCTATCAGTCTCTAAGTCTCACTGTACAGGTCACTAAGCCTATCGTCAGTTCAAGTGTGAGAGTCAACCACTTGTGAGTATCCCCCACCCAAGGGTAGGACCCGAGGACAAGGGAACACGGGCCCGAGTCGCTCACTAATAATCAGTGATATCCCTATATATCTCCATATGTGCTAGCATGGGACTCTCGAGATTCTGTTGAACTCACACTCAGACTACCCCACACCCCATGGTCTACATCAAACGCCAACTATAAACTCAAATACCGGTCGGTCCATGACAAGTTTGCGCGAGAACAGGAGACAGGATCTCCATCAAGCACGTCCCGACTGATACCCAAGATAAATGGACAGTATTTAGTGCCTTACCTGTGACACCCATACAAGTGCTTCCATAATTATCCCATACCAATTATAGTCACACTTATACACGTCCCACAGACATCGACAATGCAATAAATCAATAGAGTCCACTGATTGTGTACAAGTACGTGTCACTTGCACTTATCCATTCATCCTTAAACACTAACGTACTTGCCACAATCAAACACTAAAACCTGACACCGGGTAATGCACATGATCACTAGGTTACCAATGCAACGACATGTATATAATGTGATGAGAAATACGATAATTCAGGCATGATTAAGATGTCCTCACTCGGTGTCCTACCACTTGCATAATTTATCATAAATCATACATGCAAAATTTAACGAAACAAAGAAAAGGGGGTAAACATTATGTTTAATTATCTAACCATCAAAATTGGTTTCCCGTTAATCGGGTTTCAGGATAACTAGATATGGCCATTTCATTTTAAGCGTTCACTGCTGGAAATCCGGTTTCAGAATCGGAAGTCCGTTTCGTAACGCATTTTAATCTCAGTTGGGATCAGAATTTAGCAACACTACAGTTGAATGAAATTTAGAATTTTCAATAATGTTTCCAACGCACTAGACATATTCTCAATCGCATCTCTACGTCGGAAGTTATGCACTGTTCAATGATAGGGTATCAGTTCTGTTTCAGTTTAGGACTGCTATACGTCCTGCTCTTTTAAATTGCAGTTTAAATAGTAAACCACGATAAAAAGGGGTGAAATCACTTGCGTTATTTATATAACAGATTCATCTTCAATAAGGTGTAGGGTTCCGCAACATACGAGTTCAGGTAGCAAGGTAGTAAACATTACGAGACAGAACAACAACCAGAGCTGCTCTGGACTGCAGTCCAGAGCCGCTCTCCGAACCAATTCTCGTCATAATTTCAGTACAAAAACAATTTATAACTTGTATAGGGTTACAGTTCGTCGAGTCATCTTCGATTTGTGCCCTCGAACGCATCATTTCAATGTGTACACAATTAATTATGATTTTAATAAGTTTCAGGTGCGGGAAATTCTCAGTTTTTACGGATGTAATTGGGGTGATCGTTTAAGCCAGTACCAATCATATTTTTCAGTGAAATTTCTACACAAGGTTCATTGCCAGATGGGCCAGAATATGCAATCGAGTTCCGTCAATTTAAATGAAGGTTTTCATTTGGATCTTGCATCGAACACTTATGTCTTATAATTTTCACGAATTATAAACACGGAATTAATGGTATTTTGGTTTGTAACGGAAATAATCTAGCATGTAGCAAGTAGGGTACTTACCTGGAGAGGCTTTGGCGACGCACGGCAGCGGCAACGGTACGAGCGCGCGACGAATCGGCACGGTTTGGATTTACGACCTCGGCTCGCGTTTCGGGTTTGTCGTCGGAGTTGCCCGGGGATGTCTCGCGATTCCTGGAAGCGGAGTGAGATGTTGTGGATCTCCTGGGGTGTGCTGGGGTCGGCGATGGTCGACGGTGTCGCTCCGGCGATGGGCAGCAGCGGGGTTCGGAGCTTGGTGTTTAGGGTTTGAAAGAGAGAGAGAGAGAGATAGTGGGGGCTCGTGTTTGTAGTGATGGTGATGATGCTGAGGATGTAGGGGTGTCGACGAGGTGGTTTGGAGCAGTGAAGAGCTCGACGGCGTGAGGACATAGGTGGTGGCCGAGGTGGTGCGGGGGAGGCTCGGTGGCGGTTGAAGGTGCAGGGGACTCTGTTGATGGAGAGAAGAGAGCAAGGGAGGAAGGATGAGGGCTTCAGGAGGAGGCTAGGGTGCTCGGTGTTGAAGAAGGAGGTCGGTCATCGTCGTCAGGGGTGAGCATTGCAGGGAGCTCGAGGTTGGGTTTTCTGTAGAGAGAGAGAGAGAAAAGGAGGAGTTGGAGAGTGAGAAGGAGCGAGGCGTTTGAGACGAGGAGATGTTTGAGGGGCACGCGGTCGTGGTCGAGATCGCGGGGACGTGGGGCAACAGCGCGGGCGACGCGGGCGCGAGGTGGAGAGGAATGAAAATGAGCGGGAAAATTTTACGTGGGTGAGGAAGAAGAGAAGTGATGACGGGTCGGGTAGGGTTAGGCGGGTAAGGCTTAGGAGCTGGGCTTGGGGAAACGGGCTGGGCCAGGGAGTTTTTGTTTTAAATGATTTGTTTTTATTTCTTGATTTTTTTTTCTTGGCTGGGCTGAGAAGGGAACTTGGGCCGGGGAAGTTAATTTAAAAGGAAAGAAATGGAGTTGGGTTAGTATATATATAGTTTTAGATTTTGGGCTTTGATTTTAAAGGTTCAGAAAGATTTAAATACGACAAATCTAGCAACCAATTTCCTACGAACTTACGAGGAAAAGGAAAAGGTAAAATATAGAAAAATAACAGAGAGAGTGGGCCGGCTCCGGTTGGGTATTAAATGGAAGATAGAGAATTAATGAAATTGGGGAAAAGTGGGCCGGCTGTGAGGGGTCATAGGTAAAGCAAAGAAAATGAAACTGGGCTGGGGAATTAATTTGTGTATGTTAAGAATTGGGTTGGGTTATAAGGAAATGGAAAATATAAAAGAAATAGGTAATAGGATTTTGGTTTAGTTTAGGGAAAAGTAATGAAGGAGAAGATGGAAGTGTGGTTAGGGTTTTTGGAAAAATAAAAGGGAGAAAATAAAAAGGGTTTTAGATAAATTAGGGTTAGGGATTTTAAAATACTAAAAGTAATAATTATAAAATAAATAAATTTTAAGGGTAACAAAAATCACGGATATTGGTATACGAAAGGACTGGGTATTACACCTACGCCCTTTTGTTAGCTTTATATCTGAGTCGATTCTGCCTTAGCTTCACTGTTTTGAGTGCCTGGTGGGCTTCTGCTCTTCAAGAAGCCGCCGTGGGTTGGTTGGTAGAGAGCCTTGGAAAGACATCTGCTTATGCATTCGGCGTGTAGCAGTTTTCTGCTCTCCGAGAAGCCGCCGTGGGTCGGCTGGTAGAGAGCCTTGAAAAGATATCCGGTTGTGCATGCATCGAAGGCAACGCATGAGCTTGCTCGCGACATCTGGCGACTTCTTTCGTTCTGACGACTTTTCCCCCAGCTGGAGCCATGGAATGCCATTCAAACACCGACATGCGCTTAGGCTATGGTACCCTCGAGATCACCACATTTGTCCTCCTGCCTTTCTGTCACGCCCCGCTTCCCAAAAGAGCGGTGACGGCATGTGACAAGCCCGCAACGTAATTATTCCGAGAAGGTCATTTCTCGAAACAAATATGTTAAGCGTATATAAGCAATATAAAATGACCAGAAAAAATATGATAATGAAAATCCAACTTTATATATTTACATTCTCAACTTTCACAAGTTTCAAACTGAATACATGATGTCTGAAAACAAAGATGCATAAAAGAAAGTGCCTAAACATGTAGTATACAAGAAGTAAAAGCTGAAAAGAAAGAACTAGTAGTCAGTCTGCTCCGCAAGCTAAAATTAATCCTCCTGACTCGGCTCGATCTCCTCAATCTCTAGATTATCTGACGAACATTCTAAGGAAACAAAAAAATGGGTGGAATGCCCGTCGACGAACTTGCGCTCGGTAAGTTCCCAAGAAAGGTAGGATGTGAAAGTATATAAATAAATATGCAAGATGACATGTGATATAGTATGAATGGAAATAAAATATGAACAAGTGTAACATGGTAATGTTAATGACAACTATGTAAGCATGGTAATATAACATGAGCATAGTAAACAAGTATAGCATGACCGTGGAGTGTAAGTATAGTGAACATGAAGTGAATGTAAGTGTCCTAAAAGGTCTCTAAAAGGGTAAAAGCAACTAACGTGAGTTCAAGTGTGAATGTCAATCAATCTCAAGAGTATTCTCGTATCTAAGACTATCATCCAGGGGTAAGGAATCACGGGCCCAAAATAGCAGGCTTCAATTGTTATTGAAGTATTCCAAACCCAACAGGCTATCATCCAGGAGCTTGGAAACACAGGCTCTCATTCATGAATTCGTGATTTGTACCGTTTCAGTCCGGTACCACAACAATATGATTCGTACCGTTTCAGCCCGATACCACAACAACATGATTTGTATTAATGGGACTCATGAGATTCTATTGGATTCATACTCAAACTACCCCAACACTCCGTGTTTATTAGTTTGTTATTAATGTTATAAATCTTGATCGAATTCATGAATACAAAAGGTGATGTATGATATCAAGTTTTCAAGATTGAGTTTATGTAGTCATGTCAAGTGTAAGTCATGCCAATTGTATTCATGGTTCGAATCAAGTTGGTTCAAGTGTACATACTGGGTTCAAGTATTCATGATTGAGTCGTGTCAGAATCAAGTCAATTCTAACATTTAATGGTTTAATCACGAGTCATATAGATAAAAATAGATAAGCAATTATAGAACAAGATATGAGATAAGTATACAAGAAACGTCCAAAAACAATCTTGTAAATATTTGATATGTATGACTAATTAATCAAGTTATTTGAAATCATAATATAAAATAAAACATATTCTTAAATGTTATGCACACGTGAGTTCCAGTCTCGCCTAAATACAACTACCGGTTTGGGAGATATACATGTTTTCGTATCGTCACGCAAAACAGATCAGAATCTGTTCAGCACCATCACACATTTTTAAAACGCAATTTGAGTTAATTTCTATCGGGTTTTCAGGTTACAAAAATTATTAGAAAATTGTATGTCTTTCGGAGTATTTATCCAAAACAGTAAGATTCGCGTGATTTGGATTTCTGAAGCTCTAGTTATGATCGTTTTAATATCAACGTTTAAAACAGAAATTCAGATTTCTGGAGAGCAACTATATGTTATATTGCAAAGCCTATATCGAGTTATTTCATGCGTTTCTAAGTAATATAATATACAAGAAATTATATTTCTATCAATTTTCCATCTACACATCTAAAGTTTGTCATGAACGGTCATCGGGAGTTCGAGTTATGTCCTATTTAAAAACAATATGCGAATCAGGACAGATTTTGTCCCTATTCGTCGCTTAATATTGTAACTCAGTTTTCTATATTTTACGTTGGTTTTCAGTAAAAACTTAAAACTAAGAAAATTTATATCTTTCGATGTAGATGTCCAAAACATCTGAAATACTTAATTTGGATCAACTATTACAGAGTTATGGTCTCTCGAAAAAGACTCTTATTTGCAGTTTTCTGGTTTTAAAAACAGTGAATAAAAACCACGTAACTTCTAAACCGATTTGATATGAAATTATTACTATAGATTTGAAATTCTATCTATTATTTTATCCTAATATTCCAAGAATTTCCAGAAGTGGAAATTAAATTATAAAAATTATTTTAAAGATAATGGTTTTGTTAGATCGTATTTGAAAATGATAAATTTATGGTATTTATTTATAATTTTGTTTTCTTGTATGCAAAAATAAATATAAATAATTAAAATTTTAGCGATAAATAATATGAATTAACATATGTAAAGAAAACATATGACCCGGTTATGATTAACCGTCTAAAACAATAATACTTAACATATTATCAACGATTGCATGCAAAATTTTATAACTAAACATATATGCTTTATTTCAACCATTTTTTAATTTAACCAAAAACTTTATCATGAGACTAACTAGTTATCCCAAGATTCAGCATGATGGAGGTATGGTAAATGGATGAATTTCAAGTAGAGAAAATGATAGAGGACTTACATACATAAGCCGGTATTGTCATCGGACTTGTCTATCCGCCGATAGCCCCGCGTTTCTAGCGAGATCTTCTTGAGAATTACTTCATATTCTTCTTCGAGAAATCTAAATGAAGAGCAATATGTGAAATGATAGAAATGTGTGATGAAGAAAAAAAAGAAAAGTGACATATAAAAAAATGTTTATGGCCACCATAATTCGAATAAATTATTGCTCATAACCATTCTAATTATTTTGGGAGTTAAAAAGAAAATGAAATGAAATGTCTCATTTGTAAGTTATGAGAAGAATAAAAATTGATAAAAAAATAATTGCAAAAATAGGGAATTGAACATGTGACCTATCAAATAACAATGCAAGAACTTAACTAATAAGCTATAAAGTTGTTCATGCACATATTTAATAAGAATTAAATATATATTGTTACTTGAAAAGAAGTGGGCTTAGAAAAAGAAAAGAAAGAAATCAAATGGATTTGTCTTTGCTTGGATTTGGGCTTTGAAAATTTTTAAAATGGATAAAATAGATGAAGTGATAAAATAATATATTTATTAGAAAACAAAATATACCAAAAATAAATAATTGTAATATTTTATTTAAAAAAATGATACGCGTAAATATAGAAATTTTATGATCGTTACATTATACCCTCCTTAAAATAATTTCGTCCTCGAAATTACTTAAAAAGGATATGGTAACAGAACAAGGAAACTAAATGTGGTCATACTTCGTCATCACTCCACCAGACGGTACTCTAATTGACAAGAGAGTAATATTAAATATAAAAGATGGTCAAATAAATATAAGAAGACACGGAAATGAATTTCAAGAAAGAAAGAAGTGGTCTTCATGAAAATCAAATAAAGGAAGTAGATATGAGATAGATTCAAGTATAGCAAGTCGTTACACTTTCGAGGCCGGCTTATCTGTTACCGGGGCCTGAGAAGCCGGGATGGTGTTAGCTGGTATGAACAGAATAGAGCCAAATGGTAGCAGCGGTTCCTCCCATTGTCGCCCGAGATTGGCCGGAGAACCATCTCAATGTCCATCTTCATCATGTAGGAGATGGGAGTTGCATTAAGAGCCGAGCTTGTCCCTGAAGATATTTTTGTTGCGTCTGAAAATTGAGATTGAATGTTGTTAATCTGTGCAAAGGAACAAGATTTTAGTATAGACAATCAATATATATTAATTGAGCTCACATTAACACTTGACCCGAAACATGGGAGGAGAGAAAAAATCACACCGGACGTGCCAGAATCTGTAGAGCGTTTTTCGTCACCCTATTGAGATAGGAATGTGAGCGCTTGTCAAGCGTGTATAGATTCCCCCTGCCTGGGATAGGCTGGGCTTAATTGATTATGGGGATCCAAATCTCCGGCAGCCGCGGACTAAGCTGCCGTTAAATACCTCTCGCTTTTGGAGCAAGTAAATCTCTGATTGACGGGTCAAACTAGTCATGCGAACTCAACGTGATATGTTGGTGCTTGAGGGTAATGCAGAAGAGTGTGCTCATTTCATTATTTTTTTATTTTGTTTATTTTATTTATGACAAAAAGAATTTTTTTATTTCAAAAGACACATCTTTTTTTTGTATTTCCAATTTTTTAAATTTTTTTAGGAAAAGTGTGGGGAAAAGAGGGGTGAGGACCGTCCTAAGAACACGTGCGCGGCACGTGGCCACTGGGCGCCGGCGAGCCGCTGTGCGCGGCATATACCCGCTGAAAACACCAACGGAAAAAGGATGCTTAGCCCCTGAGCTGGGAGTTGAACTCCTGAGAAACTTTGGAGTTAAACTCCTAAAAAAGAGGGATTTTATTTGGAGTTAAACTCCCCAAAAGAATTTTTATTTTGAATTCGGAGGAGTTAAACTCCTAAAACATTTATTTTGGATTTAGAGGAGTCAAACTCCTAAAAAATTTGTTTGGAGTTAAACTCCAAAAAAAATTATCTGGAGTTAAACTTCAAAATGATTTTTAAGAAGAAAACTAAAGAAAGAAGTCTCTTGAAACTTCAAGATCTAAATTTTAGATCTTGGATGATGAAAGGAGACCCCTTTCATCTCTTTTGTGCCTTGGATCCTCTCAAAAATGAAACTTTTGGAGATAGGTCTCCTCTTTCCTCCTTTTTTTCTTGGATGTTGGAAAAATGGATGATGAGATTTAAAATCTCTCCTTTTAGTGATTTGATGGAAGATTTGAACTCCTCTTCAAACGTTTTATGGTGAAAAACTATTTCTTTTTGAGAAAAAGGGTTAAAACTCTTAATTTAATTCAAAAAAGAAATAAGAAGGCTTAAAACCTTGAAGAAGAAGTAGACACGGAACCCTAGATTGATATGGGAAGAATCTTGTTTCTTATCATTCATCATGATACCTTATATATGCATTACATTTTACATATTGCCCCATAGGCTTTATGAAATGGCACGTGTGCCTTTCCCATACCATGTGCTTTCTTTCTTTTGCACATAAGCCATGAGATTTTACAAAATTGGCTTTCTTGCCTATTTTTATTGCATTTATTCATGAAAATTACATTAAGCTTATTTATTGCTTAACAATTATTCCTTTGGCATTGGGGGTTGGTCTCCTCATGCTTGGGCTCGACTTGGGCATGGGCCTACTTGCTTGGACTTGGGTTCGGGTTTGGGCCCATTTGACTTGGATTCGGGCTTGGACCCGGGCCTTTTTTTCGAGCCTTGACTTTGACTTGTTGATTTTGACTGTGGGTTGTAATTTTTAACCCCCAACACTCACCGTCGCATATATCAAACCCCCCACAGCAAATGCATAAGGTACATTTTCCATCTCATTTTTCTGCTCTTGAGTTGTCGGGCACAACTTCTTGCTGAGTTTGAAGTTTTTCACTAAAGGTGTACTCACCGGTTTTGACTTGTCCATGTTGAACTGTTTCAAAACCTTCTCGATATAGCACTTTTGCGATAACCACAGCTTCCGCTGCTTTCTATCTCTCACGATCTTCATCCCCAAGATTTGCTTGGCCGCTCTCAAATCCTTCATAGAGAATTTTTCAGCCATCATCTTCTTCAGACTTTAAATTTTCTCAAAATTCGGACCCGCTACCAACATATCATCAATGTAAAGTGACAAAATAATGTAGTCTCCATCCTTAAAAGTCTGAACATACACACAATGATTTGATTCACAGCGCACAAATCCCGTTTCCAATATAAACTGATCGAATTTGAGATACCACTGCCTTCGAGCTTGATTGAGACCATACAAGTTTTTTCACAGTTTACATACTATATTCTATTTCTCCTTCACCTTGTATCTCGGTGGCTGTATCATATAAATCTCCTCCTCTAAATCTCCATGAAGGAACGCAGTCTTCACATCCATCTGCTCTAAATGCAAATCCTACACCGCCACGATACTAAGAATTATCCGAATAGATGTTATCTTCAACACCGGGGAAAATATTTCTTGATAGTCAATACCTTACTTTTGCGCGTAACCCTTGACTACCAAGCGAGCTTTGTACCGCTTCACACCATCAGCCTCATCTTTAATCATGTACACCTACCTGTTTAGCAATTATTTCGGACCCTTGGGTAGCTTCACTAGGTCCTACATACGGTTCTTCTTCAAAGAATCGATCTCCTCGTCCATAGATCACTCCCATTGCTTTCTATCACCGTCGTTTGCTTCTTCTTTAAGGGATTCAGGCTCCCCTGAATCTGTGTACAATACGAAGTTGGCCATAAGTCTTTCAGGTAATCGCCTATCTCGCGTAGATCTCCTCAGAACTGGTACATCTGGTTGCCGAATATAGTCATCATCCTGTTCTTGAACCTGATCCTGCATTCTTGCTTCCTCAATGTTCTGATCTCCACCTGTAGATACCAGAATGCTCTCTTGAGTTCCGTCCAACTCGACGAACTCCGATACCGCACCATCTTTGGCTTTATTTTTTCTTTGTATAAGTGATGCTCATCAAAGATAATGTTCCGGTTTCGTATTACCTTCTTGCTTATGTAATCCCACAGCCGATATCCGAACTCGTCTCCACCATACCCGATGAAAGCACACTTCCTAAATTTGGAGTCAAGCTTACTCCTTTCTGCCTTATCAACCAAAGAATATATAATATAACCAATTACTTTTAGGTGCGCATAATTAAACGATTTACCTGAACAAATTTCTTCTGAAATGCCTCCATTAAGCGCACATGCCGGACTTCTGTTGATCAAGTATACAACAGCATCAACAGCTACTGCCCATAAGAACTTTGGCACATCAGCATCCAAGGCCATACTCTGCACTCGCTCTAGGATCGTTCTGTTAATCTTTTCAGCAATGCCATTTTTCTATGGCGTCCCCGGTACCGTCTTCAGCCAACGAATACCCTTTTACAAGCAAAACGCCCCATGTTTGGTTCTCAACCTGCGCAATCCAGTGTTTAAAGATACCAAACACATCGGATTTCTTCTTCATTGCATACACCCATGTTTTCCGGCTTGCATTGTCAATGAACGTCATGAAATACTGATTTCCTGCATAAGACTCCACCGAGGCGGGACTCCATACATCTGTATGCACCATCTTCAGCTTCTTGGTCGTCTTTGTTATGCCTCCAATCTGAAATCTGAGCATGCTTTACTTCCCACAAACGCAGCTCTCGCAAAGCCCCTACTCCACCTTTTTCAGCCCCGAAAGAAACCCCCTAGCTTGAAGAATTTTCATATTCTTCTCACTGAGATGCCTCAATCACTTATGCCATAACGAATTCTTCGAATCTATCTCCAAACCGTCGCTAATGCAACCGACCCTCCACTGCTCCCACTGAAGGAATACAACAAACCGCTCAACTTGCCCCTTACGACTACCAACGATCGTTTAGAAATCTTCCATTGAGAATTCCCAGATGTTGTCATATAACCTTCGTTATCCAGCTAACTTATATAAATTAAGCTTTTCTTCATATCTGGAATGTGTCTCGCATTCTTCAGATTTATTGGACCTCCTCCTGACGGTTGCAAGATGATCATTCTTTTGCCAACGATCTTACACTGCTGGCCGTTTCCAATCGTCACATGTTCAAGATTGTCTTGAACATACTCACTAAAGTATTGGCCCGAAGTGCAATGAAAAGATGCGCCCAAATCTTGGAACCAAGCATCCGCCTTTGTGTTCTCGCTCGCCGATAGACAAAGTGCTTGTTTCCCTTGCTCTTGTGTATACACTACATTCTCTTACTTTTCATCAGACTTCTCATCTGAGCCTTTCTATGGAGATTTGCAGTCACTTTTCCTGTGATTTTTCTTCCCACAATTCCAACATATGCTTTGAATTTTTCCTTGAAAATTTTCTCGGCTTTTAGACTTGCCCTTCTTTCCCTTTCCCCTTTCCATCGTTCTACCGCGATTTTCCACCAAAAGAGCAGAAGTTCCTGAACTCCCACTCACGGCATTTCTCCGCATCTCATTGTTTAATATGCAACTCACCGCATAATTAAACGTGTGATTCCCTAAGATAGGGTTGCCAACTGTCATAATTAGGTTCCCGCAACTCTTCAGCAATGAACAGAGAAATAACAGAACCCGAATATCGTCTTCAAACACGATCGAAACGGATTCGAGAACGCGTTCAAGTGTTCTGTCACCGAACCGCTCTTAGTCATCTTCATGTTGAAAAGTTTCTTCATCAAAAATATCTTGTTTGATATCAAGGGCTTTTCACACAATTTCTCTAACATCATCATTAACGCTATGGTTGTCTTTTCCTTTGAGATATTAAAGACCACTTACGGAGTCAACGACAGTCTGATCGTCGTCAGGGCTTTCCTATCCAAAAGGTTTCACGTCTCATCGGTCATCTTCTCGGACTTTTCTCCTAGCAACGGAAGATACATGTTCTTTTGGTACAGATAGCCCTCCATTAGCATGCGCCACCAACCACAGTTGTAGTTATGACCATTGAATTTTTTTTTATCCTTATTTTATCATCCGCCATATTTTTACTAAGTCGCAGCAAATTCAATTTCTACCTTGATCTGAACCAACGTTTTCAAAACGACGATTTACGAAAGAGTGGAAGAGGACGTAGGTGTTGTTACCCACCGTTGACCTAGATCGTAAAATTGAAGTACCCTGGATTCGTTTAAACCATACTCTGATACCAGTTGTTAGGGATGGAGAAGTCGAGGCACGAAATAATGCTCACGACAAACTAATCATGTAATAAACAACCACACAATTAACAATGAAAATACAAATTAATAACGATGTGAGAAAAAGTAAATACACAAACCAAATAAGAGAGGGATTTGTTAACGAGGTTCACCCACCGTATTGGTAGTCCCCGGCAGAGCGGAATCTGCAATGTCTACTATAATTTTGAATCAAGTACACCACGTGCAAACCCTATGAGATTTCTCTCAAGTCTCTCTAGATCTAAGCCGCCACCCTCTCATATAATGATCTCTTTTCTATTTGGCTGTACATAAAACATATAAGAGCTCTCTATTTGTACACAAACAAATTTCTTAATTAAGAAACTGACATAATTATACAATCCTTAATTAAAAAAACTGTCATAAGACATTCCTTAATTAAAAAACTGTGGTTTTGGTAAAATCTGATATGCCTTGTGTGCACGTCTAGACATTTGCCTGAAGTTTCTCCATAATTTCAACATTACTGCCATAGACACTTTACAATATTGTAAGAAGAAGACAAGCATGGTAATTTAAGGTTGCCAGGACCATGGAGGCCACGAAGACAAGCAGTAGAAGGTGAATAGTCATTAGATAATAGTCTCCATATCATTTGGCTAATAAAAGGTAAGTGTTGAAATCTTGCCTATAAAATCACCTTGAGATATAAAAATTCATGTTCATCGCCCTCGCAAAAAACAAGGTATCGTCCGCAAATTGAATTGCGGGAGGGAAAGGGATTCCTCTACCAAGATTAGCAGTGAAAAGAGCTAGTGCCATTGTCTCTCCTAAGACATAACATATGGTATAAAACATCCACCACCAGTATATATAAAAAGCATAGGAGAGAAGGGGTCTCAGGGTGTCTTCGCATTAGCCTCGTTTTCAATTTAAAAGTACTACTAGAAATCCCATTAAATGATAAAACATTTAGAAGTATATAAGATATCATGGATCCAGGTAACACCATTTTGCTCCAAAGCCTCTTGTGACAATCAATTTGAGAATAAAATCCTAACCCACACAATCAAACACTTTTTTGAAATCTTATTAATTTAAGAAGCCTTACATCCATTCTTTTCCTGGAGCAAAGATTCACAAATTGCAATCAAACATAGATTTTCCTCTAAGGAAAGCAGATTGAGAAGGGCTAGCTAACAAGGGAGTATAAGACGAGGTTTCGTCAATTAGCTAACAAGGGCCAACTGATGGAGGTCATTTTCGGGTCTCCGTCAAATGTTGTCTTCCGTTGATCTCCCGGTGGATTTTGGTGGTGATCTTCTATTGCGTGTGGATCTCAATGGGTTTTGGTGAGATTGGTGATTTGAGGAGTTTAGCGCCGAGTACCTGCAAAGAAGTCCTGAGGTGATTTGGTACCACCGAGGACCCTCCGACGATCAAGTTAGTGCTAGATCCGAGCGGAGTAATGGCTAAGTAGAATAAAAATCGCTTACTTGACCCCTCTGTGATGGGGGTTTATATAGTGGTGGCAGCACGCAGCAGCGGGCGCGAGAATCTCGCCGGCAGTTACGCTCCCGACGTCACGCTCGCGTAAAGAGCGGATCACCCGTTAATGGGGATCGTGATGGCGTGGAACGTGGGATGTTGCTGGCGGAGAATCTGCGCATGGCGAGATTTGTGGAGCGGCGATTACGCCTGCGAGTGGTGGAGTCGGTCGGTTGGGGGACCGAGGAAGATGGCATCGGCTGGGAGCTCGGGGACGAGCGAGAGGACCGAGGAGTCTTAGTCCTGTGGCAGCTGGGGGCGAGCTGAGAGGCCGAGGAGGCCAATTTCCAGGGGCTCTGAGGAGAGCCAGCTTGTGCTCGCAGGCCGGGTACAGGGGTGGCCTGGTGGGCCCCTGCGGGCCCTTTCTTCTGAGCTCTGGGACACGTCATCTGCCACGTGTCATGATCTGCGAGGTCGCCAATATTGAGCATCATCATTAGTCCCCCACTCTTGTCCCGACCAGCTAGCGGGTCGGGTTAGGAGTGGATTGCCAGGCCTCCCGAGGTGAGCTCCTTCCTAAGGCTTTATCGGGACGAGTCCTCGGGCTGTCAGTTGTCTTTTCTGCTAGCGAATCAGGGCGAGATCTCAGCATTTAAAGAAGGTGAGCCGGTTTGTGCACTCTGCCACTGAAGCGACGGTCTACGCATCAAGCGTCGATTGGCCGACGCGACGTATGCAGGCCTGCGACGTCTGATGGGATGCGGTCCAGCGCAGGATCGACACGTGGAGCGATCGGAGCCGCTGGATGTGAGGAGTCGTTTCGGCGGGAGATAATGGACGTCGTTGGATGAGGCCGCTTGCAGAAATAAACAGGGGTGGGGCCCATCCTTGGGCCCCTACTCCTTCATATTTCCCTCTTCTAAGTCCTGGTTGCTCGGCGCTCGTCTTCTTTCTCCTGCTTTTGGCTTCCGAAGATTCCCTTTTCCAAGGTTAGATGTCTTCCTTTATAGAGTCAGTAAATGTTGTAGAAGTAGGTTCTAGGGAACCATTAGTTGTATCCGAGTCCCCCGGGGAGCGGGGGTCGGATCCTCTCCCCGGGATCGTGCGGCGGGGGCAACCCTTAGGGAGGAGGCGGCAGATGCGTCCCCTGGCTCCTCGTGTTGGGTGAGGCATGAGGACGAGCTTTCCAATGCTCGGGCTCGCTTCCACATCCCCTCGTGTTACACGCTCCGACTAGAAAAGGAGGGAGAGAGGGCGGATCAAGTACGGGGCAGGGAAATCTCCCTGTATTTGGAAGCTTTTTGGGGCGGAATGCGCCTGCCCTTCTCTCCCGAGGTCGTCGCCGCACTGAATTTTTTCGGTCTAGCCCCCGGCCAGTTAGTGCCGAACTCGTGGAGGATCCTTCTCGGGTTCTTGATCCGCATGAAGTTACAGACGGTTCCCTTCTCGATTCTTCTCTTGTCTTCAAAACTCACCCTGGTGGTCGAGCGGGCAACCCAAGATGGGTCTATCTCTCTTTCAGAAAGCGGCAGGGGGGCGCTGCCGGGACCGGGGTCATGGCCTTGCCCTCTTCTATTCATGATTGGAAGAAGAAATTTTTCTTCGTTTTCCCTCCCGAGGGCGAGGACTAGCCCGTGCCTACCAAGTGGTCAAGGGAGAAATGTTTGCCGGGGAACTAGTCCAATGACCCCGCCGCGGTGAGAGTGGCGTCGTTGGAGCCCATCCCCTGACCAGACGTGCTGCTGTCTATGTAACAACCCCAAATTTCCAATACAAGTTTTTACAAAAAAATTTCAAAAAAGCCATAAAGAGGTATTTTAGCCTGAGCACAAGTTATAAGTAATTATTTTGCTTTTTAATTACAAGTTAAAAGAATGTAACAACTCTATTTTTAGTGTACAAAAATTTGCTTTAAAATTGATGTATACTTGGGGTATTTACATTTACTGTTATTATTTTAAGTAATTAATTAGCTCCATAATTACAAGAAGGAGCTTGTAGCTCATTGGTAATACCTTGCACTGCTGAACCAAGCCATCAGAGTTCAAATCTCATACCCCACATTATTTTTAATATTATTTTTATTTTGAACCTTCAGAATAAAAAAAGTTTACACGTGCCTAACTTCCAAATTTCCCACTACACCCACTAACTTAAATACACTAGAGGCCCCACCTGACGACCCCCCACCTCCTGCCACCCTGACTCAGCCGGGAATCGGCTAAATCGGCCCCGACTCGGCCAACTCAGTCTTCCGACCGAGTCGGCCGATTCCGGCGACGACACCAATATGAAAGTTGTGTCTTTTCATATTCCCTATGCACCTGCAAAATTTCAGCCTCAGACCATTTCCAGAGCACTTTTAAAACCCCAATTACTCAACTTTTAATACATTTTATCACATTTTTCATTTTAACTTTTCACCTACCTTAACCCTAGACTAACCCTATAAATACCCCCAAATTCTGAGCCAACTCTCTAAAATTTCTAAGAATCTTGTACACTTTGAAAACGAGCTCGAGGTGAAGCTCCGGCGAAATCTACGGCGAACTTTCGGCTATCGTTTTAGAACTACCGGCAATGACGCAACACATCGGCGATTCTTCTACTTCCCTCTCACCCTCTTGTGTGATCTAAAACCCGTAAGTCCCAATTCCTACCTATCTCTTCTATAAAAAAAATACGGTTTTACAAAACTCGACGGAATCGGAACAAATCCGATTTCCGATTCGGTTTCTTATAAAATTCCACTTCTCACTAATACAATCATACTTAAACTTTCTCATGTTGACTATTAAACACTAATCAACCAAATTGATCAAGTTTCATCACATGAAATAATGGTTATTTCAATGTATCGTATTTTTCACTTAAATACCACATTGTTTCAATTCTACATTTAACTCTATCAAACTTACAATACCTTTAAAGTAGAGCACGAGGTAACGACCTACCTCCTCACACACTCATATACAACCTAACACGATACCATCGAAAACTTAGAATACGGGAAAAACAAACATTTTCATTTAAATACCCTTTACTAAATAAAGCCATTTCTAAAAGATTTAGTATTGATACACTTTTTAAATAACTTCCACTTATTATGAAAATATGATAAGTTGTGGACATCAGTCGTTTATCTAAACCTGACTTTGTGGTGTCTAGGCTAGGCAAGTGAGAAAGGTAACTTTAAAAGGCTCGTCTCACGGTGATTCGTGAGCGGATCCCTCCTTTCTTCACTTGTATTTACCTGGCCACAATTGGCGGTGAAGAGGTGATTTGAGACATCTCACAACTTATCGTTTTGGACCAGTTAGGAATAGTCTAGTTGACTTAGGAGACCCTAGAATATAGAATACGGAAAATTGATATCTTTACAAATAAATACCACTTACTTCATAAAACCGTTTTCTAAAAGATTAGTATTTATACAATCTTTGCAAAGTGCCGCTACAACCCATTTTGGGGAACCCGTTCGGGATGGTACGGATTATCGCACATCCTCGGGCTTAGTAGTGCGAGATTCAGACCTCCGCAAGGAGCATTCGGTCTCGAAAGATTTAAAATACGATATCTTAAGAAGATGAGATTTTTAGAATATAAAAAAATATATTAAAATTATTTTTGTATAAATATATGTATATTTATCATTAAAATACCTATTTTGTTATGATATAAATATTCCACCTTTTTCTAAAAATCTCAAGAATCAATTTTATACAAAAATACCACGAATTCCATATAAATCAATATTACAAATAAATACCTTTATTTCTGAATTTAGGATATTTTCATTTAAAATATCACAATATAAAATCCACATTCATTACAAGCCTAAATATGAATAATAAATGCTTGGGGTATATTTTGAAAAAGTATATAAAAGTATTTTTACATAAAACCCCCTCAAGTTCTATAAATTACCCTAAGGACCTTAGTAAACATAACTTTAAACGGAACCAATCTCTTGAGCCTCAGGGAGTCGGAGAAGTGGGTGCTTGCCTATCTAAGATAGACAAATTAATAAAAACAATTAGGACTTCAAGTTACTTTGCTGATTGTCTGACTCAGTTTGAGTCTCAGTATAATCTGACTTGAATATGATTCAAGTACAATCTACAATCTACAATCTTCAATATTACAATTCAACCTGAATCTATGAATCCAATTATCAATCTATACAATTTGACTGAACCGAACCATGGATATACATTCCATTTACATGGTTCTCCAGTTATTCCATTTACATGATTCTACGGTTACATCCGTTTACTGATATCATGGTTTCGGTCAGTCAACCAATTATACAATCAATACAATTTACAAGACAAACAATACAATCAAAACACTACGGGGTTTAAGGGGTAGATTGGTACGGAAGGTGTTAAAAGTGGCATGATATGGTAAGATTAAGACACCTAACCTGTATTCCGTTGCTGTTGTACCGTGGCCCAACGGTTCCTTGAGTTCCTGACACCTTAGTCTCCGGGGCAAGTGAGACTCCTCTCGTATACACTGGTATCCTTCTGTACCAAGCTACAAACAACAGCGTTAACACTAAATACAACAATATAACAATATAATACAACTGTAAAACCTACTCTCTCTCTCTCTCTTACTCTCTGTCCATTCTATTTCTCCTCTTATCTTTGGGACTTACCGAGCGATCTGTTCGCTGACGACATTCTATTTCATTCTTCTTTGAATATCGTCAGGTGATTTGGAACCGTCAGAGATCGAGCCAACTGCAGAAGACTTGGATCAGTACATCGAAGACCCTGAGCTCTAGACATTGTACATTTTCTTTTTAGTACCTTTAATTTCCTGTCATGCCATTGTTTAAGCATTGCTTTTATCTAAAAGAATGTTAATAAATAAAGTTGCTATTTTTATTATACCTTGTCTCTGGTGTGTATTTTCTTTTATATTGCTTATTTACGCTTAGCGTATTTGCTTCTGAGTAAATACGTAGCGGACCAGTCGTGTCCCCTTCGCCGTATACCGGGAAGCAAAGCGTGACAGGTTTTGTTGGTGGCCCATGCAGGTCAGAGCTGTATGAAACCCTATCATGCAGTTCTGTTCTGCGTGAATAACCTAAGCAATATAACACTAGAACAAGCAACTAAAACATTCTTTACAATTCATGTTCCTTGAATCTTACAATTTCATATTTCTTGAATTTTATCATTTCATGTACTTGAATCTGTCCTAACCCAAATCTTTTTCAAGGTTATGGATTCCCCGAACAACACCAGCACCAACGTCAACAACACATCTCCACCTCCACTACCAATCGTTCTTGCTGTTCCTACACCACCCACCGAGCAAACAGTGCTACTTGAGGCGATCCACAGCCTTCTTGAGAGACAACAACAACTTCTGAACCGTCCCGAGACTGACGCACTTGGGGTAAAACAATTCAGGGCTTTACATCCCAAACAGTTCTCCGGAAAGGGAAGCCCACTTGAAGCTGAGGAATGGGCACAAAGTATAGAGGATGATCTGGCAGTAGCATAAGTGCCAGAAATAGTTTGGGTCCGAGTTGCGAAACTGCAACTTACAGACAATGCACGGAACTGGTGGAAGGCGGAAGAAAGCCGTCTTGATCAGCCCATTGAATAGAAGACTTTTCGCGATAAGTTCGACGCGAAGTACTTCCCTGTGACTGCCAGGTTTGCTATGGAACAACAGTTCATTCATCTACAATAAGGTTCGATGTGGGACAAGTCAGTAGATGAGTATGACGCTGAATTCACCATGCTCAGTCGGTAAGATATGTCACAGTATTTCAAATTTTTAATATCACATACTACACAGCTAACACAAGACCGTAACAGATTTGCGGCACATGTGATACCGACGGATGAGATCATAGCCCGTCGCTTTCAACAAGCTTTGGACACGGAAATTCAGGCTGCACTAGCCACAGGGAAATTTCCAACTCATGAAGATGCTCTGGAAGCTGCCCGCAGTTATGAGGCAGTGATAAAAGTAAGGGGCAGACCTCAATCTGCCGGTTTGAAACGCCCTGCCACTTAAATGGCAGGAGGAGCCTCTTCCAGGCCAATGTTCGAACTCAAGAGAACTGAAGAACCCAATAACCAGCCAAGACCACATTTTTGTTTCTATTGCAAGAGAGATGGACATTTGATAAAGGACTGTAGGCGTGCAAAAGGCCTGTGCCTAGTTTGTGGCGCGTCCAATCACAGAATTGAGACCTGTCCATATAGATACAACTCAGCTCACACACCTACCAACTACCCGCAGCGGCCAGCTATCCAGGCTCCTGCAACTCGTCCTACACTCCCAGCACCACCTCCACACAGAACTCCTGCACAGCCTACTCGCCAATTCCAACAGGCAATGAGGAACATGCCTTGAGGGCAGAGAAACAAGCCCTAATAACAGAATGTGCCTCCAGTTAGAAGGAAGGTACCACGGCGACAGACTTTCACATTAGCAGCCGTAGAAGCCGAGACTGTAGGTCAAGGTAACATCGTAAGCCTTTTCACATTTTTAAAACCCTTGCACCACTTTGTTATTTTTTCACACACTGTCAGTACTTCAGCCACTAAACTTTCTTGAATCTGTTACACTTTCCTTTTACAAATTTCGAGGACGAAATTTTTATAAGGAGGGTAGAATGTAACAACCCCAAATTTCCAATACAAGTTTTTACAAAAAAATTTCAAAATATCCATAAAGAGGTATTTTAGCCTGAGCACAAGTTATAAATAATTATTTTGCTTTTTAATTACAAGTTAAAAGAATGTAACAACTCCATTTTTAGTATATAAATATTTACTTAATTAATGTATACATGGGGTATTTACATTTACTGTTATTACTTTAAATAATTAATTAGCTCAATAATTACAAGAAGGAGCTTATAGCTCATTGGTAATACCTTGCACTGCTGAACCAAGCCACCAGAGTTCAAATCCCATACCCTACATTATTTTTAATATTATTTTTATTTCGAACCTTCAGAATACCAAGAGTTTACACGTGCCTAACTTCCAAATTTCCCACTACACCCATTAACTTAAATACACCAGAGGCCCCACCTGATGAACCCCCACCTCCTGCCATCCTGACTCGGCCGGGAATCGGCCAAATCGGCCCTGACTCGGCCGACTCAGTCCTCCGACCGAGTCACGGCCGAGTCGGCCAATTCCGGCGACGACCCCAATATGAAAGTTGTGTATTTTCATATTTCCTATACACCAACAAAATTTCAGCCTCAGACCATTTCCAGAGCTCTTTTAAAACCCCAATTACTCCACTTTTAATACATTTTAAATACATTTTATTACATTTTTCATTTTAACCTTTCACCTACCCTAAGCTTAACCTAACCCTATAAATACCAACCCTACACACTACCCTCTCACCCCCAACTTCTGAGCTAACTCTCTAAAATTTCCAAGAATCTTGTGCACTTTGAAAACGAGCTTGAGGCGAAGCTCCGGCGAAATCTACGGCGAACTTCCGGCGATCGTTTTAGAACTACCGGCAACGACGCAACACATCGGCGATTCCTCTACTTTCCTCTCACTCTCTTGTGTGATCTAAAACCCGTAAGTCCCAATTCCTACCTATCTCTTCTATCAAAAAAATACGGTTTTACAAAACCCGACGGAATCGGAACAATTCCGATTTCCGATTCGGTTTCTTCTAAAATTCCACTTCTCACTAATACAATCATACTTAAAATTTCTCATGTTGACTATTAAACACTAATCAACCAAATTGATCAAGTTTCATCACATGAAATGATGGCTATTTCAATTTATCGTATTTTTCACTTAAATACCACATTGTTTCAATTCTACATTTAACTCTATTAAACTTGCTATACCTTTAAAGTAGAGCACGAGGTAACGACCTACCTCCTCACACACTCATATACAACCTAACGCGATAACATCGAAAACTTAGAATACGGGAAAAACAAACATTTTCATTTAAATACCCTTTACTAAATAAAGCCATTTTTAAAAGATTTAGTATTGATACACTTTTTAAATAACTACCACTTATTATGAAAATATGATAAGTTGTGTGTAGGGTGTTTTTCGTCACCCCATTGAGATGGGAATACGCGCGCGCTTGTCAGATGTACTACAGATTCCCCCTGCCTAGGGTAGGCCGGGGTTTAATGATTGTGGGGATCCAAATCTCCGGCAGCCGCGGACTAAGCTGCCGTTAATTACCCCTCGCCTTTGGGGCGAGGGAACCTCCGATTAACGGGTTAAACTGGTCATGCGAACTCAATATGCGGTGTGCGTGTGTTCTGTTTTGAAAGGGGGGTTTTGGATATATCGGGAGCCACGCAGAGTTTTTACGGGGGTCCCGCTACCCGGATAGCAGGCTGGGGGTCAAGGGGGCTAGCAGCCCCCTTGCGGGGTTCGGGGCAGCGCCCCGGCCCGAAAATTTTTTGGAGGGGGAGAATGTTGCGGAGTATGTGTATGTGTATATTTGTATACAAATGTATATATATACATATATATATATAAATAAAGGGGAAAAGGCATCCAAAGGATGCGTGGGGCAGCACCTTGGGCGCTGTGCGCTTAGGTGCTGTGCGCTCAGGCGCAAGCACGCCACGTGTCGGCACGTGGGCGCTTTGCGCATGAGCGCTGCGCGCAGGAGCGCAAGCGCGCGCGCCACGTGTCGGCACGTGGGCGCTTTGCGCATGAGCGCTGCGCGCAAGCGCGCGCGCCACGTGTCGGCACGAGCGCGCAAGTTTTGCGCAAGAGCGCGCAAGTTTTGCGCAAGAGCGCTGCGTGCAGGTGCGCGCGCGCCACGTGTCGGCACGCGGGCGCTTTGCGCACTTGCGCAAGCGCGCAGGTGCGCAAGCGCGCGCGCCACGTGCGCAAGCGCGCAGGTGCGCAAGCAAGCGCGCTCGCCACGTGCCGGCACGCGGGCGCTTTGCGCACTTGCGCAAGCGCGCAGGTGCGCAAGCGCGCGCGCCACGTGCCGGCACGCGGGCGTTTTGCGCACTTGCGCTGCGCGCTGGAGAGCACAAGAGGCTTTTAGCCTGAAAAAAGATTTCTCAAAGAGAAATCAGAGAGGAGTCGGGCTCCTGAATGTGTTTTGGGTTTAATGGAAGTGGTTCTTCTTCTTCCTCCTGTTGCTTGCTGGATCTTGAAGATCAAGAGATGTGAAATCTCAGAATCTCTCCTTTTTAAGATCTGATGACAGATCCAAGTTCCCCTTTGTGGGTTTTGTGGTGAAAAACTAATTTGTTTTATAAAAAGAAGAGTAAAACTCTTGATTTAATTCAAGAGAAAGAAGAAGATTTTGGAACCTTGAAGAAGAAGAATAGATCTCAGATCTAGAAACTTTTTTTTTTAGAGAGAGAAAAAGTTGTTACTTTATTCATCATCATTTTGCCTTATATAGGCTTACATATTTACATATAGCCCTTTGGGCTTTACAAAAATGGCATTTTAGCCATCCCATGGCTCATGTGCCATTTCTTTTTTGCACATAAGCCATGGGCTTACAAAATATTGGCTTTATGCCCACTTTGCATACATTCATGCATAAACAATTACATAAAAATTATTTATTACATGATTTTGTTGTTGGCATGGGGAGGCTGGCTGCGGGCTCGACTTGGGCATGGGCCCGCTTGACCTGGGCTTGGGCCCACCTAGCTTGGGGGTTGACCTTGACTTTGACTCGGTCAACAGGGGTGTAGATTTTTACCCCAACATTGTGGACATCAGTCGTTTATCTAAACCTGACTTTGTGGTGTCTAGACTAGGCAAGTGAGAAAGGTAACTTTAAAAGGCCCGTCTCACGGTGATTCGTGAGCGGATCCCTCCTTTCTTCACTTGTACATACCTGGCCACAATTGGCGGTGAAGAGACGATTTGAGGTATCTCACAACTTGTCGTTTTGGACCAGTTAAGAATAGTCTAGTTGATTTAAGAGACCCTAGAACATAGAATACGGAAAATTGACATCTTTACAAATAAATACCACTTACTTCATAAAACCGTTTTCTGAAGGATTGGTATTTATACAATCTTTGCAAAGCGCCGCTACAACCCATTTTGGGGAACCCGTTCGGGATGGTGCGGATTATCGCACATCCTCGGGCTTAGTAGTGCGAGATTCAGACCTTCGCAAGGAGCATTCGGTCTCAAAACATTTAAAATACGACATCTTAAGAAAATGAGATTTTTAGAATATAAAAAAATATATTAAAATTATTTTTGTATAAATATATGTATATTTATCATTAAAATACCTATTTTGTTATGATATAAATATTCCACCTTTTTCTAAAAATCACAAGAATCAATTTTACACTAAAATACCACGAATTCCATATAAATCAATATTACAAATAAATACATTTATTTCTGAATTTAGGATATTTTCATTAGAAATATCATAATATAAAATCCACATTCATTACAAGCCTAAATATGAATAATAAATGCTTGGTGTATATTTTGAAAAAGTATATAAAAGTATTTTTACATAAAACCCCCTCAAGTTCTATAAATTACCCTAAAGACTCTAGTAAACATAGGTTTAAGCGGAACCAATCTCTTGAGCCTCAGGGAGTCGAAGAAATGGGTGCTTGCCTATCTAAGGTAGACAAATTAATAAAAACAATCAGGAATTCAAGTTACTTTGCTGATTGTCTGACTCAGTCTCAGTATAATCTGACTTGAATATGATTCAAATACAATCTACAATCTATAATATTTAATATTACAATTCAACCTGAATCTATGAATCCAATTATCAATCTATACAACTTGACTGAACCGAACCATGGATATACATTCCATTTACATGGTTCTCCAGTTATTCCATTTACATGATTCTGCGGTTACATCCGTTTACTGATATCATGATTTCGGTCAGTCAACCAATTATACAATCAATACAATTTACAAGACAAACAATACAATCAAAACACTTCGGGGTTTAAGGGGTAGATTGGTATGGAAGGTGTTAAAAGTGGCACGAGACAGTAAGATTAAGACACCTAGCCTGTATTCCGTTGCTGTTGTACCGTGGCCCAACGGTTCCTTGAGTTCCTAATACCTTAGTCTCCGGGGCAAGTGAGACTCCTCTCGTATACACTGGCATCCTTCTGTACCAAGCTACAAACAACAGCGTTAACACTAAATATAACAATATAACAATATAATACAACTGTAAAAGCTACTCTCTCTTTCTCTCTCTTACTCTCTGTCCATTCTATTTCTCCTCTTATCTTTGGGACTTACCGAGCGATCTGTTCACTGACGACATTCTATTTCTTTCTTCTTTGAATGTCGTCAGGTGATTTGGAACCGTCAAAGATCGAGCCAACTGCAGAAGACTTAGATCAGTACAGCGAAAACCCTGAGCTCTAGACATTGTATATTTTCTTTTCAATACCTTTAATTTCCTGTCATGCCATTGTTTAGGCATTGCTTTTATTTCAGTTGTATTTCCTTTTCATGCATTGTACAAAAGAATGTTAATAAATAAAGTTGTTGTTTTTATTATACCTTGTCTATGGTGTATATTTTCTTTTATATTACTTAGCTACGCTTAGCGTATTTGCTTCTGAGTAAATACGTAGTGGACCAGTCGTGTCCCCTTCGCCGTATATCGGGAAGCGGGGCGTGACAGTCTGAGAGGGTCCTGAGCTAGGCCGGGCTCAGCCCCGTTGAGTTCGTCGGTAAGTTAGGCTAGCTTTTTGTCTTGTGTTTTGCTCGTGTTGCTGACTTGTTGGGTATTTGCGTTGTGCAGGATCCATGGACTTCGACTCGCTTAAAGCCTCGATGCGCCAGCCGAGGAAGTTTACGAAGGTTGGGGGCGCCAGCTCTTCTCGCGCGAAGCCCGCCCCGGCTCCTACTGCTCCGGTGGTGGCGTCCCGTGAGCGTTCGGGGGCGGATCCCGCCCTGGGTCCCAGCAGAGTGTCGGGCCAGATGTGGGCCCTGGTTCTGGAGGAACCGGACTCGGAGGAAGGAGATCGGCTCTCCCTCGGAGCCGCTCAAGAGGAGCTCCCAGAGACCTTCCCGGGGCCTATCCTCGCCAATCGTGGTGGAGGAAGGGGGCCTCCAGTTCGTGGTGCCATCGGGGCTATCCGTTGCGGATAGCCTTCTGCATGAGATAGAAGCCTAGGCCGGGGGTAAAGTTCCCAGGGGGACCTTCAGGACTCAGCTGGCGTCCATCGCCCAGGAGTCCGTGCAGGTAAGTGTTTGGTTCATTGTGAGATTCGGTGCCTCCTTCGTCTTTCTGATCTCTTTCGTATCTCCCAGGTTCTCCAGCACGGTGCCCTCGCCTTGCATATGGAAGCCGAGGTGGTAGCCCCGGTGCTGGAGGCTGCGGGCCGGCTCGCCTCGCTGGAAGAGAGCTCCAGGCGGGAGCTGGAGGCGGTGACGGCGAGGGTTGACGCCTTGGAAGGCGAGGTGGAGGCCGAGAAATGGGAGGTAGCCCAGCATCGCGAGGCTGCCGTGATTGCCGAGGCCAAGCTCGGGGATGCCCAGGTGCTTGCCGGCAACCTGAAGAGGACGGTGAAGACCCTCCGGAAGGAGCTTAGGGCCAAGGCGGCCAAGTCGGCCGAACTGAAGGCGGTGGAGAGCTATAAGAAGTCGAAGGACTTCTATGATGACCTGTCCGTGGCTACAACCCACATCTGGCACGACACCCTCAATGTCGTTAAGGCCCGGATGCCAGAGTTTGCCGACGGAGATCTCCGGGCCGAGTTCCCCCTCGCGGACGCCGATGAGCAGGGGGAAGAGGTTCCTGTCGAGGAAACCGCTGAGGACCCCGCGCGTCATATGGTGGATGTCGAGGACCTCGAGGTCGCACCTGGCCCCGAGGTCTAGAGCCCTCGTCATCCTCCTTTTATTTCTTTGTTTTTGGAATTTTGTAAGGCTGGGGAGCCCCAAAAAATACCCTTTGTAAAGCCTTTGTTTTTGGTAGTAATAAAAATTTTCTTTGGTTTCATCGAATCGCGCTCTACCATCTGTTTGTGAAGAATGCTCGTAAGATATCTCTACTTGCACCGTTGTGTTTTCATGTCAGATTGGCCATCTGTTTAGCGATCGTCCGTCGAGTTGATTTCGATCACTTGCTGACGAGCATGCCAAGCGCTGCCGAGGAGGTATCCCCATGGGCCCCGAAGTCGAGGGGAGATCGTTTAGACCTGGATAGACTTGATGCCCCTCACTGGGGTCTCGGATCCTCTGCAGGTGACGGGCAGAGCTCTATTCGCCGTATTTGTGCCGAGCGTGAGTGGCAGGCTGCCCGGTGGCCCTATGGGGGGTGCCATCTTTTGACTTCTAGCAATGCGAGCATCGACCACCAGCCGGGGATGACTGAGCAGGGTAGCTGCTCGGTTGCGTCTTGCGAGGGCTTTGATCCTTCAGGACGGGGATCGAGCGGGGTTACCGCCCGGCGCCTCTTGGCGAGGAATTCGGTCCTTAGCGCGGGAGAGGCTGTAGGAAGCCTGCCAAGGACCCTTGGCCGGGCAGGTTTTCTGTCCGGTGCCTCTTGGCGAGGGCCTTTGTCCTGACGGATAGCTGAGCGAGGGATCTTCAGGCTCGACTGCCTCTGGGAGGGCTTTCTGGCCCCTTGCGTTGCGGTAGGGAAGATACCCGCCAGGGACGACCGAGCAGGGTAGCTGCTCGGTTGCCTCTTGTGAGGGATTTGATCCTTAGCGTTAGAGGGGCTGTAAGAAGCCCACTAAGGATGACCGGGCAGTGAAGCTGCGCGGTTGCCTCTTGGCGAGGGCTTTGACCTCTGGCGTCGTGGGTAGGCAACTACCAGCCTGGGATGAACGAGCGGGGCAGCCACTTAGGTGCCTCTTGTGAGGGCTTTGATCCCTGGCGTCATGGGTAGGGAGCTACCAGCTAGAGTTGACCGAGCAGGGCAGCTGCTCGGTTGCCTCTTACGAGGGCTTTGATCCTTCAGGACGGGAACCAAGCAGGGTTACTGCCCAGTGCCTCTTGACGAGGACTTTGATCCCTGTCGGTTGTGGTAGGAAGCTACCGGCCGGGGATAGCCGAGCAAGGAATCGACTGCCTTTGGGAGGACTTTGGTCCTTGGCGCGGGAGGGGCTGTAGAAGCCTACCAAGGACCCTTGGCCGGGCAGGATTACTGCCCGGTGTCTCTTGGCGAGGACTTTCGTCCTGAAGGATAGCCGAGCGAGGGATCCTCGGGCTCGACTGCCTCTGGGAGGGCTTTTTGATCCTTGGCGTTGCGGTAGGGAAGCTACCAGCCAGGGATAGCCGAGCGACAGTTGGGCTCGACTGCCTCTGGGATGACTTTCTGATTCCCGGCGTTGCGGTAGGGAAGCTACCCGCCAGGGATAGCCGAGCGACGGTTGGGCTTGACTGCTTCTGATCCCTGGCGTTGCGGTAGGGAAGCTACCCGCCAGGGATGACCGAGCAGGGTTGCTGCTGGGTTGCCTCTTGGTGAGGGATTTGAATCCTGGCGTTGCGAGTAGGGAAGCTACCGGCCAGGTATAGCCGAGCAGGGTAGCTGCTTTGGCTAATTCTTCGTGAAGTGTAACCCGACCATCCAGCTGTAGGCATGGGGAACAGGAACGGTCGCGGCGACTGTGCGCGTAGCATGTGCATTGAATGTGGGGGGAGGCGAAGCGCTAGGGGCGCGTCGTTTCGATTCCACCAGAGAAGGCTTGATGACCGCCGCATGGCAGCGACTTTTTGGGTGAAAGCGGGCGACTGTTGAGCTCCGTTAGGGCGCAGTGGGCTATATAAGGCTGAAGGAGTACTGGTCCTTCCATCCTTCATAAACAGGTCGTCGAAAATGCAAGACTTCCCGTTTACCATCTCCGACATCATCCACTTCGAAGACGTGTACCTTTACGACCATAACTGCACCGAGGACACGGTGTAGTTGGTCTATGGGAGCATCGAGGACCATTTCGGCCGGCTGCTCCCCCGACGCTCCTCCCTGCTGCAGCTGCTGATGTACTCCATCTGGAGGGCATCGCCGGGGCTTTACAACCCCCTGTCCGAGCAGCTCTATGACGAGGCCGTGAGCAAGCTACGGTCCCTGAGGCGCTTCGACCTGATCTCCATGAACCGGTTGCTCGCTCGGAGGTGCTCGTCCGTGAGTGCTATGAGTTGAGGCTCGGGGTCAACGCGTGTGGGGGGAACCAAGGGGAGAGGTTGGATCTCGTGAGGTCTCGGCTGGTGGAGATCTTTGCCGAGTATCATGAGCAGTGCTCTCTGCACCCCCTTCCCCCGCTATTGTAATTTTCTTTTTCTTTTTGTATGTATGACTGAGGAGCCCATAATACCTTTTGAATAAACAAGGTTTTTCCTTCTTTTTTGCAATGTTCCGTTGATCTTTATTAAATCAACAACAGACCCTAGGAAGAGTTTACATTGCCCTAAAAGAAAAGTGCAGGGTAGTAGATGATTTCGTTGGCTCGGCCCGAGCTCCTTGGAGGACTGTTGGCCTCCGTGCTTGGCACAGGGTACGGGGCTCCCTGAGTTCCGTACTGGCCGTCCGCCGAAACGAGCATGATCTGACCGATGGTCAGGTCAGCGAGAGGGCGATGCTGCTCCTGCTCGCGGTCGGCCTGCCGTTTGTCCCTCAAGTATGCGGCGAGGTGTCCCAATCGGATGAGCTCTTCGATGTAGTCCCTGAGTTGCTTGCACTCCTCCGTGGTATGGCCCAGTGTCCGGTGGAAAGCGTAGTAAGGGCCCCGGGTTCGCTTCGCGGCCTGACGCGGGATCGGAGGGAACTTGAAGAACCCCTCATTCTGGGCCTCCTCTAGCAATACTGCGAGGGAGACGTTGAGGGGGGTATACTTCTGGAACTTCGGGTGATAGGGCTGCTGACGCTCCGGCCTCTCCTCCCGAGCCCTCTTCTTCTGGTTGGATCGTTCTGCTCGGGGGAGGTTTGCGTTCACCTCTGATTCCAGCTGAACCTCGCGCTCGGTCTACGCCTTGACCTCGGCCATGGTCTTGGGTTGTGCCAACACGAAGGAGCATAATCACTCCTTGTGCCTTAGACCAGATCTGAGCGCCGTGATGATGGTCTCGTCCTGGTGCTCGGGGACCTAGAGAAGAGCGTTGTAGAAGCGGATGATGTAGGCCTTGAACGTCTCCTTGTCCCCACTCTTAACCGTGAAGAGGTAGTCGACCGTGCGCTTCTGCCGACGGTTACCAACGAAGTGGCCGAGGAACTGAGTAGCCAGCTCGTCAAAGGTCGAGATTGAGCGGGGCTTGAGCCCCCGGAACCAGTCCCGACCTGCGCAGATGAGGGTGGCCGGGAAGGCCCAGCACTGGGCAGCGTCGGAGTGGTCCTGGAAGCTCATCCCCGCGGTGAAAGCGTCCAAATGGTCCTTTGGGTCGGTTTTCCCGTCGAACAGAGAGACCTTTAGGGGCTTGTTGCGCGAGGAGACGTGGACGGCGAGCAATCCCTCGGTGAATGACTTTGTGAGTGAATCGTAGGCGTACTTAACCCCGTCGCTCGAGGGGTGAACCTCCCGGCGCATGCCCTCGATCTTCTTCTCGAGGGCGTTGAGTCGACCGTGGTATCCCGAGGAATCGGCACCTTGGGATCCCTGGCCTCTGCTGCGGGTGACCTCCGTATGGGAGCGGCCCCGGTTCCTCTCGATGAGGTGCTTCAGATCCCTGGGCGAGGTGGCTCTCGAGCCGTCGATGTGAACCCCTTCTGTGCGGCCCCGCCGAGGGGGGTGGTGTCGACCATTCCTGTGGACAAGTGAGGTGACTGACATCTCCTCAGGGGGATAAGGGTCGTGAGGAGGCTCGAGGCGAGACGTTCTGGCGGCGGACCTTGGTGTGGAGCCGTGGGGCGCCCAGCGGGCCTCAGGGAGTACCGGCGCGAGAGATTTGTGGCCAGGAGTCGTAGCCTGCTGGTGGTCAGCCATCCCGACGGGGGCAGAGCCTTCTGGAGGCGGTGGAGCGGCGATCTGGGGCCCAGGCCCGGGCGCTTGGACGCCGACGAGCGCCTCCACGAGGGACTGTAGCCGATCTATCCGGCTGGCGAGGGTGTTGATGATGGTCGCTGGAGAAGGCTCATCCACGCCTTCGGTGAGTTGAAGGTGGCGGCTGGTATCGGGATCTTCAGTATGGTTGCTCGCTATGCGGACGGAGATCGGAAGGCCAACTTTGTTTTTATGGAGTTTGGATTCCCACAGACGGCGCCAACTGATGGAGGTCTTTTTCGGGTCTCCGTCAGATGTTGTCTTCCGTTGATCTCCCGGTGGATTTTGGTGGTGATCTTCTGTTGCGTGTGGATCTCAATGGGTTTTGGTGAGATTGGTGATTTGAGGAGTTTAGCGCCGAGTACCTGCAAAGAAGTCCCGGGGTGGTTTGGTACCACCGAGAACCCTCCGACGATCAAGTTAGTGCTAGATCCGAGCAGAGTAACGGCTAAGTAGAATTAAAAATCGCTTACTTGACCCCTCTATGATGGGGGTTTATATAGTGGCGGCAGCACGCAGCAGCGGGTGCGAGAATCTCGCCAGCACTTACGCTCCCGACGCCATGCCCGTGTAAAGATCGGATCGCCCGTTAATGGGGATCGTGATGGCGTGGAACGTGGAATGTTGCTGGCGAAGAATCTGCGCATGGGGAATCTGCGCATAGCGAGATTTGCGGAGCGGCGGTTACGCCTGCGAGTGGTGGAGTCGGTCGGTTGGGGGACCGAGGAAGAAGGCATCAGCTGGGAGCTCGGGGAGGAGCGAGAGGACCGAGGAGTCTTGGTCCTGTGGCAGCTCGGGGCGAGCTGAGAGGCCGAGGAGGCCAATTTCCAGGGGCTCTGAGGAGAGCCAGCTTGTGCTCGCAGGCCGGGTACAGGGATGGCCTGGTCAGTCCCTGCGGGCCCTTTCTTCTGAGCTCTGAGACACGTCATCTTCCACGTGTCATGATCTGCGAGGTCGCCAATATTGAGCATCATCACCGACAGACATGAAATCAAGGACAATAGACATCCCGTCTTTCTTAGGTATTAAAACAATTAACAAGAGCGTTATCAATATTTTCCACAAAACAAGTATTATAATAAAGATCCTCAAATATCGATCGAAAGCAAGTCATTTCTTTGACGCTAGACTCTAATTCCTGATAATAGAGAGAATAGAAAACCCAGCGCGCGGTTTTCTCAGACCGCATGGTCAAACATCTTAGTTTTACTAAATGGGGTATCTCGAGGAGAAAGATCCAATGAAGACGCAGGGTAAAGAAGGGGCCGGCAGTCGATCAGCATCATCCGAGAAAGATTTAGATCTACAAAAGACTGACTTAAAATGATCCACAGAAATCATTGGAAATGCGCTAATCTGCTCGTTGATGAGTATTATCTATCATTGAAGACTGCAATATATGGTTTTTCCTCTTTCTATTATAAGTAAAAAAAATTCAACAAAAAAGATTATTATCTAGCACCAATTTAATGTGATTATTGACAAGAGTCTTCTTTAGCAGCATGGATATGTGCTATCAAATTTTCGGGTGTTGCTTGGTTGTCGAGAAACTAAAGTCGGGCTCAGGGAAATATCATAACTTTTTTTTTCTTTTTTCTTTTTCCCTATGAAACAACATTTTCTCAGTTTGTATTTGAGAAAACTTAACTAATTTCTGCGCTTTGGACTTCAGAAAGAAGCCTTAATTTGAGGTAATTGAATTCATCCATACCTTTGTACCAACAAAGGATCAATTATTTAATCTTTCTTATCTATGCTTTACTTTAAAAAGACCACAGATTTTTCATTTTTCCGCAGAGGCAACATGCGCCGATAGATGCTAAGGGCATGTTATTCAATTAGAACTTTCATATAGAACTGGTACTTTTAAACATTGGCATTTTGTTGGACTTTATTAGAACTGAAACTTTTTCTTGGGATTCCGGAACAATTAGAACTGAAAACTAGAATTGATATCTAGAACTTTTTTGTAACGTTTTACTTATGCTTCATCCTTTCGTTTTATTTTATATCTATTGTAAAGTAAAGTTTTATGCCTACATCCTATTTCATATTTTTATGTGACATCCCGCTTTATTTATTTACACTATTTTCTAGCGAACTTAATTAATTAGCATTTATGTTTTATTAGTTTATATATAACAATCGGTGACAACAACAACAACAACAACAACTGAGCCTTTTATCCCAAGCATATGGGGTAGGCTACATGAACCAACATGAGAATCACGCTGGGTCCAGCACATGAATCCTCTGCCTCCACTCACTCCTATCGAACAATATACTTTCATTGAGTCCTTTGGCAACCATATCGTTTCGTATCACCTCCATCCATGTTTTCTTCGGTCTCCCTTTTGCCCTTTTGCCATTGCTCATATCGAGAGTATCTATTCGTCGAACCGGTGCTTCTATAGGTCTGCGTCGCACATGGCCAAACCATCTTAGCCGGTTTTCCCGTATCTTCTCCTCCACAGGTGCGACATCAACTTTTGTACGAATATCCTCATTTCGCACCTTATCTTTTCTAGTGTTACCGCACATCCAACGAAGCATGCGCATCTCCGCTACGTGCATCTTCTGTGTATGATGCTTCTTAAGAGCCCAGCATTCTGTACCATATAATAAGGCAGGCCGAATAGCGCTCCGATAAAACTTCCCTTTCAATTTTAACGGAAAGTTACGATCACACAAAATCCCTGTTGCACTCCTCCATTTCAACCAACCAGCTTGGATCCTTTAATTAACATCACTATCGATCTCCCCATTCTTTTGGATGATGGAATCTAGATATCTAAACTGGTCGCTCGGTGATATCTCTTGCCCTTCCAATGTTATACCAATATGGTTTTGACTTCTCTGGTTACTAAATTTGCAATGCATATATGCTGTCTTGGACCTGCTCAATCTGAATCCCCGAGATTCCATTGTTTGCCTCTATAATTCCAATTTGGCATTAACCCCTGCTTTCGTCTCATTTACTAGAACAATATCATCAGCGAATAGCATACACCAAGGTACCTCATCTTGGATAGTTTTAGTAAGCTCATCCATCACGATGGTAAACAGGAATGGACTTAATGCAGATCCTTGATGTAAACCAATAGTAATCGGAAAATCACTCGTTAAGCCGCCGCAAGTTCTGACATTTGCCACTACTCCGTCGTACATATCCTTGATTATGTCAATATACTTGACGGGGACCCCCTTCTTCATCATTGTCCCCCATAATACCTCTCTAGGTATCTTGTCGTACGCTTTTTCTAAATCAATAAATATCATATGCAAATCTCTTCTCTTCTCTTCTCTCGAAAACGCTCGACAAGTTGACGAAGTAAATGAATAGCCTCTGTCGTTGATCGTCCAGGCATGAACCCAAACTGGTTTTCTGTTATCTTAATATCCTTCCTTAGCCTGTGTTCAATCACTCTCTCCCAAAGTTTCATGGTGTGACACATAAGTTTTATTCCCCGGTAGTTTGAGCAACTTTGAATGTCACCCTTGTTCTTATAGATAGGTACAAGGATACTTTTTTTCCATTCATTTGGCATCTTTTTTGTCTGCCAAATCTTATTAAACAGATCTGTCAGCCATTTAACGCCTATTTCTTCTAAGCATCTCCAAATCTCGATAGAAATCCCGTTAGGGCCAACCGCTTTTCGTAAACTCATTCTGTTCAAAGCTTCTTTAACCTCAGGTAGTCTTATTTTACGCATGAAATGACGGTTTATATCTTGAGATTGAATGACAAGTCCATCCAAATTCTTAGTAAAACTCTCATTGAACAATTTGTCAAAATAATCTCTCCATCTTTCTTTGATATCCTCATCTCGAACTAAAACCTTCTGATTTTCATTTTTGACACACTTCACCGCACATAAGTCTCTAGTCTTCTTTTCCCGCATCCGAGCAATCCGGTATATATCATTTGCAGCCTCTTTAGTGTCTAATTTCTCGTACACCTCCTTTTAGACCTTAGATTTAGCTTCCCAAATAGCTTTCTTAACTTCCTTTTTAGCCATTTTGTACTTCTCAAATCTCTCCACATCTCTACTTTTCTTTAAATTTTTATAAGAATCCCTTTTAATTTTAATAGCAGCCTTTACATCTTCATTCCACCATGATATGTCCTTAGATGGTGGAGCACCACTTCTTGACTCACCAAGTAGATCTCTAGCTACCTTCTTGATACAACTAGCCATTTTGTTCCATGTTTTGTCTGGATCATCTTCTGACTGCCAATCCGCTTCTTGGACAACACGATCTATAAAAGTCTTTTGGTTACCTTCTTTCAAACGCCACCATTTAATTCTAGGCTTTATCTTACGTCTAATCTTCCTAGGTTCTCTTCTAAATCGAAAATCTAGAACTAAAAGTCTATGTTGAGTGGTTACACTCTCACCTGGCACTACCTTATGGTCGATACAACAACCTCTATCCATTCTTCTCGTCAGAAAAAAGTCTATTTGACTAGCACTTGATCCGCTCCTAAAAATGATAAGGTGGGACTCTCTTTTCCTAAACCAGGTGTTTGCTAAGATCAAGTCATAAGATAAGGCAAAATCTAGAATCGAGTCACCTACTTCATTCCTTTGTCCGAAACCAAAACCTCCATGGATAGTATCAAACCCACTACGATTAGTACCTACATGTCCATTAAGATCACAACCAATAAATAACTTCTCTCCACTAGGTATACTTTGCACCACCTCGTCTAAATCCTCCCAGAATAGACGCTTACTAGCGTCATCAAGACCTATCTGTGGTGCATAAGCACTAATAACATTAAAGATCTCTCCACCTAGAATAAGCTTAACCAGTAAAATTCTATCACCTTTTCTCCTAATCTCAACTACATCCTCAAGCAACCGTCTATCTATGATTATGCCTACCCCATTACGATTTTTATCTCTACCCGTATACCAAAACTTATAACCCCAAGGCTCTATGACTCTACTCTTTTCACCTACCCACTTAGTTTCTTGCAAACACATAATACCAACTCTCCTCCTAATCATCACCTCCACTAATTCTATTAGTCTACCCGTAAGGGAACCTATGTTCTAGGAAGCTAGACGGATCCTATAAAACCCTTGCTTATTTGTCACTACACCCGGGGTCCGATATAGCGCGCCGTTTCTGGACGACGACCCTTACTTATTTGTCACTACACCCGGGGTCCGATGTAGCGGGCCGTCTCTGGACGACGACCCTTGCTTATTTGTCATTACACCTGGGGTCCGATGTAGCGCGCCGTTTCTAGACGACGACCCTTGCTTATTTGTCACTACACCCGGGGTCCGATGTAGCGCGCCGCATCTGGACGACGACCTAAAAGCTCTTGCATACTTAACACTACACCCGGGATCCGATGTAGCGCATCGCTGAGTAGGGGACGCCTCAACGATATTCTTATTATGGTTCATGTCATAGAATGTGACAAAGTTTTACGGTGGGTTTACATTATTTTAAAAATAGTTTAAATTAAAAATTAGGAGTATAAATTATATTAGTATCATGTCAAACTAAAATTCATAACATCAATAAACTTCGGTTATACATTTATAGTATTAAATCCATAATGGTGCGTGTTTTCCATCGGCGTACATAGCAGCTGCTATGGAATCTTTCAAAGTTTCTGCATCTATTCTTTATGTCTGTTAACTCTATAAATCGACGTGCTCATCAGAACCAATATCAAGAGATGCAACATTTCACAGAGCTTCGTCTGGAATATCATAAATACCAAAATTATAGTTTGAGTTCTCCAACCTTAAAAAATTAAGTAGTCCAACACAGACCATCTATTTTTGTGTGTTATATCGAAATTCAGGAGGTCGTGTCTTGAAAATAGTAAATCTTGCTTCGGAAACACCAAAGATAGCTTTCTAAGCTAATCTCTATTAATACATAATAAATAAAAATATAACCCATCCATGTAAATAATAATCTAAAAAATGTTTGATTTAAATAATAATTTTTTAATGAAAAATGTACATAATAAATTTATAAACATTTACAAATGAATAACCTTGGATGCAGTGGCGGAGCCGCGATATCAAGTTAAGGTTGGAGAAATTTATAGACCGAAACTTGAAATAATGATTAAGTTCATTATTGATTACTTTTTTCTCTGGAAGTACTTTATTTAACATAAAAATAGGTATTTTTTATTTAAATTTCGGTAAATATATTCATTGAAAAAAGGAGCAAAACTCAAATGTTAGTTTTCAATCAGCTTTTTTCATATATTTGTGGGATTATGATTTAACTTGAGCTAGGTTATGACATGTGAAACACATGGCAATAACGAGCATTCTGCTTTTATTTTATAAGTTATAAGGGTTTTTTTTCCCGAGAGAAAATTATACATAAAGCATCGTTTAATTAAGTTGATTCGATAACTGAGAGAGAGAGAGAGAGGGAGAGAGAGAGGGAGTAATAATCCAGTAAGACGCTTTCTTATATAAGATAAATGAGACACGCTCTATAACACCCTATCCATGTGTATTTTACACCGTTCACCGTGATTTACATGTCACGCATACCGTACGTATCAATTTTCATGAGATTTCTACACCTCTAGCATGCACGATCGATGATATCATTTCTCAGACTGCCGAGAGACGTTCATTTTTCGTTCACTTGATCGCGCGTGCTAGAGATGTAGGAATCTCATGAAAATTGATACGTAGAGTATGCGTGACGTGTAGATCACGGTGAATGGTCTGAATCGATGACATACAGTGGGGTAGAGTGTTACAGAGTGTTACAGAATGGTCTGGATCATTACCCCCCTCCACACACACATATACAGAGAGACAAAATAATGAAGAAAAGATGTCCTAGAAGGGTTTTTCGTTAGGTGGCGTCGAAAAATACACCTTCTAACATTTTATTCAATGATCAGCATCCATCATCATCTTTATCATCTAAGATGCGGACACACCAAATTTCATTTGATTTACAACTTTTTCACCGTTGAATTAACAGTGCAAAAAATTCTATTAGTCGTAAATCATTAATTTTGCACATACTAAATCAACGGTGAAAAAGTGGCAAAATCATTTGAAATTTGGTTTGTTCACATCCTAGATGATAAAGATGAAGATTAGGATGCCGATCGTATGGAAAAATTGGGGAGGGCTTATTTTTTCAAAGAGGAAATTCCCTGCTATGGCACTTACCTATATTATTATTATTATTATTATTATTATTATTATTATAGATGGGTCCGGGCATAAACTAAGAAATTCACGCATCATTCTTAAATTAAAATTTTTTGAACATTTTCGACGATCCGAACTGGTCATCTTGATCTAAACGGTGAAATATACGGATACGCCGAAATTCGTATGGTTTCGAAATCGTTTGCATATTAATCTAAGTATACCAAAAATTCATGGTTTATCGTATATACCATGAATTTTGGTATACTTAGATCAATATGCAAATGATTTCGAAACCACACAAATTTCGTTGTGCCCGTGTATTTCACTGTTTAGATCAAGATGACCGGTTCGGATCGTCGAAAATGTTCAAAAAATTTCGATTTTGGAATGATGCGTGAATTTCTTAGTTTAGGACCGGACCTAAAAGATCCCCTCTCTCTCTTTCTCTCTCTCGGACCGGACCTAGAGTATCCTCTCTCTCTCTCTCTCTATATATATATATATATATATATATATATATATATATATATATGCCATCAATCTAGATCCAGATAGGTCGGACGTTGATGATGCTCGATATCGGCGATCTCCCAGATCGTGACACGTGGTAGATGACGTGTCCCAGAGCTCAGAAGAAAGGGCCTGCAGGGGACGACCAGGCCAACCCTGTGCCCGACCCGCAAGCACTAGCTGGCTCTCCTCATAGCCCCCATGCACAAATTGGCTTTCTCGGCCTCCCAGCTCGCCTCCAAGCTATCACAGGACCAATATGCTTCGGCTCTCCCGCTCACCCCCGAGCTCTCCGGTCGAGGTCATCTTCCTCGGTCTCATCGACCGACCAATGGTGCCACTCGTGGGCGTAACCGTCGCTCCACGAATCTCGCCATGCGCGAGATCTCCGCCGGCCACATCCCACGTTCCATGCCATTACGATCCCCATTAACGAGCCTTTCTCGCCATTAATGGGAAGGTCCGCTTATCACGCGGGCGTGACGTCGGGAGCATAACAGCCGGCGTGATTCTCACGCCTGCCCCTGCATGCCGCCGCCGCTATATAAACCCCTCTCCTAGAGGGATCAAGTAAGCCATTTTTACTCCACTAAGCCGTTACTCTGCTCGGATCTTGTTACTGACTTGATCGTCGGAGGGTCCTCGGTGGTACCAAACCACCCCGGGACTTCCTTGCAGGTATTCAGCGCAAGTCTCCTCCAACGCATTGAGATCCACACATCGCAGGAGAACAAATCCCAGCCGTCAATCGCAGCCATCGGCAGATCAACGGGAGACAACATCTGAAGGAGATTCCACCCTCCATCAGACGTCTACCCTCAGCTATACATAGATCCGCCCCTGCGTAAATACATGCATGTATGGAAAATATTTTATCGCATTGGCTTTGTTTTATATCAAAAAAAAGGAATAACAATAAAGATGAACTAATTTTCCTTTTGATATCATCTTCTTAGAAATACAAATAGATCAGAGATAAAAAAATGTCTCAAATTACAAATTAAATAGAGAACAATTAAAATAAAGTGTACAATTTTACTATTTTTTATGATCTTCAATTATGTAAGTTGCATATTAGGTTTACCTTTCTGAAATAAACTTTCTCAAAATTATTGTATATATCATATTGAAAAAATAAATTATTTTAACAAAGTATATGAATGTATTATCTGTTCAATAAAACATATGAAAAAAGGTAATCCATACAAATTGTAGGAATAGATCGCACAACGTAAACAATAAAAAAATTATAAAAAGATATAAATGTTAATTTCTGAGGTTTACCTTTGATTCGATATTCATTGCTCTGAAGAAGAGCAAGAAAGAAATCAGAAAGAGGTTGGGTGAAAGGGGGAAATGGGGAAGAAGAAACCCTAGAAAAAAATTAAAAGATAATTTGTGAAGAGAGAAGAAGAAGAAAGTTGTAATTTGATGATCAAGTTCAGGAAAACTTATGGGGATAATTTTGAGGGATGAGATTGAAAAGTCGTTATATAGTTGAACAAAAGTTAGAACTTTTGACTCATCTGTTCTAGCTTTAGTTCTATCCATGACTAACACAAAAATTAGAAATTTTAATTCCAGTTTCAATTGACTAACATCATAAGTTTTATTATCCCGGCATGTTCCAATTCCACTCATTAGTGCCAATCGACTAAGCCCCCTAAAAGAATAAATTACAATAAAATGGATGCCTTTAACTAGTTTAATTGTGTATGACATTTATTTGAAAGGAAGAAAGAAGTTTCAAGCAATAAATTTAATATATCAAGTTCAATGACGTATAGGAATTTACAAAATTCAGCAATATCAACATGAAAACAACCGAAACATTTATTGGGCTTGAAAATTTACTATTACTAAAATTTGCCCAAATTATAGAATGAACCTTAAATTTGTCTATCAATTTTAATTTCGAGACATACAAGTAACCTAGTATTTGGCATATGCGATAATGATATCATAGGTCATACCCTTAAAAAATCTTTGAAATAGTTTTTAAAAGAATTTAGTTATTGATGGAGGTCAGAAGCTCCCTCATGTTGTCCTCCGTCGATCTGACTGCGAGTGATTTTGGATGGTTGAGATTCGCTTTGATAATTGTTGTGTGGACCTCAATGGGTTGTTGGATGTTGTTGACACCGAGCTACCTGTAAGGAAAGTCCTGGAATGGGAAACAACCGTAGGACCCTCCGACGATCAAGTTAGTACCATGGGATTAGAGCAGGGTAGCGGTGTATTACAAAGACTTCCAGTTACCCAAGTCTTCTAAAAAAGGGGTTTATATAGCGGCCGCATGGAGCGAGCCGTCACGAGATCCTCGCTGTTAGTTATGCCCATGCATTACGCCCGCGTTAATGGCGGGATTCGCTCATTAATGGTGGGACGTGCCAGCGTGGGACACAGAACGTGGGGCGGTGCATATCTCGCTTTGGCAAGATACACGGAGCCGTTGCGGAGTCGTTTGGACTCCGCGCACCCAGTTGATCGGGGAAACAAAGGAAACTCGGCTCGATAGATGGCTCGGAGATGATCCGGGAGGCCGAGAAAGCTCAGCCCTGCAACAGCTCGGAGACGAGTAAAGGGGGTGTAAGTTCGGCAGCTTGGGCAGCTCGGGGGCGAGAAGTGGGGGTGCGAGCTCGGAGACGAGACCCCGAGAAAAGTCCCCAATGCACCACACTGATTCTACCTTCGCAGACCCCAGGAGCCTAGTGGGATTACGTGGACGATACGTCATCTGCTATGTGTCGTAATCTGGAGAATTCCCGTTCATGAGCCTTATCACTGGCCCCCACTCTCGTCATGACCTATTTGTGGGTCAGGGTCGAGAGTGGTAAACCCAGTTTTTAACGATTCAGTTTAGGAATCCCGGGCCATCTGATGACGGCGGGACATTTTGGTGGCTACTCCTCTCGGATCGCTAGGCCCACGAAGCGGCTTACGGAACGCCTTGGTTACCGCGTGTATCTTTGGTGACGTCGGCGGATCGGTGAAATGATTTTGCTTTTAAATAGGGAGCGTTGTTTCGCTCGATCGTCGATTAGGCTACGCACCACGTGCCCAACATTGGTTGGCGGGGCGTGAGAGGCTGTCACCGATTCCTGCCGTAAGGGGATGTTTCTAATGGCCGATCGCCATGTAGAGCCTCGACAGCCGCTAAGTGCGACGCTTCATTTTGGCGAGAATAGATTTAGGTCGTAGGATGTTCTCTTTGGAGTGTATAAATAGGAGGAAGTTATTCCAGGGCCGACACTTTTCCTTAGTTGTCTCTCGTCGTTTGAAAATTGCCTGGTGCACATCTGCTTAGGTCGGATCTTCCGCTAAATTTTTCTTGGCCAACCCTTTCCTTGAATCATGTTAAATGCCTTTCTCCGAGGTATCTGTGGATGTAATAGGGGTAGAATCGAGTGATGATGTCTCAGTTTCTGGGGCTGAGTCCAGTGGGTCTTCCTCCTCCTTGGCTTCAGATAGCCGAAAGAGTTCTTCCTCTTCATCATCTATGTCTTCTGGTCAGACTCGCCCCAGGGCTAGTGTCGCCATTGTCTCTCGCCGTTGGGCGGCGAAAAGGGTCCCCAAGGTGCGCATCAGGAATACCCGCGCTGCACCCTCAGTCTTGAATCGTCTAAACGAGCTTTCGGACATCCGGGCTCGATTTCATATCCCCTCTGGCTATTCACTCCGTCTGGACAGGGAGGGTGAGCGGGCAAACCAGGTGCAGGATAAGGAGATTGCCCTGTATCTGGAAGCATTCCGGACAGGGATGCGTCTGCCCTTCTCGTCAAAGATTTATACCGTGCTTCATTATTTCCGTTTTGCCCTGGGCCAGCTAGCGCCGAACTCGTGGAGGATCCTCCTCGAGTTTCTAGTTCGGTTAAAATTTGATCGGATTCCCTTTGATTTGAGCCTCCTTGTAACATCCCTAAACTTTCTATATAAAATTTTTGTAAAGTACAGAAAGGAGTACCTTAGCTGAGCACAACTTAAAAGTATTTCTTGTTTGAGAACAGCAAGAAAACACTTGTAACTCATTGGTAAAGTCTTGCACTGCTGTGACATAGCCCCTGTGTTCGAATCCACTCAGCCACATATTATTTTTGCTGATCTTTCATTTAAACTTTTTGGAAGCCCAAAATTTTACACGTGCAATACACGTAAAAATGAAAAGTCTCAAAAAAATCAAACATGTGTAAATTGATAATTAAGCAGCCTAGGACACGTGGCCCCAATTCAAAGCCCATCCCCCCACAAATGACTGGCCAAGATGCCTCTGTGGCCGGCGCCGTCGGTCCTAACTGTAGCTAATGCTTCAACTTTTTTTTACCCTAACACCTCTTGGACTCCACCACTAACCCTAATCTGTTTGTTTTCCCTGCATATTTCCAGAGAATTAAAATGAGACATTAATCCAAAATGTTAATGCATTTTAATTTCATTCTTCAATGCCCTAAACCCTAATTTCTTCTATAAATACCACCCTGCACCCTAACCCTCCTTATTCAGAAATCATTTGCCGAAAATCTCTAAATTTTCTAAGTCCGAGAAGTTGTACAAGTGGAGTTAGCTCAAGGTCAAGTTGCGGCGACGACTCGGGACAAATCCGACGACCCCGCGACTCCACGACGCTTGCAAACCCATTCTCTACCTCCCCTCTCTCTTCTCAATCCATAAGTTCCAACTCCTATCCTTTCTTTCTATTTTAAATCAATCTTCTATTAACACTCGTCAAAAGTGGAGTTAATCCGACTTCCGATTTTAATTTCTTTAAAAACTCAACTTTTCTTAACCACAAATTAACCATCTATTCATATCTTGTTTAGCAACCATTAAACAACATTTAGAACAAGTTTCAATTCAAAATAAAATGCTATGCAACTTATATTACACTTCTTCGTTAAAATACCACCAAGTTTCACTACGACATTATTTCTTCATTTTGCTCATATTGCCTTTAGAAAACTCACGAAATAATGACCTATCCCATTACAAAACTCATCATAATATAGCACGATGGCTCGAAAACAATAGTTTTGGGACAAATGCAAATTTTACATTAAAATACCATAAACTCTCACAAACCGTATTCTTTAAATTGTTTTAATTAATTCCTTACGAATAAGCCTCTACAACCCATTTTGGGGAATCCGATCGGGATGGTGCGGGTTATCGCACGTCCTCGGGACTAGTAGAGCGAGATGCAGACCTCCTCACAGAGCATCCGATCTCGATAAAATTTTTAATACAATCTTTAAGAATAATGTGATTTTTATTTAATAAATAATTTCTATTTTTAATAATTATATATATATATATAAATATTATCAAAATAGCTATTTTAAATATATAATGTATTCCGTGTTTTCTAAATCAAAAGAAAAGAATCACAAAAGTTTATGAAAATACCATCAAGAATTAATACAAATCAATTTACACGAAAATACCATATACTATTCAATTTAGATTTATATCCACTAGAATATCATATCTTATAAAATTACATCAATGAAAACCCTAAAGACAATAAACAAATACTTAAGGTCTATTTTGAAAATATATCAAAACTATTTTTCATAAAACCCCCTCAAGTTATATCAAATTACAATAAAGACCCTAGTAAATATAGGTTTAAGCGAAACCAATTCTCTTGAAGCTCAGGGAGCCGGAGAAAGTGGGTGCTTTCCTATTTAAGGTAGACAATTAAAAATGGGGTTATCAATACGGTAATTGTCTTGGAAAAAAACATAAATCCTGCCGTCCATATGCAGCAGTTACCGATAACTCCAAAACTAATTCAGGAATTCAATTCTGTTTAAGAGTCTGACTCAATCGGAGTCTCGGTCTAATCTGAATTCAATCTGAAAACAAATCCATCTTTGAATACAATTCATATATAACTCAAATGCAACATGAATCCATTTATACCAGAATACAATCTATATCAACATGAACATGACTTGACCGAACAATGGATATACATTGACCTATCTATATGGCTATCCGTTTACATCTTTATCCGTTTACATGAATTACTAATATCATAGTTTCGGCAAGTCTTACATCTATTAAACAAAATAATACAAAATACATTACGGGGTTTTAAAGGGGGTAGACCGGTACGGAATGTGTTAAAAGTGGCACGAGATGGTCATTAAAAGATGTAACTAAACATCCGTACCGTTGTCCCGTGGTTTTGTCGACGGGGCCTTGCACTACGGGTTACCTTAGTCTACGGTGTAAATTGGACTCCTCTCGTATACACTGGCATATTCTGTAACAAGCTACAAACAACTGCGTTAACATAACAATCAAACATTATACGATTATATTCTTTCGTATCTGTCTATTCTATTCTATCTCTCTTTTGGGACTTACCGAGCGATTGTTCGATGACGACATTCCTTTTCTATTCTTTCTTTGGAATGTTGTCAGGAGGACCCGGCTCTCTAGAGATGGAGCCTAGCTCAGATGACTTAGAGCAGTTTGCAGAAGACCCCAAGCTCTAGACACTTGTATATACTTTTATTTTCACTTCATGTCATTATTTGGGTATTGCTTTCCAGTCTTGTATTTTACTTTCCAGCATTATATTGTAAAGGTTGTTTAATATATAAAAAATTGCTGTTCTTTTACATCTCAGGTCTTTCTTGTGCACATTTACATTATATTGCTTATTTACGCTTAGCGTATTGACTTCTGTGTAAATACGTCGCGTGGCCTGCCACGTCCCCTTATCCATACACCGGAAACCGGGGCGTGACACTCCTCCTTTCTTTTCTTTGCTATAAAAATCACCCCGGTACTCGTAAAGAAGAGCCGAGTTGGGTGTATATTTCGTTTAAAAAACGTAATGGTAGGGCAGTCGGGTCGGGGATAGTTGTCGTCCCTTCTTCCATCCACGAATGGAAGGAGAAGTTCGTTTTCGTCGGGCCACTGGAGGGTGAGGATAGGCCTGTGATCACCCGGTAGCACCGGACCGATTTCCCGAGGGTGAGGCATTCGAACGCCCCCGAGATGAGGGTGATGTCCCAGTAGGAACCGATCCAGTGGGCTGATGTCCTGCTCTCCGAGCAGGTACTGAGCTGGGCTGGACTCAATCCCGTGCATTTTTTGGGTAAGTTAGGGATTTTGTCGATCTGTTTATACTTCGCCAAAATTCTTTTATCGTTTCTGCATCGCTGACCTCTTTCTTATGTTTTCCTCGCAGAGCCCATGGACGATTGAAAATCATGGCTGCCAAGGCTCAGGGAAAGAAGACTGATGGCGCAAGCTCATCCCGACCAGGTCCGAGTGCTGCTCTTCGGCAAGCTCCTCCGGCCAGGGCTTCCGCAGCACCACTCATCCCGGAGGAACGTCGCGGAGGAAGACAGAAGCATACGCGGGATCCGGCGCCTCGGGCTAGGGCAGAGGTGCCGCATCCCCGCACCCCGCCGCCGAATCCCCCTTCAAGAGGCAGAAGCGGGTGGTTTCTCGGCCACCCCCTGCCGGGATCCAAGTGCGGGAGGGTGACTTTTGCATCACTGTGCCCTCGGGGCTCTCTGTAGCCGATAGCCTGCTGGCGGACATGAAGAAGGCGGCTGGGGCCAAGATTCCCCGGGGCAACATGAAGGCCGAAGTGGCCGTTGTTCCCCACCGAAGGACGCGACCGGGACGTTGGGACGTCAGGCCTGAAATTCGAGAGCAGATACTAATTGGTGCTATCCGTCCACCTCTCCGAAGATGCCAAGTTGATTTATGGCACCATGTATCGAAGGTTTAAACGGATGCGGCCGATATAGCAGACTTCGTCAGATTCCCCCTCTTTTGAGAGGTTTTTGATTGTGGGGACGCTCTTCCCTGCAGGCGCAAGCCCCTGCAGTTAATTACGCCACCGTATCGCGGTAACAACTTTCTCCTTCTCCAGATGGTCACTTCGTGTCGTGGGTGTTTGTTTTGTTCTTGGTTGCCCGTGGATTGTATAGGGAGACTAATTTATGTTGTCGCTCATAGGGCGTGAATTATTCCAAATCCGTATCTTCTTAGATTTGGGTTTAGGGGTTGGGTTTAAGGATACGTTAGCCTCATTTAGGACTAAGATCAATTTAAATGTTTGTTAAGGATACGTTAGTCTAATTTTAGACTAAGATCAACTTAACGGGATCGTTTAGATCCAACAAAAGAGCATTTGGACTCTATTGTTTAGCTTAGGGACATTGCGGTCGATTAGTTTAAGGACATTACGGTCCGATATTAGTTTAAGGACATTACGGTCCATGGGTTTAAAGGGACCCCACAGTCCGTAGTTTAAAGACATCGTAGTCTATGAAGTTTAAGGACATCGTAGTCTGTGGGTTTAAAGGGACCCCACAGTCCGAGGTTAAGGACATCGTAGTCCGTGGGTTTAAAGGGACCCCACAGTCCGAGGTTAAGGACATCGTAGTCCTTGGGTTTAAAGGGACCCCACAGTCCGAGTTTAAAGACATCGCAGTCCGTGGGTTTAAAGGGACCCCACAGTCCGAGGTTAAGGACATCGTAGTCCGTGAGTTTAAGGACCCCACAGTCCGAGATTAAGAACATCGTAGTCCGTGAGTTTAAGGACCCCACAGTCCAGTTTAAAGACGTCATAGTCTATAAGATGTATAGTTGTCGGGACCCGTCACCTCTCTGAAGACGTTGAAGGATTATAACGACAAATATCAGAGAAGTAAAGAGATGTACCCTCGAACCGGTGTGGGTTAGTTGAAGGATCTGTAGTCCAGTTTGGGACTGAGATCTGTTGAATATTCGTGAGCAGGTGGGCTCAGTTCAATATAAGTTGAGAACTTATGGACGGAATTGGGCTAAGTCCATTAAGATTAAAATGTTTAACATTTTATTGTTCTGGGTTGTTGAACCCTTACTTGGGCTTGGCCCTTATAATAATGTTGAGTATTAGATCCTGACATTTTTTGTCTTGTATTGAATGCATAGCATTCATCAGAACAATATGTGTTCTGACAGCGTGCCACGTGGCGCGCCAGGCGCTTTGCGCTAATTAAAGAGCGCATTGCGCTTCTGCCAAGTAGTGCACACGAAGAGGACACGTGTCATGCTCTGCGCTATGCGCCAGTTTATAAGCGCATTGCGCTTTCAAATTGTGAGCGCGTCGTGCTAGTTTAGTGGCGCACCAGTGAGCGAAACGTGGCACATTTAGCACTGAGTGCCAGCCCATGAGCGCAGTGCGCTATTTCAGAAGCGCAAAGCGCAAGTTGCATATGTGGTTGACATATGGCACGTTTTGGCGCTGAGCGCCAGTCCAAGGAGCGCAAAAGCGCAGTTCATGAGTGCAAGGCACTTTTCAATAGCGCAAAGCGCATTTGATCAAATTTATGATCTGTGAACAAATTTATGTTCTTTTTTCTTAAAGGAGGCTTTGCCTCAAAATTCAAGAACAACAGTTCTTATTTTGAAAGGGGTTTTTCCTTTATAGATCAATGATCTGTGAATGAAGTAAATACTTCTTTTGTTTCTATGATGAGCTCTTTTGATCTCTTTTTATAAAAGACCTTGGTTTTTTTTAGATCTATGATCTTTTTTTGAAGACAGTTCTTCTTTTCATGAGATGATTTCATCTCTGTGTTCATAGTTCATGTTCTTTACCTTGAAGAAATGATCTTCTTTTGCTAAAAACTTGCTTTTCTTTCTTTGAGTTTTCTCAAAATTTGTAGGGGGTTTCTCTATGTCTTGAGGCCTTTATATAGGACAAATTGATTTGTTAAATCAGTTAAAGAGATTTTTCTCTGATTGATTTGGGGATGTTTCCCCGCCGTTGGATCTTTGATCTTCGGGCTTCTGTTTTATAGAAGGCAATCTTCTTGTTTTTAACAAGATTGGAAAGATCTTTCCATATAAGAATTTTAATTCTGATTAATTAATAATTTATCATTATTAGTTCTCTTGATCTAACAGTGGGGAATTTTTAATTCCAGCGCTAGCGCACCTACGTTTGACACGTGGCGCGCAGCGCAGAGCGCAGCGCAGCCTGCGCTAGCGCACCCGTGTTTGACACGTGGCGCGCAGCGCGCCTAGCGCTGAATCTGAAGCGTTGCTTCAACTTTTAAATTTTGAATTTTAAAACAGAGCTTTGCTCTGATTGGGGGTGCGCTGCCTAGGGCGCAGTGCACCTGGCGCTAGCGTATCTGTGTTTGACACGTGGCGCTCAGCGCGCCTAGTGCTGAATCTGAAGCGTTGCTTCAACTTTTAAATTTTGAATTTTAAAACAGAGATTTGCTCTGATTGGGGGAAACAAATGTCCCCCGCACCGTTGCACTCACGTGGTGCACACGTGAGTGCAGCGGTGGCAGCATCTGAGCCCTTGGATCAACTCAGAAGTTGAAGAGGCGGTTCAATACCTATAAATAGGACCTTTGGTCCTTTAGATGATTATCATCTTCTTTGAGAATTTTTGTTCGGAGCACAGCTCTTCTGTTTAAGAACTTCTCAAGAGTAAAAACTCTTTCCAAACTTAGGTAAAGTTTTAAAATTTTTAATAAATTTTAATAAATTAGGGTTTTACCCATTAACAGAGCCTTGCTCTTTATAGATCTTTGATCTACAGAAAACCCATTTAGGGTTTCATTAGCAGAGCTTTGCTCTCATGAACCCATAGATCTAAAGAGATCTTTTGGGGTTTCTTAGCCCATAAACAGAGCCTTGCTCTTTTGAATCATGTGTAGATTTCTTAATCTTTGATGAAGAACTCTTAAGAGTTTTTTCATGGATCTTGAAGATCCCAGGATTTTTTATTAATTGATTTTAATTTTCTTTTCTGATGGGTTTTTCCATCATTATTACAGAGCTAGGCTCTTTAAGGAATTTTATTCCTTCATGTTCAGAGTTTGACAAGTGTCACTCTGTCATAGAGTTTTGCTCTCAAAGGGAGATTTTCTCCTTTTCCCGAGAGATCTCTCATTTAATGAGAATTTTCATGAGGATTTCCTCATTAATTAACAGTTTCATCCAATGATGAAGCTGTTTTATTAATTATTAATTGATGAATTGTCATCTAGATTTTGTGGGACTCCCTTTGGTCCCCTTTCCACTGCATTGCAGTATGGTACAAATTTTAAAGTACCGTTAAAATTTAAAATTAAATTATAGTACTGACAGTTGACTTCTGTCCCCCTTTTTTGCAGGCGACATGTCTTTCGATGCTACGTTTCCATTCGTCCGTTCAGAGGGAGGATTCCCTGAGGCACCTGTGGACCGGGAAGTTCTCGCGCTCATCAAAGACCGTGACCCGGAACACAAAAGTCTTCACTTGTGGGGTAGATGGTACGACCAGATTATCAGAGGTCGTCAAAGCTTCTCTTGTGCGACGCCGTCGAATCCTATCTCGGTGATTCCGTATGCAGATGCTCCCCCGGTGAACTATGCCGTGGAGGTTGTCAATTGGACTTCGGAGGGTCTTCTTTAACCTTCGATTGCCGCCGTACCTATGCAGCCGCCGGCAGCTTTGGACACCTTAGGGCGGCGCATATGCCAGGGCAAGTCGCACCCTTGGGGACAGCCCTACAATATCGGGCTAACTCCCCGTCATCCGGCCGGGTACTTGCAGTGGGCCCGGTGCATCTTGTCGGCGAAGAAATCGCAGCTGTTAAAGCTCGGCTTATACCCTGCGGTCTACGCTTCGCTGTTCCAGTATTCTGCACCTCCCACATGGTGGATTAAGGCGTTCTTGGAGCAGTGGAACATCCCTACTCATACCTTCCTTCTACTGGACAGAGAGGTCTCAATTTCCTTGGAAGAATTCGCCGAGGTTTCAGGTCTACCGGTCAGGGGGGAGCACTACGAGGAGCTGCTTCCTCCGGATGAATACGTGTTTGCCACCAAGCCAGTGGTGATGGGCCTTACGCCAGAGAACGCCATTCAGCACCAGTTCCCTAGTCTGATAAAGGTGCTGAACATGTATGAGAGCCTCTTCCTGGAATCCGGAGGCCGAGGGGTCAGTTTTGCAGACTTCATTGCCCATTTTCTTCGCCCGGAGATTTTGTCGCAACAAGGTAAAAAGTTTACTAAGCTCGATGATCCCTTCGGCTTTGGCTTGGACCATCAGCCGGTACTGGAAACTGATCAGAAGGGCTTTTTTCTTCCTGATGCTGCGATCATGCCTCTGTCAGAAATCGCCGCTCCGAGTATTGACGAGGAGGCTTTCTTTCTTGGGTTTCTTGGGATATGGTTGAGCTGGTTCGCGCTCCCTATGCATCCTCGTTATATGAGGCCTTCCGTCTTCTACCCCGTGCATCGCATGGTTGCCGGAATACAAGTGGCCATCGGGATCGCCGGGTTAGCCCATTTATACTATGGTCTTAGCGTAGTGGCGGATACCACTGAGCCGGGGGTGCATCCTGCCAACTTCCCGATGCATTACTTCACTTCGTGGATGAAGATGCACGTGCTCGGGGTCTTTGGCATTCACAAGAGACCTTCGTTTTACGAGAGATGCAAGTTCCCGCGAATTATGCGACTGGTTGACGCCTCCATCGTGAGTCCGTCACAGCGGGAATCTAGAGGCTTGCTCCTTCATCCGCGCACGGTCGGAGATGGTATGTCTTTTACGGACAAAGTCCTGACGATCGGCCAGGAAACTTCCAAGACGGTGCTGGTATTGCGTGACGTTTGTAAGGACAGGGCCTCCGTGTGGAATGCTCGGGAGATTCTCCATTTATATTCCATCAGGCCGGGCTTTCTTGTATTCAGGCAAAATGATGCAGCGCTATTCATGAGATACAACCCCCATCATTTTGCCCAGCAGCTGAGTTATAATCAGGGGGTCCCGCTGGAGGCTTTCTTGGTAGAACCCGCTGCCACCAGAGAGGGAATGCGGGGTGCGCTGCATCACTTCATGCGCTTGAATACGGGCTCTCACTTCTTTATCAGTGAGCCGAGTTATGTCCCGAGGGCCCTCAACGTACACGTGGCCTGGTATCAACACGCAATGGGTGCTGTTATCAGGAAAGAGAGGCGGCTGCTGCTCGATCGCAAGAGTGCGCCCCCTGCCGGCGATCGCAACGTCCCTTTGAAGCGACGGACCACTGTCCCCCCTCCGCTAAGAGAGGTCGCTGCAGTTGAGCCTCTACGTGTGCTAAGCCCTACGCACGGGTTGCCCCGTGCTCCTGTGGAGACAGTGGATGTACCATCAGTGCCCCGTGCTCCCGCGGAGACGGTAAATGTAGCTTCTCCCGAATCTGGCGTGGGCTCAGACATCGGGACTCACCGTCCCAAAGTGCCCACCAAACGCAAGCTGGTGCTGGCTGCGACCGGAGCTCGCTCACAGAGGAAGAAGAAGAAATCGATCCTTTCAGTCGACGTTGTACATGGCCAGGAGCCTCACGCTTCTTATGGCGAGAGTTTGAGCGAGTATGGGACAAACGAAGGCTTATTCATGCCGCCGGATGATACTGATCTGGCGGCTGCCGTTGCAGCCTCTGAGCAATTGGCAAGCCATGAAGCGGGACTGGCTATCCTCGCGCGATCAGGTAACCATTAATTGTATCTTTCGTCATTACATCATATTTCTATCATCATGTTTTGACTAACACTTTTCCTTCTTTAACAGTCATTTCCACTGAAGAAGCTCTCGCAGCTTCTCTCAAGACTTTTGAGGAAGAGGAAAGATATCGAGCATCTTTAGGCATCGGTATGCTTCAGTTTATCGTGTCTCCGCTCCCATTTTTTTATAGGTGATCTGACCCCGCTTTATCTTATCACAGGGACCACAATGCCGATCCCACAAGCTGATGTGGAGATTCTTCCCAGGCCAGCCACCGGAGTCCCGGCCTCTTCGGCACTGCCGAAAGAGGCCTTACTCAAACGACCGATGACGGAAGCCCTGACGGCTCTAGAGGTAACCCTTGGTGTGGACGATGACCTCCTGTTGATGGAGGCGTCTAGAAGGTCCGCTTTGACGGCTCGGGCGGAAAGGAAGCGCCGAATGCGCGCGGCAAGGGAGCGTAGTGCTGCCTTAGCCGCGGGTGCGGGTTCGAGCACCGCTAACCCTGCCCCTACTCCTTCGGAGGAATCCCCGGCTGCCTTGTGCACTGCCTATAGACGGGCAGCGCGTGTGGCTCGGGAAGCAAACGGAAGATCAACTTAAGGTAATGTGACATGGGGTTCCGTTGTCAAAGTTATAACTACCAGTTCTCATATATCTTATCTTGTAGGGCCGAGTCTTACCGAAGAAGTGGCGGCGACCGCTGAGCCTCGGGTAGCGGTAGAGGAGGCAGCCGCGATTGCCGAACCCGAGGCGGCGGTAGGCGAGATGGCTGCGATCGCCGAACTCGAGGTAGCGGCAGGTGAGACAGTCACGATCGCCGAGCCTGAGATGGCGGTAGGTGAGATGACCACCGTTGCCGAGCCCGAGGTGGCGATGGGTGAGATAGCCATAATTGCTGAGCCCGAGGTGGCCACTCCCTCTCAAGAGTCGGGTACCGCCCCGATCATTGCTCTTTCTGCCTGCGGCTCTTTGCCATCTTCTGGCGTCGCAAGCATTACGACGACTCTCGTAGAGTCAGGGGATGAGGCGACGGGAGGTGAGACCATCCCGATGGAAGAGGATGAAGCAGTTGCTGTATCAAGTGACGCCCTCGTCACGGTTCCGACTGGCGACTTATCAGGTAGATTTTGGGTCATTACTTTTCTCTTTATTCTGCAATCCTTTTCAATTTTTCATGACAGTATTTATCTTGTTTCTAATGCGGCTGCGGCGAGCGTTGAGGTCGCGCTACCCGAGGCAATGCCATCAGTTACCGTCTTGACGGTGACTCCTCTCTACCCTCTCTCGTGCCATCTCAGATGTTAGAAGGTACGGATTCGTGACCCATCAGTCTTATTTTTTAGGCTGTATAACTTATGTACTGATGCTGCATTATTGCGTCCTTGCAGGAGTCCTTTTTGTCCACCTGTATCAGGTGTTGCACCCACACTTCTCCTTCCTGTCAGATATTAGTCCGCCTGGTGGGTCGGTGAGTGTCTTTTCTAAACGACATCCTTTCTTTAGCGGGCAGTCACATTATTGCTAATCCCTCTTTGTATTGCTTATAGCCTTACAAATCGAAGGCGGAGACGAGGCTATCGTTGCGCCACCAGTACTCCCAGCTCTGCTCCCTGTTGCAGCCGGTATAGCAGACTCTATTTTTCGTGTATTTTCTTTATTTCCTGAGCCGACATCTGACTATGATTTATTTTGCAGCAATCACATCGACTCCAGCCCCGTTCGAGTCTCACATTATGATGCCGGCAGGGCCCTTTTCCAGACGCCCATCCTCGAAAGGCGCCGCGAATAGTCTGCGCATGCTGAGCGATTATATTGAGGAGCTCGACGTGGAGACTCCCACATCTGCTGCGAATTTTGCCGCGGAGGTTAACCCTATGCTGGCGACGCTCGTGAACTTTCATGGTGAGGGCGTCGTTGAGTCTTGGGTTAATCGCTGCAGGGAAATTTAGGCTTGCCTGCACGAGCTTGAGCTTAGGCATCCTGCTCCTGAGATTCTGGCTGTGAGCACTCAACGGGCTGCGTGGATCGAGCAGAGTACTTCTTACTTCCGCCATCTTAAACAAGAAGTGGCTTTAAAACAGAAGGAATGCAAAGAAACTTCAAGCGAATCTGCTCGACTGCATGCTCAGGTTGATGCGAATGCTGCCAGGTTGAAAGTTATCTTAGAAGGCCTTTTGCGATGCATTTCTGACGGGTTAACACTGAGGCAGAAGCTCGACGTCGTCGAGCGGGATGCACAAAATCGTGAAGCAGCTTAGCGGGCTGTCCAGGAACAACTTTCGTCTTACTTGCAGTAGCGAGCCCAGGTTGAAGCAGAGTTGGCCTCGACAGTTGATCAAGAAGAGGGCTGAGGGAAGTGCGCGAGCAGCTGATCGAATTATTGAAAGCGCTTCCCTCTCAATAAATTTTTTTACCATTTGTAATTTTGAATAAAATGTATTCATTCTTTTATTCTTTCATATGATGTATTTTGTACCCAATTGAATTCATGAATAAAAGATACATTTCTTTTCGCAATATCTTGTGTCATCTCTCTGCTTTCTTCTTTCTTTTGTTATCAGCATATCACCTTAGCAAACATAGCCGGCAGATGATAGAGTGGGCATCTTGTCTTGGCTTCTTTGAGGGGTAGTGATGGCTTAGGAAGCAGGTTCAGGTCTGCTACCTAAGACTTTTCAACTTCATGAGCCATGAGGGTCCCATGAAGACTTTTCTCCCTGCGAGTCATGAGGATCTCGTAGGTGTCTTTTCTCCTTAGGAGTCGTGAGGATTCCTAAGTGTGTTTTCCTTTATAAGTCGTAAGGATCTTATAAGAGAGTTTTCTTCCGAATCGAGAGGACCCGTAAGTGTTTTAAAGAGATTGACGTTATCCGTATTTCACGGCGTCATTGGGTGACGTATTTCCGAGGTGGGGTCATGCAGATGACGTATTTCCGCGACAGGGTAATGTAGATGATGTATTTCCGAAACGAGGTCATGTGGATGACGTATTTTCGAAACGGGTCATGTGGATGACGTATTTCCGAAACGGGATCATATGGATGACGTATTTCCGAGACGGGATCATGTGAATGATGTATTTCCGCGACGGGGTCATGTGGATGACGTATTTTCGCGACGGGGTCATGTAGATGACGTATTTCCGAGATGACGTATTTCCGAGACGGGGTCATGTGAATGACGTATTTTCGCGACGGGGTCATATGGATGACGTATTTCCGTGACGGGGTCATGTAGATGACGTATTTCCGAGACGGGGTCATGTGGATGACGTATTTCCGAGACGGGGTCATGTGAATGACGTATTTCCGCGACGGGGTCATGTGGATGACGTATTTCCGAGACGGGGTCATGTGGATGACGTATTTTCGAGACAGGGTTATGTGGATGACGTATTTCCGCGACGGGGTCATGTTGATGACGTATTTTCGCGACGGGGTCATGTGGATGACGTATTTCCAAGACGGGGTCATGTGGATGACGTATTTCCGATACGGGGTCATTTGGATGATGTATTTCCGCGACGGGGTCATGTGGATGACGTATTTCCGAGACGGGGTCATGTGGATGACGTATTTCTGAGACGGGGTCATTTGGATGACGTATTTCCACGACGGGGTCATGTGGATGACGTATTTCCACGACGGGGTCATATGGATGACGTATTTCCGAGACGGGGTTATGTGGATGACGTATTTCCGTGACGGAGTCATGTGGATGACGTATTTCCGAGACAGGGTCATGTGGATGACGTATTTCCACGACGGGGTCATTTGGATGACGTTGCGTCTGTTGTAATGAGACGAATATTGAAGCGGTCTCTGAGTTGTCTGTGAACCGTTGAGATTTGCCTTCTTCTTCTGATGGAGCCTGAGGAGGGCAGATGTGTTTCCTTCTTTGTTTGCGCCCCTGGATTGTATACAAGGATTGATGTGATATCACCTATAGGGCATAAATTTCATTTTATTTTATTTCTTTCCGCGATGCTCTATCATTTCAGCTTTTATATCGCGAAGGTCGCGATTACCCAATCATTTCGGCTATTTTTCGCGGTGCCCAATCATTTCGGCTATTTATTTTATTTTTACTCGCTCCTTTTTATTATGAGTTACCCAATCATTTCGGCTATTTTGCATGCATACATTTTTACTTGCTGATTTTGTTTGCAAGTTGCCCCATCATTTCGGCTATTTCGTATGCACGTGTGGCTTGCTATCTTCTCACTGCAAGCCTGGAATCAGATACCGATTTCGGCATCAGCACCGCTACAACTGGAATATTTTCAGGAGTGAATCATCATTTGCCTCTGTCGATGTCGAACAAAGGTGGCTTAGCGAACAGAGTTAGAATCCTGTCGACTAAGGCTTTTGACTTTATGAGCCGTAAGGGTCTCATAAAGGTTTTTCTCCCTGTGAGTCGTGAGGATCTCTAGGTGCGTTTTCTCCTTAAGAATCGTGAGGATTCCTAAGTGTATGGCTTCTTGTGAGTCGTAAGGATCTTACAAGAGTATTTTCTCCTCATAAGTCGATAGGGCTTACAAGGGGGTTCACCGTGCAAACATATCTCTAGTCACGGATGAGACTTTGTTAGGGAAATGTTTATTCGCGCCCGTGGATTGTATACAAGGGTCTGCATTGAGCCGCTTGTAGGGCAGTATTAGAAGTTATGGTGGCCGCTTAAGAGTAGGTTCAGATCCTTGTAGCTTAAGACTTTTGAATCTTATGAGTCATGAGGGTCCCATAAGAGGGTTCTCCTTATGAGTCGTGAGGATCTCGTGAGTGTAATTTCTCCTTAGGAATCATGGGGATCCCTAAGTGTGTTGCTCCCTTGTGAGTCGTAAGGATCTCACGCAGATGGTTTCTCCTCACAAGGTCGAGAGGACCTTGCAAGTGTCTTTTAACGAGATTGCGTCCTTTCGGGTTTCCACAAAACTTGCCGGTAGCCCTGCTGTTTTTACTCACGGAGCCCTCTCGGGTTTTCATCCGTGCCCTTTTTGCTTATGAACATACTGTTTTTTCTTTTTCTTTCTTCTTTTTTTTGTATCAGCCTTGGGATGCTTCAATCCACCGTAGTTTATCGACCTCTCGGTCAACAGCTAGTTTTAGGACATAGTGGTCCGTTGTTAGTTTAAAGACGTTTCGGTCCGTTGTTAGTTTAAGGATGTTTCGGTCCGTTAGCCGGTTACTACTTATAGAGTTTGGGTTTAGGAAGATAGCGAGTGGACATAGTCGTCATCATCTATCATTGACCTAGACCGTGACTCGTCAGGCGTAGTACTTTTTTAGGAAGCGACCATTTATTGGCCTGAAAGGTCTTTCACCATGCATGTCCATGAGTAGGTAAGCTCCACCCTGGTAGACTTTGTCTATGATATACGGGCCTTCATAGTTCGGCTCGAATTTCCCCTGTTTGGCACGATTGGGGATCATAGGTCTTTTGACCACTAGCACGAGTTCGTCTTGGCGGAATGTTCTCGGCCTAGTCAATCTTTCGTATGAGCGCGTCATATTTACTTTATAAGCCTCCAGATTTTGTTGCGCTATGAGCCGGGTTTCATCGAGGGCATCGAGCTCCTCAAGCCGAAGGTGAGCGTTCTCTTCGTCCGTTAGCTCGTAATGAACTGCCACTCGTAGAGAGGGTAACTCTATCTCGAGGGAGAGTACCGCCTCCATACCAAATACCAATGCATACGGCGTTGTGTTCGTGGCCGTTTTGAACATAGTTTGATATGCCCAGAGAGCTTCATGCAGTCTCTCATGCCAGTCCCTCTTATTTCGAGACATCGTCTTTTTCACGATCTTCGTCAAGGTCTTGTTAAAAGCCTCAGCTAGACCGTTAGCTCGGGGATTATAGACTGAGGAGTATCTCCAGTCTATGTTATGTTGTTGTGCGAAGCGGCTGATCTTGTGGCTTCTATAGGCTGGCCCGTTATCGGAGATAATCCGTCGCGGAGTGCCAAACCGATAAATAGCATGTGTCTTGAAGAAATAGAGGATATTCTCCGTCTTCACTTCCCTCAGCGGTACTGCTTCTACCCATTTGGAGAAGTAATCAGTTGTCGCCAAAATGAATCGATATCCTCTAGCCGATGCTACTTCGATGGGGCCGGATATGTCAGTCCCCCACATTTCGAATGGCCAGCTAGCCACTGTTGGGTGTAGTGGATTTGGATGCTGATGGATAAAGTCTCCGTGAATCTGGCACGCGTGGCACTGCTTCGCGTATTCGAGGCAGTCTTGGAGCATCGTGGGTCAATAATAACCCATCCTTTTGATCTTCAGCTTCATCTTCGGGCCGGCTTGGTGAGAACCGCAAAGTCCGTCATGAGTTTCTTGGACGACTCTCTTTACCTCTTCAGGTCCCAGGCATCTTAGCCACAGAGAATCAAATGACCTTTTATACAGAGTATCATTGACGAAAGCGAAAGACAGAGCTCGTTTCACAAGCTGATATCTTGAGGACGCATCTTCAGGTGTTCGACAGGATTTGAAGTAATCTATAAAGACTTCCCTCCAATCCTCAGCCTTTTCCTGGTCTTTTATTTGTAGAGTCATTTTCTCGGTCATTCCCTTTTCTTCGGACGACTCCGGAGATACTTCTGCCGGAGCAAGAACCCGACGGCTTTGCACAACGATCCTCACGTCATCGAGGTTCTCGTAGGCCAGTTCTTTAGCAAGCTTGGCTAATGCATCCACTTTGCTATTTTCTGCATGTGGTATGCTTTTCAAGGTGTAGGAAGGAATTTGGGTCAGCAGTTGCTGCACCCTCTCGCCGTACTTTACCAACTATGGCTTGCACGTTTGGTAGTCGCCGTTTATTTGACTAACGACCAGTTGGGAGTCTCCGTATATGAGGAGGTTTTCAATTCCCATGTCGATAGCGATCTCGAGATCTGCTATCAAAGCTTCATATTCAGCTTCATTGTTTGTCCTCGGCTCTGTTAAAGAGAAGGCAAAATGCATTATCCCTCCTTGTGGAGTCACGAAGATGAGGCCTACCCCTGATTTGATTATGGGGGTGCTTTGTTTGTGCTTCTTAATGGAATACGCTCCATCAAAATAGAGTTCCCACCGGGTATCATCCCCGTCGATTGTGTCAAAAGCATGTTCGTCTGGCAATTCGCAGTTCAAAAGAGAATCGGCAGGTATCGGGTGCTCAGCGAGGAAGTCGGCGATGGCCTGGCCTTTCACTGCCTTAAGAGGACGATAAGTTATCGAGAACTCCATCAAGAGGAGGGCCCATTTAGCAAGCCGTCCTGTTAATATAGCCTTTGACATCAAATATTTGAGGGGATCAACCTTTGATATGAGATGGACCTCATGTGCCAATGCATAGTGTCTGAGCTTCGTTGTTGTGAAGATCAATGCCAGGCAGTGTTTTTCGATGGGGGAGTAATTGCTTTTTGCCCTCAGGAGAACTCGACTCAGATAATAAAGGGCTCTCTCTTTCCCTTGGTCATTCTCTTGTGCCCATAATGCGCCTAAAGAACCTTCAAGGGCGGTTGTGTACAGGACAAGAGGTTTTCCTTTAACGGGAGCGGCCAGTACTGGCGGATTCTGCAGGTATTGCTTGATTTCGTCCAGTGCGTTTTGGCATTTGCGATCCCAGATGAAAGGGGTTCCCTTCTTCATCAGGTGACTATAAGGACGACACTTGCCTGAGAGATTGGATATGAATCGCCGGATATATGCGAGCTTTCCTTAGAGAGATTGCAGCTGCTTGAGAGTCTTTGGCGGGGGCATTTCTATGATCGTCTTGATCTTCGACGGATCTATCTCGATGCCTCGGTGTCGGACGATGAATCCTAGGAATTTTCCCGAGGATACTCCGAACGCACATTTGAGAGGGTTCATCTTCAAGTTGTATTGCCGAAGGCGTTGAAATACGATCTTCAGATGCTCTAAATGTTCCTCGTATGATTTGCTTTTCACCACAAGGTCGTCGATATAGCATTCGACGATTTCATGTATGAGGTCATCGAAGATCTTCGTCATGGCCCTCTGATAGGTGGCACCAGCGTTCTTTAGACCGAAGGGCATCACCTTGTAGCAGAATATGCCCAAAGGGGTCCGGAAAGCAGTATGTTTCTGGTCTTCGGGATGCATCTTTATCTGATTATATCCTGATGAGCCGTCCATGAGGGAGAAAACTTCGTGAGTGGACGTGTTATCTATCATCAGCTCAGTGACTGGTACTGGGAAGTCGTCTTTCGGGCAGCCTTTATTGAGATCCCGAAAGTCCACACATATACACACCGTCCCATTCTTCTTCATCACTGGGAAGATGTTGGCGATCCAGTCAGGATATTGGACCTCCTGGATGAAGCCGGAGTCGATTAGCTTCTTGACCTTGGCGTTGATGCTCATCTCAAGCTCGAGCCGCATTCTTCTCGGTGCCTGTTTGATCGACTTGACGTCTGGGGATATCGCCAATTTGTGCACAGCAATCTCTGGATCTAATCCTGGCATCTTGGAATAGTTCCATGCAAAGCAGTCTTTATTCTGCATGAGCACGTCCTTTAGCATAGCCACCCTTTCTTCAGACAACAGCTCACTGACGAACGTCGGCCGCGGGTCACTTGCCATCCCCAAATCAATTTTCTTGAGGTTATCTGCAGTAGTATGTATTCCATCTTCCAGCTCTTTTGGTGCCGGTGGAAATTCTGAGATTACCTCGTCATCATCGTTTTCGAAGCACCAGGGGAGTTCATCCATATTCTCGGGCTCTTCTTCTGACAGCGTTGTCACATGACAGGTACGAGCTCGCTTCCGAGACCGATGTTGATCTGGTTCTACCCTCGCGGCTTTGGGTTCATGCTTCTGCGGTGGGGTTACCCTCCAGCTGCTGGATAGAGCGAACCTGCCTTGTTGATATTTGTTTTTGACCCAATTCTTGAATGTGAAGCAGTCTTCGAGAGGATGTCATATTGCCCTGTGATAGGAGAAATAGTCCGGGTGAGAGACTTCACCTGCTTGCTCGGGGTGCTTGGACTCCGGGAGTGTCATCATCTGATGTTTTATGAAAAGATCGAATATCTTCCTTGTCTTATCCTGGGGAAAAGAATATACTCGACTCATATTTTTTATAAGAGACGAATCCGGACTGCTCGATTCCTGACCGCATGGCTTCTTGGACCCGCTTTGTCGCTGTCGAACGCCTTTCTTGTTCTTTGGTTTGTTTCTGCCTCTGCGTCGGGCCTTCTGTACAATGGGTTGACAAGGAGGAGCATTTTCATTTTTCACAGCCTGTTGAAGGAGGCGTTGCGTCCTGGCTCTCTCGTAGATGGCCATTTCGCGATTATGGTCGTCTCGAACCTTTTGACCAGATTCCCTTATAAACTTGTCCATTTGTTCTTCGAACGATGGACTGGGCATTTTCACGGCGGGAGCTCTTTCTGGTTCGGGGTTAGCATCTTCCCACAGAGCGTCTCCTTCCTCATCGAAGTCATGTATGACGTAGCAGTCGCGGAGTAGTTTCTGTTTCTTGGATTGAACATATCCAAGCCCGATTGTTTCCATTCTCCTGTTGGGCAACTTTCGTTGTGTTCTGGGAACGTTCTAGATCCTGTTATAGAACCGTGCTTGTCGCGCGGTTTTCTTAAGGGGTACACCTTAGCGTCTCAAGAGTCTCTTTAATCCATCCGTGTAATATCTGGGCAAACAGATGGGTTGGAGCCTGTCAAGTGTAGAATCCGCGCCATGCCAGATTTCTTTCTCCACTTTGGTCTTCCCGGATCGGTAGAATAGGATCGCATTTTCACCTTTTCGCCTAGGAGGGACGTAGAATGTCTGCAGTTCTTGCACACTATAAGTTTCAAGTGCATCGAGCTCTTTATGATGTTTGGGCGGAACCAGGGCAATTTGCAAACTTTGATCTTCATCAGCAAAGGTTTGTATTGATAGCCGAGCAGAGAATACGACGTTGACCTCATCTTCAGAGTCGCTGCCGAAGATCAACATAGGAGTGGACGGTCCCGGCTTGTTGTACTGGGACGGACCTGAGTAAACTATCTCTTCTTCCTCCTCGGTATCACTCCCGAAGACCGGAATGGTGGTGATAGTTTTGTTCTTCGGTTTGTGACATCTTTCTGTGTCCTCAAAGTCTGGTAAGAAGTATTTTGCATCTTCGTACTTGCGGACTTCGTTCACGGAGAATGGGTTTAGCTCTCCAGTCACAGTATACTCAAGACCATCCTCGAAATATTTCATACACTGATGTTGTGTAGAGAGGATGATGTTGTACTCGTGTACCCAGGGCCGGCCGAGCAAAGCATTGTAGCATGTCTTGGCGTCAATGACGTGAAACTTAATGTCCGTGACAAGCAACCCAAAGCGTAGTGTCAATATCACAGATCCAAGCGTCCGTGATGACTGAGAGTCGAACCCAGATATGGTGATTTTGTACCGAGCGAGGTGCTGAACGCTCATGCAGATTTCCTTTAGCACCCTTACATTAAGGAGGTTGACGGAGGACCCATTGTCGACCAAGATTTTACCTATCTTGATATCATGATAGTATCCGGAGACATATAGAGGACGGTTGTGCTCACATGTCCCAAGGAGGATATTTTCATCGCCGAAAATGATATCGACTGTGTGTACTTCTTCCATCTCGTCCTTCATCTTTTCTTCGGCGAGAAAAGCTTAGAATTGCTCGGGCTCTTGTAGTGCCCTGATTAAATAATCTATCGCCTGTTTAGATAAAATAAGGGCGTCGAGAATGCTTAGCTGCGAGGGTATCTTCCTCAAGTGTGCGAGAACGTTGTAGTCCACCTTACTTTTCTTTGGCGGGTCCTTGGCTGTCAACTTTTCAATGGCTTGGTCATCAAGGATGATATCCTCAGGGACTTTTTCTTTTCCCTTATCTTTTCTATTTGACCCACTGTTCGAGGGCCCAAGATTCTTTTCGGGCAGCGTACGATTGCGTAGCTGAATATTTTCGCAGGTCTTCGGTTCTTCCTCTTTTCCCAAGGTGGACTCTTTAAAGAGAGGGCAAAGAGTCATTTCTTCGTCAGAATCGCTCCCGAAGGTGAGAACTTGCGATCCCCCATAGTCAACCATGTGGCAATTACCGGCAGTTCTTTTGTGCTCCTCGGTCGTATTTCTTCGCTCCCGACGAGCTTTGCGTTTCATCCGCTCGAAATGTTGCCGGTGAGAAAAATATCCGTGCCACCATCTTCTAAAAGCTTTGGACTCCTCGGTGGGGTGCGCAATCTTTCGATGATATAAGTAGTAGCTAGGATGTGTTTCCTCTTCACCAAGAATGTTTCCTTCGAAGGGTGGCAGCCTCATTCCCATCGATATGGCTTTAGCGAACCTTTTCCTCGTCTTGAATCTGTCTTTATTTGCGACAGATGTACTTTGATCTGGCGGAAGTGTTTCGACCCTTTCGTCCAGTCGCCGGCGTTTGGCCTTTTCAAATATGGCCATCTCACGTTCCCGATCAGCTTTACTTTTTGAAAGAGCTTCATTGAGGAATGCGTCGATCATTTCGTCTGATGGCCCCGGAAGTTCCGGCTCATGATCTGCCCCCAGTTTCTCGGTGCAAGGAGCTTCTTCATAGTCTATCGACGAGTGAGAGATCACATGGCAACTTGCCACGTAATCTTTAAATTCATCCGACGTGTCTTCTCCATCATTTCCGTCCTCAAGGACGTGGCTGAGGAACTCTTGGAGCATGATTGGAGTCCGCACCTTCTGGTTATACTCTTCCAGCGCGTCAATCTGTTTCTGCAGGTCTGTGCGCTTGTCACCAGGCCTCACGGGCTTCTTGGGTTTCTTCTTCTTCTTCTTCGAAGATTTTGACGGCTGGGTGTAAGTGTTTTGGCTATCACCACCGATTTTTTGGAGTTGGGCGCGGCTTCAGCATCCCCTCGATGATCTCGGGTTCGAGTGGTTTTTTCCACCTGATCGCCGGGCATGTTTGGAGATCCTTCAGCATTATTTTTGTCTTGGCTGAAAGAGCGATCTCCTATAGAGCTTCTTCTGCGAAAGAGCATGATGCCACCGGTGTATCCGTATTCTTGGGAGTGTGTGGCCGAGGCGGGTTTACCTTTCAATTCTCGGATAATACGAATTTGCCCTACTGGTACTGATCTTCTATCCAGCTTTTGAAGATGTAACAATTCTCGATCGGATGGCCCAACATTCGGTGATAAGGGCAATAGTTAGGATTGCTAGTGTCGTCTGGTTGCGCTGGGCGTCTTGGCTCTGGCAGAGTAATGAGCCTGTTGCGCAGTGCAAGTTCAAACAACCTCTTCGTCTTGTCTCGAGGGAACGAGTAAGGGCGTCTCATTTTATCTTCGAGAGATCGAGTTCTATTATTTTGGCGATCAACTGGTCTCGGGCCACCAGGCTGCTATTGAGCATTGGCGACGACGATCGCTTTCCCCTTTCCCTTCTCGTTCCGCGGCTCCGGCTTTGGAGAAGACGGTCTATGACCTATCAAGTCCATTTGGGCCAGTTTGTCGATCAAGGCTTGGAATGTGGTCGGCTTAAAGAACATCATGAATTGTGAAATAGTTGCATGAGGGTCTAGGGTGCCCACGAACATGCCCAACGCCGGTGCTTCTTCGATGCGCTGTTCGCATTTCGACCACAGATTCCACCATCGGATCGCGTATTGAACCCATGTCTCGCCTGGCTTCACCCTGGCATTGATCAATACCGTTATTGGGGTGCGTTCACTAGCACTCGCGAATCGCTGGGTGAATAAAAACTCCATTTCTGCGAAAGTCTTGACGGAGTCGTTTGGAAGTTCGGAGTACCACTCGAATGCCGTCTCCGACAAGCTACCGACGAATTGGCGGAGCAAAAGCTTATCATCACCCCCGGTGTTGCCGTAAAGAGCCCTGAACTGAGCGACATGTTGATGGGGATTGCCTGTCCCCTTGTACACATGGAATTTGGGGATTGTGTATCTCGGCGGGTACTTTATTTGGTCATACCAGCCTGGATACGGTCGCCCAGTTTTAACGACTTGACCGGCCGCTTCATTCGCCTGGTGAGCTCGTATTTGCTGAGCAATATAGTCATCCAGAGCGGCCTTGGAAATAGTTTCCTCTTTGGCTGCTGAAAGAGCCGGAGGAGGGTTCGATGTCTCCCCTCTGTCGTATTCAATAATGATCGGAGGGTCTTCAGCTGGAGGATCCGGCTGTAACATCATCCCGACCATGTCTTGGAAGAGAAGCGCCATTCGTTTTATGTTGGCAGCTTGTTCTGCAGCTTCTCTGTCCTTCTTTTCGAGGACTCTGCGTAGGAAGTCAGCATCGGTTTCTTGTTCATGACGCTTCTCTAATGACGCCTCCGGGCTTTCTTTTGGCCCGATGAGTGCAGCCATTTGCGTCAGCATTTACTGAAGCTTCTGCTGCTGCTCCTGGGCTTTTGTCACGGATCGGGTGAGCGGTCGGTGACCCATCGAAGCGCGGCTTTCCTCTTTTCCGGAAACCATGTAAACAGTATGCACCTTTATGCCCCCAGACTTAGGGTGTTTGGGCTCAGCGTCTCTGTGGTCTGTCGTAGTTACAGGGGCTTTCTTTGGCCTCCTTCTCTTTTGAGCAGTTGACGTTGAGGGGGCCATTGCAGCGGGCGCCTTGGTAGTTGTTGCCTTTTATGGCTTGACAGGACGGTTCTTTTCCTGTTGAACCTTCAGTTTTTTCTGTCGGCGAGGATAGTCTTGATCAATCACCGACTCCTGGACCCGTCGCCAGACTTTGTAAACTTTGGAGGATAGCCGCTGAGGGGGCTGCTCTGGCTTTGTTTCTGTAACATTCTCCATGGGTGGAGGAGATCTTTTCAGTACGGCGGCAGGAGAGTTCCTACGCACCCTGTTCAGCAATTCAAAGCTGTTCCCAGTTGGAACAGCAGCATTGACTTCCACCGTTGGGGCTGGTGGAGTTAGCCAAGAAGGGGAGTTGCCCCCAGCTTTCCTTACTCGGCGCCAGTGGCGACGTCGAGCGTGCTGAGTTGTTGGGATTGATTCAGCGATGGGGATGGCTTCGTCGTGCCCCCTGTTTTGGAGAAGGGCTGTTGCCGGCGTCAGCCTCTTGAAGACTGATGTCCGTTGAGTAGCAGTATCTAATCTGTCAAAGACAGACTTTGGAGCAGGGACGGGAGTCGGAGTGGGAGCTGGAACAGTCAGTCTTGTAAAGACCGACCCTTTGGCAGGAGAAGCCGCCTTGACGACTTCCCGAGCAGGGATGGCTATCCTCTTCGGAATAACCTTTTCTGGAACTACAGGCTTCATCATGGGCCCGCATGAACTTTGGCCCAATCTGGCGAATACTGAGGTGCTGGAGCTGGACGACCCATTGAGGGGGACCGCTGTAGTTGCAAGCCGATCGAAGACCGACTTCTCAGGATCTTCTTGCGATGGTACAGGGGCGCTGAAGCTCATCGGTGGGAGCATGGTCCCGAAAAACAATCCAGTGGTGGCCTGAGTCACCTGGTCCACTAGCATTGTGAACAGGGAGGCAGCTTGGGGCCCGTAAGCTATGCCTCCAGATGAGGCGGAGCGTGAGTTGCAGTTGCAACTGGAACACTTCACGCGAGTAGACGCCATTGATGTTTCGTTTTCTGCGCCAAGCGAGAAACCAAATCTTAGTACCTCGAAACCAAGGGCAACCATATCAAACCACGATTCGTTCGCGAACACGACACACGAAGTGTTGAGTGGAAAGAGGAAAAGATCTCACCGGCCGTGCCAGAATCTGTTCCCCGCCGAAGGACGCGACCGGGACGTTGGGACGTCAGGCCTGAAATTCGAGGGCAGATACTAATTGGTGCTATCCGTCCACCTCTCCGAAGATGCCAAGTTGATATATGGCACCATGTATCGAAAGTTTAAACGGATGCGGCCAATATAGCAGACTTCGTCAGATTCCCCCTCTTTTGAGGGGCTTTTGATTGTGGGGACACTCTTCCCTGCAGGCGCAAGCCCCTGCAGTTAATTACGCTATCACATCGCGGTAACAACTTTCTCCTTCTCCAGATGGTCACTTCGTATCGTGGGTGTTTGTTTTGTTCTTGGTTGCCCGTGGATTGTATACGGAGACTAATTTATGTTGTCGCCCGTAGGGCGTGGATTAGTCCAAATCCGTATCTTCTTAGATTTGGGTTTGGGGGTTGGGTTTAAGGATACGTTAGCCTCATTTAGGACTAAGATCAACTTAAATGTTTGTTAAGGATACGTTAGTCTAATTTTAGACAAAGATCAACTTAACGGGATCGTTTAGATCCAACAAAAGAGCATTTGGACTCTATTGTTTAGTTTAGGGACATTGCGGTCGATTAGTTTAAGGACATTACGGTCCGATGTCAGTTTAAGGACATTATGGTCCATGGGTTTAAAGGGACCCCACAGTCCGTAGTTTAAAGACATTGTAGTCTATGAAGTTTAAGGACATCGTAGTCCGTGGGTTTAAAGGGACCCCACAGTCCGAGGTTAAGGACATCGTAGTCCGTGGGTTTAAAGGGACCCCACAGTCCGAGGTTAAGGACATCGTAGTCCGTGGGTTTAAAGGGATCCCATAGTCCGAGGTTAAGGACATCGTAGTCCGTGGGTTTAAAGGGACCCCACAGTCCGAGGTTAAGGACATCGTAGTCCGTGAGTTTAAGGACCCCACAGTCCGAGGTTAAGGACATCGTAGTCCGTGAGTTTAAGGACCCCACAGTCCAGTTTAAAGACGTCATAGTCTATAAGATGTATGGTTGTCGGGACCCGTCACCTCTCTGAAGACGTTGAAGGATTACAACGACAAATATCAGAGGAGTAAAGAGATATACCCTCGAACCGGTGTGAGTTGGTTGAAGGATCTGTAGTCCTGTTTGGGACTGAGATCTGTTGAATATTCGTGAGCAGGTGGGCTCAGTTCAATATAAGTTGAGGACATATGGCCGGAATTGGGCTAAGTCCAATAAGATTAAAATGTTTAACATTTTATTGTTTTGGGCTGTTGAACCCTTACTTGGGCTTGGCCCTTATAATAATACTGAGCATTAGATCCTGACATTTTTTGTCTTGTATTGAATGCTTAGCATTCATCGGAACAATGTGTGTTCTGACAGCGCGCCACGTGGCGCGCCAGGCGCTTTGTGCCAATTAAAGAGCGCATTTTCTTCTGCCAAGTAGCGTACACGAAGAGGACACGTGTCACGCTCTGCGCTCTGCGCCAGTTTATAAGTGCATTACGTTTTCAATTTGTGAGCACGTCGCGCTAGTTTAGTGGTGCACCAGTGAGCGACACGTGGCGCGTTTAGCGCTGAGCGCCAGCCCATGAGCATAGTGCGCTATTTCAGAAGTGCAAAGCGCAAGTTGCATATGTGGTTGACACGTGGCACGTTTTGGCACTGAGCGCCAGTCCAAGGAGCGCAAAAGCGCAGTTCATGAGTGCAAGGCACTTTTCAATAGCGCAAAGCGCATTTGATCAAATTTATGATCTGTGAACAAATTTATGTTCTTTTTTCTTAAAGGAGGCTTTGCCTCAAAATTCAAGAACAACAGTTCTTATTTTGAAAGGGGCTTTTCCTTTGTAGATCAATAATCTGTGAATTAAGTAAATACTTCTTTTGTTTCTAGGATGAGATCTTTTGATCTCTTTTTATAAAAGACCTTGGTCTTTCTTAGATCTATGATCTTTTTCAAAAGACAGTTCTTCTTTTCATTAGATGATTTCATCTCTGTGTTCATAGTTCATGTTCTTTACCTTGAAGAAATGATCTTCTTTTGCTAAAAGCTTGCTTTTCTTTCTTTGAGTTTTCTCAAAATTTGTAGGGGCGTTTCTCTATCAGACTTGAAGTCTTGGGGCCTTTATATAGGGCAAATTGATTTGTTAAATCAGTTAAAGAGATCTTTCTCTGATTGATTTGGGGATGTTTCCCCACCGTTGGATCTTTTGATCCTAGGGCTTCTGTTTTACAGAAAGCAATCTTCTTGTTTTTAACAAGATTGGAAAGATCTTTCCATAACAGAATTTTAATTCTGATTAATTAATGATTTATCATTATTAGATCTCTTGATCTAACAGTGGGGAATTTTTAATTCCAGCGCTAGCGCACCTTGCGCTAGCGCACTTATGTTTGACACGTGGCGCGCAACGCAGAGCGCAGTGCAGCCTGCGCTAGTGCACCCGTGTTTGACATGTGGCGCGCAGCGCGCCTAGTGCTGGATCTGAAGCGTTGCTTCAACTTTTAAATTTTAAATTTTGAATTTTAAAACAGAGCTTTGCTCTGATTGAGGGTACGCTGCCTAGGGCGCAGTGCACCTGGCGCTAGCGCATCTATGTTTGACACGTGGCGCGCAGCGCACCTAGCGCTGAATCTGAAGCGTTACTTCAACTTTTAAATTTTGAATTTTAAAACAGAGCTTTGCTCTGATTGGGGGATGTAGGGATCCTAGGCACACCCATGAGGTTCTACAAGTGATCAAACATGGCCAATTCAAAAATTTTCTATGTGCCGAGAAACCCTAAACTAGATCGTTACTAGAGGTAAGGCGATGCAAGCAAGTAAACGACTTTATTGCTAAAGGAAAGTGACTACAACCTTTGTAGATCCGGTCCTCCACTTCCTTGGCTCCGTGATGACGTCCCTCCACTGTACCCATCGAAATCCTAGACTCTCGCGGTGGTTTCATCGGAGAAAAGATCGGGCTAGGTCGTTGACTTCGATACCGAAGATGATTTACGTCGAGGCAACTCAAGATCAAGCTTCAACTTCACCAAGCCATGAAACTTGTGAAGAAAACACCCTATACTACATGGCAAGTGGTAGAGGATGAAGAAATAGGAAGTGGGTTCACTTTAGAATTGGATTTCTCACTCTTTTTCTCATTTCACCATTGAAGCTAGCAAGCTTTCATGAAGCTTGATGAAGATGATGAAGATGAAAGAATAAAAAGAATTGTCTTAAAAAAGAAAATCCCATTCATTCTTATCATAATTCAACCTTGGTTAAGAGTAGAGAATAAACCAAGGTTAGGTGAATGGTTAGGTTTAGGAAAGAAACAAGAATGGTCAAAGCTTCTTGAAGCTTCAAAGAAACAAACAAAAGAAGCAACCATTTCTTTTCTTTCCCTAAAATAAATGAAATAAAATAAATAGTTAAGAAAAGATAACAAAACCCTAACCATTCACTTAAACATGGTTTGAAGTAAAAATACACCCAATCTTGCATGTATCATCAAACATGATACAATCAAGTGCACAAAAATATATCACATATACAATGTGCACATCAAGTGAGAAAATCTATTTTAAGTGAACCAATATTAGTTAATGCAAAGTAATATATCAAATATATAATTATACATTAAATTATTAAATCAACACTTGATTTAACGATCCGGTCATATCGTATATGACCGACTAATATCCAATGTATCGACTTATCGAATCAATCCTCGATTCGATAACTAGGTTATATCGCATACAACCAATCGATACATTAATCGCGAGAATAGAATACGGTATCACATACACGCATTATTCTCGGTCCGGCACATATCTCATATGCGCTCCTATTTCGTTTTGCTTGAGCCAGGAAACCTCTGTGTAGGACTCTAAAGACTCGTCAATACGTCGGCAGCAGGTGATGATCATATCAAACACCCACAAGCCGAAGCGGTCTGCTAAACGTAACGGCCACCCGGGTATTGAGCGATCAGAAGATCGACGAGCAAGCCTAATCAAATGAAATACTTAGACATCGCATGCCTAACAATTATAAACCCCGCATTTTAGTCTCATTATCGAAAACTCTTTTCAATATCAAGTCGGGCAATTCAACAAGATTCCCGACATCCTGATCGAATGCTCGTCGCAAACTTTAGTAGGCGGCTGCACCCCCGATGCCGTCGACGAAGTGCACCAAGGCGGAACACCGCTGCCGCGAGCACCCGAACGGATGCTTTCGGCGACGGGGTTCTCCTACAGTCACTTGGTCGGGGCTATGGGGCGTAGCTGCCTATTAAGTTTACCGGCGAGTATCCGCGTTCTCAACGTGATTGCGACGGACTTTTGATCACATCAAAATTCTGTGGCAACCGATCAAGTGAGACTAAACTGCTATGTTTATAACATTCATTCAGTTATCTCATAACTACTTATGGATTCCAAATATTGTATCACATTCCGGATAAATAGAAAATGTTAAACTTTCCGATCGAACAATCGAACACCCAAGTTTTCCCGAAACAGCTCAACACATGAAATAAGTCTAAAAACATTCACTATGTGCCTCAGTACCAACGGTCCAGCCATAGAAGGGTCAAGCTAACGCCTCACATGTGGCACGCCATACAGCCCCAAACCCTAAGGTTCAAAGGGCAGTTCAAGGCGGTCACATAATCGAGTTAAGGTTTGTTGTCTTCTAGAGAGACCATCGCGTTACTTGCACTACTTAGAACGTCATTAAACTACGGAAAATCCAACAATTGGAAATTTCCCGGCAGGGGAAAAGTGGGAATTTATATCCGGTCGAACTTTTTAACATATTCTAAAAATACCCGGAAAAACACAGTAAACAAAGTTAAATAATCCGATCGAATCATCGAGTCCCCAATACAACCCCAGAACACTCAACTCTTGAGTCAAAATAAAAATACCCATAAAATATAAATCACAGAAATAGGAATTATGGTGCCAAAATGATAACCTAACTCCTCTGTACGGCCGCGGAACCGCGGCCCAAGCAGGCTATTGCCACGGTTCCGCGGTGGAATGTACGATTTAGGGGGTCGTTTTTCACCACAATTCCTATATTTTCCTGCTGTATTTTTCAGGTATTTTTAATTCAGAAAAAACCACAATTTTCAAAAATGTACAGAGAGGGGTCATGGATTAGGGTTTCGAGTTCGATCGGGTTTCTAACTCCGTCTACGCATCGCCTAAGGAGGCTCTAGCTAGGCTCTGATACCACTGTAGGGATCCTAAGCACACCCATGAGGTTCTACAAGTGATCAAACATGGCCAATTCAAAAATTATCTATGTGCCGAGAAACCCTAAACTAGATCGTTACTAGAGGTAAGGCGATGCAAGCAAGTAAACGACTTTATTGCTAAAGGAAAGTGACTACAACCTTTGTAGATCCGGTCCTCCACTTCCTTGGCTCCGTGATGACGTCCCTCTGCTATACCCATCGGAATCCTAGACTCTCGCGGTGGTTTCATCGGAGAAAAGATCGGGCTAGGTCGTCGACTTCGATGCCGAAGATGATCTACGTCGAGGCAACTCAAGATCAAGCTCCAACTTCACCAAGCCATGAAACTTGTGAATAAAACACCCTATACTACATGGCAAGTGGTAGAGGATGAAGAAATAGGAAGTGGGTTCACTTTAGAGTTGGATTTCTCACTTTTTTTCTCATTTCACCATTGAAGCTAGCAAGCTTTCATGAAGCTTGATGAAGATGATGAAGATGAAAGAATAAAAAGAATTGTCTTAAAAAAGAAAATCCCATTCATTCTTATCATAATGCAACCTTGGTTAAGTGTAGAGAATAAACCAAGGTTAGGTGAATGATTAGGTTTAGGAAAGAAACAAGAATGGTCAAAGCTTCTTGAAGCTTCAAAGAAACAAACAAAAGAAGCAACCATTTCTTTTCTTTCCCTAAAATAAATGAAATAAAATAAATATTTAAGAAAAGATAACAAAACTCTAACCATTCACTTAAACATGGTTTGAAGTAAAAATACACCCAAGCTTGCATGTATCATCAAACATGATACAATCAAGTGCACAAAAATATATCACATATACAATGTGCACATCAAGTGAGAAAATCTATTTTAAGTGAACCAATATTAGTTAATGCAAAGTAATATATCAAATATATAATTATACATTAAATCATTAAATCAACACTTGATTTAACGATCTGGTCATATCGCATATGACCGACTAATATCCAATGTATCGACTTATCGAATCAATCCTCGATTCGATAACTAGGTTATATCGCATACAACCAATCGATACATTCATCGCGAGAATAGAATACGGTATCACATACACGCATTATTCTCGGTCCCGCACATATCTCATATACGCTCCTATTTCGTTTTGCTTGAGCCAGGAAACCTCTGTGTAGGACTCTAAAGACTCGTCAATACGCCGGCAGCAAGTGATGATCATATCAAACACCCACAAGCCGTAAGTGGTCTGCTAAACGTAACGGCCACCCGGGTATTGAGCGATCAGAAGATCGACGAGCAAGCCCGCTCACACTCCTGTGAATCCAACCAGTAACACTTACCGTACAGTCCGGTCTGTTCGTCTGATATGTCGCATATCTCGCCTAGGGGTGGTAAACGTCAGACCCCAGTAGCTTGATAAGTCATGCCGATATAAGGTCCATAACATAGCATGAAACTACTGATAACACTTACCAGTAGATCACTGCAACCCTGGCCAGGGATTTCCAGTTATGGCCAGTCGTGCATAGCGCAACATCAACCCCCAATACCGGGAGAGACAAATCCCCTCCTATCGCTCATTGCCTCCATGTGAATCGGGACTGTACCCAAAAGCCACCTGTTTGCATGACTCAGTAGAGCCGTGGTAGGGTGGAAATCAAAGCACAGTGGGAGACACACAAGACTCTATGACGATCTCGGGTTAACAGACTAAGCTGTACCAGTGTCACCAGAGAACTGCCATCTGACGTGAGGTATAATACCATCTGGGAGTTCTCGGCGAGTCCGTTCAGTGTACCCAGTCTCCACTGAGCACCCGCATACCATCTCTGATGTCAAACACCAATGGATATGGGATCATCCATCGTCCATCACATGGGTCGAGAAGATATACGCTAGTCTACTCTGGAATATCGATGCCCCGTCTCGATATTCCCACGACTAGGAACATTGAAGGATGTACTCATGGACTACCCAGGCCCCACTAGTATGATCCGCATCACAGTCCTGGAAGTCGAGTACACATCCTAAGGGCTTTATCAACATGTAACAGAGAGACAGAAAGTATACATGTTAAGATAAAGAGCAACCAGATAGCGTACTATCATGTCGAGCAAGAAAGTCCTACCTATATATGTCCCAGCATCCACTACAATATACATCCAATGTACAGTAATGGCCTCTAGGGCATACATATAACTAACAATCTCCCACTTGCACTAGGGCCATCTGTAGCTGTGGTTGTAGTATCTAATACTCAACCATCCCATAAAAGTCTCTCTCTGGGAAAAAGCCTTTGTGAGTGGATCCGCCGTGTTATCCTCTGAGTCTACTCTCCTAACCTTGATCACCCTGGAGATCATCTATCTCCATGATCAGGTGATGCTGCCTCAGAATATGTCTGGGTCACTGATGGGACCAGGGTTCCTGGGCTAAAGCCACACTTCCATTGTCATACAATGGTAGGAACCTAGTTCATCTTATGAACCAATATACACCCAAACTGCCTCTTTGGTAGTATCTTTAATAGCGATGTTACCAGCCTTTATCGTCTAGTTTGCCACGGTATCTAGCTTGGAACTCTTCCAACATACCGTCCCTTTACTGAGGGTAAAGACAATGCATGCGACTGACACTCAGTCGTCCTTATCACCCTGGAACCTTTCCAGTGATTCACCTTTATCCTATTTGGAGAATCCTTGTGATAAGAGGAGATTGACCGTTCGTAGCATAGGAAACCCCTTTCCTATCAAGAGTATGTCATCCACGTACTCTACGAGGATCATCACCATACTCCATACTACCTCTTTGTACATACAAGGTTCATCTACCATTTTGATGAAGTCAAACTTTTTGACTACCACATCAAAACAGACGTTCTAACTCCGCGATACCTGCTTTATTCTGTAAAGCAACTTGCACACGTTTCTGCTGCTCCCACTGTCTACGAGGCCCTCTGGCTGTGTACTTATAGACGTTCTCTTCTAAATTAGTATTTAGAAAAGCAGTCATGACACCCAACCACCAGATATCATAGTCATGGTATGTAGCAATGGCAAGTAGGATCTGGATGGACTTAAGCATAATCCCTGGAAAAGGTTTCATCATTATCCACGCCTGGTCGATGACGAAAACCTTTAACAAGTCTAGCTTTGAAAGTCTCAACCTTTCCATCTACACCAAGTAATCTTCTCAAGATATACTTGCTCCTGATAGGGATTAACCCTTCAGATATAGCAACCAAAGTCCATACTTTGTTGGTGTACATGGATTCCATCTCTGATCGTTAAGCATCCAGCCATTCTTACAGAGTCCCCACTCTCGATGGCCTGCTCGAAACTAGTTGGATCATCATCTCATGATGCAATTCTCGCTCCCACTGTCATCGAGAAACCGAAGTATCTCTCAGGCAGGTGAGGAACCCTACCAGATCGGCGGAGAGGCTGAGGTTCATCGGGGACTATTGAATCTTTTGGTTCTGTCAAATCTTCAGCTGCAGTTTTGTATAGCTGGAACCTTTCCAATTCTACAGAACTGACATTGCCTCGATTTTTTCTGGATTTTGCTTTAGACATAGGCCGGACAATCCTAAATCTTAACTTACTTAAGAGATAGGCTCTTCCCATACCATATCTTATATGGAGTGGTAGGCACTGATTTGATTCGAACATAATTCAATAGGTATGCAGCTTCTCAAGTGCACAACCCCAAAAGGAAATAGGTAACTCAGTAATACTCATCATAGAGCACACCATATCTAATATTGTGCGATTGCTCCGCCCCGATACACCGTTGTACTGTGGTGTATTCAGAGGAGTAATACTGAGAGAGAATCTCATTTTCCTTTAGAATAGTCCAAGAATTCCATGCACAAGTATTCTCCTCCCTGATCTTATCAAAGGACATAATACTTATACTCGTATTTTGGTTCTCTACTTCCAACTTATATTCTGTGAATACCTCAAAAGCTTCGGACTTATGCTTCAACAGGAACATATGACTGAATCTTGAAAGATTATCAGAGAATATAATGAAGTACAAAGAACCGGTCCTGGCATGTGTAGACAGGGGACCTTACATACATCATCATGTATCAGTCCCAAGAGTTTACTAACTCTTTCTCTGTTTCCAGTAAACGGAGCTATGGTCATCTAATCTTTGTGACATGACTGGCAAGTTTCACAAGATGTAAATTCAAACTGATTTAAATATGCATCTAAAATGTAACTTCAGCCAGTCGGGTCGCATTGATATGACCTAGTCTACAATGCCTCAAGAAGGATTCTTTCATTTCTGAACTCTTCCTCTTGTGTGTGTTCCGTATACTAGGAACTGTAGTTTGATTTAGAACGTCAATGCTTTTAGATAACGTGCCTGAAACGATCAACTTTTTGAAATAGGAAATGTTCAAAACATTATCCAACAATACAAAATTTTATCATTTCTTTACTAATAAAGAGACTGATATGATTTTGTATATCAGGTTCAGTATCTAATAACATTCGTTCAGAATCAATGTACCGGTAATACAGGGTGACAGTGACCAACAGACTTGGCTGCAACACTTGCCCCGTTTTCTGTCTCATGAAACTCATCACCCGTTCTCAGTTTTCTGCCTTTCTGTAGCCCTATGTAACAGATTACATATCTGGGATCCTGGTCCGGTATCAAATACCCAGGATGCAGAGGATACTGAGAAACAGTTCTTTGTAACGAACATACCCGAAGAAGATGCATCATATGCACTTTCTTCGTTTGGGCGGTATGGGAATCTTGGTATTCCCCTATTTCCTGCTTGGTCTTATAACAATTATAAGTTGGAGCGGGACCAACGTTCCCCAGCTCAGTATAACAAGCGGGTTCGGTCAATACATCCATATTATTATCTTGATTAAGGCGTGATATGGTCGCTACCTGGAGAGAGAGAGAAGAAAACACTCTGCGTGCGCTCTTGCAAGATTAGATTGGTTATTTATTTTATCTAATCAGGATGGCTCCCACTGTTTTTATCAAATCTTCCTTCAAACCTTAAAAGGAAAGACTAACCGGGATTAATTACACTCTACAAGTTCGCCAATCTTTCAGCCAGGCCAGTGTCGGTACTTTGAGGGAGGTTCCCCATGCTTTCGCACGGACCTAATTACAATAAACCTCGTTTTCCCAGAGGCGTAACCCCGTTGACACCTTTCTAGACACCTACTTGATCGGCTAATTGTAAAGTGCAAAACTCTCCTAGGAGTAACAATTACTCGCAGTGGGTATCGGGATCCAACTATCATATAGAAGGTATGCAATCTCATTGCAAATTTCAACACTTGAAACTCCCGATAAAGGTTTTTACCCCTAGCACCTATGACCTTGGCTAAGGTCAACAAATCATAAGCACTAGTCAAGTTCTACCCGTCATTTCGTGATTAATTAGACCCACCCACATGACCCTTGGCTAAGGTCAACAAAGCCACATGACTGTCCTAACTAATCGTATCATATGCGGTGTAGGAAGACATCACTTAGCTACCGTACACTGTGCCTTGACTATGGTCAACAAACACAGCACGAATACTAAGTACTCTACTTCCTAAAATGACGGAGGGTTGCGAATGGTTTTTAATAAAACCTTTAACGCTTTGAACTTGATCTCGTTGCGGAATCAAATGGTTTTAAAATGGAGTGTTTTGAGGTCTTTCCAGTTTTTGCTAAAGGGGTCACTCCCGGTGAAAGGATCGTCGGCCCTTTCCTCGTCGAATGAGGTGCGGGATATATCATATATATCACTGTGCAAAGTAGAAATATAGAAGCAATCAAAAGACAAACCGAGGGTTATAGCATCTGTCAGTTATTGCTAAAGGAGTCACTCCCGGTGAAGGGATCTCGGTCCTTTCCTCATCGAATAAGGTGCAGGATGTTCTATAATGAACACCGCGATGCATAGCAAGAACTGTAGCTACCTGTTTTATTTTTGAAATTTGATTCCACAACATCAATTAGGTTTATTTTCTTTCATTAATCTCATTAATGAATATCCCATCATTTAAGTCCACCTAAACATCACAGATAAATATAACGTATGCTTATGCCATCCGCATTCGCCTCGATGTCCCGTCTGCACCGTTAGGTTAGGTAACTAACGCCAGAGCGAGACAGGGCTAGCACGGGTGTAAAGCATAAGCAACGTCTATATAATATATCATATATACTATATATAATATCTATCTGAACATATCACATGATCACATCACAGATAACGCAGCAGAAAATATCATATGAAACATTGGATATACTAGGACGTCCGTGTTTTTAATACGAGCCAGTATAAAACACGGATTCCACGGTCGTGATGAATAGCCAATCCCACACCCCTAGACCCCTACGAGAGCGGCAAGCAACCCTACCAATTCTAGGGTTAGGAGACCCAGACTCGACTCCTCGAGATGGTCTCCCACTGGACCCTAGAACCCGGTTACTTGTGCTCCCCTCCTTGGGTCTATCCTAATGCGGAAAAGTAAATAATATACAAAGGTGACACCTTCCGCAACCTGGAAGTGCCCCAATAAAAGAATATTACATACAAGTTTTTACATGAATGAAAATGAAAAACACTCATCTCACATAAAAAAAACCCCGGCTATTCAAACACGACGATCCAATATAACATATCCAGCAACACATAACATCACATGTCATCAACGTAAGTAAACATGCGTATCCCAATTGTCGTTGACATATAGCAACGAAACCGGCGATATCACATATTACACTTACGGTCACAGAAAAGAAAGTGTAAAACTACAACAGTTGGAATCCGCAACCTCTTTAGACATCGCATGCCTAATCAAATGAAATACTTAGACATCGCATGCCTAACAATTATAAACCCCGCATTTTAGTCTCATTATCGAAAACTCTTTTCAATATCAAGTCGGGCAATTCAACAAGATTCCCGACATCCTGATCGAATGCTCGTCGCAAACTTTAGTAGGCGGCCGCACCCCCGATGCCGTCGACGAAGTGCACCAAGGCGGAACACCGCTGCCGCGAGCACCCGAACGGATGCTTTCGGCGACGGGGTTCTCCTACAGTCACTTGGTCGGGGCTATGGGGCGTAGCTGCCTATTAAGTTTACCGGCGAGTATCCGCGTTCTCAACGTGATTGCGACGGACTTTTGATCACATCAAAATTCTGTGGCAACCGATCAAGTGAGACTAAACTGCTATGTTTATAACATTCATTCAGTTATCTCATAACTACTTATGGATTCCAAATATTGTATCACATTCCGGATAAATAGAAAATGTTAAACTTTCCGATCGAACAATCGAACACCCAAGTTTTCCCGAAACAGCTCAACACATGAAATAAGTCTAAAAACATTCACTCTGTGCCTCAGTACCAACGGTCCAGCCATAGAAGGGTCAAGCTAACGCCTCACATGTGGCACGCCATACAGCCCCAAACCCTAAAGTTCAAAGGGCAGTTCAAGGCGGTCACATAATCGAGTTAAGGTTTGTTGTCTTCTAGAGAGACCATCGCGTTACTTGCACTACTTAGAACGTCATTAAACTACGGAAAATCCAACAATTGGAAATTTCCCGGCAGGGGAAAAGTGGGAATTTATATCCGGTCGAACTTTTTAACATATTCTAAAAATACCCGGAAAAACACAGTAAACAAAGTTAAATAATCCGATCGAATCATCGAGTCCCCAATACAACCCCAGAACACTCAACTCTTGAGTCAAAATAAAAATACCCATAAAATATAAATCACAGAAATAGGAATTATGGTGCCAAAATGATAACCTAACTCCTCTGTACGGCCGCGGAACCGCGGCCCAAGCAGGCTATTGCCACGGTTCCGCGGTGGAATGTACGATTTAGGGGGTCGTTTTTCACCACAATTCCTATATTTTCCTGCTGTATTTTTCAGGTATTTTTAATTCAGAAAAAACCACAATTTTCAAAAATGTACAGAGAGGGGTCATGGATTAGGGTTTCGAGTTCGATCGGGTTTCTAACTCCGTCTACGCATCGCCTAAGGAGGCTCTAGCTAGGCTCTGATACCACTGTAGGGATCCTAAGCACACCCATGAGGTTCTACAAGTGATCAAACATGGCCAATTCAAAAATTATCTATGTGCCGAGAAACCCTAAACTAGATCGTTACTAGAGGTAAGGCGATGCAAGCAAGTAAACGACTTTATTGCTAAAGGAAAGTGACTACAACCTTTGTAGATCCGGTCCTCCACTTCCTTGGCTCCGTGATGACGTCCCTCTGCTATACCCATCGGAATCCTAGACTCTCGCGGTGGTTTCATCGGAGAAAAGATCGGGCTAGGTCATCGACTTCGATGCCGAAGATGATCTACGTCGAGGCAACTCAAGATCAAGCTCCAACTTCACCAAGCCATGAAACTTGTGAATAAAACACCCTATACTACATGGCAAGTGGTAGAGGATGAAGAAATAGGAAGTGGGTTCACTTTAGAGTTGGATTTCTCACTTTTTTTCTCATTTCACCATTGAAGCTAGCAAGCTTTCATGAAGCTTGATGAAGATGATGAAGATGAAACAATAAAAAGAATTGTCTTAAAAAAGAAAATCCCATTCATTCTTATCATAATGCAACCTTGGTTAAGTGTAGAGAATAAACCAAGGTTAGGTGAATGGTTAGGTTTAGGAAAGAAACAAGAATGGTCAAAGCTTCTTGAAGCTTCAAAGAAACAAACAAAAGAAGCAACCATTTCTTTTCTTTCCCTAAAATAAATGAAATAAAATAAATAGTTAAGAAAAGATAACAAAACCCTAACCATTCACTTAAACATGGTTTGAAGTAAAAATACACCCAAGCTTGCATGTATCATCAAACATGATACAATCAAGTGCACAAAAATATATCACATATACAATGTGCACATCAAGTGAGAAAATCTATTTTAAGTGAACCAATATTAGTTAATGCAAAGTAATATATCAAATATATAATTATACATTAAATCATTAAATCAACACTTGATTTAACGATCTGGTCATATCGCATATGACCGACTAATATCCAATGTATCGACTTATCGAATCAATCCTCGATTCGATAACTAGGTTATATCGCATACAACCAATCGATACATTCATCGCGAGAATAGAATACGGTATCACATACACGCATTATTCTCGGTCCCGCACATATCTCATATACGCTCCTATTTCGTTTTGCTTGAGCCAGGAAACCTCTGTGTAGGACTCTAAAGACTCGTCAATACGCCGGCAGCAAGTGATGATCATATCAAACACCCACAAGCCGTAAGTGGTCTGCTAAACGTAACGGCCACCCAGGTATTGAGCGATCAGAAGATCGACGAGCAAGCCCGCTCACACTCCTGTGAATCCAACCAGTAACACTTACCGTACAGTCCGGTCTGTTCGTCTGATATGTCGCATATCTCGCCTAGGGGTGGTAAACGTCAGACCCCAGTAGCTTGATAAGTCATGCCGATATAAGGTCCATAACATAGCATGAAACTACTGATAACACTTACCAGTAGATCACTGCAACCCTGGCCAGGGATTTCCAGTTATGGCCAGTCGTGCATAGCGCAACATCAACCCCCAATACCGGGAGAGACGAATCCCCTCCTATCGCTCATTGCCTCCATGTGAATCGGGACTGTACCCAAAAGCCACCTGTTTGCACGACTCAGTAGAGCCGTGGTAGGGTGGAAATCAAAGCACAGTGGGAGACACACAAGACTCTATGACGATCTCGGGTCAACAGACTAAGCTGTACCAGTGTTACCAGAGAACTGCCATCTGACGTGAGGTATAATACCATCTGGGAGTTCTCGGCGAGTCCGTTCAGTGTACCCAGTCTCCACTGAGCACCCGCATACCATCTCTGATGTCAAACATCAATGGATATGGGATCATCTATCGCCCATCACATGGGTCGAGAAGATATACGCTAGTCTACTCTGGAATATCGATGCCCCGTCTCGATATTCCCACGACTAGGAACATTGAAGGATGTACTTATGGACTACCCAGGCCCCACTAGTATGATCCGCATCACAGTCCTGGAAGTCGAGTACACATCCTAAGGGCTTTATCAACATGTAACAGAGAGACAGAAAGTATACATGTTAAGATAAAGAGCAACCAGATAGCGTACTATCATGTCGAGCAAGAAAGTCCTACCTATATATGTCCCAGCATCCACTACAATATACATCCAATATACAGTAATGGCCTCTAGGGCATACATATGACTAACAGGAAAACAGCCGAAATATCTCGGGAGGCGGTTCAGGTCGGTAGCTTTCCCCAAAAAAATTTAAGAGTTATTTCCTCAGTTTCAGCTTCTTAACACGGTTCCCTTTTTCCTCAGGTCCTCTAGCACTACGCTCTCCTCGCCGCTATGCAGTCCGAGGAGTTGCCCCGGCGATAAAGAAGGCGAGCAAATCTTCCTCGCAAGAAGAAGAGCTTCTCCTTCAGCTGCAGCAGGCGGAAGAATAGGCGGCCATCCTTGACTCACGATTGGTCGCCGAGGGCCTGACGGTTTACAAGCTGAAAGAGTCTCATCGGCTTCTGACTGAATCCAACCGGTCTATCCAGGCCCAGATGGAGGAGGCAAACGGACTCTTCAACGCCATGAAAAGTTTGAGGGACGCCCTCAAGAAGGACGTTCGGGCGGCTTGTGAGGCGGCGAAGCTCGCGGAGAGAAGGACGGAGAGGGCCGTAGAGAAGTACAAGGCGTCTGATCAGTTTTATATCGACCTCGCTGACTTCGCGGCCGTTAGGTGGCACAATGCCCTTGACGCCGCCAAGGAGGCTATGATCGGGTTCGATGACTGCGAGCTCCGCGCAAGGTATCCCCTTGTCGAGGAAACTCCACAGGATGGCAGCGCCGAGCTGGCTGGGGAAGGCGAGGCGGCTGGCGGAAGCACCGAGCCAGAAGTTGCCATTGTGTTCCCCGACGAAGGCGCGGAGCAAGGAGAGGTGGCGGTTGAGCAGGCAGTCTGAGCTATCCTTTCTCTCTCTTTTGTTTTTTAGAATTTTGTAAGCCTCCGGGCGTTTTTGCAAGGCTGAGGAGCCCATAATGCCATGTATATAATTTTGAACGTAAATAAAGTATATGTTTTTTTGCTCAATTGTTTTTATCCCGCAAGAATTTTTAGCTCGCAAGCCTTTTTATCTCGCAAATATTTTTAGCTCGCAAGCCTTTTTATCTCGCAAATATTTCTAGCTCGCAAATGTTAGGCGGGCGCGACATAAGAGCTAGCAAAAGGCTAGGCACAGGTAAACCGGTGTCTACCCTTTCCCCGGGGTCGAGGTGATGATCGTGCATCGAGTATGAATCGAGCGATGGCCAAGTGCAGAAAGACCGGTGTCCACCCTTTCCCCGGAGTCGAGGTGATGATCGTCATCAAGTATGAATCGAGCGATAGCCAAGTTCGGATAGGTCTGCGCCCCTCGATTCCTTCTTGGATTAGACGAGCAGGGCAATACCCGGCCGCTTTTTGGCGCGGGTTTTGAATCCATGCCTTCGTAGGGCAGGAAGCTACCAGTTGTGGATGGACCGAGCAGGAATCTACTCGGCGGCCTCGCGACGAGGACTTTGGATCCACTTCTTCATAGGGCAGGAAGCTACCCGTTGTGTATGGACTAAGCAGAAATCTACTCGGCGGCCTCACGATGAGGGCTTTGGATCCACTTCTTCATAAGGCAGGAAGCTACCCATTGTGGATGGACTGAGCAGGAATCTACTCAGCGGCCTCACGACAAGGTCTTTGGATTCACTTCTTCATAGGGCAGGAAGCTATCCGTTGTGGATGGACCGAGCATAAATCTACTCGGCGGCCTCGCGACGAAGGCTTTGGATCCATTTCTTTGTATAGCAGGAAGCTACCAGTTGTGGATGGATAGAGCAGGAATCTACTCGGTGGTCTCGCGATGAGGGCTTTGGATCCGCGGATTTGCCGGGCAGGAAGCTACCCTTGGCGGATGAGCCAAGCAGGAAGCTACTCGGTTCCCTCTAGACGAGGGCTTTCTAAATTCCATAATTTCTCCTTGGGATGTTGTTCAACCTTCCGTGACCCGTAAAGGCAAGAGAATGGTGACCGTCATAGATGGCACGTGGTCATACCTTATCGGGAATGTGCGATACTCCGTGATTTTCATTGTTGCGCTAGAAGATCTCGACCGTTAGAAGATTTTTGTCGAGATTATAAATACCAGAAGGCATGGTCTTACCATTCGTTTGCCTACTCCGAATTTTCATATTGGCTTCCTCATAGTCACCGTGTTTCTTGAAGATGGCCGGCCGTTTGTACCATCAGGAAGATCGTCTCTCAGGACGACGTGTATTTTTATAATCTCGATCGTACCGAAGAGATGTATGAGGCCGTGATAGGCCGCTTGGAGGGCCGCTGAGGACGCCTACTTCCTCATCGATCTCATCTTCTGCAAGTGCTCATCTATGCAATATGGAGGTCTTCCCCGGGTCCTTACAACGTCCTCTCCCCGTAGTCGATGGACGAGGTGTTCAATAAGATGCACTCAACCCACAAGTTTGGACTGATCTCGAAGAGCTGGCGGGATCACTCGGTGGATATCCTTCTCGAATGTTTCCAGCTAAGGTTGGTCGCAGCATCGTGCTCGGCAGTGGAAGACCCCGGCGAATCTGTTGCTTCGAGGGTCCATGGGTACCGAAAGAAGGAGCTGGCGGAGGAGGCGGAGGTTCGGCTGGATAATCTCTCTTCCAATTATCATCGACAATGTTTCCTTAATCCACTTCCTCCTTTGTTGTAATTTTTGTAAGGCTGGGGAGCCCACAATATCTCTAAATAAATAAATTTTTCTTTGGTTGAGCTTATGGTGTATTGTCTATTTCTTCCTTTCCATTCCCCCCTTTTTAACCTAAGCTCGGGGCCGTGGAAAGGAAAGGAAATAGGGCTGATCGCCCTAGGGAAAGGAAGAGTTTGGAAAGGACCCAGTTTGAAGAACTTAACAAATGCGGAAAGGAACTACATTATTTAAAAGAGATTACATGTTCATCTATACAACTTAAGCTTTTCGGCGTTAAACGGCCGAGGAAATTACGCCCTCCGAAGTCCTGGGGGCGGTAGGCTCCACCGGGCAATACTTCTGTTACGAGAAATGGTATGTCCCACTTCGGGGAGAACTTATGTAGCCTCCCTTGATCTACGAATTGGTTCCTCTGTAAGATCATGTCTCCCATCTTGAAGGCTCGATGCTTAACTCGGGCATTGTAGTAGCAGGAGGTTTGCTGCTGATAAGAGGCCACTCTGATTTGCGCTCGATCTCGTTTTTCTAACAAGATGTCCAAGTTGCTTCGCAGTGCCAACGTGTTAGCGTCATCGTCAAAGTTTTCGACTTTGTAACTGGGCAATCCAATTTCTGCGGGGACCATCGCCTCGGTACCGTAGCAAAGGCTGAATAGGGTTTTGCCCGTGGGTGTCTTTTTCGATGTCCGCAATGCCTATAGTACCCACGGCAGTTCCTTGACCCAGCTGCCTTGCCTTCCCTCCAAGCAGGCTCTGAGACCATGGATGACACCTCGGTTCGCTACTTCGACATGCCCGTTGCATTGTGGATGTACGAACGCAGCAAACTTCATCAATATGTGGTAGCCGCTGCAAAACTCTTTGACTTTATCGTTTTCGAAGATGGTCTCATGGTCGGTAACTATGCATCTCGAGATTCCAAATTAGGAGATTATATTGTTCTGCAGGAACTTTATCGTGGAGGCGGCGTCCGGTTTCCTGATAGGTACGGCCTCTATCCACTTCGTGAAGTAGTCCACGGCGACAAGGATGTATTTGTGTCCGCTCATGCCGGCGGGGAGTTGGCCTACCATATCCATCCCCTATTGCGCAAACAGTCAACGGGAACTGAGCGGCGTTAGTTCGGTGGCGGGGAGATGAGGTATGCTGCCGAAGAGTTGGCAGTTCTTGCATCTTCTAACCAGCTTCTCGGCATCTTGGTGTATTCTCGACCAATATTACCCCTGGAGCAGCGTCTTCTGGACCAGGGTACAGGCCCCTTGATGCGCTCCCCCGACCCCTTCATGTATCTTTCGTAGAACGTAGTCTGCCCCATGAGGGTCGATGCACCAGAGCAGAGGCTGAGTGTATGACTTCTTATGCAAGTTTCCGCTGCTCCAGACGAAATGACGTGCTTTTGCCCGAAATCGGCGGGCCTCTCCCTGGTCTTCCGAAAGTACACCGTTCTTCAAGAATTCCACAAGGAGCTTTCTCCAATCTTAGCTTTCTTCCTGAGTTGTATAGATTTGGAGTGTTACCTCTCCATCTTCCATGTTGGGTCGTGGTAAGACTTCGAAAAGGATATTTCTTTTTTGATTGGCCAAATAGGAAGAAGCGAGCTTGCTCAAGGCGTCGGCCTGGGTGTTCAAGTTTCTAGGAATCTGTTCTACTTGGACTTCGTCGAAATTTTTCCAAAGCCTTTTTACCTCGGCCAGGTATTTTATCATAAGTGGCTCTTGGACCTCGAAACGCCCGGTTACTTGGCCGACGACTAGTGCAGAGTCGCTGCGTACCCTGATGGTCTTTAGTCCTATCCCGGAGGCGATTCTTAGCCCTGCCAACAAGGCCTTATATTCTGTAATGTTGTTCGACGCCCTAAAACTGAGCTTTAGAAAGTACTCCATTTCCGCTTCATCCGGGCCGCGGATGATTAGGCCAGCCCAGCTTCCTTCCTCTGTGGAGGATCCGTCCACGTAGAGTACCCAGTCCGGGATAGGGTCGGGCACCTCCTCCACCGAGGGTCATGGTTCAAGGCCCCGAGCAGTCGTTCCATTTTTAGTGTGGATAGTACATTCGACAACAAAATCGGCTAAGACTTGTACTTTGATGGCTTGTCTGGGGCGGTATTTGATGTCGAATTGAGACAACTCCCACCTCTATTTCTCTAGACGACCCGACAATTCGGGGGAGGCAAGGATAGACCCTAAAGGTCATTCAGTGAGGATGAGGATCGTGTGCGCCTGGAAATAGTGTCGAAGTTTCCTGGAGGCGACGACAAGCGCTAGGACTATTTTCTCTACGACCGGATATCTTGTTTCTACGTCCTTGAAAACATGGCTTATGTAGTAAACCGATCTTTGTATGCCTTCAAATTCTCTAAAGAGCACTAAGCCTGCAGCTTGGTCGGAGACGGATAGATATAGTAATAGCTCGTCGCCCTCGACCGGTTGGGTGAGAAGCGGTAGGGTCGCTAGGTGCACCTTGAGTTGTTCGAAAGCGTTCTGGCATTCCTCAGACCATTCGAACTTAGGAAGTTTCCTTAGGGCCCTGAAGACAGGGAGACACTTCTCTCCGGATATGGACATAAAGAAACTCAGTGCAGCCACCCTCCCCATGAGTCGCAGGATATCGACATTGCTCATGGCCGTTTCCATGTTGAGGACGGCGCTAATTTTTTCTGGGTTCGCTTAGATACCTCTTTGAGTAACTATGAACCCGAGGAACTTCCCACTGGTGACCCTGAATGCGCATTTAGCTGGACTCAGCTTCATCTTGTACTTGCGTAAGACGTCGAATGTCTCGCCGAGTTCCTTAGTGTGCCCGGCTGACGAGGCGGATTTTACGAGCATGTCGTCGACGTAAACATCCAGGTTTCTCCAAATCTGCAATTTGAATAGCTTGTTGACCAGCCGCTGATATGTGGCCACGGCGTTCTTGAGTCCGAAGGGCATCACTTTGTAGCAGTAGACATCCCGGTCAGTGGTGAAGACGGTAAGCTCTTCGTCGGCCGGGTTCATCTGGATCTGATTGTAACCGGAGAAAGCATCCATGAAGCTCAGTAATTCATGGCCGGCCGAGCTGTCCATTAGCTGGTCTATCCGAGGAAGTGGATAGTTGTCTTTGGGGCAAGCCTTGTTCAAGTTGGTGAAATCGACTTACATGCGCCATTTCCCGTTTGCCTTCTTGACCATGACCACGTTCGCCAGCCAATCCGAGTAGTCCAGGTTTCTGATGAATTTTACGGTGAGCAATCGATCAACCTCATCTTCTATCGCCTTCTATTTAACCGGCGCAAAACTTCTCTTTTTTGTCGAATCGGCCAGGCCTTCCGGTCGACCCCGAGCTTGAGGGAGATCACTTCAGAGTTGATCCTGGGCATGTCCGCTGGCGTCCAAGCAAATACGTCCGAGTTATCTCAGAGGAACCAGATCAGGTCTTCGCAGGTGTCCCCTGTCAAGAGAGAGCCGATTTGGACTGTCCGGCCATCGACTTCCTCCATGAAGGGAACTTCTATCAATGCTTCCACCGGGGCACCTCGAACTTCCTTTTAGTCGTCGGGTGTATCTAAAGACCCCAGGAAATCATGCGTGTCTTCAAAATCGTTGCCCTGCTCTCCGGCAGGGACGCCGAGGCGAGGCAAATCCTGGCGGTTTGCTGGTCCCTATAGGCCCGGCCAGTCCCCCCATTATCCAAAGGGAATTTGAGTGCAAGGTGATAAGTCGAGATCTGAGCCTGGAGGGCGTTTAAGGTAGGGCGTCCCAGGAGAATATTATAGGACGACGGGACCTTAGCAATGAGGAAGTTCACAGGTACGGTTCGCGTTTTGCCCTCTTCCCCAATGTTGAGAAGGAAGGTGACCGATCTCTCGGCCGGGACAGAATGGTTGGTGAACCCAGAGAGGACGTGGGAGGTCGGCTGAAGGTCAGATGAACCCAATCCCATACGCTGGAAACAGTCGTAGAACAAGATATCCGCTGAGGACCCTGAATCGACCAATATTCTCTGGACCTCGTAACGGCGAACTTGGGCCGTTATCATAAGAGGGTCATTGTGAGGAAGCGATATGCCGTGAAGGTCTTCATCGGTGAAGATGATCGGGTCACCCTTTCTGCACTTCTTGTAGGTTAGATTGCTTACGCCCTCGACTGGCAGGAGGTGGTGTTTCCTCCTACTTCCCAGAGCTGTATCCTTCAAAATGACCATGATTTGCCTAATTGTTAACTCCCCGGGAGGGGTTTGGTCTTTTTGTTCCCGCTCCGTCTGTCGCTTGTCCCGTAGATATTTCTCCTGGTGACCGGAGCGGATCAGTTCCTCGATATAGTCGCGGAGCTGTTTACAACTTTCAGTCGGGTGACCCTGCGACCTGTGATAGGCGCAGTACAGGCCGCAGAGATGCTTGCCCTCCTTTGGGTAGCTGGCGGGAGCTTAAAAAACCTCTCGCCCTTAGCTTCCTCCAACAGTTCGATCAGGGAAAATGTTCAAAGGAGTGTACTCCTGGAACCTCGGAGAATAAGGTTTCAGACGATCGACTTTCTTTTTCTCTTCCATGTCCCTCTTCTTCCAGTCTGCTTGGTCGCCTCTGGGCAAGTTGGAGTTCACCTTTGACTCGAGTTGGATTCCTCGCTCGGTCCATGCTTTCACTTTGGCCATGGTCTTAAATTGCGCCAATGCAAAAGAGCGGAGCCACTCTTTGTGTTAGTTATATGTATGCCCTAGGGGCCATTACTGTACATACGATGTATATTGAAATGGATGCTTGGACATATATAGGGAGGACTTTCTTGCTCGACATGATAGTATGCTATCTGATTGCACTTTATCTTAACATGTACTCTGATTGTCTCTATGTTACATGTTGATAAAGCCCTTAGGTTATGTACTCGACTACTGGGGCTATGATGAGATCATACTAGTGGGGCCACGGTAGTCGACGAGTACATCCTATAACTGTTCCTTGTCGAGGGTGTATCGAGACAGGGCATCGATGCACCAGAGTAGACTAGCGTATATGCATCTTGACCCATATAATGGGCGATGGATGATCCCATATCCATCGGTGTTTGACATCAAGGATGGTGTACGGGTGCTCAGTGGAGACTGGGTACACTGGACGGACTCGCCGAGAACTCCCAGATGGTATTATACCTTACGTCAGATGGCAGTTCTCCGGTGACACTGGTACAGATTAGTCTGTTGACCCGAGATCGTCAAAGAGTCTTGTGTGATTCCCACTGTGCTTTGATTTCCATCATACCACGTCCAAGAGGGCGTGCAAAAAGGTGGCTTTTGGGTACAGTCCCGAATCACATGGAGGCAATGAGCGATAGGAGGGAATTCGTCTCTCCCGGTATAGGGAGTTGATGTTGCGCTGTGTTCGATTGGCTATAACCGGAAATCCCTGGCCAGGGTTGCTGAGATTTACTGGTAAGTGTTATCAGTAGTTTCTCGAACTGTTATAGACCTCATATCGACATGACCTATCGAGCTACTGGGGTCTGACGTTTACCACCCCTAGGCGAGATATGCGACATATCAGATGACGAGACCGGACTGTATGGGAGTGTTACTGATTGGATTCACAGGAGAATGTATAGGCTTGCTTGTTGATCTTCTGATCGCTCAATACCCGGATGGCCGTTACGTTTAGCAGACCGCTTGCGGCTTGTGGGTGTTTGATATGATCATCACCTACTGCCGGCGTATTGACGAGTCTTTAGAGTCCTACACAGGGGTTTCCTGGCTTAAGCGAAATGGAGTAGGAGCACATATGTGATATGTGCGGGACCGAGATTAATACGATATGAGATACCATATTCTATTCTCGCGATTCGTGACATTGATCGGTTGTATGCGATATAGCCGGGTTATCGGATCAAGTGTTGATTCGATAAGTTGTTACACATGATATTAGTCGGTTATAGCCGGGTTATTAAATCAAGAGTTGATTTAATAATTTAATGTATAATTATATATTTGATATATTACATTACATTAACTAGTATTACCTCACTTATGATTTATTTTCTCACTAGATTGTGCATATTGTTTATATGTGATATATGCAAGTGTACATGTTTGTATCATGCTTGATGATACATACAAGATGGGTGTATGAGACTTATATCAAGTTTAGGTTAAATTAGGGTTTACTTATTTCCTTAAGAATAACAAAAGAGAGGAGACTTTAGTCAATGTTATCAAGCTTGTAGAAGCTTGTATGCAATATTGACAAAGTCAACTCTTTTGTCATTCCTTAGGATATTAGTTAACCCAACCCTTAACCTCATACTTTGGTTAATTCTCTACATGAGTTAAGCATGAGGGCTTAACTCAACCATGGTGCAATAATTCCAAGGATAAGTTTTCATTTGGATGAATTATTCATTAGACTTCTTCTTCTTCATCATCAAACAAAAGCTTTCTAGCTTCAATGGAGTTTGAGAAAAAGTGTGAGAAAATCAATTCTAAAGTGAGCCTACCTCCTACTTCTTCATCCTCTACCACTTGCCATGTAATAGAGTGTGTTCTCTTCATAAAGTTCATGACCTAGTGAAGGAATAACTTGAGTTAGTGTCTCCCCGACGTAGATCATCTTCGGCCTCGAAGTCATCGAAGCAAGCACGTTCGTTCTTCTTGTGGAGCTTCTCTAGAGTCCGGAGTTCGCGATCGCAGCGAAGGGGACATCTACACGGAGCTTAAGAAGTGAAGGACCGAATCTACAAAGGTTGTAATCCCTCTCACTTAGTGTCAAAGAGTTTAACATGCATGTTTTCGCCTAAACCCTAGTTTAAAGATCCGGCTTTGGGTTGTTCGGCACGGCTAATTTTTTAATCGGGCATGGTTGATGCCTCATAGATCCTTGTGAGCATGCCTAGCAACCCTACAGTGGTATCAGAGCTAAGCTAGAGCTTTAGGCGAAGTCTAGACGAAGTTTAAAGTCCGATCGAACTCCGACACACCCGAGTATACCCTTCTCTGGATATTTTTCAAAAATGTGATTTTTTTATGAATTAAAAATGCTCACAAAAACAAGCAGGAAAAACTAAGAATTACTGTGAAGTACGGTCCACTAAGTCACTTATTTGACCGCGGAACCGAGGCCAAACCAAGGGTTTGGCGGCGGTACCGCGGCCAAAATTTAGACTTAGTCCCTCATATTTCATATATTTATTCTTAGGTCCTTTCTTGTCATTTTTTTCTGGGAATTTTTTAATTCCACTCAAGTATTGAGTTTTCTAGGGTTGTATTGGGGACTCGTTGATTCGATCGGATAATTTAACTTTGTTTATTTTTTCTGGATAATTTTAGAAACTGTTAAAAAGTTCGAACGGATATCAATAACTCACATTTTCTCCAGTCAGAAATTTTTTCAAAAGTTGGATTTTTTCTCGAGTTTGAAACTTTCTAAGCCGTGCAAGTAACGCGGTGGACCCTCTAGAAGACAACAAATCATAACTCGATTATGTGACCGTCTTGAACTGCCTCTAAACCTTAGGGTTTGTGGCAGTACGGCGTGCTACATGTGAGGCGTTGGTTTGACCCTTCTACGGCTGGACCATTGGTACTGTGGCATGTGATGGATGTTTTTAAACTGATTTCAAGTGTTGAGATATATTGGGGAAATCTTGGGTGTTTGACTATTCGATCGGAAAGTTTAACATTGTCTATTTATCTGGAATGTGATATAATATTTGGAATCCGCAAGTAGTTATGAGATAACTAATTTGAATGTTATAAATCTAGCAGTTCAGTCTCAGATGATCGGTTGCCTAGGAATTTTGATGTGATCAAAAGTCCGTCGCAATCACGTAGCGTACGCGGATACTCGCCGGGTAAACTTAATAGACAGCCACACCCCATAGCCCCGACCAAGTGACTGTAGGAGAACCCCGTCGCCAAAAGCATCCGTTCGGGTGCTCGCGGCAGCGGTGTTCCGCCTTAGTGCACTTTATCGACGGCATCGGGGGTGCGGCCGTCTACTGAAGTTTGCGATGAGCATTCGATCTGGATGTCGGGAATCTTGTTGAATTGCCCGACTAGATATTGAAAAGTGTTTTCGATAAAGAGACTAAAATGCGGGGTTTATATTTGTTAGGCATGCGATGTCTAAGGAATTCATTTGGTTAGGCATGCGATGTCTAAGGAGGTTGCGGATTCCAACTATTGTAGTTTTACACTTTCTTTTCTGTGACCGTAAGCGTAGTATGTAGTGTATCGCCGGCTTTGTTGCTATACATCAACGACAATCGGGATACGCATACTTGCTTACGTTGATGATATGAGATATTATGTGTTGCTGTGATATGTTGTATTGGATCGTCGCGTTTGAATAGCCGGGGGTTTTATGTGAGATGAGGGTTTTTATTTTTCATTCATGTAAAATTCATTTATATGTAATATTCTTTTATTGGCGCACTTCCGGGCTGAGGATGATGTCACCATTGTATATTATTTACTTTTTTGCATTAGGTAGACCCAAGACGGGGAGCACAAGTAACCGGTTTCTAGGGTCCAGTGGGAGACATCTCGAGGAGTCAAGACCGGGTCTCCTAACCCTGGAATTGGCCGAGTTGCTTGCCGCTCTCGTAGGGGTCTAGGGATGTGGGTTTGGCTATTCATCGCGACCGTGGAATCCGTGTTTTATACAGGCTCGTATTGAAAACACGGACGTCCTAGTATATCCAATATTTCATATATGTTCTTCTGCTGCAATGTTCTGTGATGAGATCATATTACTGCCTAAGACGAATGTTTATATTATATATATGAGATATATGTTATATTGCAGATTTCGTTTCAAATGTGATACTTGTGAAGCATATTAAAATGGGACTTCATTAATGAGATTAATGAAAATAAAAGAAACCTAAAGATATTGTAGAAACTTGTTTAAAAACTGGTAGCTCTAGTTCTTGCTTTGCATAGAGGTGTTCCTTGTAGAACATCCAGCACCTTATTCGATAAGGAAAGAGCCGAGATCCCTTCACCGGGAGTGACCTCTTTAGTGAAACTGGCAGATGCTACAAACTCGGTTTATCTTTTGATTGCTACTATAGTTTTTGCTTCGCATAGTGATATTTGTGAAATATCCTGCACCTTATTCGATGAGGAAAGAGCCGACGATCCCTTCACCAGGAGTGACCTCTTTAGCAAAACTAGAAAAGGCCTCAAAACACTCCATTTAAAAATCACTCGATTCTACAACGATATCAAGTTCATTACGCAAAGGGTTTTCTTAAAAACCCGTCGTAGCCCTCCATCATTTCAGATAAGTACTACTTAGTATTCGTGCTGCGGTAGTTTGGCATTCGTCAAGGCGTAGTGTACGGTAGCTAACTAGTGCTTATCTGCTAGCATACGATACGATTGGATTAGGGTATTCATACGGCGTTGTTTGGCATTCGTCAAGGGTCGTGCGGGTGGGTTTAATTCAATTAGGAAATGTACGGGTTGAACTTGACTAGCGGACTATGGGTGGTTTGGCATTCGTCAAGGTCATAGGACGCTAGGGGTAAAATATTATTGGGAATTTCAAGTGTTGAAATTTGTAATGAGATTGCATACCTTCTATGAGATAGTTGGATCCCGATACCCGCTGCGAGTAAGAGTTACTCCTGCGAGAATTTTACACATTACAATTAGCCGATCAAGTAGGTGTCTAGAAAGGTGTTAAAGGGGTTACGCCTCTGGGAAAATGAGGTTTACTTTAATTAGGTTCGTGCGAAAGCACGGGGGACCTCCCTCAAAGTACCGACACTGGCCTGGCTGAAAGATTGGCGAACTTGTAACGTGTAATTAATCCCGGCTAGTCTTTCCTTTTAGGGTTTGAAGGAAGATTTGACTAAAACAATTGGAGACATCCTGATTAGATATATTAGATAACCAACCTAATCTTGCAAGAGCATACGCTGAGTGTTTTCTTCTCTCTCTCTCCAGGTAGCGACCATATCACGCCTTAATCAAGATAATAAAACGGATAAATTGACCGAACCCGCTTGTTATACTGAGCTAGGGAACGTTGGTCCCGCTCCAACTTATAATTGTTATAAGACAGAGCAGGAAATTGGGGAATACCAGATTTCCCGTGCCGCCCAAACGAAGAAAGTGCATGTTGATGCATCATCTTCGGGTGTGTTCATTACAGAGAACTGTTTCTCAGTATCCTTTACGTCCTGGGTATGTAATACCGGATCAGGATCCCGCATATGTAATCTGTTACATGGGCTACAGATTGGTAAAGAACTGAGAACAGGTGATAAGTTTCATGAGATAGAAACGGTGCAAGTGTTGCAGCCAAGTCTGTTGGTCACTATCACCCTGTATTACCAGAATACATTGATTCTGAACAAATGTTATTAGATACCGAACCTGATATACAATATCATATCAGTCTCTTTATTGGTAAAGAAATGATATAATTTTGTATTGTTGGATAATGTTTTGAGCATTTCCTATATCAAAAGTTGATCGGTTCAGGCACATTATCTAAAAGCATTGACGTTCTAAATCAAACTACAGTTCTTAGTATACAGAACACACACGAGAGGAAGAGTTCAGAAATGAACGAATCCTTCTTGAGGCATTGTAGACTAGGTCATATCAATGCGACCCGACTAGCTAAGTTACATTTAGATGCATATTTAAATCTGTTTGAATTTACATCTTGTGAAACTTGCCGGTCATGTCATAAAGATAAGATGACCATAGCTCTGTTTATTGGAAACAGAGAAAGAGTTAGTGAACTCTTGGGATTGATACATGCTGATGTATGAAAGTCTCCTGTCTACACATGCCAAGACCGGTTCTTTGTACTTCATTACATTCTCTGATGATCTCATAAGATTCAGACATATGTTCCTGTTGAAACACAGGTCCGAACCTTTTGAGATATTCATAGAATGAAAGTTACAAGTAGAGAACCTAAATACGGGTATAAGTATTATTTCCTTTGATGAGATCAAGGAGGAGAATACTTGAGCACGGAATTCCTGGACTATTCTAAAGGAGAATGAGATTCTCTCTCAGCATTACTCCTCCGTATACACCACAGCACGTCGGTGTATCGGGGGGGAGCAATCACACCCTATGTGATATGGTGTGCTCTATGATGAGTGCTACTGAGTTGCCTATTTCCTTTTGGGAGTTATGCACTTGAGAAGCTGCATACCTATTGAATAGGGTTCAAATCAAATCAGTTGCCTACCACTTCATATGTGATATGGAAAGGGAAGAGCCCATATCTTAAGTTTGTTAAGATTTGGGGTTGTCCGGCCTATGTCTAAAAAGAAAAATCCGGACAAGCTCGAGGCAAGGTCTGTTCTGTAGAACTGGAAAGGTTCCAGCTATACAAACTACAGCAGATGATTTGGTAGAACCAAAGGATTCAATAGATTCTAACGAATCTCAGCCTCTCCGCCGATCTAGTAGGGTTCCTCACCCACCTGAGAGATACTTCGGTTTCTCTATGACAGTGGGAGCGAGGATTGCATCATGAGATGGTGACCCAACTAGTTTCGAGCTGGCCATCAGGAGTGGAACTCTATAAGAATGGCTGGATGCTTAGCGATCTGAGATGGAATCCTTATACACCAACAAAGTATGGACTTTGGTTACTTTATCTGAAGGGTTAAATCCCCATCAGGAGCAAGTATATCTTGAGAAGATTACTTGGTGTACATGGAAAAGTTGAGACTTTCAAAACTATGCTTAAGTCCATCCAGATCCTACTTGCCACGGCTACATACCATGACTACGATATCTGGTGGTTGGGTGTCATGACTGCTTTTCTAAATGATGATTTGGAAGAGAGCGTCTATAAGTACACAGCCAGAGGGCTTCGTAGACAGTGGAAGCAGCGAAAATGTGTGCAAGATGTTTTATGTGATAAAACAGGCATCGCGGAGTTGAAACGTCTGTTTTGATGTGGTAGTCAAAGAGTTTGACTTCATCAAAATGGTAGATGAACCTTGTATATACAAAAAGGTAGTAGGGAGTATGGTGGTGATCCTCGTAGAGTACATGGATGACATACTCTTGATAGGGAAGGAGTTTCCTATGCTACGATCGGTCAATCTCCGCTTATCACAAGGATTCTCCATATAGGATCATAGTGATACCTCCTGAATCCTGGATTTTGGATCTATGAGATAGATCTAATTAGATGTTAGGATACTCACTAGTTGTAGTGAGATGGTATCAATCGATCCTGGGGAGAATCACTGGAAAGGTTCCAGGGTGATAAGGACGACTGAATGTCAGTCGCAGGCATTGTCTTTACCCTCAGTAGAGGGACAGTATGTTGGAAGAGTTCCAAGCTAGATACCGTGACATACTAGACAATTAAAGGCAAGATACATCGTTACTAAGGATGCTACCAAAGAGGCAGTCTGGATATATAAGTTCATGAGATGAACTTCGTTCCTACCATTGTGTGACAATGGAGTTGTGGCTTTAGCCAAGGAACCCCCCGTCCCATCAGAAATCCAGATATAATTCTTAGGCAGTATCACCTGATCATGGAGATGGTTGATCTCCAGGGAGATCGAGGTTATGAGAGTAGACACAGAGGACAACAGCGCGGATCCACTCACAAAGGCATTTTTCCCAGTAGAGACTTTTATGGGATGGTTGAGTATGAGATACTTCAACCGCAGCTAATTGTTGGGTATGTGATACCACAACAGATGGCCCTAGTGCAAGTGGGAGATTGTTAGTTATATGTATGCCCTAGAGGCCATTACTGTACATACGATGTATATTGTAATGGATGCTTGGACATATATAGGGAGGACTTTCTTGCTCGACATGATAGTATGTTATCTGGTTGCACTTTATCTTAACATGTACTCTGATTGTCTCTATGTTACATGTTGATAAAGCCCTTAGGATATGTACTCGACTACTGGGACTATGATGAGATCATACTAGTGGGGCCACGGTAGTCGACGAGTACATCCTATAACTGTTCCTAGTCGAGAGTGTATCGAGACAGGGCATCGATGCACCAGAGTAGACTAGCGTATACGCATATTGACCCATATGATGGGCGATGGATGATCCCATATCCATCGGTGTTTGACATCAAGGATGGTGTACGGGTACTCAGGGGAGACTGGGTATACTGGACGGACTCGCCGAGAACTCCCAGATGGTATTATACCTTACGTCAGATGGCAGTTCTCCGGTGACACTGGTACAGAGTAATCTGTTGACCCGAGATCGTCATAGAGTCTTGTGTGATTCCCACTGTGCTTTGATTTCCATCATACCACGTCCAAGAGGGCGTGAAAAAAGGTGGCTTTTGGGTACAGTCCCGAATCACATGGAGGCAATGAGCGATAGGAGGGGATTCGTCTCTCCCGGTATAGGGAGTTGATGTTGCGATGTGTTCGATTGGCTATAACCGGAAATCCCTGGCCAGGGTTGCTGAGATTTACTGGTAAGTGTTATCAGTAGTTTCTCGAAATGTTATAGACCTCATATCGACATGACTTATCGAGCTACTGGGGTCTGACGTTTACCACCCTTAGGCGAGATATGCGACATATCAGACGACGAGACCGGACTGTACGAGAGTGTTACTGATTGGATTCACAGGAGAATGTACAGGTTTTCTTATTGATCTTCTGATCGCTCAATACCCGGGTGGCCGTTACGTTTAGCAGACCGCTTACGGCTTGTGGGTGTTTGATATGATCATCACCTACTGCCAGCGTATTGACGAGTCTTTAGAGTCCTACACAGGGGTTTCCTGGCTCAAGCGAAATGGAGTAGGAGCACATATGTGATATGTTCGGGACCGAGATTAATACGATATGAGATACCATATTCTATTCTCGCAATTCGTGACATTGATCGGTTGTATGCGATATAGCCGGGTTATCGGATCAAGTGTTGATTCGATAAGTTGTTACACATGATATTAGTCGGTTATAGCCGGGTTATTAAATCAAGAGTTGATTTAATAATTTAATGTATAATTATATATTTGATATATTACATTACATTAACTAGTATTACCTCACTTATGATTTATTTTCTCACTAGATTGTGCATATTATTTATATGTGATATATGCAAGTGTACATGTTTGTATCATGCTTGATGATACATACAAGATGGGTGTATGAGACTTATATCAAGTTTAGGTTAAATTAGGGTTTACTTATTTCCTTAAGAATAACAAAAGAGAGGAGACTTTAGTCAATGTTATCAAGCTTGTAGAAGCTTGTATGCAATATTGACAAAGTCAACTCTTTTGTCATTCCTTAGGATATTAGTTAACCCAACCCTTAACCTCATACTTTGGTTAATTCTCTACATGAGTTAAGCATGAGGGCTTAACTCAACCATGGTGCAATAATTCAAAGGATAAGTTTTCATTTGGATGAATTATTCATTAGACTTCTTCTTCTTAATCATCAAACAAAAGCTTTCTAGCTTCAATGGAGTTTGAGAAAAAGTGTGAGAAAATCAATTCTAAAGTGAGCCTACCTCCTACTTCTTCATCCTCTACCACTTGCCATGTAGTAGAGTGTGTTCTCTTCACAAAGTTCATGACCTAGTAAAGGAATAGCTTGAGTTAGTGTCTCCTCGACGTAGATCATCTTCGGCCTCGAAGTCATCGAAGCAAGCACGTTCGTTCTTCTTGTGGAGCTTCTCTAGAGTCCGGAGTTCACGATCGCAGCGAAGAAGACATCTAACGGAGCTTAAGAAGTGAAGGACCGGATCTACAAAGGTTGTAATCCCTCTCACTTAGTGTTAAAGAGTTTAACATGCATGTTTTCGCCTAAACCCTAGTTTAAATATCCGGCTTTGGGTTGATCGGCACGGCTAATTTTTTAATCGGGCATGGTTGATGCCTCGTAGAACCTTGTGAGCGTGCCTAGCAACCCTACACTTTGTTCCTAAAAACCGACCTCGGCGCGGTGATAAATGTTTCGTCGAGGTGCTCGGGAACTTCCAAGAGGGCATTGTAGAAGCGGGTGACATACCCTTTAAAGGATTTCTTGTCTCCGCTCTTGACGGTGAACAGGTAGTCGACCGTCTTCTTCTGTCGCCGGTTACCAACGAAATTACCGAGGAATTGGGTAGCCAGCTCCTCAAAGGTCGAGATAGAGCTCGGCCTAAGCCCCCGGAACCAATTCCGACCAGCTCGGAAAAGGGTGGTGGGGAAGACCCTGCATTGAGCCGCATCCAAGTTGTTTTGGAAGCTCATGGCGGCTGTGAATGCGTTTAAGTAGTCCTTCATGTCGGACTTCATGTAAAATAGAGGCACTTTCGGCGGCTTGTTTCTGGACGAGACATGCTCGGCAAGGAGTCGCCCTGTGAGTGAATCAGCGGAGTACTTCGTGTTAGTGTAATATGCCCTAGAGGCCATTATTGTATAGTACTAGTTTGTATATTACATTTTGGAAGCTTGGGATATATACACGGATTTTATAACAGACTTGCTCAATATGGTAGTATGCTACTTGGTTTGTATCTATCTTAATATGTGTATGTTTCTTTTAACGTATTGCTAATACATATTGGTAGAGCCCTTAGCATCTTTGCTAGACTACCAGCATTGTGATGGCAGTCACACTAGTAGGGGCTGGGTAGTCTACAATCACATCCTCACACAGGTCCCTAGTCGTAGGAATATCGAGACAGGGCATCGATACTCCAGAGTAGACTAGTGTATACGCTTCTCATCCCAGCAGGGGAGATGGTCTGCCCCACACCCATTAGTATGTTGTACTGGAAATAGTATGCAGGTGCTCATTGGGTTATGAGTTACACTGGACGGACTCGTGGGGTACTGCTGGTTAATACTATACCTATCGTCAGGTATCAGTTCTCAGGTGACATGAGTACAGCATAGTCCGTAGACTTGACACTGCTATTTCGCCTCAAGTGTGTTCTCACTGTTCTTAGATTACGACCCTACCACGGCTCTATTGAGTTGTGCAAACAGGTAGTAGTTGGGTGCAGTCCCGAAGCACTTGGAGGCAGTGGCGGTTATATAGGATTCGTCTCTCCCGGTATTGGGGGTTGATGTCGCGTTGTGTTCGGAAAGCCATTACACAAAGTCCCTGGCCAGGGCAAGCGAGATTTACTGGTAGGTACTCCAGTAGTTTCTCAAGGTGTTTTAGGCTACACTCCGATACGACTTATTGCACTATTAGGGGTCTGACGTTTACCGCCCCTAGGCCCGATATGCGATACTCTTAGACGAACAGACCGGACTGTACGGAGATTGCTACAGACAAGCTCAGTAGAAATTCGGATGAGTTTGCTCATCGGCCTTCTTATCGACAGATACCTGGGTAGCCGTTACGTACAGCTAGTACCGCTAACGTGCTTGTGGTTAAACCCACTGCCAGTGTACTGTCGAGTCTTTAGAGTCCCACACAGAGGGTTTCCCTGCTTCGGGCGAAACGATTTAGAGATCGTATGGTTTTACGACAGGGTTTGATCACATACGTGTACTTGTGCACGTATGATGTTCGGTGGATAATACTAGTGGGCTTTAGTTTAAGCCAGATCCTAGTATTAGATTATTGGATTAGTTTCGTCTCATTGTATTCATGTTTCTCGGAATACGGATACAGGTATGTATATACGGATGAGAGGGGCATTCTTGTAATTACTCAAGATTGTTTCTAGATGAGTACACCACATTACTTGAATTATCATTTAGGTTAAATGCTTGATGAGGTGGAGTTATGAGGTATTTTAGTGAAAATTGAGCATGGTAACTTGTTGACTTTTTGGACACTATATAGGCAAATGAAGACTTAGATATTTTGAGATATTTGTGTGAGATATTTTCATTTGCCATATAGTCTTCATAAGAGCCATTTTCAATTATCATTATCACAGATACTTTCTCTTTCCTCAACCTTTCTTCTTCTTCCTCTCAAGAACCCTAATTGTCTCATAAGTTGAGAATCCTAGGGTTAGTGACACTAATAGATTCATAATCACTCTCTACTCACTCTAGCCTACTTATTTTAGCACACCAAGTACCCTAGTTACCTCATCTTAGAGGTAAGAGCTCAAGGTTGGCACTCTCAGGTGAATCTTCTTTGACGTGGAGAAGCCGACGAGCAGGCACGATCCATTCTCACTCCAAGGAGCTCACGACGAGGAGAAGGACAACGAGGAGAAGAAGGACAAGTAGCTTGAGGTATAACGTTCTTACATAGTAGTTAAACCTCATAGTTTGTATGTTAGTTAGGGTTTAGTATCGATCCTGGAATTTAGTCGATGTTACGAAGCATATAAAAATTGTTTTTTGCAAACTCCGCCTCCCCACGAACACGTGAGTGCGTGGCATCGACTTACAGTGGTATCAGAGCCAACTAAACTATAACTAACTTATTAGCAAGTCGTTAGAACTTCGATCATCGGAAAAACCCGAAAAAAATAACATAAAACCCTAGCTTTCTGTTTTTTTTTAAATCTGGACTTAAAAATATTTCAGAGGTCTTAAAAATTAAAGCAGGGAATTCTGAGATCACACAAGAAACACGAGTGGTTAACTCGTCAAGACTGCCGCAGAAGCGCGGCGAATCGGTGTGATTCGCCGCCGTTCCGCGGCCGAGTCAGGGCAGAGTTGACTCGTTTTTCTTGTGTTGGTCTTATCTGTTGTGTTATGCTTTCTGGTATATTTTGTTTCTACCCACTGTTGTCTATGTGCTAGTTTGCATTTGGGGTAGACACAAAAATTATGTTTCGATCGAATTTCTATCGTTCTTGGCTATGCATCGTTTCTGTGTTTGATATATGTGTTTGTAAACTTCCGCTAATTGCTATATGTCGGTTAGTTGGGGATTGCACATATCTGTGATGATTGGTTTATTTATATGAATATTGTTGGATCGTCGTGAATGAATAGTCGGGGATGTGAGATGAGAGTTTCTATCATTCAAATGTAAATTGTAATTTGATATAATATTTTTTTGCGGGGCACATCCGGGTTGAGATTGTAGCCACCGTTGTATTTTTCATTTACTATTTATTGCTCCTAGAATAGACCCAAGGTGGGGTGCACAAGCTACCGGGTACTTTGAAGTGCCGAGTGGCCTACTCATTTTACTTATGGAGTTTGCTTCACTTCGGATATTTGGCGGGTAGTTTACCGCACCCGTAGGGGTACGACCGTGGAATCCATCTTTCGTTACAGGCTTAAACGAAACGCGGAATTCCTAGTATATCCAATATGATCATCTGTGATCTGGAATGCCTATTATTGCGTCAAACGAATGGATATTATTATATATATATATTATATAAAAAACGTTGCTTATACTTTGCATCTGCGTTAGTCCAGCCTCCAGCTCTGTCGTTAGTTAAGTAACCTAACGGTGTAAGACAGGGCCAAGTGGCGAATGCGGATGGTATAAGCGTATGTTATATTTTCATTTCTTTCTGCAATGGTAGGTTAATTGATGGGACTGCATTACATTAATGCAAAGCAAATAAACCAAAGCTGAATCGTTGGAACAGTTTTTAAACCACTCGGTTTTTTCAAAACAGCAAAACTTTTAAAATGCGGAGTTTAAACCACTCCTTTTAAAAGCTATCAGGTTCCTTCAATTATATCAAATTCACTACGTTCACGGTTTTGCCAAAACCATTCGTAACCCTCCATCATTTCAGTTGGGTATTCAGTAGTATTCAAGCTATGTATTTTGACCTTTGCCAAAGCATAGTGATTGGTAGCTGCTGAATATTCATCTATAGCATAGATAGATGCGTTGGTTTGGGATAGTCGTACTACTATTTTGGCCTTCATCAAGGGTATGTATGGGTGTGTTCAAATTAACCTGGACAATGATGGGTAGAACTTGATATGTGACTTATGATATGTTGGCCTTCGTCAAGTGTCATAAGAGCATGGGGCAAAAATCCACATCGGGAGTTTCTAAAGAAACTGAAACTTGCTGGAGTTGCATACCATTTGGAGTGTGCTAATTTTGGTAGGATTCCTTCAACTTTATCACACAATGATATTTGGATCCCGATCCTACTGTGAGTATATACTACTCCTCGAGAGATTTTTTCACTTAACGATCATGCAATAAACCAAGTAGGTGTCTAGAACGGTGTTAGCGGGGCTACGCCTCCAGGAAAAAGAGGTTATATAATTAAGGAACTTCACGAATGCGTCGTAAAACCTCCCTCGAAGTACCGACACTAGCCTGGCTGAAAGGTTAAGCAAGAATTGTACGGTGAGATTAATTCTTCTTTTATGGTTTGAGGAAGGATTCGAGAAACAGTGGGAGCCATCCTGTTTAGATAAATTAAAAACCAATCTAAACTTGCAAGAGTATCATGCTAAAGTATTTCTCCTCTCTCTCCTAATTGCAGCGACCAAGATGACCGGCCTTAAGTTACTATTAGATAAAAACAAATTGACGGGGCCAAACTATAAAGATTGGCTCAGGAATGTCAAAATGGCCATCACATATGACAAACTGGGCTATATTCTTACTACTAAAGCCCCCGCCGTCCCAGACCCAGATTCCAGGGTTGCGGATATTGAGATCCGTAAGACCTAGAAAATTGACAGTGCAAAAGCCAAGTGTCTCGTGCTAGTCTCTATGGACAATGAACACCAGAGGCGGCACGAGAATATGGATCTTGAATCCATATTCCTCCATACCAAGGACTTATATGGAGAGCAATCTCGTATCGCAAGATACGAGACCTCGAAGAAGCTATTTCAAGCGAGGTTGGCTATCGGATCATCTGTAAGGGACCATGTCCTTAAGATGATCAGCTACATTGAGGAGCTCGCGGACCTGGGGACCACGTTGGAGAACGAGCTGTATACGGACTTGATTCTACAGTCCCTCTCTTCTACCTACGCCCAGTTTATCTTGAATTTTAATATTCAAGGTAAAGAAGTTACACTTCCGAAACTCCTTGTAACAACTCCATTTTTAGTGTACAAAAAAAATTGCTTTAAATTTAAATTATACTTGGAGTATTTAATGTTACTGTTACCACTTTAAGTATTTATTTCACTCCATAATTACAAGAAGGAGCTTGTAGCTCATTGGTAATACCTTGCATTGTTGAACCAAGCCACCAGAGTTCAAATCCCATGCCCCACATTATTTTTTATATTTATTTTATTTTAAATTTTATAGAAGCCCAACAGTCAACACGTGATAACTCCAGAAATTCCCACTACACCCACTAAACTAAATGCACCAGAGGCTTAACCAGGCGACCCCCACATTCCAAGCCCCCGACTCGGCCGAGTCGGCCGGCGCCGCCGGCCGGGCTCGGCCAGTCGGCCGAGTCGTCAACATGAAAAATATGGCTTTTGGTCTTCTCAACCCCCCTGCACACTCCAATTACTCAGATCGGTTCCAGAGAGCTTTTAATACCTCCTTTACTCCATTTTTAATAATTTTTAATACATTTTTACATTTTTAAAAATTAAAACCCTACATCTACCCTAACCCTAGCCTAACCCTATAAATACACCCCTACCCTCTACCCTCTCACCCCAAAACTCTGAGCCAACTCTCTAAAATTTCCAAGAAACTTGTGTACTTTGAAAACGAGCTCGAAGCGAAACTACGGCGAAATTCCCGGCGAACTTCCGGCGATCGTTCTAGGAGCTCTCGGCGACGAAGCGACGCACCAGCGATCCCTCTCCTTCCATCTCACTCTCATTATTTTCCAAAACTCATAAGTCCTATTTCTAACTTTCTTTTCCATTCTAAAAATACGGATTTACAAAACCCGACGGAATCGGAACAAATCCGATTTCCGATTCGGTTTTCTTATAAAACTTCACTTCTCGTTAATACAATTATGCTTAAACTCCTTCATGTTGACCATTAAACACTAATCAACCAAATTGATCAAGTTTCATTTCATAAAATGATGACTATTTCAATTTATCGTATTTTTCATTTAAATACCACATTGTTTCAATTTTACATTTAACCCCATTAAACTTGCTATACCTTTAAGTAGATCACGAGGTAACGACCTACCTCCTCACACACTCATATGCAACATAACACGATACCCTCGAAAACTTAGAATATGGGAAACCAAACATTTTCATTTAAATACCTTTTACTTAATAAAACCATTTCTAAAAGATTTAGTATTGATACATCTTTACAAATAAATAACCTTTGAGCTAATAAAAAATATCTAGACTCAGCCAATTAAGGACTGTCGCGATCATTAGGACAGAGGAAGGTTGTGGGCATTCAGTCGTTTATCTAAACCTGACTTTGTAGTGTCTAGGCTAGACAAGTGAGAAAGGTAACTTTAAAAGGCCCGTTTCACGGTGATTCGTGAGCGGATACCTCCTTTCTTCACTTGTACTTACCTGGCCACAATTGGCGGTGAAGAGGCGATTTGAGGTATCTCACAACTTATCGCTTTGGACCAGTTAGGAGCAGTCTAGTTGACTTAGGAGACCCTAGAACATAGAATACAGGAAAACGACACCTTTTCATTTAAATACCATAATTAATAAAACCGTTTTCCTTAATGATTAGTATTTATACAAATCTTTGCAAAGCACCGCTACAGCCCATTTAGGGAACCTGTTCGGGATGGTGCGGATTATCGCACATCCTCGGGCTTAGTAGTGCGAGATTCAGACCTCCGTAAGGAGCATTTGGTCTCGAAAGATTTAAAATACGACATCTTAAGAAAACGAGATTTCTAGAATATTATAGATATGTGCAAAAATTATTTTCATATAAATATATGTATATGTAACATAAACATATCTATTTTTGAAGTATTATAAATATTCCACCTTTTCTACAATATCACAAGAATCAATTTTACACAAAAATACCATGAATTCCATACAAATCAATATTACAAATAAATACCTTTATTTCTGAAATTAAGATATTTTCACTCGAAATATCACAATATAAAATCTACATTCATTACAACTCTAAAGACGAATAATAAATATTTGGGGTGTATTTTGAAAAGTATATAAAAGTATTTTTATATAAAACCCTCTCAAGTTCTATAAATTATCCTAAGGACCATAGTAAACATAGGTTTAAGCGGGACCAATCTCTTGAGCCTCAGGAAGCCGGAGAAGTGGGTGCTTGCCGATTTAAGATAGATAGCTTAATAATGGTGTTATCAATACGGTAATCGTTTTGGAAAAAGACACAAATTCTGCCGTCCATGTGCAGTGGTTACCGATAACATCAAAACAATCAGGACTTCAATTTACTGACTCAGAGTGAGTCTCATTATAATCTGACTTGAATATGGTTCAAGTACAATCTACAATCTACAATTTACAGTCTACAATCTACAACCTACAATCTTCAATATTACAATTCAAATTGCATTCATGAATCCAATTATCAATCTATACAACTTGACTGAACAGAACTATGGATATACATTCCATTTACATGGTTCTCCAGTTACTCCATTTACATGATTCTACGGTTACATCCGTTTACTGATATTATGGTTTCGGTCAGTCATCCAATTATACAATCAATACAATTTACAAAACAAACAATACAAACAAGACATTTCGGGCTTTAAGGGGCAGATTGGTACGGAAGGTGTTAGATGTGGCACAAGACTGTAAGACTTAATACACCTAACATGAATCCAGTTGCTGTTGTACCGTGGCATAAACGGTTCCTTGTACTATACTTGCCTCTAGTTTCTGGCATATAGAGACTCCTCTCGTATACACTGGCATTCTTCTGTACCAAGCTACAAACAACAACGTTAATACAACATTACAACAAGAAAATACAACTTTAAAAGATACCTTCTTATTCTGTCTATTCTACTTTCCTCTTATCTTTGGGACTTACCGAGCGACCTGTTCGCTGACGACATTCTCTTTCTTTCTTGTTTGAATGCCGTTAGATAATTTGAACACGTCAGAGATCGAGCCTACTGCTGAAGACTTGGATCAGTTTGCTGAAGACCCAGAGCATTAGTTTCATTGTACACATTTCCTTTCAGTACTTTATATTCCTGTTATGCCATTGTTTAGGCATCGCTTTTGTTTCTGTTGTATTTACTTTTCATGCATTTTACAAAAGAATGTTAATAAATAAAGTTGTTGTTCAGTTTATATATCTTGTCTCTTGTGTATTTACTTTTATATTGCTTAGATATGTTTAGCGTATTTACATCACGGTAAATAAGTAGCGGACCAGTCCCGTCCTCTTCGCCGTATACCGGGAAGCGGGGCGTGACAGGTTTTGTTGGTGGCCCATGCAGGTCCGAGCTGTATGGAACCCTAAGCAATATAAAACACAAGAACCAGCAACTAAAACATTCTTTACAATTCATGTTCCTTGAATATAATCATTTCATATACTTTGAATCTGTCCTAACCCAAATTTTTCTTCAAGGTTATGGATTCCCCGAACAACACCAGCACTAATGTCAACAACACACCTCCACCACTACCTCTCACATCTGCTGTTCCTGCTCCACCCGCCGAGCAAATGGTTCTATTTGAGGTGATCCGCAGCCTCCTTGAGGGACAGCAACAACTCCTGAACCGTCCCGAGACTGACGCACCTGGGGTAAAGCAATTCAGGGCCTTACATCCCAAGCAGTTCTGCGGAAATGGAAGCCCACTTGAAGCTGAGGAATGGGCACAAAGCATAGAGGATAATCTGGCGGCATGATTGATCGTGTTTTTGTGCGTATGCGTTTTGAAATTAAAGAATTAACCACAATCAAGACTGTGTCGCTTGGTAGCTAGCCGGTTGAGTACGGGTCAGTCCACAGGGAAAACGTGTCTTTTCTTATTGTTCTAACGAGTCATTTTCTATTTGTTGTAGGTTTTGATTTTCTATAAAAACTGAGGTTGAATTTGATTTGGATTAAAACCTTGCTAGGGTTAGGATTAGGTTAGTTTGGAAAGTTAATTCTACTCACCGCTTTCTTTGCCCTAATTAAGAACTTAGGTGTTAAGGTAATAATTAACAAAGGGGATTAGTGCGATCAGGATGAAACTTCGTTTCTTCCTTTTGGCCCTTGTCCGTCCTTTCTTAATTCTTAGCCCCAACCTCTATCTAAATCAATCACGACCGGTCTAACTAGGGAATCACCGTTATCTCATAGGATAGGGTGCCGTAGTGAGCGGTGGGTGGTTGTTTTAAGCCCTGATTTATAAAGTTAAACGGGTAAGAAAGGAGTGAGAGATTTCCATCTCTCAAACCTTCCCAATCCTAACCCTAACAAGTGAGGAACTACTCACTCATTAGGGAATTAACAATGGAATTCATTTTTTTATTTTTATTTTTATTAACCTAATTAACTTGCAGATAAATAAAGACAGGTAAAAAATTGCAGAGAAATAAAATTGCAGATAAGAAAGATTCAAAATAAAAACTTACTTTTATTGATGCACTCTTGAACAATTACAAGGGAATTGAAATTTTAAATCTAGAAATTAAAAGAGGCATGCTCCAAAAAGAGCTGTAGGCTTCCTATTTATAGATAGGAGAAACCCTAGGGTTTACATCTGATCCACATCTGAAATTACAAGACTACCCTAAGAAAACCGGGTCAATGCACCAACTCCCACAGACATGCACCGACACGCACCGACACGTGCGTTGCACGGCCGCGGATCCGTGACAGAATGCCATGTTTGGCCGCGGATCCGCGGCCATCTTGGGGGCTCTCTGTCTCATTTTTCCAGGGTTGCTTCATGTTGCCTTTTTCTTCTGTTTTCTTCACTTGGTTCTTCAGAATGTTTTCTAGTTTCTTCCAGATTTCCACAGTGCAGAATGTTGTAGACTTTTACCATTCGCTTCGTGTTGAAGTCTTGAATCTTGTGCTGCCTTCGTATTTTGTGCAATCGAACTGTTCATTGATCTTCATTTGTTCCTTAAACTGTAGGCGGCATCATAAAAATTCTTCTATTTGTTGGTCGTAATCTCACTTTTGTAGCGTTTTTTCACTATTTTCACTGTATTGTTCCGAGAACCTGTAACCTGCAACTATTTAGCAGACATGGATCAAAAGTACCTATTTATTTGCAATATGATTAATAATGGGGAATATAATAATGCAAAAATCTGATATGAACAAATACCCCCAAACTTATCTTTTGCTCGTCCCGAGCAAAACCAATTTATTCTAGAAAAAACCTAACCTCGCTTTTGCAAGGAATTGCAATTTCACTGAGCTCGTGCAACATGCCGTTAAACCTCTAGGTGTCCCTAGTAGGAGGAGTGTTGTCTCCTGAGGGTTTTCAGCGGATACTACCCATAAAATCTAATCAAGTTGGCTTATTGACTTTCATTCTTCAATTCGGTGTTCTAGCAAGAAATTCTATTATCCTTAACTTAGAAATTATCAACCCGTATTTTTCACACTTACTTATCTTTTAACTTAAGATCGTATATGTTCTGCAAATTTACGTAGCTTTCAGCATCTTTTGAATTTTCCTTCTAAGGTTCCATCTCAACTTAGGAATTTTTATCATCTCTACTAAAGGTATAAGCCCTATCTTTCATTCCTATCTCTCATCCAAACCCCAATCATATACCCCTATGTGTGTGTGTGTATCACCCCTACACTTGGAAATTCAATTCAAGCTATTATACTCTTGTCCATCGTCCAAAGTACTTTTAGTTGGTGAATTTTAGATGAAATTGCTCACACATCCTTCATGCGACCGTTAATACTTCTTGAGGTACTAACGACCGATTACAAAATGTGTTTGCACATTAAGACGTAATTCCTCGTCTTGTAATATCTAAGGCTTTAGCAGTGACTCCCAAACCAGTTGGTCTAAGGCACTAGGTGATAAAGCTCCCTCGCTATATATTTTTTATTTTATTCAGCCTTAAGTAATTACAAAATCAGTGTTCATTTTTTTATATCTCTTTATTCACACTTAATATTTTATTTTCCTTCATACTAAGGATTCTAGACATGAGCTTTTCAAGGTATCCTCTACTATTCTAAGTTTCAAGGTGCGTGTATATGCGAGTTGTAGGGTATATATTTTCAGAATTTAGCCTTAAAGTTCGGAATTATTTTTCAGACTTACTGTAGGGTTCCTAGGCACTCTCAAGAGGTCTCACAAGGCATCAACCATGCCAATTTCGAAAATTACGGTGCTGAGAAACCCTAATACGGATCGTTGGCAAGAAGTTTGGGCGATAAAATGAATCTAGTAAACAACTTAACTAGGTAAACGGAAATACAACCTTTGTAGATCCGGTTCTCCACCTCCATAGCTCCGTGATGAAGTCCTCTCCGCTGTCCAAATCGAATCTTGGGCTCTAGCGTCGGCTTCATCGGAGAAAAAGCGGGCTAGGTCATCGACGACTATGCCGAAGATGATCTACGTCGAGGCATCGCTAGATCAAGCTCCAACTTCACCAGGTCAAGAAAATTTGTGAAGGTAACACCCTATACTACTTGGCAAGAGGTAGAGGATGAAGAAATAGGAAGTGGGTTCACTTTAGAATTGGATTTCTCACACTTTAGCTCAAGTTGCCATTAATGGACTTAAGCTTTTTCTTTTGAAGATGAAGAAGAAGATGAAGCTAGAATATGATAAAAGTTAATTCATTTTGAAAAATAAATGAATACTTATCATATACTAACTAAAGTTGAGTGTAGAGAATAGACCATGGTTACTTGGATGGGTTAGGGTTAAGCATGAAGACAAGAATGGTTAAGAAGTCAAAGCTTCATGAAGCTTCAACTAGAAACAAAGAAAGCCACCATTCTTATCATAATCTTTTTAAATAAATAAACAAATAAATAAATGAAAAAGCAAAACCCTAATCATCTCTTAACCATGGTTTAATTCTTTACACTTAACCAAATGAGCAAGCATCATCAAACATGATACAAACATGTGCACAAAAGTATATCACATATACAACTTGCACATCAAGTGAGAATATCCATTTAAAGTGAACTAATACTAGCTAATGCAAAGTAATATATCAAATATATAATTATACATTAAATCATTAAATCAACACTTGATTTAACGATCCGGTCATATCGCATATAACCGACTAGTATCCTATGTATCGTTTTATCGAATCAATGATTCGATAACTAGGTCATATCGCATACAACCAATCGAAACATCCATCGCGAGAATGAAATGCGGTATCACATACACGCATTATTCTCGGTCCCGCACATATCTCATATGCGCTCCTATTTCGTTTCGCTTGAGCCAGGAAACCTCTGTGTAGGACTCTAAAGACTCGTCAATACGCCGGTAGCAGATGATGATCATATCAAGCACCCACAAGCCGCAAGCGGTCTGCTAAACGTAACGGCCACCCGGGTATTGAGCGATCAGAAGATCGACGAGCAAGCCCGCTCACTCCTGTGAATCCAACCAGTAACACTTACCGTACAGTCCGGTCTGATCGTCTGATATGTCGCATATCTCGCCTAGGGGTGGTAAACGTCAGACCCCAATAGCTCGATAAGTCGTGTCGATATGAGGTCTATAACAATTCGAGAAACTACTGGTAACACTTACCAGTAAATCTCAGCAACCCTGGCCAGGGATTTCCGGTTATAGCCAATCGAACACAGCGCAACATCAACTCCCTATACCGGGAGAGACGAATCCCCTCCTATCGCTCATTGCCTCTATGTGATTCGGGACTTTACCCAAAAACCACAGTTTTGCACGCCCTCTTGGACGTGGTAAGGTGGAAATCAAAGCACAGTGGGAACCACACAAGACTCTATGACGATCTCGGGTCAACAGACTACTCTGTACCAGTGTCACCAGAGAACTGCCATCTGACGTAAGGTATAATACCATCTGGGAGTTCTCGGCGAGTCCGTCCAGTGTACCCAGTCTCTACTGAGCACCCGTATATCTCCTCTGATGTCAAACACCGATGGATATGGGATCATCCATCGCCCATCTGTATGGGTCGAGAAGGTACACGCTAGTCTACTCTGGTATATCGATGCCCCGTCTCGATACACCCACGACTAGGGACTTCGAAGGATGTACTTATGGACTACCATGTCCCCACTAGTATGATCTGCATCATAGTCCAGGTAGTCAAGTACATATCCTAAGGGCTTTACCAACATGTAACAGAGAGACAATCAGTGTACACGTTAAGGTAAAGATCAACCAGATAGCATACTATCATGTCGAGCAAGAAAGTCCTCTCTATATATGTCCCAGCATCCACTACAATATACATCCAATGTACAGTAATGGCCTCTAGGGCATACATATAACTAACAATCTCCCACTTGCACTAGGGCCATCTGATAGCAGTGGTTGTAGTATCTCATACTCAACCATCCCATAAAAGTCTCTCTCTGGGAATAGGCCTTCGCGAGTGGATCCGCCGTGTTGTCCTCTGAGTCTACTCTCCTGACCTCGATCCCCTGGAGATCAACCATCTCCATGATCAGGTGACAAGAATATGTCTGGATCACTGATGGGACCGGGGTTCCCGGGCCAAAGCCACACTTCCATTATCACACAATGGTAGGAACCTAGTTCATCTCATGAACCAATATACACCCAAACAGCCTCTTTGGTAGCATCTTAAGTAGCGATGTATCCTGCCTTTATCGTCTAGTATGTCACGGTATCTAGCTTGGAACCCTTCCAACATACCGTCCCTTTACTGAGGGTAAAGACAATGCCTGTGACTGACACTCAGTCGTCTTTATCACCCTGGAACACTTCCAGTGATTCTCCCCAGGATCGATTGATACCATTTCACTACAGCTAGTGAGTATCCTAACATCCAATTAGATCTATCTCACAGATCCAAAGCTTAGGATTTAGTAGGTATCATTATGATCCTATATGGAGAATCATTGTGATATGCGGAGATTGATCGAGCGTAGCATAGGAAACTCCTTCCCTATCAAGAGTATGTCATCCACGTACTCTACGAGGATCGTCACAATACTCCCTACTACCTTTTTGTTTATACAAGGTTCATCTACCATTTTGATGATGTCAACTTCTTTGACTAATCCATCAAAACAGATGTTCCAACTCCGCGATGCCTGCTTTATCCTATAAAGCATCTTGCACATGTTTCCGCTGCTCCCACTGTCTACGAGGCCCTCTGGCTGTGTACTTATAGACGCACTCTTCTAAAACATCATTTGGAAAAGCAGTCATGACACCCAACCACCAGATATCGTATTCATGGTATGTAGCCGTGGCAAGTAGGATCTGGATGGACTTAAGCATAGGCACTGGAAAAGGTTTCATCATTATCCACGCCTGGTCGATGATGCAAACTTTTAACAAGTCTAGCTTTGAAAGTCTCAACTTTTCCATATACACCATGTAATCTTCTCAAGATATACTTGCTCCTGATAGGGATTTAACCCTTCAGATATAGCACCCAAAGTCCATACTTTGTTGGTGTATAAGGATTCCATCTCAGATCGCTAAGCATCCAGCCATTCTTACAGAGTCCCACTCCTGATGGCCAGCTCGAAACTAGTTGGGTCATCATCTCATGATGCAATCCTCGCTCTCACTGTCATAGAGAAACAGAAGTATCTCTCAGGTGGGTGAGGAACCCTACTAGATCGGTGGAGAGGCTGAGGTTCGTTGGTTACTACTGAATCCTTCGGTTCTACCAAATCATCTACTGTAGTTTGTATAGATGGAACCTTTCCAGTTCTACATTATTGACCTTGCCTCGAACTTGTCCGGATTTTGCTTTTAGACATAAGCCGGACAACCCCAAATCTTAACTAGTTTAAGACATGGGTTCTTCCCTTTCCATATCATATATGAAATGGTAGGCAACTGATTTGATTGGAACCCTATTCAATAGGTATGCAGCTTCTCAAGTGCATAACTCCCAAAAGGAAAATAGGAAACTCAGTAGTACTCATCATAGAGCGCGCCTTATCGAATAAGGTGCAATTGCTCCGTCCCGATATACCATCGTGCTATGGTGTATACGGAGGAGTAATACTGAGGGAGAATCTCATTCTCCTTTAGAATAGTCCAGGAATTCCATGCACAAGTATTCTCCTCCCTGATCTCATCATAGGACATAATACTTATACCCGTATTTTGGTTCTCTACTTCTCGCTTATATTCTGTGAATATCTCAAAAGGTTCGGACTCATGTTTCAACAGGAACATATGACTGAATCTTGAGAGATTATCAGAAAATATAATGAAGTATAAAGAACCAGTCCTGGCATGTGTAGACAGGAGACATTACATACATCATCATGTATCAGTCCCAAGAGTTCATTAACTCTTTCTCTGTTTCCAATAAACAGGGCTATGGTCATCTTATCTTTGTGACATGACTGGCGAGTTTCACAAGATGTAAATTCAAACTAATTTAAATATGCATCTTTATGTAACTCTAGCTAGTCGGGTCACATTGATCTGACCTAGTCTACAATACCTCAAGAAGGAATCGTTCAATTCTGAACTCTTCCTCTTGTGTGTGTTCTGTATACTAAGAACTGTAGTTTGATTTAGAACTTCAATGTTTTTAGATAACGTGCCTGAACCGATCAACTTTTGATATAGGAAATGTTCAAAACATTATCCAACAATACAAAATTTTATCATTTCTTTACTAATAAAGAGACTGATATGATTTTGTATATCAGGTTCGGTATCTAATAGCATTTGTTCAGAATCAATGTATTGGTAATACAGGGTGACAGTGACCAACAGACTTGGCTGCAACTCTTGCCCCGTTTTCTGCCTCATGAAACTTATCACCCGTTCTCAGTTCTCTACCTATCTGTAGCCCTATGTAACAGATTACATATCTGGGATCCTGATCCGGTATCAAATACCCAGGACGTAGAGGATACAGAGAAACAGTTCTTTGTAACGAACACACCCGAAGATGATGCATCAACATGCACTTTCTTCGTTTGGGCGGCACGGGAAATCTGGTATTTCCCAATTTCCTGCTCTGTCTTATAACTATTATAAGTTGGAGCGGGACCAACGTTCCCCAGCTCAGTATAATAAGCGGGTTCGGTCAAATATCCGTTTTATTATCTTGATTAAGGCGTGATATGGTCGCTACCTGGAGAGAGAGAGAAGAAAACACTCAGCGTGCGCTCTTGCAAGAATAGATTGGTTATTATTTTATCTAATCAGGATGGCTCCCACTGCTTTTTATCAAATCTTCCTTCAAACCCTAAAAGGAAAGACTAGCCGGGATTAATTACACACTACAAGTTCGCCAATCTTTCAGCTAGGCCAGTGTCGGTACTTTGAGGGAGGTCCCCCGTGCTTTCGCACGAACCTAATTAATGTAAACCTCGTTTTCCCAGAGGCGTAACCCCGTTGACACTTTTCTAGACACCTACTTGATCGGCTAATTGTAATGTGTAAAACTCTCCCAGGAGTAACAATTACTCGCAGCGGGTATCGGGATCCAACTATCTCATAGAAGGTATGCAATCTCATTGCAAATTCCAACACTTGAAATTCCCGATAATTTTGCCCCTAGCGTCCTATGACCTTGACGGAGGCCAAACTACCCATAGTCCGCTAGTCAAGTTCAACCCGTCATTTCCTGATTGAATTAAACCCACCTGCACGACCCTTGACGGAGGCCAAACAACGTCGTACGAATACCCTAATCCAATCGCATCATATGCTAGCAGATAAGCACTAGTTAGCTACCGTACACTACGCCTTGACGGAGGCCAAACAACCGCAGCACGAATACTAACTAGTACTTATCTGAAATGACGGAGGGCTACGACAGGTTTTTCTGAAAACCTATTGCGTAATGAACTTGATATCGTTGTAGAATCAAATGATTTTAAAATGGAGTGCTTTTGAGGCTTTTCTAGTTTGGCTAAAGGAGTCACTCCCGGTGAAGGGATCGTCGGTCCTTTCCTCGTCGAATGAGGTGCGGGATATATCATATATATCACTGTGCAAAGCAAAAACACTTAAAAGCAATCAAAAGACAAACCGAATGTGTAGCATCTGCCAGTTATTGCTAAAGGAGTCACTCCCGGTGAAGGGATCTCGGTCCTTTCCTCATCGAATAAGGTGCAGGATATATCATATATACCGCTGTGCAAAGCAAGAACTGTAGCTACCTGTTTTATTTTGAAATTCGATTCTACAACATCTTAGGTTTCTTTTATTTCATTAATCTCATTAATGAAGTCCCATCATTTAAGTACCTAAACATCACAGATAAATACGACGTACACTTATGCCATCCGCATTCGCCTCGATGTCCCCTCGTGCACCGTTAGGTTAGGTAACTAACGGCAGAGCGGGGCAGGGCTAGCGCGGGTGTAAAACATAAGTAACGTCTATATAATATATCATATATACTATATACTGTATCTATCACAGAACATCACATGATCACATCACAGATATCGCAGCAGAAGAATCATATGAAATATTGGATATACGAGGACGTCCGTGTTTTCAATACGAGCCAGTATAAAACACGGATTCCACGGTCGCGATGAATAGCCAAACCCACACCCCTAGACCCCTACGAGAGCGGCAAGCAACCCTACCAATTCTAGGGTTAGGAGACCCGGACTCGACTCCTCGAGATGATCTCCTACTGGACCCTAGAACCCGGTTACTTGTGCTCCCCTCCTTGGGTCTATCCTAGTGCGGAAAAGTAAATAATATACAAACGGTGACATCTTCCGCAACCTGGAAGTGCCCCAATAAAAGAATATTACATACAAGTTTTTACATGAATGAAAATGAAAAACACTCATCTCACATAAACCCCCCCCGGCTATTCAAACATGACGATCCAATATAACATATCCAGCAACACATAACATCACATGTCATCAACGTAAGTAAATATGCGCATCCCAATTGTCGTTGACATATAGCAACGAAACCGGCGATATCACATATTACACTTACGGTCACAGAAAAGAAAGTATAAAACTACAACAGTTGGAATCCGCAATCTCTTTAGACATCGCATGCCTAATCAAATGAATTCCTTAGACATCGCATGCCTAACAATTATAAACCCCGCAATTTAGTCTCAAAATCGAAAACTATTTTCAATATCAAGTCGGGCAATTCAACAAGATTCCCGACATCCTGATCGAATGCTCGTCGCAAACTTTAGTAGACGGCCGCACCCCCGATACCGTCGACGAAGTGCACCAAGGCGGAACACCGCTACCGCGAGCACCCAAACGGATGCTTTCGGCGACGGGGTTCTCCTACAGTCACTTGGTCGGGGCTATGGAGTGAGGCTGTCTATTAAGTTTACCCGGCGAGTATCCGCGTACGCTACGTGATTGCGACGGACTTTTGATCACATCAAAATTCCGTGGCAACCGATCAAGTGAGACTAAATTGCTATGTTTATAACATTCATTCAGTTATCTCATAACTTATTGTGAATTCTAATTATTGTATCCCATTCCAGATAATTAGAAAATGTTAAACTTTCCGATCGAACATTCAAACACCCAAGTTTTCCCGATACAGATCAACACATGAAACAAGTCTAAAAACATTCAGTTCGTGCCACAGTACCAACGGTCCAGCCATAGAAGGGTCAAGCCAACGCCTCACATGTGGCACGTCGTACTGCCCCAAACCCGAAGGTTCAAAGGGCAGTTCAAGACGGTCACATAATCGAGTTAAGGTTTGTTGTCTTCTAGAGGGTCCATCGAGTTACTTGCACTACTTAGAACGTCTTTAAACTACGGAAATATCCAACACTTGGAAATTTTCCGACAGGGGAAAAATTGGGTATTTATATCCGGTCGAACTTTTTAACATATTCAAAAATTATCCGGAAAGCCAAATAGACAAAGTTAAATAATCCGATCGATTCATCGAGTCCCCAATACAACCCCAGAACACTCAACTTTAGAATCAGTATTAAAAATGCCCAGAAAATATAAACAACAGATATATGAATTACTATGCAAAGAACCGTCGCTAATGCCATAAATGCGCCGCGGAACCGCCGCTAAAGGGGGGTCAAAGCCGCTGTTCCGCGGCCAAGTAGAGGAATTAGAGGCTCGTTTTTCATGGTAATTCATATAATACCCTGCTGAATTTTTTAAGCATTTTTAATATGGAAAAAACCCAGTTTTTGAAAAAAGTCCAGAGAGCATTATCGAGTTAGGGTTTCGGGTCGATCGGGTTTCAAACTTCGTCTACGTATTGCCTAAGGCTCTAGCTAGGCTCTGATACCACTGTAGGGTTCCTAGGCACTCTCAAGAGGTCTCACAAGGCATCAACCATGCCAATTTCGAAAATTACGGTGCCGAGAAACCCTAATACGGATCGTTGGCTAGAAGTTTAGGCGATAAAATGAATCTAGTAAACAACTTAACTAGGTAAACGGAAATACAACCTTTGTAGATCCGGTTCTCCACCTCCATAGCTCCGTGATGAAGTCCTATCCGCTGTCCAAATCGAATCTTGGGCTCTAGCGTCGGCTTCATCGGAGAAAAAGCGGGCTAGGTCATCGACGACTATGCCGAAGATGATCTACGTCGAGGCATCGCTAGATCAAGCTCCAACTTCACCAAGTCAAGAAAATTTGTGAAGGTAACACCCTATACTACTTGGAAAGAGGTAGAGGATGAAGAAATAGGAAGTAGGTTCACTTTAGAATTGGATTTCTCACACTTTAGCTCAAGTTGCCATTAATGGACTTAAGCTTTTTCTTTTGAAGATGAAGAAGAAGATGAAGCTAGAATATGATAAAAGTTAATTCATTTTGAAAAATAAATGAATACTTATCATATACTAACTAAGGTTGAGTGTAGAGAATAGACCATGGTTACTTGGATGGGTTAGGGTTAAGCATGAAGACAAGAATGGTTAAGAAGTCAAAGCTTCATGAAGCTTCATTTAGAAACAAAGAAAGCCACCATTCTTATCATAATCTTTTTAAATAAATAAACAAATAAATAAATGAAAAAGCAAAACCCTAATCATCTCTTAACCATGGTTTAATTCTTTACACTTAACCAAATGAGCAAGCATCATCAAACATGATACAAACATGTGCACAAAAGTATATCACATATACAACTTGCACATCAAGTGAGAATATCCATTTAAAGTGAACTAATACTATCTAATGCAAAGTAATATATCAAATATATAATTATACATTAAATCATTAAATCAACACTTGATTTAACGATCCGGTCATATCGCATATAACCGACTAGTATCCTATGTATCGTTTTATCGAATCAATGATTCGATAACTAGGTCATATCGCATACAACCAATCGAAACATCCATCGCGAGAATGAAATGCGGTATCACATACACGCATTATTCTCGGTCCCGCACATATCTCATATGCGCTCCTATTTCGTTTCGCTTGAGCCAGGAAACCTCTGTGTAGGACTCTAAAGATTCGTCAATACGCCGGTAGCAGATGATGATCATATCAAGCACCCACAAGCCGCAAGCGGTCTGCTAAACGTAACGGCCACCCGGGTATTGAGCGATCAGAAGATCGACGAGCAAGCCCGCTCACACTCCTGTGAATCTAACCAGTAACACTTACCGTACAGTCCGGTCTGATCGTCTGATATGTCGCATATCTCGCCTAGGGGTGGTAAACGTCAGACCCCAATAGCTCGATAAGTCGTGTCGATATGAGGTCTATAACAATTCGAGAAACTACTGGTAACACTTACCAGTAAATCTCAGCAACCCTGGCCAGGGATTTCCGGTTATAGCCAATCGAACACAGCGCAACATCAACTCCCTATACCGGGAGAGACGAATCCCCTCCTATCGCTCATTGCCTCCATGTGATTCGGGACTGTACCCAAAAACCACCGGTTTGCACGCCCTCTTGGACGTGGTAAGGTGGAAATCAAAGCACAGTGGGAACCACACAAGACTCTATGACGATCTCGGGTCAACAGACTACTCTGTACCAGTGTCACCAGAGAACTGCCATCTGACGTAAGGTATAATACTATCTGGGAGTTCTCGGCGAGTCCGTCCAGTGTACCCAGTCTCTACTGAGCACCCGTATATCTCCTCTGATGTCAAACACTGATGGATATGGGATCATCCATCGCCCATCTGTATGGGTCGAGAAGGTACACGCTAGTCTACTCTGGTATATCGATGCCCCTTCTCGATACACCCACGACTAGGGACTTTGAAGGATGTACTTATGGACTACCATGTCCCCACTAGTATGATCTGCATCATAGTCCAGGTAGTCAAGTACACATCCTAAGGGCTTTACCAACATGTAACAGAGAGACAATCAGTGTACACGTTAAGGTAAAGATCAACCAGATAGCATACTATCATGTCGAGCAAGAAAGTCCTCTCTATATATGTCCCAGCATCCACTACAATATACATCCAATGTACAGTAATGGCCTCTAGGGCATACATATAACTAACACTTACACTTCAATAAAAATTTCAATACTCTTCCCTTATTTTGACTTAGCCCAAGAACTGAACTCAAAATTTGCCTATTTCTAAATAAACTACAAGGACATATATTTTCTACAGTTAAAATTTAAGAAAGGTTATTTTTAGGGTTTTTAATTTACCAAGTTTAGGATCTAGTTTTTCCCTACTATTCAACTGTCATGTTGAACTTAAGTCAAATATAGCCAAAGTTGAACTTTTCAATTTTTATAATTTTTAAAATTTTTTAATTTTTATGGGTTTTAAAATAAGTATGCAAATGCAAAATTATACATATGAATACGAAGGAAGAAAGCTTACCGAGCACACCCCCAAACTTAAACTTGACAGTGTCCTCACTATCAGGCTACACCAAGAGGGTCAAAATTGTCGGCATTCCCCTGTTTATTTTTTTTATTTTTATTTTATTAAAACTGGAAATTTACAAAAAGATTCAAAAAAAAATTATTTTCAAATTTTCATTTTTTTATGTTATTTTGTTTTTATATAATTACAAATAATACATACCCCCAAATTTGTTTGAAACAGTGTTTTGACTAGATAATCGAAAATTTAAGGGTAGATGGAGGAAGATCGGTCAATATAAATCGGCTCCTGCAAAAACAGGAGCTCCTCCGAAGGGTCCGCAGTGAGGAACGGTTTAAGTCGATGTCCGTTCACTTTAAACAGTGAACCGTCCTCTGGGTTATCTAGATCGACCGCACCGTGCGGATATACGGTACATATCATAAATGGCCCTTTCCATCGAGATTTGAGCTTGCCGGGATGGAAATGTAACCGAGTATCGTAAAGCAAAACCTGTTGACCAGGTTTGAAAGTCTTGCGCATAAGGTGTTTATCGTGGAACACCTTCGTTCGGTTTTTAACAACTACTGCGTTCTCATAGGCTTCATCCCGCAGCTCGTCAAATTCGTTCAACTGCAGGTTTCTATTGCTGCCCGCATCTCCCAAAGATAGGTTCAACTCTTTAATTGCCCAAAATGCCTTATGCTATATTTCAACTGGAAGGTGGCAAGCCTTTCCATAAATAAGCCTATATGGAGACATGCCAAGATCGGTCTTAAAGGCAGTACGGAATGCCCAAAGGGCATCAATCAGTTTTGATGACCAATCTTTACGGTTTTTGGAAACCGTTTTCTCCAATATCTGTTTAATCTGCCGATTCGAAATCTCGGCTTGCCCATAAGTTTGGGGATGATAGGGCGTTGACAGCTTGTGAGTAATGGAGTATTTTCGCATTAAGAACTCGAAATTCCTATTACAAAAGTAAGATCCATTATCACTAATAATCGCGCGAGGATGCCCAAACCGAGAAAAAATGTTTTCTTTGAGAAATCTAACGACAACCTTGTTGTCATTAGTTCGGCTGGGCATAGCCTTGACCCATTTTGAAATATAGTCAACAGCAAGTAGAATATACATGTTCCCAAAAGAGTTGGGAAATAGTCCCATAAAGTCTATCCCCCAAACGTCAAAGATTTCAACAACCAAAATTGGTTGAAGCGGCATTTCATTTCTCCGAGATATCCAGCCCAAGTGTTGGCACTGGGAGCATGTCTTGCAGTATTCGTATGCGTCTTTAAAAATTCGTGGCCAGTAGAAGCCACACTGCAAGATTTTTTCTGTTGTCTTTTTGGGGCCAAAATGCCCGCCACACGCTTGATCGTGGCAGAATGACAGCACGCTCTTAAACTCGTTGTCGGGGACACACCGACGAATGATTTGGTCAGAACAGTATTTGAAGAGATACGGTTCATCCCAGTAAAAATATTTTACTTGGGACAGGAATCGGAGTCTGTCCTGATTCGACCAATCGTTTAGTATCAGTCCGGTAGCCAAATAATTTACGATATCTGCAAACCAAAGTTCGCATGATACGGTTAAGAGCTGCTCATCTGGAAAAACGTCTTTAATAGGAATTTGATGTGTAGGCGAAGAAGGAAGTCGTGAAAGGTGATCGGCGACTACGTTTTCGCATTCTCTCTTGTCTCTTATGACAAGGTCAAACTCTTGTAGTAAGAGGATCCGACGTATCAGCCGAGATTTAGCATCCTTCTCCGCGAAAAGATGGCGAAGAGCTGAGTGGTCCGTGTAAACGATGACTGGAGAGCCGATTAAATAGGGCCTGAATTTTTCTAGTACAAACACAACAGCTAAGAATTCTTTTTTAGTTGTTGTGTAATTTAGTTGGGCCTCGTTTAATGTTTGGCTAGCGTAATAAATTGCGTGCGGCATCTTATTTATGTGCTGTCCAAGGACAGCACCAATGGCAAAATCAGATGCATCGCACATAATTTCAAATGGATGCGTCCAGTCGGAAGATGAAAGAATGGGCGCGGAAATAAGTTAGTTTTTCAACGACTCGAACGCCTTCATGCAGGTTGAGTCAAAATTAAATGTGGTGTCTGTTCCCCTCCGAACGGCGGCCAAGACATGGGCGTTTTGCCTGAGATTCGGGGCAGATGCTATTTGGTTTTATCCGTCCACCTCTCCGAAGATGCCAAGTTGATTTATGGCACCGTGTATCGGAGGTTTAAACGAATGCGGCCGATATAGCAGACTTCGTCAGATTCCCCCTTGCTTGAGGGGTTTTTGATTGTGGGGATGCTCTTCCCTGTAGGCACAAGCCCCTGCAGTTAATTACGCTACCGCATCGCGGTAACAACTTTCTCCTTCTCCAGAATTTCACTTCGTGTCATGGGTGTTTGTTTTGTTTGTGGTGGCCTGTGGATTGTATACGGAGACTAATTTATGTCATCGCCCGTAGGACGTGGATTAGTCCAAATCCGTATTTTCTTAGATTTGGGTTTGGGGTTTTGGTTTAAGGATACGTTAGCCTTATTTGAGGCTAAGATCAACTTAAACGTTTGTTAAGGATACGTTAGTCCAGTTTGAGACCAAGATCAACTTAACGGGATCGTTTAGATCCGACAAAAGAGCATTTGAGGCTCTATTGTTCCAGTTTAGGGACATAGTGGTCCGTTACATGTATGGCCGTCGGGACCCATCACCTCTCTGACGACGTTGAAGAATTACAACGACAGATGTCAGAGGAGTTCAGAGATATACCCTTGAACCAGTTGATTGGGGGATCTATAGTCCAATTTGGGACTAAAGTCTGTTTGAAGATTTAAGGATACGTTAGCCATATTTGAGGTTAAGATCAACTTAAACGGGATCGTTTAGATCCGACGAAAGAGCATTTGGAGGCTCTATTGTTCCAGTTTAGGGACATAGTGGTCCAACATTCCCATTTTGGAGACGGATGTTAGTTTAGGGACGCATTAGTCCATGAGTTTAAGGACGCGTCAGTCCATGAGTTTAAGGACCCGACAGTTCATATTGATGTGTGGTTGTCGGGACCCGTCACCTCTCTGACGACGTTGAAGGATTACAGTGACAGATGTCAGAGGAGTTCGGAGATATACCCTTGAACCGGGTGTAAATTGATTTAAGAGAGCAGTCATACTTAGTCAATTTAATTTGAGGACTTACGGCCAGAATTGGGCTAAGTCCTGTTGAAAATGTTCAACATTTTATTTGCATTTGGCCTATTAGGCCTTTACTAGGGCTCTGTCCCTGTTTAATAATGCATGGCATTTTTTATTTGGTCTATTAGACCTTTCTTTGAGCTCTCCCCCTTTTTTAAATGATGCACAGCATCTGTTTTGGTCTGACAGACATTTGTTTGGGCTCTGCCTCTCTTCTTTTTAATAATGCATTGCATTTTTTATTAGGCCTGTTAGGCCTTTTTAGTTGGGCTCTGTCCCTTCTTTTTAATAATGTGGTGTATTAATTAGCCTGACAAAGCGCCATGTGGCTTGTCAGGCGCTTCGCGCCAGCGCAAGGCGCAAATGCATGTGGAGGTGACACGTGTCGCGCTCTGGTGAGCGCAAGCGCAGTGCGCTGCGACAGTGTGCTGCGCTGTTGCGCTGCTGACACGTGGCACGCTCTGGTGACTTGCGCCAAATTTAAGAGAGTAGTGCTCTGTTTTTAAAGCGCAGGGCGCAGTTTGTTCTGGGGCTGACACGTGGCGCTCTCGGTGGCTTGCGCCGACCCAAGAGCGCAACAGTGCAAATTTTATAAGTGCAGGGCACTGTTCAATATTTTGATCCAATTTTGGAATAAAGAGAAGAATCTTTTAAGATTTCAGAACCAATGGTTCATCAAAAGGCAATGCCTTTATGTAGATCAAATGATCTGTGAAGTAATACTTCTTTTTTTTCTTTTTGTGATTGGATCTTTTTGATCTTTTTTCCTTTTTAATTGAAGATCTTGATCTTGTTCTTAGATCATTGATCTTTATAGAAGAAAGTTCTTCTTTTATTTAAAGGTTTTTACCTTTTTTTCTTTTTGAGCTCTTCTCAAAATTTTCTAGAGGAGTTCTGAATATCTCTCTGTGTTAATCTGTGTTTTAGACTTGGAGTCTAGGGACCTTTTTATAGTGCCATTTGATTTGTTAGATCAGTTAAAGAGATCTTTCTCTGAGTGATTTAGGGATTTTTCCCCACCGTTGGGTTTCTGTTTTACAGAAAATAATCTTCTTATTTTAACAAGATCAGAAAGATCTTTCTAGAATTTTAATTCTGTTTTGGTGCTGGCACAGTTGGCGCAAGCGCAACTGCGCTGCCACGTGTCGCGCAGCGCAGAGCGCAAATCAGCTGAAGCGTTGCTTCCTTTATTTTTATTTTAAATAGAGCCTTGCTCTGATTGGGTGCGCTGCCTTGGGCGCTGTGCTGGCGTGTCTGCTTTTGACACGTGGCGCGTTGCGCGCAGCGCAAGGGATCTAAAGCGTTGCTTCAATTTTTGAATTTTTGAAATTCAAACAGAGCTTTGCTCTGATTGAGGGAAACAAATTCCCCCACCATTGCGCTCACGTGGCGCACACGTGAGTGCAGCGGTGGCAAGATCCTAGCCGTTGGATCAACTCAGGAGTTGAAGGGACGCAAGCGCCTATAAATAGGACCCTTGGCCCTCAACAGATGTTCACCATCTTCAAGAATTTGACTTTCAGAATTTCAGAGCCTTGCTCTTGCTTTCAAGAACTCCAAGAGTTAGAACTTTTTTAGAAAAAAACTTTTAGGTAAAAATTTTAATTCAAATTAAATTAAATTTTAATTGACAGAGCCTTGCTCTCATAGATCTTTGATCTAAAGAAAACCCCTTTGGGGTTTCATCAACAGAGCCTTGCTCTCAAGAATCTGTTTCAGGGTTTCTTAACCCATGAACAGAGCTTTGCCCTTTGGCAAAACATAGATCTTTTCATCTAAAAATGAAGAACTCTTAAGAGTTTTCATGGATCTTTAAGATCCCCAAAAAATTTTAATTTTTAATAATTTTTTTAATTTTTTAAGAATTAATTTTCCTTTGATGGTATTTCCATCATTATGACAGAGCTAAGCTCTTTTAATCTTTTGAGGAATTTTATTCTCTTGAGACCAGAGTTTGACAAGTGTCACTTTGTGACAGAGCTTTGCTCTGAAAGAGGAGATTTTCTCCTTGTCTCTAGGGATTTCTCATTAATGAGAATATTCTTTTGGGGATCTCCTCATTAATTGACAGTCTCATCCAATGATGGGGATGTCTTATTAACTGATGTGTTGTCATCTAGATTTTGTGGGTCCCCCTTTGGTCCCTTATCCACTGCATTGCAGTGTGGTACAAATCTTGAAGTTCCAAGTGTCAGGTCCTTTTAAAATTAAATTAAGATACTGACGGCTGAATCTCGTTTTTCTTTGTAGGCAATCATGTCTGCTGATCTGTCTTTCCCATTCGTTCGCTCAGAGGAAGGATTTCCCGAGGCGCCGGTAGACCGGGAGGTGCTCGCTCTGATTAAGGATCATGACCCAGAGTATAAGAGTCTTCACCTGTGGGGTAGGTGGTACAGTGAAATTATCAAGGGTCGCCGAAGCTTCGGTTGCGCGATACTATCAGAGCCTATCTCATCGATCCCCTATGCGGATGAACCCCCGGTGAAGTATGCCGTGGAGGTCGTGAACTGGAATTCGGAGGATCTTCTCCAGCCTTTGATTGGTGCCATTCCCGTGCAGCCGCCGCCGGCCGTGGACATTTTGGGGCGGCGCATATGTCAGAGTGAGGCACGCCCTTGGGGACAACCTTACAACATTGGATTGACCCCTCGACACGGCGGGATATTTGCAGTGGGCCAGGTGTAAGTCCGCGGCGGCGCCCCGGCTGTCAATCCGACGCCGGAAACGCGGAAACAAAAACTTTGCAAAACTTGCAACCGGCACCACCGCGCACTTTTCACCCGGATCGGGCCATTAACCTAGCAACTAGCAAAGTAAAATACGGGTAGAGAAGTATACCAAGCGATCCGTGTCCTTCGGTCTTCGTCTCCACTCCGATCTCCTGCGGATACTTCGTCCGTCACTTCCTCGTCGAAAGGGCACCACGTAGCCGGAATCTTTTACGGGCTCCCGCCTCTTGACCGAGGCAACTCGGGCGCGAAGTTGGCAAGCCGACGCGTCCAAGAGATGCTGTAGAATAGTGTAGTAGCCATGTCTCTTTGGGGTTTAAGAGGTTGCCATTTATGGAGGAATTTGTACACAAGAATTTCATGGATGCTTGCTAGGAAAAAAATGGAGCATGCATAATCTCTTTTTAGTGAAAAGAATGAGCTCTCCTTTAAATAAGCTTTGACCCCCTCAATATTTCAATGCAACAAATGAATATAAATCACCACACACTAAGAATCAATCTCTCCCTGGAACAGTGGCCGGCCCAAATCATGGTGGAGCAAAAAGAAAAAAAACAATCCAAGAGAATAAAATCAAATCTAAAAACAAAAAGGTCACAACCATATACCTTTTCAATCCACTCACTAAACCATCACAATAAATGCAAGGATATGGACAAGAATGGAATCTCATCATGAAGAGGCTACAAAAAATGCAAGAAACCCCTCCACTAAGTGTTAATTGCAAACTTGCAATTAACACCCTCCATCAGAAAGTCCGACCGAGAAGGAATGAAGGAAAACCGGCCGGAACGGAATGCAAACTGGCAACCCCAGAAAACCGATCCCGTAATAAATTACAGGAAAACCCCGCTACTGCAAAAACATGCCCGTATTTGTATTCCCACTGAACACAAAAGGAAAGAGACAAAACTACACTATCTTATACTAGGATCCGGCTTAAGCCAAAGCCGGCTAGTAAAATCCGTCCGATCACGATCCGTGCAATACCGCACGTATCTGATCGAACCCTGCCATATCTCCATACGGCCTCTACAGCGTTTCGCCCGAAACCTGAGTAACTGAATGTGTGGTGGACTCTAAAGACTCGTCAATACTATGGCTGTGGATTTAACCACTAGCACGTCAGAGGTATCAGCCATACGTGACGGGCCACCAGCTACTGACTAAAAAGGGACGTCGATGAGCGAACTCATCCTGACACCCTACTGAGCCTGTCAGTGACAATATCCGTACAGTCCGGTCCGTTCGTCTATGAGCATCGCATGGCGGGCCTAGGGGGTTGGTAATAGTCAGACCCCCAAAAGCGGTACAAGTCGTGTCGGAGTGTAGCCCAGAACACCCTGAGATACTACTGGAATACCTACCAGCAAATCTCCTGCCTTGGCCAAGGACTTTTCATGTTCTGGCTCTCCTAGACACAGCGCGACCTCACCCCCAATACCGGGAGAGACGAACCCCTGCAGATCCGCTCACTGCCTCCATGTGGCTCGGGACTGTACCCAACTAAAACCTGTTTGCACGACTCCTTTGAGCCGTGGTAGGGTAGTAATCAAAGCACAGTGGGAACTCACACGAGACAAATGACGATCTCAGGTCGATGAACTAACCTGTACACATGTCACCAGGGAACTGCTATCTGACGTCTGGTATATGCCCAATTAGCAGGTTCCCGGCGAGTCCTGTCCGGTGTACTCATAACCCAATGAGCACCTGTATACATCTTAGGTGAACCAACTGACACCAGTGGCTTGTGAGACCGGCCACCGCCCCTCGTCGGGGTCTCGACTGTATACACTAGTCTACTCTGGAGAATCGATGCCCTGTCTCGAAACTCCCACGACTAGGGACCTTTTAAGGATGTGCCTATAGACTCCAGCTCTCACTTATATGATCGCCCTCATACTGCTGGTAGTCAAGCAAGGATCCTAGGGGCTCTATCAACGTGTAATAGCGACTCGTAAGGTCACCTAAAGCAGTACACGATGATAAAGATAAACCAGATAGCATACTATCATCTCGAGTAAGACTGTTCTACCGGGATAGGTCCTCCCTCAATCATTGCAATCACGTGCCTGTGATCCAATAATTGACTCTGAGGGCACTATCTCCAACACCAGGTACATCCTATCAACGAAGAGGACGCATCTAATGAAGATTGGTTTGTACTCCGCCATCTACGTCTCCTTGTTCGAGTACCCTGTTCCTCCGACGTGGTGGGTCAAGGCATTCATAGAACAATGGAACATCCCCACCCACACCTTCCTTCTATCGGACAGGAAAGTCTCAATCTCTCTAGAAGAGTTCGCTTAGATCTCGGGTTTGCCGGTGAGGGGGGAGCATTACGAGGAGTTGCTTCTTCCTGACGAGTACGTCTTTGCTACCAAGCCGCTGGTATTTGATTTGACGCCGGAGAATGCTATTCAGCACCAGTTTCCGAGTCTGGTGAAGGTGCTGAATATATATGAAGGTCTCTATCTGGAATCGGGAGTCCAGGGAGTCAGTTTCGCAGATTTTATCGCTCGCTTCCTTCGACCGGAAATTTTAGCGCAGCGGAGTGACAAGTTCGCCAAGCTCGACGACCCTTTCGGCTTCGGCTCGGATCGTCGACCAGTATTGGAAGACGATCAAAAGGATTTCTATCTCCCCGATGCCGCCATCGTGCCCCTATCAGAAATCGCCGCCCCGGGCATTGATGAGGAGACCTTCTTTTTGGGGTTTCTGGGATTGTGGCTATCCTGGTTTGCGCTCCCCATGCATCCGCGATACATGAGGCCATCCGTTTTCTATCCAGCGCATCGGATGGTGGTTGGCCTACAGTTGTCGATCGAAATCGCCGAGCTGGTTCACCTATACAACGGACTCAGCATTGCGGCAGACGCCAATGAACCTGGGGTGCAGCCTGCCAATTTCCCGATACACTACTTCACTTCATGGATGGAAATGCATGTGCTCGGGGTATTCGGCATTCATAAGACCCCATCGTTTTTCGAGAAGTGCAGACTCCCAAGAGTCATGCGGCTGATTGGCGCTTCGATCATGAATCCGCCTCCACGGGAGGCTAGGGGGTTGCTCCTTCGTCCACAACTGGTCGGAGCGAGGATTTCTTTTATGGACAAAGTCGTGACTATCGGCTCAGAAACCTCTAAGGCGGTGGTGGCGCTGCGTGACGGTTTTAAGGACGAGGCTTCCATATTGAAAGCCCGGGAGATTCTTCACGTCTACTCCATCCGGCCGGGCTTCCTGGTGTTCAAGAAAAACGACATGGCGCTCTTCATGAGGTACAACCCCCACCGGTTCGCCCAACAGTCAAGCTATAACCAGGGGATCCCGCTGGAGACGTTTTTGGAAGAGCCCGCGGCCACCATGGAGGGGATATGGAATGCGCTGCACCATTTTATGCGGCTGAATACAGGTTTACACTTTTTTATCAGCGAGCCGAGCTGCGTTCCCCGGGTACTTAACGTGTACGTGGCTTGGTATGGGCACGCCATGGGTCCAGTCATCCGTGAAGAGAAGCGCATCTTGGTCGACCGCAAGGGTGCTCCTCCCGGCAGCGACCGTAAGGCTCCCCTGAAGCCAAGGACCCCGGTCATTCATTCATTGAAAGATGCTGGAGCTGGACCACCGCGCATGCTTAGCCTTCCGCGTGGATTGCCGCCTCGTGATACCGGGGACGCGCCCCCAGCTCCCCGTGCTCCAGTGAATGTAGTTTCGCCCGAGTCCGGAGTAGGCGCGGACATTGGGACCCGCCGCCCTAGGGTGCCCACAAAGCGCAAGATGATCTTGGCGGCGACCGGGGCCCGCGCGCAAAAGAGGAAGAAGAAGTCCATTCTTTCTCTGGATGTCGTCCTCGGCTTAGAGCCTCAGGCCCCTCTTACCGAAGGCTTACTCGAATACGGGAGCAACGAGGGCTTCTTGGTAAAGCCAGAAGACACTGACTTGGCGGCCGCCATTGAGGCTTCTGAGCGAACGGTAAGGCTCGAAGCGTGGTTGGCTAAACTTGCTCAGTCGGGTAATCATTGGTTGCACTCTTCGTCATTTCATTGCACCTTTATTATTGTCTTTAACTAATGCATTTCTCCCCTTTTTTTAACAGGCGTCACCACTGAAGAAGCTATCGCTGCTTCCATCCAAACTTTCCAGGAGGAGGAAAGGAAACGCGCTCTGTCGGGCGTTGGTATGTCGTGGCTCACCGAGTTTTTTTTTTCTCCTTTTTATGGCCAATCTAGTCTTTTCTTTGTCTCTTTGCAGGGGTCGTGCAAGCCGATGTGGGGACTCTTCCTGGGCTAGCTACTAAAGTCCCGGCCTCTTCGGGGCTGCCGCGAGAAACCCGACTTGAAAAGCCGATGAGGGATGCCTTGAAGGCTCTGGAGGCAACTCTAAACGCGGACGATGACACCTCGATGAAGGAAGCTTTGAAGAGGTCCGTCGTAACGGCCCGAGAGGAGAGGAAGCGCTTAAGGCGCGAGGCGAAGGAGCGCAGAGCTGCTTTGGCCGTGGGAGCGGGCCCGAGCACCGTTATTCCCGTCGCTTCTCCTTCCGAGGAGCCTCCGGTCGCCTTGTCTACCGCTCATAGACAGGCGGCGCGTGCTGTTCGGGAGGCCAACGATCGATCCACCTCAGGTAATGTGTCTTTCGAGACTTTGTTGTAAGAATTGTACGACTATCGGTTCTCATACATCTTTTCCTGTAGGGCCGAGTCCAACCGAAGGAGCGGCGGAAACTGTCGAGCTTAAGGAGACAATGGAGGAGGTACTAGCTGAACCCGAGCCGACGGTGGGCGACGTCGCCGGGGTTGCTGGATCCGGGCTAGGGGCTGAGGAGACTGTGCCAGAGAACGCTGTCGATGCCGAGCCCGAGGTAGCGGCAAATGAGACAGCTGCTATAACCGAGCCTGGGGCAGCAGCGGACGGAGCGCCTGAGACCAACGACCCCATGGCAATGGTAGACGAGACGGCCACGTCCGCTGAGCCCGAGGGAGTAGAGGATGAGACGGGCGTGATTGCTAGGGATGAGCGGGCCGCTCTTTCTCAAGAGTCTGGTAATGCTCCAATCATTGCCCTCCCCGTCTACGGTCCTCCGCCGTCTCCTGGCCTCGCGAGTACAACGACGGCTCCCGTAGAGTCTGGCGATGAGGCGTCGGGAGGTGGTCTCATGTCAATGGATGGAGACGCCGCCGTTTCGGCTGGATCATCATCAGGTAAATTTCTGGTTGCCTGTCCTTTCCTTTATTCTGCAACTTTTCTGACAGTGCTTATCTTGTTTCTAACGCAGGCGCGGCTAATGCTGATGCTCCACTATTCGAGGGAGCGCCGTCAACTACTGCCTTGACGATGGCCACCTCTATACCTTCTCTCGCGCCATCGCAAATGTTGGAAGGTATGAATTTATAACCCATTAGTTTTATCTTTCGGCCGCATGATCTATGTATTGATGTTGTATTACTTCATCTTTGCACGGGTGCTTTTTAATCACCTTTATCAGGTGCTGCGCCCACACTTCTCCTTCCCATTGGAGCTTGCTTCCTCCAGTGGCGCTGGTGAGTATAGTTTTCAATCAATACTCTTTCTTTTTCCAATAATGAACTTGTTTCTGATTTTTCCTTGCCCTGATTGCAGTACTACAGATCGAAGGAGGAGATGAAAGATCGGTTGCGCCGCCGGTCCTCCCGGCTTTGCCATCTGCTGCAGCTGGTATGGTAAATTCCCTTATTGATAACTCTTCTATATTTCTTGAACCGTCATTTGACTGTGTTTTGTTTTGCAGCTATCGTTCCAATTCCGGTCCCTCTTGAGTCCTGCATCATAATGCCGGTAGACCCCTTCTTGAGACGTCCTTCTTTAAAGAATTCTGCGATGAGTTTAGGAATGCTGAGCGGATATATTGAAGAGCTTGACGCGGACGTTCCCCCATCTGTCGCAGATTTCGCTGTGGAGGTTAATCCGATACTGGCGACGCTTGTAAATTTTCATAATGAAGGCGTCGTCGAGTCTTAGGTTAACTGCAGGGAGATCGAGGCCTGCCTGCATCAGCTGGGGTCGATGCGTCCTGCCCCTGAGATTTTGGCCGCGAGTACTCAACGGGCGGCATGGATCGAGCAAAGCGCTTCTTACTTCCGTCATTTGGAACAAGAAGCAGCTTTAAGGCTGAGGGAATGCCAAGAGTCTTCAAGCGAGACTACTCGCCTGCGTGCTGAAGTCGATGCGAACGCTGCCCGGGTGAAGGCTATCTTCGAGGGTCTTCTGCAAAGTATTTCTGATGGGCTAGCACTGAAGCAGAAGCTCGATGCCGCTGAGCGTGATGCCCAAGGTCGCAACGCAACTCAGCAAGCAGTTGAGGAGCAGCTTTCAACTTTCCTACAGCAGCGGGCTCAAGTGGAAGCAGAATTGGCGGTGGCAGCCGATCAGGAGAAGGCCTTAAAGGCAGTGCGCGAGCAATTGATGGGGCTATTTAAGATGCTTCCTTCTCCTTGAACATTTTGTACCATTTGCAATTGTGAATAAAATGTATTTGCTTCTTTCATTCTTTAACACAATGTATCTTGTACTCAATCAAATTTATGAATAAAAGATATACATTCTTTGTAATGTCTTGTGTCATTTCTCCGCTTTCTTCTTTCTTTTATTATCAGCATGTTACTTTAGCAAACATGGTCGACAGATGATAGAACGAGCATCCTGTCTTGGTTTCTTCAAGAGGTAGCGATGGCTTAGGCCGCAGGTTCAGATCTGCTGCCTAAGAATTTTCAACTTTATGAGCCGTGAGGGTCTCATAAAGACTTTTCTCCCTACGGATCGAGAGGATCTCGTAGATGTATTTTCTCCTTAGGAATCGTGAGGATTCCTAAGTGCGTTTTCTCTTATAAGTCGTAAGGATCCTATAAAAGAATTTATCCCTCTTACGAGTCGAGAGGACCCGTAAGCAGTTGTTTCCCTCCTTATCAAGATTTGATTTTGGAGAGTGTGACCCGTGAATAGTATGCAAGAGTCCATTTTGGACCGACTTGCAGGGTCCCAGTGCTTAAGAAACAGGTTTTTAAATCCCCGCTGCCTAAGGCTTTTCCTCACGAGTCGAGCCGAATCGAGCACTCCTCGCAAGAATATCCTAACGTCACAGTTAACCTCTGCTCTTTATGACAGAGGTCCGTTAGGGTCTGTGGTACTTAGGGTTTTGGCCGTCGTACCGTCGCGTTGGCTGATATATTCCTCGATATGCAATCTTGCTGTTCGAGTAGTCTTGCGATTGTCATGTCTCTGATCCCTTCGGGGGCTGGACAAGACGTCTTCAAGTAATCTTCCAGGTAGTATTACCGTCGAAAGAGCAAGTGTAGGGATATTCCATGTCACTTTTTACTTGAGGTTAGGCTCATTTTGGAGAGCCCTGATGAGTCATAACCACTCCGCGCTGGTGTGGGATGATCTCCGATAGTCTTTCAGGCTTTATATGACTTGCCGTCAAGACCCTGAAGCTAGGAATTTAGCCTTTGCTTCGTTTGCTGGCATTGCGTCCTCTATATCGAGACGAATGTCGCGATTGTCTCTAGGTTGTTGGTGAACCGTCGAAGTTTGGAACTAGGGACTTTGCCATGACTCCGCTATTTGAATGTCGCGTCTGAATCCTGTTGGAGGAAGAATGCTGGGGTGACATCTCGTCTGCTGTATCGAGACGAATTTCGAGGTGGTGACCACTCCGCACTGGTGCAAGATGATCTCCGATTGTCTTTCGGGCTTTATATGACTTGCCGTTAAGACCCTGAAGCTAGGAATTTGGCCTTCGCTTCATTTGCTAGAATTGTGTCCTCTATATCGAGACGAATGTCGTGGTTGTCTCTAGGTTGTTGGTGAACCGTCGAGGTTTGGAACTAGGGACTTTGCCGTGGTTCCGCTGTTTGATTGTCGCGTCTGAATCCTGTTGGAGGAAGAACGCTGGGGTGACATCTCGTCTGCTGTATCGAGACGAACGTCAAGGTGGTGACCACTCCGCACTGGTGCAAGATGATCTCCGATTATCTTTCAGGTTTTATATGAGTTACCGTCAAGTCTTGGCTCCGTTTTCTGATGGAGCATGGGGAGGGAAGATGTGTTTTCTTCTTTGTTTGTGCCCCTGGATTGTATACAGGGATTGCTATGATATCGCCTGTAGGGAAAAAGTTTCATTCATTTTTTTTATATTATTATTATTTTATTTCCGCGATGCTCTATCATTTCAGCTTTTATATCGCGATTGTCCAATCATTTCGGCTATTTTTTGCGGTGCCCAATCATTTCGGCTATTTATTTTATTTTCACTCGCTGCTTTTATTGCGAGTTGCCCAATCATTTCGGCTATTTTGCATGCATACATTTTTACTTGCTGATTTTTATTGCAAGTTGCCCCATCATTTCGGCTATTTCGTATGCATGTATGGCTCACTGATTTTTTTTTATCGCGAGTGTGGAACTTGGAATCTGACGCCAATCTCAGCATCAGCATCGCTACAACTGGAATATTGCCAGGAGCGAATCATCATTTGCCATGAAAGGGCTTGGAATTTGATACCCGTTTAGGCATCAGCATCGCTACCACTGGGATATTGCCAGGAGTGAATCATCATTTGCCTCTGTCGATGTCGAACAAAGGTGGCTTAGTAAACAGGGTTAGGATTCTGTCGACTAAGGCTTTCAACTTCATGAGCCGTAAGGGTCCCACAAAGGTATTTCTCCCTACAAGTCGTGAGGATCTCGTAGGTGTGTTTTCTCCTTAGGGATCGTGAGGATTCCTAAGTGTATGTCCCCCTTGTAAGTCGTAAGGATCTTACAAAAGGGTTTTCTCCTTATAAGTCGAGAGGACTTACAAGGGTTGTTCACCGTATGGACATATCCCCAGTCACGGGTGGGACTTGGTTAGGGAAATGTTTATTCGCGCCCATGGATTGTATACAAGGGTCAGTATTGAGCCGCTTGTAGGGCACTATCGAAGGTTGTGGGGGTTGCTTAAGAACAGGTTCAGGTCTCTGTAACTTAAGACTTTCAAATCTTATGAGCCGTGAGGGTCCCATAAGAGAGTTCTCCTTACGAGTCATGAGGATCTCGCAAGTGTAATTTCTCCTTAGGAATCGTGAGGATCCCTAAGTGTGTTGCTTTCCTGTGAGTCGTAAGGATCTCACGCGGGTGGTTTCTCCCTACAAGGTCGAAAGGACCTTGTAAGTGTCTTTTAACGAGGTTGCGCCCTTTCGGGTTTTCACAAACACTCGCCGGTAGCCCTGTTGTTTTTACTCACAGAGCCCTTTCGGGTTTTCATCCGTGCCCACTTTGCTTATGGACATACCGTTCTTTTTATTATTTTTTTATTATTATTTTTTTTCTTTATTCTTTTTTCTAACGAGGTCGCGCCCTTTCGGGTTTTCACGAACACTCGCCGGTAGCCCTGCTGTTTTTACTCACGGAGCCCTTTCGGGTTTTCATCCGTGCCCACTTTGCTTATGGACATACCGTTCTTTTTTATTTATTTTTTTTTTCTTTTTTTTTCTAACGAGGTCGCGCCCTTTCGGGTTTTCACGAACACTCGCCGATAGCCCTGCTATTTTTACTCACGGAGCCCTTTCGGGTTTTCATCCGTGCCCATTTTTCTTATGGACATACCGTTCTTATATTATTTTTTTTTTATCTCGTCAGCCTGAGAATGCTGCGGTAGTAGTTTAAAGACGTTTCTGTCGTCGGCTAGTTTTAGGACGAGTGGTCCGCCGTTAGTTTAAGGACGTTTCGGTCCGCCGTCGCCGTATTTGAGGCGAATCTCTAGTTTACTGACTTTTCGGTCTATGGGGTTTCCCTATGAATGAGCATGATGCCCCCGGCATATCCATCTTTCTCGGAGCATGTGGTCGTGGCGGGCTCACCTTCCAGTTTTCAGGCAACGCGAACTTGCCCTGTTGGTATTGGTCTTCAACCCAGTTTTTAAAAACGTAGCAGTTTTCGATCGGATGGCCCAATACTTGGTGGTAAGGGCAATAATTAGAATTGTCGACATCATTCAGTTGTAGCTGGTGTTTCGGCTCCGGTAGAGTGATAAGCCTATCGTGCACTGGCGCTTCGAACAGCCTCCTTGTTTCATCCTGGGAAAATGAGTAAGGACGTTTCAACCTCTCATAGAGGGGTTGCCGTTTGTTGTTTTGGCGAACAACCGGTCTAGGGCCACTCGATTGTTGTTGAGTGTTGGCGGCGAAGGCCGTTTTTCCCTTTCTTTTATCCTTTTTGTTCGCTCCGTTGTTTGTGGGTCCGAGATTCTCTCCGAGTATCGTGCAATTGCACGGCTGAATGTTCTCGCAACTCCTCAATCCTTCAGAGATTGACTCCTTGAAGAGAGGGCCGATGGCTACTTTTTCGTCGGAATCGCTCCCGAAGGTGAGACCTCGTGATCCCCCAGGATCATCCCTATGACAATCGCCGGCAACTCTTTTATGCTCATCTGTCGTATTTTTTCGCCGTCTACGAGCTTCACGCTTTGTCCTGTTGGAGTGTTGCCTGTGAACGACATACCCTTGCCACCAACATTTAAAGGAGTCGCAGTCTTCAATGGGATGTGCGATCTTCTGATGATATAGGCAGTAATCAGGATGCATCTCTACTCCACCGAGAGTGTTTTCTTCAGAGGGTGGTAGCTTCATTCCCATTGATATGGCTTTAGCGAACCTTTTCTTCGTCTTGAATTTGTTTTTATCGGCAGCGGATGTCTTTTGATTCAACGGGAGTGCCTCGACTCTTTTGTCTCGTCGCCGGCATTTGGCTCCTTCCAATATGGCCATCTCACGCTCCTTCTTGACTTTACTTTTCAGACGAATCTCATTCAGGAAGGCATCGATCATTTCGTCTGACGGCCATAGAAGTTCTGGTTCAGGACCCGCCCTTGGTTTCTCGGTGCAAGGAGCATCTTCATCATCTATCAATGAGTGAGAGATCACATGACAACTTGCTACGTAGTCCTCAAATTCATCTGATGAGTCTTCTCCATCGTTTTTGTCCTCAACAAAAGAACAAGTTGCCCCCGGCATGTCCGTCTTCTTTGGAGTGTGCGGCTGTGGTGGGTTTACTTTCCACTTTTCAGACAACGCAAACTTGCCTTGTAGGTACTAATTCTCGATCCATCCCTTGAAGACGAAACAATTCTCGATCGGTGACTTACCGTTTGGTGGTAAGGGCAATAATTGGGATTATTCACTTCGCTGGGTTGTGGTGGTCTCCTTGGATTCGGGAGATAGATAAGCCTATTGCGCATCGCTAGCTCGAACAGCCTCTTCGTTTTATCTTGAGGAAACGAGTAAGGACGTCCTAGCCTCTCCTCGAGGGATACGCGTGGACGCATATTGTTTTGATGGATAACCGGCTTCAAGTTGCTCGGCTGTTGTTGAGCATTGGTGACGACAATCGCTTTTCCTTTCCCCTTCTCATTTCGAGAGTCCAGCTTTGGAGGAGACGACGTATGGCCCATTTGGTCCATCTGGGCTAGCTTGTCTATCAGGGCCTGGAACGTGGTTGGTTTAAAGAATATCATGAACTGTGAAATAGTTGCATGAGGATCTAGGGTGCCCATGAACATGCCTACCACAGGTGCTTCTTCGATCCGCTATTCGCATTTCGACCATAGATTCCGCCACCGTGTTGCGTATTGAACCTACGTCTCGCCTGGCTTCATCCTGGCATTGATCAGTGCTGTTATCGGGGTGTGTTCACTAGCACTCGCGAATTTTTGGGTAAACAATAGCTCCATCTCCGCAAATATTTTGACAGAGTCGTTAGGTAGCTCCGAATACCATTCAAAGGCCGTCTCCGATAGGCTGCCGACGAATTGGCGAAGCAGGAGCTTGTCGTCGCCTCCAGTGTTGCCATAAAGAGCCCTGAATTGAGCGACATGCTGATGGGGATCCCCTGTCCCTTTATATACGTGGAACTTAGGGATCGCATATCCTGGCGGGTAACTGATTTGGTCATACCAGCTCGAATAGGGCCGTCCGGTTCTAACAATTTGCCCAGCCGCTTCATTCGCCTGATGAATTCGTATCTGCTGAGCTATATAGTCATCCAGTGCGGCCTTGGAAATGGTTTCTTCCATGGCTGCTGAAAGAGCCGGAGGAGGATAAGATGTCTCCCCTCTATCGTCTTCAACAATGATTGGAGGGTCATCAGCTGGAGGGTCCGGCTGTAACATCATCCCTACCATATCTTGGAAGAGGAGCGCCATTTGTTTTATTTTAGCCGCTTGCTCTGCGGCTTCTTTGTCTTTCTTTTCGAGGACTCTGCGTAAGAAATCAGCGTCAGTTTCTTGTTCATGACGCTGCTCTGATGATGCCTCCGAGCTTTCTTTTGGCCCGGTAAGTGCGGCCATCGCAGTCATCATCTCCTGAAGCTTCTGTTGCTGCTCCTGAGCTTTCATCACGGATTGGGTGAGCGATCGGTGACCCATCGAAGCACGGCCTTCTTCCTTTCTGGAAGCCATATAAACAGTATGTACCACCATGCCTCCAGACTTAGGGCGTTTAGATTCAGTGTCTTTGCGATTTGCCAAAGACACAGGGATCTTCCCCGACCTCCTTCTTTTTTGAGTGGTCGAAGTTGAGGGGGCCGTTGTAATGGGCACCCAAGTAGCTGTTGCTTTCTGCGGCTTAACAGGACGGTTTTCTTCCTGTCGGGCCTTCAGCTTCTTCTGCCGGCGGGGATAGTCTTGATCAACCACCGACTCCTGGACCTGTCGCCAGACCTTGTAAATTTTAGAGGACAGCCGTTGAGGGGGTTGCTCCAGCTTCGCCTTTGGGGATTTCTCCATAGGTGGAGGAGATCTTTTCAGCACAGCAGTTGGCGAATTCTTGCGCACCTTGTTAAGTAGTTCAAAGCTATTCTCGGTTGGAACAGCAGCGTCAACTTCCATCGCTGGAGCCGGCGGAGTCAGTCCAGAAGGAGAGTTGCCCCCAGCTTTCCTCACTCGGCGCCAGTGGCGACGTCGAGCATGTCGTGCGGATGAGATCACCTCCGTTGTTGGATAAGCTTCTTCATGCCCCCTACTTTGAGGAGAAACTGTTATTGGTGCTAGCCTGTCGAAGACTGACATCCGTTGAGAGGGGGTAGTCAGTCTTGTGAAGGCCGACTTTCGAACAGGGGAAACAGCCTTCATGACTTCACGTGGAGTAGGAGCTGAAACGACCAGTCTTGTGAAGACCTACCCCTTAGCAGAAGAAGCCGCCTTGGGAACTTTAGGAGTAGGAATGGCTATCCGTTTTGGGATAACCCTTTCAAGAATTGTGGGCTTATTCACGGGCCCATCTGAGCTTCGGCCCAGTCTGTTAAAAACTGAGGCATTGGACTTGGACGACCCGTTGAGAGGGGCCGTGGTAATAGCAAGACGATCAAGGACCGACTTCTTGGGAGCTTCTAGTGTTGGTACAGGGGTGCTGAAGCTCATTGGTGGGAGCATGGTCCCAGAGAACAGTCCGGTAGTGGCCTGAGTCATCTGGTCCACCGGCATAGCGAAGATGGAGGCCGCTCGGGGCCCGTAAGTCACACCTCCAGATGGGACGGAGCGAGAGTTGCAGTTGCAGTTTGTGCAGTTTGAAGCCATTGATCTTCTGTTTTCTGCACGGAGCAAGACACCAAATCTTAGTACCTCGAATCCACAGGCAACCACAGCAAACCGCGATTCGTTCGCGACCACGACACACGAAGTGTGGAGTGGAAAGAGGAAGAGGTCCCACCGGGCGTGCCAGAATCTGTTCCCCTCCGAACGGCGGCCAAGACATGGGCGTCTTGCCTGAGATTCGGGGCAGATGCTATTTGGTTTTATCCGTCTACCTCTCCGAAGATGCCAAGTTGATTTATGGCACCGTGTATCGGAGGTTTAGACGGATGCGGCCGATGTAGCAGACTTTGTCAGATTCCCCGTTGCTTGAGGGGTTTTTGATTGTGGGGACGCTCTTCCCTGCAGGCGCAAGCCCCTGCAGTTAATTATGCTACCGCATCGCGGTAACAACTTTCTCCTTCTCCAGAATTTCACTTCGTGTCGTGGGTGTTTGTTTTGTTTGTGGTTGCCCGTGGATTGTATACGGAGACTAATTTATGTCGTCTCCCGTAGGACGTGGATTAGTCTAAATCCGTATTTTCTTAGATTTGGGTTTGGGGTTTTGGTTTAAGGATACGTTAGCTGTATTTGAGGCTAAGATCAACTTAAATGTTTGTTAAGGATACGTTAGTCCAGTTTGAGACCAAGATCAACTTAACGGGATCGTTTAGATCCGAGAAAAGAGCATTTGAGGCTCTATTGTTCCGGTTTAGGGACATGGTGGTCCGTTACATGTATGGCCGTCTGGACCCATCACCACTCAGATGACTTTGAAGGATTACAACGACAGATGTCAGAGGAGTTCAGAGATATACCCTTGAACCAAAGTTGATTGGGGGATCTATAGTCCAATTTGGGACTAAAGTCTGTTTGAAGATTTAAGGATACGTTAGCCATATTTGAGGCTAAGATCAACTTAAACGGGATCGTTTAGATCCGACAAAAGAGCATTTGGAGGCTCTATTGTTCCAGTTTAGGGACATGGTGGTCCAACATTCCCATTTTGAGGACGGATGTTAGTTTAGGGACACATTAGTCCATGAGTTTAAGGAAGCGTCAGTCCATGAGTTTAAGGATCCCACAGTCCATATTGATGTGGTTGTCGGGACCCGTCACCTCTCTGACGACGTTGAAGCATTACAATGACAGATGTCAGAGGAGTTCGGAGATATACCCTTGAACTGGGTGTAAATTGATTTAAGAGAGCAGTCATGCTCAGTCAATTTAATTTGAGGACTTACGGCCAGAATTGGGCTAAGTCCAGTTGAAAATGTTCAACATTTTATTTGCATTTGGCCTATTAGGCCTTTACTAGGGCTCTGCCCCTATTTAATAATGCATGGCATTTTTTGTTTGGTCTATTAGACCTTTCTTTGAGCTCTCCCCCTTTTTTAAATGATGCATAGCATCTGTTTTGATCTGACAGACCTTTGTTTGGGCTCTGCCTCTCTTCTTTTTAATAATGCATTGCATTTTTTATTAGGCCGGTTAGGCCTTTTTAGTTGGGCTATGTCCCTTCTTTTTAATAATGCGGTGCATTAATTAGCCTGACAAAGCGCCACGTGGCTTGTCAGGCGCTTTGCGCCAGCGCAAGGCGCAAACGCATGTGGAGGTGACACGTGTCGCACTCTGGTGAGCGCAAGCGCAGTGCGCGGCGACAATGCGCCGCGCTGTTGCGCTGCTGACACGTGGCACGCTCTGGTGACTTGCGCCAATTTAAGAGAGCAGTGCTCTGTTTTTAAAGCGCAGGGCGCAGTTTGTTCTGGGGCTGACACGTGGCGCTCTCTGGTGGCTTGCGCCGACCCAAGAGCGCAACAGTGCAAATTTTACAAGTGCAGGGCACTGTTCAATATTTTGATCCAATTTTGGATTAAAGAGAAGAATCTTTTAAGATTCCAGAACCAATGGTTCATCAAAAGGCAATGCCTTTATGTAGATCAAATGATCTGTGAAGTAATACTTCTTATTTATCTTTTTGTGATTGGATCTGTTTGATCTTTTATCCTTTTTAATTGAAGATCTTGATCTTGTTCTTAGATCATTGATCTTTATAGAAGAAAGTTCTTCTTTTATTTAAAGGTTTTTACCTTTTTTCTTTCTAAGCTCTTCTCAAAATTTTCTAGAAGAGTTCTGAATATCTCTCTGTGTTAATCTGTGTTTTAGACTTGGAGTCTAGGGGCCTTTTTATAGTGCCATTTGATTTATTAAATCAGTTAAAGAGATCTTTCTCTGAGTGATTTAGGGATTTTTCCCCACCGTTGGATCTTTGATCCAAGGACTTCTGTTTTACAGAAAATAATTTTCTTGTTTTAAAAAGATCAGAAAGATCTTTCTAGAATTTTAATTCTGTTTTGGTGCTGGCACAGTTGGTGCAAGCGCACTTGTGCTTGACACGTGTCGCGCAGCGCAGAGCGCAGCGCAACTACGCTGCCACGTGTCGCGCAGCGCAACTGCGCTGCCACGTGTCGTGCAGCGCAGAGCGCAAATCAGCTGAAGCGTTGCTTCCTTTATTTTTATTTTAAATAGAGCCTTGCTCTGATTGGGTGCGCTGCCTTGGGCGCTGCGTTGACGTGTCTGCTTTTGACACGTGGCGCGTTGCGCGCAGCGCAAGGGATTTGAAGCGTTGCTTCAATTTTTGAATTTTTGAAATTCAAACAGAGCTTTGCTCTGATTGGGGGAAACAGTGTCCTTGGCCAACAAAAGAGTTAAGGGTCTAGCTATGTTGCTAAAATCCTTGATGAACCGTCTATAGAAACCGGCATGGCCAAGGAAGGCTCGGATATCTTTGACACACTTGGGAGGAAGAAGATTGGAAGTGACTTCAATCTTAGCTTTATCAACCTCAATACCATTTTGCGAGATGATATGTCTTAAGACAATACCTTCTCATACCATAAAGTGGCATTTTTTCCAATTTAAAGTGAGCTTCTTATCCCTACAACGGGTAAGAACTGCGTCTAAATATAGCAAACACTCATCAAAGGAGTCGCCGAAAATGGAAAAGTCATCCATAAAAATCTCCAAAAAATTTTCCACCATGTCTGAAAAAATGCCCATCATACACCGCTGGAAAGTAGCGGGTGCATTGCATAACCCAAAGGACATGCGACAGTAAGCGAATGTACCAAAAGGACAAGTAAATTTGGTCTTGTCTTGGTCCTTTTCGGCGATGGGAACTTGATTATAGCCGGAGTAGCCATCCAAAAAGCAGTAAAATTCATGCCCAGCCAATCGTTCTAATATTTGGTCAATAAAAGATAATGGAAAGTGATCTTTCCGTGTCGCGGCGTTGAGTTTTCTATAATCAATGCAAAAGGCACCCAGTTTGGGTGCGAGTAGGTATTAACTCATTCGCCTCATTAGTTATGACCGTTATGCCCAATTTCTTTGGGACAACATGAATGGGGCTAACCCACTGGCTATCAGAGATAGGGTAAATGATACCACTATCTAGACATTTTACAATCTTCTTTTTAACAGCCTCCTTCATTATAGGGTTGAGGCGTCTCTGTGGATCCCTTACTGGCTTGGCATCATCCATCATATGTATATGATGTTCAACTATGAGGGGACTAATCCCCTTGATGTCCGCCATAGTCCAGCCAAAAGCTTGCCGATTATTTTGTAAGACCGTTAAAAGAGTTGTCTCTTGCTCATGGGGTAGAGAAGCCGATATGATAACAGGAAGGGTCTCATTCTCACCTAAGTAGGCGTATTTAAGGTGAGACGGCAATAGCTTGAGTTCGAGTTTTGGATGTGAAACAATTGAAGGTAAAATTCGTGAAACTGTCTCGAACTCGAAGGATTCCAACAATGGTTCGAAGTGAGTGTAAGCAACCGAGTCGGATGGTTCAGTTAACTCATCCGAAAATTCAAAGGACTCAAACTCGGGTGGTGATTCTTCAAAATCGTTCGAAAAAGTGAAACACTCGTAATCGTTATCGGGTGTGAAAACTGTGTCAGATTCAAGGAGGAACGCACTAGTGGCGTCAAAACTGCTGTGATCGAACAGAAATTTTTCGAGCTCACAGTCCTCCTGAGTGATCTCTTGGATCGAGCAAACATCAAGTATATTAGCATTAGGCTCGGAGGGCTGATTTCCTAACTTAAAAATGTTGAGTTCAATTGTCATGTTTCCAAAAAATAGGTTCATCGAACCATTTCGACAATTGATCACCGCATTAGAAGTTGCAAGGAATGGTCGACCAAGTATCACTGGAATTTGACTCTGGGGGTTAGCTATAAGCTGTGTGTCCATAACAATGAAATCAACGGGAAAAATGAAGTCCCCTACTTTAATCAACACATCCTCTAACTCACCCCTAGGATGGGTGATGGATCGGTCGGCCATTTGGAGAGTACAATGTGTGGGTTTCAGCTCTCCAACGCCTAATTGTTCATATACTGAATAGGGAAGCAAATTAACACTGGCACCAAGATCTAAAAGTGCGTGATTGATGTTCTTATCCCCAATTGTTATTGAAATTGTAGGACAGCCAGGGTCCTTACGTTTTTGGGGTAAAGGTTGAGTAAGAGCATCACTTACTGCACTAGCCAAGAAAACTTTCTTAGGTACCAGCGATTTCCTCTTCTTGGTGCATAAGTCCTTCAAGATTTTAGCATAAGAAGGGACTTGTTGGATTGCATCTAAAAGAGGTATGTTAATGCTAACCTGTTTGAATAACTCCACAATCTTCTCCATTTGTGGAGTTTGTTTATTGGATCTCAACCTGTTTGGAAATGGAATATTTTGAAAATTTGTTGAGTTCAATATTTGTGGAGTAGATTGCGGAGTTGGAACAGATCCCAGTGTTGGTGTTTTCGTGGAGTGAGAAGTGGGTCCGTTCGAATTAGAAGAAGTAGAGCCTTGTGAAGAATGAAGAACATGCTCTGAAGAAGACGAAGAAGATGAAGAAGAGGAAGAAGAAGAAGAAGAAGAAGCGGCGGCCGGGGTGTCATCATTATTGCCAACGTTGTTGTGCAATACCTTTCCAGATCTTAATGTAGTCACGGCACTCACATTATGATTTTGTTGTTCATGGGCAACATATGTATTTTGTGTGTGACCGGGATTTGGCAGTGGTTGAGATGGAAGTTTTCTCTTCTCTCGCTCGCTTAACGCAGCATTCCGTTGTGCAATTTGGGCTTCAATTGTTTTGATGCTCTGATCATGTGAAGCACTGTGTTGCACCAAAGACTGAATGGACGATTGGATACTGGCTGAGGATTGCATGGATTGTTTTAAAAACGCATCCAGACTTCATTCTAACGAGGAAACCTTATCGTTATTCGGCTGAACAAAGTTGTTTTGAGGATAAGAGTTGTTTGGTACAAAATTGTTCATTGGGTTTTGGTAAGGTTGGGGTTGGAAAGGTTGCTGATATTGAGTCTGTTGAGGGGCTTGTTGTTGTGGAGGAGGCCTCTGAAAGTTGTTATTGCCTTGGAATTGTTGTTGATTTTGATTTCAGGCGAAATTTGGGTGGCTCCTCCAACCAGGATTATAAGTTAAAGAGTATGGATCATTTCTTTATCTTTGCTGAAAAGCAGCATTAACTTGATCTTGTCCTTGGACAGGCGGGTTGTAAGGACACTCTTCGGTTAGATGGGACGGATCCGAACAACAAGCGCAAATAGTGCATGGGGGTAAAGCTGGGGCAGGAGAAGGCGATGAGAATTTGCTCTCAATGGCTTCTAGTTTTTTCGTGAGTGCAGCCATTTCGGCCTTCATTGCAATCGACATATCATGTTGATGTATGCCTGCCCTAGACTGACCTGATGAAGTAGATGAAGTGGTCTTAGTGCTTTCCCACTGAAGTGTTTGTTCAGCAAGATCGTTGAGAAATTGCCAAGCTTCCTCGCTAGATTTTGTAAGAAAGTGACCTTGACAAATGGTTTTCAACAACTGCTTAGTTGCTGGGTTCGGTCCTTCGTATAAAGTTTGGCAAAGTTGCCAATTCTCGATACCGTAGTGAGGGCACTGAACAAGAAGGTCCTTAAATCTTTCGAAACACTTCCAAAAAGATTCGGAAGGAAGCTGGGAAAATTGAATAATTTCATTGCGAATTCTCGCGGTCTTGTGGTGTGGGTAAAACTTTTTTAGAAAAGTCTTAACAAACTCTTTCCAATTTTTTATGGAATGTGATACTGTACTATATAGCCACTTTTTAGCTAGGTCACATAAAGTGAATGGAATGACACGTAGCCTTATAGTATCATCGGAAAGTTGGGTGGTCTTCATCATTGTGCAAACATTCTGGAATTTGTTAATGAAGATATAGGCATTTTCGGATTCCAGCCCGTGAAATTTGGGCAACATATTGATGAAGTGGGGTTTAATCTCGAAGTTATCCCCATTAGCCGGTGGAAGTGAAAGACAAGTGGGAAGTGCAGTGCGGGTGGGATAGAAAAGATCCTGGAGCGCGATTCGTTGGGGCGCTTCGACAGGAGGGTGTGGTGGGTTATTCGCACCCAGTTGAGGTGGAATCAGTCCCGTAGGTAAGGGGTTGTTAGGATTGAATCCCGACATCTCCTTAGAAGATGATGAATTTGAAGATGAAGGTAAAGAAGTGGAGGGAATTTCGACTTCGGAGTCGAACGCGTCGTCAGTAGGCACTAACGAAACACAGACTAAACGGGCACTAGTGTCCCTAGTCTAACTGGACATACACTAACGAGGTGTAGTGTAATCAAAAAAGTATAAATAGAAGGTGTGGGTAAGAAAACGTCAATGAGAGAATGTGGGTACAAGTGGGGTGCAATGGATTTCTAGCGACAAAATGGCAAGTTTTTTTTTCTTTTTTTTTTTGTAAAAATTTTGTTTTTTGTTTTTTTTTATAAGGAGTTGTGCAAAAGATTTTTTATAAGGAACTAGACACACTTTCAAGCAATCACAATATACACAATCAAGCCTAGAGCTAGGGTCTCCTAAGTCAACTAGACTGCTCCAAACTGTTCCAAAGGTCAAGTTGTGAGATGTCCTTGAATCGCCTCTTCACCGCCAATTGTGGCCAGGTAAACACAAGTAAAGAAAGGAGGGATCCGCTCACGAATCACCGTGAGACGAGCCTTTTAAAATTACATTTCCCACTTGTCTAACCTAGACACCACAAAATCAGGTTTAGATAAACGACCGATGCCTACAACCTTCTTTTGTCCTAATGAGCACGACAATCCTTATTGGCTGAGTCTAATATTTTTTAATTAACTCGAGGGTTGATGAAAATGCTTTTTGTGATTTTTGGGGTCTTAGAAAGGGTAATGAAATCCCCACCCAATCTGGATTGGTGTTATAGCCCCTTAAAAGTCCGTTTTAAAAATGCAAAGCAGTAAACACACAAAAATCCAAAACACTTGCCAAAAAATTTATTTTATTTGCGGCGCAAAGAATCCTGCACAAGATTGATTTATTGGAAAGGGGGAAGAAGTTTTGCGTAAAGAACCCTGCAGGAAAATTTTTCAGAGGACTACAGAGGGCAGAAGAAAGGAGAAGAGAGCTTACAGAGAAGTTTTCAGTTGCTGATGTCAGCAAAGTGCCGCGGTCCCGCGGCAGAATGCTCCATTTAGCCGCGGTTCCGCGGTTGTTCAGTTGGATCTGGCCTCCAAAAATCTTTCTGTTATCTGTTGTGGTTCTCCTCTGTATGTTCAGATCTGCTGTTTGCTGTTTTGTGCACTGGATTTCTCCAGATCTGAATCTGTTCGTCTTTCCGATCCTACACAATTCGCACGAAAACCCTTCAAAAAATAACAAGATGATAAAAAAAAATTTCGTTTTTATATTTTTCAGTTTTTATGATTTTTTTAATTTTTTAATTAACCCGAAATTACAAAAAGAAAATAACTACCGTTATCCCCGGCAACGGCGCCATTTGATTGATCGTGTTTTTGTGCGTATGCGTTTTGAAATCAAAGAATTAACCGCAATCAAGACGGTGTCGCTTGGTAGCTAGCCGGTTGAGTATGGGTCGGTCCACAGGGAAAACGTGTCTTTTCTTATTGTTCTAACGAGTCAATTCCTATTTGTGGTAGGTTTTGATTTTCTATAAAAACTGAGATTGAATTTGATTTGGATTAAAACCTTGCTAGGGTTAGGATTAGGTTAGTTTGGAAAGTTAATTCTACTCACCGCTTTCTTTACCCTAATTAAGAACTTAGGTGTTAAGGTAATAATTAACAAAGGGGATTAGCGCGATCAGGATGAAACTTCATTTCTTTCTTTTGGCCCTTGTCCGTCCTTTCTTAATTCTTAGCCCTAATCTCTATCTAAATCAATCACGACCGGTCTAACTAGGGAATCACCGCTATCTCGTAGGATAGGGTGTCGTGGTGAGCGGTGGGTGGTTGTTTTACATAGAGCCCTGATTTATAAAGTTAAACGGGCAAGAAAAGAGTGAGAGATTTCCATCTCTCAAACCTTCCCAATCCTAACCCTAACAAGTGAGGAACTACTCACTCATTAAGGAATTAACAATGGAATTCATTTTTTTTTATTATTAACCTAATTAACTTGCAGATAAATAAAGACAGGTAAAAAATTGCAGAGAAATAAAATTGCAGATAAGAAACATTCAAAATAAAAACTTACTTTCATTGATGCACTCTTGAACAATTACAAGGGAATTGAAATTTTAAATCTAGAAATTAAAAGAGGCATGCTCCAAAAAGAGCTGTAGGCTTCCTAATTATAGATAGGAGAAACCCTAGGGTTTACATCTGATCCACATCTGAAATTAAAAGACTACCCTAAGAAAACCGGGTCAATGCACCGACACGCATGTTCATATCATAATATTGCATTTTATATTCCCCATTCTTATGCGTTCTATAAATAAATAGGTGCTTTTGACGCATATCTGCTACATATTACAGGATACAGGTTCTTGGAGCGAAAATAGTGAAAAAGACAAAAGATGATACAAAAGAGGGACTTTTGACCAACAAGTAGAAGGATCCTAGTCAAGCCTAGATAAAGAACAGTTCACAATTTTACAAGGCAACGCAAGATCAAAGATGTCAAAGTGAACAGTTAAAAGACCACTACAAGTTTCACTGAAGATCTGGAGAAGACCCAGAAGCCAAATGGAGAAAAGAACTATAGAAATAAAGAGACCAAAGCATATAGAATGAGCCAAGAAAAATTCACCAGATGAACTCATCAAAAGGCCGCGGAACCGCGGCCCTACCCCCACTAATGCCGCGGTTCCGCGGCCATCTGACGCACGTGTCGGTGCGTAGGTTGGGATTTTTCGTGGGCATATCTGTAATAGCACATGCGCGAGAATTTGTAACCCTAGTTTTCCTATTTCCTTATAAATATGTAATCAAAATATTGTAAAAGAGATGCCTCTTTCCAAGAAATAAAATTCAGATTCTTTTGAGGATTAAAGAGCATCATTTCTGTAAGTCTTTTTTTAATTCCTGCCTTAGTTTATAGTTTAAATTATTGCCTTAGATTAAATTAATCTTTTGCCTTAGTTAATCCTAGTATAGAATCTCTTAAAACTGCAGTAGGAAATTAATCCAATAGATCTAAAAATGAATCTCAAAATGATGTTTTTAATAAATCCCCTAATGAGCGAGTAATTTCCTCGCTTGTTAGGGTTAGGAATAAGGGAGGGAATGAGAGATGAAGATCTCTCATCTCTTTCGTGCCCGATTATTTTTAATAACTAGAACTTCATGCATGCATGAATGATCCGCTCCCTACGGCACCCTACCCACGAGATAATGGTGAAACTGTAGTATAAAGGACCGGACATGCATGTCTTCCATGAAGGTTAGAGCAAATATTAGGAAAGGACGGACAAGGATCTAGAGGAAGAAACTTTGTTTCTTCCCAATCATCCTAATCTCTTTTTCTAATAGTTGCTATAACTTCTAAAAGATCTCATTTAGGGCATTGAAAGAGGTGTGGCATTAAATCTTATCAAACTCCACCTTAGACCTAACCCTAGCAAGTTTCTTAACCATCGCACAACTTAGTTCTTTTTTAGATTAAATTAAAAGACCAAACACCCATTTGAATCAGCTCATAAGAACACTTAGGAAAATTACACATCCCTGTGGACCGACCCGTATTCACCGGCTAGCTTCATGCGACGCCGTTCTTGATTGCGGTAAATATTTTTGATCGTTAAAAACCTACACTAATCAAATGGCGCCGTTGCCGGGGATGGCGTAAAATTTCTTTTGTGTAATTTCGGGTTGATATAAATTTTAAAAATCATAAAAATCTGAAAATAGAAAAAGTACAAAAAATATTTTATCAATTTTTATCTGTTTGAAGGGTTTATTGTTTGAATCTTGCAGGAACAGCGAAGAATCTCGGATCTGAAAATTTACAGAGGGAGAAACAGAAATTGGTACATCAGAACAGAGGAGAATTGAAGAACAGGAGCTATAGAATTTTTTCCAGAAACTGAACCCACTTCCCGACCGCGAAACCGCGACAGTAAAGAGCTCCAAACCGCGGTTCCGCGGTGGCCACGTGGCCTCTTTGCGAAAAATTAGCTCTGTTTGTTTTCTAATCCCCTTCTCTGCAACCTACAATATATCCTTTGTCAAAATTTGCTGCAGGGTTTCTTTGCGCTAAAAATCTTCTTCCCCCTTCTAAATAACAGATTTTCTGCAGGTTTCTTTGCGCCGCGCTAAAAAAATTGATTGCAAGTGAATTTACTATTTTGCATACATTAATCGGATTTTAAGGGGCTATTGACCAAACTCAGATTGGGTGGGGATTTCATCACCCTTCCCAGGACCCCAGAAAACACTTAAAGCATTTGCATTGACCACTATTAATTAAAACAATACTAGACTCAGCCCTAAGAACTTCGAGCTCAATAGGAAAAAGGACTAGTATAGGCATCGACCGTTTATCCTAACCTGACTTTGCGGTGTCTAGGCAAGTGTGTCAAAGGCTAGTGGTTATTAATTAGGCCCACTACTGTGGTTCCTTCCCACTTACCTGGCACTTACCTGGCCGCAATTGGCGGTGAAGAGGCGGTTTGAGGTCCTATTTCTAGCCCTAGTTAGGAGCTGTCTAGCTGACCTAGGTGACCCTAGATCTAGGCCTGATTGTGCATGTGTGGTTGATCGCGTTTGCGTCTCAAGTCACTTTCCAAAAATCTCTTTGCAAAACTCTCACATACATAAAAAAAGAAAAAAGAAAAATCTTTTCAAAACTTGTAACTTGTCGCTAAAGAAAACTTTCACCTCACTTACACCACTTCCTTTCATTGACGTTATCTTACCTCCACATTCTGTCTTTCATATTTTTTCTGACTACACTATCCCTTTAGTGTATGTCACTTTGGACTAGGGACACTAGCGCCCGATTAGTCCGTGTTTCGTTAGTTCCGACCGACGAACCCTTCGACACCGAAGTCGAAATTCCGTCCACTTTCTTACCTCCACCTTCAAATTCTTCTTCCGAAGGTATATCGGGATTCAACCCCAACAATACCTTACCGACGGGAATGATTCCACCTCCGCTAGGTGCGAATAACCCGAATCAACCGCCTGTTGAAGCGCCCGCACGAGTCGCGCTCCAGGATCTCTTCTACCCTGTCCGCACTTCTTTACCTACCTGTTTTTTATTCCCACCGGCAAATGGGGACAATTTTGAAATAAAACCACATTTTATCAATATGCTGCCAAAATTTCATGGTTTGGAATCTGAAGATGCTTATATCTTTATCAATAAATTCCAAAACGTTTGCTCTATATGATGAAAACGACCCAATTAAGTGATGACTCTATAAGGCTAAGGGTCATTCCTTTCACCTTATGTGACCTAGCCGAGAAGTGGCTATACAGCACCGCATCACATTCAATTAGAAATTGGGATGAGTTTGTGAAAGCTTTTCTTAAAAAGTTTTATCCTCACCACAAAACTGCTAGAATCCGTAATGAGATTATACAATTCTCACAGCTTCCTTCCGAACCATTTTGGAAGTGTTTTGAGAGATTTAAAGACCTACTCGTTCAATACCCTCATCATGGGATTGAAAATTGGCAACTTTGCCAAACATTATACGAGGGATTGAACTCGGCAACGAAGCAGTTGCTAGAAACCATCTGTCAAGGTCACTTTCTCTCCAAATCTAGTGAGGAAGCGTGGCAGTTTTTTGAGGATCTTAGTGAACAAACAATTCAGTGGGAGAGCTCTAAGACCACATCATCTTCTTCTAGTGGTCAATCTAGGGCAGGCATACATCAAGTAGAGATGTCGATTGCTATGAAGGCCGAGATGGCCGCTCTTACGAAAAAGCTAGAAGCGATTGAGACCAAAATCTCGTCGCCTTCTCTAGCCCCTGTTATGCCTCCACAAACTGTTTGTGCTTGTTGTGCGGATCCATCACATCTCACAGAAGAGTGTCCTTACACTGCATCTACTCAAGGACAGGATCAAGTCAATGCTGCCTTTCAGCAACGACAAAGAAACGATCCGTACTCTTCGACATACAATCCGGGGTGGAGGAGTCACCCAAATTTCGCTTGGAACCAAAATCAACAATTCCAAGGAAATAACAATTTTCAAAGGCCTCCTCCTCCACAACAACAAGCACCTCCACAAACTCAATTTCCACAGCAACCTTTTCAACAGCAACCTTACTCTAATCAGGTGAACAATTTTGTGCCTAACACTTCTTATCCGCCAAACAATTTTGTTCAACCTAATAATGACAAGGTTAGGTCGCTCGAAAGAAGTCTAGATGCGTTCCTAAAGCAATCTACACAGTCTACAGCAAGACTAGAGACTTCTATTCAATCTTTGGTGCAAAACAATGCCTCACACGATCAAAGCATCAAATCCATTGAGGCACAAATTGCACAACTCAATGCAGCTTTGAGCGAGCGCGAAAAAGGAAAGCTCCCATCTCAACCACTGCCCAACCCCGGTCACGCACATGCTGCATATCAACAGCAGAATCATAACGTGAATGCTGTGACCACGTTGAGATCGGGAAAAGTGTTGCAAAACAATGTGGGTATTAACAATGACACCCCTGCCGGTGGCCCTTCTTCATCTTCTTCACCTTCTTCTTCGTTAGAGCCTATTCTCCATCCTTCACATGGCTCTACTTCTTCTAGCTCGAACGAACCCACTTCTCACAACACGAACACATCTACACGGGGTTCCGTTCCGACTCAACAATCTGATCCACAAAAATTGGATTCAACAACTTTTCAAAATGTTCCTTTTCCAAATCGGTTGAGATCCAATAAACCAACTCCACAGATGGAGAAGATTGTTGAGTTGTTCAAACAGGTTAGCATAAATATCCCTCTTTTGGATGCAATCCAACAAGTTCCTTCATATGCAAAAATCTTAAAGGACTTATGCACCAAAAAGAGAAAGTCACAAGTACCAAAGAAAGTTTTTGTGGCTAGTGCTATTAGCGATGCTCTTGTCAATTCTTTACCCCAAAAGCAAAAGGACCCCGGTTGTCCTACCATTTCGATAACAATTGGGGACAAGAACATCAACAAAGCACTATTAGATCTTGGTGCTAGTGTCAATTTGCTACCTTATTCTGTGTACGAGCAATTAGGCGTTGGAGAGCTTAAGCCTACTCACTGTACTCTCCAAATGGCCGACCGATCAATCACCCATCCTAGGGGAGAGTTGGAGGATGTGTTAATTAGAGTAGGGGATTTCATTTTCCCCGTTGACTTTATTGTTATGGATACACAACCTGTCGCTAACCCCCGGAATCAAATCCCGGTGATACTTGGTCGACCATTTCTTGCGACCTCCAACGCAGTGATCAATTGTCGTAATGGTTCAATGAATCTATCTTTTGGCAATATGACAATTGAACTCAATATTTTCAAGTTGGGGGGTCAGCCTGCCGAGCCTAATGCTAGCGTACTTGATGTTTGCTCGATCAATGAGATCGCAGAGGAGGACTGTGAGTTCGAAAAAAAATTGTTCGATCACAGCAATGTTAACGCCACTAGTGCGTTCCTCCTAGAATCCAACACAGCTTTCACGGCGGATAACGATTATGAGTGTTTCACCTTTGTAGACAATTTTGAAGACTCTCCACCCGAGTTGGAGTCTTTTGCTTTTTCGGATGAGTTAGTTGAACCATCCGACTCGGTTGTGTACACTCGATTTGAACCTTTGATGGAATCCTTCGAGTTTGAAACGGTTACTCCATTGTTACCATCTATTGTTTCACCTCCTAAACTCGAACTAAAGCTTTTGCCATCGCACCTAAAATATGCTTATCTAGGTGATAATGAGACCTTACCCGTTATCATATCGGCCTCTCTAGCTCTTAAGCAAGAGAAGGCCCTTATAATGGTCTTAGAGAATAATCGGCAAGCTTTTGGCTGGTTTATGGCGGACATCAAGGGGATTAGTCCCCTCATTGTTGAACATCATATACACTTGATGGATGATGCCAAGCCGGCAAGGGATCCACAAAGACGCCTCAACCCCATTATGAAAGAGGCCGTTAAGAAGGAGATTGTTAAATGTCTTGATAGTGGTATCATTTACCCTATCTCGGATAGCCAATGGGTCAGCCCCATTCATGTCGTACCAAAGAAATCGGGCATCACGGTCATTACCAATGAGGCAAATGAGTTAATTCCCACTCGCACCCAAACGGGGTGGCGAGTTTGTATCGACTATAGAAAACTCAATGCCGCGACAAGAAAGGATCACTTTCCTTTACCATTCATTGACCAAATGCTAGAACGACTGGCGGGGCACGAGTTCTACTGCTTTTTAGATGGTTATTCCGGTTATAACCAAGTCCCCATAGCCAAAGAGGATCAAGACAAGACCACATTTACTTGTCCCTTTGGCACTTTTGCTTATTGTCGCATGCCCTTTGGGTTATGCAATGCTCCCGCTACATTTCAGCGGTGTATGATGGGGATCTTTTCAGACATGGTTGAAAAGTTCTTGGAGATCTTTATGGATGATTTCTCCATTTTTGGTGACTCCTTCGACGAGTGTTTACGACATCTTGACGCTGTTCTTACCCGCTGTAGGGATAAGAACCTAACTTTGAATTGGGAGAAGTATCATTTTATGGTACGAGAGGGCATTGTCTTAGGACATGTCATCTCGCAAAACGGCATAGAGGTTGATAGAGCCAAATTTGAAGTCATCTCTAATCTTCCTCCTCCTAAATGCGTTAAAGACATCCGAGCTTTCCTTGGCCACGCCGGATTTTATAGACGGTTCATCAAGGACTTTAGCAAGATTGCTAGACCCTTGACTCTCTTATTGGCCAAGGACACAACATTTGATTTCGACTCAACTTGCATGGAAGTATTCGAGTCTTTGAAACACTCTCTCATTTCTGCGCCCATTCTTTTATCTCCAGACTGGACGCAACCTTTCAAAATTATGTGCGACGCATCAGATTTTGCCATTGGTGCTGTTCTTGGACAGCATATTAACAAGATGCCGCACGTGATTTATTACGCTAGCCGTACATTAAATGAGGCCCAACTAAACTACACAACAACAGAAAAAGAGTTTTTAGCAGTTGTGTTTGCACTTGAAAAATTTCGGCCTTATTTAATCGGCTCTCCAGTCATTGTATATACAGATCATTCAGCTCTTCACCACCTTTTTGCGAAGAAGGATGCTAAGTCGAGGCTAATACGTTGGATCCTCCTGCTACAAGAGTTTGACCTTGTCATAAGGGACAAAAAAGGATGTGAAAACGTAGTGGCTGATCACCTCTCACGACTTCCTTCTTCGCCCACACTTGAACTTCCTATCACTGATGCTTTTCCCGATGAGCAACTCTTGACCGTTTCTTGTGAACCATGGTTCGCTGATATAGTAAACTACTTGGCCATCGTCTTGATACCTAACGATTGGTCGAAACAGGATAAACTTCGATTCTTGTCCCAAGTAAAGCATTTTTACTGGGATGAACCTTATCTTTTTAAATACTGTTCCAACCAAATCATTCGTCGGTGTGTACCGGAAAATGAGGTTAAGAGTGTGCTGTCTTTTGCCACGATCAAGCATGTGGCAGGCACTTTGGCCCAAAGAAGACAGCCGAAAAAGTCTTGCAGTGTGGTTTCTATTGGCCACGACTCTTCAAGGATGCTTATGAATACTGCAAGACTTGCTCCCGGTGCCAACACTTGGGCCGGATATCGTGGAGAAACGAAATGCCGCTCCAACCAATTTTGGTTGTCGATGTTTTTGATGTTTGGGGTATAGACTTCATGGGACCATTTCCCAATTCTTTTGGAAATGTTTATATTCTGTTGGCTGTTGACTACGTTTCAAAGCGGGTCGAGGCTGTGCCTAGCCGAACGAATGACAATAAGGTTGTCGTTCGATTTCTTAAGGAACACATCTTTTCTCGATTTGGGCACCCTCGAGCGATCATAAGTGATAATGGTTCTCACTTTTGCAATAGGACTTTTGAGTTCTTAATACGCAAATATTCTATAACCCACAAGCTGTCAACGCCATACCATCCCCAAACATATGGGCATGCCGAGGTTTTAAATCGGCAAATAAAGCAAATCTTGGAGAAAACGGTTTCAAAGAACCGTAAGGATTGGTCCCTTAAACTGATCGATGCACTATGGGCTTTCCGTACTGCATACAAGACCGATCTTGGTATGTCTCCATACCGGCTTGTTTACGGGAAGGCTTGCCACCTCCCAGTAGAGATTGAGCACAAGGCATTTTGGGCTATCAAAGAGCTGAATTTATCTTTAAGAGACGCGGGCAGCAACCGAAAGCTGCAGTTGAATGAACTAAAAGAGCTGCGGGATGAGGCATGATCAGTCGAAAATACTGCATTTTTAACACGGCAATTTCCCTATCTTTTGCACTCATCTAGAAGTGTTCGGCATTCATATTACACATATTAGCAAAACAGTTGTAAAATATCGGATTGCATGTGTTAGACTTTAAAACCGGCATTTCTAGGGAAATTGACTGTATTTTATGGCATCGCATCATCCCTATATTGCGCAACACTTGTCTCGAGAAATTATGCAGGAAATTGCAGAAACAAAGCCAAAAGAAGCTGATCAAAAAATATGCCAACTCAAAGGCTAAAAGATCTGGTAGCAATACAGAAGGCCAAATAAAATTCAACATATCAGAAGCAGGCCCAAACATCAGCCCAAACCATCAGAAGAGAGACCAAGCCCTGAAGCCAATCCTTGGCCGCGGAACCGCGGCCGGAGCCTGCTTGCGCCGCGGTTCCGTGACGGTCTTGCCACGTCACCTCCTCAACTTTGCTTCAATATTCCTCTCTAAGGTCCCAAATTCATTTCACATGCTTCAAATTCCAGAGAAATCTCGAAGCTTCTGCCAGATCAGCAAAGATGATTAATTAAGCTAATCTTAATTAAGCTCCTAACAAACTATTTCTAGAAGCTCCCTCCTAACTAATCACATCTAGAAGCTTCTCCTCAACAAACTTTTGGAGGGAAATTCAAATCTCCTCTAACAAACTTTTGGAGGGAAATTCAAAATTCAAATCCAAGATCTTGGGTTTTGGGAAGTCTATAAATAGAAGCCTAGACCTAGGGTTAAACTACTTCCTAGTTCCTTAATCTTTGCTCTCCCATCTTCTTCCACAAGTTGAGTGACACGACTTGTGCGAAACCCTAACCCTAATTCCAATCCAAATTCAAGATCCCGAGTACCAAATCAAGCAAGAAGCCTTCAACCTTTTAGGAGCGGAGCCGGTCTTCAATCGAGCAAGTGATCCAAGCCGATCCGCGACTCACGGAGACGAGCGAAGCCAAATCGACGATCGAGTTCTTCCTCTTGTAGTTCTTGAGCGATTGTAACGAAATTGTTAATATAAATAAAAGGTGAAATTCTTGAATCTTGCTTTCTTTAAATTCTTGCATCATGATTCGATCTCAATTTGTAATTGTGGTTCTTGTTGTGATGTTCGAGTAAAACTCCGCTCGTAAAGGAGTCGAGACGATCAATAGAATGATGATGTAATAAATCTTAAAACGATTCTTAAGTCCTACGAGTTTTGTAAACCCTAGCAAGTTGAAGAATCGATGACCTAGTTTCGTTGCGATACTTTCTTGATTGTTATCGCTCGAAATTATGGATCTACGATCAATTCTTGAATTTACTAGAGGCTAGAATGTGAATGATATCGACGAATGAACAAGGGATAAATGATGAAACCCTAGTTTCACAAGAAATCTCTAATTCTCGTCGATCATCATCGATCTAGTATCAATTCTTCGAAGGATAAGAATACGTCATCTTTAGATTACACCACATCTATGGATCCGATCGATTCCTACGAGCCTCATTTAGATTCTTGATATTTGGTTGGAAAAATCATCCCAAATTACCACTTCTTGATTTTAATGCTTTCTTAGATCTAGATTTTTCTTTTTCTTGAAATGCAATTTTAAATCATGAATTGTTTTCTTTTCTTTCCTTAAAGTTTCGACTCATCTAATTCGAAAGACGAACGATTACACTTTCCCTGTGGACGATCCGCACTTACTAACGCGCTACATTCGACACCGTTATTGATTGCGGTCAAAATAATTTTTGGTTGTGATTTCTACATAATTTTCTATAAACATACACAACAGAAAATCAAACAATCAAATGGCGCCGTTGCCGGGGATTGCGCGCTAATTGTTCGTATTTTGAAATTTGAGTTGAAAGATTTATTCCATTATAATTTTTAGATCAAAATTCGCGCAAACACTAATACGAGTTGTTGTGATTTGTGCAAGGAAATCTGGAATCATTGGAGCTGTAGAAATTTTTTTTAGAAAATACCAGAGAGCTGAGGGAGTGAACTTAGACTTTCTGTGAAATTTTCAGTCAGTGAACAGTGAAAGTGGCCGCGGTTCCGCGGCTTGGTGTTTGTATCTCTGTTCCAAAATTGCAGGTATAATTCTACACTTCCTTCTCTGTCTCAAAATCTGCTCCAATTAACATTTTGTGCAGGTTTCTTTGCAAATAAATCGCAGCGCCGCAAAAGCAAAATAAAAATTTGTGCGTGTTTTGATTTTTGGTGTTTGCATAACTAATACGGACATTAAGGGGCAAAGACCAAATCCAGATTAGGTGGGGAGTTCATTACCCTTTCTAAGCCCCGAAAATCACAAACTTGCATCCGCATTTACCCTCATTAACTAAAAAATATCTAGAGATGACTCTAAGGACCGTCGCGCTCACTTAGGACAAGAGAAGGCCGTGGGTAATTCATTGCTTATCCGTGTTTTCTTGTGGTGTCTAAGGCAAGTGTGTCGAATGCTAGTGGTTATTAATTAGGCCCACTACTTACGTAGTGGAGTACCTTCCCACTTACCTGGCACTTACCTGGCCACAGGGGGACAAAGAGGCAGTGGAGGATTGATCCTGCGATTTGTCTTTTGGCAGTTAGGAGCGGTCTAGAGTTTGACCTAGGTGACCACTAGATTTAAGGGTTTTGCTTGTTGCATTTGTTGTGATTGCATCATTTTTTCAAAAATCCGTATATTTTCAAAACAAACACCGCATTCATCATTTCCTCTAATTATACCAACGCTGCCACTTGTGCTACAACCATTTAGCACAATGTTAGGCTGGACACGGGATTCCATTTCCCGTCTTGTCCGCATTTCTTTTATCGACCCCAGAGTCGGTAATTCTTCGTCTTCTCCCCCACCACCCACCACAACCGCGATGGACCCAAATCCATCAAACTTTAACACTACTCTGCCACCGTCCGCAGGTGCGCAGAATCCTCCACGCATCTCTCTCCAAGAGAGATGCTATCCTACACGTGTTTCCCTTCCCATCTGTCTTTCTATACCATCTGCCAACGGGGAAAATTTTGAAATCAACCCCCAATTCATCAAACTGTTACCCAAATTTCACGGTCTTGATTCTGAAAACGCATACTTGTTTATTTCCAAATTTGAAAACGTATGTGCTTTGATGGGAAATTCACAACTGTCTTTGGATGCTCTGCGTTTACGTCTTCTCCCATTCACTTTGTGCGATTTAGCCGAGAAGTGGCTTTACATCACACCCACACATTCTATTTCAACATGGGACGAATTTGTTGCAGCATTCCTTAAGAAATTTTATCCCAATCACAAGACCGCCCATGTTCGGAGCGAAATCTCTAAATTTACCCAACTTCCCAATGAACCATTTTGGAAATGCTTTGAACGGTTCAAGGATCTTCTTATCCAATGCCCTCATCACGGAATCTCCAGATGGGAGTTGTGTCGAATTATCTATGAGGGTATTGATCTCACTACTAGACAGATGCTTGAAACCATGTGTCATTGCCAATTTCTATCTAAAGATGATGGTGAAGCTTGGAAATACCTAGAGGATTTAGCTCAAAACACATCACAATGGAAAAGTGTTAGACCACTACCGCCTAGGGAAGATGTCAATCAGCTCGATGTTTCCGTCACCATGAAAGCCGAAATGGCCGCAATACAAAGGAAACTCGACGCTATAGAAAACAAAATCTCTTCAGCCTCCCTAAGCCAATCCACACTTCCCAAAACCGTGTGTGGCTGCTGTTCAAACCCTTCACATTTGACGGAAGAATGTCCTTTGAATGTACCGTTTCAAGGTCACACTAATGCTGCACTTCAGCAAAGACCTGGAAACTATCCCTCTTCTTCCTCATCTAATCAAGATTGGAGGAATCACCCGAACTTTGCTTGGAACCAATCACAATCTCAAAACACGGTTCCAATCCTAAACAATTTTCAAATGGTCCCTCCACCACAACAGCAACCACCACTTCAATTGAGTCAGCACCCCTTCCAACCGCAAAATTTTCAAAATCCTGCCAACACTTTTGCACTACATGAAAACTCTTTGCAATTGGCCGGTACTGATAATACCTCTGCACTGGTGCAAACCTTGGTTACTTTCATGAAACAATCCATCCAAGAGTCGGCAAGTTTTCAATCTTCCTTCGATAATATGATAAAGATCATTCTCACTCAAAATGAGAATATCAAATCAATGGAAGCACAAATTGAACGAATAACAGCTGAAATAAGTGCTAGAGAAGAAGGGAATCTTCCATCTCAACCCGTACCTGATCCTGGACCTTCACATTGCACTAATGTGGACGCTTTTACAACATTGAGATCTGGAAGAGTGCTAGACAATCATTCGGGTGAACAAATTGATAATGATGAATTAATCATTAACACCCCGGCTTCCACTTCCACTTCCTCTCACACTTCTACTTCTTACCCTATTTCGTCTAACTTACCTTCTTCTTCCGAGCCTATTCTCCGTTTTCCCAAAGGCTCGAACCCTCCACCCACCTCATCTTTTCCACCCCCACAAACTTCTTCACAAATGTTGGACCCAACACTTATTGATAGAGCTCCATTTCCAAATAGGTTGAGGCCCAAGAAACATGATGCCCAAATGGAGAAGATTGTGGACATGTTTAAGGAAGTTAACATCAACATCCCTCTCCTAGATGCTATTCAACAAGTTCCATCCTATGCAAAAATTCTTAAGAACTTGTGCACTAGGAAGAGGAAGACTCAAGTGCCTAAAAAAATCTTCATGTCAAGTACTGTAGACACGGCTTTTCCCCAACAATTACCACGGAAACGTAAGGACCCTGGCTGTCCTACTATTTCCATTTCTATTGGGGAGAAACACATCAACCGTGCTTTACTTGACATTGGCGCTAGTGTTAACTTGCTTCCTTACTCGGTATACGAGCAACTAGGTATCGGAGTGTTAAAGCCTTCGAACATAACTCTTCAGATGGCTGACCGATCAATCACTAAACCTAGGGGTGAAATGGAGGATGTGTTAATAAAAATCGGGGAATTTGTATTCCCTGTGGATTTTATTGTACTTGATACACAGCCTGTAGCGAACCCACGGAATCAAATTCCGGTGATTTTAGGTCTCCCCTTTTTGGTCACTTCCAACACTATCATCAATTGTCATAATGGCTCTATGACTCTATCTTTCGGGAATAGGTCAATAGAGCTGAACATTTACAAGTTGGGAAGTGTACCCTCCGAACCTACTGCTCAGGTCTGTTCTGTCGACTTAATGGATGTCGACAGCAGCGAATTTGATGATCCTCCTGATACCGATCTTGACTCTTTTCATACGTTATTGTTTGACCCAACTATGTATCATACACATACGGACTCTTCCACCGAGATGTCCGGGTCAACAATTAACACCGATTATGAACTGTTCTTAGAGTCTGAAGATCACCCCGCACTTTGTGACGAAATTATTCATCAGGGTATTGATGGAACTTTTGAGGAAATCTTCGCTGATGAACTCGCATTTTTGAATGACACGGGTGTTGAGATGACTCATCTGTCAATCAAGGAAATTGAACCTCCACCCCTTCTTCTGAACTGTAAAAAGAATGAGAGTGATCCATCACATTCACTGCATCGTCTCTCCAAAATGAGACGCACACACATTCCATTCCACCACTTACCCTTTCCCCACTTCTTCTTCCACCAACCAGAGCACTGCATTGATAAAATTTTTGAATGGTTGGTGTTAACTTTCGGTCTTTGCAAAGCTTGGCATCGACCACTGATTTTTGACCCCCTCATGTGATTTTCAAAGATTAACATTGCATAACTCAAGTTTGGGGGGGGCATTTCATCGGGCTCTTGAAAAGAAAATTTACACAAAATGATGAGCCAAGAATAAGTTTGGGGGAGCTTCTTCACTTATATATTTTACCCCCACTAATAAATTCCTCCCAAGCTTACAGGTTTTTCGAGATTAAGCAGATGGCAACAGTGAGGACACTGTTGAAAACAAGTTTGGGGGAGGTTTGTGCTTATTTTTGCATCATTCGCATATCATTTGCATAAGCACAAAACATTTCTTTAAAAACCTATAAAAATTTAAAAATTTTCAAGAAGATAAAAATATTTTTTGTACATAAATAAGATAATAAAAGTTTAGATAGTGAAAAGTTACATCCATGAGATTAGAAAAATTTAAGGAAACTAAGAAAATTAGAAGTTTTCTTATACGAACTAGTAATAAGTAGTTATGAGCCATTGTCCCAAGGGTTAGGAAGATGAAGGAAGTCACTAATCTGAGGATAAAAATAAGTCTGAAAAATAGTTTCTATTCTGGAAGCCAAACATTTTGAACGTTGATACCATGCTATTCGTACTTACACACGTCTTAAAGCCCGAAATAGTAGAGGATACCTTGAAATGCTCTTGTCTTAAAGCCGATGTATGAAGGAAATAAAAAAAAAGTGAATAAAAAATATAAAGTGGTGAGAAAAATGGACACTGGTTTTGTTATCACCAAGGGCAATAAAAAATATATAGCGAGGGTGCCTCTTCACCTAGTGCCCTAAGGCCAACTGGTCTGAGAGTCACTGCTATGCCTGAGGTGGTGCAAGACGAGGAAAATACACCAAATAAGCAAACACAGGAGTAATCGGTCGGTTAGTACCTCAAGAAGTATTAACGGTCGCATGAAAGTGTGTGAGCAAATTCATTTAAATATTCATTAATCAAAAAGTACTGAGGCTGATGGACAAGAGTATGATAGCTTGAATTGAATTCTCCGGGTGTAGAGATGTCCTTTACACACACGCAGGGTTATATGATCGATGTTTGGAATACAGATAGGGATGAAGAATAAGACGATGTTTTATTGAGGGAGGACGTGATTTCTAACATCTTTTCATGACCATTAAGATAGGGCTCATGACAACCGAAAAGCTAGCTTAGTTGGAAAGCCTAATTTTTAAGGCTTTTCTTTTACAATTCTTATCTTTCAATGTAATATTCATGATCTTCCTTTTATTATTGGATTTTGTGGGTGCAATCCGCTGAAAACCCTCAGCAGACAACACTTCTCCTACTAGGGACACCTAGAGATTTAAAGTCTTGTTGCACGTGCTCAGTGCAATCGTGTTGCCTACGAAAGTGTGCTAGTTAGTTTTTCTCTTTCTTTATTTTCTCCTTCTCTTTTTAAATAAAACAGTTGGCTCGAGACGATCGAAAATAAGTTGGAGGAATTTGATCAGTCGAAAATACTGCATTTTTAACACGGCAATTTCCCTATCTTTTGCACTCATCTAGAAGTGTTCGGCATTCATATTACACATATTAGCAAAACAGTTGTAAAATATCGGATTGCATGTGTTAGACTTTAAAACCGGCATTTCTAGGGAAATTGACTGTATTTTATGGCATCGCATCGCATCATCCCTATATTGCGCAACACTTGTCTCGAGAAATTATGCAGGAAATTGCAGAAACAAAGCCAAAAGAAGCTGATCAAAAAATACGCCAACTCAAAGGCTAAAAGATCTGGTAGCAATACAGAAGGCCAAATAAAATTCAACATATCAGAAGCAAGCCCAAACATCAGCCCGAACCATCAGAAGAGAGACCAAGCCCTGAAGCCAATACTTGGCCGCGGAACCGCGGCCGGAGCCGGCTTGCGCCGCGGTTCCGCGGCGGTCTTGCCACATCACCTCCTCAACTTTGCTTCAATATTCCTCTCTAAGTTCCCAAATTCATTTCACATGCTTCAAATTCCAGAGAAATCTCGAAGCATCTGCCAGATCAGCAAAGATGATTAATTAAGCTAATCTTGATTAAGCTCCTAACAAACTATTTCTAGAAGCTCCCTCCTAACTAATCACATCTAGAAGCTTCTCCTCAACAAACTTTTGGAGGGAAATTCAAATCTCCTCTAACTAACTTTTGGAGGGAAATTCAAAATTCAAATCCTAGATCTTGGGTTTTGGGAAGTCTATAAATAGAAGCCTAGACCTAGGGTTAAACTACTTCCTATTTCCTTAATCTTTACTCTCCCATCTTCTTCCACAAGTTGAGTGACACGACTTGTGCGAAACCCTAACCCTAATTCCAATCCAAATTCAAGATCCCGAGTACCAAATCAAGCAAGAAGCCTTCAACCTTTTAGGAGCGGAGCCGATCTTCAATCGAGCAAATGATCCAAGCCGATCCGCGACTCACGGAAACGAGCGAAGCCAAATCGACGATCGAGTTCTTCCTCTTGTAGTTCTTGAGCGATTGTAACGAAATTGTTGATATAAATAAAAGGTGAAATTCTTGAATCTTGCTTTCTTTAAATTCTTGCATCATGATTCGATCTCAATTTGTAATTGTGGTTCTTGTTGTGATGTTCGAGTAAAACTCCGCTCGTAAAGGAGTCGAGACGATCAATAGAATGATGATGTAATAAATCCTAAAACGATTCTTAAGTCCTACGAGTTTTGTAAACCCTAGCAAGTTGAAGAATCGATGACCTAGTTTCGTTGCGATACTTTCTTGATTGTTATCGCTCGAAATTAGGGATCTACGATCAATTCTTGAATTTACTAGAGGCTAGAATGTGAATGATATCGACGAATGAACAAGGGATAAATGATGAAACCCTAGTTTCACAAGAAATCCCTAATTCTCGTCGATCATCATCGATCTAGTATCAATTCTTCGTAGGATAAGAATATGTCATCTCTAGATTACACCATATCTATGGATCCGATCGATTCCTACGAGCCTCATTTAGATTCTTGATATTTGGTTGGAAAAATCATCCCAAATTACCACTTCTTGATTTTAATGCTTTCTTAGATCTAGATTTTTCTCTTTCTTGAAATGCAATTTTAAATCATGAATTGTTTTCTTTTCTTTCCTTAAAGTTTCGACTCATCTAATTCGAAAGACGAACGATTACACTTTCCCTGTGGACGATCCGCACTTACTAACGCGCTACATTCGACACCGTTATTGATTGCGATCAAAATAATTTTTGGTTGTGATTTCTACATAATTTTCTATAAACATACACAACGGAAAATCAAATAATCAAGGCATATGATAATGCCGTAATTGTGAAAAAACGAACTAAGGTGTTCCACGATAAACATCTTTTGCGAAAAACTTTTGAACCTGGTCAACAGGTTTTACTCTATGATACTCGGTTGCATTATCACCCCGGCAAGCTCCGTTCTAGATGGAGATGACCTTTTGTAGTCCGCACCGTTTATCCGCACGGTGCGGTTGATCTTGAAAATCCAGAAGACGGTACTTTATTCAAAGTGAATGGGCATCGATTGAAACCGTTCTTCACAGCGGACCCATCGGAGGAGCTCCTGTTGTTGCAGGAGCCGATTTACACTGATTGATCTTCCTCCACTTTCACCCCCGAATTTCCATTCAATTTTTCCAAAAACTTTATTTCAAATAAGTTTGGGGGTGTGTATCATTTGTAAATATGTTAATAAACAGGGGAATGCCGACATTATCGACCCACTTGGTATGGCATGACAGTGAGGACACTGTCCAGTTTAAGTTTGGGGGTATGCTCGGTACATTTTCTTCCTTCGCATTCATATGTATATTTTGCATTTGCATACTTATTTTGAAAACCCAGAAAAAATTTGAAAATTTCAAAAATTATAAAAATAAATGTATTCAATTTTGACCATTTTTAACTTGAGTTTGACAGATAGGTTAACTAGCTAGGAACAACTAGATCTTTGACGTAGTAAATTAAAAAACCCTAAAAATAACCTTCTTTAAAGATTAACGGTAGAAAGTATATGTCTTTGTAGTTTATTTAGAACTAGGCAAATTTTGAGTTCACTTTTTGGGCTAAGTAGAAATAAAGGAAAAATATTGATATTCTTATTAGAGTATAAGTTTGAAAAATAATTCGTAACTTAAGTCTATATTCTGAAAATGTATACCCTACAAATTGCACAATCACGCACCTTGAAACTTGGAATAGTAGAAGAGACCTTGAAATGCTCTTGTCTAAAGTCCTTAGTACGAAGAAAATAAAAAAAATGTGAATAAAGAAAAAAAAATGAACACTGGTCTTTGTGATTACTTGAGGCTGCAAAAATAGAAGAAATATTTAGCGAGGGTGCTTCATCACCTAGTGCCTTAGACCAACTGGTTTGGGAGTCACTGCTAAAAGCCTTGGGTGTTGCAAGACTAGGAATTACGCTTTAAAGTGCAAACATATATTGTAATCGGTTGTTGGTACCTCAAGAAGTATTAACAGCCGCATGAAGGATGTGAATTCACCAGTTAATTAGTACTTTGAACAACGGATAAGAGTATGATTGCTTGATTTGAATTTCCAAGTGTAGGGGTGATTTATACACACACGTGGGGATATATGATTAGAATTGAGATAAAAGAAAGGAATGAAGAATAGAACTTGTATCTTTAGTAGAGTTGATAGAAAAATTCCCAAGTGGAGATGGAACCTTAGAAGGAAAACTTAAGAAATGCTGAAAGCTGAGTGAGTGTATCGAACATATATAATCTTAAGTTAAATGATGAGGAAGTGTGAAGAATATAGGTGGATAGTTTACAAGTTGACGATAATAGAATTCCTTGTTAGAAAACCTAATTGGAGAATTAAAGTTAATGAGCCAAATTGATAGGATTTTGTGGGTAGTATCCGCTGAAAACCCTCAGGAGACAACACTCCTCCTACTAGGGACACCTAGAGGTTTAACGGCTTGTTGCACGAGCTCAGTGCAATCGCATTTCCCTGCGAAAGTGCGGTTAGGTTTTATCGAGAATAATAAGTTTGCTCGAGGACGAGCAAAAGATAAGTTTGGGGGTATTTGTTCATATCATAATATTGCATTTTATATTCCCCATTCTTATGCGTTCTATAAATAAACAGGTGCTTTTGACGCATGTCTGCTATATATTACAGGATACAGGTTCTTGGAGTGAAAACAGTGAAAAAGACAAAAGATGATACAAAAGAGGGACTTTTGACCAACAAGTAAAAGGATCCTAGTCAAGCCTAGATAAAGAACAGTTCACAATTTTACAAGGCAACGCAAGATCAAAGATGTCAAAGTGAACAGTTAAAAGACCACTACAAGTTTCACTGAAGATCTGGAGAAGACCCAGAAGCCAAATGGAGAAAAGAACTATAGAAATAAAGAGACCAAAGCATATAGAATGAGCCAAGAAAAATTCACCAGATGAACTCATCAAAGGGCCGCGGAACCGTAGCCCTACCCCCACTAATGCCGCGGTTCCACGGCCATCTGACGCACGTGTCGGTGCAAATTTCTTCTGACGGTGCGTCGGTGCGTAGGTTGGGATTTTTCGTGGGCATATCTGTAATAGCACATGCGCGAGAATTTGTAATCCTAGTTTTCCTATTTCCTTATAAATATATAATCAAAATATTGTAAAAGGAATGCCTCTTTCCAAGAAATAAAATTCAGATTTTTTTGAGGATTAAAGAGCATCATTTCTGTAAGTCTTTTTTTAATTCCTGCCTTAGTTTATAGTTTAAATTATTGCCTTAGATTAAATTAATCTTTTGCCTTAGTTAATCCTAGTATAGAATCTATTAAAACTGCAGTAGGAAATTAATCCAATAGATCTAAAAATGAATCTCAAAATGATGTTTTTAATAAATCCCCTAATGAGCGAGTAATTTCCTCGCTTGTTAGGGTTAGGAATAAGGGAGGGAATGAGAGATGAAGATCTCTCATCTCTTTCGTGCCCGATTATTTTTAATAACTAGAACTTCATGCATGCATGCATGATCCGCTCCTTACGGCACCCTACCCACGAGGTAACGGTGAAACTGTAGTATAAAGGACCGGACATGCATGTCTTCCATGAAGGTTAGAGCAAATATTAAGAAAGGACGGACAAGGATCTAGAGGAAGAAACTTCGTTTCTTCCCAATCATCCTAATCCCTTTTTCTAATAGTTGCTATAACTTCTAAAAGATCTCATTTAGGGCATTGAAAGAGGTGTGACATTAAATATTATCAAACTCCACCTTAGACCTAACTCTAGCAAGTTTCTTAACCATCGCACAACTTAGTTCTTTTTTAGATTAAATTAAAAGACCAAACACCCATTTGAATCAGCTCGTAAGAACACTTAGGAAAATTACACATCCCTGTGGACCGACCCGTATTCACCGGCTAGCTTCATGCGACGCCGTTCTTGATTGCGGTAAATATTTTTTATCGTTAAAAACCTACACTAATCAATGCACCGACACGTGCATTGCACGGCCGCGGATCCGCGGCAGAATGCCATGTTTGGCCGCGGATCCGTAGCCATCTTGGGGGCTCTCTGTCTCATTTTTCCAGGATTGATTCATGTTGCCTTTTTCTTCTATTTTCTTCACTTGGTTCTTCAGAATCTTTTCTAGTTTCTTCCATATTTCCACAGTGCAGAATGTTGTGGACTTTTACCGTTCGCTTCGTGTTGAAGTCTTGAATCTTGTGCTGCATTCGTACTTTGTGCAATCGAACTGTTCATTGATCTTCATTTGTTCCTTAAACTGTAGGCGGCATCATAAAGATTCTTCTATTTGTTGGTCGTAGTCTCACTTTTGTAGCGTTTTTTCACTATTTTCACTGTATTGTTCCGAGAACTGTAACCTGCAACTATTTAGCAGACATGGATCAAAAGAACCTATTTATTTGCAATATGATTAAGAATGGGGAATATAATAATGCAAAAATCTAATATGAACACGGCAGCATAAGTGCCAGACATAGCTTGGGTCCGTGTGGCGAAACTGCAGCTCACGGACAATGCTCGCAACTGGTGGAAGGCGGAAGAAAGCCGTCTTGAACAGCCTATTGAATGGAAGACTTTTCGCAATAAGTTCGACACGAAGTACTTCCCTGTGACTGCCAGGTTTGCCATGGAACAGCAGTTCATTCATCTACAACAAGGGTCGATGTGGGACAAGTCAGTAGATGAGTATGACGCTGAATTCACCATGCTAAGTCGGTAAGATATGTCACAATAGTTCAATTTTTAAAATATCACATAATACACAGCTAACACAATCCTTTAAACAGATTCGCGGCACACTTGATACCGACGGACGAGATCAGAGCTCGTCGCTTTCAACAAGGCTTAGACACGGAAATTCAGGCTGCTCTAGCCACAGGGAAATTTCCAACTCATGAGGATGATCTGGAAGCTGCCCGCAGTTATGAGGCAGTGATAAAAGAAAGGAGCAGACCTCAGTCTGCAGGAGTTAAGCGCCCTGCCAACCAGATGGCAGGAGGAGCCTTGTCCAGGCCATCTTTTGTGCCAAGGCGAACCGGAGTACCAAACAACAGGCCCAACCTAGCCTTTTGTAACTACTGTAAGAGAAATGGGGATCTGGCGAGAGATTGCCGGCGTGCGAACAACCTTTGCTAGATCTGCGGCTCAGCTACTCATGGTATTGGGTCTTGTCCTCATAAACAAAATCCAATTGCTGCACCCAGGCCAGCAAACAATTACCCACAGCACCCAGCCATCAAGCCCCTGCCCAAGACTTGCACCACCTACACCACCCAGAGGACCACAAGCTGCACCACCTCCTCGTCAGTTCCATCAAGCTCAAAGGAACGTTTCGAGAAATGCTCCTCAGGCCAGGAGGAATGTACCAAGGCGTTAGGCTTTCACGATGACCGTGGAAGAAACTGAGGCCACTGGGCAAGTTATCACTGGTAACCATTTCTTTCTCAAATTTCGTTCAGTCTTGATAACTATCCTACATACTTTTCCCTATACCTAAAACATATCCCACATACCTTAAGTACAATATTAGTAGCCTCACTACCTGCACTAGCACTGTTTGATACTGGAGTATCTCACTGCTTTATGTCGCAACGGTTCGTCCGAACCCATGCGATTCCAGTCTCACCGCTTGTATCCAGCTGGAATGTCAGTTCAGGAAATGGCGTTCTAAAGGCAACCATGGGATACAACTTGTGTCCAGTCGTCGTCTGCAGCAGAGAGTTTTATGCTGACTTCAAAGTGCTGGACATACCGAACTTCGATGTGGTTCTAGGTATGGATTGGCTTGGAACTTTTTATGCTACCATTGACTGTCGTTAAAGGAGGGTAGTATTCGAGATTCCAGACCATCCGGTCTTCTATTTCAGAAGCGGAGACCGTACCCTGGAGCCAAGTACCTACAAAGCGAAGCCAAGAGAAGCAGTAGTTGCAGTAGCTCAAGCGGACGAAGAATCAAGACCAGATGTAGTTCGAGAGTTCGACGATGTATTTCCTGACGATATATCAGGTTTGCCTCCCGATCGAGCTCTTGAATTCAGTATTGATTTAGTACCAGGAGCACAACCGGTGATCAAAGTACCTTATAGATTAAGTCCGGAAGGTTTGAAGGAAGTCCGAACACAGTTGGACGAATTATTGGCGAAAGGATGGATTCGTCCCAGCACTTCAAGTTGGGGATCACCCGTACTACTTGTGAAGAAGAAGGAAGGTTCATACAGAATGTGCATCGATTATAGAGCCTTGAACGAAGTTATGATAAAGAACAAGTATCCACTCCCGTGCATCGATGATTTATTCGATTAGCTAAGTGGATCTTGTGTGTTCTCTAAATTGAATCTTCGTTCAGGTTATCATCAGGTGAAGGTCAAGGAAGCTGATATTCATAAAACAGCTTTCAGAACTCGTTATGGACATTACAAATTTCTAGTGATGCCATTTGGAGTGACCAACGCACTAGCAATATTCATGAACCTAATGAATCAAGTTTTCCGGGAGTACTTAGACAGGTTTGTTGTCATCTTCATCGACGACATCCTGGTGTATTCTAAGAGTCGGAAAGAACATGCCGAACACCTACGAATTGTCCTGAAAACTCTTTGACAACACCAGCTCTATGCCAAGTACAGCAAGTGCGAGTTTTGGCTAAAGCAAGTTGCTTTTCTTGGACATATCGTATCAGGTGATGGAATCTCTGTAGATCCAACGAAAGTTTCAGCAGTTAGCGAATGGCCTACACCAAAGTCAGTGAAGGAAATTCGAAGTTTCTTGGGTTTAGCTGGATATTACAGAAGGTTCATTGAAGGCTTTTCGATGATAGCAACACCCCTGACCAAGCTCACACGTAAAGATGAAGATTTTGTGTGGTCAGAAGCATGTGAACAAGTTTTCGTAGAACTCAAGTCAAGATTGACATCAGCGCCTATTCTCGTCATACCGGATCAATCTGGAGGATTCGAAGTGTATTGCGATGCATCCGGTAAGGGATTAGGATGTGTTCTACATCAGTATGGTAAGGTTGTGGCTTATGCTTCAAGACAACTGAAGACTCATGAGCGCAATTATCCGACGCATGACCTGGAGCTGGCAGCCGTCATCTTTGCTCTCAAGATTTGGCGCCATTATCTACTTGGTGAACGAGTGAACATCTACACAGATCATAAGAGCCTGAAGTACGTGTTTACTCAGAAGGAGTTGAATATGCGGCAGAGAAGATGGTTAGAACTCATGGCGGACTTCGACATCAACTTACAATATCATCCAGGGAAGGTGAATGTGGTACCTGATGCACTTAGTCGCCAACCATTATCGATGAATCTCACCGCTCAGTGGAAGCTTCAACAAGACTTGCATCAGATGGAGATTGAAGTAGTCATGCCAGATAACGCTTCAAGTTTGATGAATTTACAAGTTCAATCAACCATTGTCAATCAGATCAAAGCAGCTCAAGAAAGTGATACTAAGTTGCAAAAGATCAGAGAACAAGTGGAGAATGGACTCAGAACAGACTTCACCATCCATGAAAACGGATCTTTGAGATACGGCAGCAGATTGTGTGTACCAAAAGGTCCTGTACGGGAAGAGTTAATGAAAGAAGCTCACAGCTCTCCCTACTCAGTACATCCTGGAGGTACCAAAATGTACAAAGATCTACGTCAGAATTATTGGTAGCATGGAATGAAGCGTGAAGTAGCCAGAAGCGTCGCAAAATGTTTGGTGTGTCAGCAAGTAAAGGCTGAACATAACAGGACAGCTGGACTACTTCAACCGTTACCAATCCCAAAATGGAAGTGGCAACACATCACGATGGATTTTGTGACGCTCTTCCTCGCAGCACAAAGGGTAACGATGCCGTATGGGTCATCGTGGATCGACTCACAAAGTCGGCTCACTTCATTCCATTTCGAGTTGGCCAATCTACTGAGACACTAGCAAAAAAGTACATGGAGGTAATAATCTATTTAAGATTTAAACTTTTCATAATGTACTATCTCTGATACCCATGAACTCATACAGGAAATTGTGAGACTTCATGGAGTACCGGTCTGCATTGTCTCCGATCGTGACATCAGGTTCCGATCACAATTTTGACAGAGTCTGCAAGCAAGCTTGGAAACAAGTCTGAACTTCAGCACGGCTTATCGTCCACAAACAGATGGTCAGTCTGAGCGAACTATTCAGATCTTGGAAGATATGCTCAGAGCATGTATGTTAAACTTCAAAGGATGGTGGGAAGATCATCTACATCTTGTGGAGTTTTCGTACAACAACAGCTACCAAGTAAGCATAGGAATGGCATCTTTTGCAGTACTATATGGAAGGAAGTGTCGATCACCATTAAATTGGGACAACATCGGAGATAGGGAATTTCTTGGAACAGAGATGATAGTAGCGACTGTTGATGTGGTACGAACTATCAGGGAAAGGATGCGCATAGCCCAAGATCGACAAAAGCACTGGGCTGATGCAAAGAGACGTCACTTGGAGTTCCAGCCAGGAGATCATGTGTTCTTAAAGATATCTCCGAACCGCGGAGTGATCCGATTTGGAAGACGGGGTAAATTAATTCCGAGATACATTGGACCGTTCGACATACTCGAACGAGTCGGTGAAGTGGCATACCGCTTAGCGCTTCCACCCTTATTGGAAGGAGTGCATAATGTGTTCCACATATCCCAACTCAGAAGGTATGTGAGTGACCCCAGCCATGTTCTTGATCATTCCGAGCTCACCATACAGCCCGACTTGTCTTGTAGGCAACAGCCTGTGGAGATTCTGGACAGGAAAGTGAAGACACTTCGGAACAAGGAAGTTAACTTGGTCCAAGTGATGTGGAGGAAAGACACTCCAAGAGAGTCCACTTGGGAAAAGGAAGATGAAATGCGTGCAAGATATCCTTACCTCTTTGTAAACTGGTCCTCAAATAAAAGTTGTAAATTTTGAGAACGAAATTTTTGTAAGGAGGGTAGACTGTAACAACTCCATTTTTAGTGTACAAAAAAAACTGCTTTAAATTTAAAGTATACTTGGAGTATTTAATGTTGCTGTTACCACTTTAAGTATTTATTTCACTCCATAATTACAAGAAGGAGCTTGTAGCTCATTGGTAATACCTTGCATTGCTGAACCAAGCCACCAGAGTTCAAATCCCATGCCCCATATTATTTTTTATATTTATTGTGTTTTAAATTTTATAGAAGCCCAACAGTCAACACGTGATAACTCCAGAAATTCCCACTACACCCACTAAACTAAATGCACCAGAGGCTTAACCAAGCGACCCCACACATTCCAAGCCACTGACTCGGCCGAGTCGGCCGGCGGACCGGCCGACTCGGACCGGTGCCGCCGGCCGGGCTCGGCCGGTCGGCCGAGTCGTCAACATGAAAAATATGGCTTTTGGTCTTCTTAACCCCCCCTGCATACTCCAATTACTCAGATCGGTTCCAGAGAGCTTTTAATACCTCCTTTACTCCATTTTTAATGATTTTTTAATACATTTTTACATTTTTTTAAATTAAAACCCTACATCTATCTTAACCTTACCCTAACCCTATAAATACACCCCTACCCTCTACCCTCTCACCCCAAAACTCTGAGCCAACTCTCTAAAATTTCCAAGAAACTTGTGTACTTTGAAAACGAGCTCGAAGCGAAGCTACGGCGAAATTCCCGGCGAAATTCCGACGATCGTTCTAGGAGCTCTCGGCGACGAAGCAACGCACCAGCGATCCCTCTCCTTCCATCTCACTCTCATTATTTTCCAAAACCCGTAAGTCCCATTTCTAATTTTCTTTTCCATTCTAAAAATGCGGATTTACAAAACCCGACAGAATCGGAACAAATCCGATTTTCGATTCGGTTTTCTTATAAAACTTCACTTCTCGTTAATACAATTATGCTTAAACTCCTTCATGTTGACCATTAAACACTAATCAACCAAATTGATCAAGTTTCATTTCATAAAATGATGACTATTTTAATTTATCGTATTTTTCACTTAAATACCACAGTGTTTCAATTTTACATTTAACCCCATTAAACTTGCTATACCTTTAAGTAGATCACAAGGTAACGACCTACCTCCTCACACACTCATATGCAACATAACACGATACCCTTGAGAACTCAGAATATGGGAAACCAAACATTTTCATTTAAATACTCTTTACTTAATAAAAGCATTTCTAAAAGATTTAGTATTGATACATCTTTACAAATAAATAACCTTTGAGCTAATAAAAAATATCTAGACTCAGCCAATTAAGGACTGTCGCGATCATTAGGACAGAGAACGGTTGTGGGCATTCAGTCGTTTATCTAAACCTGACTTTGTGGTGTCTAGGCTAGACAAGTGAGAAAGGCAACTTTAAAAAGCCCGTCTCACAGTGATTCGTGAGCGGATCCCTCCTTTCTTCACTTGTACTTACCTGGCCACAATTGGCGGTGAAGAGACAATTTGAGGTATCTCACAACTTATCACTTTGGACCAGTTAGGAACAGTCTAGTTGACTTAGGAGACCCTAGAATATAGAATACGGGAAAACGACACCTTTTCATTTAAATACCATAATTAATAAAACCGTTTTCCTTAATGATTAGTATTTATACAAATCTTTGCAAAGCGCCGCTACAACCCATTTGGGGAACCTGTTCGGGATGGTGCAGATTATCGCACATTCTCGGACTTAGTAGTGCGAGATTCAGACCTCCGCAAGGAGCATTCGGTCTCGAAAGATTTAAAATACGACATCTTAAGAAAACGAGATTTCTAGAATATTATAGATATATACAAAAATTATTTTCATATAAATATATATATATGTAACATAAACATATCTATTTTTGAAATATTATAAATATTCCACCTTTTCTACAATATCATAAGAATCAATTTTACACTAAAATACCATGAATTCCATACAAATCAATATTACAAATAAATACCTTTATTTCTGAAATTAGGATATTTTCACTAGAAATATCACAATATAAAATCTGCATTCATTACAACTCTAAAAACGAATAATAAATATTTTGGGTGTATTTTGAAAAGTATATAAAAGTATTTTTACATAAAACCCCCTCAAGTTCTATAAATTACCCTAAGGATCCTAATAAATATAGGTTTAAGCGGGACCAATCTCTTGAGCCTCAGGGAGTCGGAGAAGTGGGTGCTTGCCGATTTAAGGTATACAACTTAATAATGGTGTTATCAATACGGTAATCGTCTTGGAAAAAGACACAAATCCTGCCGTCCATGTGCAGTGGTTACCGATAACATCAAAACAATCAGGACTTCAATTTACTGACTCAGAGTGAGTCTCATTATAATCTGACTTGAATATGATTCAAGTACAATCTACAATCTACAATTTACAGTCTACAATCTACAACTTACAATCTTCAATATTACAATTCAACATGAAACCATGAATCCAATTATCAATCTATACAACTTGACTGAACCGAACCATGGATATACATTCCATTTACATGGTTCTCCAATTACTCCATTTACATGATTCTACAGTTACATCCGTTTACTGATATTATGATTTCGGTCAGTCATCCAATTATACAATCAATACAATTTACAAAACAAATAATACAAATAAGACATCTCGAGGTTTAAGGGGTAGATTGGTACGGAAGGTGTTAGAAGTGGCACGAGACTGTAAGACTTAATACACCCAACATGAATCCAGTTGCTGTTGTACCGTGGCATAAACGGTTCCTTGTATTATACTTGCCTCTAGTCTCTGGCATATAGAGACTCCTCTCGTATACACTGGCATTCTTATGTACCAAGCTACAAACAACAGCGTTAATACAACATTATAACAAGAAAATACAACTTTACAAGATACTTTCTTATTCTGTCTATTCTACTTTCCTCTTATGTTTGGGACTTACCGAGCGACCTGTTCGCTGACGACATTCTCTTTTTTTCTTCTTTGAATGTCGTCAGAGAATTTGAACACGTCAGAAATCGAGCCTACTGCTAAAGACTTGGATCAGTTTGCTGAAGACCCAGAGCTTTAGTTTCATTGTACACATTTCCTTTCAGTACTTTACATTCCTGTTATGCCATTGTTTAGGCATCGCTTTTGTTTCAGTTGTATTTACTTTTCATGCATTGTACAAAAGAATGATAATAAATAAAGTTGCTGTTCAGTTTATATATCTTGTCTCTTGTGTATTTACTTTTATATTGCTTAAATACGCTTAGCGTATTTACTTCACGGTAAATACGTAGCGGACCAGTCCCGTCCTCTTCGCCGTATACCGGGAAGCAGGACGTGACACTCCTCAACATGTTGAGAAGCGCTGAGAGCACCCTGCAGAAGTTCAGAGAAACACCTGCTCTGCTTGTTGGTGGAGCTTCCTTTTCTAGATCCAAAGCGAAAACCAAGGGAAAGAAGAAGAAGGCCCCCACCAAGCCGAAAGGTGGTGTTAGTAAGGTAGAAGTAAAGGGCAAGGCAAAAGTTGGGGGGCCAACAGTAGGGAAGGAAGAATGCTTCTACTGTCATAAGAAGGGCCATTAGAAGAAGGATTGCAGGGCCTGAAGAGCCAAGAATCAGGACTCGAAGCAAATTGTAACTTCGGCTTCAGGTGTATTTGTAATTGAAAACTGTCTGTCAATCAACTCTACTTTCTGGGTATTGGCTACCGGATCAGGATCTCATATCTGTAATTTTTTGCAGGCACTGAGAAGCCGTAGAGTTCTGAAGACGGGTGATATGACCCTCGGGGTTGCTAACGGAGTGAGCGTGGATGCTGTGTCCGTAAGGGAATATCACTTAGGGTTGACAAGTGGACATACTTTGGTTTTGCGCAACTGTTTTTGTGTACCTAGTTTGACTTGTAATATCATTTCTGTATCTTTGTTATCTAGAGAAGGTTATGATTTTACATTTATAAGCGATGTCGTAAACATCCACCTTAATCATGGTTTGATTGGGTCGGGTACACTAAACAACGGTATATACGTATTAAACCAGCTATAAATTTTCAACGTCCAGAACATACACAAAAGAAAGACTCCAGAATTAAATCAAGCTTTCTTATGGTATTGTAGATCGGGTCATATTAACGAAATATGGTTGACCAAGTTACATAAAGAAGGATATTTGGATCCGTTCGAATATCAGTCTTATGCAACTTATCAATCATGTCTCTAAAGAAAGATGACAAAGACTCTGTTCACTGGACACGGAGTAAGAGCGAGCGAGCTCTTGGGACTCATACACAGCGACGTGTATGGTCCAATGTCTACACATGCAAGAAGTGGTTATTCCTATTTCATTACTTTTACGGATGATTTCTCTAGGTATGGACATGTCTTCTTGATGAAACATAAATCCGAGGCCTTTGAGAAATTCCGAGAATATAAGAATGAAGTGGAAAAACAAACCGGCAAAAGTATAAAGACACTGAGATCTGATCGAGGTAGTGAATACTTGAGTGCCGAGTTCCTGGATTACCAAAAAGAGAATGGAATTCTCTCTCACCTTACTCCTCCATACACGCCACAACACAACGGTGTATCGGAGAGACAGAACCGGACCTTATTGGATATGGTACGTTCCATGATGAGTAATGCTGAGTTACCACTATCATTCTGGGGCTATGCACTAGAATCAACTGCATATCTTTTGAACAAGGTTCCTACCAAGACTGTGCCTACCACACCATATCAGATGTGGAGTGGGAAGAAACCCTATCTTCAGTATCTGACGATATGGGGATGTCCAGCTTTTTTCAAAAAGCAGCATGCGGACAAGCTCGAGGCACGCTCAGTACTGTGTAAGTTTGTGGGATACCCAAAGAACTCCAGGGGGTATCTTTTCTATTACGCAGAGAAACAAAAGGTTTTTGTTTCTCGCCATGCCCACATTTTGGAAAATCAATTTTTAGAAAAAGAAACCAGTGGGAGCGCAATAAAACTGGAAGAAATTCCATAACCACAAGCTATTACTGAAAGCATGGTAGAACCAGAGGTTTCAAAAGAATAGAACATTCCCGCGCGACTTCGCAGGAGTAGTAGGCTGTCTCATCCGCCAGAGAGATACTATGGTTTTCTCGTAGACGGGGATAGAGAGGATTGCATTATTGATAATGATGAGCCAAATAACTTCCAATAAGCCATTCAGAGCGCAGACTCAGTAAAATAGCTGGATGCAATACGGACCAAGATGGAGTCCATGTACACCAACAAAGTATGGACTTTGGACATTGCTCCAGAAGGGATAAAACCCGTAGGCTGCAAATGGATCTTCAGAAAGAAGATTGGTGTAGATGGACATGTTGAAACCTATAAGGCTAGACTTGTTGCAAAAGGATTTCGTCAAAAACCTAGTTTGGACTATGATGAAACCTTTTCTCCAGTGGCTATACTCAAATCCATTCGGATCCTTCTTGCCATTGCTGCCTTCCACGATTATGAGATTTGGCAGATGGATGTAAAGACTTCTTTTCTAAATGGAAATTTGGAAGAGTGCGTCTATATGGACCAGCCGGATGGTTTCATTCAGAGTGGGAGCAGCGGGAAAGTGTGTAAGTTGCTTAAATCCATTTATGGATTAAAGCAGGTATCGCGGAGTTGGAACATATGTTTTGATAAGACGGTTAAAGAATTTGACTTTATCAAAAATCCAAATAAACCATGTATCTATAGTAAAATTGTAGCAAGAACTGTAGTATTCCTCGTCTTATACGTGGATGACATTCTTTTGATAGAAAATGGCATTCCTATACTGCAATCTGTCCAAGGATTCTTGTCACAGAGGTTCTCCATGAAAGATCTGAGTGATACCTCTTACATTATGGGGATCCAGATCTATCGTGATAGATCTAAGAGGATGTTGGGACTTTCATAGTTCAGGTACATCGACACCATACTGAAGAGATTCAGTATGGAAGGTTCAAAGCGCGGTAATCTACCGGCTTGTTACAGAATCACCCTCTCCGAAGAGATGCCTCCCAAGACTGATTTGGAAAGGGACCGCATGTCTATTATACCCTACGCTTTTGTGGTAGGCTCTATAATATATGCGATGTTGTGTACCAGACCGGATGTTACTTACGCACTAAGCGTGGTAAGCCGCTATCAGTCAAACCCTGTGGAGAAGCACTGGATAGAAGTAAAGAACATTCTCAAGTACCTGAGAAGGACTAAGGAGATATTCTTGGTGTATGGTGGAAAAGACCTCCAGATCGAGGCCTTTGCTGACTCCAGCTTCCAGAGTGACAAGGATGACTCCAACTCCATGTTAGGTTATGTCTTTACCCTCAATAGAGGGGCAGTCTGTTGGAAGTGTTCCAAGCAGGACACCGTTGCTGACTCGACGATGGAAGCGGGGTATATCGCAGCTTGTGACGCCGCAAAAGAAGCTGTTTGGATGAGAAAGTTCTTAACAGAACTTCAGGTGGTTCCATCCGTTACTAATCCAATACTTCTGTATTGTGACAACAACGGGTCTATAGCTTTAGCAAAGGAACCCAGGTCCCATCAGAAGTCCGGACATATCTTGAGGCGGTATTAGCTGATCGGGGAGATCGTGGATCGCCGGGAGATTGAGGTGTGGAGAGTTGCTATGGAGAACAACACTGCAGATCCATTTACAAAGGCCATCTCTTAGACGCAGTTCGAGAGGCTATTCGAGATGATAGGTCTGCGATATGCCAGCACATGGCCTTAGTACAAGTGGGAGATTGTTAGTGTAATATGCCCTAGAGGCCATTATTGCATAGTACTAGTTTGTATATTACATTTTGAAAGCTTGGGATATATACACAGATTTTATGACAGTCTTGCTCAATATGGTAATATGCTACTTGGTTTGTATCTATCTTAATATGTGTGTATGTTTCTTTTAACGTATCGCTAATACATATTGGTAGAGCCCTTAGGATCTTTACTTGACTACCAGTGTTGTGATGGCAGTCACACTAGTGGGGGCTGGGTAGTCTACAAGCACATCCTTATACAGGTCCCTAGTCGTAAGATTATCGAGATAAGGCATCGATACACCAGAGTAGACTAGTGTATACGCTTCTCATCCCAGCAGGGGAGATGGTCTGTCCCACAGCCATTAGTACGTCATACTGGAGATAGTATGCAGATGTTCATTGGGTTATGAGTTATACTGGACGGACTCGTGCGGTACTGCTGGTTGGTACTATACCTATCGTCGGGTAGCAGTTCCCAGGTGACATGAGTACAGCATAGTTCGTTGACTTGACACTGCTACTTCGCCTCAAGTGTGTTCCCACTGTTCTTAGATTACTACCCTACCACGGCTCTATTGAGTCGTGCAAACAGGTAGTAGTTGGGTGCGGTCCCGAAGCACTTAGAGGCACTGGCGTTTAGATAAGATTCATCTCTCCCGGTATTAGGGGTTGATGTCGCGCTGTATTCGGAAAGCCATTACACAAAGTCCCTGGCTAGGGCAAGCGAGATTTACTGGTATGTACTCCAGTAGTTTCTCAGGATGTTTTGGGCTGCACTCCAACATGACTTATTGCACTATTAGGGGTCTGACGTTTACCGCCCCCTAGGCCCGATATGTGATACTCTTAGACGAACAGACCAGACTGTATGGAGATTGCCACAGACAGGCTCAGTAGGAATTCGGATGAGTTTTCTCATTGGCCTTCTTATCGACAGATACCTGGGTAGCCGTTACGTGCAGCTAGTACCCCTGACGTGCTTGTGGTTAAACCCACTGTCGGCGTACTGTCGAGTCTTTAGAGTCCCACATAGAGGGTTTCCCTATTTCGGGCGAAACGATATAGAGATCGTATGGTTTTATGACAGGGTTCGATCACATACGTATACTTGTGTGCGTATGATGTTCGGGCGGATAATATTAGTGGGCTTTGGTTTAAGCCGGATCCTAGTAATAGATTATTGGATTAGTTTCGTCTCATTATATTCGTGTTTCTCGGAATACGGATACGGGAATGTATATACGGATGAGAGGGGCATTCTTGTAATTACTCAAGATTGTTTCTAGATTAGTACACCTCATTACTTGAATAAGCATTTAGGTTAAATGCTTAATGAGGTGGAGTTATGAGGTATTTTAGTGAAAATTGAGCATGGCAACTTGTCGACTTTTTGGACACTATTGAGGCAAATGAAGACTTAGATATTTTGAGATATTTGTGTAAGTATTTTCATTTGCCATATAGTCTTCATAAGAGCCATTTTCAATTACCATTATCACAAATACTTTCTCTTTCCTCGAGCTTTCTTCTTCTTCCTCTCAAGAACCCTAATTGTCTCATGAGTTGAGAATGTTAGGGTTAGTGAGACTAATAGATCCATAATCACTCTCTACTCACTCTAGACTACTTAGTTTAGCACACCAAGTACCCTAATTATCTCATCTTAGAGGTTAAACCTCAAGGTTGGCACTCTCAGGTGGATCTTCTTTGACGTGGAGAAGCTGATGAGGAGGCGCGATCCATTCTCACTCCAAGGAGCTCACGACGAGGAGAAGGACAGCGAGGAGAAGAAGGACAAGTAGCTTGAAGTATAAATTTCTTACATAGTAGTTAAACCTCATAGTTTGTATGTTAGTTAGGGTATAGTATCGATCCTGGAGTTTCGTCAATATTACGAAGCATGTAAAAATTGTTTTTTGCAAACTCAGCCTCCCCGCGAACACGTGGGGTGCGTAGTATCGACTTACACTCCGCCCCTTCGCCGACCGCGCTGTCGTCCTGTCGTATGTCCTCAATTTTCTTTTCGAAGGGTTCGATTCGTTGATGGTACCCCGAAGATTCCCCATATTCGGAGCAAGGCCCTTCTTGAGTAGTCCCAACGTTCGCCGTTTGTGCAGCCCCGACGGGAATGGGGGCATCGGTCATGCCTGGAACCAGGTGAACTGGCCGACACCTCCTCGAAAGGTGAGAGAATGCGTCTGATGTCGGAGCGATGGCCCGGTCTCCCTTAAGATCGGGGCGTTGAACTGTCCGGCGCCTATCGGGTCATTGAATCATTCCCCGCATACAGGTTGTGACTACCGGAATTGGCACACCGGCATTCATTATCAGGGTGAGCACGATTGAGGTCGAGGGCCCGAGTGCACGTTCCCGCCAGCATGCATACGTCGCCAACCCGGAGAAGGAGAACTGCGGCTTGGTGGCTGGCCGCTTGAACGCAGGCGAGCGCATCCATCATTGCCATGAGACTGTCGATCCTAGCAGATAGGGCATTGATAATATTAGGAGGGGGAGGGGGACCGCTCCCACCTCCGTTATGGGGGACAGGGCGGCTCGTGCTGGGATCGTCGCGGCTGTCGCTTGCCATCGGATCGAGGGCCAAAGATCAACTTTATAGGTGGAGAAAATTTAGCGTTCCCACAAACGGCGCTAACTGATGGAGGTCGGAATCTCCCTCAAATATTGTCCACCGTCGATCTGGCTGCGAGTAGTTTTGGACGGTCGAGATTTGTTTTGATAATTGTTGTGTGGACCTCAATGCGTTGTTGGATGTTGTTGACACCGAGCTACCTGCAAGGGAAGTCCCGGGGTGGGAAACCACCGTAGGACCCTCCAACGATCAAGTTTGTACCGTGGATTTAGAGCAGGGTAGCGGCATATTAGAATGGGTTCCAGTTACCTGAGTCGTCTGAAAGAGGGGTTTATATAGCGGCCGCATGGAGCGAGCCGACGTGAGGTCCTCATCGTTAGTTACGCCCCTGCGTTACGCCCGCGTTAATGGCGGGATCCGCTCATTAATGATGAGACGCGCCAACGTGGGACGCGGAATGTAGGGCGGCGGATATCTCGTTTTGGCGAGATACATGGAGCCGTTGCTGGGACGCTTGGGCTCCGCGCTCTCGGTTGATCGGGGAATCCGAGGAAACTCGGCTCGATGGATGGCTCGGGAGGCCAAGAAAGCTCGACCCCGCATCAGCTCGGACACGAGCAAAGGGGGTGTAAGTTCGGCTGTTTGGACAGCTCGGAGGCGAGAAGTGAGGGTGTAAGCTCGGAGACAAGACCCCGAGGAAAGTTCCCAATGCACTACACTGATTCTACCTTCGCAGCCCTCAGAAGCCTAGTGGGCTTACGTGGATGACACGTCATCTGCTATGTGTCGTAATTTGGGAAATTCCCGTCCATGAGCCTTATCAGTTACACAATTTAGATTTTATATATTCCTTTTTTTTAACAAGTCGAGAAGATTTCAACATTTTAAAATATAAAATTTTAATTACTAAATTTTTAGTTATGTTTGTGTTACTTTATTCCAAATTACATTGATATATCATTGATAAATGATTTCATTTCATTTGCCATGTTGTTTCTTCGATGTTAAAATCACTTATGCGACGTTAACTATTGGTTATCTTGAATATATCATTCATCATAATTTGCAATTATAAATTATAGATACACAATTAATTATATTTTTTAAGTGCTAAAAATCATTTCTCCTTTAGAATGATATGTGATTAGTTTTAACCTTCAGTGTATTTATAATGAAGGGACACAGTGTATGTTACAGTGAAATCCATTCAAATTGTATGAATTAACAATGGTGTCCCTTATGTTTATCATGATAATCTTGTGATTAAAAAGTAAATGCATTGTTTGAGTCCTAGAACCATCTATTATGGAAAAAAGAAAAAGAAAAAGAATACGTAGGCGGTAGATACACTACCTCCGCACGGGACCCGGGCACAAAGGAGGCTCCATTCAACTTCTCGGCATATATAGCTCATACGTATGGTATACAGACACAAAGGAGACTCCAGTCAACTTCTCGGTATATATAGCTCATACCATAAGATTTTTCTTTGAAACGGGTGCATGTAGCATCCTAAAAAAGAAGGAAAAATAGTAAAAGACAAGTATATATTCAAATGGAGGGCAATTAATTTAATGCCAAAAGTAATATTCATGGTTAAAGATAACAATCACCACATAATAATCAAAAGGTCTTTAGAGTTCAGGATAATTATGCAAGAAAATAAAAGATCAATACTATGAGCAACATAAGCTTCCCATGAACAAAATATATCAGCTGTGATGGAAAATGACCTTAATCTGTACAAATTAGGCAGCAAAAAAATTCTGAGGCTCTCCTTTGAGAAAAAGATGGCTTCTTGTCTTTGATCTCCCCTTTCTGCAATTATTTGTTGTTAGATATTTTGTTTGAATGGATGTGCATAGCAACATCCTTTTCTTGTTGCCAAAAAGCTTCATTTGAGAGTTTTAGCTAAGCTCCCCCATTGGAGAAATTTGATATGCCCTTATCCCTTCCCTACATAATTAGCATATACTTTGTATTTTCTCTTCGAAAATTATCTGAATATATATAAAAATATAGATGCATATTACTGCAGAATTTGCACAACAGGATAGATGACCAACACAATGTATAGAAACGAGTCGGCCTCACATCAATCTAGTGCCCACGTTCAACAGTGGGAATAGCTAGCTGCGTAATATTTTAACTAAAAGTGATCCGCAATTTACATGTTAATCTCTTCATTTGTAGGTGTTTCCGTTAAAATTATACTTGGCAATTGAAATTTTCATATTCTTATAAAACTCAATTCCATAAAACTACCAAATTTTTTGCCTCGGTTATGATAAACCATCAAATTCTCTCAGAGTTATAAGAAACTACAATGCTTTAGAAGTTTTGCGGTGGTTCTTTGCAACTATTGTTGACGCGGCACGTTATTTATGGTGGTTTTGTGCTAATTTCTTTTGTATGAAACAAGAATTTTGGTAGTTTCTTGTAATTAAGTCAAAATATTCGATGGTTTTTTGGAATTAAGCTTTCTTATAAATACTTGGATGTATGATGAAAATAAGATAAATTACACTAAAATTGTATTATCCTCCTTAAAGAGTAGCTCGAGTTTATCTTTCAAGCTAATAACTCAAGTAAACATATTTTACAAAAGAATAGAAATATTTTGGTTAGCACCAGCAATAAAGTTATTCAAGGAAAATTAAGCAACCAGAAAGTTATACAGAGTCATGTGAAAGTGTGAGATTTCTATATGCGCAATTAATTAATTTTTTCAGCAGAAAATATTGAAGTTTTGCAACCTGCAACATACAGTAGCAGTGGATAAGGTTGTGAAATTGTCTATTTTTGGGATCTGAGAGAGATTTGGCATCTACAGAGAGTGAAACGTAGATCACCAACAACCATGCATTCATCTGTCTTTTGTTTGTCATTGAAAGGATTCATATCCACTTGCATCATGTTGCTATGCTCTCATGGATATATACACTTACCAATTCACACCAAATGATGTATACCTGCAAGTTCACCCTTTTTGGACACTCCCTCCTCTCATCGTCAGCGTCAGGGTCATCCAAATAGGGTCGGTTACGAAAAAGAAAAGCTCGTCTAAAGATTTTAAGCAAAGATTTACGGCCGGCTGTCAATCCTCTCTAAATAAATGACAAGTTTCTGGTTCAGAAAACTATAATAAGAAAACGGGTTATCATAGTTTTAAATGACCGGTTGGAATTCTCCAAATTCTCATAGACAATAAAGAGTTTAAAAAAAAGAGGAAGAATTGATATATTTGCTATATAAAATTATTTTAAGACAAAAACCTAGCAAAGAGCCAAATAAAACTATACCATCTCTCTCTCAACAAGAAAAAGTAATTTTATCCCAATGTTTTTCTCCAGAACAACAATCTGTCAACAGCCATTTTGATAATTAATCTGACAATTGGTATATCTTTTTCTTTCTATATCTATGTATTCTATTTACCCACATCTCAACATTTTTTTTTACTCGGTTAACTACAGTTAAGTGGCTCGTTTATCAATATTTCATTTATCAATATTAACATGTCCAAACCATCCTCATTATCAACTGAGTATTAAATATCTTCAACTTTTGTAAATGGGGTTATTTCCAAGAGATTTATAAACTCATTTATCTGAACATTTTTCGTAATTTAGTTTGCATAATTCATGCTAGAATTTATGCACGTGCAATGCACGTGTAATATTATAAAGAATATAACAGTAAAAATGGATATCTATATCTATCGCTGCTGTTATAACTAGAACTCACAGGGGTGTAGCAAAAAGTTTCTCCTTTTTTCTATTAAGTAATAAGAAAAAATGAGAAAAATGCTTTAGCAAACTCTAAATCTACACAATATCACGTCATACTTTTAAATATATATTATTATCATTTTACCCTTTTTATTGAAATGCAAAAGGAGAGCAGTTATCACCAATGGGCCCCTACTCTCTCTTTCTCTATCTCTCACACATATATTTATTACTCATAAAAAAGTTAAAAGAAAAAAATCAAATACATTTATCGTGAGTTTGAACAATTTATAAACCATCCCTCAAATATTTCTTTTCTCATTTTTAAATTTTTCCATACTTTTGCCCATGATATCTAATATATACACACATACATTGCACGTGCAAAACACTAGCAATTTATAGATGTCCTGTAATTTATAAATGTGTGGAGGGATATGTATAAATTTTCAATTTCAGATTGCATGGTGTATGAATAACTTTTTTGAGAGAGAGATGATGACGAGGAAGAACCACCACGTGGAAACTCTTAGAATTTGGAAAAAATTATAGAAATTTTAATGTTTTTCTGAATTTTTCCAAAAAACAACAAAATACCACGTGGTATCCCTTGAGTTCTGGTTTTAACCATACAAGTATTTTGCACATGTGATTCATCTTTATATTATAAATTAAAGTGATTGATGCAGAATTTTTAAGAAAAAAAATATTTTAAGCAAATAAATAAATTGTATACATTACATATATTCTAAAACAAACAGTGGCTAAAATTTGTTATGTTCGAAGAATCAAAATGTTAGAAAAGCTAATAAAAAGATATCATTTTTCTTAATTTAGGTGTATGTTATTGGGGTTTTTCTTTGGAGGGATGTACCATACAAGGACTTGTATGGTGCATGCCCTTATATAGCTCTTGGATAGGTTTACTCCACATGCAAGGGAATGCAAGCCTTAAATAAGTTTTATTTTTAGGGCGGGGGAGGGGGGCGGTGGAGGAGAGTTTGGTTAGTGCATGTGTGTGTGTGAGAGAGAGAGAGAGAAAGAAAGAAAGTGTGTGGAGTAGATGGGAGGGACATGTTTTAGAGCAAAAGTAAATTAAAATAATCTCATTCTTTAGAGTGTTTCACCTTTCCTTGAAAAGAGAAAACATGACAACTATTGCTTCATGGGTTTGAGTTGTCATGTAGTAAGTAATAAAGAAATAATAAAGATGAAACATGCATTTAATATTTTTTATTAAGATAACTTGGAGTTTCGTGGTGTTTGCTTATAGAAAAAGTCATTTCTTCTTTTTTTTTGAAATTACTTTTTTGGCAAAATAATACAAAAATGACGTGGCCATGCTAAACGTTTGGGTTATAATATTAAAGATATAAAGATAAAGAATAAGGTACATTTATTTTTGGGAAATATGAAGGGACACATTACTTGATACATGTGGCCGTTGCTCAGCCTCTACCTCCCTCCAAAATGGAACTTAGCTCCCAATCCAACATTATTCAAAACATGGGCCCACATGCATGTGAAGGTGAATATATGGGCTTCATTTATTTCAAACCAAAGGAGAAAAGGCAGGACTTTTGAAATCCCCAACAGATAAAAAAAACCTTTGAAAAGACGCTTCAACCTCTTCAAGACTATAAAGAGGTGGAGGCAGAAGAAGAAAAGAGAAATCAAGTCCATTAGAATCATAACCTGAAGTAAATTTCAGTCATCAAAGGCGACGCATGCAATTTCCCTCGTTTAATTTTGGGCATATTTGACATTTTTGGTCCATCTTCTTTTCTTTTCCAAGTTTCTATCCAAGAATGTAAAGTTCTCTCAAAATATTATGTCTTTTTGATGAGTGTCTCCAAATAGAACTTCTGGCGTGATGCATGAGCTTTTAATGCCTAAAATTTGGTTAACTATTAAATTGGGAAAAAGGAAAAACCAACAAACATTGAATTTCTATAATTTAACTGGGTTTTTTTCTTTATACATTTGCAATGTGACAAGTTCAGCATCATGCTCTGCTTTGTGAATATGTAGATATTGTAATGAGTATTTTGTGATATTATTATGGTTTGTAGATCGATCGTTATCTATTGAGTTTGATTCTCTATACATTCAATATTTCAATTTTCTGTAATATAGGTGAGATGAAAATTCTCTCATTCGTTCAAGTCTAAAGAATTTATAGATATCAGAAAGTGAGCTCGTTATCCGAATCAGACAATGCCGGTTCCTCTTGCTCCATATCCAACTCCCCCTGTTCCATTTACTCCGCTGAATGGTATACTCTCTCTCTCTCTCTCTCTAGCTTTACCCATTCTTAGCGTTGATGTCGATTTCCCCCCTTTTTTGTGTAAAATTCAGCAAAGAAAACAATTTCATAGATGTAATCGGAATATGTATATGATTCACACACTCGCTTTATCGTTCATCGGCTTCTACATGTATAAAGTGAAACCGTACCAATACATTGATATGTGGGAATCATAGGCCTTTTACATTAACTGAAATTGGTTATGATGGCATTTTTTATAAACTTGATGACATAATATAAGAAAGTTGTTTTTTTTTCTCAGTTGGTGGCCAAAGTCAGCTTGTGTGCTCAGGATGTCGAAATCTTCTTCTATATCCCGTTGGGGCAACAACAGTATGTTGTGCAGTTTGCAACGCCGTGACTCCTGTTCCCCCTCCGGGTACTTTTTTTCTTCGGAGCATTTTTTATGCAAGACGCAAAATATAGAAACGATTTTAGAAACAAGTGTGCACGCGCGCGCACATACACATGCATGAGCGAAGCAGATTACATGGAAAGTCCTAAATAAGAAATATATCCAAAATCCAGTTGTATTTGTAACGTTACCGATATCTATGTTTCGTATTCTTTAATTTTGAGTAATTATCTGTATTTCATATTCATTTTGAGGCAAATAAAACGTAACAGGTTTTCGGCACATTTTTCAAAATGATATCAGCTTTGATTTTAGTTGAATTCCATGTGAGGAGGTTAATTAATAGCAATTGAAAATAGAGCTCCAAAACGTAGCAAAAAATATCCTGTCTTTAAACATGTTTCTTTCAAAAGTGGTGTTGCTGCACAATAGTAAATTTTGGCAATTCAGTCTTTTGGTAATAATGCTATTGATGGCCCATTTGCAAGTTCTAATAGGAACCGAAATGGCTCAATTGGTTTGTGGAGGTTGCCATACTCTTTTGATGTACATACGGGGAGCAACTAGCGTGCAATGTTCTTGTTGTCATACCGTCAATCTCGCTCATGAAGGTGAAACTTTTTCCATATTAAAGATATATTATTTTTCTTTTGTGAAAACAGGATCAACTCGATTAACTATATATTAGTTAAATAAAATCTATTTGTTTTCTACCGGAATGCATTTATACATATTACCTTTCACCTGATTTTTCCTTGCAAAAACAATGGACTAATGATACAACGTTATTATTTATAAAGACCGCCATTCTACTTGAATGTTTTTTTTAAAGATAGTTCTCCATTGCATTTATCTGAATCGGGCCATTACAATTGCAATATGAATTCTGTTCTTGTGCGCATGATCTGTTTCTTAACATCACTAAATGATATGTTGAGCTTTTAATATACGGTATTGTGTTCGAGACCCTAGAGGAATCCCCTCTTCTTCACTTACCTCTCCCCAAATCCTCATCCTCGTCCCTCAAATCACCGTTAATCTCGATGGAGGCGGTGATGGTCTTGCCGATCTCGATGATATCCCTGTCAACTTGCAAATCATTAGAAGAAGATGCCTGAACCGGAGCTGGAGCTTTCCTTGGCCTTCCTTTCTTTGTACTCTTCTTCGGCTTTTGATGCTAGCTTGAACAACTGAACACGGCTTCCTTTGAAATTTTCACGCAAGCGGCTCGCTTTTCTGGAAGGAGGACAAAGAAGAAAAAGAATATGATTTTGAGAAGATAACACTAGGGGAGTGGTTTGACAGTAATGGAGAGATACTTACCGCAGATGATAAATGAAGTTGCCAAGTAGATGATTGAAAGCTTGGGGGAGAAAGCACGGCGATTTGATGAATGTTGCCAACATTTTTAATTATAGCCAGGTTTCAGATAATGATATCATTAAGAGATGTTAAGAAATACATCATTTAGTTGTTGAAGATGGTGTCTAGAAGCCGAAGAAGAATGCGAAGTGAGGGAGGCCAAGGAAAGCTCCGACTCAGGCATCTTCTGCTAACAATTTGCAAGCTGACGGTGATATCATCAAGATTGGCAAGAATGCCTCCACCTCCGTCAAGATCGGCGACGGTTTGAGGGATGAGGATGAGGGTTTGGGGAGAGGGAAGCGGGGAATTCTAGGGTCTCAATCAAAGACAAGAGACACTTGTGTGAAAATTTCAAAGGAAGCTGTGTAATTTAGAAAGGGGTCGAAGACGAGATCTTGACGTCGTTGATGAGGGTGCCTTTGGAGGTGTCGAGGTCCAGTCCATTTGGAGACCGAAGCGGAGAATTCGAAGGTGAGGTGCATTTGGGAGATGGTGTGGTCTTTGATGGCGAAGGTGTTGCCTCTGACAAAGAGAGAGACTGGGATTAAGAAGAAAACAACTTAATACGACACTAAACAATTTACAACGATTGCTAACAAGAAGTTACATTATCAAATATCAGTTTCTTTTAATGGACTTGAGAAAATAATTCTCAATCCAGTCCGTTTGGAGACCGAAGCGGAGAATTCGAAGGCGAGGTGCATTTGGGAGATGGTGTGGTCTTTGATGGCGAACCTTTAAGGCTCATAAAATGGTCCACAACACAACATAGGATCAAATTGTCACCACATGTCTCATCCTACTCTATCCGATCCCCCGATACCGGATTTTGTACACTAAAAATCTCAAGCAAGAATATAAACATGATGAAGTGCATACACACAATGGCCACTTGTTGAGTTATGATCATGATATCTTCTTCAATTTATAGCCCAGACTCAATGTCGAGTTCATTGCATGGACACTAGTACATTATGACCTAATTATGTTCGTGAAGCACATAAGAAGTGTTTTGCCTCTATGTTCATTGCATGTTTCAAATAAATTAGTTTCCATATTTTACCACCAAAATTGGTGATTGTTTATTTAGGTAGTCCTCTTGTATACAAAATTCAGAACGTACTGATAAACTGAAAATATATTCATGCACTGTAAATTGTGTTGTGTGGAATCCCTTTGTCGCCATAAAACTTCATTCTAATATCTAATGCCTATTCTGTTATATTGTTGAATTTGAATCGAAGGTATTGTTGTTCATATATGTATCGCGTGAACTAAAAAGCTTATAATAGCAGGAAATCAAGTGGCGCAAGTGAACTGTGGGAACTGCAGGATGTTGTTGATGTACCAATATGGAGCAAGATCTGTGAAATGCGCAGTCTGCAATTTTGTGACACCGATTTCGGTTAGTTTCAAGGATATGGTACATGACACTATATTTGTCGGGATAGGCTAATTTTTTGTTGTTTACACACACACACACTATTAAAGTTACAATTTTAGCAAATCTATATTGACAAAGAATATGATGACATTCACAACAAAAGAACAATAGATTGTTAGTATCTTAGATATTTATGCATGTCCTGTACATTTAGCAAATTAAGAATGTGTCATAAAGAGTCTCGACTATTCTTCATGAATCAAAGCAAATCCGATATGGATACGAAACCTATATATCGGGTGCTAATATTTCCATTGAAGGGTTACTTTAGGTCAATGTGAACGACTGCAGCCCCATTGAAAGCTGCCTAATATTACACTGTGTATGTCAGCACATGCTTTCAGAAACTTAGTGCATTTTTCTTTCTAACTTTTACAGGGGTCTCCAAGCAATGCACAGAAGGTCAACACCTGATCCTCAGGGCTGAATAATATCATCAAATTTATGTATCATTTTACATCGAAAAAGTTAGCATGGGCATTTTGGAGGCTTCTCTTTCTATGAAGTATAGATTCGAGTCAAGAGGATTAATGTCAATGGCACCTTGTGGTTACCGATTTTGTGCTGCATGTATTTATATATCCGTTATATTCAAGGATCGAACCACACGACGTATTAGCATAAACCAGATATGAACATGTCATTATGAACCCTAAAAAAATCAGACATTCCCATATCAATATCAAATTAAAACGAATTACTGAAGCAAGCATGACACATAATTACATGCACATTTCCGGAGCCATTACTATATAACTGGTGCATAGAGTTAAAAGCAGAACCACACAACGTATTAAGCATAAACCAGATATGAACATGTCATTATGAACCTGAAAAATATCAGACTTTCCCATATCAATGTCAAATTAAAACGAATTACTGAAGCAAGCATGACACATAATTACATGCACATTTCCAGAGCCATTACTATATAACTGGAGCATAGAGTTAAAAGCAGAATCAAAAGTTTCCTTCTTCTGCGCCAACAGAATCGGAACACCCCAAGACGATGCACTCGGTCTAATCCATCCTTTCTGTAACAACTCGTGAGGAACAAGTATCTTATGCCCCGCATCGATGATCTGTTCAATCAGTTGAGTGGGTCTAAGGTTTCTCAAAGTTGGACCTATGGTCAGGTTACCACCAGGTCAAGGTTAAGGAGGTTGACATCCCGAAAACAGCTTTCAAAACTCTATATGGCCATTGAGTATTTAGTAGTGCCATTTGGAGTGACCAACGCTCTTGTCATCTTCATGAATTTGATGAACATGATGTTCAATGAGTATTTAGACAAGTTTGTCGTGATCTTCATTAATGACATCTTAGTGTATTCAAAAAACGGGGAGGAACATACGGAACATTTGTGCATGGTGTTGGAGACATTACAGCTGCACTAGCTGTATGTCAAATACAGCAAGTGCGAGTTTTGGATAGACCGAGTTGCTTTCTTAGGGCATGTCGTGTCCAGCGAAGGTGTGTCAAGGATATCCGCAATTTTCGGGTTTAGCTGGATGTTATCGTCGTTTTATCGAGCGTTTCTCGAATATTGCAGAATGTTCCCCGCCGAAAACAGGGACCGGGACGTTGGGACGTCCGGCCTGAATTTCAAGGGCAGATACTATTAGGTGCTATCTGTCCATCTCTCCGAAAATACCAAGTTGATTTATGACACCATGTATCGAAGGTTTGGACGGATGCGGCCGTTGTATCAGACTTTGTCAGATTCTTCCACATTTGAGGGGTTTTGATTGTGAAGACGCTTTTCCCTGCAGGCGCAAGCCCCTACGGTTAATTACGCTACCGCATCGCGGTAACAACTTTCTCCTTCTCCAGATGGTCATTTCATGTCGTGTGTGTTTGTTTTGTTTTTGGTTGCCCGTGGATTTTATACGGAGACTAATTTATGTTGTCGTCCGTAGGGCGTGGATTAGTTCAAATCCGTATTTTCTTAGATTTGGGTTTGAGGTTGTGTTTAAGGATACGTTAGTCTTATTTGAGACTAAGATCAACTTAAACGTATGTTAAGGATACGTTAACATGACCATTTAGATCCAACAAAAGAGCATTTGGGCTCTATTGTTTAGTTTAGGAACATTGCGGTCCATTATTAGTTTAAGGACATTACGGTCCGATGTTAGTTTAAGGACATCTTGGTCCGATGCTAGTTTAAGGACATCTCGGTCCATGGGCTTCAGGACCCCATAATCCAAGGTTAAGGACATCATAGTCCATGGGTTTAAGGACACCACAGTCCAAGGTTAAGGACATCATAGTCCATGGGTTTAAGGACCCTACAGTCCATGGAATGTTTGGTTGTCGAGACCCGTCACCTCTCTGAAAACATTGAAGGATTACAACGACAAATATCAGAGGAGTAAAGAGACGTACCCTTGAACCAATTTTGGTTGAGAGATCTGTAGTCCAATTTGAGACTAAGATCAAAACATTTATGAGCATATGGGCTCAATTAATCTGAATGAGGAGTTTATAGCCAACTTGGGCTCGGCCCACTCAGTTAAATGTTAAACATTTGACAATGCTGAGCATTGATTTGAGTTCTGACAATATTTTTGTCTTTGAGTGCTGAGCATTCGTTATAGCCCTGGGCTTTATTTATAGAACAGTTTATGTTCTTTTAGCGTGCACGTGAGGAGCACGTGGCGCGCTTGGGGCTGTGCGCCGGTCAATGAGCGCAGAGCGGTTCTGCTGGGTAGCGCACACGTGAGGAGTATGTGGCATGCTTGGCGCTGTGCGCCAGTCAATGAGCGCAGAGCGCTTCTACTGGGTAGCGCACACGTGAGGAGCATGTGGTGCGCTTAGCGCTGAGCGCCAGTCCATGAGCGCAAAGCGCTAGTTTATTAGCGCAAAGCGCTACTTGTTCAGTGGCGCACACGTGAGGAACACGTGGTGCGCTTGGCGCTGAGCGCCAGCCCAAGAGCGCAAAGTGCTATTTGATCAGTGGCCCACACGTGAGGAACACGTGGTGCGCTTGGCGGTGAGCGCCAGCCCAAGAGCGCAAAGCGCTATTTGATCAGCATTATGATCTGAGAAATAATTTCTCGTTATAAGAGATTTTGTCTCAAGATTCTAAGAACAAAAGTTTTTATTTTTATAGGAGATGTTTCAATCTCTTATTTTGGTGAAAGGTTTTGCCTTTATGGATCTGTGATCCTAAGAGAATTGAATTATTCTTCCCCCTTCTTTTTATAATGAGATGTTCATGATCTCTTTTTATAAAAGACCTTAGTCTTATAGATTTATGATCTGTGAGAAGAATTATGTTCTTTTTCTTTATTTTTTTTTATGATGAGATCCTTTGATCTCTTTGTGAAAGACCTTCTTTCTAAAATTTCTCAAAGTTTATAGAGGGGTTCCTCTATATGAGACTTGAAGTCTTGAGGCCTTTATATAGGGCAAGCTGATTTGTTCAATCGGTTAAGGAGATCTTTTCTCCAATTGATTTGGGAATTTCCCCATCGTTGGATCTTTGATCCAAGGGCTTCTGATTTACAGAAGGCAACCTTCTTGTTTTTTAACAAGATTGGGAAATCTTTTTCCCACACAGAATTTATTCTGTATTTTGGTGATTTTTAATCACCTTTGGATCATTGATCCAACGGTGCTCTGATTTACAGAGCACAATCTTTTTGTTTGTAAAGGTTTTGAGGAATCTCTCCTTAACAGAATTTTATTCTGGTTAATTGATGATTTATCATCTTTATTGGATTTTTGATCTGACGGTGGGGAGCTTTTAGTTCCAACGCTAGCGCTCCCGTGCTTTGCATATGGTGCGCTGCTTAGAGTGCAGCGCACTTAGCGCTAGCGCTTATGTGCTTTGCACGTGAGCGCTGCCTCAGAGTTTTTGACTCTCTCATCGCTGGCGCTGCTATTGAAGTGTTGCTTCATTTCAAAATTTGAAATTTGAACAGAGCTTTGCTCTAATTTTGGGAAACAAATGCCCCCCCATCGTTGTGCTCACGTGGCCTACATGTGAGTGCAGCGGTGGCAGCATCTTTGCCCTTTGATCAACTCAGAAGTTGAAACGGCATCTCAGTGCCTATAAATAGGACCCTTGGCCCTTGAGATAATTTATGTTCATCCTCTTCCTTATTTTTTCCTGAGAATTAATTCTCTTTCAGAGCATAACTCTCTGTTTTAAGAACTTTCTTAAAGACAGAACTCTGTTAAAATTTAGGTAAAGATTAAATCTTTTAAAGGATTATTTAATAATCTAGGGTTTCACCTATTAACAGAGCTTTGCTCTTCATAGATCTTTGATCTTAAAAAAACCATTTTTCAGAGCTTTACTCTCTTGAAATCATAGATCTAAAATGATCTTTCTTGGGGTTTCTTAACCCATTAACAGAGCTTTGCTCTTTTCAAATCATAAAAATTTGTTAATCTCTTATGAAGAACTCTTAGAGTTCGTTCATGAATTTTGAAGATCATGGAATTTTAATTAAAAATTTTATTTTAAGATTTCTGATGAGTTATTCCATCACTTTTACAGAGCAAGGCTCTTAGAATTTTCTTGAGAAATTTTATTCCTTTCATCATCAGAGCTGACAGATGTCATTCTGTTGAAGAGATGGGAGATTTTCTCCTCGGCCCAAGGGGTTCTCATTGAATGAGAATCATTCTTTGAGGATTTCCTCATTTAATGATAGTCTCATAAAATGATTAGACTGTTTTATTAATGATGAACTGTTATCTAGATTATGTGGGTCCCCTTTGGTCCATTTTTACTGCATTGCAGTGCGGTACGGATTTAAAGTACCTAGTGATAGAACTTAAACTGTAGTATTGGCGGCTGAAATTTTTTTCTTTTCCGTGCAGGTACTATGTCTTTCGACACTTCCTTCCCGTTCGTCCGTTCGGAAGGTGGATTCTCCGAAGCGCCCGTGGACAGGGAAGTCTTTGCACCGATTAAAGACCATGATCCAAAGTACAAGAATATCCATCTATGGGGAATATGGTACAACCAAATCATCAAAGGTCGTCGGAGTTTTTCTTGCGCGACACCTTCGGATCCTATTTCGGCGATCCCTTATGCAGATGCACCCCCGATAAACTATACTATGGAGGAGGTGAATTGGACTTCAGAAGGACTCCTTCGGCCTTCTATGGCCGCAATACCCGTGTAGCTGCCGGTGGTTTTGGACACTCTAGGGCGGCGCATATGTCAGGGCGATTCGCGCCCTTGGTGACAGCCATACAACATAGGACTAACTCCCCGTCACCCAGCCGGATATCTGCAGTGGGCCCGATACATCTTATCGGCGAAGAAGTCACAGCTGCTAAGGCTCGGATTGTACCCTGCTATCTATGCTTCTTTGTTCCAGTATTCCGCACCTCCTACATGGTGGGTCAAGGCATTTCTGGAGCAATGGAACATTCCGACCCACACCTTCCTCTTATTGGATCGAGAAGTCTCAATTTCTTTGCAGGAATTTGCCGAGGTCTCTGGTTTACCCGTTAGGGGAGAACATTACAAGGAATTGCTTCCTCCGGATGAGTATATTTTTGCTACCAAATCAGTGGTAATGGATCTTACCCCAGAGAACGCCATTCAACGCCAATTCCCAAGTTTGATAAAGGTGTTGAATATCTATGAGAGCCTTTTTCTCGAATCCGAAAGCCGCGGGGTTAATTTCACCGATTTTATCACCCGTTTTCTCCGCCCTGAAGTCCTGTCGAAGGAAGTCATGAAATTTGCCAAACTCGACGATCCTTTTGGTTTCGGTTTGGACAACCAACCGGCAGCGGAGGCGGATCAGAGAAATTTCTTTCTCCCCGACACCCCGGTCGTCTCTTTCACAGAACTTGCAACTCCTGGAATTGACGAAGAAACGTTCTTTTTGGGGTTCCTCGGGCTGTGGCTAAGTTGGTTTGCGCTTCCGATGCACCCTCGCTATATGAGGCCGTCCGTTTTTTATCCAGCTCACGGTTGCTGGGATACAAGTGGCCGTCGGGATCGCTAGGTTAGCCCATTTGTATTACGGCCTCAGCTTGGCAGCGGATACTACTGAACCAGGGGTGCAGCCTGCAAACTTCTCGATGCATTATTTCACCTCGTGGCTCGAGTTGCACGTGCTTAGCGTCTTCGGTATCCACAGAAAGCCTTGCTTTTATGACAGGTGTAAGTTCCCTCGGATCATGCGGCCGGTCAACGCATCCATTATAAATCCGACACCACGGGAAGCTAGGGGTTTGCTCCTTCGTCCGCGCAGGGTTGGAGATGGCATATCCTTCACCGATAAAATTCTGACCGTCGGCCAGGAATCCGCGAAAACGGTGCTTCCATTGCAGGACATTTTTAAAAACGGGGCCTCTGTCTTGAAAGCTCGGGAGATTCTTCATCTATACTCCATCAGACCGGGCTTTCTCGTATTTAGGCAGAATGATTCGGCGTTGTTCATGAGATACAACCCACATCATTTCGCCCAGCAGTTAAACTATAATCAGGGCGTCCTGCTTGAGGCTTTCTTGGTAGAACCGGCTGCTACTGAAGAGGGTATCCGAAGCGCGTTGCATCATTTTATGCGCCTAAACACAGAGTCCAGCTTCTTCATTAGTGAACCGAGCTGCGTTCCGAAGGTCCTGAATGTGTATGCGGCGTGATATCAACATTCGATAGGCGCCGTCATTAGAGAGGAAAAGAGATTGCTGCTTGATCGCAAGGGTGCAGCGCCGGCTGGTAATCCAAATGTTCCTCTAAAACGACGGACCATTGTCCGTCCTCCTTTGAGAGAAGCTGTTGCGGCTGTGGTTCCGCGTGATATGCCTGAGCTACCGCTACCCCGTGCTCCCGTTGAAGTGGCAGCTGTGGCGTCTCCTGAGTCCGGCTTGGGTGCGGAGATCGGGACTCGCCGCCCGAAGTTGCCCGCTAAGCGCAAGCTCGTGTTACCGGCGACCGGTACTCGCTCGCAGAAGAAGAAGAAGAAGTTGATTCTTTCTGCGGACGTTGTATTCGGACAGGATCCCCATGCTCCTTATAGCGAAGGCTTAAGCGAATACGGGACCAACGAGGGTCTATTCATGGTGCCGGATGATATACTAATCTGGAGGCTACCATCGCAGCTTCCGAGCGACTAGCTAGCCATAAAGAAGGAATGATCATCCTCGTTGAGTCAGGTAGTCTTCAGTCGTATCTTTTTATCGTTGCATTACATTTTTTATTATCGTGTTTTGACTGACACTTTTTCTTCCACAGGTATCTCCACTGAAGAGGCTCTCGCAGCTTCTCTCAAGACTTTTGAGGAGGAGGAAAGGCTTCGTGCTTCTTTAGGCATCGGTATATTTCAGCTCACCGCACCTCCATTCCTGTTTTTATTGGTAAACTAACTCTTCTTTTCCCATCTTATTGTATGGACTACCTTTACTCAGGTTATCCCGAGTGCAGTACCGACTTCGCAAGGCGGTGCGGAGACGCTTCCAAGGCCAGCTACCGAAGTCCCAGCTCCGCCAGTATTGCCGAAAGAAGCTTCACTTAAGCAACCGATGACGGACGCCACAACGGCTCCAGAGGTAGCTCTTGGCTCGGACGATGTCGTCTTCTTGTCGGAGGCCTTAAGAAGATCAGCTCTCACGGCCCAGGTAGAAAGGAAGCACAGGAGGCGTGCAGCAAGAGAACGTGACGCCGCCTTGGCTGTAGGTGCAGGCTCGAGCGCTGCTTCCCCTGTCCCTGCTTCTTCAGAGGGTGCTCCGGTCACCCTGTATACCACTCATAGACAAGTGGCACGCGCGGCTCGGGAAGCAATTGAAAAGCCGTCCCAAGGTAACGTAACACTGGGTCCTTTTGCCAGAATTTGATATTCAGATTCTCATATATCTTACCCTGCAGGGCCAAGTCCTGGTGAGGAGGAGGCGGGTGAGATGACGGCAACCACTGAGCCCGTAGCGGCTACTCTTTTCCAGGAGTCCGGGACTGCTCCAATTGTTGCTCTTTCTGCTTGTGGTTCCCTGCCATCGCCTGGCATTGCGAGTGTCACGACGGCCCTCGTGGAATCTGTCACGCCCCGCTTCCCAGTGTACGGGCAGAGGACGCGACGAGGCCGCTACGTATTTACTGTGAAGTAAATACGTTAAGCGTATCTAAGCAATATAAATGTAAATGCACAAGAGACAAGATATAATAAAACATCAACTTTATTTATTCACATTCCTTTTACAATACATGGAAAAGTAAATACAACTGAATGAAAGCAATGCCTATAAACAATGGCATAACAGAAAAGGAAAAGTACTGAAAATGAAAGTGTACAGTGAACTAAAGCTCTGGGCCTTCAACGAAGTGATCCAAGTCTTCAGCAGTGGGCTCGATTTCAGGAATGTCCATATCACCTGACAACATTCAAAGAAGAAAGAAAGAGAATGTCGTCAGCGAACAGGTCGCTCGGTAAGTCCCAAAAATAAGGGAGAAATAGAATAGACAGAATAAGAAGGTAGCTTTTAATGTTGTAGTATATTGTTATAATGTTGTGTTAACGCTGTTATTTGTAGTTTGGTACAGAAAGATGCTAGTGTATACGAGAAGGATCTCTATATGTTAGAGACCAGGGCAAACGGAAATATAGAGTACAAGGCTCCGTCGATAATACCATGGAACAACGGCATGGCTGTAATTACGTCTTAAATCTTGCAGTCTCGTGCCACTTTTAACACCTTCCGTACCAGTATACCCCTTAAACCCCGAGATGTCTTATTGTATAGTTGTATTGTATTGTCTTGTATTGTAAACTGTATAGATTGTATAAGTGGATGACTTACCGAAACCATGATATCAGTAAACGGATGTAACTGTATAATCATGTAAATGGATATAACTGGAGAATCATGTAAATGGATGTATATCTATGGTTCGGTTCAGTCAAGTTGTATAGATTGATAGATGAATTCATGGATTCATGTTAAATTGTAATATTGTAGATTGTAAATTGTAGGTTGTACTTGAATTATATTCAAGTCAGTTTATTAATGAGACTCGGTCTGAGTCAAACAATTAGAAAAGTAAATTGAAGTCCTGATGGTTTTGATGTTATCTGTAACCGCTGCACATGGGCGGCAGGATTTGTGTCTTTTTCAAAGACGATTACCATATTGATAACACCGTTGTTAAGTTGTCTACCTTAGATAGGCAAGCACCCACTTCTCCGGCTCCCTGAGGCTCAAGAGATTGGTCTCGCTTAAACCTATGTTTACTAGGGTCCTTAGAGTAATTTATAGAACTCAAGGGGGTTTTATGTAAAAATACTTTTATATACTTTTCAAAAATACACCCCAAGTATTTATTTATCGTCTTTAAAGTTATAATAAATGTAGCTTTTATTTTTATGACATTTCTAGTGAGAATAACCTAATTTTCATAATATATGGTATTAAAATGTAATATTGATCTTGTATTGAATTCATGGTATTTTAATGTAAACTGATTCTTGTGATTTTTGAAAAGAGTTGGAATATTTATATTATTACAAAATAGATATTTTAATGTTATATATACATATATTTATATGAAAATAATTGTAATATATATATTATATTCTAGAAATCTCGTTTTTCTTAAGATGTCGTATTTTTAAATCTTTCGAGACCGAATGCTCCTTGCGGAGGTCTGCATCTCACACTACTAAGCCCGAGGATGTGTGATAATCTGCACCATCCCGAACGGGTTCCCCAAATGGGTTGTAGCGGCGCTTTGCAAAGATTTGTATAAAATACTAATCATTAAGAAAAATGGTTTTATTAGTAATGGTATTTAAATGAAAAGGCGTCGTTTTCCCGTATTCTATGTTCCCGAGGGTATTGTGCTATATTGCATATGAGTGAGTGAGGAGGTAGGTCATTACCTCGTGATCTACTTAAAGGTATAGCAAGATTTTGATGGTTTAAATGTAGAAATGAAACTATATGGTATTTTAATGAAAAAATACGGTAAAATGGAAATAGCAATTACTTTTGATATGGAACTTGTTCAATATGATTAGTTAGTGTTTAATAGTCAACATGTAATGGTTGTATTAAAGAAAGGGTTAGGTTTTATAAAGAACCGAATCGGAAATCGGATTTGTTCTGATTCCGTCGGGTTTTGAAATTTCGTATTTTAGAATAAGAATAGAGAAGAGGGAATTGGGACTTACGGGTTTAGTTAATAGAGAAGAGGGAGGGGAGACGAAAGGAGTCGACGGTGTGTCGTTTCGTCGTCGGGAGTTCCTAGGACCGTCGTCGGAAGTTGGCCGGAAAATTCGCTGGAGCTTCGCCTTTCGCTTCTTCCAAAGTACACTAGGGTTTCTAGGAATTTCTTGAGTGTTGGCTCAGAATTTTGGAGTGAGGGGGTAGTGTTTAGGGGTTGTGTTTATAGGATTAGGCTAGGGTTAGGGTAGGTGAAAGGTTAAAAAGAAAAAATGTGATAAAATATATTAAAATGTATTAAAAATGGAGTAATTGTGGTTTTAAAACAGCTCTGGAAATGGTCTGAGGAAATAAATTATACAGGTGTGTAGGGAATGTGAAAAGACACAATTTTCATGTTGGGGTCGTCGCCGGAATCGGCCGACTCGGCCGTGACTCGGCCGGAGGCCCGAGTCGGCCGAGTCGAGGCCGAGTTGGCCGATTTCCGGCCGAGTCAGGCGGCTGGAATCCCCCCCGACGGTTCATATATCCTCTGGCAATGTTACATTTTTAGGTGTAGTGGGGTTTTTATGAGATATGCACGTGTAAACCCTTGGTATTATAAAGGTTAAAAAAAATCAAAAATAAAACAATATTAAAAACAATGTGGGGTATGTGATTTGAACTCTGGTGGCTTGGTTCAGCAATGCAAGGTATTACTAATGAGCCACAAGCTCTTTCTTGTAATTAAATTGCTAATTAATTACTTATCTTGTGCTCAGGCAATAAATACCCCTTTCTTTAAATTTTTGAAAAATTCTACAGAAAGTTGTACAGGGAATTTGGGGTTGTTACAGAATCAGGGGACGAAGCCACGGGCGGTGAAACCATCCCCCTTAATGAGATCGAAGAAGTCGTGATGCTTGGCAATGCTTCCGTCACTGTTTTGGCTGATGACCTATCTGGTAGGTCTTGGGTCGCTACATTCTTTTCGTTTTGAAATCCCTTCTGATGACATTTTGTCCCTTTCGAATGTAGGTATGGTGAGCGTTGAGGTTGCGACACCTAAAGAAGCACCACCATCTGCTGTTTTGATGGTCGCCGCCCCTTCGTCTCCTCTTATATCTTCTCGAATGTTGGAAGGTATGGGTTTGTGATTAATTTAAATTAGGGACAATATCTTTCGTGTACTGACTATATATCATCGTAACCTTGCAGGAGTTCTCTTCGATCATCTGTATCAAGTGTTGAACCCGCACTTCTCCTTCCAGTCGGAAGTTAGTCTGCCTGCTGGTGCCGGTGAGTATCTTCTCTAACCGATGTCTTTTCTTTTCTTCAATGGGTGACCCTGCCGTTATTAACTTTAAATTGATTACAGCGCTACAAATTGAAGGAAAGGACAAGAGTATTGACGCGCTACCAGTACTCCCAGCTCTGCCACCTGCCGTAACCGGTATACTAGCCTTCATTGCTCTTGCATCTTCTTTGTCTCTTAAGCCAATATCTGACTATGATTTGTTTTACAGTGGTCGCACCGATTCCAGCTCCGTTCGAGTCTCGCATCATAATGCCGGCCGGGCCCTTTTCCAAACGTCCATCTTCAAAAGGCGCTGTGACCAGCCTGCGTATGTTGAGCCAATACATCGAGGAGCTTGACGCCGAGGCCCCTGCATTTGCTACAGATTTTGCTGCCAAGGTTAATCCCAGGCTGGCGACGCTCGTGAACTTCCATAGCGAAGGCGTCGTTGAGTCTTGGGTTAATCACTGCAGGAAGATTGAGGCCTGCCTGCATGAGTTTGAGCTTAGGCGTCCTGTTCTAGAGGTATTGGCTTTGAACTCCCAGCGAGCTGCATGGGTTAAGCAGAGCGTTCCGTTACTTCGCCATTTCGAACGAGAGGCAACCCTTAAGCGAAAAGAACGTGAGGCGACTTCCGCTGAATCTGTTCAACTGCGCGCTGAAGTCGCAGCAAATGCTGCCCAGCTGAACTCCATCTTTAAAAACCTTCAATGATGTATCTCTGACGGACTGGTGTTGAGGAAGAAGCTTGATATTAGCGAGCAGGTTGCGCAGAGTCAGGAGGCTGCCCAGCAGAAAATTAATCAGAAACTTTCATCCTGTCTGCAACAACAGGCCCAAATTGAAGCAGAGCTGGCCGCAGCGGCTGATCGTGAGAAAGAGTTAAAAGGAGTGCGCGAGCAGCTAGCTGATTTATTGAAGACGCCTCCCTCTCAGTAGCTGTTTTTGTATAGATTGAACACTTGTAATCTTTGAATAACATGTATCCATTTTTTATTCTTTCATATGATTCAACTTGTACTCCATTGAATTCATGAATAAAAGATACACATTTTTTTGTTCTACTGTTACTTTCTTCTCTTTGCTGTGTCATTGCCATGTGATTTTAGCAAGTGTGGCCTGTAGATAGTAGATGACGGTCCATCTTGGACTCTTTGCAAAGGTTCAGGTCTGCTGCCTAAGACTTTTCAATTTTATGAGCCGTGAGGGTCTCATAAAGATTTTTCTCCCTACGAGTCGAGGGGATCTCGTAGGTGTATTTTCTTCTTAGGAATCGTGAGGATTCCTAAGTGTGTTTTCTCTTGAGAGTCGTAAGGATCTCCCGAGAGAATTTTCTTCCTTACAAGTCGAGAGGACTTGTAAGTGGTTGTTTCCTTTCTTGTCGATGTTTGACTTAGGAGAGTATGGCCTGTAGAAAATCTACCTTGATCTCTCTACGAGGCAATGATGGCTTGGGAGACAGGGTTAGGATCTGCCACCTAAGACTTTTCAACTTCATGAGCCGTGAGGGTCTCATAAAGAATTTTCTCCCTACAGGTCGAAGGGATCCCGCAGGTGTGGTTTCTCCTTAGGAATCGTGAGAATTCCTAAGTGCGTTTTCTCTTGAGAGTCGTAAGGATCTCACAAGAGAATTTTCTCCTTACAAATCGAAAGGACTCGTAAGTGATTGATGAGTTGACCTGCTCCCGAGTCAAAGCATTGCTTTGGCGGGGGGTTCGAGGGTTTACTCTGGTTGTTTCCCATGGAGTTAGGATTGACTTTGGCCGTGTTTGACAGGGTCAGGAGGGGTTGACTTTATCTGTGTTTCACGGAGTCGGGGGTTGACTTTATCCGCGTTTCACGGAGTCGGGGTTGACTTTATCCGCGTTTCACGGAGTCAGGGGTTGACTTTATTCGCGTTTCACGGAGTCGGGGTTGACTTTATCCGCGTTTCACGGAGTCGGGGGTGGACTTTATCTGCGTTTCACGGAGTCGGGGGTTGACTTTATCCGCGTTTCACGGAGTCAGGGGTCGACTTTATCCGTATTTCACGGAGACAGGGGTTGACTTTATCCGCATTTCACGGAGTCAGGGGTTGCTCTGGATGTTTCCCACTGGGTCAGGAGTTGCTCTGGATGTTTCCCACAGGGTCAGGATTGACATTAGCCGTGTTCTACGGGACCAGGATTTGCTCTGGACGTTTCCCACGGGGTCAGCATTGACTTTAGCCGTGTTCTACGAGACCAGGAGGTTCTCTGGGCGTTTCCCACGGGGTCAGGATTGACTTTAGCCGTGTTCTATGGGACCGGGATTTGCTCTCTCGGTTGTTTGTGAACCGTCGAGGTTTGGAACAGAGACTCTGCCATGGCTCCAAGGTTGATTGTCGAGTCTAAATCCTGCTGGAATGAGGAGGAACGCTGTTAGTGGTCTCTAGGCTGTCTGTGAACCATCAAGATTTGGAACATGGACTTTGTCATGGCTCCAAGGTAGTCTCTAGGTTGTCTGTGAACCGTCGAGATTTGGCTCTCTTTCTGATGTAGCCTGGTGGGAAGGTATGGTTCCCTTTTTGTTTGTGCCCCTGGATTGTATACAGGGATCGATGTGATCTCACCTGTAGGGCAAAAAGTTTCATTTCATTCCATTTTTTATTTCTTTCCGCGATACTCTATCATTTCAGTTTTTTATATCGCGAAAGTCGCGATTGCCCAATCATTTCGGCTATTTTTCGCGGTGCCCAATCATTTCGGCTATTTTTTTTTCTTTTTACTGCTGGTTTTTATTGCGAGTTGCCCAACCATTTCGGCTATTTTGTATGCATATATTTTACTTGCTGATTTTGTTGCAAGTTGCCCCATCATTTCGGCTATCTCATATGCACTTTTGCCTCACTGTTTTTTTTATTGCGAGTATGGGACTTGGGATCTGATACCGATTTAAGCATCAGCATCGCTACTACTGAGATATTACTAGGAGCGAATTATCATTTGCCTTTGTTGGCTCGAACAAAGGTGGCTTAGCAAACAGGGTTAAGATTCTGTCGACTAAGCCTTTTGACTTCATGAGCCGTAAGGGTCTCATAAAGGTATTTCTCCCTACGAGTCGTGAGGATCTCGTAGGTGCGTTTTCTCCTTAAGAATCGTGAGGATTCCTAAGTGTATGGTCTCTTATAAGTCGTAAGGATCTTACAAGAGTGTTTTCTTCTTATAAGTCGAGAGGACTTACAAGGGTCGTTCACCACGTGAGCATATCCCTAGTCGCTGGTGGAACTCTGTTAGGGAAATATTTGTTCATGCCCGTGGATTGTATACAAGGGTCAGCATTGAACCGCTTGTAGGGCGGTTTGTGGGTTATGATGGCTTAAGAACAGGTTCAGATCCCTGCAACTTAAGGTTTTTGAATCCTATGAGCCGTGAAGGTCTCAAAGGGGAATTCTCCTTACGAGTCGTGAGGATCTCGTAAGTGTATTTTCTCCTTAAGGATCGTGGGGATCCCTAAGTATGTTGCTCCCTTGTGAGTCGTAAGGATCTCATGTAGGTATTTTCTCCTTACCAGGTCGAGAGGACCTTGCAAGTGCCTTTTAACGAGATTGCGCCCTTTCAGGTTTTCACAAAACTCGCCGGTAGCCCTGCTGTTTTTACTCACGGAGCCCTTTCGGGTTTTCATCCGTGCCCATCTCGCTTATGGACATACCGTGTTTTTTTGTTTTTTTTTGCCAGCCTTGGGATGCTGCGGTCCGTAGTAGTTTATAGACATCTCGGTCAACAGCCAGTTTTAGGACATAGTTGTCCATCGTTAATTTAGGGACATTCCGGTCTGTAGCTAGTTTTAGGACATAGTGGTCCATTGTTAGTTTAAGGACGTTTCGGTCCATTGTTAGTTTGGGGACGTTTCGGTCCGTAGTTAGTTTAGGGACGTTTCGGTCCGCAGCCAGTTTTAAGACATAGTGGTCCATCGTTAGTTTAGGGACGTTCCGGTCTATTTACCGGTTACTACTTATAGAGTTTGGGCTTAGGAAGATAGCTAGCGGACATAGGCGTCGTCATCTATCGTTGACCTAGGCCGTGACTCGTCAGGCGTAGTATTTTTTCAGGAAGCAACCGTTTATTGTCCTGAAAGGTCTTTCACCATGCATGTCCATGAGTAGATAGGCTCCACCCTGGTAAACTTTGTCTATGATATACGGGCTTTCATAGTTCGGCTCGAATTTCCCCCGCTTAGCACGATTGGGGATCATAGGTCTTTTGACCACTAGCACGAATTCGCCGTGGCGGAATGTCCTCGGCCCAGTCAATCTTTCGTATGAGCGTGTCATCTTTGCTTTATAAGCCTCCAGGTTTTGTTGCCCCATGAGCCGGGTTTCATCAAGGGCGTCGGGCTCCTCAAGCCGAAGGTGAGCATTTTCTTTGTCTGTTAGCTCATAATGAACCGCCACTCATAGGGAGGGTGGCTCTATCTCCAAGGGGAGTACCGCTTCAGTGTTGAATACCAATGCATACGGCGTTGTGTTTGTGGCCGTTTTGAACGTAGTTTGATACGCCCAGAGAGCTTCATGCAGTCTCTTGTGCCAGTCCTTCTTAATTTTGGACACCGTCTATTTTACGATCTTCGTCAAGGTCTTGTTGAAAGCCTCAGCTAGACCGTTAGCTCGGGGATTATAGACCGAAAAGTATCTCCAATCTATATTATGCTGTTGTGCGAAGCGGCTGGTGTTGTGGTTTCTGTAGGCTGGCCCGTTATCAGAGATAATCCATCGCGAAGAGACGAACCAATAAATGACGTGTGTCTTGAAGAAATGGGGGATATTCTCCATCTTCACTTCTCTCAGCGGTATCGCTTCTGCCCACTTGGAGAAGTAATCGGTTGTTGCCAGTATGAACCGATGTCCTCTGGGCGATGCTGGTTCAATGGGTCCGATTATATTAGTTCCCCACATTTCGAACGGCCAGCTAGCCACTGTTGGATGTAGCGGATTTGGATGCTGGTGGATAAAGTCCCCGTGAATTTGGCACGAGTAGCACTGCTTCGCGTATTCAAGGCAGTCCCGGATCATCGTGGGCCAATAGTAGCCCATCCTTTTGATCTTCAGCTTCATCTTTGGCCCGGCTTGATGAGAACCGCAGAGTCCGTCATGAGTTTCTCGGACGGCTCTCTTTGCTTCTTCCGGCCCCAGGCATCTTAGCCATAGAGAGTCGAACGATCTCTTGTACAGAGTATCATTGACGAAGGCGAAAGACAGAGCTCGTTTCACGAGCCGATGTCTTGAGGACGCATCTTCAAGTTTTCGACGAGATTTGAAGTAGTCTATAAAGACTTCTCTCCAATCCTTGACCTTTTCCTGGTCCTCTATCTGTAGGGCTGCTTGCTTGGTCGCTTCCTTTTCTTCAAACGACTCCGAAGATATTTCTGCCGGTGCAAGAACCCGACGGCTTTGTACCACGATCCTTACATCATTGAGGTTTTCGTCAGCCAGTTCTTTAGCGAATTTGGCTAACGCATCTGCTTTGTTATTTTCCACGCGCGGTATGCTTTCCAGGGCATAGGCAGGGATTTGAGTCAGCAATTGTTGTACCCTTTCGCCGTACTTTACCAACTCCGGTTTGCACGTCTGATAGTCACCGTTTACTTGGCTAACGACCAGTTGGGAGTCTCCGTATATGAGAATGTTTTCAATTTCCATGTCGACAGCGATCTCAAGACCTGCTATCAAAACTTCGTATTCGGCTTCATTGTTCGTCCTCGGCTCTGTTAAGGAGAAGGCAAAGCGCATTATCCCTCCTTATGGAGTCACGAAGATGAGGCCCACCCCAGATTTGATTATGGGGGTGCTTTGTTTGCGCTTCTTCATGGAAGATGCTCTATCGAAATAGAGTTCCCATCGGGTATCACTCTTTTCTTTCTCCCTGTCGATCGTGTCAAAGGCGTGCTCGTCCGACAATTCGCAATTTATGGGTGAATCGGCAGGTATCAGATGCTCAGCGAGGAAATCGGCGATAGCCTGGCCTTTTACCGCCTTGAAGGGACGATAAGTTATCGAGAACTCCATCAAGAGCAGGGCCCATTTAGCAAGTCGTCCTGTTAGTATGGCTTTTAACATCAAGAATTTGAGAGGATCCACTTTTGATATGAGGTGGACCTCATGTGTCAAAGCATAGTGTCTGAGCTTCGTTATCGCGAAGATCAACGCCAGGCAATGTTTTTCGATGGGGGAGTAATTGTTTTCTGCCCTCAGGAGAACTCGACTCAGATAATAGAGAGCTTTTTCTTTCCCTTTGCCATTTTCCTGTGCCCATAGCGCGTGTAAGGAACCCTCAAGGGCGGTTGTATACAGAATGAGAGGCTTTCCCTTGACCGGAGCGGTCAGCACCGGCGGATTCTGCAAGTATTGCTTGATTTCATCCAGTGCGCTTTGGCATTTGCGATCTCAGACGAACGGGGTTCCCTTCTTCATTAGGTGACTGTAGGGGCGACATTTGCCGGAGAGGTTAACTATGAATCGCCGGATATACGCGAGCTTTCCTTGGAGAGACCGCAGTTATCTGGGAGTTCTTGGCAGGGGAATTTCCATGATCGTCTTGATCTTCGACGGGTCTATTTCGATGCCTCGATGCCGTACGACGAACCTAGGAATTTTCCCTAGAAAACTCCGAACGCGCATTTGAGAGGGTTCATCTTCAAGTTGTATTTCCGAAGGCGCTGAAACACGATCTTCAGATGCTCCCAATGCTTCTCGTGCGATTTGCTTTTCACCACAAGGTCGTCGATATAGCATTCGACGATTTCATGTATGAGGTCATCGAAAATCTTCGTCATTGCCCTCTGATAGGTGGCACCGGCGTTCTTTAGACCGAAGGGCATCACCTTGTAGCAGAATATGCCCAAAAAGGTCCGGAAAGCGGTATGCTTCTGGTCCTCGGGATGCATCTTTATCTGATTGTATCCTGATGAGCCGTCCATAAAAGAGAAAACTTCGTGAGTGGACGTATTATCTATCATCATCTCGGTGACCGGTACTGGAAAGTCGTCCTTCGGGCAAGCTTTATTGAGATCCCGGAAGTCTACGCATATGCGCACCGTCCCATTTTTCTTCATCACTGGGACGATATTAGCGATCCAGTCAGGATATTGAACCTCTTGGATGAAATCGGAGTCGATTAGCTTCTTGACCTCGGCATGGATGCTCATCTCAAGCTCGAGACGCATTCTTCTCGGTGCTTGTTTGATCGGCTTGAAGTCCGGAGATATCGCCAATTTGTGGACGGCTATTTCTAGATCCAATCCGGGCATCTCGGAATAGTTCCATGCGAAACAATCTTTATACTGCATGAGCACGTCTTTTAGCATAGCCACCCTTTCTTCAGACAATAGCTCACTGACGAATGTCGGCCACGGGTCACTTGCCGTCCCCAAGTCAATTTTCTTGAGGTTATCTGCAGTAGTATGTATCCCATCTTCCAGCTCTTTTGGCGCCGGTGGAAACTCTGAGATCACCTCGTCATCATCGTTTTTGAAGAACCAGGGGAGGTCATCCATATTCTCAGGTTCTTTTTCTGACAGCGTTATCACGTGATAGGTACGAGATCGCTTCTAAGACCGATGTTGGTCTGGTTCTACTCTCGCCACATACGTGGCTTTCGGTTCATGCTTCTGTGGTGGGGTTATCTTCCAACTGCTGGATAGAGCGAACCTGCCTTGCTGGTACTGGTCTTCGACCCAGTCTTTAAGTGTAAAGCAGTCTTCGAGAGGATGCCCTATCGCTTGGTGATAGGAGCAATAGTCCGGATGATGAACCTCACCTGCTTGCTCAGGGTGCTTGGACTCCGGGAGCGTCATTATCTGATGTTTTATGACAAGATCGAATATCTTACTTGTCTTGTCTTGGGGAAAAGAATATGCTCGACCTATCTTCTTTATAAGAGACGGATCCCGGCTGCTCATTTCTGCTTCGCGTGGCTTTTTGGACCTGCTACACAGCTGTCGAACATATTTTCTGTTCTTCAGTTTATTTTTGCCTTCGCGTCGAGTCTTCTTTGTGACGGGCTGGCGACGAAGGGCATTGTCGTTCTTTGTAGATTGCTGAAGGAGGAGCTACGTCCTGTCTTTCTCGTAAATAGCCATTTCGCGATTATGGTCGTCTCGGACCTTTTGACCTGCTTCCCTTATTAACTTGTCCATCTGTTCTTCGAACGACGGACTTGGCACTTTCACGGCGGGACCTCATTTTGGTTCAGGGTTAGCATCTTCCCACAGAGCATCTCCTTCTTCATCGAAGTCGTGTATGACGCAGCAGCTATGGAATCACTCCCGTTTCTTGGATCAGATATATCTAAGCCCGATCGCTTCCATTCTCCCGTTGGGCAATTTTCGCTGAGTTCCGGGGATGTTCCAGATCCTGTTGTAGAACTGAGCTTGTCGAGTAGTCTGTTTGAAGGGTACGCCTTGGCGCCTCAATAGCCTTTTTAATCCTTCTGTGTAGTATCTGGGCAGATAGATGGGCTGGAGCCTGTCAAGCGTAGAATCGACACCATGCCAAATTTCCTTCTCCACTTTGTTTCCGTGGATTGATAAAAGAGGATCGCCTTTTCATATTTTCTCCTGGGAGGGATGTAAAACGTCTGCAGTTCTTACACACTGTAGGTATCAAGTGCGTCGAGCTCTTTGTAGTGCTCTTACAGAACCATGGCGGTTTGCAAACTCCGATCATCGCCAGCGAAGGCTTGTGTTGACGGCCGAAGACCTCATCTTCCGAGTCGCTGCCGAAGACTAGCATAGGGGTGAACAGTCCCGGCTTGTTGCATTGGGGCGGCCCTGAATAAATTATTTCTTCTTCCTCCTCGGTATCGCTCCCGAAGACCGGAATAGTGGTGATAGCTTTGTTCTTTGGTTTATGGCATCTTTCTATGTCTTCGAAGTCTGGCAGGAAATACTTTGCATCCTCGTAATTTCGGACTTCATTTACCGAAAATGGGTTCAGTTCCCCTGTCACGGTGTACTCAATACCATCTTTGAAATTGTTCCCGCCAAAAATTTCCGCGCAAAAGAGCCCAAGGTATCAAATGGCAGCGTTACGCTTAAGAAAAGGCGAACCAGTATTTTCCGGGCTTTATTTTGATAAACTTCCGAATTAGAAACAGCTAAATTCTGATGGTATTGAAAGCGTCTCGAAAAACATTCGATTTGATATGTTATGGGCCTCATAATTCATCCGGGATCAAAGGTTATGAGCAAATATGCTACGCACGTGATAGACCTTTAAACCCACTGAAAAGAACTAAATGTATAAGAAAACAACAAGGAAAAATCCCAATGGGGCATCACGTGCCCACACGTGACCAGGGGTTACGTGCTGACACGTGATCATTCCTGAGTTCTTTAAAACAACAGAATTAAATTCTGGTTAAAAGCTTAATCAGTGGGTCACGTGCCACCACATGACGGGGTCTTAAAAACTCTCTGAGTTAATAGAAAGAAAATCTCAAATAGGGCATCACGTGCCCACACGTGACCGGGGGTCACGTGCCAACACGTGATAGGTTCCTAAAGATCTCTGAACTAATAGAATTAAATTCTAATGAAATGGTCAATCGGTAGGGTCACGTGCTAACACGTGATAGGCTCTTAGACCTTCTGAACTAATAGAATTAAATTCTAATTAAGGGAAATCAAAAAACCTAATATTTCCTTAGATCTTTCCAAACAAAAAGATTGCGCTCTGTAAAGTGGAGCACCGTTGGATTAAAAATCCAATGGTGATTAAAAATCACCAATTTATAAAAAGATTCTATACAAGGAAATATTTTCTTAAAATTTGCTATGAACAACAAATAAAATATCTTTTGGATTAAAATCCAATGGTGAATAAAATTCACCGAGTGATCTAAAAGATCATGTTGGTTACAAAATCAATTAAAATCTTTCAATGAAAGATTAACTATATAAACTGATTCTTTTCTTTCTCCTATAAATAGGAGCCAAGAAGAGAAGAGAAAGGAGGAGATACAACAACAACGGAGAGAGAATATAAAAGAAAAGAGAATTTAATTCTCCAGAGAGAAAAAAGGTTTCTTTAGAAAAGAAAGAAATCCTAGATGAGAGATCATCTTATAAGCTCCCACAAAATAAAAAGAGATTTAATTCTCAAACTAAGAGTTTAACTCTTCTGAATAAGAACTTAGTTTTTCTTTTGGTTGAAGGTCTGCAGAAGCAGATCTCCCCACAAGTTGAGAATTTAATTCTCATCACGGAGATTCTGCCATGCAGATCTAAAACCTAAGAGAATATCTAAGTTCAGAGAATTATATTCTCCCACAAAGTACTTAGGAATTTAATTCATCCAACAGAGACTGCGTTTAACCCTTAAAACAAGAACATAGTTCTTCTTCATGGTTGAAGATCTGCAGAAACAGATCTCACCATAAGTTGAGAATTTAATTCTCATCAGGGAGATTCTGCCATACAGATCCAAAACTTAGAAGGAGAGTTGGGTTTAAAGAATTTAATTCTTTCATATACATAGGAATTTAATTTCTCTAAATAAAACTGGGGTTTAACTTACAAAAGAATTTAATTCTTAAAGGACTTAAAACTCTCCATGCACGTAAAGAAGTCATTATCAAACTTGATCACGTGGCAACACGTGACTCCCTTTCTCAGTGATCAAAAGAGAACGAATGAGATTGGGTCACGTGCTCCCACGTGACCCTTGGATAAATCCCTCAAAATAAAGAGAACAGAGCCAAGTCAGAACAGACTTTGGGCGCCCTCAAGTGTCCCCCACGTGACCCCTAAGAAACACCTCTTTAAAAAGAGAAGATGGAAAGAACTGAAGGATTAAAATCCAATGTATGGGCGCCCTCACGTGTCCCCACGTGACCCCTAACAATTCTTATTAATATCCAGTGCATGGGTGCCCATCACGTGCCTAGACGTGATGGCCATGAAGACTAAAAGTGTTTAACACTCATTCTGAGAATAAAATAAGGGAAGCTTGACCCAATCCTAGGGTGCCTCACGTGTTCTCACGTGAGCGCTTCATTTTTCTAGTGTTTAACACTATTTTAAGCATTTCATCCCTAGTGTTTAACACTATTTTAAATGCATCACGTGAGAACACGTGACCGCCAGATATGTGCTAGTGTTTAACACTATTTTCAAACCAGTCTTAGCCTAAATTGGCTAAATCTTCCAGAGGCAAGACTCCCCTTTTGACTGAACCTCAAATACACTCTTGTCTTCTAAAATTGGTCATCTCGTATAACATTCAAAGCAAAAACCCAGAGCCTTTCAACCAAAATTGGTTCAAGGGTACATCTCTTCACTCCTTTGATATTTGTCGTTGTAATCCTTCAACGTCTTCAGAGAGGTGACGGGTCCTAACAACCAGACATTCCATGGACTATGGGGTCCTTAAGCCCATAGACTACGATGTCCTTAACATTGGACTGTGGGGTCCTTAAGCCCATGGACTATGATGTCCTTAACCTTCGACCGCAAAGTCCCTAAACTAAAACAATAGAGTTCAAATGCTCTTTTGTTGGATCTAAATGATCATGTTAAGTAGATCTTAGTCTAAAATTAGACTAACGTATTCTTAACAAACCGTTAAGTTGATCTTAGTCTACAATTAGACTAACGTATCCTTAACAAACCGTTAAGTTGATCTTAGTCTAAAATTAGACTAACGTATCCTTAGCAAACGTTTAAGTTGATCTTAGTCTAAAATGAGACTAACGTATTCTTAAACCCAAACCAAAACCTAAATCTAAGAAAATACGGATTTGGACTAATCCACGCCCTACGGGCGACAACATAAATTAGTCTCCGTATACAATCCACGGGCAACCAAAAAACAAAACAAACATACACGACACGAAATGACAATCTGGAGAAGGAGAAAGTGGTTACCGCGATGCGGTAGCGTAATTAACTGCAGGGGTTTGCGCCTGCATGGAAGAGTGTCCCCACAATCAAAACCCCCTCAAATGAGGGGGAATATGATGAAGTCTGCTACAACGGCCGCATCCGTCTAAACCCTCGATATACGGTGCCATAAATCAACTTGGCATCTTCGGAGAGGTGGACGGATAGCACCTAATAGCATCTGCCCTCAAAATTCAGGCCTGACGTCCCAATGTCCTGGTCGCGTCTTTTCGGCGGAGAACAGAATCTGGCACGCCCGGTGGGACCTTTTCCTCTTTCCACTCCACATTTTGTGTGTCGTGTTTTTCCTATGATCAAATAATCGCGGTGTGTGTGTTTTTGGTTTCCCCTAGGGGAGTGGATACTGAATCTGGCATTTCATCTCTATGAGGAATGGCGTTTGCTCCCACCCTAGCAACTCAGGCTCTGTCATGTCCGGTGGAGTCGAGTATAGGCCACTTGCAGTTTCAAATCTTCGCAATCCGGCTCTTCAAGAAATCAACGGGCTTCTTTTTGGGTCGATACTCCCACCTCCCACCCTTGGTGCCTCAACGCCGATGGAGGAAGCCCAGAGGAAGTCTGTCTTCCACAGGCTGGTTCCCCAAGCAGCAGCTTTGCCGACGGAATCAGTCCTCAAACAACTGGCACATGCCAAGGACTAAGGTCGACGCAGGGGGCAAAATATTCAAGCTCTCAAAAGAAGCAGGGGGCAGGCTCGGCAAAATCCTGAAGCTAATCAAATCCCGGCCGTAAGAAATGGACGACGTCAATATCAGCATCATATAAAATGAGCTGGGGGCAGTTCTCCGTATGGTCCTGTTTCAACCCCAGCGGTGAATGTTGTTGTTCCAACTGGGAACAACTTCAAATTGTTGCGAAGGGTCAGACAAAATTTTCCTACCGCGATATTGAAGAAATCTCCGCAGCCCATGGAGATCCCACGAGAGCAGAAACCAGCTCGCTCCCTAAAGCAACTTTCCTCATCTATATATAAAGTGTGGAAGCAAGTGAAGGTCTCTGTCGTCAACCGCGGCTCTTCCTCTAGAAGTCAGCCAAATTCTGACAAATCCTCTTTCAAATACAAGGGGACTCATCCCAAGACGGATCCTGATACAACGGTTCCTTCCAAAACCAAAGCGGCTTTTCACAAAAAAAAGGAGGCCCAATAAAGCTCAAGTGCCCGAAGCAAACTCCAAAGGCCAAAAACTCCAAACACCCCAAGCCTAGGGGCATGGTAGTTCATACAGCCTATGTGGTGATTTCCAAAGACGAAGTTCAAGCTTCTACTAGTCATCGACCTCAAACTCGGTCCTTAACAAAAGTTCAACTGCAACGTGAAAAGCTGCAGGAGATGCTTGCTCAGGCGGCACCACTCGCTAATCCATCGTCTAAGATAAATCCAGAAGACGCGCCTGGAGAAAGAACAGAGAAGGAGTCGGATATTGATTTTCTAAAGCGCGCTCTGAAAAAGGGAGATGCAGAAGCGTCAGAAATGTCCACTAAAATGAACCAGATGGCCCTTCTGATTCAGAATATGGCTGGAATGATGGTTCAATCGGAACCACTGGCAGATGAACTGCCGGTAGTCGGTTTTAAAGATAAGGATGATGTTTCAAATCCTCTGCAAAGCTCATCAATGGCTGAGGAGGAAATGATTCCTAAAAGCAAAGCTGAATGAATATATCGCTCAGCAAATCGAAGCTCACTACGCCAATGAAGCCGCAAATAAATCAATCAAGATTGGTCGACCATATCCGACATGGCACAATCAAATACAGGACCCACCAGAGTACACACTTCCAACGTGCCACATGTACAAAGGAACTGGGAATCCTCGCCAACACATTGCATGATTTGAACCCATGTATGGCAATACTGATATACTTCTCCTCTAACAGTTCATCGGCTGTCTGGCGGGCATTGCCTTCGAATGGGATGCGGAACTCCTGAATGACTCCATGAATACCTTTGAAGAAATCGAGATGCCCTCCTGTCAGAGATTCGCTAGTGTGAATAAGAGCACTACCGTGACGGCACTGGTCAACGAAAGGGTTAGACCGAATGAGACTTGGGTTCAATGTGTTACCCGATAGCGAAATCTCTGGTCAAATACAAGCAACGCATTGATGAAGTTGCAGTCATATTCGCTCATAGCCACCTTTAACCCAAATTCAGAGGCGTCCTCGTATATGGCCCTCTTCAAGCCGACCGCTTTCCAAGAGCTCATGGATAAAATGACTCGATTGGATCAGCTGAGTCAAGACCCTTCATCATCTGATAAAGATGAATGAAAAGCGGAGGTAAGGTAGTATTTGTCGCCGACGCTTAAAAAAAGGGTATGTCCACAAGCAAAACGGGCATGGATGAAAACCCGAAAGGGCTCCGTGAGTAAAAACAGCAGGGCTACCGGCGAGTTTGTGAAAACCCGAAAGGGCGCAGGCTCGTAAAAAAATTCATGCACACTGGAAAGGTCCTCTCGACCTTGTAAGGAGAACATGCAGACGAGGTCTCTCACCCGGATTATTGCTCTTATCACCAAGCGATAGGACATCCTCTCGAAGACTGCTTCACCTTCAAGAACTGGGTCGAAGACTAATATCAGTAAGGCAGGTTCGCTCTATCCAGCAGTTGGAGGATAACCCCGCCACAGAAGCATGAACCGAAAGCGACGCGTATAAAGAGAGTAGAACCAGATCAACATCGGTCTTGGAAATGATCTCGTACCTGTCACGTGATAACGCTATCAGAAGAAGAACCCGAGAATATGGATGACCTATCTTGGTGCTTTGAAAACGATGAAAATGAGTTGATCTCAGAATTTCCACCGGCGCCAAAAGAGCTGGAAGATGGGATACATACTACTGCAGATGACCTCAGAAAAATTGACTTGGGGACAGCAAACGACCCGCGGCCGACGTTCGTCAGCGAATTGTTGTCTGAAGAAAAGGTGGCTACGCTTAAAGGCGTGCTCATGCAGTATAAAGACTGTTTCGCATGGATCTATTCCGAGATGCCGGGACTAGATCCAGAGATTGTTGTGCACAAATTGGCGATATCTCCGGACGTCAAGCCGATCAAACAAGCACCGAGAAGAATGCGGCTCGAGCTTGAGATGAGCATCAATACCGAGGTCAAGAAGCTAATCGACTCCGGCTTCATCCAAGAGGTTCAGTATCCTGATTGGATCGTCAACATTGTCCCAGTAATGAAGAAAAATGGGACGGTGCGCATATGTGTGGACTTTCGGGATCTCAACAAAGCCTGCCCGAAGGACGAATTTCCAGTACCAGTCACCGAGTTGATGATAGATAATACGTCCACTCATGAAGTTTTCTCTTTCATGAACGGCTCATCAGGATACAATCAGATAAAGATACATCCCGAGGACCAGAAGCATACCGCTTTCCGGACCCCTTTGGGCATATTCTGCTACAAGGTGATGCCTTTTGGTCTAAAGAATGCTGGTGCCACCTATGAGAGGGCCATGACGAAGATTTTCGATGACCTCATACATGAAATCGTTGAATGCTATATCGACGACCTCGTGGTTAAAAGCAAATCATACGAAGAACATCTAGAGCATCTGAAGATCATATTTTAGCGCCTTCAGAAATACAATTTGAAGATGAACCCTCTCAAATGCGCGTTCGGAGTTTCCTCGGGCATGTTCCTAGGATTCGTCGTCCGACACCGAGGCATCGAGATAGACCCATCGAAGATCAAGGCGATCATGGAAATTCCTCCGCCAAGGACTCTCAAGCAACTGAGGTCTCTCCAAGGAAAGCTCGCGTATATCCGGCGATTTATATCCAACCTCTCCGGAAAGTGCCATCCTTACAGTTACCTAATGAAGAAGGGAACCCCGTTCATTTGGGATCGCAAATGCCAAAGCGCACTGGAAGAAATCAAGCAATACTTGCAGAATCCGCCGGTGCTGACCGCTCCGATCAAGGGAAAGCCTCTCATTCTTTATACAACCGCCCCTGAGGGTTCTCTAGGCGCATTATGGGCACAAGAGAATGACCAAGGAAAGGAGAGAGCCCTCCACTATTTGAGTCGAGTTCTTCTGGGGGCAGAAAACAATTACTCCCCCATTGAAAAATACTGCCTGGCGTTGATCTTCGCGATAATGAAGCTTAGACACTATGCATTAGCACATGAAGTCCATATCATATCAAAGGTGGATCCTCTCAAATATTTGATGTCAAAGGCTATATTAACGGGACGGCTCGCTAAATGGGCCCTGCTCTTGATGGAGTTCTCGATAACTTATCGTCCTCTCAAGGCAGTGAAAGGCCAGGCCATCGCCGACTTCCTCGCCGAGCATCCGATACCTGCCGACTCTCCCTTGAACTACAAATTGCCAGACGAGCACGCGTTTGACACGATCGACGGGGAGAAAAGAGGGAGTAATACCCGATATGAACTCTACTTCGACATAGCATCTTCTATGAAGAAGCGAAAGCACAACTCCCCTATAATCAAATCTTGGGTGGGTTTCATCTTCGTGACTCCACAAGGAGGGATAATGCGCTTTGCCTTTTTCTTAACAGAGCCGAGAACGAACAATGAGACCGAATAAGAAGCTTTGATAGCAGGTCTTGAGATAGCCGTCGACACGGGAATCGAGAACCTCCTCATATATGGAGACTCTCAGCTGGTCGTTAGTCAAGTAAATGGCGACTATCAAACGTGCAAACCAGAGTTGGTAAAGTACGACGAGAGAGTGCAGCAACTGCTGACTCAAATTCCTTCCTATACCCTGGAAAGCATACCGCGTGCGGAAAATAGCAAAGTGGGTGGATTAGCCAAGCTCGCTAAAGAATTGGCCGACGAGAACCTCGATGACGTGAGGATCGTTGTGCAAAGCCGCCGGGTTCTTGCACCGGCAGAAATGTCTCCGGAGTCATCCGAAGAAAAGGGAGCTACCGAGAAAACGGCCCTACGAATAAAAGACCAGGAAAATGCTAAGGATTGGAGAGAAGTCTTTATAGACTACTTCAAATCCCGTTGAACACCTGAAGATGCGTCGTCGAGACATCAACTCATGAAACGAGCTCTATCCTTTGCCTTTGTCAATGATACTCTGTATAAGAGATCGTTTGACTCCCTGTGGCTAAGATGCCTGGGACCTGAAGAAGTAAGGAGAGTCGTCCAAGAAACTCATGACGGACTCTGCGGTTCTTACCAAGCCGGGCCGAAGATGAAACTAAAGATCAAAAGGATGGGCTACTATTGGCCCACGATGATCCAAGACTGCCTAGAATACGCGAAGCAGTGCCACTCGTGCCAAATTCACGGGGATTTTATCCACCAGCATCCAAATCCACTACATCCAACGGTGGCTAGCTGGCCGTTCGAAATGTGGGGAACTGACATAATAGGTCCCATCGAACCAGCATCGTCCAAAGGACATCGGTTCATACTGGTAACAACCGATTACTTCTCCAAGTGGGCAGAAGCAGTACCACTAAGAGAAGTGAAGACGGAGAATATCCTCCATTTCTTCAAGACACACGTCATTTATCGGTTCGGCACTCCGCGACAGATTATCTCCGATAACGGGCCAGCCTATAGAAACCACAAAATCAGTTGCTTCGCACAATAGCATAACATAGACTGGAGATACTCTTCGGTCTATGATCCCCGAGCTAACGGTCTAGCTGAGGGTTTCAACAAGACCTTGATGAAGATCGTGAAAAAGACGGTGTCTTGAAATAAGAGGGACTAGCATGAGAGACTGCATGAAGCTTTCTGGGCGTATCGAACTATGTTCAAAACAGCCACGAACACAACGCCGTATGCATTGGTATTCGACACAGAAGCGGTACTCCCCCTCGAGTTAGAGTTACCCTCTCTACGAGTGGCGGTTCACTACGAGCTAACAGACGAAGAAAACGCTCATCTTCGGCTTGAGGAGCTCGACGCCCTTGATGAAACCCGGCTCATGGCACAACAAAATCTGGAGACTTATAAAGCAAAGATGACGTGCTCATATGAAAGATTGACTAGGCTAAGAACATTCCGCCAAGGTGAACTCATGCTAGTGGTCAAAAGACCTATGATCCCCAATCGTGCCAAACGGGGGAAATTCGAGCCGAGCTATGAAGGCCCGTATATCATAGACAAAGTTTACCAGGGTAGAGCCTATCTACTCATGGACATGCATGGTGAAAGACCTTTCAGGCCAATAAACGGTCGCTTCCTGAAAAAATACTATGCCTAACGAGTTACGGCTTAGGTCAACGATAGATGACAACGCTTATGTCCGCTCGCTATCTTCTTAAGCCCAAACTCTATAAGTAGTAGCCGGCTATCGGACCGAAACGACCTTAAACTAACGATGGACCACTATGTCCTAAAACTGGCTATTGACCAAGATATCGATAAACTACTACGGACCGCAGCATCCCAAGGCTGACAAAAAAACGGTATGTCCACAAGCAAAATGGACACGGATGAAAACCCGAAAGGGCGCCGTGAGTAAAAATAGCAGGACTACCGGCGATGTTTGTGAAAACCCGAAAGGGCACAGACTCGTAAAAAAAATGGTACGTCCATAAGCAAAATGAGCACGGATGAAAACCCGAAAGGCCTCCGTGAGTAAAAACAGCAGGGCTACCAGCGAGTTTTGTGAAAACCCGAAAGGGCGCAATCTCGTTAAAAGACACTTGCAAGGTCCTCTCGACCTGGTGAGGAGAAAATACCTGTGTGATATCCTTACGACTCACAAGGGAGAAACACACTTAGGGATCCCCACAATTCCTAAGAAGAAATTACACTTACGAGATCCTTACAACTCGTAAGGAGAATTCCCCTTTGAGACCCTCACGGCTCATAGGATTCAAAAGCCTTAAGCTATAGGGATCTGAACCTCTTCTTATGCCATCACAATCTCCGATGCTGCCCTACAAGCGGTTCAATATTGACCCTTGTATACAATCCACGGGTGCGAATAAACATTTCCTTAACAAAGTCCCACCCGCGACTAGGGATATGTTTACACAGTGGACAGCACTTGTAAGTCCTCTCGACTTATAAGGAGAAAACACTCATGGAAGATCCTTACGACTTATAAGAGACCATACACTTAGGAATCCTCACGATCCCTAAGGAGAAAACGCACCTACGAGATCCTCACGACTCGTAGGGAGAAATACCTTCATGAGATCCTTACGGCTCATGAAATTAATAGCCTTAGTCGACAGGATCCTAACCCTGTTTGCTAAGCCACCTTTGTTTAAGTCGACAAAGGCAAATGATGATTCGCTCATGGCAATATCCCAGTTGTAGCGATGCTGATGCCTAAATCGGTATCAGATCCTGAGTCCCTTACTCGCAGCAAAAGTCAGCGAGCTATAAATGCATATGAAATAGCCGAAATGATGGGGCAACTTGCAAAAAAATCAGCATGTAAAAGATATGCATACAAAAATAGCCGAAATGATTGGGCAACTCGCAATAAAAAGCAGCGAGTAAAAAAAAACAAATAGCCGAAATGATTGGGCACGGCGAAAAATAGCCGAAATGATTGGGCAATCGCGACTTTCGCGATATAAAAGGCTAAAATGATAGAGTATCGCGGAAAGAAAAAAAATGATGAAAGAATGAAACTTTTGCCCTGCAGGTAAGTCCATACTAACCCCTGTATACAATCCGTGGGCATAAACGAAAAGAGAACCAAATGTCCCCCACCAGATCCTATCAAAAGGGAGAGTCAGATCTCGACAGTAACATCTGCATCTTAGAAGATCAACAACGGCGTTCCTTCTTATGCCAGCAGGGCACGGAAGCGACACACCGAAACAGAGCCATGGCAAAGTCCCTAGTTCCAAATCTTAACGGCAACATCTACAGCCTAAAAATCAGCAACGGTGATCCTCCCCATTCCAATAGGATTCGAACGCAACATCACCAAACGGAGCCACGACAAAGTCCTTAGTTCCAAGACTCTACGGTCCAGACAACCTAGAGCCAACCAATGACCTCCCTGCCGGATCAACGCTCCGTCTCGGTAACAAGTCAATCAACCCTAAGGAAATCAGTGTCCTTGGCAAACCTCTCAATTCAGGGAAATCAGCGTCCTTGGCGAGAATCTCGATTCGCATCGACCCGCGGAGAAATCAGTGTCTTTGCAGGAATCTCTCGATTCGTTTCAACTCCAGGGAAATCAGTGTCCTTGTCTCAACATCTCGATTCAGGGAAATCAGCGTCCTTGACGAGAGCATCTCGATTCTTGTCGACCCGCAAGGAAATCAGTGTCTTTGCAGGAATACCTCGTTTCGTTCCAACCCCCAGGGAAATCAGTATCCTTGTTAAATACCTCGATTCAGGGAAATCAGCGTCCTTGGCGAGAGCATCTCGATTCGCGTCGACCCGTAAGGAAATCAGTGTCTTTGCAGGAATACCTCGATTCGTTTCAACACCCAGGGAAATCAGTGTCCTTGGCAAAAACCTCGATTCAGGGAAATCAGCGTCCTTGACGAGAGCATCTCGATTCACGTCGACCCGCAGAGAAATCAGTGTCTTTGCAAGAATACCTCGATTCATCTCAACTCCGAGGAAATCAATGTCCTTGGCAAAATACCTCGATTCAGGGAAATCAGCGCCCTTAACGAGAGCATCTCGATTCGCGTCGACCTGCAAGGAAATAAGTGTCTTTGCAGGAATATCTCGATTCATCTCAACGCCGAGGAAATTAGTGTCTTTGGAGCAATACCTCGATCCAGGGAAATCAGTGTCCTTGATGAGAGCATCTCGATTCGCGTCGACCCGTAGAGAAATCAGCGTCTTTGCAGGAATACCTCGATTCGTCTCAACTCCGAGGAAATCAGTGTCCTTGGAAAAATACCTCGATTCAGGGAAATCAGCGTCCTTGACGAGAGCATCTCGATTCACATCGACCTGCAAGGAAATCAGTGTTTTTGCAGGAATATCTCGATTCGTCTAAACTCCGAGGAAATCGGTGTCCTTGGCAAAATACCTCGATTCAGGGAAATTAGCGTCCTTGACGAGAGCATCTCGATTCACGTCGACCTACAAGGAAATTAGTGTCTTTGCAGGAATACCTCGATTCGTCTCAACTCCGAGGAAATCAGCGTCCTTGGCCAAAACCTCGATTCAGGGAAATCAGCGTCCTGGACGAGAGCATCATGATTCGCGTTGACCCGCAGAGAAATCAGTGTCTTTGCAGGAGTACCTCGATTCGTATCAACTCCGAGGAAATCAGTGTCCTTGGCAAAAACCTCGATTCGCGTCGACCCGCAAGGAAATCAGTGTCTTTGCAGGAATACCTCGATTCGTCTCAACTCCGAGGAAATCAGTGTCCTTGGCAAAAACCTCGATTCAGGAAAATCAGCGTCCTTGACGAGAGTATCTCGATACGCGTCAACCCACAAAGAAATCAGTGTCTCTGCAGGAGTATACGACGTCGGCAAAACGAAGCCATGGCAGAGTCCCTAGTCCCAAGTCTCGACAGCCAAGTCTACAGTTTGGAGACCCACAACAGCGTTCCTCCTCATTCCAGCAGGATTCAAACGCGATAATCAACCTTGGAGCCATGGCAAAGTCCCTGTTCCAAATCTCGACGGTTCACAGACAACCGAGAGAGCAAATCCTGGTCCCATAGAACACGGCTAATGTCAATCCTGACACCGTGGGAAACGCCCAGAGCAAATCCTGGTCCCGTAGAACACGGTTAATGTCAATCCTGACCCCGTGGGAAACGCCCAGAGCATATCCTAGCCCCGTAAAATGCGGAGAAAGTCAACCCTCGACTTCCCCGTCAAAGCAATTCTTTGATTCGGGAGCAAGTCAACTCATCAATCACTTACGGGTCCTCTCGACTTGTAAGGAGAGAATTCTCTTGTAAGATCCTTACGACTCTCAAGAGAAAACGCACTTAGAAATCCTCACGATTCCTAAGGTGAAAATACACCTACGGGATACTCTCGACCTGTAGGGAGAAAATTCTTTATGTGACCCTCACGGCTCATAAAGTTGAAAAGTCTTAGGCGGCAGATCCTAACCCTGTCTCCTAAGCCATCACTGCCCTGAAGGGAGGTCAAGATAGACTATCTACAGGCCACACTCTCCGAAGTTGAACATCGACAAGGAGGGAAACAATCACTTATGAGTTCTCTCGACTTGTAAGGGAGAAAATTCTCTTGTGAGATCCTTACGACTCTCAAGAGAAACGCACTTAGGAGTCCTCACGACCCTAAGGAGAAAATACACCTGCAGGATCCTCTCGACCTGTAGGGAGAAAAAAAAACTTCTTGAGACCCTTACGGCTTATGAAGATGGAAAAGACTTAGGCTATAAGGACCTTAAAACTTGTCTCCTAAGCCCTCAATTCTATGGACATGCATAACTTTGCACTACTTCACCCACGTACATACTTACGTGGGCAAAGTAATGGGGGGCATTTGTTCCCACCAAAAATTTCTGCGCAAAAGAGCCCAAGGTATCAAATGGCAGCATTACGCTTAAGAAAAGGCGAACCGGTATTTTCCGGGCTTTATTTTGATAAACTCCTGAATTAGAAACAGCTAAATTCTGATCGTATTGAAAGAGTCTCGAAAAAACTTTCGATTTGATATATTATGGGCCTCATAATTCATCCAGGATCAAAAGTTATGAGCAAATATGCTACACACGTGATAAACCTTTAAACCCACTGAAAAGAACTAAATGTATAAGAAAAACAACAAAGAAAAATCCCAATGGGGCATCACGTACCCACACGTGACCAAGGGTCGCGTGCCCACACGTGACCAAGGGTCACGTGCTGACACGTGATCATACATGAGTTCTTTAAAACAATAGAATTAAATTCTGGTTAAAAGCTTAATCAGTGGGTCACGTGCCACCACGTGATGGGGTCTTAAAAACTCTCTGAATTAATAGAAAGAAAATCCCAAATAGGGCATCGCGTGCCCACACGTGATCGGGGGTCGCGTGCCCACACGTGACCGGGGGTCGCGTGTCCACACGTGACCGGTTCCTAAAGATCTCTGAACTAATAGAATTAAATTCTAATGAAATGGTCAATCAGTGGGGTCACATGCTAACACGTGATAGGCTCTTAGACCTTCTGAACTAATAGAATTAAATTCTAATTAAGGGAAATCAAAAAACCTAATATTTGCTTAGATCTTTCCAAACAAAAAGATTGCGCTCTGTAAAGTGGAGCACCGTTGGATTAAAAATCCAATGGTGATTAAAAATCACCAATTTATAGAAAGATTCTATACAATGAAAGATTTTCCTAAAATCTGCCATGAACAACAAATAAAATATCTTTTGGATTAAAATCCAATGGTGAATAAAATTCACCGAGTGATCTAAAAGATCATGTTGGTTACAAAATCAATTAAATTTTTTCAATGAAAGATTGACTAAACAAACTGATTCTTTTCTTTCTCTTATAAATAGGAGCTAAGAAGAGAATAGAAAGGAGGAGATACAACAACGGAGAGAGAATACAAAAGAAAAGAGAATTTAATTCTCCAGAGAGAAAAGAATGTTTCTTTAGAAAAGAAAGAAATCCTAGGTGAGAGATCATCCTATAAGCTCCCACAAAATAAAAAGAGAATTTAATTCTCAAACTAAGAGTTTAACTCTTCTGAATAAGAACTTAGTTCTTCCTTTGGTTGAAGGTCTGCAGAATCAGATCTTCCCACAAGTTGAGAATTTAATTCTCATCGCGGAGATTCTGCCATGCAGATCTAAAACCTAAGAGAAGACCTAAGTTCAGAGAATTATATTCTCCCACAAAGTACTTAGGAATTTAATTCCTCCAACAGAGACAGGGTTTAACTCTTAAAACAAGAACTTAGTTCTTCTTCATAGTTGAAGATCTGTAGAAGCAGATCTCACCATAAGTTGAGAATTTAATTCTCATCAGGGAGATTCTGCCATGTAGATCCAAAACTTAGAGGGAGAGTTGGGTTTAAAGAATTTAATTCTTCTATATACATAGGAATTTAATTCCTCTAAATAAAACTGGGGCTTAACCCTACAAAAGAATTTAATTCTTAAAGGACTTAAAACTCTCCATGCACGTAAAGAAGTCATTATCAAACTTGATCACGTGGCAACACGTGACTCCCCTTCTCGGTGATCAAAAGAGAACGAATGAGATTGGGTCACATGCTCCCACGTGACCCTTGGATAAATCCCTCAAAATAAAGAGAACAGAGCCAAGTCAGAACAGACTTTGGGCGCCTTCAAGTGTCCCCCACGTGACCCCTAAGAAACACCTCTTTAAAAAGAGAAGATGGAAAGAACTGAAGGATTAAAATCCAATGTATGGGCGCCCTCACGTGTCCCCATGTGACCCCTAACAATTCTTGTTAATATCCAGTGCATGGGTGCCCATCACCTGCCCACACGTGATGGCCATGAAGATTAAAAGTGTTTAACACTCATTCTGAGAATAAAATAAGGGAAGCTTGACCCAATCCTAGGGTGCCTCACGTGTTCTCACGTGAGTGCTTCATTTTTCTAGTGTTTAACACTATTTTAAGCATTTCATCCCTAGTTTTTAATACTATTTTAAATGCATCACGTGAGAACACGTGACCGCCAGATATGTGCAAGTGTTTAACACTATTTTCAAACCAGTCTTAGCCTAAATTGGCTAAATCTTCCAGAGGCAAGACTCCCCTTTTGACTGAACCTCAAATACACTCTTGTCTTCCAAAATTGGTCATCTCGTATAACATTCAAAGCAAAAACCCAGAGCCTTTCAACCAAAATTGGTTCAAGGGTACATCTCTTCACTTCTCTGATATTTGTCGTTGTAATCCTTCAACGTCTTCAGAGAGATGACGGGTCCCAACAACCAGACGTTCCATGGACTGTGGGGTCCTTAAGCCCATGGACTACGATGTCCTTAACCTTAGACTGTGGGGTCCTTAAGCCCATGGACTATGATGTCCTTAACCTTCGACCGCAAAGTCTCTAAACTAAAACAATAGAGTTCAAATGCTCTTTTGTTGGATCTAAATGATCCTGTTAAGTAGATCTTAGTCTAAAACTAGACTAACGTATCCTTAACAAACTGTCAAGTTGATCTTAGTCTAAAATTAGACTAACGCATTCTTAACAAACCGTTAAGTTGATCTTAGTCTAAAATTAGACTAATGTATCCTTAGCAAACGTTTAAGTTGATCTTAGTCTCAAATGAGACTAACGTATCCTTAAACCCAAACCAAAACCCAAATCTAAGAAAATACGGATTTGGACTAATCCACGCCCTATGGGCGACAACATAAATTAGTCTCCGTATACAATCCGCGGGCAACCAAAAAACAAAACAAACACATACGACACGAAGTGACCATCTGGAGAAGGAGAAAGTGGTTACCGCGATGCGGTAGTGTAATTAACTGCAGGGGCTTACGCCTACAGGGAAGAGGGTCCCCATAATCAAAAACCCTTCAAATGAGGGGGAATCTGACGAAGTCTGCTACAACGGCCGCATCTGTCTAAACCTTCGATATACGGTGCCATAAATCAACTTGGCATCTTCGGAGAGGTGGACGGATAGCACATAATAGCATCTGCCCTCGAAATTTAGGCCTGACGTCCCAACGTCCCGGTCGCGTCTTTTCGGCGGAGAACAGAAATACTTCATATACTGATGTTGTGTAGAAGGGATGATGTTGTACTCGTGTAACCAAGGTCGGCCTAACAAAGCATTGTAGCAAGTCTTGGCATCAATGACATGAAGTTTGATGTCCGTGACGAGTAGCCTAAAGCATAACGTCGGTATCATAGACCCGAGCGTCCGTGATAACTGGGAGTCAAACCCGGAGATGGTGATTTTATCATGAGCGAGATGCTGAACGCTCATGCAGATTTCCTTCAGCACTCTTACATTGAGGAGATTGACGGAGGACCCATTGTCAACCAATATTTTTCCTATCTTGATATCATGATAGTATCCGGAGACATAAAGGGGGCGGTTGTGCTTGCATGTCCCGAGGAGGAGGTCTTCATCGCCGAAGGTGATATCGGCTGTGTGCACTTCTTCCAGCTCATCCTTCATTTTTTCTTCGACGAGGAAAGCCTGGAACTGTTCAGGCTCTTGTAGTACCTTGATCAAGGAATCTCTCGCCTCTTTAGATAGCAGAAGGGCGTCGAGAATGCTTAGCTGTGAAGGGATCTTTTTCAGGTGTGCCAGAACGTTGTAATCCTCCTTACTTTTCTTTGGCGGGTCCTTGGCTGTCAGCTCTTCGACGACTCGATCATCGAGGGCGATATACTCAGAGAGCTTTTCTTTCCCCCTATCCTTTTTGTTCGATCCCTTATTTACGGGTCTGAGATTCTTTTCAGGTAACGTGCGATTGCGCAGCTGAATGTTCTCACAGGTCCTCATTTCTTCCTTTTTTCCTTGGATGGATTCTTTGAAGAGGGGGCCGAGAGCCATTTCTTCTTCAAAATCACTCCCGAAGGTGAGAACTTGCGATTCCCTGTTATCAACCATGTGACAGGTGCCGACAGCTCTTCCTCGATCGTCTGTCGCATTTTTCCGCTGTCGACGAGCTTCACGCTTCATCCTCTTGAAGTGTTGCCTGTGAACGACATACCCTTGCCACCGATTCTTAAAGGCGTTGCACTCTTCGGTGGGGTGCACAATCATTTGATGATATAAACAGTAATTAGGATGCACATCCTCTTCATTAAGGTGTATCTCATCAGAAGTGTTTCCTTCGGAGAGTGGCAGCTTCATTCCCATCGATATGGCTTTAGCAAACCTTTTCCTTGTCTTGAACCTGATTTTATTTGCGGCGGATGTACTTTGATCTGGCGGGAGTGTTTCAACCCTTTTGTCCAGTCGCCGGCGTTTGGCCTTTTCAAATATGGCCATCTCGCGCTCTCGGTCAGCTTTGCTTTTCAGAAGAGCTTCATTCAGGAATGCGTCAATCATTTCGTCTGATGGTTCTATAAGTTCCGGCTCAAGATCTGCCCTCAGTTTCTTTGCGTCAGGAGCTTCTTCACCGTTTATTAACGAGTGAGAGATCACATGGCAGCTTGACACATAATCTTCAGGTTCATCCGACGAGTCTTCTCCATTGTCATCATCTCCGTCCTCAAGGACATGACTGAGAAATTCTTGGAGTGTGACTGGGGTCCGCGCCTTCTGGTTATATTCTTCCAGCGCGTCAATATGTTTTTGCAGGTCCGTGCGCTTGTCATCAGGCTTTATGGGCTTTTTGGTCTTTTTCTTCTTCTTCGAAGACTTTGACGGCTGGGTGTGGGCGCTTTGACTATCACCACCAATTTTTAGAGTTGGGCGCGGCTTCAGCATTCCTTTGATGACTTCGGCTTCCAACGGACTTTTCCATTTGATCACCGGGCATGTTTGGAGATCCTTCAGCATTTTTTCGTTTTGGTTGAAAGAAGGACCTCCCATGGAGCTTCTTCTATAAAAGAGCATGATGCCCCCGGTGTGTCCGCCTTTTTAAGAGCGTGCGGCTGGGGCGGGTTTACTTTCCAGTTCTCGGACAGTGCGAATTTGCCCTGTTGGTATTGGTTCTCAATCCACCCTTTGAAGACGAAGCAATTTTCGATTGGATGGCCTATCGCTTGGTGATAGGGGCAATAATTGGGATTATTAGCCTCACCGGGTTGCAAGGGGCGTTTTGGATCCGGCAAGTTGATGAGCCTGTTGCGCACCGCTAGCTCGAACAATCTCCTTGTTTTGTCCCCGGGAAACGAATAAGGATGCTTCATTTTCTCATTAAAGAATCGACGTTTCTCGTTTTGGCGATCAGTTAGTTTTGGACCACTGGGCTACTGTTGAGCATTGGCGACGAAGGTTGCTTTTTCCTTTCCCCTTTTCACTTCGAGATTCCATCTTTGAAGAAGATGGTCTGTGACCCATCTGATCCATTTGGGCCAGCTTGTCAATCAAGGCCTGGAAAGTAGTTGGCTTGAAGAACATCATGAATTGTGAAATGGTCGCCTGAGGGTCGAGGGTCCCTACGAACATGCTTACTGCAGGCGCTTCTTCAATGCGTTGCTCGCACTTCGACCATAGATTCCGCCACCGTATTGCATACTGCACCCATGTCTCTCTTGGCTTCACCCTGGCATTGATCAATACTGTGATTGGGTGCGTTCGCTAGCGCTCGCGAAACGTTGGGTGAACATCAATTCCATCTCTGTAAAAGTTTTGACGGAGTTGTTGGGCAGCTCCAAATACCACTCAAAGGCCGTTTCCGCCAAGCTGTCGACGAACTGATGAAGCAACAATTTGTCGTTACCTCCTGTATTGCCGCAAAGAGCCCTGAACTGAGCGACATGTTGATGTGGATTCCCCGTCCCCTTGTACACATGGAATTTGGGGATCGTGTATCCCGACGGGTATTTTATTTGATCGTACCATCCTGGATATGGCCGTCCAGTTCTGACGACTTGGCCGGTTGTTTCATTCACTTGATGAGCCCGTATTTGCTAAGTTATATAATTATCGAGCATGGCTTTGGAGATGGTCTCCTCTTTGGCCGTTGACAGAGCCGGCAGAGGATTTGATGTCTCTCCTCTATCATCTGTTGGAGATAGTGCCCTCAGAGTCAATTATTGGATCACAGGCACGTGATTGCGATGATTGAGGGAGGACCTATCCCGGTAGAACAGTCTTACTCGAGATGATAGTATGCTATCTGGTTTATCTTTATCATCGTGTACTGCTTTAGGTGACCTGACATGTCGCTATTGCACGTTGATAGAGGCCCTAGGATTCTTGCTTGACGACCAGCAGTATGATGGCGATCATATACGTGGGAGCTGGTAGTCTATAAGCACATCCTTAAAAGGTCCCTAGTCGTAGGAGTTTCGAGACAGGGCATCGATACTCCATTAGTAGACTAGTGTATACAGTCGAGACCCCGACGAGGGGCGGTGGCCGGTCTCACAAGCCACTGGTGTCTGTTGGTTCACCTAAGATGTATACAGGTGCTCATTGGGTTATGAGTACACCGGACAGGACTCGCCGGGAACCTGCTAGTTGGGCTTATACCTGACGTCAGATAGCAGTTCCCTGGTGACATGTGTACAGGTTAGTTCATCGACCTGAGGATCGTCATTTGTCTCGTGTGAGTTCCCACTATGCTTTGATTACTACCCTACCACGGCTCAAAGGAGTCGTGCAAACAGGTTTTAGTTGGGTACAGTCCCGAGCCACATGGAGGCAGTGAGCGGATCTTCAGGGGTTTCGTCTCTCCCGGTATTGGGGGTGAGGTCGCGCTGTGTCTAGGAGAGCCATTACGCAAAGCCCTCAGCCGAGGCAGGAGATTTACTGGTAGGTATTCCAGTAGTATCTCAGGGCGTTCTGGGCTACACTCCGACACGACTTGTACCGCTTTTGGGGGTCTGACTTTCACCAACCCCCTAGGCCCGCCATGCGATACTCATAGACGAACGGACCGGACTGTACGGATATTGTCACTGACAGGCTCAGTTGGGTGTCGGGGTGAGCTTCCTCATCGACGTCCCTTTTGGTCAATAGCTGGTGGCCCGTCACGTATTGGCTAATACCTCTGACGTGCTAGTGGTTAAATCCACAGCCATAGTATTGACGAGTCTTTAGAGTCCACCACACTTTCAGTTACTCAGCTTTCGGGCGAAACGCTGTAGAGGCCGTATGGAGATATGGCAGGGTCCGATCAGATACGTACGGTATTGCACGGATCAGGATCGGACAGTTTTGTACTAGTCGCCGTATAGTTATATGGCAGGGTTCGATCAGATACGTGCGGTATTGCACGGATCAGGATCGAACGGATTTTACTAGCCGGCTTTGGCTTAAGCCGGTCCTAGTCTAGTACAGTGTAGATTTTGTCTCATTGCATTTGTATCCGGACGGAATACAGATGCGGGTGTGTATGCACAGTATAGGGGTTTTCCTGTAATTTATTACGGGACCAGTTTTCTGGAGTTGCCAGTTTGCATTCCGTTCCGGCCGGTTTTCCTTTGTTCTTTCCCGGCCGGACTTTTCCGATGGAGGGGGTTATTTGCAGTTTTGCAAATAACTCTTTGTGGAGGGTTTTCTTGCATAAAGATCTATTATGATAGCTTTCTTTTCTTGCACCTTGACTTTCTTTAATTGTGATTTGGAAAGGGTATGGGCTTGATGTGAGTTGAAGCATGCTTGCATGTTTCTTTGTCTTGGTTGTGGTCACCTTTTCTTTGTTCCTACCATCACCTCCCTCTTGCGATCATATTATGCTTGCTCCACCATTTTCTAAAGAGGAGGGTTTTCATTTTAGAAAAGAGAGAAGAAAAAGAGAGAAGAAGGAGAGAGCTTCATCTTCATCTTTGAGAGAGTATATCATTCCTCATCTCATTCCATTGTTAGAAAATTGAAAGCACCAATTTTCTATACACCATTCCTCCATCCATGGCAACCAATACCCCAAAATGAGACAAGCATTTTCTATACTACATTCTACAGCATATCTTGAGCATGTCGAGTTGCCGGCTTCATGCTCGAGTTGCCTCGGTATTGAGGCGGGAGCCCGTAAAAGACGAAGGCGATGTGGTGCCCTTTCCGGCGAGGAGGCGACGATGTGGAGCCAAGCTTTTCCGCGGGAGATCGGGATGATGAAGAGAAGACCGGAGGACTCGGATCTCTTGGTATACTTCTTTTCCCATCTCTTGTTAGCTAGCGTAGGTTAATGGTTAACGATCCGGGTTTTCTTTGTCCGCGGTAGCGCCGGTTTCCGAGTAAGGAAAAAATTTTGATTCCGCAATTTGGCCTCGAGTAAGACGGCCGGGGCGCTGCCGTGGCGCAACATGGTATCAGAGCCACGCCATTAACCTTACCTAGCTTCGTTTGATGTGTTTGCGTCTCCGATCGACCAAAATCTCAAAAACCGTATTTTAGTGTACATCAGTTTTCTGTCGATTTTTTCCGGGCTCGAAAAAATTTTCAGGTGATTGCAGAATGATGTACAAGGAAATATAAGAGATCTGGTGAAAATTGGTACCCTAAATCCTTCAGAGCACCGCGGAAGCGCGGCCAAAGCAATGCTTTGGCCGCTCTTCCGCCGCAAGTTAAATTCCTCACTGTTCCAATTTTTTCCAGATTGTCTTGCACTTGATTTTGAGGCTTTTGGGATATTAAATTTGGGCCCAGGTTTTCTGTGACTGCTACAGTATTGGTTGGGGGCCCACTTGTTAATTGTTTGATCGATCGGATATTTTAAACACATTATTTCACAGTATTTACATTATATCTGCGACCGTGAATGTCACTCGATCGGTAAATCCGGTCTAACTGCTATAGCCCGGTTAGACGGATTTGCGAACGTGACTTTCACGTTGATGTTCTATGTTTATGCTGTGTTGTTGCGGATCGGTCGTGAGGGATAGCCTGGATGCAATGCTAGTACAGTTTTTGTTGTATTATGTACATTTGATATTGCGGGGCGAGCGTCCGACATGTGGACTGCCGTCACTGCCTGTTTGTATTATTTTTTTGGGGCACGACCTGGTTGCGGTCGATGTACCCGGTGTATGTATATTTTACATTCTGTACTAGGTTTGCCCCGCGGTGGGGTGCACGGATAGCCGGGTTCTGGAGGGCAACGGGCCCGCATCTCAGGGCATTGAGACGGAAGGGGCTTCAGTCCAGGATTGGCGGGCTATTCGCCTCACTCGTAGGGGGTACAGGTTGACCCAGGAGGGGTGCCCAAGTTACCGGATTCCGTGAAGTGCTGGGTGGTCCATTCACGGTGCTGAAGGGGGCTGCCTCGCTTCAGGTTTTGGCGGGTGACTTGCCGCGCCCGTAGGGGTCTAGGATTTCATTGCACAGGCTATCCACACGACCAGGGGAACGTCGGGTTTCAGCAGCGGCTCTGTGAAACCCGGGGCTTCCAGATATCTGTATTGTTCTGTGATGCTGTACATTTCTGTGATGTTGCATTTTATTCACGCCTTGAGCGAAATACTATATATTGGTATATATATTAGTAGATGTTGTATATGTTTTACATCCGCGCTAGTCCAGTCCCCGCTCTGCCGTTAGTTAGCTAACCTAACGGGTGATGACGGGACCCAGTGGCGAATGCGGATGGTATATACGTACGTCAGTATATTTTCGTTCTTTGTGGTGTGATCAATTGATGGGACTGCATTGATTCGGATCAATGCAAGATAAACAAACCTATTCTGATGTTGTTGGAACACTTTTCAAAAAACTGTTATTGCAAGGACGTTCGCTTTTGTTTTGCATCGTGGTATTCATTTAGAATATCCTGCTCCTCAGTCGACGAGGCAAGGGCCGAGATCCCTTCACCGGGAGTGACCCCTTGGACAGAAGTTTGCGTCAGGGCATTAACTTCACTATAGCCGATTACTTTTGCTTTGCATCGTGGTATTCAGTTGGAATATCCTGCACCTCATTCTACGGGGAAAGAGCCGAGATCCCTTCACCGGGAGTGACCTCTTTAGTAAAGGTTTTCGTCACTATATTTTCTAAAAAGTTATCCAGTTCCTTCAACGATATCAAGTTCATTACGTTAAAGGTTTTCGCCAGAAACCATTCGTAGCCCTCCGTCATTTCGGATTAGTATTGCTTAGTATTCGCGCTACGTTTGTCGTTGCTATTCGCCGAGGCGTAGTGTGCGGTAGCTCTGTAATGCTTTCTGTCGCATGGATATGTGGATTGGTTAGAACAGTCGTGCGACTTTGTTGATTATTCGTCAAGGGTCGTGCGGGTGGGTTTAACGCAATCAAGATAATGACGGGTTGAACTTGACTAGGACCTTTTGATTTGTTGATTATTCGTCAAGGTCACTTGGGTCCTAGGGGTAAAAATCACATCGGGAGTTTCAAAAGAACTGAAACTTGCCAAGCATGCGCATACCTTCTGGAGTGTGGTGACTTGAGTGGATTCCGTCAAGTTATCATGCGATGATAGTTGGATCCCGATTCCCACTGATGAGTTGGTTTACTCCTCGGGTCATCCCGACTAATTCTTCTTTCAGGTTTGGAGGAGAATTTAAGGTACAGTGGGAGGTTTCCTGATTAGATAAATTGGTAACCATTCTGATCTAGGTTAGAGTGCACGCTGAGTGTTTCTTTTCTCTCTCTCTGGCATCGACCATTGACCCGACCCTGGACTATGACTCAGTGACCAAGTTGACCGAACCTTCTTAACACTGGCTTTTGGATTGTCAGAGTTGCAGACCTCATTGCCACTCCTACTTTTACCCTTTTCTCCAGGACACCCCGTATTACTACGAACGTCCACTTCCATTGGACAAAACCATCGTATGGTTATATACGAACTCGAAGGACTTCGAGGATGGTTTCTGGTTCTGGAGAAAACGGATAGGATTATTCAGTTGTCTTTTCTTTTCACCTTCTCTCAGGTTGCGAGTACTCCTTGGTTTAGGAGTAGTACACCTATTACGCAAATTGGATAGTCTTCTTCCAAACCATAGGCTGGTGCCGACCGGTAGGGAATGAAGAAAACCAGTTAGCCTAAAACGGTGTACAGAAGGTATTAAGTTCAGACAAATAAAGGGATTAGTAAAAGGGCAAAGTAAATTGCGACTGATATTCACGACCAAACCAAGTATTTCTTCGCCAATCCTAAATCACCTTTGTATTTCTCCAGGACACTCCGTATCACTACGAAGATCCCATTTTATTGGATACTCCATCGTATGGTTATATACGAACTCGAAAGGAACTAGTTCCAGTTCGGGGATGGATTCTGGTTCAGGAGAAATAGGAATAAAGTACATTCAGTTGTCTTTTATCTTCACCTTCTCTCGCTTTGCGAGTGCTCCTAAGATTAGGACAGTACACCTTTTATGCTTATTGGATAGTCTTCTTCCAAACCATAGGCTGGTGCCGAACGGTAGGGAAGGAAGAAAACCATTTGGCCTAAGGGGGTGTGCAGACGGTAATGACTAAAGACATATAAAGGGATTTGGACAGATGGCAAAGAGATATACGGTTACAGTTGTGAATCTGGATAATGGTAGAGGCATTACTAGGAATACCAGGATACCCCATCGAAACATTTCAATGTTTCAGTTTCACTGTGTAATGTTAAAAGAAAACTGATTTCCCGATTAGACACTTACTCCAGGGTATGTATTTACCAGGTTGGATTCTCACATCTGTATGGTTTTACAGATGATGAGTGGGAGTAAGTTATTGGGAATTGGGTGATCGTCCTCATTATATCGGGATTCGTTGTAATCGGTGATATTTGAGGAAGTCACCTGGGTTGTTTGCCGGTCGGCAAATATTTGGTTATGAATATCCGCTGTTGTGCACCAATTTCAAATTGATATATCTGTACGTCTATTTTTATAGAGTGAGATATACTTTTTGATATTATGTCGATGACATTTACCTATATCAGTGGATGGTTAGGTAAGGAGCATTAAACAGCGGTGTAATTCTTCTTAACCATAAGTACAGTTTTCAACCTACGACACACAGTGAAAGAGTTGTTAGACTCAGCGGACTTATACAGAGTATTGTATGTTGTCCAGTGTCCATTAGGACAGAAGGGTTGGTCCTCATACTATATTCTGTTTACTTTTAACTTCTCCAGTTCTTAGACATGTGCTTCGTGGAAACACAGGGTCTGAGTTTTGAGGAGTTATTGGTATAAGAATAGAGTAGAGAACCAGGTATTGCAAGTATCGGGATTCTTCAAGGTGATCGAAGATGTAGATACTTGTGTATGGTATTCAGTTGATAGTAATGAGAACTTGCTTCTCTTTCAGGTTACTCATAATTGGAAGCATTCCTAAGTTGAGTAACGCTGATCGGCCTCCTTCCATTTAGTTGACATGCACTGGAGACAGCTGCATGATTTGAATCTGGTTCAATTAAATCAGTGCCTCTGGTTCTATATTGGATATAGAACAGTTCATATCTTAACGATGTTAAGGTACGGGGAGTTGTCCGGCTTATGCTTAAAACCAGACTCCGGATAACTCAAGGCACGTTTCTGTAATGGCTGTTTGTGGGTTGACCCAGGCTATGACGAGGGTTGATTTTCTACCATCTGGCAGATCAATAGAAATATTGTTCTAGACTCGCCACAGTTTTATTAAAAATGGATTTTTTCAAAAAACAGCAGTGGGAGTATGGTAGAACTGGAAGTGATTCCAGAACCGCAAACGATTACTGAAGATTTGATAAGGAACCAAAAGATTCAATCTGGATTGACATTCCATTGGCCACTCCGCAGATACGGTGGGTAACTTCAGACACCCGAGAGGTACTCCGGTAGCCTCAAGGACGGTGACAGGGAAGTTCTTGTTTACCCACACTTGCCATTGCTGTTGTTCCAGGCTGCGAGACCCGGCAGGAGGATGAGTATAGCGTCGTTCTAAACTAGCTTTGGAAGTGCACGTCTATATGACTCTGCCAGAGGGTTGTCGTAATCAGTGGGAGCAGCGGAAGCATTGGTGGACATCAGGCTTATGTCTATTTATAGACTAAAGCAGATGTAGCAGAGATAGATCATCCATTTCTGATGTGACAGTCATAGGTTTGACGTCATCAGAATAAGGGGTGGATCTGTTGAGAAGGTAGTAGGAAGTGATATTCCTATACTACAATCGGTTATACTTTGGTCGTCACACAGTGGTTTCTCCACAAGGGACTTGGATATTATATCAGACATACTGGTTACTAGATCTATGGTTTTAGATCTAGATTTGGGTGGTTTCCCAATCTGGGTACCTTGACAGCATTCTATGAGTATTTAGAATGGACGACTCCTGACACGGTAGTGCACCTGCAGTTGATGGAATCACCCTCTCTAAAGGTGTCTTATAGACTAAAGGGGAGAGGGATACTCATGATTGGCAGATCACTTGCTTAGGCAATTGAGTCAATCATGAGATGTCAAGTACCGCACCAGATGTTGTTCTTGCACTAGATGCAATAAGTTGATATTGATCCAATCCTGGAGAAACAGTCGGAAGCAGTCTTAGAACATAAGTGGATGTTCTAGGGATATGATAACGACAGCCTCATTTGGGAGACAGTTATCATTCCAGGCTTCCAAGGTGACATGGACGACAAGGAGGTTGTCAGAGTTATAGTTTTCCTTCAGACAAGGGGCAGTATTTTGGACAGGTGGTCCAAGGCAATACTGAGGGTGGCATGGCGCAGGATACTGATTAAGTTCAGTTGACGATACAGTCTAAGAAGTTTGGATTTGAAGTTCATTTATGAGCCAGGTCCCATCAGACATCCAGACATTCTAAGACAGGTATTGCTCATTTCGGGAGATGGCTTTCTCCGCGAACTTGAGAAATAGAGAGACATAGAAAGAAACATCACAGCGGATCCACTCACTGAGGCTATTCCTCGAACGCAATAGTTTCACAAACGAGCTTTGTGAGACTGACCAGTAGAGGAGTTGGGTGTTCGGTATCACACGGGCTGTGAGTATGCGGCATCGCAATAATTAGCCTTGAGTGCAAGTGGGAGATTGTTGGAGATAGTGCCCTCAGAGTCAATTATTGGATCACAGGCACGTGATTGCGATGATTGAGGGAGGACCTATCCCGGTAGAACAGTCTTACTCGAGATGATAGTATGCTATCTGGTTTATCTTTATCATCGTGTACTGCTTTAGGTGACCTGACATGTCGCTATTGCACGTTGATAGAGGCCCTAGGATTCTTGCTTGACGACCAGCAGTATGATGGCGATCATATACGTGGGAGCTGGTAGTCTATAAGCACATCCTTAAAAGGTCCCTAGTCGTAGGAGTTTCGAGACAGGGCATCGATACTCCATTAGTAGACTAGTGTATACAGTCGAGACCCCGACGAGGGGCGGTGGCCGGTCTCACAAGCCACTGGTGTCTGTTGGTTCACCTAAGATGTATACAGGTGCTCATTGGGTTATGAGTACACCGGACAGGACTCGCCGGGAACCTGCTAGTTGGGCTTATACCTGACGTCAGATAGCAGTTCCCTGGTGACATGTGTACAGGTTAGTTCATCGACCTGAGGATCGTCATTTGTCTCGTGTGAGTTCCCACTGTGCTTTGATTACTACCCTACCACGGCTCAAAGGAGTCGTGCAAACAGGTTTTAGTTGGGTACAGTCCCGAGCCACATGGAGGCAGTGAGCGGATCTTCAGGGGTTTCGTCTCTCCCGGTATTGGGGGTGAGGTCGCGCTGTGTCTAGGAGAGCCATTACGCAAAGCCCTCGGCCGAGGCAGGAGATTTACTGGTAGGTATTCCAGTAGTATCTCAGGGCATTCTGGGCTACACTCCGACACGACTTGTACCGCTTTTGGGGGTCTGACTTTCACCAACCCCCTAGGCCCGCCATGCGATACTCATAGACGAACGGACCGGACTGTACGGATATTGTCACTGACAGGCTCAGTTGGGTGTCGGGGTGAGCTTCCTCATCGACGTCCCTTTTGGTCAATAGCTGGTGGCCCGTCACGTATTGGCTAATACCTCTGACGTGCTAGTGGTTAAATCCACAGCCATAGTATTGACGAGTCTTTAGAGTCCACCACACTTTCAGTTACTCAGCTTTCGGGCGAAACGCTGTAGAGGCCGTATGGAGATATGGCAGGGTCCGATCAGATACGTGCGGTATTGCACGGATCAGGATCGGACAGTTTTGTACTAGTCGCCGTATAGTTATATGGCAGGGTTCGATCAGATACGTGCGGTATTGCACGGATCAGGATCGAACGGATTTTACTAGCCGGCTTTGGCTTAAGCCGGTCCTAGTCTAGTACAGTGTAGATTTTGTCTCATTGCATTTGTATCCGGACGGAATACAGATGCGGGTGTGTATGCACAGTATAGGGGTTTTCCTGTAATTTATTACGGGACCAGTTTTCTGGAGTTGCCAGTTTGCATTCCGTTCCGGCCGGTTTTCCTTTGTTCTTTCCCGGCCGGACTTTTCCGATGGAGGGGGTTATTTGCAGTTTTGCAAATAACTCTTTGTGGAGGGTTTTCTTGCATAAAGATCTATTATGATAGCTTTCTTTTCTTGCACCTTGACTTTCTTTAATTGTGATTTGGAAAGGGTATGGGCTTGATGTGAGTTGAAGCATGCTTGCATGTTTCTTTGTCTTGGTTGTGGTCACCTTTTCTTTGTTCCTACCATCACCTCCCTCTTGCGATCATATTATGCTTGCTCCACCATTTTCTAAAGAGGAGGGTTTTCATTTTAGAAAAGAGAGAAGAAAAAGAGAGAAGAAGAAGAGAGCTTCATCTTCATCTTTGAGAGAGTATATCATTCCTCATCTCATTCCATTGTTAGAAAATTGAAAGTACCAATTTTCTATACACCATTCCTCCATCCATGGCAACCAATACCCCAAAATGAGACAAGCATTTTCTATACTACATTCTACAGCATATCTTGAGCATGTCGAGTTGCCGGCTTCATGCTCGAGTTGCCTCGGTATTGAGGCGGGAGCCCGTAAAAGACGAAGGCGATGTGGTGCCCTTTCCGGCGAGGAGGCGACGATGTGGAGCCAAGCTTTTCCGCGGGAGATCGGGATGATGAAGAGAAGACCGGAGGACTCGGATCTCTTGGTATACTTCTTTTCCCATCTCTTGTTAGCTAGCGTAGGTTAATGGTTAACGATCCGGGTTTTCTTTGTCCGCGGTAGCGCCGGTTTCCGAGTAAGGAAAAAATTTTGATTCCGCAATTTGGCCTCGAGTAAGACGGCCGGGGCGCTGCCGTGGCGCAACATCATCTTTAATTATTACCGGAGGATCTTCGGCTGGAGGGTCCGGCTAGATCATCAGGCCCACCATATCTTGGAATAAAAGGGTCATTTGTTTTATGTTGGCCGCTTGTTCCGCAGCCTCTTTGTCCTTCTTCTCTAGCATTCTCCGAAGGAATTCGGCATCCGTTTCCTGCTCATGACGCTGCTCCGAAGATGTCTCCGGGCCTACTTTTGGTCCCATGAGTATGGCCATAGCTGTTAGCATCTCTAGGAGTTTTTGTTGTTGCTGCTCCTGTGCCTTAGTCACTGATCGCGTAAGCGGTCGATGACCTATGGAGATACGGCTATCCTCTTTTCCGGATGCCATATAGACGGTATGCACCACCATGCCCCCAGACTTAGGGCGTTTAGGCTCAGTGTTCTTGCGATTCGCCGCAGACACCGAGATTTTCTCCAGCTTTCTCCTCTTATGAGCGGTCGAAGTTGAGGGGGCCGTTGCAGTGGGCACCCAAGTAACTGTCGCCTTCTGTGGCTTGACAGGGTGGTCTTCTTCTTGCCGAACCTTCATCTTTTTCTGTCGGCGAGAATAGTCTTGATCTACCATGGAGTCTTGGACCTGTCGCCAAACTTTATAAATTTTAGAGGACAGCCGCTGAGGGGCTGCTCCAGCTTTGCCTTTGTAACGTTCTCCATAGGTGGATGAGACTTTTTCAGCATGGCAGTTGGCAAATTCCTGCGCACCCTGTTAAGTAGTTCAAAGCTGTTCCCAGTTGGAACAGTAGCATCAACTTCCACCGTTGGAGCTGGCGGAGTCAGTCCAGAAGGAGATCTGCCCCCAGCCTTCCTCACTCGGCGCCAGTGGCGACGTCGAGCATGGCGAGCGGTCGGGACCACCCCCATTGTTGAATCAGCTTTTCCATGCCCCTGTTCTGATGAGAGCCTGTCGTTGGCGTCATCCTGTCAAAGACAGACATCGGCTAAGAGGGAATGGTCAACCTGTCGAAAGCCGACCTTCGGGTAGGGAGAGCAGCCTGGACGACCTCAAGTGTAGCAGGAGTTGGAGTGCCCTTCTTTGGTATTGCGAGCCTCTTTGCTGGCCCACTTGAACTTTGACCCAGCCTGTCGAATACTGAGGCATTAGTGTTAGACGACCCGTTGAGAGGGGCCGTGGTGGTTGCAAGCCGATCAAAGACCGACTTTTTCGGAGCTTCTTGCGATGGTACAGTAGCGCTGAAGCTTGTTGGAGGGATCATGGTCCCGAAGAATAGCCCAGTGGTGGCTTGGGTCACTTGTTCCACCGGCATTGTGAAAAGGGAGGCCTCTTGGGGTCCGTAAGTTACTCCTCCAGACGGGACGGAGCGAGAGTTGCAGTTGCAGTTAGTGCAGTTTGAAGCCATTGATCTTCTATTTTCTGTATGGAGCAAGACACCAAATCTTAGTATCTCAAATCCAGGGGCAACCATGTCAAACCGCGATTCGTTCGCGAAACACGACACACGAAGTGTGGAGTGGAAAAAGGAAAAGGTCCCACGGGGCGTGCCAGAATCTGTTCTCCGCCGAAAACAGGGACCGGCATGTTGGGATGTCCAGCCTGAATTTCGAAGGCAGATACTATTAGGTGCTATCCGTCCACCTCTCCGAAGATGCCAAGTTGATTTATGACACCATGTATCGAAGGTTTGGACGGATGCGGCCGTTGTAGCAGACTTCGTCAGATTCTCCCTCATTTGAGGGGTTTTTGATTGTGGAGACGCTCTTCCCTGCAGGCGCAAACCCCCACAGTTAATTACGCTACCGCGTCGCGGTAACAACTTTCTCCTTCTCCAGATGGTCACTTCATGTCGTGTGTGTTTGTTTTGTTTTTGGTTGCCCGTGGATTGTATACGGAAACTAATTTATGTTGTCGCCCGTAGGGCGTGGATTAGTCCAAATCCGTATTTTCTTAGATTTGGGTTTGGGGTTGTGTTTAAGGATACGTTAGTCTCATTTGAGACTAAGATCAACTTAAACATATGTTAAGGATACGTTAGTCTAATTTCAGACTAAGATCAACTTAACGATTTATTAAGGATACATTAGTCTAATTTTAGACTAATATCAACTTAACAGGACCATTTAGATTCAACAAAAGAGCATTTGGGCTCTATTGTTTAGTTTAGGGACATTGCGGTCCATTGTTAGTTAAGGACATTACTGTCCGATGTTAGCTTAAGGACATCTCGGTCCAATATTGGTTTAAGGACATCTCGGTCCATGGGCTTAAGGACCCCACAGTCTAAGGTTAAGGACATCATAGTCCATGGGTTTAAGGACCCCACAGTCCATGAAATGTTTGGTTGTCGAGACCCGTCACCTCTCTGAAGACGTTGAAAGATTACAACGACAAATATCAGAGGAGTAAAGAGATGTACCCATGAACCAATTTTGGTTGAGAGATCTGTAGTCCAATTTGAGACTAAGATCAAAAGATTTATGAGCATATGGGCTCAATTAATCTGAATGAGGGGTTTATGGCTAACTTGGGCTCAGCCCACTCAGTTAAATGTTAAACATTTGACAATTCTGAGCATTGATTTGAGTTCTGACAATATTTTTGTCTTTGAATACTGAGCATTCGTTATAGCTCTGGGCTTTATTTATAGAACAATTTATGTTCTTTTAGCGCGCACGTGAGGAGCATGTGGCGCGCTTGGCGCTGTGCGCCAGTCAATAGCGCAGAGTGCTTCTGCTGGGTAGCGCACACGTGAGGAGCATGTGGCGCGCTTGGCGTTGTGCGCCAGTCAATGAGCGCAGAGCGCTTCTGCTGGATAGCGCACACGTGAGGAGCATGTGGTGCGCTTGGCGCTGAGCGCCGGTCCATGAGCGCAAAGCGCTAGTTTATGATCGCAAAGCGTTATTTGTTCAGTGGCGCACAATGAGGAACACATGGTGCGCTTGGCGCTGAGCGCCAGCCCAAGAGTGCAAAGCGCTATTTGATCAGTGGCGCACACGTGAGGAACACGTGGTGTGCTTGGCGCTGAGCGCCAGCCCAAGAGCGCAAAGCGCTATTTGATCAGCGTTATGATCTAAGAAATAAATTCTCGTTTATAAGAGACGTTGTCTCAAGATTCTAAAAACAAAAGTTCTTATTTTTATAGGAGATGTTTCAATCTCTTATTTTGGTGAAAGGTTTTGCCTTTTATGGATATGTGATCATAAGAGAATTGAATTATTCTCCCCCCTTCTTTTTATAATGAGATGTTCCTAATCTCTTTTTATAAAAGACCTTAGTCTTATAGATCTATGATCTGCGAGAAGAATTATGTTCTTCTTCTTATTTTTTTTATGATGAGATCCTTTGATCTCTTTGTGAAGACCTTGGTCTTATAGATCTATGATCTTAGAAAATGGAAGTAAATTCTTCTTTTATACGAGACGATTTCGTCTTTCTGTTCTTTTTACCTTAAAGAAAATCTTCTTCTTCTTAGAGCTTGCTCTTCTTTCTGAGATTTCTCAAAGTTTATAGGGGGTTCTTCTATATGAGACTTGAAGTCTTGAGGCCTTTATATAGGGCAAGCTGATTTGTTCAATCGGTTAAGGAGATCTTTTCTCCAATTGATTTGGGAATTTCCCCATCGTTGGGTGTTTGATCCAAGGGCTTCTGATTTACAGAAGGCAATCTTCTTGTTTTTTAACAAGATTAGGAAATCTTTTTCCCATACAGAATTTATTCTGTATTTTGGTGATTTTTAATCACCATTGGATCATTGATCCAACGGTGCTCTGATTTACAGAGCACAATCTTTTTATTTGGATAGGTTTTGAGGAATCTCTCATTAACAGAATTTTATTCTGGTTTGATTTATCTTCTTTATTGGATCTTTGATCTGACGGTGGGGAGCTTTTAGTTCCAGCGTTAGCGCTTTCGTGCTTTGCACGTGGTGCGCTGCTTAGAGTGCAGCGCACTTAGCGCTAGCGCTTATGTGCTTTACACGTGAGCGCTGCCTCAGAGTCTTTGACTCTCTCAGCGCTAGCGCTGCTATTGAAGCACTGCTTCATTTCAAAATTTGAAATTTGAACAGAGGTTTGCTCTGATTAGGGAAAACACAGAACTGTTAACCATGCTCACTCGGAAGAAAGTGATTTTGTATGGTCAAATGCTTGCGAGAAGGCTTTCGTTAAGTTGAAGCCGAGATCGACCACCACTCCTATTCTTATTTGTCACGACCCAATTTAGAAACGCAATCGACACTTAAATCACGCAACGTCTAAAAGCGTAACGAAATTCAAGTTAGTCGAAACCCAGAAATCTAAACCGTGAAATTAAGTAGAATGGTAAAACATTTGTTTTCAAAATATCATATCTCTTTTTAAAATCTCAAGTTGTTACTAAAAATTTCGGCATCATTTCTTTTGTAAAAACTGATCCGAAAACGGATACAAACATGATATATAAAAACAGCATCCCCATTTGGGAGCAAATCTCACGCCTAAAGGCGGAACACAACCACAACAGATATACGACGCCAAAGGCAAAAAAATAAGCGAATATGAAAAGAAACAATATCGCAACATAGCACAAAAGTCGGCTCATACGAGCACGACAACCAAAGTCACATATAATACAAATATCGAATCTCTCAGTCTCATTTCTAAGTCAATACATACATATGGTAGATGGAGAGTACTAGATAAAAGGATAAGAGTACAAATAAAAAGCACATGAATACTCGCCACCCACCTACAAAATATATCAAGCCCAAAAGTAGCGGTATCTGCAGAAATAGAAGAAGTAGAGTGTCCCACCGCGACTATACTGAGGATCGGCCCTGCAAGACACTGTGGCACAACGGGGTGAGTTGCCAGCTCGTTAGTAGTAAATAATATCATACGTGTAATTGCAAGCATGCACGAAATAGCGACAATTTCTAATATGAGGTTATGATGGCATATGTATAACAGAGTGAATGCATCATAATCATGAGCAAGATACAACGTCAGGATGCAACAACTATATGAACATGGCATATCATAATCAGCCCTGAATATGAAATAAAACAACGATACCATCGATAAATCATCATCATAAAAACTGGTGTCAATCAACCACACACAAATTCCAATATCTCAGGCGCCGTCACTCTGATCGGCCCTCATATCCATCTCATCATATAACTCCGAACGGTATCCTCCGGATATCCGCCGAGTTTCTATACAGTCACCGGTAGGTAATGCTCCTCTGCCGGGCTCAACGCCTTTCTATACGATTTTCTTGCTCCAGGGTATCATACCGGGCCCACCATGTACCCGCAGACGTTCTCCCTCACTCCTCAAATCGGGTATACTCATCATTCAGAACTGAGAACATCCATGGTGGACATCAAATATCATGTCAAGAAAACTGCAAATCTCATGAAACATCATATGAGAACATGGTACTAATAGCAATGTATGTATGATGCTGACATGATGCGTACTAGTACAATAAACAAATGCCTAACTTTCAATTACGAATGTAGTACAATATGGTTATCCATGGCAATTTCTATATTGTGCGTGTCATGGCAATTACCAACGGTGTGTGTGGCATATGAATCAGTGCTTGTGCGACATGTTGGTGATGGTGCGGTGTCCAACCGATGATATGTCAATGTATAACAAGTAATAATATGCACATTATGATACTCAAGCACAATCACCAATGTATAAGCATGCAGTATAGAGTTTGTAACTAGAATTTCACCATCAACGTTTAACGCCATACAAACGATTCCCCCGTAGATGTTAAATCTACTCACCGGAACGGTCTCGATCTATTAGAATCCGATCACCTCCTTCCCCTTTCTAGCTGCGTCCGAAGTCCCCGCAAACGATCATAGCAACGCACAAAACCATAACGCGTGAGGTTAATAAACTTTCCGATAAGACACGAACACATACGCAAAACTAACGAACCAACTCCTACAAGCTATCATGTGTTAGCTTAGCGGGCTAAACGTGTGCAGCGACATCCTAGACCACCCCTAAGGCTACTAACCACATGAAACACCTAAACGAGAGTCGGATAAATCCGTATCTCACTTTATCGAAATACTTGAAATATAGCAAAACAATCCCAGATTTTTCCTATACAAGCAATTAGGGAAAGTTTCGCATGCCATAGGCCTACATGTAGTCTCAGAGAACCCACGACCAAGACTCACACCCAACTCCCCTACACTGGCCGCAATTTGCTGCCAGAACGATTAAATCTGGGGCCACAAAGAAAAGGGGAGGGCTCAGGTTTTGGGGTTATGTTCTAGACCTCTAGACTCGCTCTCAGTAGTGGCAATTTCTCAAAAAGATATCTAGGTTAATAGCAAATTCGAACTGAAGCCCTAGGCTTAAACAAATACGAATTAAGGTAGTTTAGTAAAACTAGTTAACTTTAAAACTTTCCTTAAGCCTAATTAGGAGTTTTAGATTATTACCTCACCAAAACTTGGAAGAAATTCTAGCCATGCAAGCTCCAAGACTCCAAGAGAGGCTAAACATGCTTAATGAAGGGTTTAAGTGAAGTTTTATGGTGGTTTAGACTCAAGATTTGTGGTGGAGAATTTTCAAAAGAGGGATTTTTTGTGGAAAAAGAAGAAGAATGAGAGAGAGTTGAGGATTGAGAGAACGAGAGAAAGATGAAGGGAGAGGGATGACTCTTGAGAGCCATGCTCTCTCTCTTCATTAATTGCTCCCTTTACTTCCTTGTCTCCCCCGTGTCTTCATTTCTTTTCTTTTTCTGTTAAAACCTTTTTTATTTACTTAAATTATTAATAAGAACATAAAGATATGGTTAATGTGCCATAGCTAACCAAACATGTTTAGCATATTCTTAATGCTAGATTAGCATACACATGTGTGTGCATAAATACCACAAGTATATAAATAATTAAATAAAATATTAATTAATTAATAAAATATGTGAAAAATAATTATTAGTTAAGTTTATCAAAAACCCATATTATATCGCTTAATTAACTCTAATCACGTTTTAAGGTGTTACAATCTTTCCCGTTAAAGAAATTCGGTCCCCGAATTAAAATTCTAACTACGCGTACCTTCGAAGAGATGGGGAAATTTCTTCCGCATCTCGCTCTCAGCTTCCTATGTGACCTCTTCATTGTTCGGGCCATGCCAAAGAACTTTCACGAACGGTAAAACCTTTGACTGAAATTTCTTCACCTGCCGGTCCAAGATAACTACCGGCTGCTCAGTGAAAGAAAGATCGCGCTCCTGCTGGATCGTCTGGTGCTGAATCGCATGAGAAAGGTCATGAAGGTACTTGCGAATTATCGATACATAAAATACGGGGTGTACATCCAGAAAACTGGACGGAACGGCCAAACGATAGGCAACGGTACCAACTCGCTCAAGGATCTCGAAAGGACCCACAAATCTAGGACTAAGCTTCACTTTCTTTCCAAACCTCATCACACCCTTCATCGAGAAGATTCATAAGAAAACATGATCACCCACTGCGAACTCAAGTCTGCGACGACGACGGTCGGTATAAGACTTCTGCCTGCACTGGGCTGCTCTTATCCTATCCTGAATCAACTGGATCTTCTTCGTAGTCTCCGGAACTAGCTGCGGTCCTAAATTCTGCTCTCGCTGAGTTCGGTCCAACAGACTGGCGATCGACACTTTCTTCCATACAAGGCCTCGAAAGGTGATACCCGAATCATCTCCTGAAAACTGTTATTGTAGGAGAAGTCTATCAAGAGCAAGTGACGATCCCAACTGCCACCAAAATCAAGTACGCATGCTCAGAGTATATCCTTGAGAGTCTGTATAGTCCACTCTGACTGACCATCGGTCTGCGAATGGAAAGTAGTGTTGGAACTCAAACGGGTACCCAAAACTTCCTGAAGTTTCTGCCAAAGACGGCTGGTAAACTGGGTATCTCTGTCAGATACAATGCATGTCGGAACGCCGTGCAACTGCACAATCTCATCAATATATAGCTGAGCATACTGAACAAACCCGTAAGTGGTCTTCACTGGGAGGAAGTGAGCCGCTTTTTTCAATCGGTCTACAATCATCCAAATAGTCATAATCTCGACTGGACCTAAATAGACCCACAACGAAATCCATGGTGATCTACTCCCATTTCCACTACGGAATAGACAAAGGCTGTAACTCTCCCGCCGGCCTCTGATGCTCAGCCTTGATTTGCTGGCAAGTCAGGCATCTCGAAACGAAATCAGAAACATCCTCTTCATCCCTTCCTATCAGTAGATATCTCTCAAATCACGATACATCTTAATGGAACCTGGATGAACGATGTATGCTGACTGATGAGCGTCCTCTACGATCTCATATCTCAGCCCCTCAGAATCTGGTACACATAGACGTGTCCTAAATCGTAACACTCTCTGGCCATCAATCACAAACTCCGAACCTCTTCCCTTCCGAACATGCTCCATAATCTCAAACAAACAAGCATCGTCGGACTATGCCTCTCGGATGCGATCGAGTAGAAGTGGACGGGCACGGACATGAGCAAGCTGTCCCCCAGTGGAAGTGAACTCAAACTATACTCTTCTTTCGCATAAGCTCTGCTAATCTGTAAAAGACTGTCTCTGGACTACGCTCAAATGGAACAAGCTACCTCCGGGCCTATGATTCAAAGCATCAGCTGCTACATTCGTCTTGTCCGGGTAATAAAGGATTTCACAATCATAGTCCTTTATAAGCTCCATCCAACAGCGCTGTCTCAAATTCAGATCCCACTGCTGGAAGATATACTTTAAGCTTTTGTGGTCCGTAAAGATCTGACATGACTCTCCGTACAAGTAATGTCTCCAAATCTTGAGCGAAAAGACCTCCGCGGCCATCTTTAGATCATGAGTAGGATAGTTCTGCTCGTGTTTCTTCAACTGTCGAGAAGCATAAGCGATGACCCCACCATGCTGCATCAACACACAACCTAGACCCACTCAAGAAGCATCACAAAAAACAATATAGTTGCCTGATTCTGAAGGCAAAGATAGAACTGGTGCAGTCGTCAAACGAGTCTTTAACTGCTGAAAATTCTGCTCACATGCCTCAGTCCAAAGGAAAGAAACTACCTTCCGGGTCAGTCCGGTTAGAGGTGCAGTTATATTAGAAAAATCCTGCACGAAACAGCGGTAATAACCGGCTAAGCCTAAGAAACTGCGGACCTCTATCACGGAAACAGGTCTAGGCCAATGCTATACGGCCTCGATCTTCTTTGGGTCCACACGTATACCGTCTCTCGTAACCACATGACCCAAGAAATCAACACTGTCAAGCCAGAAAGCACACTTCGAGAATTTAGCAAACAGCTGGTGCTCTCTCAACGTCTGCAACGTAATCCTCAAGTGCTGCTCATGCTCCTCTCGATTTCTGGAATAGACCAGAATGTCGTCAATGAATACAATAATAAACTGGTCGAAGAATGGCCTGAAGATCCGGTTCATCAAATCCATGAACGCTGCCGGGGCATTGGTAAGCCCGAACAACATCACCAAGAACTCGTAATGCCCGTAGCGCGTCCGAAAAGCAGTCTTTGGAATGTTATTATTCCGGACCTGCAACTAATGATAACATGACCGCAAATCAATCATGAAAAAGTATCCCGCTCTCTGGAGCTGATCGAACAAATCGTCAATACGAGGTAAAGAATACTTATTCCGTACCGTAACTCGGTTCAATTGACGATAGTCGATACACAATCCCATACTGTCGTCCTTCTTCTTAATGAACAGGACATGAGCTTCCCAAGGCGACACACTCAGATGAATAAGTCCCTTGTCAATCAAATCTTGCAACTGATCCTTAAGGTCTTTAAGCTCCACCGAGGCCATCCGATAAGGCGGTATAGAAATAGACCCCGTGCCGGGAATCAAATCGATGCAAAACTCAACATCACGCTGTAGCGGCAATCCAGGTAACTCATTAGGAAATATATCGGGAAACTCTATCACAATCGGAACCTGATCCAACGGATCCACTGTGGCTCCAATGTCATGAATATAAGCTAAGAATCCCCGACATCCTTTCCTCAAGAGTCGACTAGCGCAAATGGCAGAAATCAAACTGTGAGGGGCGGCACTGCGGTCCCCCTGCATAATAAGAACCGACTCTCCCGGAAAACAAAACCTGGCCACCTTCTCACAGCAGTCCACGGACACATAGCAAGTGGCTAATCGGTCCATGCCGAGGAGAACGTCAAAGTCCAACATATCAAGAAGGATCAAATTGACGGAAGAATCTCTATCTCTAATACGAACGGTACACGACCGAAACATATGTCTGTTCCCTTACAGAAAATAAATAAATAAATAAATAGAGTAACAGAGAAAGTCCCCAAGTGGAGCATCACGTGCCCACACGTGATAGGCGCTTCGCTTAACAAAACTAAGCCAAAACTGAACCTCACGTGCATACACGTGACCTCTATAAGCAAAGTATATAAACGCCTGAATAAAGCAAACAATTGGCCAGAACAAAAACTCACGTGATAGCACGTGACGCTCTTTGGTAGGTTTAATTTGGTGGAGTCACGTGCTACACGTGATAGGCTCATATGCCTTCTGAACCGATAGAATTAAATTCTAATTAAGAGGAATCAAAACCTCTAATTGGAAAATATTTCCTTAAATCTTTCCAAATAAGAAAGATTGTGCTCTGTAAATCAGAGCACCATTGGATCAAAAATCTAATGGTGATTAAATATCACCAAGATATAGAATAAGTTCTGTATGGGAAAATATTTTCCCAATCTTGCTAAAAATTCTGTAAAACAGAAGTTCTTGGATCAAAGATCCAACGGTGGGAAACATTTCCCAAATCAATCAGAAATCTCTCAATGAGAGATTTCCCTAACTGATTCAACAAATCAGCCTCCCCTATATAAAGAACCCAAGACTTCAAGTCTTGTACAGAGGAGCCCCCCCATAAACTTCAAGTTCAAAAATACAGAAAACAGACAGGAAAATCTCTTGGTAAGAAAAAACCAAAAGAGAATTTAATTCTCAAACCAAGAGTTTAACTCTTCTCAAAGAACTTAGTTCTTCCTCTGGTTGGGATCTGCAGAAGCAGATCTCCCTACAAGTTGAGAATTTAATTCTCATCGGGGAGATTCTGTTATGTAGATCCAAACCTAGGGGAAAGACCTAAGTTCAAAGAATTTAATTCTTATTAAAAAGATATAGGAATTTAATTCCTCTGATAAAACTAGGGTTTAACCCTATAAAAGAATTTAATTCTTATAAAATAAGGGACTTGAAATTCACAAAACTCAGATCCAGAGCTCTATGCATATTAGTGTTCAATACTACACAATAAAAGCTCACGTGTTCCCACGTGAGCACCTTTGAAGAACAAAAAAGGGAAGACTGAGATCTAGCCACGTGATCCCACGTAACCCCTGAGAAGTGCTCAGCACTTATAAACGAGAAAAGAGGAATAAGCCCTATTTTGGGGCGCCTCACGTGATCCCACGTGACCCTGAGAAGTGCTCAACACTTATAAAAGAGAAAAGGGGAATAAACCCAAGACAGTTCCTATTCTGGGGCGCCTCACGTGATTCCACGTGACCCAACAGTGCTTAGCACTAGAATAAAAGAATAAAAGAGGCAGCGCCCAACTTTAAGCGCCTCACGTGAGCGCCCCAATTTCTAGTGTTTAACACTACTTCAAGCGTCTCACGTGGGAGCACATGAGCGTTGAGCACATACTACTGTTTAACACTATGAAAGGCCAATATTAGCCAAACTTAGACCAAATCTCCCGAGGACAATCAATTGAGCCCTTCATGCTCGGGGTTTCCAAAGCCGATCTCAAAACAGCTAATAAGCTCCCAACAAATGACATCCAAACTGATGTTCATCCCACTTCCCAAAATCGGGACATTGGTTCAAGGGTGCATCTCTTCATACCTCTGATACATGTCGTTGTAATCCTTCAACGTCTTCAGAGAAATGGAGGGTCCCAATAACCAATAACTATTGATGCATCCCCAATCTGGTTAAACCAGAACCCCATGGACTATGGGTCCTTAAACTCATGGACTATGATGTTCTTAAACTTTATGGACTATAAGGTCCTTAAACTCATAGACTAAGATGTCTTTAAACTTTACAAATTATGATGTCTCTAAACTGACATGGACTATGATGTCCTTAAACCCACCGGACCGCGATGTCCCTAAACTAAAACAATAGAGTCCAAATGCTCTTTTGTTGGATCTAAATGATCCCAAACCCTGTTAAGTAGATCTTAGTCTAAAAATTAGACTAACGTATCCTTAACAAACGTTTAAGTTGATCTTAATCTCAATAAGATTAACAATCCTTAAACCCACTGGACCGCAATATCCCTAAACTAAGACGATAAAGTCCAAATACTCTTTCACTGGATCTAAATGATCCCAAAATCTTGTTGAGTAGATCTTAGTCTAAAATTAGACTAACGTATCCTCAACAAACGTTTAAGTTGATCTTAATCTCAATGAGAATAACGATCCTTAAACCCAAACCAAAACCAAATCTAAGAAAATACGGATTTGGACTAATCCACGCCTTACGGGCGACAACATAAATTAGTCTCCGTATACGATCCACGGGCAACCAAAAATAAAAATAAACACACACGATACGAAGTGACCATCTGGAGAAGGAAAAAGTTGTTACCGCTATGCGGTAGCGTAATTAACTGCAGGGGCTTGCACCTGCAGGGAAGAGCGTCCCCACAATCAAAAACCCCTCGTACACGAGGGAGAATCTGACGAAGTCTGCTACAACGACCGCATCTGTCTAAACCTCCGATACACGGTGCCATAAATCAACTTGGCATCTTCGGAGAGGTGGACGGATAAAACCAAATAGCATCTGCCCCCAAATTCAGGCAAGACGTTTGTCTTCGCGGTTTTCGGTGGCGAACAGATTCGGGCACGCCCGGTGGGACATTTTTCTCTTTCCACTCCACACTTCGTGTGTCATGTTTCGCGAACGAATCACGGTTTAATAGGGTTTCCCCTAGATTCGAGGTACTAAGATTTGGTGTATTGCTCCCGTGCAGAAAAAATGGTTTTCAACTGCAACAACTGCAACAACTCCCACTCCGTCCTTACTGGAGAAGTGACTTATGGGCCTCAAGCGGCCTCCGTTTTCATGATGCCAGTGAAACAGGTGACGCAAGCCATCACTGGGCTGTTCTTTGGGACCATGCTCCCACCAATGAGCTTCAACGCCCCACTGCCGTCATAAGAAACTTCGAAGAAGTCGGTGTTTGATCGGCTTACAACTACCGCGGCCCCTCTCAACGGGTCGCCCAAATCCAGCGCATCAGTTTTCAACATACTGGACCAAAGCTCAGGTGGGCCCGTGAAAAAGCCTACAATACCTGAAGGAGTTATCCTGAAGCGGATAGCCATTCCAACCCCAATAAACGAAATCATCGGAGAGGCTCCTCCTGTTAAGGGATCGGTCTTCGCTAGACTGCCCGCTCCAACTCCCGCTTCAGGCGAAGTCACCAAGGCTGCTTCCCCTGCTCGAAAGTCTGCCTTCGACAGATTGGCCATCCACTCTCAACGGATGTCAGTCTTTGACAGGTTGATACCAACAGCAGTTTCTCATCAAAACATGAGGCACGATGAAGTTACCCCGGCAACGGAGATGATCCTGACAGCACGACATGCTCGACGTCGCCACTGGCGCCGAGTGAGGAAAGCTGGGGGCAGTTCCCCTTCTGTACTGACTCCGCCAGCTCCAACGGTGGAAGTCGATGCTGCTGTTCCAACTGGGAACAGTTTTGAACCACTTAGGAGGGTGCCGCGAAAATTCTCTGACCGCCATGCTAAAAAGATCTCCTCCTCCTGTTGAGAACGTTACAAAGGAGAAGCTAGAGCAGCCCCCTCAACGGCTTTCCTCTAAAATTCACAAGGTCTGGCGACAGGTCCAAGACTCGATGACCAATCAAGACTACTCCCGCCGACCGAAGAAGATGAAGGTTCGGCAAGAGAAAGACCATCCTTTCATACCATAAAAGATGTCGTCTACTTGGGTACTCGCTGTAACAGCCCCTCAACTTCGACCGCCCACAAAAGGAGAAGGCCGAAGAAAATCCCCATGTCTGCGACGAATCTCAAGGGCACTGAAACTAAACGCCCCAAGTCTGGGGGCATGATGGTGCACACTGTTTATATGGCATCCGGGAAAGAGGATAGCTGTATCTCCACGGGCCATCGACCACTCACCCGATCAGTGACAAAGGCTCAGGAGAAACAACAGCAAAAGCTCCAGGAGATTCTGACAATTATGGCCGTACTCACTGGGCTAAAAGCAAGCCCGGAGACATCGTCAGAGCAGCGCCAAGAACAGGAAACCGATGCCGAATTCCTCCGAAGAATGCTCGAGAGGAAAGACAAAGAGGCCACGGAACAAGCGGCCAACATAAAATAAATGGCGCTTTTATTCCAAGATATGGTCGGAATGATGGTACAGCCGGATCCTCCAGCTGAAGACCCTCCGATTATCCTTGAAGACGACAGAGGGGAGACATCAAACCCTCTTCCTGCTTGTTCAACAGCCAAAGAGGAGACGATCTCGAATGCCGCCCTTAACGACTATATAGCTCAACAGATACGAGCTCATCAGGCAACCGAAGCGGTTGGCCAAATCGTTAAGACTGGACGACCCTATCCGGGTTGGTACGACCAAATAAAGTACCCGCCAGGATATACGATCCCTAAGTTTCACGTATACAAGTGGACAGGCAATCCCCATCAACATGTCGCTCAGTTCAGAGCTCTGTGCGGCAACACCGGAGGTGACGATAAGCTACCGCTTCGCCAATTCGTTGGCAGCTTGTCGGAAACAGCATTCGAGTGGTATTCCGAGCTCCCGAATGACTCTGTTAAGACATTTGCAGAAATGGAGCTACTGTTTACACAAAGATTCGCAAGCGCTAGCGAGCGCACCCCGATCACCGCACTAATTAATGCCAGGGTGAAGCCGGGAGAAAAATGGCTTTAATATGCAATCCGGTGGCGGAACCTATGGTCGAAATGCGAACAACGCATCGAAGAAGCTCCTGCAGTAGGCATGTTCGTGGGTACCCTCAATCCGCAGGCGACCATATCCCAGTTCATGATGTTTTTCAAGCCGACTACCTTCCAGGCCTTGATTGACAAGCTGGCCCAAATGGATCAAATGGGCCATAGACCGTCTTCCTCGAAAATGGAGCCTCGAAACGAAAAAGGGAAAGGGAAAGCGACCTTCGTCGCCAATGCTCAGCAGCAGCCCAGAGGCCCAAAACCAGCTGATCGCCGAAACGATAGACAGTGATTCTTCAACGAGAAGCTAAAACGTCCTTATTCGTTTCCCCGGGATAAAACGAGGAGACTGTTCGAGCCGGCGGTGCGCAACAGGCTCATCAATCTGCCAGATCCAAGACATCCACTGCAGCCCGGCGACGCCAATAATCCTAATTACTGCCCCTACCACCGAGCAGTAGGCCATCCAATCGAAGATTGCTTCGTATTCAAAGGCTGGATTGAGGACCAATACCAACAGGTAAAATTCACGCTGTCTGAGAATTGGAAGGTAAGCCCGCCCCAGCCACACGCTCCTAAAAAGGTAGACACGCCGGGGGCATCGTGCTCTTTTATAGAAGAAGCTCCATGGGAGGTCGCTCTTTCAGCCAAAACGAAAAGAATACTGAAAGATCTACAAGCATGTCCGGCGATTAGGTGGAAGAGCCCAATGGAACCCGAGATTATTGAGGGGATGCTGAAGCCGCGCCCAACGCTGAAAGTTGGTGAAGGTGGAAAAACGTTCAGGCCAAGCCTCCAAAGTCTTTAAAGAAAAAGAAGAAGGCCAAGAAGCCCGTCGAACCCGAAGACAGCCGTACAGGTCTGCAGAAATACATTGATGCACCGGAAGAATATAACCAGAAGGCTCGGACCCCAATCACGTTGGATGAATTCTTTAAGCACGTTCTTGAGAATGAAGCCGATGAAGCTAGTGAAGGAGACAATTCTTCAGAAGAGCCCGAGGATTATGTGGCAAGCTGCCACATGATCTCTCACTCATCAATAAAGGGCAAAGAAGCCCCCGATGCAGAGAAACTGGGGGCAAATTCAGAACCAGAACCAAAATCTCTGGAGACATCAGACGAATTGATTGACAGACTGCTGAGCGAAGCTCTTCAGAAAAGCAAATCTGACCGAGAGCGGGAAACGGACATATATGAAAGGGCCAAACGTTGGCGTCACGTTGAAGAAGCTCCGGTGTTGAGAAGTCATAGAGTACCCCAACCGGACAGAACTACTTCTGTCGCCAACAAAAGCAAGTTTAAGACAAGGAAGCAGTTCGCCAAAACTCTGTCGATGGGAATGAAGTTGCCGCCTTTCAAAGAAGACAATTCAGAAAATATGTTTCCTGACTAACTAGATGCACATCCAAACTACTGCTTATACCATTGAAGGATCACACACCCTACCGAGGAATGCGTGGCCTTTAAAAATTGGTGGTAAGGATACGTTGCTCATCGACGGCATTTCAAGCGGATGAAGTGCAAAACTCGTCGAGAGCAGAGAAGCATGACAGAGGAGCGCAAAAGAACTGTCGGCGATTGTCATATGATTAATTCCAGGGACTCGCAAGTCCTCACCTTCGGGAGCGATTCTGATGAAGAAATAGCCCTTGGCGCTCTCTTTTAGGAATCCATCTCCGAAACAGAAGAGGTGAAGACCTGTGAGAACATTCAGCTGCGTAATCGCACGTTACCCGGAAAGAATCTCGGACCTATAAGCAAAGGAGCGAACAAAAAAGATAAGGGGAAAGAAAAAGTCCCTGAAGATATCGCCCTCAATGACCGAGTCGTCGAAGAGCTGGCAGCCAAGAACCCGCCAAAGAAAAACAAGGTGGATTACAACGTTCTAGCACACCTGAGGAAGACACCCTCGCAACTAAGCATTCTCGATACCCTTCTGCTATCTAAAGAGGCGAGAGATTCGTTGATCAAGGCACTACAAGAGCCCGAGCAGTTTCAAGCCTTTCTTGCCGAAGAAAAGATGAAGGACGAGCTGGAAGAAGTGCACACAGCTGATATCACTTTCAACGATGAAGATCTCCTCCTCGGAACATGTGAGCACAACCGTTCCCTATATGTCTCTGGGTATTGCCATGACATCAAGATAGGGAAGATCCTAGTTGACAATGGGTCCTCTGTCAATCTCCTAAATGTGAAGGTGCTAAAAGAAATCTGCATGAGCGTCCAGCACCTCGCAACGGATAAAATCACCATCTCCGGGTTCGACTCCCAGTCATCACGGACACTCGGGTCTGTGATACTGACGTTACGCTTTCGGCTGCTCGTCACTGACATCAAGTTTCATGTCATTGACGCCAAGACTTGCTACAACGCTTTGCTCGGCAGGCGTTGGTTACACGAATACAACATCATCCCTTCTAAACAACATCAGTGTATGAAGTACTTCAAAGATGGTCTCGAGTATACCGTGACAGGGGAGCTGAACCCATTCTCTGTGAATGAAATCCGAAAGTACGAAGATGCAAAGTATTTCTTACCAGACATTGAAGACACGGAAAGATACCATAAGCCATAGAATAAGCAGAAAGCTATCACCACTATTCCGGTCTTCGGGAGCGATACCGAGGAGGAGGAAGAGATAGTCTATTCAGGGCCGCTCCAATGCAGCAAGCCGGGACCATCTATCCCTATTTTGGTCTTCGGCAGTGACTCTGAAGATAAGGTCAATGCAGTATTTTCTGTTCGGCCATCAATACAGGCCCTCATCGGAGATGATCAGAGTTTGAAAATCGCCATAGTTCCGCAAAAGCACTACAAAAAGCTTGACGCACTTGATATCTTTAGTGTGCAGGAACTGCAGACGTTCTACACCCCTCCTAGGCAGAAAAATGAAAAGGCGATCCTCTTTTATCGATCCGTGGAAACCATAGTGGAGAAAGAAATCTGGCATGGTGCCGATTCTACACTTTACAGGCTCCAGCCCATCTGTCTGCCCAGATATTACACAGAAGGATTAAAAAGGCTGTTGAGACGCCAAGGCGTACCTTTCAAACAGACTGCTCGATAAGCTCGGTTCTACAACAGGATCTGGAACGTCCCCGGAACTCAGCAAAAATTGCCTAACGGGAGAATGGAAACGATCGGGCGTGGATATGTTCGATCCAAGAAACGGGAGCGATTCCATGGCTGCTGCGTTATAGATGACTTCGATGAAGAAGGAGATGCTCTGTTAGAAGACACTGCGATTAAACCAAAACGAGATCCTGCCGTAAAAATGCCAAGTCCGTCATTTGAAGAACAGATGTACAAGCTAATAAGGGAAGCGGGTCAAAAGGCCCGTGATGACCATAACCGTGAAATGGCCATTTACGAGAAAGCCAGGACGCAGCGCCTCCTTCAGCAGGCTACGGAGAATGACGATGCCCTTCGTCGCTAACCAGTCGTACAGAAGACCCGACGCGGGAGCAAAAATAAACTAAAGAATGGAAAAAAACGTTCGATGGCGGTAAAGCGGGTCCAAGAAGCCACGCGATCGAGAATTGAGCAGCCGGGATCCGTCTCTTATAAAGAAGAGGGGTCGAGCATATTCTTTTCCCCAAGACAAGACAAGGAAGATATTCGATCTTATCATGAAACATCAAATAATTACGCTCCCAGAATCCAAACACCCCGAACAAGTAGACGAGGTCTCTCATCTGGATTATTGCTCCTATCACCGAGCAATAGGACATCCTCTCGAAGACTGCTTCACATTCAAAAACTGGGTTAAAGACCAATATCAACTAGTCAGGTTCGCTCTATCCAGCAGTTGGAGGGTAACCCCACCACAGAAGCATGTACCAAAAGCCACATACACAGCGAGAATAGAACCAGATCAACATCGGTCTTGGAAACGATCTCGTACCTGTCACGTGATAACGCTGTCAGAAGGAGTGCCCGGGAATATGGATGACCTCTCCTGGTGCTTCGAAAATGAGGATGAAAAGGAATTGATCTCAAAATTTCCATCAGCGCCAAAAGAGTTGGAAGACGGGATACACACCACTGAGGACAACCTGAAAAAAATCGACTTGGGGACGACAAATGACCCACGGCCAACGTTCGTCAGTGAGCTGCTGTCTGAGAAACAAGTGGCTACGCTAAAAGACGTGCTCATGCAGTATAAAGACTGCTTCGCATGGAACTATTCCGAGATGCCGGGGATAGATCCAGAGATAGTTGTGCATAAATTGGCGATATCTCCGGACGTCAAGCCAGTCAAGCAAGCACCAAGAAGAATGCGGCTCGAACTTGAAATGAGCATCAACGCCGAAGTCAAGAAGTTAATCGACTCCGATTTCATCCAAGAAGTTCAGTACCCTGTTTGGATCGCCAATATTGTCCCAGTGATGAAGAAAAATGGGACGGTGTGCATCTGCGTAGACTTTCAGGACCTCAACAAACCTTGCCCGAAGGATGATTTTCCCGTACCGGTTACCGAGCAGATGATAGACAACACGTCCACTTACGAAGTCTTCTCCTTCATAGACGGATCATCAGGGTACAATCAAATAAAGATGCACCCCGAAGACCAGAAGCATACCGCTTTCCAGACTATCCTGGGAATATTTTGCTGCAAAGTGATGCCTTTCGGCTTGAAGAACGCCGACGCTACCTATCAGAGGGCCATGACAAAGATTTTCGATGGCCTCATACATGAAATCGTCAAATGTTATATCGATGACCTCGTGGTGAAAAGCAAGTAGTACGAGGAGCATTGGGAGCATCTAAAGATCGTGTTTCAGCGCCTTCGGAAATACAACCTGAAGATGAACCCTCTGAAATGCGCGTTCGGAGTTTCCTCGGGCAAATTCCTAGGATTCATCGTACGACACCGGGGCATCGAGATAGACCTATCAAAGATCAAGGCGATCATGGAAATGCCTCCGCCAAGAACTCCCAAGCAACTGCGGTCTCTCCAAGGGAAGCTCGCGTATATCCAACGGTTCATAGCTAACCTCTCCAGCAAATGCCGTCCCTACAGTCATTTAATGAAGAAGGGGACCCCGTTCGTCTAGGATCGTAAATGCCAAAGTGCACTGGATGAAATCAAGCAATACCTGCAGAATCTGCCGGTACTGACCGCCCCGGTCAAGGGAAAGCTCCTCATCTTGTACACAACCGCCCTTGAAGGTTCTTTAGGCGCGCTATGGACACAGTAAAATGACCAAGGGAAAGTGAGCACTCTACTATTTGAGTCGAGTTCTCTTGGGGGCAGAAAACAACTACTCCCCTATCGAAAATGACTGCCTGGCGTTAATCTTCGCGATAATGAAGCTCAGACACTAAGCTTTAGCACATGAGGTCCATCTCATATCAAAGGTAGATCCTCTCAAGTATTTGATGTCAAGAGCCATACTAACAGGACGGCTAGTTAAATGGGCCCTGCTCTTAATGGAATTTTCGATAACATACCGACCCCTCAAAGCAATGAAAGGCCAGGCCACCGCCGACTTTCTCGCCGAGCATCTGATACCTGCCGATTCACCCTTAAATTGTGAACTGCCGGACGAGCACGCGTTTGACACGATTGACAGGGAGAGAGGAGGGAGTGATACCCGATGGGAACTCTACTTTAATGGGGCATCTTCCATGAAGAAGCGAAAGCACAACTCCCCTATAATCAAATCTGGGATAGGCCTTATCTTCGTGACTCCGCAAGGAGGGATAATGCGCTTTGCCTTTTCCTTAACAGAACTGATGACAAACAATGAAGGAGAATATGAAGCTTTGATAGCAGGTCTTGAGATCGCTGTCGACATGGGAATCGAAAACCTCCTCATATACGGAGACTCCCAGTTGGTCGTTAGTCAAGTAAACGTCAACTATCAAACGTGCAAACCAGAGTTGGTGAAGTACAGTGAGAGAGTACAACAATTGTTGACTCAAATTCCTTCCTACGTTCTGGAAAGCATACCGCGTATAGCAAAGAGGGTGCGTTAGCCAATCTCGCTAAAGAGCTGGCTGACGGAAATCTCGATGACGTAAGGATCGTTGTGCAAAGCCGTCGGGTTCTTGGACCAGCGGAAATATCTCCGAAGTCGTCTGAAGAAAAGGAAGCGACCAAGCAAACAGCCTTACAAATAGAGGACCAAGAGAAGGCCAAAGATTGGAGAGAAGTTTTTATAGACTATTTCAAATCCCGTCGAACACCTGAAGATGCATCCTCGAGACATCAGCTTATGAAACGAGCTCTGTCTTTTGCCTTCTTCAATGACACGCTGTATAAGAGATCGTTCGACTCTCTATGGCGGAGATTCCTAGGACCAGAAGAAGCAAGGAGAGTCGTCCAAGAAACTCATGACGGACTTTGCGGTTCTCATCAAGCCGGGCCAAAGATGAAGCTGAAGATCAAAAGGATGGGGTACTATTGGCCCACGATGATTTAGGACTGCATTGAATACGCGAAGCAATGCCATTCATGCCAGATTCATGGAGACTTCATTCACCAGCATCCAAACCCGCTACACCCAACAGTGGCTAGCTGGTCATTCGAAATGTGGGGAACCGACATAATTGGGCCCATAGAACCAACATCGTCTAGAGGACATCGGTTCATATTGGCAACAACCAATTACTTATCTAAATGGGCAGAAGCAGTCCCGCTAAGAGAAGTGAAGACAGAGAATATCCTCCATTTCTTCAAAACACACGTCATCTATCGGTTCGGCACTCCACGACGGATTATCTCTGATAACGGGCTAGCCTATAGAAGTCACAAAATCAGCCGCTTTGCACAGCAGCATAATATAGACTGGAGATACTCTTCGGTCTACAATCCAAGAGCTAACGGTCTAGCTGAGGCTTTCAACAAGAGCTTGACGAAGATCACAAAGAAGACGGTGTCCCGAAATAAGAAGGACTAGCACGGGAGACTGCATGAAGCTCTCTGGGCGTATCGGACCACGTTCAAAATGGCCACAAACACAACGCCATATGCGTTGGTATTCGGCACAGAAGCAGTACTCCCCTTGGAGATAAAGCTACCCTCGCTGCGAGTGGCGGTTCATTATGAGCTGACAAATGAAGAGAATGCTCATCTCCGGCTTGAAGAGCTCGATGCCCTCGATGAAACTCGTCTCATGGCGCAACAAAACCTAGAAGCTTATAAAGAAAGGATGACGCGCTCATATGAAAGGTTGACTAGGCCGAGAACATTTTGCCAAGGCGAACTCGTGCTAGTGGTCAAGAGATCTATGATCCCCAATCGTGCCAAACGGGGGAAGTTCGAGTCGAATTATGAGGGTCCGTATATCATAGACAAGGTCTACCAAGGTGGGGCTTACTTGCTCGTGGATATGCATGGCGAAAGACCCTTCAGGCCAATAAACGGCCGGTTCCTGAAAAAATACTGCGCCTGACGAGTCACAAACCAGGTTAATGATAGATGACGACGCTTATATCCGCTCGCTATCTTCCCAAGCCTAAACTCTATAAGTAGTATCCGGCGAAATCTCGCATCGAAAACGTGCGATGGACCGAAACATCCCTAAACTAATAATGGACCGAAACGTCCCTAAACTAATAGCTGACCGAGATGTCTTAAAACTAACAAAGGACCGAAATATCCTAAAACTAACTACTGACCGAAATGTCTTTAAACTACTACAAACCCGCAGCATCCTTGGGCTGACGTGTAAAAAAAATGGTACTTCCATAAGCAAAATGGGCACGGATGAAAACCCGAAAGGGCTCCGTGAGTAAAAACAGCAAGGCTACCGGCGAGTTTGTGAAAACCCAAAAGGGCGCAGACTAAAAAAAACGGTACATCCATAAGTAAAGTGGGCATGGATGAAAACCCGAAAGAGCTCCGTGAGTAAAAACAGCAAGACTACCGGCGAGTTTGTAAAAACCCGAACGGGCGCAATCTCGTTAAAAGACACTTGCAAGGTCCTCTCGACCTTGTAAAGAGAAAACTACCTGCGTGAGATCCTTACGACTCACAAAGGAGCAATACACTTAGGGATCCCCACGATTCCTATAGAGAAATTACACTTATGAGATCCTCACGACTCGTAAGGAGAACCCTCTTACGAGACCCTAACGGCTCATAAGATTCAAAAGCCTTAAGCTACAGGGATCTGAACCTGTTCTTAAGCCATCACATTTTCCAGATTGCCCTACAAGTGGTTCAATACTTACCTTTATATACAATCCACGGGCACAAATAATCGTTTCCTTGCCGAGTCCCGCCAACGACAAGGAATGCCATCATTTGATGAACAAACACTTATAGGTCCTCTCGATTTACATGGAGAAAATACTCTTGCAAGATCCTTACGACTTACAAGAGAACACATCACTTAGAGGTCCCCACGACTTCTAAGGAGAACATACACCTATGAGATCCTCACGATTCGTAGGGAGAAACACCTTTATGAGACCCTTACGGCTCATGAAGTCAAAAGCCTTAGTCGACAGGATCCTAACCCTGTTTGCTAAGCCACCTTTGTTCGAATCGAAAGAGGCAAATGATGATTCGCTCATGGCAATGTCTCAGTGGTAGCGATGCTGATGCCTAAACCGGTATCAAATTCCAAGTCCTTTCATGGCAAATGATGATTCGCTCCTGGCAATATTCCAGTCGCAGCAATGCTGATACTAAGATTGGTATCAGGTTCCAAGTTCCATAATTGCAACAAAATCATCAAGTAAAAGAAATGCATATGAAATAGCCGAAATGATAAGGCAACTTGTAACAAAATCAGCAAGTAAAATATATGCATACAAAAATAGCCGAAATGATTGGGCAACTTGCAATAAAAAGCAGCGAGTAAAAAGAAAAATAGCCGAAATAATTGGGCATCGCGAAAAATAGCCGAAATGATTGAACAATCACAACTTTCGCGATATAAAATCTGAAATGATGGAGCATCGCGGAAAGAAAACAAAAAATACATATGAAATGAAACTTTTGCCCTGCAGGTAAGTCCATACTGACCCCTGTATACAATCCATGAGCATAAACGAAAAAGGAAACACATGTTCCAACAAACTCTACCAAAGGGAGAGTCAGGTCTCAGCAGCAATATCTGCATACCAGAAGACCAACACGGCATTCCTTCTCAACTCCAGCAGGATGCAGACGCAATGTCAACAACCGGCCTCAAGGTCGCAACGAAGCGGAGCCTTGGCAAAGTCCTTAGTTCCAAATCTCGACGGCCACATCTACAACTTAGAGACCGACAACGACGTTCCTCCTCATGCCAACAGAGCACGGACGCGACATCATCAATCGGAGCCACGGCAAAGTCCCCGGTTCTAAGATTCTATGGTGCATAGACAACCTAGTGTCAACCCCTGACCTCCTTGTCGTAATGCAACGTTTCGACACGGATACATGTCAACCCCTGACCTCCCTGTCATCAAGCAACGCTTCGACTCGGATACATGTCAACCCCTAACCTCCCTGTCGTCAAGCAATGCTTTGACTCGAATACATGTCAACCCCTGACCTCTTTGTCGTAAAGCAACGCTTCGACTCGGATACATGTCAACCCTTGACCTCCTTGTCGTAAAGTAACGCTTCGACTCGGATACATGTCAACCCTTAACTTCCCTATCGTCAAGCAACGCTTCGACTGGGATACATGTCAACCCCTGACCTCTTTATCGTAAAGCAACGCTTCGACTCGGATACATGTCAACCTTTGACCTCCTTGTCATAAAGCAACGCTTCGACTCGGATACATGTCAACCCCTGACCTCCTTATCGTAAAGCAACGCTTCGACTCGGATACATGTCAACCCCTGACCTCCTTGTCGTAAAGCAACGCTTTGACTCGGATACATGTCAACCCCTGACCTCCTTGTCGTAAAGCAATCCTTCGACTCTGATACATGTCAACCCTTGACTTCCCTGTCGTAAAGCAACGCTTCGAGTCAAATACATGTCAACCCCTGACCTCCTTGTCGTAAAGCAACGCTTCGACTCGGATACATGTCAAACCCTGACCTCCCTGTTTTCAAGCAACGCTTCGACACGGATACATGTCAACCCTGACCTCCCTGTCATAAAGCAACGCTTCGACTCGGATACATGTCAACCCCTGACCTCCCTGTCATAAAGCAACGCTTCGACTCGGATACATGTCAAACCCTGACTTCCCTGTCATCAAGCAATGCTTCGACACGGATACATGTCAACCCTTGACCTCCTTGTCGTAAAGCAACGCTTCGACATGGATACATGTCAACCTCTGACCTCCTTGTCGTAAAGCAACGCTTCGACTCGGATACATGTCAACCCCTGACCTCCTTGTCGTAAAGCAACGCTTCGACATGGATACATGTCAACCCTCGACCTCCCTGTCGTAAAGCAGCGCTTCGACTCGGATACATGTCAACTCCTAACCCCCCTGCCGGTGCAATGCTCCGTCTCTGAAATACAACAACCCATGATTCCCCTGTCGTAAAGCAATGCTTCGACTCGGAAATAAATCAACACATAAATCTAACAACCCATAAAAAGAAAGTTCTCTTGTGAGATCCCTTACGACTCTCACAAGAAAAAGGCACTTAGGAGTCCTCACGACCCCTAAGTAGAAATTGCACCTATGAGATCCTCTCAACTCATAGGGAGAAAAATCTTTATGAGACCTTCACGGTTCATAAAGTTGAAAAGTCTTAGCTGGAAAATCCTAACCCTGTCGCCTAAGCCATCACGAACCTGCAAAAAGATCCAGATAAACTACATATGGACCACATCCATCAGAGCTACATGGAAGCACGAGATAAAAAAATAATATATGTCTTTTATTCATGAAGTTAAAGTGAATACAAGATACATATCGTAAAAAGAATCAAAATGAATACAAAATACCCTCTCATTCAGGAGTGGATACAAGAAAAGAAAATTTTTACAAAAATTCTTTAAGCCGGCGGACGACACAATAAGCTCCTCAATTCATCGCTCTTCCGCTGGGCCTCGGCTTCAAGCTTGGTTATCGCCACGAGACGGGTCTCCGCCTGAGACTGTTGAGCCTGATTCGAGGCGAGCCGAATCTCAAGTTCCTTTTCAGCAACTTTGTGAGCTTCGACCATCTCGCGGGTAAAGATAACGGCTTTATCAACAGCTACCACCTCCCTGATAGCTTCTTGAAGCACCCGCCAAAGTTCGTACGCATGGGTGGTCTTAGAAGTGAGCTCAGCTTGAAGTTCCCTCAAAGCATTCGAGGCCAGTTCCCTCTCCGAGAATTTCCGGTTAAGCCTCTTCTCACATGATTGTAGATTCACGGCGCACTGTTCAATCAGCCCCCGCAAGCTCGTCTTTGCAGCCACAACCTCAGAGGGAAGGCTGAGCACTCGAGATCATGTAAACAGACCTCCACTTGACGCCAATCCTCGATCAAAAACACGCATAAGCTATTTTCTCTTTCTGGCAACAAGGAAAGTCTTCGGTGGGTACCCCATTAAGCATGCGTTCACGACTATATGCGTATCTAGAACGCGCTGATTTATGGAAAACACGACGACGATGTTCGCACCTAAAGGAAATTCCCAGGGGTCAAGTATAACGTTCATGTACTCAAACAGGATGCACATACGAATATATGACGAAAAGAAAAACTCAGTAGAAAAGCATTCAACGGCCAATGATAAGAAGAATACATTAATTTAAATATACTACGCTACAGGGAAAAGATCACCAAACAAAGGATTGGTGATACAAGGGTTAACAAAACAAAATACAAAATTCTCCAGCTATCTCTCTGCTTTCTCCAACACGTCGAAACGATGGTTTTCGCGAGGAGTTGCTCCCCACCGATTAGCGCCATGTTCATCAGCAAAAGCGGACATAACAGCCCGCCGGGCTCTTATCTGACCCAGTAGATGAATCGAGCGATCCTTCAGAGTGCGAGTAATTAAGCACGCCTCGTAGAAACACTCGATCTTGTCCTATGCCGCATCGAGGATCGCCGGAGTCATCTCTGTTGAATGAGGAGGGATGTCGGCAAGCACGGACGAAAAGACCATCTGTAGCCAAATGGAACCCATAGGAAGGGGAGAACCCCTACGAATTAGGACTTCATACGTCACCGCATCACATTCAGCATCGGTGAGAAGAGGATCCACTAGTCGCGCAACTAAACGGGGAATCATCTCTTCGACGGGCACCTCCCATGGTTGTCGGTGAGCATGGGGGCGGTTGCAAGCCATAAACTTTGGACTGATTCTCAAAATAATCACCCTAAGGTCTAAATGTTTTTTTAGAGAAGAAGGAAGGCATGGCTTCAAGTTATAAAGGAGAGCATTCAATGTTACGCACAGAAAATGTTGTGCACGGTGGAACTATTCCCAAGGCCCGGAAAAAGGGGAGAGTATTGGAAATGAAAAGAAATGGCTCATTGAAATCAGAGCAGGGAGACGAAACGACCCCATCAAGCAGAGCCCCACGTGCATAACACGTGAGCACAAGCCTTGATCCTTATTGGAAGTTAAAAAAAACAATACCGTACATGCATGACATGTGAGCAGATGCCAATGCAAGATTGAATTCCTCAGCAGTGCCTCATGCGCCAAACACGTGAACACCAACAACAGTGTGACAAAACTTCATAAAGAACACGTATGAACATAAAAAGAAAGAAAATATTTATCATTCATACTCCAAAGATTCATACAAAAATAATAGAAATGTTTACAATGGTAAAACATTAAATTCGGGACATGGATTAAGAAATTCGAAAGTGAGGTCGTCTAAAATGTTTCTGGCCTTTCTGACCATTCTCGTGTGTATCCTCTCACGATCGCAAGCATCAGGATCCTTGCCAATGTCCTCCGCCCTCTGATAAGCAACAATTAGCGTCGCCTGTTGGAAAACTTGGTGCAAGATATCAATGAGATTATCTCTCCATTTCCTCGAGATCAGGCCCGTTAGATACACTGAGTGCACCTTATCTTCAGCATCATCCAGTGCCTCAAGCGGCATAGCTTCATGAAATCCAGGAAGTGCTTCCCAAATTGCTCTCACTATAATCTTCGAAAGAGCGGAGCGACGAGAAAGTAGTCGACCGTTGTGTTCATGGAAACGATTCATAATCTTAGCACATTGGGTGTTTGTAAACTCCTGGTTTTGACAACGGCCCTGTGCGTGAATGTCCTTATAAGAAATAAATTCGCTAAGACTGTACAAATGAGCAGCCATAGTGTCTGAAAAGAGACATCAGTGAAAGATTAGCAATAAAGAAGATCCTCATTGAACAAGCATTCGGATTTAAATAAATTCTTGAGAAGACAAGTTCTGTTAAGCTACCAACAAAATTCAAATCTGTGCGAATAAGGGTAAAACCCTATGAAAAGATTTTCAAGAGCACCAGGGAATGAAATTCCCGAAAGGTCCCATTGATATTTCAGAGCTAAGCTCTTCGCTAGAGGAATTAAATTCCTTTATGTAATCGAATTAAATTCCAAGAATTCATAAAAATACATGAGAAACAAAAATCCCATGAATCCTCAAAATCAGAGGGAAATGTTCGAGATATGGAAGTTATTGATCAAAGATCACATCTTTGGAGGATGGGTTTCTGAGGAGAGCAAAGCTCTCATAATGGATTTAAAATCCAGAGGCTTTCTCAAAGAAGGAAAGTTTTCTGATGTACAAAGCGTTACCTGAAAAAGGGTTTCTTTTGACAGAGTTTGGCTCTGGATTTGCAATGGCAGAGAACTAAGCTCTGAGGAAGAGAATTAAATTCTCAAAGAAATTAAAAAAAGGAAGGAGATGAAAAAACAGTGGCTGCTTAAGGAACCAAACCCTTGCATTGATAAGACACGACTAGGGTGGTTCATCTTCCCGTTCCCCTAGATAATCCAACGGCTGTAAAAGTGACATCGTTGCACTCACGTGTAAACCACGTGAGAACAACACTGTGGGGGCATTTGTTCCCTTACGGAAAATAAATAAATAAATAGAGCAACGGAGAAAGTCCCCAAGTGGAGCATCACGTGCCCACACGTCATAGGCGCTTCTCTTAACAAAACTAAGCCAAAACAGAACCTCACGTGCAGACACGTGACCTCTATAAGCAAAGTATATAGGCGCCTGAATAAAGCAAACAATTGGCCAGAACAAAAACTCACGTGATAGCACATGACGCTTTTTGGTAGGCTTAATTTGGTGGGGTCACGTGCTACACGTGATGGGCTCTTATACCTTCTGAACCGATAGAATTAAATTCTAATTAAGAGGAATCAAAACCCCTAGTTGGAAAATGTTTCCTTAAATTTTTCCAAATAAGAAAGATTGTGCTAAGTAAATCATAGCACCATTGGATCAAAGATCCAATGGTGATTAAACATCACCAAGATACAGAATAAGTTCTGTATGGAAAAATATTTTCCCAATCTTGCTAAAAATAAGAAAGATGACTTCCGTAAAACAGAAACCCTTGGATCAAAGATCCAACGGTAGGAAACATTCCCCAAATCAATCAAAAATCTCTCAATAAGAGATTTCCCTAACTGATTCAACAAATCAGCCTCCCCTATATAAAGAACCCAAGATTTCAAGTCTTGTACAGAGGAACCCCCCATAAACTTCAAGTTCAAAAATACAGAAAACAGATAGGAAAACCCCTTGGTAAGCAAAAACCAAAAGAGAATTTAATTCTCAAACCAAGAGTTTAACTCTTCTCAAAGAACTTAGTTCTTCCTCTGGTTGGGATCTGCAGAAGCAGATCTCCCTACAAGTTGAGAATTTAATTCTCATCGGGGAGATTCTGTTATGTAGATCCAAACCTAGGGGAAAGAACTAAATTCAAAGAATTTAATTCTTACCAAAAAGATATAGGAATTTAATTCCTCTACTAAAACTAGGGTTTAACCCTATTAAAGAATTTAATTCTTATAAAATAAGGGACCTGAAATTCACAAAACTCAGATCCAGAGCTCTATGCATATTAGTGTTCAATACTACACAATAAAAGCTCACGTGTTCCTACGTGAGCACCTTTGAAGAACAAAAAAGGGAAGATTGAGATCTAGCCACGTGACCCCTGAGAAGTGCTCAGCACTTATAAACGAGAAAAGGGGAATAAGTCCTATTTTGGGATGCCTCACGTGATCCCATGTGACCTCTGAGAAGTGTTCAGCACTTATAAAAGAGAAAAGAGGAATAAACCCAAGACAGTTTCTATTCTGGGGTGCCTAACGTGATCCCACGTGACCCAACAGTGCTTAGCACTAGAATAAAAGAATAAAAGAGGCAGCGCCCAACTTTAAGCACTTCACGTGCCACACGTGAGCGCCCCAATTTCTAGTGTTTAATACCACTTCAAGCACCTCACGTGGGAGCACGTGAGCACTGAGCACATATTAGTGTTTAACGCTATGAAAGGCCAATATTAGTCAAACTTAGACCAAATCTCCCGAGGACAATCAATTGAGCCCTTCATGCTCGGGGTTTCCAAAGCCGATCTCAAGACAGCTAATAAGCTCCCAACCAATGACATCCAAACTGATGTTCATCCCGCTTCCCAAAAACGGGACATTGGTTCAAGGGTACATCTCTTCATACCTCTGATACATGTCGTTGTAATTCCTCAACATCTTCAGAGAGATGGAGGGTCCCAATAACCAATAACTATTGATACATCCCCAATCCGGTTAAACCAGAACCCCATGGACTATGGGTCCTTAAACTCATAGACTATGATGTCCTTAAACTTTATGGACTATAAGGTCCTTAAACTCATAGACTATGATGTCTTTAAACTTTACAAACTATGATGTCTCTAATCTGACATGGACTATGATGTCCTTAAACCCACCGGACCGCGATGTCCCTAAACTAAAACAATAGAGTCCAAATGCTCTTTTGTTGGATCTAAATGATCCCAAACCCTGTTAAGTAGATCTTAGTCTAAAAATTAGATTAACGTATTCTTAACAAACGTTTAAGTTGATCTTAATCTTAATAAGATTAACAATCCTTAAACCCACTGGACCGCAATGTCTCTAAACTAAGACGATAGAGTCCAGATACTCTTTCACCGGATCTAAATGATCCCAAAATCTTGTTGAGTGGATCTTAGTCTAAAATTAGACTAATGTATCCTCAACAAACGTTTAGGTTGATCTTAATCTCAATGAGAATAACGATCTTTAAACCAAAACCAAAACCAAATCTAAGAAAATACGGATTTGGACTAATCCACGCCCTACGGGAGACAACATAAATTAGTCTCCGTATACGATCCACGGGCAACCGAAAATAAAAATAAACACACACGACACGAAGTGGCCATCAGGAGAAGGAGAAAGTTGTTACCGCTATGCGGTAGCATAATTAACTGCAGGGGCTTGCGCCTGCAGGGAAGAGCATCCCCACAATGAAAAACCCCTCATACACGAGGGAAATCTGTCGAAGTCTGCTACAACAACCGCATCTGTCTAAACCTCCGATACACAGTGCCGTAAATTAACTTGGCATCTTCGGAGAGGTGGACGAATAAAACCAAATAGCATCTGCCCCCAAATTCAGGCAAGACGTTTGTCTTCGCGGTTTTCGGCGGCGAACAATGTCGAGCAACAAAAGACTCTCCAACGGGAGTAATCACAACGAGTGGCTGATCTAACAAAGACGAATCTTAGCCCAGCCTCGGTACGAAGTGCGTGGATACATAAGAGTGCGTAGAACCAGGGTCGAACAATATGCACGCATCGAAAGTACACACTGAAAGAGTACATGTCACAACTGCATTCGATGCCCGCGCATCCTGAGGAGTCAAAGAAAAAACTCGGGCATGTCCTTTACCTCTGCCACCTCGTCCCCTCTGAGCATCGGTCTAGGGTGAAGTAACGACGGGCGTAAGGGGCAATGCTCTCGGAGGAGGTGAAGGTGGTAAGGTGATCTGTGGAACTGCTGCCTCGTACTGGCGTCTCTTAGTATAATACCTGATGTGGTGATGTGGACTCCCACACCGAAAACATCCTGATGACGACTGTTGACTCTGTGAGTAAAAGCTATATAAATAGCCTCATCTAAAGTCTCTGCTACCACCACGGCCTAGAAAGAATCCGACGCGGTCTCTGCCAAACTGCCCGGGAGCTGAAACACTCGTATGAATCCGCTTCAGTCCCGGAACAACCGTAGTCTCGGCAATATGCTCCTCCACTAACAAGGTTGCATCTATTACTGCTGCATAGGTACCAAAGTGCTGGACGCCAATAGAGAGGAACAACTGTATATCAAGACCTCGCATGAACCTCTTAAGGCGCTTCTCTTCGGTATCCACCAAATATAGAGCATATATAGATAGCTGGATGAACTGGATATCATACTCGGTCACTGTCATACCGGAAGTCTTGTGCAAAGACTCAAAACTGAGAGCTCAGGCATCCCTGACGCTCTGCAGAAAGAAACGAGCAAGGAAAACCTTCCAAACTCATCCCAGGTCATAGGAGGAAAACTTGCGGCTCGACCTCTCTCAATAAACTCGCACCAAATCTTGGCAAGATCCTCCAGACGAAAACTAGTAAGCTCGACCGATCTCGCATCAGAACATCTCAGGGAACGACAAATCCGGGCCATCCTGTCGAGGAACGACTGTGGATCCTCTGTTGCATCTGTGCCAGTGAAAACTGGAGGCTTCAGCCTCATAAATTCTGATAATGATACGGCAATAGTCTCAATAGAGACAGGTACAACTGCCTGAGCGGTAGGCACAATCACGGTCCCCATAGTAGGTGGAACAACAGGATGTTTAGAGTATAGCGGAGGAAGTGAACACTGGCTCGTCAAAATGCAAGCCGGTATCTGATCTCTGTGCTCGACTGGTCTCAACCAAATATCCAACCATCTGACGCAAGTCCTGAATACTCGCCTCCAGCCTAGCAATCCATCTTGGAGAAGGTGGATCAATCTGCTCCCGAGGGGTAGGCATACCGCCCTGGTTGGCCCTCATCTCAAACGAGCCTGCACTGACCTCATCTCTGTTCCTGCCAAAATTTTGGCTCAAAACCCTCTTCCGTATAAAATAATAACATAAAATAAATAAATAAATAAATAATAAAGGAGAAAATCTCCCTATCAGAGCAAAGCTCTGTTTGAATTTCAAATTCAAAAGGTGAAGTAACGCTTCAGATCCCTTGCGCTGCGTCACGTGTCAAAAGCAGACACGCCAGCGCAAGGGGCGCTGCGCCTAAGGCAGCGCACCCCAATCAGAGCAAGGCTCTGTTTTTTTTAAAATTCAAATTTTAAAATAAAGGAAGCAACACTTCAGATGACTTGCGCTCACCAGAGCGTGACGCATGTCACCTCCACATGCGCTGGCGCCTTGCGCTCCTTAATTGGCGCAAAGCGCCTGACAGGCCACGTGGCGCACTGTCAGAAAGATAAATGTTGTGCATTATTAAAAAAGGGCAGAGCCCAATTAAAAAGGCCTAACAGGCCAAATTTAAATGCTGTGCATTATTAAAAAAGGGCAGAGCCCAAATAAAGGTCTAACAGACCAAAAATGAATGCTATGCATTATAAAAGGGCAGAGCCCAAATAAAAGCTCAACAGATTGAACAATAAAATGTTCAACCGAGCCCATACTCTTACAAACCTTCAAACAGACTTTAGTCCCAGATTGGATTATAGATCTCCCAACCAACTTTGGTTCAAGGGTACATCTCTGAACTCCTCTGATATCTGTCGTTGTAATCCTTCAATGTCGTCAGAGAGGTGACGGGTCCCGACGGCCATACATTCAATGGACCGCTATGTCCCTAAACTGGCAATGGACCACCATGTCCCTAAACTGAACAATAGAGCACAAATGCTCTCTTGTTGGATCTAAACGATTCCGTTAAGTTGATCTTAGTCTAAAATTAGACTAACGTATCCTTAACAAACGTTTAAGTTGATCTTAGCCTCAAATATGGCTAACGTATCCTTAAACCAAAATCCAAATCCAAATCTAAGAAAATACGGATTTGGACTAATCCAAGTCCTACGGGCGACCACATAAATTAGTCTCCGTATACAATCCACGGGCAACCACAGACAAAACAAACACCCACGACACGAAGTGACCATCTGGAGAAGGAGAAAGTTGTTACCGCGATACGGTAGCGTAATTAACTGCAGGAGCTTGCGCCTGCAAGGAAGAGCGTCCCCACAATCAAAAACCTCTCGAACGAGGGGGAATCTGACGAAGTCTGCTACATCGGCCGCATCCGTTTAAACCTTCGATACATGGTACCATAAATCAACTTGGTATCTTCGGAGAGGTAGACGGATAAAACCAAATAGAATCTGCCCCAAATCTCAGGCAAGACGTCCCTGTCGTGCCGTCTTTCGGAGGGGAACAGATTCTGGCATGCCCGGTGGGACCTCTTCCTCTTTCCACTCCACACTTCGTGTGTCGTGTTCGCAAACGAATCGCGGTTTACTATGGTTGCCTGTGGATTCGAGGTACTTAGATTTGGTGTCTTGCTCCGTGCAGAAAACAGAAGATCAATGGCTTCAAACTGCACTACCTGCAACTGCAACTCTCACTTCGTCCTTGCTGGAGGAGTGACTTACGGGCCCCAAGCGGCCTCCCTTTTCAAGATGCCAGTGGAGCAGGTAACTCAAGCCACCACTGGACTATTCTTCGGGACCATACTCCTACTCATGAGCTTCAACGCCCCTGTACCGTCATAAGATGCTCCCAAGAAGTCGGTATTCGATCGGCTTGCTACTACTGCGGCCCCTCTCAAAGGGTTGCCCAACTCCAATGGCTCAGTTTTTAACAGACTGGGCCAGAGCTCCAACGGGCCCATGAAGAAGCCTGCAATACCAAAAGGCGTTATCCTGAAGCGGATAGCCATCCCTGCTCCCGTTCCAGGCGAAATCACCAAGGTTGCTTCCTCTACTCAGAAGTCTACTTTTGATAGGTTGGTCGTCCCCATTCAATGGGCGTCGGTCTTTAAAAGGCTGATACCAGCAAATTCTGACCAACACAGGGGTCATGAGGAGGTCACCCCTACGGCTAAACCAACTCCAATCGCGCGACATGCTCGCCGTCGTCACTGGCGCCAGGTAAGGAAGGCTGGGGGCAACTCCCCCTCTGGGCTAACTCCGCCAACTCCGATGGTGGAAATCAATACTGCTGTTCCGACCGGGAATAGCTTTGAACCGCTTAGGAGGGTTCGTAAGAACTCTCCGACTGCCGTGCTGAAAAGATCTCCTCCACCCGTGGAGAATGATACAGAGAAGAAGCTGGAGCAGCCCCCTCAACGGTTGTCCTCTGAAATTTACAAGGTATGGCGTCAAGTCCAAGACTCCGTAATGGATCAACACTATCACCGCCGACAGAAAAAGATGAAGGTTCGGCAGGAGAAGGACTACTCTGTCAAGCTAGAAAAAGCAACAGCTGGCTGGGTGCCTACTGCAACGGCTCCCTCAACGTCAATCACTCAAAAGAAAAGGAGGCCGCAAAAATCCCCTGTGAATATGGCGAACCGTAAAAGCGCTGAGCACAAACGCCCCAAGTCTGGGGGCATAGTGGTGCATACTGTTTATATGGCATCCGGGAAAGAGGATAGCCGCGCTTCTATAGGTCACCGACCGCTAACCCAATCCATGACCAAAGCCCAGGAGCAGCAACAGAAGCTTCAGGAAATGCTGACGCAAATGGCCGCACTCACCGGGCCAAAAGAAAGCCCGGAGGCATCATCAGAGCAGCGTCACGAATAAGAAACCGATGCTGACTTCTTACGCAGAGTCCTCGAAAAGAAGGACAAAGAAGCCGCAGAGCAAGCAGCTAACATAAAACAAATGGCGCTTCTCTTCCAAGACATGGTAGGAATGATGTTACAGCCGGACCCTCCAGCTGAAGACCCTCCGATCATTATTGAAGACGATAAAGAGGAGACATCTAATCCTCCTCCGGCTCATTCAGCAGCCAAGGAGGAAACTATCTCCAAGGCCCCCCCGGATGATTATATTGCTCAGCAGATACGAGTTCATCAGGCGAATGAGGCGGCTGGGCAAATTGCTAGAACCGGACGACCTTACCCGGGCTGGTATGACCAAATCAGTTACCCGCCGGGATATACGATCCCTAAATTCCATGTGTACAAGGGGACAGGGAATCCACATCAGCATGTCGCTCAATTCAGGGCCTTATGCGGCAACACTGGAGGCGATGACAAACTGTTGCTTCGCCAATTCATCGGCAGCTTAGCAGAAACGGCCTTTGAATGGTATTCGGAGCTACCTAACGACTCTGTCAAAACATTTACGGAGATAGAGTTATTGTTTACACAAAGATTTGCAAGCGCCAGCGAGCGCACCCCGATCACCGCATTGATCAATGCCAGGGTAAGGCCAGGCGAAACGTGGGTTCAATACGCAGCACGATGGCGGAATCTGTGGTCGAAATGCGAACAGCGGATCGAAGAAGCACCTGCGGTAGGCATGTTCGTGGGCACTCTTGATCTGCAAGCAACCATCTCGCAATTCATGATGTTCTTCAAGCCAACTACTTTCCAGGTCTTGATCGACAAGTTGGCCCAAATGGATCAGATGGGACATAAACCGTCTCCTCCAAAGCCAGACTCTCAAAATGAGAAAGGAAAAGGGAAAGCGATCGTCGTCGCCAATACTCAACAACAGCCAAGCAACTCAAAGCTGGTTGTTCGCCAAAACAACGTGCGTCCACGCCCATCCCTCGAGGAGAGACTGGGACGTCCTTACTCGTTTCCTCAGAATAAAACAAGGAGACTGTTCGAGCTGGCAGTGTGCAACAGACTCATCAATCTGCCGAGTCCAAAACGTCCGTTGCAGCCAGGTGATGTCAACGATCTTAATTACTGCCCTTACCACCAAGCGGTAAGCCATCCAATCGAAGATTGCTTCGTCTTTAAGAGATGGATCGAAGATCAGTACCAACAAGGCAAGTTCGCATTATTCGAAAACTGGAAGGTGAACCCGCCACAACCTCATGCTCCTAAAAAGGTGGACACGCCGGGGGCATCGTGCTCTTTTGTTGAAGAAGCCCCATGGGAGGTGGCCCTTTCGGCCAAAACCAAAAAGATGCTGAATGATCTCCAGACATGTCCGGCGATCAGGTAGAAGAATCCGCTAGAACCCCAGATCGTAGAAGGGATGCTAAAACCGCACCCAACTCTAAAGATCAGTGGTGATAGTCAAAGCTCGCACACCCAGCCGTCGAAATCTTTGAAAAAGAAGAAGAAATCCAAAAAGCTCGTGAAGCCTGGCGACAAGCGCACGGACCTGCAGAAACAAATCGACGCGCTGGAAGAGTATAACCAGAAGGCGCGAACTCCAATCATGCTCCAAGAATTCCTTGGCCACGTCCTTGAAGACGGAGATGACGGAAAAGAATCGTCAGACGAATCTGAGGATTACATAGCAAGTTGCCATGTGATCTCTCACTCGTCGATAGACAGTGAAGAAACTCCTGACGCAGGGAAACCGGGGGCAAATCCTGAGCCTGAACTTTTAGAACCGTCAGATGAAATGATTGACACATTCCTCAACGAAGCTCTCCTGAAAAGTAAAGCGGATCGGGAACATGAGATGGCCATATTTGAAAAAGCCAAACGCCGACGACTGGATGAAAAGGTCGAGGCGCCCCATCCGGAGCAAAGCATCCCTATCGCCAACAAAAGCAAGCTTAAAGTAAGGAAACGATTCGCTAGGGCCCTGGCAATAGGAATGAAGTTACCCTCTTTCAAAGGAAATTCTCCTGGAGGTATACATCTTGATGAAGCGGATATACATCCTAACTTCTGTTTATACCATCAGAGGATTGCACACCCTACCGAGGAGTGCATAGCCTTTAAAAACTGGTGGCAGGGATATGTTTTCCATCGACAACACGTTCAACGAGTGAAGCGTAAGGATCGTCGGGAATAGAAAAACACGACAGATGAGCGTGAAAGAGCTGCTGGCAACTGTCACATAGCCGACACCAAGGGATCGCAAGTTATCACCTTTGGAAGCAACTCTGACAAAGAAATCGCCCTCAGCCCTCTCTTCAAGGAATCCACCTCCGACACAAAACATGCGAAGATTTGCGACAAAATCTAGCTGCGTAATCGTGCGTTGGATAATGACCGAAACGCCGTTAAACTACTACCAACCCGCGGCATCCCCAGGCTGACGTGGTGTAAAAAAAACAAAAAAAAACAAAAAAAGGGGTACGTCCACAAGCGAGATGGGCACGGATGAAAACCCGAAAGGGCTCCGTGAGTAAAAACAGCAGGGCTACCGTCGAGTGCTTGTGAAAACCCGAAAGGGCGCGACCTCTTTATATAAAAAGAATAATAAAAAAAAGAGAATAAAAAAAACGGTATGTCCATAAGCAAAATGGGCACGGATGAAAACCCAAAAGGGCTCCGTGAGTAAAAACAGCAGGGATACCGGCGAGTGTTTGTGAAAACCCGAAAGGGCGCAACCTCGTTAAAAGACACTTACAGGGTCCTCTCGACTTTGTAAGGAGAAACCACCCGCGTGAGATCCTTACGACTCACAAGGGAGCAACACACTTAGGGATCCTCATGATTCCTAAGGAGAAATTACACTTGCGAGATCCTCATGACTTGTAAGGAGAACTCTCTTATGGGACCCTCACGGCTCATAAGATTTGAAAGTCTTAAGTTACAGAGACCTGAACCTGTTCTTAAGCAACCCCCACAACCTCCGATACTGCCCTACAAGTGGCTCAATACTCACCCTTGTATACAATCCACGGGCACGAATAAACATTTCCCTAACCAAGTCCCACCCGTGACTAGGGATGTGTCCATATGGTGAACAACCCTTGTAAGTCCTCTCGACTTATAAGGAGAAAGCACTCTTGTAGGATCCTTACGACTTATAAGAGAACATACACTTAGGAATCCCCACGATTCCTAAGGAGAAAACACACCTACGAGATCCTCACGACTTGTAGGGAGAAATACCTTTGTGAGACCCTTACGGCTCATGAAGTCAAAAGCCTTAGTCGACAGAATCCTAACCCTGTTTACTAAGCCACCTTTGTTCAACATCGACAAAGGCAAATGATGATTCGCTCCTGGCAATATCCCAGTTGTAGCGATACTGATGCCTAAACCGGTATCAAATTCCAAGTCCTTTAATGGCAAATGATGATTCGCTCCGTGCAATATTCCAGTTGTAACGATACTGATGCTGAGATTGGCACCAGATTCCAAGTTCCACACTCGCGATAAAAAAATCAGCGAGCTAAAAATGCATATGAAATAGCCGAAATGATGGGGCAACTTGAAAACAAAATCAGCAAGTAAAAATGTATGCATGCAAAATAGCTGAAATGATTGGGCAACCCGCAATAAAAAGCAGCGAGTAAAAAATAAAAAAAATATAGCCGAAATGATTGGGCAACTCGCAATAAAAAGCAGCGAGTAAAAATAAAAAATAGCCGAAATGATGGGGCACCGCGAAAAAATAGCCGAAATGATTGGGCAATCGCAACTTTCGCGATATAAAAGCTGAAATGATAGAGCATTGCGGAAAGAAATAAAATAAAAAATATATATATATAATGAAATTTATGCCCTACAGGCGATATCACAGCAATCCCTGTATACAATCAGGGGCACAAACAAAGAAGGAAACACATCTTCCCTCTCCATGCTCCATCAGAAAACGGAGCCAAGTCCTGACGGCAACTCATATAAAGCCTGAAAGACAATCGGAGATCATCTCACCCCAGCATGGTGTGATCACCACTTCGACGTTCGTATCTACACAACAGACGAAATGTCACTACAATGGCGTTCCTTCGCAAGTCCAGCAGGATTCGGACATGCCAGCAAACGAAGCAAAGGCCAAATTCCTAGCTTCAGGGTCTTGACGACAACTCATATAAAGCCTGAAATACAATCGGAAATCATCTCACCGCAACATGAAGTGATCACCACTTTGACGTTCGTCTCTACACAACAGACGAAATGTCACTACAACGGCGTTCCTTCGCAAGTCCAGCAGGATTCGGACACGCCAGCAAACGAAGCGAATGCCAAATTCCTAGCTTCAGGGTCTTGACAGCAACTCATACAAAGCCTGAAAGACAATCGGAGATCATCTCACTGTAAGTCCATGCTACCTCTCCCGGTACTTACGGGCTTGCGGAATTTGATGAAAAACAATTTTCTAGAGGCGGTAACATAGACTCAAAACGGATCTTTGTTAAACTATCTACCTAACAACCTAACTACGAGTTGTTAACTACTCGGTTAGGGGGTTATACCTTTCTTTCTTGAACTCCTTCGTCTTCATCTCTTGATAGTGTACGGATCGGCTTCACCCCGTCGTCTCCTTGCGCCGAAGATCGATCCACCCGAAAGCTTCTACCTTTGGCTTCTTCTTCGAACTTTGAAGAAACTAGTTCACTTGGTTTGCTAAACCTTATGAACTAGAGTGAGTAGAGGAGAGTGTGATGGGATTTTCTCTATGGTTCTTACTTCTCAACACATGAGACAAGTGAACCATAGACAAGAGAGAGAGCAAGAGGAAGAGGGTGAGAGCAAGAGAATGAGAGAGCTCAAAACCAAGAGAGAGAAAGGCAATGAAAGAATGAGCCTCTCTTTTGTCATACACCCTCTCATAATCCAAAAGCATCATGAGCCATAATGTTAATCAAGTATTATGTGATGGTTCTCATTTCACAAAAGGCAATATCATTTCATGCACTCATTTTGCAAACTACAACAAGCAAGCAAAAGTCTTTGCATGAAAATGACAACCATTGTGATGATGATGGTCAACTAGTCCAACCTAGTCAACCGGTCAACTAAGTCAACAAGTCAACAAAGTCAACCCCTCAACAACCATGTCACTATAATACTTAATTAATATTATTGCTAATTATATATATATCTTATTCTCATTAGGGTTAAGCAAAAGTCAATGGTCAACGGTCAACTGTCAACAGTCAACAGTCAACAAACCCCAATGAGAATACTCTGCCTCCGTCTCTCTGTCAACTGTACATACACACCCGCATCCGCGTTCCGAGGAAAACGAATACATACGAGATAAAATCAATCCCAAAACGAACACTAGGATCTGGCTTAAACCAAAGCCAGCTAGTGTTAACTGTCTGGACACTAAACGTGCACAAGGGCACGGATGTGACCGAACCCTGTCGCAAAACCATGCGACCTCTACTCTTTTGCCTAAAGGCGAATAGCTTTCTGTATGGGACTCTAAAGACTCGACACTACGCTGGCAGTGGGTTTAACCACAGACCGCAAGCGGCACTAGCTGTGCGTAACGGTCCCCAGGTAGATGCCGACAAGAAGACTGACGAGGTGAAACCCATCTGAACTCCTACTGAGCCTGAATGTGACAGTCTCCGTACAGTCCGGTCTGTTCGTCTGATACATCGCATGGCGGACCTAGGGGGCGGTAAACGTCAGTCCCCTAATAGCGGTACAAGTCGTGCCGGAGTGAAGCCCAAAACACCCTGAGATAATACTGGAAGCCTACCAGTATATCTCGCTTGCCCTGGCCAGGGACTACTCGTGTAATGGCTCTCCTAGACACAGCGCGATGTCAACCCCCAATACCGGGAGAGACGAATCCTGTCTAACCGTCACTGCCTCTAAGTGCTTCGGGACTGCACCCAACTACTACCTGTTTGCACGACTCCTTTGAGCCGTGGTAGGGTAGTAATCAAAGTACAGTGGGAACACACTCGAGGCGAAGTGACAGTGTCAAGTCAGCGGACTAAGCTGTACTCATGTCACCTGGGAACTGATAACTGACGATAGGTATAATACCAACCAGTCAGTTCCCGACGAGTCCTGTCCAGTGTACTCGTAACCTAACGAGCACCCGCATACTATCTCAAGTACGACGTACTGACGGCTGTGGGACAAACCGTCTCCCCTACTGGGATGAGAAGCGCATACGCTAGTCTACTCCGGAGTATCGATGCCCTGTCTCGATAGTCCTGCGACTAGGGACCTGTATAAGGATATGCTTATGGATTACCCAGCCCCCACGAGTGTGACTGCCATCACAACGCTGGTAATCAAGCAAAGATTCTAAGGGCTCCACTAAAGCGTATAGGTGATATAATAAAATAAACACTTGTACACATTTAAAGTAGAAACAAACCAAGTAGCATACTACCATTTTGAGCAAGATTGTTTATACAACTGTGAATATCCCAAGCTTCCATTAAGTAATATACATACTAGTATGATACAGTAATGGCCTCTAGGGCATATACACCAACAATCTCCCACTTGCACTAAGGCCATGTGCTGGCGTATCGAAGACCTATCATCTCGATCAGCCGCTCGAACTGAGTCTGGGGTAAGGCCTTCGTGAGTGGATCAGCAGTGTTATCTTCCGTATTTACTCTCTTCATCTCGATCTCCCAGCGATCAACGATCTCCCTGATCAGGTGGTGCCGCCTCAAAATATGCCTGGACTTCTGATGGGACCTGGGTTCCTTCGCTAAAGCTATAGCGCCGTTGTTGTCACAATACAGCGGTATTGGATCAACACTGGTAGGAACCACCTGAAGTTCCGTGAGGAACTTCTTCATCCAGACAGCTTCCTTTGCGGCATCGCAAGCAGCTATGTACTCCGCTTCCATAGTTGAGTCAGCAACGGTTTCCTGCTTGGAACTCTTCTAGCAAACCGCCCCTCCATTGAGGGTAAAGACATAACCCGACATGGACTTGGAGTCATCCTTGTCACTCTGGAAGCTGGAGTCAGCAAAGGACTCAATCTGGAGGTCTTTTCCGCCATACACCAAGAACATCTCCTTAGTCCTTCTCAGGTACTTGAGAATGTTCTTTACTGCTATCCAGTGTTTCTCCCCTGGGTTCGACTGATACCGGCTTACAACGCTCAATGCGTATGCTACATCTGGTGTGGTACACAACATCGCATACATAATAGAGCCTACCGCAGATGCGTAGGGTATTGATGACATGCGAGCCCTTTCCAAATCAGTCTTGGGAGACATCTCTTTGGAGAGAGTGATTCCGTGACAAGCCGGTAGATTACCGCGCTTGGAATCTTCCATACTGAATCGTTTCAGTATGGTGTCGATATACCTTGACTGTGAAAGTCCCAACATCCTCTTAGATCTATCACGATAGATCTGGATCCCCAGAATGTAGTTGGCATCGCCCAGGTCCTTCATGGAGAACCTCTGCGACAAGAATCCTTTGACTGACTGTAGCATAGGAATATCATTTCCTATTAGGAGAATGTCATCGACGTACAAGACGAGGAATAAGACATTTCTCCCTACAATCTTACTGTAAATGCATGATTCATCTGGGTTTTTGACAAAGTCGAATTCTTTGACAGTATCATCAAAGCAGATGTTCCAACTCTGTGATGCCTGCTTGAGTCCATAGATGGACTTGAGCAACTTGCACACTTTACCGCTGCTCCCACTCTGAGTGAATCCCTCTGGCTGATCTATATAGACGCACTCTTCCAAATTTCCATTTAGAAAAGCCGTCTTTACGTACATCTGCCAGATTTCATAATCGTGGAAGGCAGCAATGGCAAGAAGGATCCGAATGGATTTGAGCATGGATACCGGAGAAAAGGTCTCGTCATAGTCCAAACCAGGTCTTTGACAAAAACCCTTTGCAACGAGCCTAGCTTTATAGGTTTCAACCTGCCCATCTACACCAATCTTCTTTCTGACGATCCATTTGCAGCCTACGGGTTTTACCCCTTCTGGAGCAAAGTCCAAAGTCCAAACTTTGTTGGTGTACATGGACTCCATCTCGGTCCGCATTGCATCCAGCCATTTTACCGAGTCACCGCTCTGAATGGCTTGCTGGAAGCTAGTAGGCTCACCATAATCCATAGTGCAATCCTCTTTATCCCCGTCTATGAGAAAACCGTAGTATCTCTCGGGCGGATGAGACTGCCTACTACTCCTGCGGAGTGGCGCAGGAATGTCCGGTTCTCCTGAAACTACTGGCTCTTCTAAGCTTTCAGTAATAGCTTATGGTTCTGGAATTTCTTCCAGTTCTATTGCGCTCCCACTTATTCCTTTTTCTAAAAACTGATGTTCCAGAAAGTAGGCATGACGAGAAACAAAAACCTTTTGTTCCTCTGCGTAATAGAAAAAATACCCCCTGGAGTTCTTTGGGTATCCCATAAACTTACACAGTACTGAGCGTGCCTCGAGTTTGTCCGCATGCTGCTTTTTAACAAAAGCTGGACATCCCCATGTCTTTAGGTACTTAAGACAGGGTTTCTGCCCACTCCACATCTGATATGGGGTGGTAGGCACAGTCTTGGTTGGAGCCTTGTTCAAGAGATATGCAGCTGTTTCTAGTGCATAACCCCAGAAAGATCGCGGTAACTCAGCCTTACTCATCATGGAACGAACCATATCCAATAGGGTTCGATTCCTCCTTTCCGATACACCGTTGTGTTGTGGTGTGTATGGAGGAGTAAGCTGAGAGAGAATTCCATTCTCTTTTAAGTAGTCCAGAAACTCGGCACTCAAGTATTCTCCACCTCGATCAGATCTCAGTGTCTTAATACTTTTGCCTGTTTGTTTTTCTACTTCATTCTTGTATTCCCGAAATTTCTCAAAGGCCTCGGATTTGTGCTTCATTAAGAAGACATGTCCATACCTAGAGAAATCATTTGTGAAAGTAATGAAGTATGAATAACCGCTTCGCGCATGTGTAGACATTGGACCACACACATCACTGTGTATGAGTCCCAAGAGCTCGCTCGCTCTTACTCCGTGTCCAGTGAACGGAGTCTTTGTCATCTTTCCCATGAGACAAGATTCACAAGTGGCATAAGACTGGTACTCGAACGGATCCAAGTATCCTTCTTTATGTAACTTTGTTAACCGTGTCTCATTGATGTGACCCAGTTTACAATGCCATAAGAAAGCCTGATTTAATTCCGGAGACTTTCTTTTAAGTGTGTTCTGGACACTGAATATCTGAGCTTGATTCAATACGTATATACCGTTATTTAATGTACCTGACCCAATCAGAACTTGATTTAGGTGGATGTTTACTACATCGCTTACAAAAGTAAAATCATATCCTTCCTTAGAAAGTAAGGATACAGATATGATATTACAAGTCGCACCTGGTACATACAAACAGTCACGCAGAATCAATATCTGCCCAGTTGTCAGTCCAAGGTGATATTCCCCTACGGATACAGCATCCATGCTCATTCCTGTCACGCCCCGCTTCCCAAAATACGGAATACGAGGGGTAGACAAGGCCAGCCATGCTCCTACGGTCAAGGAAAAGTCCTGACGTAGTCACACTTCGGCTTCTAGTTTCTCATGGTAAACAGTATATATTGCACAGGTAATGAGAAATGCAGTAACTGAAGGAAACAATATAAAGACTGACCTGAAGTGGAACAAATGAAGGCAACGCGGGAGGGCAAGTAAAGAAGTCTGTGATGCACGTCTAGTTCTGGTCCAGGCTAAATCTTCTCCTCACACTGAGCATGCATACTCAGGTCGTCAGAGCGACACAATAGCAATATAATGTATATAATCAAGTAACAGTTCTAACAGTGGTAATAGATATGAATAACAGTAAATCAATGACAGCATGAAAATAAATGAGCAGGGATCAATGCAGCGGAACAGTAAAGCGGTATAACGATATGTCACGTATATCAACACAGTATACAAGGAATGTAAATGACAGTAACCCTATCAGTATCTAAGTCTCACTGCACAGGTCAATAAGCCTATCGTCAGTCCAAGTGTGAGAGTCAACCACAGGTCAATAAGCCTATCGTCAGTCCAAGTGTGAGAGTCAACCACTCGCGAGTGTCCTCCACCCAAGGGTAGAACCCAAGGGCAAGGGACCACGGGCCCAACATGTAACGAATGTATCACGGTGTCTATAGCACATACCCTGTAAATCTCCATATAACTCCCTAAATATATAAGCCGGCATGGGACTCCCGAGATTCTGTTGAACTCACACTTAGACTACCCCACACCCCGTGGTCTACATCAACCGCTAACCATCACCCTAAATATTAATCGATCCGTGACAAGTCTGCGCGAGAACTGGAGGCAGGACCTCCATCAAGCACGTCCCGACCAATACCTAAGATAAATGGCAGTGTCGGATGCCTTATCTGTGACATCCGTGCAAGTGCTTCCATAAGTGTCCCATACCACTTATAGTCACACGTACACGCATCCCACAGACGTCGACAATGCAATAGAATAAAAGGGACACTGATTGTGCACAAGTACATATCACTTTCACTTAATCACGGATACACGAATACTGACGTACTTGCCACAATCACCACTAAAATCTAACATTGGGTAAATGCACGATGTCACTAGGTTATCACTATAATGATATAAGTATGATATGATGCATGAACAGTATAAGAAGCACAACTAAGGTATCATAAAACAACAGTCTATCACTTGCACGATTTATCATGAAACATACGTATATAATATGGCGAAATGACAAACAGGTAGTAATTAGTATGTTCAGTTGTCCATCCATAGAATTTAGTTTCAAGTCAATCGGGTTCCAGGATCATAAGTTATAACCATTTCATTTTAAGCGCTCGCGGCTGGAAATCCAATTTCAGAATCAAGAGTCCGTTTCGCAACGCATTTTAATCCCAGTGGGGATCAGATTTTAGCGACGCTACAGTTGGATGAATTCTAGGGTTTTCAGTAAGGTTGTCAACGCAACAAACGGGTCTTCAATCGCGTCTGTACGTTAGGAGTTATAATCTGTTTAATATCAACATGTCAAATCTGATCCTACTGGGACTGTTATGTGTCCCGATCTTCTAAATTACAGATTAAATAGTAAATGTTAACGAAACAGGATGAAACTAATTGTGTTGTCTAGCTAACAGAGTTACCTACAATAAGCAGTGGAGTTCCGCAACCTACGAGTTAAGGAAATCCTATGGTATCCATTACGGAACAGCAAACACGACTGAAGTCGCTCTGGACTGCAGTCCAGAGTCGCACTCCGATCCGAATTTCGTCACAGTTTAAATACAGAATTGTCTGGAAAATAGTATAGGGTTAAAGTTCGTCGAGTTAGCTTCGATTTGAGCCCTCGAACGCACCATTCTAATATGTATATGATTTATGATGAATTTAACTATTTTCAGGTACAGTAGAATTCCAGTTTTTGCGGTTAAATTTGGAGATAGCCGTTTTAATCTTTAACAGTCGTATTTTCTAATGAAATTTGCACACATTAACCATCTCTACAAGAGCCAAAGTAATTTATCCAGTTCCGTCAAATTTGATAATGTTTTCCTAAGGGAACAAGCATCGAGCAGTTTGTGGCAATATTTATCTAAGCTTGCAACTTTAATAATCTATGCATTTAACAATTATAACTTAAGTAAAATAGCATGTAAGCAAGTAAAAACTTGCCTGGATGCGTCTTGGCGATGCACGGCAGTGGTAACGGCGTGAACGCGCGATGAGTGACGCGTGCAAGGTTCGCGGTCTTGGCTCGTGCTCGGGCTCTCGGATTCGACAGTTCAGTGGGTGTGACGGCGATGATTGCGATGAAAACGTCGACGACAGCGACAGCACGGGGCAGCGACGGCAAGGCAGCAGGGTGCTTGATTTGAGAGGTGGTGCTCGACCAAGAGGGGTGGCTGGTGACACGGCACGGCAATGGAGTGCTCCAAGGTGAGGGTGGCAGTGAGGGAAGATGATTTATTAGTGTAGGTATATTTGTATATATGGAGAGAGAGAGAGAGAGAGCATGTGCACAGAGGGAGAAAGGGAGTGAGAACTGTGAGTTGGAGAGAGGGAGTTAGAGAAATGAGGGGGAGAGAGGTTAAGCAGAGAGAGAGACAAAGTGAGAGAGAGAGAAATCAATGAGAGAAAGAAGCAGGAGGAGGGAGAGATTTGAGATCGAGAGAGGGAGACAGAGAGAGATGAGATGCAAGGAGAAAGAGAGAGAGAGAGAGAGAGAAGATTTGCAGAGAGAAAGAGAGGGAGATACAGTGAGTGTGTGAGAGAGAGAGAGAGATCACAGAGTGAGAGAGAGAGACAGAGATCACAGAGTGAGAGAGAGACAGTGAGAGAGAGGGGAAGGCAGAGAGACATGGAGAGAGAGATGAGTGAGAAAGAGAGAGCTGTGGGAGAGGTGATGACGACGACGACGTCGACGATGATAAAGAGGTCGACGACGTGGTGCAGGGGTGTGACGACGGCGACGGTGCAGGGGAGTCGAGCTCGGGAAATGGTGCAGGCGAGGCGCTCGGGGCAGTGAAGGAAGGGAGGAGGAGGAGCGAGAAGAGAGAGCGAGTGGGTGAACGATGGTGGTGGAGGGCTGTCGTGGCGGTGGTGATGGAGGGAGGTGGCCGGAGTTTTCTCGCGAGAGAGAGAGGGGAGGTTTTAGATTGAGAGGGAGAGGGGAGTATGCAGAGAAAGAGACGTGGGGAGAGAAATGAGACGAGGCGAGCATCGTGGGGTAACTGTTGCGACGTGGGCGCAGGCGGAGGAGGCGGCGCGAGAAGCACGCTCGCGAGCGGGAGTTACGGCATAGAGCCGTTGGGAATTGAAGAAGAGGAACAGTGGTTGGCGGGTCGGGTAGGGGAGCGTGGGCGCGAGACTGAGGGCTGAAGAGGGAAAGGGCTGAAGCGGGCCTGGGCCTGTAGGAAAGTAAATTAAAAAGGGAAAATGAAAGGCACGGGCCGGGCTAAAAGAAAATAAAGAAAGAAAAGGGGATGGGCTGCAGCAAAATATAAAAGAATTAAGGAATTGGGATAAGTGGCTGGGCCGGCTTGGAAATAATTAGAGAAATCAAAAGGGAAATTTGAAGAGAGCAGAGGGTGGGCTGAGGAATATATATATGGAAAATTTAAGAGAAAAGAAAGAATGGGCCAGTAATTAAAATGGGGTTTAATTTATGGTAAAAAAATATTGAATGGCTTGGGTTAGGATTAATGGGAATAAATATAGGGAGTGGGTTTTATCAAACTAATTAAGTAACAAAATTTGGTTTTTTAAAAAAAGAAAATTTGGATTTAGGCGTATAAAAAGAACCGGGTCTTACATCATACCACCCTTACAAAAATTTCGTCCTCGAAATTTAAAAGAAACAACTAGCTGTAAATAATAATCGAAGGATTATCAAATCGAAAACTAATACGTGTTGACTACTTAAAACGGGTAGATAAAGTCTTGAAGATACATACATGTATATAAGAACCTCTTACGAAAGATAGGCCAAAAAGGTATAATGCAGGAACACTATAAGGGCAACTACCAATATACGGGAACCTGGGTAGCAATTAACGAATAACAATCACAGTGTGCTCGATAAAAGTCGAGACTCAAATATGTGCACTTCTATGTTTATCAAAAATAAGCAGAAAAATAATCGTAAGGTTCAACTATTTATAATAGTAATCATAGGCACAAATCTCAAAATAAATTAATAATAATAAAGCAGTGAAAATTAGTCGGTGGTTTAACACATTTTAGAAAAATGTATCGATAAAACAGGTTTAAAATAATGTAGGAAAATTATATAGTGAAAATAAGAAACATGGAACAAAATATGCGCGGTTTAAGGTTGCGCTACTAAAAGAATAATAATAATGCCCTAAAAATACGTAAAACGGGGTAATCAATAACACGTACTTTTGACAAAGGCAAAATACTAAAACTACATTTTAAAATAATTGTGCCCCTAAATATAGTTAGGGTAACACGGAAAAGCATAAGTGTGTCCAAGCTTAGGTAGGGTAGAGATTACAATGGAATGTGGCTGATACAAAAGGTCGAAGGATGACGGCTTTAGGCTGAAGATCAAGGAAATTGGGATCGGGTCAACAAAAAAGTAAAGGTGAGCCACAAAAGGCTACAAGGGAAACAGTATGGGGAGGATAACTCTCGGTACGTCGTATGAATCAAGAATTTGAAGGGTTAGCTAACTCAAGGGTTTCACTATGAATTCTTCTCCCAGAAGGATCTCAATCGAGGCACAGACAAAAGATGCATGGCGGCTCATTCCAAGGATCAGGGTGCGGTACTTTCGAGGGTGAAAACTATACAATGAGTAGATAGGGACAGTCAGGGATCTCAGTAGAAAAATAAATAGATATGGGTAATAAAAAAGTATCAAACGAACCAATAATCAAAAGGTTTACGAATACAGAAGATTCATTTCATTCAAGAAAATTTGAAACAAGGCATTCCCAAAGGCGAAAAGTGGCCCTAACTATACACATTTTATTTGGCCAGAAGACATCATCAAAAGAAATTCCGTCAGTCGCGGTTGTGGAGATTCAGTAGGTTGCGATAGGCTCGCGCACTCAGGTAGGGGCGTCCATTTCCATATCGCCTCGCGGGCATCGCCATTGGAAGTTCTTCCACAGCAGGGTCTTGATCTTCTGGTCTTTCTTCCTCGGATGGAGCTTCTTCATCGAGGTCCGATTCCATGTGATTCTCTTCTTCTGGATTTTCTTCCACGGGATCCTCCTCCACTGGATTTTCTTCTATTGAATCTTCCTCGGGATCTTCCTCTATCGGGTCTTCTTCTATAGGGTTCTCTTCAAGATCTTCTTCTTCTTCGTCGGAATCAGCTATCACGTTAAACTCTGGGGCGGCCACTCCTTCGTCCTCTGAATCGTTGTTTCCGAAGTTGACTTGGGGACCGTTGATCTCGTCGTCAGAACTCATCAGCGCGTGGTCTAAGGAAACGCAAGACTTTGCATCCTCATCTAGATGCGGCGCTGCTCCAGGATGAGCCATAGCCTGAAAGAAAGAATCATGATTAGGCAGTGGAATACATCAAGAAGAATAGCTAAGTGTACGAAGCATAGAAAGATATGCGGTGGCAGGAAACTGAAAAATCAAGATTAAAATATTTTGCTAATGAACAGTAAAAACAAGGGAAATGACAAGAGAATGATACATATTTTATGATTCAAGTTTTATTGCATTCAATCAAGAGTTCAGCGGATACAAGATTTCAACTGAAAGAAATATTCATGAGAAGATGACCACATTATTATTGAAATTGGAAAATCATAAAATTCTTCTTCGATTGCCAGAACGCTGCATCATCGTTACGCTAGTTGAATTCTGAGTTAGATCCGCCTTATGGTCGAAGTTCAAACTACGCGATGATCCTCACTTGGTAGAAGTGGGGAGTGTGGACGAGTTTCCTCCTCGCAGTTCTTTCCTTTCTGGACAGCCGTTGATGAGATGTTTGTTGGAACCGCATATCAGACATTTCCCTTGGGCACGGCGGCAATCCTTCTGAAGGTGTCCTGGCCTCTTACAATATCCACAGCAAGGGTTCTTCTGATGCTTCTGTTGACGCTTCATCTTCTTCTCCTTTCCTCGTCCAATATGAATTCCTTTATGATTGGAGACTCCCGCTGAGGTCTGACTCACCTGTCTTCTCAGCCCTTCAGCTAATAGGTCGTTTGTTCGCTCCTGGGCTTCCTTTAAACCTTGCAGTACACTCAGAATCTCAATGGTCTGATTCTGGGGAGCGGATATAGACGAAGAGTCGTTGTAAGACATGATCCTGAAACAATGATTTTGAGAATGATATAAGCCACAAGCTGAACGAATCAAAATGTAATATGGATAGGACAAAGATTCAAGAATATCAGAGGTGATGAATTTATTACAAGTGGAGAATCAACTATATGATTTTAAGTCACTGAAACAGAGTGTGGTAGTGTAATCGTGACGTAGTTCACCATTACCACCACGAAACTTTACCAAGTCACCTGAAACCCTAGCGAATGGATAGCTGAACACACGATGTGAATATGGATCAAGAATATCAAGTTTACAATCTAGACTGAGACATGTCTTAGATTGTCAAGCTCTACACGGAAAACTGCAATCCCAATCGACGCAAAACCTGGCTCTGATACCAACTAAACCATGTCACGCCCCGCTTCCCAAAATACGGAATACGAGGGGTAGACAAGGCCAGCCATGCTCCTACGGTCAAGGAAAAGTCCTGACGTAGTCACACTTCGGCTTCTAGTTTCTCATGGTAAACAGTATATATTGCACAGGTAATGAGAAATGCAGTAACTGAAGGAAACAATATAAAGACTGACCTGAAGTGGAACAAATGAAGGCAACGCGGGAGGGCAAGTAAAGAAGTCTGTGATGCACGTCTAGTTCTGGTCCAGGCTAAATCTTCTCCTCACACTGAGCATGCATACTCAGGTTGTCAGAGCGACACAATAGCAATATAATGTATATAATCAAGTAACAGTTCTAACAGTGGTAATAGATATGAATAACAGTAAATCAATGACAGCATGAAAATAAATGAGCAGGGATCAATGCAGCGGAACAGTAAAGCGGTATAACGATATGTCACGTATATCAACACAGTATACAAGGAATGTAAATGACAGTAACCCTATCAGTCTCTAAGTCTCACTGCACAGGTCAATAAGCCTATCGTCAGTCCAAGTGTGAGAGTCAACCACAGGTCAATAAGCCTATCGTCAGTCCAAGTGTGAGAGTCAACCACTCGCGAGTGTCCTCCACCCAAGGGTAGAACCCAAGGGCAAGGGACCACGGGCCCAACATGTAACGAATGTATCACGGTGTCTATAGCACATACCCTGTAAATCTCCATATAACTCCCTAAATATATAAGCCGGCATGGGACTCCCGAGATTCTGTTGAACTCACACTTAGACTACCCCACACCCCGTGGTCTACATCAACCGCTAACCATCACCCTAAATATTAATCGATCCGTGACAAGTCTGCGCGAGAACTGGAGGCAGGACCTCCATCAAGCACGTCCCGACCAATACCTAAGATAAATGGCAGTGTCGGATGCCTTATCTGTGACATCCGTGTAAGTGCTTCCATAAGTGTCCCATACCACTTATAGTCACACGTACACGCATCCCACAGACGTCGACAATGCAATAGAATAAAAGGGACACTGATTGTGCACAAGTACGTATCACTTTCACTTAATCACGGATACACGAATACTGACGTACTTGCCACAATCACCACTAAAATCTAACATTGGGTAAATGCACGATGTCACTAGGTTATCACTATAATGATATAAGTATGATATGATGCATGAACAGTATAAGAAGCACAACTAAGGTATCATAAAACAACAGTCTATCACTTGCACGATTTATCATGAAACATACGTATATAATATGGCGAAATGACAAACAGGTAGTAATTAGTATGTTCAGTTGTCCATCCATAGAATTTAGTTTCAAGTCAATCGGGTTCCAGGATCATAAGTTATAACCATTTCATTTTAAGCGCTCGCGGCTGGAAATCCAATTTCAGAATCAAGAGTCCGTTTCGCAACGCATTTTAATCCCAGTGGGGATCAGATTTTAGCGACGCTATAGTTGGATGAATTCTAGGGTTTTCAGTAAGGTTGTCAACGCAACAAACGGATCTTCAATCGCGTCTGTACGTTAGGAGTTATAATCTGTTTAATATCAACATGTCAAATCTGATCCTACTGGGACTGTTATGTGTCCCGATCTTCTAAATTACAGATTAAATAGTAAATGTTAACGAAACAGGATGAAACTAATTGTGTTGTCTAGCTAACAGAGTTACCTACAATAAGCAGCGGAGTTCCGCAACCTACGAGTTAAGGAAATCCTATGGTATCCATTACGGAACAGCAAACACGACTGAAGTCGCTCTGGACTGCAGTCCAGAGTCGCACTCCGATCCGAATTTCGTCACAGTTTAAATACAGAATTGTCTGGAAACTAGTATAGGGTTAAAGTTCGTCGAGTTAGCTTCGATTTGAGCCCTCGAACGCACCATTCTAATATGTATATGATTTATGATGAATTTAACTATTTTCAGGTACAGTAGAATTCCAGTTTTTGCGGTTAAATTTGGAGATAGCCGTTTTAATCTTTAACAGTCGTATTTTCTAATGAAATTTGCACACATTAACCATCTCTACAAGAGCCAAAGTAATTTATCCAGTTCCATCAAATTTGATAATGTTTTCCTAAGGGAACAAGCATCGAGCAGTTTGTGGCAATATTTATCTAAGCTTGCAACTTTAATAATCTATGCATTTAACAATTATAACTTAAGTAAAATAGCATGTAAGCAAGTAAAAACTTGCCTGGATGCGTCTTGGCGATGCACGGCAGTGGTAACGGCGTGAACGCGCGATGAGTGACGCGTGCAAGGTTCGCGGTCTTGGCTCGTGCTCGGGCTCTCGGATTCGACAGTTCAGTGGGTGTGACGGCGATGATTGCGATGAAAACGTCGACGACAGCGACAGCACGGGGCAGCGACGGCAAGGCAGCAGGGTGCTTGATTTGAGAGGTGGTGCTCGACCAAGAGGGGTGGCTGGTGACACGGCACGGCAATGGAGTGCTCCAAGGTGAGGGTGGCGGTGAGGGTGGCAGTGAGAGAGAGAGAGAAGATGATTTATTAGTATAGGTATATTTGTATATATGGAGAGAGAGAGAGAGAGAGCATGTGCACAGAGGGAGATAGGGAGTGAGAACTGTGAGTTGGAGAGAGAGAGTTAGAGAAATGAGGGGGAGAGAGGTTAGGCAGAGAGAGAGACAAAGTGAGAGAGAGAGAAATCAATGAGAGAAAGAAGCAGGAGGAGGGAGAGATTTGAGATCGAGAGAGGGAGACAGAGAGAGATGAGATGCAAGGAGAAAGAGAGAGAGAGAGAAAGAAGATTTGCAGAGAGAAAGAGAGGGAGATACAGTGAGTGTGTGAGAGAGAGAGAGAGATCACAGAGTGAGAGAGAGACAGTGAGAGAGAGGGGAAGGCAGAGAGACATGGAGAGAGAGATGAGTGAGAAAGAGAGAGCTGTGGGAGAGGTGATGACGACGACGACGTCGACGATGATAAAGAGGTCGACGACGTGGTGCAGGGGTGTGACGACGGCGACGGTGCAGGGGAGTCGAGCTCGGGAAATGGTGCAGGCGAGGCGCTCGGGGCAGTGAAGGAAGGGAGGAGGAGGAGCGAGAAGAGAGAGCGAGTGGGTGAACGATGGTGGTGGAAGGCTGTCGTGGCGGTGGTGATGGAGGGAGGTGGCCGGAGTTTTCTCGCGAGAGAGAGAGGGGAGGTTTTAGATTGAGAGGGAGAGGGGAGTATGCAGAGAAAGAGACGTGGGGAGAGAAATGAGACGAGGCGAGCATCGTGGGGTAACTGTTGCGACGTGGGCGCAGGCGGAGGAGGCGGCGCGAGAAGCGCGCTCGCGAGCGGGAGTTACGGCATAGAGCCGTTGGGAATTGAAGAAGAGGAACAGTGGTTGGCGGGTCGGGTAGGGGAGCGTGGGCGCGAGACTGAGGGCTGAAGAGGGAAAGGGCTGAAGCGGGCCTGGGCCTGTAGGAAAGTAAATTAAAAAGGGAAAATGAAAGGCACGGGCCGGGCTAAAAGAAAATAAAGAAAGAAAAGGGGATGGGCTGCAGCAAAATATAAAAGAATTAAGGAATTGGGATAAGTGGCTGGGCCGGCTTGGAAATAATTAGAGAAATCAAAAGGGAAATTTGAAGAGAGCAGAGGGTGGGCTGAGGAATATATATATGGAAAATTTAAGAGAAAAGAAAGAATGGGCCAGTAATTAAAATGGGGTTTAATTTATGGTAAAAAAATATTGAATGGCTTGGGTTAGGATTAATGGGAATAAATATAGGGAGTGGGTTTTATCAAACTAATTAAGTAACAAAATTTGGTTTTTTAAAAAAAGAAAATATGGATTTTAGGCGTATAAAAAGAACCGGGTCTTAGCAACCCTGAGAGTCATATCACCTTTCCTGATAACCCTACGGTTTCTCAGAGCCTGTAACGAATTACAGATATGAGATCCTGATCCGGTATCCAATACCCAGGAAGTAGGGTTAACTGACATACAGTTCTCAATTACAAACACACTTGAAGCCGAAGCCACAACATGCTTCGAATTCTGGCTACTGGCTTTGCAAGCCCTGCAATCCTTCTGCCAATGTTCATTCCCGTTACAATAGGAACGTCCCTCTTTAACTATATCCAGTCCCAAAACTTTTGCCCTTCCTTTTCCTTCTTTTTCCCTGGTTTCCTTCAGGGTATAAGCAGAGGGCAGAGACTGTAGAATCAAGTCAGTACTTGACTTGTTCTTCAACGTGGTCTTCAGGTCCGTGAGCTCATAAGAGCTGGTCTCTGCAAGGACGTTGCCCCATACAGATGACCCGACAGCCAACCTCGCTTGAAGCAATTCGTTCGAGGTCTCATATCTTGCGATACGAGATTGCTCTCCATATAAAACTTTGTTATGGAGGAAGATAGAAACTGAGTCCATCTTCTCGTGCTGCCTCTGGCTTGCACCATCAACTGAGGCTAACACGAGGCACTTGGCTTTCGCACAGTCTTTTTCCGATGTCATACGGATGTCAATGTCCGTGACAGGGAAAACTGGTCCTGAGACGGCAAGGGTTTGATTAGTTAAGAGGTGTCCCAGCTTGTCATGGGCAATGGACATCTGGACAGACCTTTGCCAGTCATAACAGTCAGGTTCAGTCATTTTATTATCTAGATGTAACCTAGGTGTGGTCACTGGGTCGCTGCAATTAAGAGAGAGAGAAGAAAACACTCAGCATGATGCTCTTGCAAGTTTATATTGGTTTTTAATTTATCTAAACAGGATGGCTCCCACTGTCTCTCGAATCCCTCCTCAAACCATAAAGGAAGAATTAGTCGGGATCAATCTCACCGTACAATTCTTGCTTAACCGTTCAGCCAGGTCAGTGTCGGTACTTCGAGGGAGGTTTTCCAACTCTTTCGCGAAGTTCCTTAATTAAATAACCTCTTTTCCCTGTGGGCGTAGCCCCGCTAACACCTTTCTAGACACCTACTTGGTTTATAGCATTGATCGTTAAGTGAGAAATTTCCCGAGGAGTAGCATATACTCACAGTAGGATCGGGATCCAAATATCATCGCGTGACAAAACTGAAGGAATCCTACCAGAATCACCACACTCCAAATGGTATGCAACTCTAGCAAGTTTCAGTACTTATGAAACTCCCGATGTAGATTTTTGCCCCATGCTCTTATGACCTTGACGAAGGCCAAAATATCATAAGTCACGTGTCAAGTTCTACCCGTCATTATCCAGGTTAATTTGAACCCACCCGTAGATACCCTTGACGAAGGCCAAAATGGTAGTACGACTGTCCCAAACAAACGCATCTATCTATGCTACAGATAAACATTCAGCAGCTACCAATCACCATGCCTTGGTGAAGGTCAAAATACATAGCTTGAATACTACTGAATATTTAACTGTAACGACGGAGGGCTACGGATGGTTTTGGCGAAACCGTGAACGTAGTGAACTTGATATAATCGATGGAACCATGATAGCTTTTAAAAGGAGTGGCTCAAACTCCGCATTTAAAAGTTGGTTTTGAAAAGAACCGAGTGGTTTTCCGAAAGTGTTCCAACGACTTTTACTTGGTTTATTTTCTTGCATTAGTTCTTTTAATGCATATTTTTCTTGCATTAGTTCTTTTAATGCGTCCCATCATTTAATCCTACCATTGCAGAAAACAACCAAAATATGACGTACGCTTATGCCATTCGCATTCGCCTCGGGGCCCCGTCATTACCCGTTAGGTTACTTAACTAACGACAGAGCGGGGGCTGGGCTAGCGCGTCTGTAAACCATAAGCAACACCTAAATAATATCATATATAGATATATTGCAATGATAGCCATTTCAGATCACAGATGAACACATTGGATATACTAGGAACCCGCAATTCGTACGAGCCTGTAACGAAAAGCAGATTACACGGTCGCGGTGAATAGCCAATACCCCACCCAAGACCCCTACGGGTGCGGCAAACTACCCGCCAAGTACCCGAAGCGAAGCAACCTCCCTCAACTCCGTGAGTAGGCCACTCGGCACTTCGGGATACCCGGTAGTTTGTGCACCCCCTCCATGGGTCTATCCTAGGAGCAAAAATAGTAAAAAGAAATTATACAATGACGGCTACAACCCCGACCCGGTTGTGCGGCCATACAAATAATTATTACATCAATTTACAAATTTACATGAATTGAAAGAAAAGAAAATTCTCGTCTGACAACCCCCGGCTTTTCACCCGCGACAATCCAATAAATTCATATACACATTCCAGCAACATTACAGATCACAGATTTGTATAACCCCCACTAATCGACATATAGCGATTAGCAGACGTTCAATACAAATATCACATCACAGATAAATACCCGTCAGCTTAAGCCTTTAAAACTCGATCAAAATACGGTTTTTAAAGCCCCCAAAACAAAATTTTCTTTCTGGAAAATCTGGGCTGAAAAAACATATACCAAAATTCCCAAAATAACCCACTGAGTATACTGCAGTAAAGAAGATCCAGAGAAGAGCTTAATCGGCCGCGGAACCGCGGCAATAGCAAGCTATTGCCGCATTTCCGCGGCGGTTTGATGGGTTCACAAGACCGTCTTTCTACAGTAGCCTCTAAAAACCCTGAGTCGATTTTTAAAGCATGATTTATTACTTTTACAGCACTTTGAAAATCGACAGCAAGTTTGATATCCGGGTGTATTTCGCGACTTTTTCTCCGATCGAATTTCTAGTTACTATGCTAACATGTTAGGTAGTGTTTAACTTGGCTCTGATACCACTGTAAGTCCATGCTACCTCTCCCGGTACTTACGGGCTTGTGGAATTTGATGAAAAACAATTTTCTAGAGGCGGTAACATGGTGTCACGTCCCGAAAGTACGGAATATGACCGGCACTTAAACTACGAACGTCTCGAGGCGTACGTAATCTAAGTAAGCCGAAAACCCAGAAATCCAAACCAAGAAAGGTAGTAGAGTGAAGGAAAACCAATTTAAAACAAGTAGTTTTAATAGCATAAGCCGAATTATACGGTTTTTTTAAAAAACATCAAATATTTCCCGAAAATTTCGGCAGAGTCTCCTTTGTAAATACTGGCCCCCAAATGGGATACAACATGAATAGTATATGAAATCAATAAAAAGGCATCCCCAAGCGGGAGCTAGCTCTTCGTCAATCGACGGTCACAACCACACAAGTAATATAATATACAACGCCAAGGGCGAGGATCAAAACTCAAAAGGAAACGCAAAACAACAAGAAATCCACAGAAATACAACGCGCGACTCTAAGGTCGAAAGAATAACATCACTGGTCTCTATCTCAAAAATAAATACATGTTTGGTTGATGGAACTTCTAGATACAACTGAATAATAATATACAAGATGTAATGATGGGTACGATACAAATAAACCCACCTACTAGCAAGTCACCCGGAAATGGAAATAGTGCCAGCAAAGCCGTAATGAAACCTGTACGGCGAAACCTGCAAGAACTGTGGCACAACGGGGGTGAGACGCCAACTCGTGAGTAGAAAAATATCTACGCACAGAAATCGCATAAATAACGCAATCCTAGGCCAAAGATCGTAATATATCCTCAAATATATATATAACATGCAGCCTATAACAATGGCTAGGGTATACCTCTAAGCAACGGTAATACCAAGTGCTCGTGTCAGTGCCTCAGGTAGCAATATATCATATGAATGAGGTATGAATGCATGAAAACAGAATACATGTAAATGAAGAAACTGTTTTCATAATTTAGTGAGATTTCCTTTGTATTTTTAAAATGAGGTATCATAAATGAAATCAGCATCAACAGTGGCTAGCATCGACACAAAACATAAATCTCAATGTCTCAAAATCTCAGGCTCCGGCTATCCGGACTGGCCTGTATCATCAAATCTCAGTACCTCAATATCTCGAAATGTCAATGTCTCAATCTCAATATCTAGGGCGCCGTCAGTCCAGACCGGCCCCTACCATCCATCTCAAGACCACGACGGTATCCTCCGGATATCCGACGCGTCGGGTAATATCACCGGTAGGTAGTGCTCCCCTGCCAGGCTCAACGTCAGCAACACGACCTTCTTTCCCCGGGTACCTTACCGGGCCCACCATGTACCCGAAACGGTTCATCCATCTCCTCGAATCGGGTCTCGAAATCCATCAGCAAACTCATGGTGGACGACTCATACATCATGGGAAAACCGCATTTTTATTTAAAAAGAGAGAAAGCAGTTTATATATGTTTTGCGGTTTTCCTCCAAATCCAGAAAATATCATGGAAATCCGAATCATCAATAGCATGTAAAACCATGAATATAAGCATGAGAATCCATGAATACGGCATAACAATGAATAACAGTATGCATGAAGCGACAAGTAATAACTACAATATCTAAGCTGGCATATAAGGTATGTACACTAATATTATGTCAAACTACTAGCTATCAATCTAAGTTAAGCAATAATATTTTCTAAGGTGTACGTGACATGGCAATTACCGATGAAGATGTGTGTGAGCCGGCAAGTAAGTGTATGTGGTACACACGCATCATCGGTAATGGTGCTGGTGTCCTAACAGTATAATGTCAACAATGCAATATGAAATAACAATGTCGGTATGCGATGCGGAGCGAGCAACCAAAATGAGCGGGAGCTAAATATTAAACAATGGTGCTATTTGAAATAACACGAATTGCGGGGTTTTGAAAATAGGGGCTACGGTGGTTTTTAAGAAAGGATACGTTTTTTGAAATATCCGTAGATCCCTTGACCTGACTTTTAAAATACCCACGATCCGCTAGTTTTGAAATAGGTAGGAGTCTAATCTAATCTAACAACTACACTAAACTATACGGCTAAACTAACAAGCTGAACTACAGGTAAGGAAACCGCCTATCATCTGAGTCGATACATATACATACCTGTATATGTATAGTCGGTGATCCCGCCTCAATAATATCATATCCGATACCATATCTATAATCAGGCATCCCAAGTCAAGTGTGCGGATCAATCATCAATATAGCTCGTACGTAAATCCGTCGTACGGCATTCCAAATCTGGGTACGGGTCAATATCACATTCATCATACTATTCACCTGGTATCCTCTTTATCAAATATCATGATCGGGATACTGATCTACGTCTAGTACAATACTGATACAGCCTAAGTATGCATGGACGTGTGTGAAACACTACGTCAAGGACCCGCTACAACGTCATGTCGTATCTCAAATACGAATCCTGCCATATCACCGAATTCACAACCTCAATACAAATCTCATCGACTCATCTCAAACCCAAGTATCATCCTCAAATCCGTATGTGAACACATAGTCCCATACCCATGTGAACACATAACTATATAATCCCGTATAAGCACAAATGAAAGAAGAAAGTATGCAAGTATGGGTTGGTGTGTGCATGTGTGGTGCGACCACTACTCTAGGGTTTCGCGACACTAAATATCCAAGAACACCAAATATCCATATTATCATCAATATACTCAAACAATATATAAACAATTTATATATGTGTGTATACGTATTCGTATACATCACCACGAACTGCGGGGGTGCTATACGCCATCCACCCGACTTCTCCCCGTAGATATAAATCTACTCACCTGGTCCTCGCTCGTCGGTGCCGACGTCGCCACGCGCTTGCTTGTCGTCTCGAAGTCCACATGGGTACCTACATATCATAACGCACCGTATCGCATTATAATCCGACTCATGACCAAAACGACACACGAAACCCACATAGGTCAAAACCTATGGTTGCTTTCACAAATCAACCCAAAAACCCTCGACGTCGGCGTACAAACGCCAAACCATCGAGAAAAACCCAACCACACTCATTTGTACAATCACGAGCACTAATTATAATATAAAATAGCTTAAAATTCACAAAAACCCCAAATTCACTTTAAAAGCCATTTTTCCGAAAATCTAGCAAGCACAAATTACCCGTTTTAATACAACATCTTGATATTTAAACAAATCTAATGGCCATAATACTTATTAAACATCTTAAATAAGTCATAAAAACCATTTCCATAATTTAATCTCATAAATTTGCATAAATTCCAAAATTCTAGTTTACAATATACCCAAATTTAACAATTTTATAGCAAAAATGCACAAACAACAATTTTGCTTGGATTTTCATGAACTAAAGTATTAAACTATATTTTATAATGTTAATGAAGTCATGATAAACCTAATCACATTTTAAAACCCAATATTTAAACAATTTTTTTAAAACCTAGTTAGCAATTTAGCAAAATTATCACCATTTTAATTTAACAAATTAGCAAGTAGCAACCAACCTAGATTTTGCATACAATTACATGTTAATCTCCTCATTACAACCATAAACTAATGATAAAAACCCTAATTAAATTCAAACCCTAGTCTTGAATTTCCTAAAGTTGCAATAAAACCCAATTAAACATCAAATTTGTTAACATAGAAGCAATTAAACAACAATATATGAATAAGGTTTAAATTATACCTCATGATCATGGATCAATCATGAAATCTAGCCTCTCAAAATGCTCTCTTATCACCACAATCCATGCTTGTTAGGCTAAGCTAAAATGGGTAAGAGTTGGATTTGGATTTTGGGATTTTTTTTGATGGATTTTAAGGCAATTTTGAAGCATTTTTTGAAGAGAAATGAGAGGAGAAAAGGGGGAGGGGGCTGCTGCTGGAAAGGGTTCAGGTTTGGCCAGAAAGGGAGGGGGTTTGGGTGAGGGAGGAGAGAGAGTGAGGTGGGGAAAGTCCACTCTAGTCAAAGTCCACTCTAATTCTATCATTTTCTACTCTTTTCTTTTCTTTTCTTTTGACAAAAGAAGTGATTGGAGAGAGAGAGGGGGGGAGGGCTGTCATGGTGGGGCCGGCCATATGGGTAGGGGAAGAGAGGGTGAGGTGTGGGTGTGTGGGTTAGGAAAAAAGATAAATGTATTACCCCAATTCCCATTAACACTAATTTCACCGAAAAAAGCATTTTTCTTCGATATTTTTCTAAACCGTTTTGGCAAACCATTTCATTTCAAAAACCACATGATAAAATTTTATTTAATATTTTATGATGCACAAAATTTGTTTCAACTCATTCCAATTTGTAATTTTCCCTAATTAAATATATTAGTGACGGCTTAAAATAATATTAAAATAATTAATTTCGGAAAATTTTTCAGAAAATTTGAAATTTCACCAGTGGCTCAATAAACACCAAATACTAGCAATTACATAGCTAGAATATGTATATTTAATTTTATAATAATGATATTTGGATTTTGACTTTTTAAAGAAAACCCCCTTATTTTACCGTTTTTTCGAAATTTCACCGAAACGATTTTCAAAACGTTACAATCTTCCCCTCTTGAAGAAATTCGGTCCCCGAATTTAAATTAAAACTTCTCCCAAATACTAAAATATTTCAGCCAAAACCATCAAATCGCCGGGGCTCCGAAATCATAAATACATAAAACAAATCGTAGCGCAACGCATGCGCATGAAAAATGAGCCTATAACTCAAAATCAAACTCCATCCAGCATCCCGCAATCATCGGAGTCATGGAGAAGACATCATTGTCAAGATCTAATATGAAAACCAACATGATATACATCGTTAAAACATCTGGAAGCAATGCATGCCAAATCTTCTTCAAATCGCTGTGCGATGCTCGCAGCACTGCACAGTGGCGGACGTCTATTGTAAGAAAATAACTACATATATATATATATATATATATATATATATATATATATATATATATATATCCTTTGTTTAATATGTACGTTCCGCCGTTTTGGAAATAATTTAGAAGGGTCTCCTTATTTTAAACATTTCGTGTCATATCAGACACGTAGGTAAATACTGAGACTATAACTCGCTTTTTGGAAATCCCTTCAATAACTATCAATGCATGCAAAATATATTCAGGTACTGTCCTCTGACTAGTCCTGCTCAGTATAAAAACTCATAGCAATCATCATAAAAACGTACTGCTCCATAAGAAATCAATCCCAAAATACGCGTATGAATACTACGTGCGTCTGGTGCGCACGGAAATCAAAATCCATATATGTGCCATACATATGCACAGAAACAAGATCTAAGTGCATCGGGTGTGCACAAAGCATCTGTCGTAGGCAACGTGTGTGCCTGACAGCAAAATCAGGTGCATCTGACATGCACGAAAAATCTTGATTTAGTGCATCTGGTGTGCACCAAAATCACATCTCAAAACATGCGCTCAACATGCGCGAAAATCCAAGGCAGGTGCATCTATCATGCACGAAATCATGAAATCCAATATCAAGCGCCGAACATGCGCAAAATCAAATCAGGTGCACAAAACAAATATCGAGTATCACAATCGAAATCGAAGTCCAGTGCATCTAAGTGCACAAAAGGCGTATCACTGCACTGCAAGCGTATATAAACTATACAGAGTGCAGGAACCAAATCGTGTGCGTGCATACGCACAAAATCAACTCAAATGTCTAAAACCGTAAAATCACAAACATGTGAAACCAAAGCACGAAGACGATATCAAGTGCAACACTGTGCAAAGATCGTAAATTCTCAATCATCAAAATCAAATCATGCGAATAAATCACCCAAAATATCGAAATCAATAATGGCGGAATAGTACCGCTCAAGTGCATCCTCTAAGAATCTCGGGCCAACTGTCGCGGTCACTAGTGGGACGTCTCGTCGATGATCATGAACTCTGGCCTGCTGGTGTGCGTAACAATGACCACTCCTGGGTCAAGGTCTTCACTGTGAATTACCAATCTCTCGGTCCATCGGCTCATCGGCCCTGTCAGGTGTGCTAACGGGGATGATCCCGTTCTGGCACTTCTCTGGTCATCTCTCGGTCAATCATCGCAACCACTCGTAAGACAGCATATCACTGGCGTCGGCCTCTGGCTCTCTGAATGTACGTGACACATCTGATCCTGGGTGCAAGTATCATTGCAGCAGTGTCATGGAAGGAATCCTGGTCACGGTCTCTTCCATGTCTCGTCTCTGCCAACTGTCCGGAAGTCATCGTCCTTTCCTATATCTGTATCTTGCTCTGGAAAGACTGCATACTTATCGCGACTCCTTCTGGAAGGTAAATCCAAGTACCATGCCTCGGCATGCGCATCACATCTCTGATGTCGGTGGAGTGGAACGTCATCTCATCTAGATCTGGTATGAACCTCTTACTTCACTTTTCTCTAATATCGTCTGCTTTGGACTCGTCTCGTCGCGGCTGCATGGACTGAGCTCCAACGGCTATTCTCGTATCGGGAGTCTCCCAAGAAATGCATCTCACCACCTAGCATCCGAATTAAGTCGAGCCATCCGATCGAGTCGTCAAAACCTCATAATCCCCCAAGAGCTCAACATCTTGGGCACAGTTTAATAGTATCGAGTACATACCACAGCATCGGTGGTCCAGCCGTAGAAGGGCAAACCCAAGCCTCACTAATGGCGCCGTAGAACTGTCGCAAACCCGAAAGTTCAAAGGCTTTCACACGGTCATTAAGTCGAGTTAGGGTTTCATTCTTCTAGAGGGTCCATAGAATTGCCTGCATGCCCTTCCGAATACTTTAAACTTGGAATAATAGGTTACTGACATTCGATCGTCTCTGTCGACTCCCAACGTCTCCGCGTGAAGTCGTCTCTAGCTGGAATCAATCTATCTGATGACCTCTCATCGGGTAAGCGAACGAACCACATGTCCTAGTCATTCATCCTCGGGTGACTGGCGACCTTCTATCATCTCTTAGTACAACCTGTACTGCAATAGCTCCAACATATGGGGCGATATCTTGTCGCTCGCAGCAGCAACTGGCTCACTCGTCTGCATGCTGAACAGTGCCTCAATCATCATGAGTAAGCAATACACCAACGGTCATCAAAATCTGGCTGGCCTCTATCATTGGCTCAATCCTCTAGTGTCGATCAGCACATCCGAGTAACCTCATAAAGGCGATCCGCCAAACGCTCGTGGCGCGGAAACACAGTAAAAAGACACATCTCCGCAATCGTGTGTCGCCGGAATTTCGCCCTGGTCAGTCCTCGTTCGTGACGAGCTCGTGCTGACCGCAACTCTAGCTGTAGCTCTCCCAACCCGTAATCATGGGAGCAAAACCATAATTGGTACTGATGAGGCTAGATCGGAATGAATATAATACTGAGCAAAGAAATGTACATCCTAAGGCTTCTTAAGTGGAGTAGCGTATCGTAAATATGCCGCGGAACATACCTACGGTACGTCACTCTACTTTAGTCACCTATTCCATCAACCAAGGGTCATCCTACGCTCCGAAGGTAAAACCTAACGCTCTGATACCAACTTTGTCACGTCCCGAAAGTACGGAATATGACCGGCACTTAAACTACGAACGTCTCGAGGCGTACGTAATCTAAGTAAGCCGAAAACCCAGAAATCCAAACCAAGAAAGGTAGTAGAGTGAAGGAAAACCAATTTAAAACAAGTAGTTTTAATAGCATAAGCCGAATTATGCGGGTTTTTTTAAAAACATCAAATATTTCCCGAAAATTTCGGCAGAGTCTCCTTTGTAAATACTGGCCCCCAAATGGGATACAACATGAATAGTATACGAAATCAATAAAAAGGCATCCCCTAGCGGGAGCTAGCTCTTCGTCAATCGACGGTCACAACCACACAAGTAATATAATATACAACGCCAAGGGCGAGGATCAAAACTCAAAAGGAAACGCAAAACAACAAGAAATCCACAGAAATACAACGCGCGACTCTAAGGTCGAAAGAATAAGATCACTGGTCTCTATCTCAAAAATAAATACATGTTTGGTTGATGGAACTTCTAGATACAATTGAATAATAATATACAAGATGTAATGATGGGTACGATACAAATAAACCCACCTGCTAGCAAGTCACCCGGAAATGGAAATAGTGCCAGCAAAGCCGTAATGAAACCTGTACGGCGAAACCTGCAAGAACTGTGGCACAACGGGGGTGAGTTGCCAACTCGTGAGTAGAAAAACATCTACGCACAGAAATCGCATAAATAACGCAATCCTAGATCAAAGATCGTAATATATCCTCAAATATATATATAATATGCAGCCTATAACAATGGCTAGGGTATACCTCTAAGCAACGGTAATACCAAGTGCTCGTGTCAGTGCCTCAGGTAGCAATATATCATATGAATGAGGTATGAATGCATGAAAACAGAATACATGTAAATGAAGAAACTGTTTTCATAATTTAGTGAGATTTCCTTTGTATTTTTAAAATGAGGTATCATAAATGAAATCAGCATCAACAGTGTCTAGCATCGACACAAAACATAAATCTCAATGTCTCAAAATCTCAGGCTCCGGCTATCCGGACTGGCCTGTATCATCAAATCTCAGTACCTCAATATCTCGAAATGTCAATGTCTCAATCTCAATATCTAGGGCGCCGTCAGTCCAGACCGGCCCCTACCATCCATCTCAAGACCACGACGGTATCCTCCGGATATCCGACGCGTCGGGTAATATCACCGGTAGGTAGTGCTCCCCTGCCAGGCTCAACGTCAGCAACACGACCTTCTTTCCCCGGGTACCTTACCGGGCCCACCATGTACCCGAAACGGTTCATCCATCTCCTCGAATCGGGTCTCGAAATCCATCAGCAAACTCATGGTGGACGACTCATACATCATGGGAAAACCGCATTTTTATTTAAAAAGAGAGAAAGCAGTTTATATATATTTTGCGGTTTTCCTCCAAATCCAGAAAATATCATGGAAATCCGAATCATCAATAGCATGTAAAACCATGAATATAAGCATGAGAATCCATGAATACGGCATAACAATGAATAACAGTATGCATGAAGCGACAAGTAATAACTACAATATCTAAGCTGGCATATAAGGTATGTACACTAATATTATGTCAAACTACTAGCTATCAATCTAAGTTAAGCAATAATATTTTCTAAGGTGTACGTGACATGGCAATTACCGATGAAGATGTGTGTGAGCCGGCAAGTAAGTGTATGTGGTACACACGCATCATCGGTAATGGTGCTGGTGTCCTAACAGCATAATGTCAACAATGCAATATGAAATAACAATGTAAGTATGCGATGCGGAGCGAGCAACCAAAATGAGCGGGAGCTAAATATTAAACAATGGTGCTATTTGAAATAACACGAATCGCGGGGTTTTGAAAATAGGGGCTACGGTGGTTTTTAAGAAAGGATACGTTTTTTGAAATATCCGTAGATCCCTTGACCTGTCTTTTAAAATACCCTTGACCTGTCTTTTAAAATACCCACGATCCGCTAGTTTTGAAATAGGTAAGAGTCTAATCTAATCTAACAACTACACTAAACTATACGGCTGAACTAACAAGCTGAACTACAGGTAAGGAAACCGCCTATCATCTGAGTCGATACATATACATACCTGTATATGTATAGTCGGTGATCCCGCCTCAATAATATCATATCCGATACCATATCTATAATCAGGCATCCCAAGTCAAGAGTGCGGATCAATCATCAATATAGCTCGTATGTAAATCCGTCGTACGGCATTCCAAATCTGGGTACGGGTCAATATCACATTCATCATACTATTCACCTGGTATCCTCTTTATCAAATATCATGATCGGGGTACTGATCTACGTCTAGTACAATACTGATACAGCCTAAGTATGCATGGACGTGTGTGAAACACTACGTCAAGGACCCGCTACAACGTCATGTCGTATCTCAAATACGAATCCTGCCATATCACCGAATTCACAACCTCAATACAAATCTCATCGACTCATCTCAAACCCAAGTATCATCCTCAAATCCGTATGTGAACACATAGTCCCATACCCATGTGAACACATAACTATATAATCCCGTATAAGCACAAATGAAAGAAGAAAGTATGCAAGTATGGGTTGGTGTGTGCATGTGTGGTGCGACCACTACTCTAGGGTTTCGCGACACTAAATATCCAAGAACACCAAATATCCATATTATCATCAATATACTCAAACAATATATAAACAATATATATATGTGTGTATACGTATTCGTATACATCACCACGAACTGCGGGGGTGCTATACGCCATCCACCCGACTTCTCCCCGTAGATATAAATCTACTCACCTGGTCCTCGCTCGTCGGTGCCGACGTCGCCACGCGCTTGCTTGTCGTCTCGAAGTCCACATGGGTACCTACATATCATAACGCACCGTATCGCATTATAATCCGACTCATGACCAAAACGACACACGAAACCCACATAGGTCAAAACCTATGGTTGCTTTCACAAATCAACCCAAAAACCCTCGACGTCGGCGTACAAACGCCAAACCATCGAGAAAAACCCAACCACACTCATTTGTACAATCACGAGCACTAATTATAATATAAAATAGCTTAAAATTCACAAAAACCCCAAATTCACTTTAAAAGCCATTTTTCCGAAAATCTAGCAAGCACAAATTACCCGTTTTAATACAACATCTTGATGTTTAAACAAATCTAATGGCCATAATACTTATTAAACATCTTAAATAAGTCATAAAAACCATTTCCATAATTTAATCTCATAAATTTGCATAAATTCCAAAATTCTAGTTTACAATATACCCAAATTTAACAATTTTATAGCAAAAATGCACAAACAACAATTTTGCTTGGATTTTCATGAACTAAAGTATTAAACTATATTTTATAATGTTAATGAAGTCATGATAAACCTAATCACATTTTTAAACCCAATATTTAAACAATTTTTTTAAAACCTAGTTAGCAATTTAGCAAAATTATCACCATTTTAATTTAACAAATTAGCAAGTAGCAACCAACCTAAATTTTGCATACAATTACATGTTAATCTCCTCATTACAACCATAAACTAATGATAAAAACCCTAATTAAATTCAAACCCTAGTCTTGAATTTCCTAAAGTTGCAATAAAACCCAATTAAACATCAAATTTGTTAACATAGAAGCAATTAAACAACAATATATGAATAAGGTTTAAATTTTACCTCATGATCATGGATCAATCATGAAATCTAGCCTCTCAAAATGCTCTCTTATCACCACAATCCATGCTTGTTAGGCTAAGCTAAAATGGGTAAGAGTTGGATTTGGATTTTGGGATTTTTTTGATGGATTTTAAGGCAATTTTGAAGCATTTTTTGAAGAGAAATGAGAGGAGAAAAGGGGGAGGGGGCTGCTGCTGGAAAGGGTTCAGGTTTGGCCAGAAATGGAGGGGGTTTAGGTGAGGGAGGTGAGAGAGTGAGGTGGGGAAAGTCCACTCTAGTCAAAGTCCACTCTAATTCTATCATTTTCTACTCTTTTCTTTTCTTTTCTTTTGACAAAAGAAGTGATTGGAGAGAGGGAGAGGGGGAGGGCTGTCATGGTGGGGCCGGCCACATGGGGAGGGGAAGAGAGGGTGAGGTGTGGGTGTGTGGGTTAGGAAAAAAGATAAATGTATTACCCCAATTCCCATTAACACCAATTTCACCGAAAAAATCCTTTTTCTTCGATATTTTTCTAAACCGTTTTGGCAAACCATTTCATTTCAAAAACCACATGATAAAATTTTATTTAATATTTTATGATGCACAAAATTTGTTTCAACTCATTCCAATTTGTAATTTTCCCTAATTAAATGTATTAGTGACGGCTTAAAATAATATTAAAATAATTAATTTCGGAAAAATTTTCAGAAAATTTGAAATTTCACCAGTGGCTCAATAAACACCAAATACTAGTAATTACATAGCTAGAATATGTATATTTAATTTTATAATAATGATATTTGCATTTTGACTTTTTACAGAAAACCCCCTTATTTTACCGTTTTTTCGAAATTTCACCGAAACGATTTTCAAAACGTTACACATGGACTCAAAACGGATCTTTGTTAAACTATCTAGCTAACAACCTAATTACGAGTTGTTAACTACTCGGTTAGGGGGTTATACCTTTCTTTCTTGAACTCCTTCGTCTTCATCTCTTGATGGTGTACGGATCGGCTTCACCCCGTCGTCTCCTTGCGCCGAAGATCGATCCACCCGAAAGCTTCTACCTTTAGCTTCTTCTTCGAACTTTGAAGAAACTAGTTCACTTGGTTTGCTAAACCTTGTGAACTAGAGTGAGTAGAGGAGAGTGTGATGGGATTTTCTCTATGGTTCTTGCTTCTCAACACATGAGACAAGTGAACATAGACAAGAGAGAGAGCAAGAGGAAGAGGGTGAGAGCAAGAGAATGAGAGAGCTCAAAACCAAGAGAGAGAAAGGCAATGAAAGAATGAGCCTCTCTTTTGTCATACACCCTCTCATAATCCAAAAGCATCATGAGCCATAATGTTAATCAAGTATTATGTGATGGTTCTCATTTCACAAAAGGCAATATCATTTCATGCACTCATTTTGCAAACTACAACAAGCAAGCAAAAGTCTTTGCATGAAAATGACAACCATTGTGATGATGATGGTCAACTAGTCCAACCTAGTCAACCGGTCAACTAAGTCAACAAGTCAACAAAGTCAACCCCTCAACAACCATGTCACTATAATACTTAATTAATATTATTGCTAATTATATATATATCTTATTCTCATTAGGGTTAAGCAAAAGTCAATGGTCAACGGTCAACTGTCAACAGTCAACAGTCAACAAACCCCAATGAGAATACTCTGCCTCCGTCTCTCTATCAACTATGCATACACACCCGCATCCGCGTTCCGAGGAACACGAATACATACGAGATAAAATCAATCCCAAAACGAACACTAAGATCTGGCTTAAACCAAAGCCCGCTAGTGTTAACTGTCCGGACACTGTACGTGCACAAGTGCACGGATGTGACTGAACCCTGTCGCAAAACCATTCGACCTGACGCAAAACCATGCGACCTCTACTATTTTGCCTAAAGGCGAATAGCTTTCTGTGTGGGACTCTAAAGACTCGACACTACGCTGGCAGTGGGTTTAACCACAGACCGCAAGCGGCACTAGCTGTGCGTAACGGTCCCCAGGTAGATGCCGACAAGAAGACTGACGAGGTGAAACCCATCTGAACTCCTACTGAGCCTGAATGTGACAGTCTCCGTACAGTCCGGTCTGTTCGTCTGATACATCGCATGGCGGGCCTAGGGGGCGGTAAATGTCAGTCCCCTAATAGCGGTACAAGTCGTGCCGGAGTGAAGCCCAAAACACCCTGAGATAATACTGGAAGCCTACCAGTATATCTCGCTTGCCCTGGCCAGGGACTACTCGTGTAATGGCTCTCCTAGACACAGCGCGATGTCAACCCCCAATACCGGGAGAGACGAATCCTGTCTAACCGTCACTGCCTCCAAGTGCTTCGGGACTGCACCCAACTACTACCTGTTTGCACGACTCCTTTGAGCCGTGGTAGGGTAGTAATCAAAGCACAGTGGGAACACACTCGAGACGAAGTGACAGTGTCAAGTCAGCGGACTAAGCTGTACTCATGTCACCTGGGAACTGATAACTGACGATAGGTATAATACCAACCAGTCAGTTCCCGACGAGTCCTGTCCAGTGTACTCGTAACCTAACGAGCACCCGCATACTATCTCAAGTACGACGTACTGACGGCTGTGGGATAGACCGTCTCCCCTGCTGGGATGAGAAGCGCATACGCTAGTCTACTCCGGAGTATCGATGCCCTGTCTCGATAGTCCTGCGACTAGGGACCTGTATAAGGATATGCTTATGGATTACCCAGCCCCCACGAATGTGACTGCCATCACAACGCTGGTAATCAAGCAAAGATCCTAAGGGCTCCACTAAAGCGTATAAGTGATATAATAAAATAAACACTTGTACACATTTAAAGTAGAAACAAACCAAGTAGCATACTACCATTTTGAGCAAGATTGTTTATACAACTGTGAATATCCCAAGCTTCCATTAAGTAATATACATACTAGTATGATACAGTAATGGCCTCTAGGGCATATACACCAACACTCACCCCAGCATGGAGTGGTCACCACTTCGACGTTCGTCTCTACACAACAGACGAAATGACACTACAACGGCGTTCCTTCGCAAGTCCAGCAGGATTCGGACACGCCAGCAAACGAAGCGAAGGCCAAATTTCTAGCTTCAGGGTTTTGACGGCAACTCATATAAAACCTGAAAGACTATCGGAGATCGTCTCACACCAACATGAAGTGATCACCGCCTCGACGTTTGTCTCGACACAACAGACGAAATGTCACTACAGCATCCTTCCTCCAACAGGATTCGGACACACCAAAGTAAACGAAGCGAAGGCCAAATTCCTAGCTTCAGGGTCTTGACGGTAACTCATATAAAACCGGAAAGACCATCGGAGATCATCTCACCCCAGCGTGGGTCGATCACCACCTCGACGTTCGTCTCGACACAGCAGACAAGATGTCACCACAGCATCCTTCCTCCAGCAGGATTCAGACGCGACAATCAAACAAACGGAGCCACGGCAAAATCCCTAGTTCCGAACCTCGACGGTCTCCAGCAACCTTGAGACAACCGCGACATTCGTCTCAATACAGCAGACGCAATACCATCAAACGAAGCAAAGGCCAAATTCCTAGCTTCAGGGTCTTGACGGCAACTCATAAAAAACCTGAAAGACTATCGGAATTCATCCCACACCAGCACAGAGTGGTTATGACTCATCGGGGCTCTCCAAAATGAGCCTAACCTCAAGTAAAAAGCGGCATGGCAAAATTCCTAACGCTTGCTCTTCCGACGGTCAAACTGCCTAGGAGGATTGCTTGAAGACGTCTTATCCAGCCCCCGAAGGGATCAGAGACACGACAGTCGCAAGGCTACTCGAACAGCAAGATTGCCTATCGAGGAATACATCAGCCAACGCGACGGTACGACGGACAAAACCCTAAGTACCACAGACCCTAACGGACCTTTGTCGTAAAGAGCAGAGGTTAACTGTGACGTTAGGATATTCTTGCGAGAACTACTCGATTCGTCTCGACTCGTGAGGAAATTAGTGTCTTTGCGAGAACTTCTCGATTCGTCTCGACTTGTGAGATAAAGCCTTAGGCAGCGGGGATTAAAAAACCTGTTTCCTAAGCACTGGGACCCTGCGAGTCGATCCAAAATGGACTCTTGCATACTATTCACGGGTCACACTCTCCAAAGTTGAATCTCGACAAGGAGGGAAACAACCGCTTACGGGTCCTCTCGACTCGTAAGAGGGAAAATTCTCTTGTGAGATCCTTACGACTTTCAAGAGAAAACACACTTAGGAGTCCTCACGACCCCTAAGGAGAAAATACACCTGTGGGATCCTCTCGACTCGCAGGGAGAAAAGACTTTATGAGACCCTCACGGCTCATAAAGTTGGAAAGTCTTAGGCTACAAGGACCCTAAACTTGTCTCCTAAGCCCTCAATTTTGTGACCATGCATAACTTTGCACTACTTCACCTACGTACATACTTACGTGGGCAAAGTAGTGGGGGGCATTTGTTCTCGCCAAAATTTTGGTTCAAAACCCGCTTCCGTATAAAATAATAACATAAAATAAATAAATAATAAAGGAGAAAATCTCCCTATCAGAGCAAACCTCTTTTTGAATTTCAAATTCAAAAGGTGAAGCAACGCTTCAGATCCCTTACGCTGCGCGCAGAGCGCCACGTGTCAAAAGCAGACACGCCAGCGCAAAGGGCGCTGCGCCCAAGGCAGCGCACCCTAATTAGAGCAAGGCTATGTTTTTTTTAAAATTCAAATTTTAAAATAAAGGAAGCAACGCTTCAGATGACTTGCGCTCACCAGAGCGTGATACGTGTTACCTCCACATGCGCTGGCGCCTTGCGCTCCTTAATTGGAGCAAAGCGCCTGACAGGCTACGTGGCGCACTGTCAGAAAGATAAATGCTGTGCATTATTAAAAAAGGACAGAGCCCAATTAAAAAGGCCTAACAGGCCAAATTTAAATGCTGTGCATTATTAAAAAAGGGCAGAGCCCAAATAAAGGTCTAACAGACCAAAAATGAATGCTATGCATTATAAAAGGGCAGAGCCCAAATAAAAGCTCAACAGCTAGAACAATAAAATGTTCAACCGAGCCCATACGCTCACAAACCTTCAAAAAGACTTTAGTCCCAGATTGGACTATAGATCTCCCAACCAACTTTGGTTCAAGAGTACAACTCTGAACTCCTCTGATATCTGTCGTTGTAATCCTTCAACGTCGTCAGAGAGGTGACGGGTCCCGACGGCCATACATTCAATGGACCGCCATGTCCCTAAACTGGCAATGGACCACCATGTCCCTAAACTGAACAATAGAGCCCAAATGCTCTCTTGTTGGATCTAAACGATCCCGTTAAGTTGATCTTAGTCTAAAATTAGACTAACGTATTCTTAACAAACGTTTAAGTTGATCTTAGCCTCAAATATGGCTAACGTATCCTTAAACCAAAACCCAAATCCAAATCTAAGAAAATACGGATTTGGACTAATCCACGTCCTACGGGCGACCACATAAATTAGTCTCCGTATACAATCCACGGGCAACCACAAACAAAACAAACACTCACGACACGAAGTGACCATCTGGAGAAGGAGAAAGTTATTACCGCGATGCGGTAGCGTAATTAACTGCAGGGGCTTGCGCATGCAGGGAAGAGCGTCCCCACAATCAAAAACCCCTCGAACGAGGGGGAATCTGACGAAGTCTGCTACATCGGCCGCATCCGTTTAAACTTTCGATACATGGTACCATAAATCAACTTGGCATCTTCGGATAGATAGACGGATAAAACCAAATAGCATCTGCCCCGAATCTCAGGCAAGACGTCCCTATCGCGCCGTCTTTCGGAGGGGAACAATCTCCAACGATAGCCCTTTGGGCCCTCGCAGTCTTTGGCGGCATACTAGCTGGAACAAAAAACAGGATTCGATAAGAATATTGAAATCAAATCAAAAGGATACATGTAATCAAGGAAGAAATTACAAGCAAATATATCCTAAGGTCACTTAGGCGGAGTATCGTGTCGTAAGTATGCCTTGGAACATACACACACTACGCCACTCTGCTCAAACTACCTATTCCATCATACCAAGGGTCATCCTACACTCCGAAAGGTAAAAACCTAGCGCTCTGATACCAACTTTGTCACGACCCAATTTAGGAACGCAACCGGCACTTAAATCACGCAATATCTAAAGACGTAACAAAATTCAAGTAAGCCGAAACCCAAAAATCTAAACCGTGAAATGAAGTAGAGTGGTAAAACATTTGTTTTCAAAACATCATATCAACAACAACTGAGCCTTTTATCCCAAGCATATGGGGTAGGCTACATATCTCATATCTCTTTTTAAAATCTCAAGTTGTTACTAAAAATTTCGGCAGCATTTCTTTTGTAAAAACTTATCCGAAAACGGATACAAACATGATATATAAAAACAGCATCCCTACTTAGGACCAAATCTCACGCCTAAAGGAGGAATACAACCACAACACATATACGACGCCAAAGGCGAAGAAATAAGCGAATATGAAAAGAAACAACATCAAAACATAGCACAAAAGTTGGCTCACATGAGCACGACAACCAAAGTCATATATAATACAAATATCGAATCTCTCAGTCTTGTTTCTAAGTCAATACATACATATGCTAGATGGAGAGTACTAGATACATGGATAAGAGTACAAATAGAAAGCACATGAATACTCGCCACCCACCTACAAAATATATCAAGCCCAAAAGTAGCGGTATCTGCAGAAATAGAAGAAGTAGAGTGTCCCGTCGCTACTATACCGAGGATCAGCCCTGCAAGACACTGTGGCACAACGGGGGTGAGTTTTCAGCTCGTGAGTAGTAAATAATATCATACGTGTAATTGCAAGCATGCACGAAATAGCGACAATTTCTAATATGAGGTTATAATAGCATATATATAACAGTGTGAATGTAGTATAATAATGAGTAAGGTATAACATCAGGATGCAACAACTATATGAACAAAGCATATCATAATCAGTCCTGAATGTGAAATAAAACAGCGATACCATCGATAAATCATCATCATAAAAATCGGTGTCAATCAACGACACCCAAATCCCAATATCTCAGGCGCTGTCACTCTGATCGGCCCTCATATCCATCTCATCATATAACTCCGAACGGTATCCTCCGAATATCCACCGAGTTTCCATACAGTTACCGGAAGGTAATGCTCCCCTGCCGGACTCAACGCCTTTGTATACGATCTTCTTGCCCCGGATACCATACAGGGCCCACCATATACCCGCAGACGTTCCTCCTCACTTCTCGAATCGGTTTTACTCATCACTCAGAACCGAGAACACCCATGGTGGACATCAAATATCATGTCAAAAAACCGCAAATCTCATGAAATATCATATAAGAACATGATAATAATAGCAATGTATGTATCATATTGACATGATGTGTACCGGTATAATAAACAAATGCCTAACTTTCAATTACGAATGTAGTACAATGTGGTTATCCATGGCAATTTCTATAGTGTGCATGTCATGGCACTTACCAACGGTGTGTGTGGCATATGAATCACTTGTGCGACATGTTGGTGATGGTGCGGTGTCCAACTGATGATATGTCAATATATAACAAGTAATAGTATGCACATTATGATACTCAAGCACAATCACCAATGTATAAGCATGCGGTATAGAGTTTGTAACTAGAATCTCGCCATCGACGCTTAACGCCATACAAACGATTCTCCCATAGATGTTAAATCTACTCACCGGAACGGTCTCGATCTATTAGAATCTGATCACTTCCTTCCTCTTTATAGCTGCGTCCGAAGTCCCCACAAACGATCCTAGCAACGCACAAAACCATAACGAGTGAGGTTAATAAACTTTCCGATAAGGCAGGGACACATACGCAAAACTAACGAACCAACTCCTACATGCTATCATGTGTTAGCATAGCGGGCTAAACGTGTGCAGCGACATCCTAGACCATCTCTAAGGCTGCTAACCACATGAAACACCTAAACGAGAGTCGGATAAATCCGTATTGCACTTTATCGAAATACTTGAAATATAGCAAAACAGTCCCGGATTTTTCCCATACAAGCAATTAGGGAAAGTTGCACATGCCTTAGGCCTACATGTAGTCCCAGAGAACCCATGACCAAGACTCACACCCAACTCCCCCACACTGGCCGCAATTTGTAGCCAGAACGATTAAATCTGGGGCCACAAAGAAGAGGGGACGGTTCAGCTTTTAGGGTTATGTTCTTGGCCTCTAGACTAGCTTTCAGTAGTAGCAATTTCTCAAAAAGACATATGGGTTAATAGCAGATTCGAACTGAAACCCTAGGCTCAAACAAATACGATACTTAACACTAAACCAAAACATTAAGCTAGTTTAGTGAAACTAGTTAACTTAAAAACTTTCCTTAGAGTCTAATTAGGAGTTTTAGATCATTATCTCGCCAAAACTTGGAAGAAACCCTAGCCATGCAAGCTCCAAGACTCCAAGAGAGGCTAAACATGCTTAATAAAGGGTTTTAGTGAAGTTTTATGGTGGTTTAGGCTCAAGATTTGTGGTGGACAATTTTCAAGAGAGGGGTATTTTTTTAGAAGAAGAAGAAGGATGAGAGAAAGTTGAGGATAGAGAGAATGAAAGGAAGCTGAGGGGAGAGGGATGGCTCTTGAAAGCCATGCTCTCTTTCTTCATTAATTGCTCCCCTTACTCCTTATCTCCCCCATTTCTTCATTTCTTTCCTTTTTCTATTAAAACCTTTTTATTTACTTAAATTACTAATAATAACATAAAGATATGGTTAATATGCCATGGCTAACCAAACATATTTAGCATATCCTTAATACTAGATTAGTATGCACATGTGTGTGCATAAATACGACAAGTACATAAATAATTAAACAAAATATGTGAAAAATAATTATTAGTTAAGTTTATCAAAAACCCATATTATATCGCTTTATTAACTTTAATCGCATTTTAAGATGTTACATTACTATCATCGATCGATCGTGAGGTTTCATGATTCATTCAGGAATTGAGCTTGGGTGTATTCTACATCAGAATAGCAAGGTTGTTGCGTATACGTCTCAGCGGTTGGAAACGCACGAGAGGAACTATCCTACACATGATCTTGAGCTAACAGCTATGATTTTTGCCCTTAAGATATGGATCCATTATCTTTTGGGCGAGATAATTGAGATTTTCACAGATCATAAAAGCCTGAATATGTTTTTACTCAGAAAAGTTGAATATGCGACAGAACAGATGGCTAAAGCTTATGGAGGATTTTGATATTGATCTCAAGTATCATCCGAGTAAGGTGAATGTTGTTCCCGATACCTTGAGTCGCCAACCCTTGGCGATGTGCCTCACTACCCAGTGAAAACTACAGCAAGATCTTCACGAGCTAAAAACCGAGGTTATTCCGCCAAGGATTACTTCCTTTATGATGAACCTTCAGATCCATTCATCGGTCGTTGACCGCATCAAGGAAGTCCAAGCGGGCGATGCCAAATTGTGGAAGATCAAGAAACAAGTTGAAGCTGGTCTTCGAACCGACTTCTTAATTCATGAGGATGGATCGTTGAGATTTGGAAGCCGTATATGTGTGCCCGCTGGTTTGATCAAGCAAGAGCTAATGAAGGAGAGTTCCCCATATTTTGTGCATCCCGGTTGCATAAAGATGTACAAGGATCTCCGTCAGAACTATCGGTGGCTAGAAACATTGCCAAATGTCTTACTTGTCAACAGTTGATGGCTGAGCACCAGCGAATTGCCAGCCTACTTCAGCCGTTGCCCATCCCAAAGTGGATTTGGCAACACAGACTTCGTAACTGCTCTTTCTCGTAGCACGAAGGATAATGATGATATTTGGGTAATCGTGGACCGCCTCACCAAGTCGGTTCACGTCATCCCTTTTCGAGTGGGTTAGTGCATAGAAAGCCTTGCACGGAGATATATGGAGGAGATTGTGAGACTGCATGGGTAAATATTTTATAAAATTTCTCAAATAATTTAAAACAAAGTTTTAAATCAATTTAGCTGCAGATTTAAAATAAACGCGATGATATGAATATTCTCTGATCCAAAAATTAATATAGCCAGGTGGGCATTATACCCAAATCCTTTTGTTGGAAAACAAAACACATACCATTCTGGTCAAAGTGAGCTTCTTACCGATCCGGGATTAAGAAAATGTATTAGTAGTAGTTCATCCAATGCGGCAGAAAGAAAGAAGATCCGGAGAAGATACTTGTTATTTGATAAATGATTGTTTGGTGACATATCTCGAAAGACATATATTTGATATAGTTGATAATTAATGAAGCTATCATACAATGTTATCAAGATATGAAGCATTACAAAATATTATTGTAAACAATATTGTTATAATGTATGACTAAATTAGTTAAAATTATTGTCTTGTTTATCTAATGGTTATTATATAGTATTTTCTTGGATTGTTCAATCGATCAAAAAATCTTTTGGTGTCCCCTCCAGCAAAAATTGCTGGGTCTCGACACTTTAAGCATCTAATTTTTTTTATATAAAAAAATTAGAAATAAAAACAAAATTAATTATGGGTTTTGTGTGATTTAAACCAATGTACTTCTACTTGGGAATACAGTGCGTTGCCACTTAAGCCATACCCTTTTAATTATTATTTTTGAAGCAATAAATATATAATATATCAGTATTTTGCACATGCTATAAGTGGAACGTATAATTGGTATGTGTTGTTTAAATAAATATTATGTCATTTAAATATTTAGATTTGAGAATACATTTCTGAAGATAACTCTAGAAATTGAAGGAGATGCATGAATATTGGTAACTGCCTGTGTGCAGAGAGAGATGATATAATGTTTAGATATTTTAATAGATTGATGTTTGGATATTTTCATACGAGGAATAGATGGGAGAACATTTCTCATTTTTCAAATTATTTTGAAGAAAAGAAGATACTGTCAATTGTGAATCTTAAATACACCCTAAGAGTTAGCATTATAATAATAAAGATATTAAAGAATTTTTGAATTCAATAGCAACCGACTTGGCTTTGGGTCTGTCCTGAACCTACTGATTTATTTTATTGATATCATATATTCCATTCAATTTATGACCTTAATTAAGAAACCGATTAGCAATAACTAATCTTATATCCGCCCAATCGAGTTTAGATGAGGGTGGGGTGTCAAAAACCTTGGAAATATTAGGTTAGGAGTATGGTTCAGTGAAACCTGATCCGACTTTCACTCTCATTTTAACCGCATTCATGCAATTAAAACAAGACTGTGATAAGAGGGAAAGAAAATTATTCTAGTATATCTTAGAATTGGATTAATACATGCAATTATATATTTAATTAAAGGGCAAACTTGTGATATAAGAAAATAGTAGATAGGTTAAATTATTAATCATAGAGACATTACATAAGACAGAAAATAGCACTTAATATGTGAAAGCCCTTCTTCTCAATGTCACCTTCCATTTATTTAAAGCAAAAAGGCAGTAATTAGCATCACATTGTCCACTCTATAAATAAACAAAACAACTCCCTGAAAACGTGGCATCCCTCTCCCTGCAAACTGCCTTTTTTTTTGGGGGTAAGAACTGCTCTAGCATCTCTTAATCGTTGGATCACTTCTTGATCTCCACACAAATTGTAGACCCTTTTGTTATATCCTCATTCATAGCAGGTGGATCCGCGTACAGAGTCTCCAGATCCATTCAAACCTCACTTGCATACCCAACGTTTGTCAACACAAACTACAACCCTAAAATTCCTCAAACAAACCCCAACCACAACAATCCAACACATATACCCACATTCTGATTACAAAATCTTGACCAAAAAAGCAAGGAAAAAACCAGCACAACCAATAAACAAAGATGCAGGCAGCCAAGGTGAAGGTGAAGGACATGGTGAGCACAGCAAAGGAGAAGGCGAGGGAGCACAAGGCGAAATCCGAGGAGAAGTCCGAGGCGAAGATGGCCAGGACACAGGAAAAGAGGGAGCTGTTACACGAGAAGTGCGAGGCGAGGATCGCCGAAGCCAAGGCCCAGCTTCATAGGGAGAAGGTCGAGCACCGGGTGCAGGCGCAAGCCCATGCTGGGGGCGTGGAGCATCAGTATGAGACCGTGGGGGCCACCCCGGCACCGGTGGTGATGGCGGTGCAGACTAATCACCCCGCCTTGTCTGCGTATCCGGCGAGGTCCGAGACCACCCTGCCGACTACCGGGACCAAGTACGCGTAGGCAATTCCAGGGCGGCGGGCCCCATTTACATATATATATTTGTTCAATATATGTTTCTGACGGTAATCGATGTGTTTGGCTTTGTGAGTGTTAATTTTTGTGTTGATGCTCAGTTTTGAGGTTTTTGGATCTGTTAGTTTGCTTTCATCATGATGTTTGTGAGCTTGTACGTCCTCTCCTGTACGTGTTGAACAAGTTTGGTTTAATTAGTAAAATTAAGGCCTCACTTTAATTTGTAGACGAAATATTGGCATGTGATGTCTCCGTCAGATGTTGTCTTCCGTTGATCTCGCGATAGACTTAATTGATTATCCTCCGTTGCGTGTGGGTCTCAATGGGTTTTTGGAGGAGGAAGTGAAGTGAGAGAGTTGGTGCCGAGTACCTGCAAAGAAGTCCCGGTGTGGTTTGGTACCACCAAGGACCCTCCGACGCTCAAGTTAATGATGAGATCCGAGCAGAGTAACGGCTTAAAAGAGTAAAAAATGGCTTACTTGACCCCTCTGTGATGGGGGTTTATATAGCGGTGGAGCACGCAGCAACGGGCGCGAGAATCTCGCCAGCAGTTACGCTCCCGACGATACGCCCGCGTAGAGAGCGGATCGCCCATTAATGGGGATCGTGATGGCGCGGAACGTGGGACGTTGCTGGCGTAAAGTCCGCGCATGGCGAGATTCGCGGAGCGGCGGTTACGCCTGTGAGTGGTGGAGTTGGTCGGAGGGCCGAGGAAGACGGCCTTGGCGGGAGCTCGGGGACGAGCGAGGAGGCCGAGGAGTCTTGGTCCTGCGGCAGCTCGAGGGGAGCTGAGGGGCCGAGGAGGCTAATTTGCAGGGAGCCCCGAGGAGAGCTAGCTTGTGCTTGCAGGTCGGGTACAGGGTGGCTTGGTTGGCCCCTGTGGGCCTCTTCTTCTGAGTTCTAGGGCACGTCACCTGCCACGTGTCATGATCTTGGGGATCACCAATATCGAGCACTATCATTAGCCCCCCACTCTTGTCCCGACCAGCTAGCGGGCCGGGTCAGGAATGGACTGCCGGGCCTCCCGAGGTGGGATCCCTTCTGGGGTTTCGTCGGGACGAGTTCTCGGGCCATCGGTTGTCTTTTTCGCTAGCGAATCAAGGCAAGATCTTTGCATTTAAAGAAGGAGCGCCGGTTCGTGCACTCTGCAACTTGAAGCGACGGCCCACGTGTCGGACGCCGATTGGCTGATGCGATATATGCAGGCCTGCGGCGTCTGATAGGACACGGTTCAGTGCTGGACTGCCACGTGGAGCGATCGGAGTCGCTGGGCGCGAGGAGCCGTTTAGGCGGGAGACGATGGGCGCCGTTAGATGAGACCGTATGCAGCAATAAATATGGGTGGGGTCCGCCCTAGGGCCCTTACTCCTTCATATTTTCCTCTCTCAAGCCTCAGCTGCTCGGCGCTCGTCTCCCCTCTTTCATTTTCAGCCCTTGAAGAATTTCTTTTCCCAGGTTAGATGTCTTCCCCTGTAGAATCAGTAAATGTTGTAGGAGTAGATGCTAAGGTTCCTTTAGCCGTGTCTGAGTCTTCTCGGGGAGCAGGGGTTGGATCCTCTCCCCAGGATCGTGCGGCGGGGGCCGCCTCCAGGGAGGAGGCGGCAGATGTAGCCCCCAGCACCCCGTGCTGGGTGAGCCATGAGGACGAGCTCGCCAACGCTCGGGCTCGCTTCCACACACCCCCGCGCTACACGTTTCGTCTGGCCAAGGAGGGAGAGAGGGCAGATTAGGTACGGGGCAGGGAGATTGCCCTGTATTTGGAAGCTTTTTGGGAAGGAATGCGCCTGCCCTTCTCTCCTGAGGTCATCGCCGCGCTGAATTTCTTCGGTTTGGCCCCCGGCCAGTTAGTTCCGAACTAGTGGAGGATTCTCCTCGGGTTCTTGATCCGCCTGAAGTTGCAGGCGGTTCCCTTCAGCCTTTCCCTTCTCGATTCTTCCCTTGTCTTCAAGAGTCACCCCGGCGGTCGAGCGGGCGACCCGAGATGGGTTTATCTTACTTTTAGGAAGCGACCGGGGGTCGCTGCCGGGACCGAGGTCGTGGCCTTACCCTCCTCCATTCACGATTGGAAAAAGAAATTTTTCTTTGTTTCCCCTTCCGAGGGCGAGGATTGTCCTGTACCCACCAAGTGGTCGAGGGAGAAGTGTCTGCCGGGGAACCTGTCCGATGACCCCGCCGCGGTGAGAGTGGCGTCGTGGGAGCCCATCCCTCGACATGACGTGCTGTTGTCCGAGAGGGTTTTGAGCTGGGCCGGGCTTAGCCCCGTCGAGTTCGTCGGTAAGTTAGGCTTACTTTTTGGGTTTACGTTTTACTCGTGTTGCTGATCTGTTGGGTGTTTGTTTCATGCAGGGTCCATGGACTTCGCCTCCCTCCGAGATTCTATGCGCCAGCCGAGGCAACCTACTAGGGCTGGGGGCGCCAGCTCTTCTCGAGCGCAGCCCGCCCCGGCTCCTACCACCCCGGTGGCGGCGCCCCGAGGACGCTCGATGGCAGATCCCGCCCCGGGCCCCAGCAGAGCATCGGTTCGGAAGCGGGCCCTGATTCTGGAGGACACGGCTTCAGAAGAGGAGACCGGCTCTCCCTCGGAGCCGCTCAAGAGGAGTTCCCGGAGACCCTCCCGGGGCCGGTCCTCACCGACCGTAGTGGAGGAAGGGGGCTCCGGTTCACGGTGCCGTCGGGGCTGTCGGTCGCAGACAGCCTCCTGCACGAAATAGAGACCTCGGCCGGTGGTCGAGTTCCTGGGGGGACCCTCAGGGCTCAGCTGGCGTCGATCTCCCAGGAGTCCGTGCAGGTAAGCCCCTAGTTCATTGTGAGATTTGGTGCCCCTTTCATCTTTCTGATCCTTTGTGTCTCCCAAGTTCTCCAGCACGTAGCCCTCGCCATTCGCATGGAAAACGAGGTGGTAGCCCCGGCGTTAGAGGCCGCGGGTCATCTCGCCTCGCTGCAAGAGAGCTCCAGGCGAGAGCAGGAGGCGATGTCGGCGAGGATCGCCGCCTTGGAGGGCGAGGTGGATGCCGGGAAAAGGGAGGTCGCCCGGCATCGCGAGGCCGCCGTGATCGCCGAGGGCAAACTCGAGGACTCTCAGGTGCTCGCCGGCAACCTGAAGAGGACGGTGAAGACCCTCCGAAAGGAGTTGGGCGCGGCGGCCAAGGCGGCTAAGTCGGCTGAATCGAGGGCGATGGCGAGCTATAAGGGGTCGAAGGATTTTTATGACGACCTGGCCGTGGCCACGACCCGCATTTGGCACGACGCCCTCGATGCCGTTAAGTCTCGGATGCCGGGGTTCGACGACGCGGATCTCCGGGCCGAGTTCCCCCTCGTGGGCGCCGACGAGCAAGGGGTAGAAGTTCCCGGCGAGGAGGTGACCGAGGACCCAGCGCGCCAAGTAGTGGAGGTCGAAGACCTCGAGGTCGTGCCTGGCCCTGAGGTGTAGAGCCCCCGTTCCCCTACCTTTATTTTGTTTTTCTTTTGAATTTTGTAAGGCCGGGGAGCCCAAAAAATACCCTTTGTAAAAAAAAACTTTTGCCTTTGGTAGTAATAAAGTTTTTCTTCGGCTCCATAGAATTGCGCTTTGCCGTCTGTTTGTGGAGAATGCTCGTGGGATATTTTTTGCCTGTACCGTTGTGCTTTTATGTCAGGTTGGCCATCTATCTAGCGATCGTCTGTCGAGTTGTCTGCGATCACTTGCCGACGAGCGCTTCCGAGGAGGTATCTCCCTGAGCCTCGGAGTCGAGGGGAGATCGTTTAGACTTGGACAGACTTGACACCCCTCACTGGGGTCTCGGGTCCTCCACGGGCCGCAGAGCATCTCTGATTCCGAGAGTTGGTCACCATCCGGGGGTGACTGGGCAGGGCAGCTACCCCGTCACCTCTTGCAAAGGCTTTCTGGTTCTTGGCGTGGTGTTAGGGGAGCTACCCGCCAGGGATGGCCGAGCAGGGTAGCTGATCGGTTGCCTCTTGCGAGGGCCTGGTCTTTAGTGCTGGAGGGGCTGTAAGAGGCCCACTAAGGATGACCGGGCAGTGAAGTTGCGCGGTTGCCTCTTGGCGAGGGCTTTGGCCTCTGGCGTCATGGGTAGACAACTACCAGCCTGGGATGAACGAGCGGGGTAGCCGCTCTGGTGCCTCTTGTGAAGGAGTTCTATCCCTGGCGTCGCGGGTAGGGAGCTACCAGCCGGAGTTTTTACCGAGCAGGGTAGCTGCTCGGTTGCCTCTTGTCAGGGCTTTGATCCTTCAGGACGGGGACCGAGCTGGGTTACTGCCCAATGCCTCTTGGCGAGGACTTCGATTCATGTCGGTTGTGGTAGGAAGCTACCAGCCGGGGATAGCCGAGCAAGGACCCGACTGCCTCTGGGAGGACTTTGGTCTTTGGCGCGGGAAGAGCTATAAGGCTGTAAGAAACCTACCAAGGACCCTTGGCCGGGCAGGGTTACTGCCCGGTGCCTCTTGGCGAGGGCTTTTGTCCTGAAAGATAGCCGAGCGAGGGAACCTTGGGCTCGACTGCCTCTGGGAGGGCTTTTTGATCCCAGGCGTTGCGGCAGGGAAGCTGCCCGCTGGGGATAGCCGAGCGAGGAATCCTCGGACCCGACTGCCTCTGAGAGGGCTTTTTGATCCCCGGCGTTGTGGCAGGGAAGCTGCCCGCTGGGGATAGCCGAGCGAGGGAACCTTGGGCTCGACTTCCTCTGGGAGGGATTTTTGATCCCCGGCGTTGCGGCAGGGAAGCTGCCCGCTGGGGACGACCGAGCAGGGTAGCTGCTGGGTTGAATCTTGACGAGATGCAGCCTGTCCATCCAGCTGTAGGTGCGGGGAATGGGAACGGCCGGGGTGACGGCGATTGTAGCCAGTGAATTGAATGCGGGGGGAGGCGAAGCGCTAAGGGCGCGTCGCTTCGACTCCACCGGAGAAGGCTCGATGGCTGCCGCGTGGCGGTGACTCCCTGGGTGAAAACGGACGACTGTTGGGCTGCACAGTGGGCTATATAAGGCTGAAGGAGTACCGGTCCTTCATTCCTTCGTAAACAGGTCGTCGAGAATGCAGGACTTCCCGTTTACATCCCCGACATAGTCTGCTTTGAAGATGTGTACCTTTACAACCCGTACTGCACCGAGGACACGGTGCAGCTGGTCTACGGGAGCATTGAGGACCATTTTGGCCGGCTGCTCCCCAGACGCTCCTCCCTGCTGCGGCTGCTGATGCACTCCATCTGGAGGGTATCGCCGGGGCTTTACAACCCCCTGTCTGAGCTGCTCTTTGATGAGGCCGTGGGCAAGCTACGGTCTTTGCGGCGTTTCGGCTTAATCTCTGCGAACCGGCTGGCCCACTCAGAGGCGCTCGTCCGTGAATGCTACGAGCTGAGGCTCGGGGTCGATGCCCGTGGGGGGAACCGAGAACAGCGGTTAGACCTTGCGCGGCCCCGGTTGGCGGAGATTTTCTCCGAGTACCACGAGTAGTGCTCGCTGCACCCCCTTCCCCCACTGTTGTAAATTTTTTCTTTTGCATTTACGGCTGAGGAGCCCATAATACCCTTTGAATAAACAAAGCTTTCCTTTCCTTTTCGCAATGCTCCACTGATCTTTATTAAATTAACAACGAGTCCTAGGAAGAATTTACAATGCTTTAAAAGAAAGGTATAGGCTAGTAGATGACTTTAGAGGCCTGGGCCGAGCTCCCTGAAGGGCTATTGGTCCCCGTGCCTGACATGGGGCATGGCGCCCCCCGAGCTCCGGGATGGTCGTCCGTCGAGGCGAGCATGTTCTGACTGATGGTCAGGTCGGCAGGAGGGTGATGCTGCTCCTGCTCGCAGTCGGCCTGCCGTTTGTCCCTCAGGTAGGCGGCGAGGTGCCCAGATCGGATGAGCTCTTCGATGTAGTCCCTTAGTTATTTGCAGCCCTCCGTGGCATGGCCCAGTACCCGGTAGAAAGCGCAGTAGGGGCCCCGGGTTCGCTTTGCCGCCTGACGCGGGATCGGAGGGAACTCGAAGAACCCCTCATTCTGGGCCTCCTCCAGCAACACCGTGAGGGAGACGTTGAGAGGGGTATACTCCTGGAACTTCAGGTGGAAGGGCTGCTGACGCTCCGACCTCTCCTCCCGAGCCTTCTTCTTCTGGTCGGTCCGTTCTGCCCGGGGGAGGTTAGCATTCACCTCGGATTCCAGCTGAATCTCGCGCTCGGTCCACGCCTTGACCTCGGCTATGGTCTTAGGTTGCGCTAACGCGAAGGAGCGTAACCATTCCTTGTGCCTCAGACCGGATCTAAGCACCGTGATGACGGTCTCGTCTCGGTGCTCGGGCACCTCGAGAAGGGCGTTGTAGAAATGAGTAATGTAGGCCTTGAACGTTTCCTTGTCCCCACTCTTAACCGTGAAGAGGTAGTCGACTGTGCGCTTCTATCGACGGTTCCCCATGAAATGGCCGAGGAACTGGGTAGCTAGCTCGTCGAAGGTCGAAATTGAGCGAGGCTCGAGCCCCCGGAACCAGTCCCGACCTGCGCGGATAAGGGTGGCCGGGAAGGCTCTGCACTGGGCAGCGTCGGAGTGATCCTGGAAGCTCATCCCCACAGTGAAACCGTCCAGATGGTCTTTCGAGTCGGTTTTCCCGTCGAACAGAGATACCTTTGGAGGCTTGTTGCGCGAGGAGACGTGGACGGAGAGCAATTCATCGGCGAACGGCTTTGTGAGCGAGTCGGAGGCATACTTAGCCCCGTCGCTCGAGAGGTGAGCCTCCCGGCGCATGCCCTCAATTTTCTTCTCGAGGGCGTCAGGCCGACCGTGGTATCCCGAGGAGTCGGCGCCTTGGGATCCCTGGCCTCCACTGCGGGTGACCTGCGTCTGGGAGCGGCCTCGGTTCCTCTCGATGTGGTGCCTCAGATCCTGAGGCGAGGTGGCTCTGGAACCGCCGAGGTGAGCCCCTTCTGTGTGTCCCCACCGAGTGTAGTGGTGTCGACCGCGCCTGTGGAGAGGCGAGGTGACTGACACCTCCGATAAGGGTCGCATGGAGGCTCGGGGAGGGGTGCCCTTGCGGCGGATCTTGGTGTGGAGCCATGGGGCGTCCAGCGGGCCTCAGAGGGCACCGGCTCGAGAGATCGATGGCCAGGGGTCGTTGCCTGCTGGTGGTCAGCCACCCTTACGGGGGCAGAGCTTTCTGGAGGCGGTGGAGCGGCGATCTGGGGCCCGGGTCCAGCCTTTTGAACGCGGACGAGGGACTCCACGGGGGATTGCAGCCGATCTATCCGGCCTGCGAGGGCGTTGATGACCGTCATCGGAGGAGACTCATCCCCGCCTTCGGTGAGTGTAAGGCGGCGGCTGGTACCGGGATCCTCAGGGTGGCTGCTCGCCATTTGGGGGGAGATCGGAAAGCCAACTTTGTGTTTTGGGGAGTTGATTCCCACAGACGGCGCCAACTGATGGAGGTCCTTTTCAGGCCTCCGTCAGATGTTGTCTTCTGTTGATCTCGCGATGGATTTAGTTGATTGTCCTCCGTTGCGTATGGGTCTCAATGGGTTTTTGGAGGAGGAAGTGAAGTGAGGGAGTTGGTGCCGAGTACCTGCAAAGAAGTCCCGGGGTGGTTTGGTACCACCAAGGACCCTCCAACGCTCAAGTTAATGATGAAATCCGAGCAGAGTAACGGCTTAAAAGAGTAAAAAAATTGGCTTACTTGACCCCTCTGTGATGGGGGTTTATATAGTGGTGGAGCACGCAGCAACGGGCGCGAGAATCTCGCCGGCAGTTACGCTCCCGACGTCACGCCCGCGTAGAGAGCGGATCGCCCATTAATAGGGATCGTGATGGTGCGGAACGTGGGACGTTGCTGGCGTAAAGTCCGCGCATGGCGAGATTCGCGGAGCGGCGGTTACGCCTGGGAGTGGTGGAGTTGGTCAGAGGGCCGAGGAAGACGGCCTTGGCGGGAGCTCGGGGACGAGCAAGGAGGCCAAGGAGTCTTGGTCCTACGGCCGCTCGAGGCGAGCTGAGGGGCCGAGGAGGCTAATTTGCAGGGAGCCTCGAGGAGAGCTAGCTTGTGCTTGCAGGTCGGGTACAGGGTGGCTTGGTTGGCCCCCGTGGGCCTCTTCTTCTGAGTTCTAGGGCACGTCACCTGCCACGTGTCATGATCTTGGGGATCGCCAATATCGAGCACTATCAGCATGCATGATCATAATTTGGTCAATTCTTAAATAATTATGTGAATGCATACCATGGCCAATCATTCTATATATGCATCTCTTCTCTAAACATCGATCGGATTTTGTAAAAATAAAACGCATCTTGAAATTCTCGATAAAAGATATATAAAAACATATCTTTAAATTCCCAATCATATCAAATAACAACACCATCATTATTGTAGTAGTATATGCACCTTTCTTTGAAGAGAATTTCATCTTCTTCTTCTTCTTTTTTTGAAAAGATAAAAAGTTTGGTAATGCCCTCTATATTTATATAGGATTGTGGTACTCCAACATAAATATCTGATGTGGGACTAAACAAACCCGTCTATTAACACAATAATTGTAGTATTAGGAATATACCCCGGTTGTGTATATCTAATCTTTCACCTAAAGACTTATAGGTTGTAGAGATCCAACCAATCAACTAAATTGATTCATAATTAATCGATTGATAGTTTTAATCTAACAATCGAGGAACTTTCTTGTCAATATTCTTAAAAGGTCAACCAACATATGAGATAATAAATATCAATTTAATTCGAACCCTTCCAATAACAACTTAGACATTTTTAAGACATTGAATGAGCAGGACAAACTAACCAAATTGCTCAAGTCGTAGTTTCGTTCCGTGAATACAAAGTTAATTTTGAAAATAAATATTGCTGTAATAATAAAAATTTTAAAAATATTTTTAAGACGCTCGTTGGCAAGATTTTTATACTTTCATAAAAATGAACGGTAACATTTCATCATCATGAGAATGTTGGATCTCATCTAAACATCCGTTGTCAAGCTAAATGCATTCATGCAGCTCAATATTTCAGCGAGCTAACGTTTCATGCATGCTTGATATTGATGTCATGTATGCACACAGACTCACAACCTAATCTTTTTTTGAGCCCGTTGACCGTGTACTCTTTTATACGAGACTAGCCAACTTTTCGTCCCTACTATATGGATGGACCTTACGGCCAAAGCTTCCTTATGCTTTTGCAATCAATGTTCGATACCTGTCTGGCCCAACAAAATATGCACCTTCAGACATAAAAAGTGAATATAAAATATAATATCTTTGATAAATTGTCGAAAAAGCCTCTGGCCCACTCGTTGAGTTGTATAAAAACCCTTGTAATTTCTGAAATTGTTAGGAAGGACCTACTGTTCGAAATCTTTATGAAAAACCTATGGGCTTTATTTCATTTAAGTCTTGTATTCTCTCAACGATTTGGATATTACATGCAACTACATAGATACTACAGATAATTGCAACTACTTAGATAGGTGATAGAGGTGGAAATCTCCCTCAGATGTTGTCCTCCGTCGATCTAACTTCAAGCGGTCTTGAACGGTTGGGATTGGGAGTGGAAATTGGACGTGCTAATCTCAATGGGTTGTTGGATGCCGTTGACACCGGGCTACCTACAAAGAAATTCCCCGGGTAGGAACCACCGTAGGACCCTCCGACGATCAAGTAAGTATCGAGGTATAGGGGCAGCATAGCGGCGTATTGGAATGGATTTTACTTACCCGAATCGTCTGGAAGAGGGGGTTTATATAGAGGTCGCATGGGGGCGATCCGGCACGAGATTCCCGTCGTCTGTTATGTCCTTACGACACGTTCGCGTTAATGGCGGGATACGTCCATTAATAGAGAGATACGCTCGTTAACGGAGAAATGTGCCAGCATGGGATGCGGGATGTAGAGTGGCGGAAATCTCGTTCTGGCGAGATATGCGGAGCCGTTACGACTCCGTGCCCCTGGTTGGACAGGAAGGATGCCGTTCTCAGCTCGGTGGATAGATCGGAGTCGAGCGAGGAGGCTGAGGATGCTGCTCTGTATCTACTCGGAGTCGAGCGAGGAGGCCGAGGATGCCCAGCTGTCTAAGTGCATATGGAGGGTACTCCAGGGAGGCTTTGCCAAAAGGTCGGGTACCGCTCTGTTACGGGGTCCCAAGGAAGATTCATAATGTATCACACTGACTCCCCGTCATAGCCCCCAGAGGTCCAGAGGGTATGCGCAAATGACACGTCATCTCCCAAATGTCGCAATATAGGGTACTCCCGTTCATGAGCCTCATCATTTGCTCCCAACTCTCGCCCTGATCTATTTATGGGTCAGGGTCGAGAGTGGTAAGCCTGGCTTTTAGTGATTCAGCCGAAAATTTCCCTGCGATGGGTTGCCCGCGCTGGATCCACGTGGCGGTTTACGAAGCGCCTCAGCTCCCGCACATATCTTTGGTGATGTCAACGGATCAGTGAAATGATTGCGCTTTTAAAGAGGGGGCGCCATTTCGTTTACCCGCCGATCGGATTACACGCCACGTGCCCGCCGTTGGGTGGCGGGGGTGTGAGGGGCTATCACCGACTCCTTCCGTAAGGGGACGTGTCCAATGGTCGGTTGCCACGTGGAGCCCTGAAGTCTGCTAGGCGCGACGCTTCGTTTTGGCGAGAACCGATTTGGGCCGTTGGATGCCTTCTCGTGAAGTGTATAAATAGGAGGGGCTTTCCTATAGCCGACACTTTTCCATAGTCGACGCTTATTGCCTAAAGATTGCCCAGCGCCCCTCTGCTTAGGTCGGAACTCCAGCTAAAATTTTCCTCGGCAAGTCCTTTCTTGAATCAGGTTAGATGTCTTCCTCCGAAATATCTATTGATGCAGTAGGGATCGAGTCGGGCGATGAGGCTTCAGTTTCTGAAGCCGAGTCCAGTGGGTCTTCCTCCTCCTCGGCTTCCGATAGCTGAGAGAGATCCTCTTCTTCTTCTTCATCTTCTGAGGGGAGTGTCGCCCTTGTCTCACGTCGTCGGGGGGCGACAAGGGCCTCCAAGGTGAGCATCAGAAACATCCGTGATGCGCCATCGGTCTTGAACCGTCTGGATGAGCTTTCTGATATCCGAGTTTGATTTCATATCCCCTCCAGCTATTCACTCCATTTGGCCAGGGAGGGTGAGCGGGCAGACCAGGTACAGGGTAAAGAGATTGCTTTGTACCTAGAAGCATTCCGGGATAGGGATGCATCTGCCCTTTCTACCTGAAGTTTGCGCCATGCTCCATTGTTTCCACCTTCCCCCGGGCCAGCTAGCTCCGAATTCATGGAGAATCCTCCTCGGGTTTCTGATTCGGATGAAAATTGATCAGATTCCCTTTGATTTAAGTATCCTCCTTTCCTTCCTTTGTTATAAAAATCATCCCAGTACCAGTAAGGAAGAACCGAGCTGGGTGTATTTTTCGTTTAAAAAACACAAAGGTAGAGCGGCCGGGTCAGGGGTAGTGGTTGTCCCTTCTTCCATCCATGAATGGAAAGAAAAGTTTGTCTTCGTCGGGCCACCGGAAGGTGAGGATTGGCATGTGCCCATCCAGTGGCACAGGGCCGATTGTCCTAAGGTTAGGCAATCGAATACCTCCGAGGCAAGGGTGGTGTCGCAGTGGGAACCGATCCAGCGGGCTGCTGTCCTGCTTTTCGAGCAAGCTCTGACCTAGGCTAGACTCAGTCCCGCATGCTTTGCGGGTAAGTCAGGGCCTTTGTAGGTCTATCTAGACTTTGTTAAAATTTCGTTGCTGATCTTTTCCTTATGTGTATCTCGCAGAGTCTATGGATCGTCAGAAAATTATGGCTGCTATGGCCGCCAAGGCCTAGGGGAGGAAGGGCGGTGGCGCCAGCTCAGCCCAGCCAGCTCCAAGTACGGTTCCTCGGCAAGCTCCTCCTGCCAAGGCTTCCACAGCGTCCCCAGTTCTGGAGGAATGCCATAGGGGAGGTCAAAAGCACGCGCGGGATTCGGCGCCCCAAGCTAGGACGGAGGTGCCGCCTGCACCCGAGTCCCCCCTCAAGAGGCAGAAGATGGTGGTTTCTCGGCCGCCTTTGACCGGGATTCAGGTGCAGGAAGGTGAGTTCTGCATCGAGGTACCCTTGGGGCTCTCTGTGGTCGACAGTTTACTAGCGGACATGGAGAAGGCGGCGGGGACCAAGATTCCTCGAGGCACGATGAAGGCCCAGGTGGCCACAATAGCTTAGGAGGCTGTTCAGGTCGGTAACTTTTCTAAGAGTTTTCAAGTGTTTTTTACTCAGTTTTTAGCTTTTTAATATGGTTCCTATTTTCCTCAGGTCCTCTAGCACTGCGCCCTCCTCGCCGCAATGGAGTCTGAGAAGGTGGCTCCGACGATGAAAAAGGCGGGCGAATCTTCCTCGCAAGAGGAGGAGCTCCTTGCCTGGTTGCAACAGACGGAAGAGAAGGCGGACCTCCTCGACTCTAGGTTGGTCGCGGAGGGTCTGACAGTCGCCAAATTGAAAGATTCCCATCGGCTCCCGACCGAATCCAACCGGGCTATCCAGGCCTAGATAGGGGAGGTCAACGGGCTTTTCGATGCCATGAAGAGGCAGAAGGACTAGCTCAAGCAGGATGTCCGGTCAGCTTGCGAGGCAGCGAAGCTTGCGGAGGGCAGAGCGGAAAGGGCCATAGAGGAGTATAAGACTTCCGACCAGTTCTACCTCGACCTCGCTGATTCCGCGGCCGTTGGGTGGCACAACGCCCTCGACGCCGTTAAGAAATCCCTGCCCGAGTTCGACGATCAGGAGCTTCGTGTCAAGTATCCTCTAGCTGAGGAAGCGCCACAGGGTAAAGGTGCCGAGCCGGCCGGAGGGCACGTAGCGACGGTTGGAGGTGCCGAGCCGGAGGTCGCCATTATAGCCCCTGATGGAAGCGCCGAGCCAAGGGAAGGATCGGCTGAGCAGGCGACCTGAGCTATCTCTGCTTTAGTTATCAATTTTGTACGCCTCCGGACATTTTGTAAGGCTGGGGAGCCCATAATACCTTGTATATTACTTTGAATGTGAATAAAGTATATTTAGCTCGCAAGTGTTTTTATCTTCGAAACCTTTATATCCCGCAAGCACTTTTATCTCGCAAGTATTTTTATTTCCGAAGCCTTTTTATCCCGCAAGCCTTTTTATCTCGCAAGTATTTTTATCTCGCCTTCGGAGTGCTTCTATATCTCGCAAGTGTTGGGCGAGCGCGACATAAGAGCTAAGCCAAGTATAGGCAGACCGGTGTCCACCCTTTTCCCGGAGTCGATTTAATGATCGTGCATCGAGTATGAATCGAGCAATAGCCAAGGGTAGGCCGACCGGTGCCCTCCCTTTCCTCGAAGTCGAGGCGACGATCGTGCATCGAGTATGAATCGAGCGATAGCCAAGGGTAGGGAGACCGGTGTGTACTATATTTAAGTCTTGAGCGGGATGAACAGGAAACTACTCGGCCACCTCTTAACGAGGGCTTTGGATTCGCAGATTGGATTAGCCTGGCAGAAAGGTGCCCTCAGCGGATGGGCCAAGCAGGAAGCTACTCGGTTGCCTCTTGTCGAGGGCTTCGGATCCACGGATTGGCCGGGCAGAAAGGTGCCCTCAGCAGATGAGCTGAGCAGGAAGCTACTTGGATGCCTCTTATCGAAGGTTTTGGATCCACGGATTGGCCGGGCAGGAATCCGCCCTCAGCGGATGAGCCGAACAGGAAGCTACTCGAATGCCTCTTGTCGAGGGCTTTGGATCCGCGGATTGGCCGGGCAAGAATCTGCCCTCAGCGGATGAGCCGAGCAAGAATCTACTCGGATTCCTCTTATCGAGGGCTTTGGATCCATGGATTGGCCGGGCAGGAATCCGCCCTCAGCGGATGAGCCGAGCAGGAAGCAACTCGGATGCCTCTTGTCAAGGGCTTTGGATCCACGGATTGGCCGGGCAGGAATTCGCCCTCAGCGGATGAGCCGAGCAGGAAACTACTCGGATGCTTCTTATTAAGGGCTTTGGATCCGCGGATTGGCCGGGCAGGAATCTGCCCTGAGCGGATGAGCCGAGCAGGAAGCTACTCGGTTGCCTCTTGTTGAGGTTTTTTTTTGAATTCGAAAGTTTTTCTTTGGAATATCGTTCAACCTTCCTTGACCCGTATAGGGGGGAATAGTGACCGTCACGGATGACACATGGCCGTATCTTATCATGAAAGTGCGCTATTCTGTGATTTGCGTTGTTGCACGAGAAGGTGTCGGCTGTTGGAAGATTGTTGTTGAATCTATAAATATCGAAGGTATGGTCTCACCTTCGAATTCTCATGTGTGTTTCTTGAAGATGGTCGGCCGCGTATACACCACCAGGGAGATTGTATCTTGGGACGATGTGTATTTTTATAATCTCGATCGTTCCGAAGAGACGTACGAGGCCAAGATAGGCCACTTGGAGGGCCACTGTGGGTGCTTACTTCCCCGACGATCTCCTATCCTTCAAGTGCTAATCTACGCGATATGGAGGTCTTCCCCGAGTCTGTACAACTCCCTATCTCTACAGTTTATGGACGAAGCATTTGATAAAATGTATACGGTCCACGAGTTTGGTCTGATCTTGAAGAGCAGGTGGGACCGCTCGATGGACCTTCTTCTTGAGTGTTTCCAACAATGGTTGGTCGTTGCGTCATACTCGGCTGGTGGAGAGCCCGGCGAGTCTGTGGCTTCTAGGGTCCACGGATACCGTCAGAAGGAGCGGGCGAAGGTTGCCTGGGCTCGGCTGGAGGAGATTTCTTCCAAATATCATCGCCAATGTTTTATTAATCCTCTTCCTCCTTTGCTGTAATGGTTGTAAGGCTGGGGACCCCATAATACCTCCGAATAAATAAATTTTTGTTTGGTTGAGATTATGGTGTATTTTCTCTTTCTTCCGTCCATACCTTTCCTCCCCCCCACAAGCTCGGGGCCGGGGAAAGGAATGAAGGGATGGAGCCCCGGGGCGGTGCAGAAGTCTATTCTGTGAGAGGACTCAGCTTGGAAAACTTAGTCAATGGGGAAAGGAATTGCATTATTCAAAAGAGGGTACATATTTATTTATACAACTTAAGCTTTTCGGCGCTATATGGCCGGGGAAAATTACGCCCTCCAGAGTCCTAGAGGCAGTAGGCTCCACCGGGCAATACTTCTGTAACGAGAAATGGTCCGTTCCACTTTAGGAAGAACTTATATAGCCTCCCTTGGTCTACGAACTCGTTTCTCCGTAAGACCAGGTCTCCTATCTTGAAGGCTCGATACTTAACTCGGGCATTGTAGTAGCGGACGTTTTGCTACTGATAGGCGGCCGCTCTGCTTTGCGTTTGATCTCATTTTTCTAACAAGATGTCCAAGTTGCTTTGCAGTGCCAAGGTGTTAGCTTCATCATCAAAGTGTTCGACCTTATAACTGGACAATCCAATTTCTGTGGGGACCATTGCTTCGGTACCGTAGCAGAGGCTGAACAGGATTTCTCCCGTTGGTGTTTTCCTTAATGTCCGCAGTGCCCAGAGCACGCGAGGTAGTTCCTCAACCCAGCTACCTTGCCTCCCTTCCAGGCTCGCCCTGAGCCCGCGAATGATGCTTCGGTTTGCTACTTCAGCTTGCATGTTGCATTGGGAGTGTGCTACCACGGCGAACTTCATCAATATGTGGTAGTCGCTACAAAACTCCTTGACTTTGGCATTCTCGAAGTTGGTCCTATGGTCGGTGATGATGCACCTCGGGATTCCGAATCAGGAGATTAAATTGTTCTGTAAGAACTTTATCGTAGAGGCGGCGTCTGGTTTCCTGATGGGCACGGTCTCGATCCACTTTGTGAAGTAGTCTATCGCAACAAGAATGTACTTGTGACCACCCGTGTCGGTGGGGAGCTAATCCACCATATCCATTCCCTACTGTGCAAATGGCCAAGAGGAACTTAGCGGCGTTAGTTCAGTGGTGGGAAGGCGAGGAATGCTGCCGAAGAGTTGGCAGATTTGGCATCGTCTAACCAGTTTCTCAGCATCTTGATGTATTCCCGGCCAATAGTACCCTTGGAGCAATATCTTTTGGACCAGGCTGCAGGCCCTTTAATGCGCCCCTCCGACCCCTTCGTGTATCTCCCGTAGGACGTAGTCTGCTTCGTGGAGATCAACACACCGGAGCAAAGGTTGAGTGTACGACTTTTTGTGTAGGTTTTCTTTGCTCCATACGAAATGGCGAGCTTTGGTCCGAAGCCGACGGGCCTCGGCTCGGTCCTTTGGAAGAATTCCTTCTTTCAGATATTCTACGATGGGCTTTCGCCAATCCGGGGCATCTTCTTGAGACATGTAGATTTGGAGTGTTGCCTTCCCATCTTCGATGTTGGGCCGAGGTAGGACTTCAAAGAGGATATTTCTCTTATGATTGGCCAAATAGGAGGAGGCGAATTTGCTCAGCGCATCAGCCTTAGCGTTCAAATTTCTGGGAATTTGCTCCACTTGGACTTCATCGAAGTTTTTCCGAAGCCTTTTTACCTCCGCCGGGTATTTTATCATGAGTGGTTCTCGGGCTTCGAAACGACTGTGTTCACCGCCGAAAACAGAGACGAAACCGAGTAGGTCGTCTTGCCTGAATTTGGGGGCAGATGCTATTTGGTTTTATCTGTCTACCTCTCCGAAGATGCCAAGTTAATTTATGGCACCGTGTATCGAAGGTTTAAACAGATGCGGCCGTTGTAGCATACTTCGTTAGATTCCCCCTCGTTTGCGAGGGATTTTTTATTGTGGGGACGTTTTTCCCTGCAGGAGCAAGCCCCTGTAGTTAATTACGTTACCGTATCGCGGTAACCACTTTCTTCGACTCCAGAAGATCACTTCGTGTCGTGTGTATGTGTTTTATTTTTGGTTGCCCGTAGATTGTATACGGAGACTAATTTGTGTTGTCACCAGTAGGGCGTGGATTAGTCCAAATCCGTATATTCTTATATTTGGGTTTGGGTTGATTTAAGGATCGTTAATCTCGTTTGAGATTAAGATCAACCTAAATGGTTGTTGAGGATACGTTAGTCTAATTTTAGACTAAGATCTACTCAACAGAATTTTAGGATCATTCAGATCCAACAAAAGAGCATTTGGGCTCTATTGTTTTAGTTTAAAGACGTTTTCGGTCCATAGCTAGTTTAAGGATGTTGCGGTCCATTTTAGTTTAAGGACGTTACGGTCCATAGCTAGTTTAAGGACGTTGCGGTCCGTAGATCACCATTTGGTGGTGAGGTCGTAGTTTAAGGACATTGCGGTCCATAGCTAGTTTAAGGACGTTGCGGTCTATAGCTAGTTTAAGGACGTTGCAGTCCATAGGGGTGTGCTCATGGTTTTAGGAGTGCTCCAAAGAGCTGTTGGTTGTCGGGACCCTCCACTTCTCTAAAGACGTTGAAGAATTACAACGACATGTATCAGAGATATGGAGAGATGTACCCTTGAACCGAATTCTAGATTGAAGGGAGAGATCATGGTGGAATGAACACCATTTTAGATACCATCTACTAGGACATCATTAATCATCTTTGGAACTAAGATCGATTTAGGGAGACCTGAGCGTAGGAAGACTCAGTTGAAAAAGGGTTTTGGCCTCGGGAGACTTGGCTATGTTTAGGCTAAGGTTGACCTCTCATAGTGTTAAACACTAGCATTTTCTTGGCGCTCACGTTCTCCCACATGATGCTATAAAGCAGTGTTAAACACTGAAATTTGGAGTGCTCACGTGTGGCACGTGAGACGCCTGAGAATTGAGCAATGCTTCTTTGGGTTTATTCCCTTATTCCTTTTATAAATGCTAAGCCCTATTGGGGGTCACGTGGGTGTTTCCCCCAATCAGAGCAAAGCTCTGTTTTAAAATTTAAAATTTAAAAGTTGAAGCAACGCTTCAGATTCAGCGCTAGGCGCGCTGCGCGCCACGTGTCAAACACAGATGCGCTAGCGCCAGGTGCACTGCGCCCTAAGCAGCGCACCCCCAATCAGAGCAAAACTCTGTTTTAAAATTCAAAATTTAAAAGTTGAAGCAACGTTTCAGATCCAGCGCTAGGCGCGCTGCGCGCCACGTGTCAAACATGGGTGTGCTAGTGCAGGCTGCGCTGCGTCTGTACTGCACGCCACGTGTCAAACGTAGGTGCGCTAGCGCAAGATGCGCTAGCGCTGGAATTAAAAATTCCTCACCGTTAGATCAAGAGATCTAATAATGATAAATCATTAATTAATCAGAATTAAAATTCTGTTATGAAAAGATCTTTCCAATCTTGTTAAAAACAAAAAGATTGCCTTCTGTAAAACAGAAGCCATAGGATCAAAGATCCAACGGTGGGGAAACGTCCCCAAATCAATCAGAGAAAGATCTTTTTAACTGATTTAACAAATCAATTTGCCATATATAAAGGCCCCAAGGCTTCAAGTCTGATAGAGAGAAACCCCCCTACAAAGTTTGAGAAAACTCAAAGAAAGAAGAGCAAGCTCTTAGCAAAAGAAGATTATTTCTTCAAGGTAAAGAATGATTCTTGAAGAAAGAGATGAAATCATCTCATTAAAACAGAAGAATTATCTTCTTAAAAGATCATAGATCTACAAAAGACCAAGGTCTTTTATAAAAAGAGATCAAAAGATCTCGTCATAAAAATAAAAGAAGTGTTTACTTCATTCACAGATCATTGATCTACAAAGGCAAAACCCTTTCAAAGAAAATAAGAACTGTTGTTCTTGAATCTTGAGGCAAAGCCTCCTTTAAAAAGAACATAAACTTGTTCTCTGATCAAATGCGTTTTGCGCTACTCAAAAGTGCCTTGCACTCATGAACTGCGCTTTTGCGCTCCTTGGACTGGCGCTCAGCGCCAAAACGTGCCACGTGTCAACCACGTATGCAACTTGCGCTTTGCGCTTCTGAAATAGCGCACTGCGCTCATGGACTGGCGCTCAGCGTTAAACGCGCTACGTGTCACTCACTGGTGCGCCACTAAACTAGCGCAACGCGCTCACAAATTGAAAGCGCACTGCGCTTATAAACTGGCACATAGCGCTAAGCGCGACACGTGTCCTTTCCATGTGCGCTACTTGGCAGAAGCGCAATGCGCTCTTTAATTGGCGCAAAGCGCCTGGCGCGTCACGTGGTGCGCTGTTAGAACACACATTGTTCTGATGAATGCTTTGCATTCAATACAAGACAAAAAATGTCAGGATCTAATGCTCAACATTATTATAAGGGCCAAGCCCAAGTAAGGGTTCAACAGCCCAGAACAATAAAATGTTAAACATTTTAATCTTATTGGACTTAGCCCAATTCTGTCCATAAGTCCTCAACTTATATTGAACTGAGCCCATCTGCTCACGAATATTCAACAGATCTCAGACCCAAACTGGACTACAGATCCTTCAACCAACTCACACCGGTTCGAGGGTACATCTCTTTACTCCTCTAATATTTGTCGTTGTAATCCTTCAACGTCTTCAGAGAGGTGACGAGTCCCGACAACCACACATTTCATGGACTACGATGTCCTTAAACTTCATAGACTACGATGTCTTTAAACTATGGACTATGGGGTCCTTAAACCTATGGACTATGATGTCCTTAACCTTGGACTGTGGGGTCCTTAAGCCCACGGACTACGACGTCCTTAACCTGGACTGTAGGGTCCTTAAACCCATGGACTACGATGTCCTTAACCTCGGACTGTGGGGTCCCTTTAAACCCACAGACTACGATGTCCTTAACCTAGACCGTAATGTCCTTAAACTAATCGACCGCAATGTCCCTAAACTAAACAATAGAGTCCAATTGCTCTTTTGTCGGATCTAAATGATCCCGTTATGTTGATCTTAGTCTGAAATTAGACTAACGTGTCCTTAACAAACGTTTAAGTTGATCTTAGTCTCAAATGAGACTAACGTATCCTTAAACCCAAACAAAAACCCAAATCTAAGAAAATATGGATTTGGACTAATCCACGCCCTACGGGAGACAACATAAATTAGTCTCCGTATACAATCCACGGGCAACCACAAACAAAACAAACACCCACGACACGAAGTGACCATCTGGAGAAGGAGAAAGTTGTTACCGTGACGCGGTAGCATAATTAACTGCAGGGGCTTGCGCCTGCAGGGAAGAGCGTCCCCACAATCAAAAACCCCTCATCAACGAGGGGGAATCTGACGAAGTCTGCTACATCGGCCACATCCGTTTAAACCTTCGATACATGGTGCCATAAATCAACTTGGTATCTTCGGAGAGGTGGACGGATAACACCAATTAGCATCTGCCCTCGAATTTCAGGCCTGACGTCCCAACGTCCCGGTCGCGTCTTTCGGCGGGGAACAGTAGGATCACGTGAGGTGCTCCAAAATAAGAACTGTCTTGGGTTTATTCCCTTTTTCCTTTTGAAAATGCTAAGCACTATTAGGGGGTCACATGGGATCATGTGAGACGCCCCAAAATGGGAGTTGTCTTTGATTTATTCACCTTTTTCTTTTGAAAGTGCTAAGCACTATTATGGGGTCACGTGGGATTACGTGAGACGCCCCAGAATGGGATCTGTCTTGGGTTTATTCCCCTTTTCCTTTTGAAAGTGCTAAGCACTATTAGGGGGTCACGTGGGATCACGTGAGGCGCCCCAAAATGGGAATTGTCTTTGATTTATTCACCTTTTTCTTTTAAAAGTGCTAAGCACTATTAGGGGGTCATGTAGGATCACGTAACTCAGTGTCAATTATTCCTTTTTGTTCCTCAGAGATGCTCACGTGGGAACACGTGATCTTTGTTACATAGCGTTCAGCGTTAATGAATCACCAGGCTGTTCTTCTATAGTTCTGAGGATTCAAGTTCTTCTATTGTTCTTTGCAGGGAATAAATTCTTTTTAAAGATTTAAACCCTAGTTTCTGAGGAATTAAATTCCCATATGTTTTGTAAGAGTTAAACTCTTTTGTACTCAGTTATTCCCCTAGGTTTTGAATCTGCATGACAGAATCTCCCCGATGAGAATTAATTTCTCAACTTGTGGGGAGATCTGCTTCTGCAGATCTTAACCAGAGGAAGAACTAAGTTCTTTGAGAAGAGTTAAACTCTTGGTTTGAGAATTAAATTCTCTTTTTGATTTGTGGGAGATTTTGGGAGAGGTTCCTCTTCTTTATAGAGAATTAAATTCTCTCTCTATTTTTCTTTCTTTCTCCCTCTTGCTGTGTATATGTCTATCTCTCCTCCTCTTTTTCTCCTTGTAGGGTGTTTTTCGTCACCCCATTGAGATGGGAATACGCGCACGCTTGTCAGGCGTACTACAGATTCCCCCTGCCTAGGGTAGGCCGGGGTTTAATGATTGTGGGGATCCGAATCTCCGGCAGCCGCGGACCAAGCTGCCGTTAATTACCCCTTGCCTTTGGGGCGAGGGAACCTCCGATTAACGGGTTAAACTGGTCATGCGAACTCAATGTGCAGTGTACGTGTGTTCTGTTCTGAAAGGGGGGTTTTGGATATATCGGGAGCCACGCAGAGTTTTTACGGGGGTCCCGCTACCCGGATAGCGGGCTGGGGGTCAAGGGGGCTAGCAGCCCCCTTGCGGGGTTCGGGGCAGCGTCCCGGCCCGAAAATTTTTTTGAGGGGGAGAGTGTGGCGGAGTATGTGTATGTGTACATTTGTATACATATGTATATATATACATGTATATATAAATAAAGGGGAAAAGGGCATCCAAAGGATGCGTGGGGCAGCACCTTGGGCGCTGTGCGCTTAGGTGCTGTGCGCTCAGGCGCAAGCACGCCACGTGTCGGCACGTGGGCGCTTTGCGCATGAGCGCTGCACGCAGGTGCGCAAGCTCGCCACGTGTCGGCAAGCGGGCGCTTTGCGCACTTGCGCAAGCGCGCAGGTGCGCGCGCGCGCGCGCGCCACGTGTCGGCACGCGGGCGCTTTGCGCACCTGCGCAAGCGCGCAGGTGCGCAAGCGCGCGCGCCACGTGTCGGCACGCGGGCGCTTTGGGCACTTGCGCTGCGCGCTGCTAAAACAAATTTCTCAGAAGAGAAATCAGAGAGGAGTTGGACTCCTGAGTGTGTGTTTTTTTTTTGGGTTTAGTGAACGATGTTCTTCTTCCTCCTGTTGCTTGCTGGATCTTGAAGATCAAGAGATGTGAAATCTCAAAATCTCTTCTTTTTCAGATCTAATGATAGATCCAAGTTTCCCTTTGTGGGTTTTGTGGTGAAAAACTAATTTGTTTTGAAAAAGGAAGAGTAAAACTCTTGATTTAATTCAAGAGAAAGAAGAAGGTTTTGGAACCTTGAAGATGGAAGAAAGAGCTCAGCTCTCTGACTTTTTTTGTTTGGAGAGAGAGAAAGTTCCTTTTTTTATTCATCATGTTGCCTTTTATAGGCTTACATATTTGCATATGGCCCCTTGGGCTTTACAAAGTGGCGTTTTGTCTATCCCATGGTTCATGTGCCATTTCTTTTTGCACATAAGCCATGGGCTTACAAAAATTTGGCTTTATACCCATTTTGTTTACATTCATGCATAAAAAATTACATAAAAATTATTTATTACATGATTTCATTTTTGGCATGGGGAGGGTCGGCCGCTTCATGTTTCGGACTCGACCTGGGCATGGGCCCACTTGACCTGGGCTTGGGCCCACCTGGCTTGGGGTTGACCTTGACATTGACTCGGTCAACCGGGGTGTAAATTTTTACCCCAACACTCCTCTCTTTGCTTTTATTTATATGAGAAGAAAAAGAATCAATTTGTTAAGAAAATCTCTCATTGAGAGATCGTGATTGATTCCATGATCTTTTAGATCAATCGGTGAATTTTATTCACCGTTAGATTTTTAATCCAATGGCTCTCTGTTTAACAGAGAAGATTTCTTATTTGTTTAGCAAGATTATGAATATCTTGTTAGTTTTAACAAGATCAAAATTTTATTCTATCATATTTTTTAGTTTAACAAGATCAGAAATATATTTTCTTAATGTAGAATTTAATTCTATCATATGGATATCTCGTTAGTTTAACATAGAATTTTATTCTTATCATATGAATGTTAGTTTAATAAGATTAGGAAAATATTTTCCTATGATAGAACTTTATTCTACCAGATGATCACTGTTGGATCTTTGATCCAAAGGTTCTCTGTTTAACAGAGAAGATCTTTCTAGTTTGAGGAAGATCAGGAAAATATTTCCCAAATAAAATTTAACTCCAGAATTTGACAAGAGCATTTTAAATTGGGGCGCTCACATGCTTTGCATGTGAGTAGCAAGAGAATTCACGTGTTTAACACATGACCCCTAGTATGGGTTTTAGCTTGTTCATTTTCAGCGCTCATATACTTTACATATGAGCGCTCACGTGCACATGAGGCATGTTTGGCCATTAGTTGTTATCTTCAGCGCTTATATGCTTTGCATATGAGCGCTCACGTGTTTTACACGTGAGACATGTTTGGCCCCTAGTTATTTTCTTTCAGCACTCATATGCTTTGCATTTGAGCGCCCACGTGTTTAACACGTGAGGCCAAATTTTGAGGACTCTCGCTCCTTTTTTATAAGGGAACAAGTAGCTCTTGGCCGAAAATTTTGGTGGGAACAAATGCCCCCCACTATTTTGCCCACGTAAGTATGTACATGGGTGAAGTAGTGCAGAGTCATGCATGGTTGTAGAATTGATGGCTTAGTAGACAAGTTTAGGGTCTTTATAGCCTAAGACTTTTTTTTAGTTATTTATTTTCATGAGCCGTAAGTTCTCGCAGGAACATTGTTTTCCTTACGAGTCGAGACGAATTGAGAAGTTCTCGCAGGAACATTGTTTTCCCTATGAGTCGAGACGAGTCGAGATGAATCGAGAATTTCTCGCAAGGACACTAATTTCCTTACGAGTCGAGACGAATCGAGACGAACCGAGAATTTCTCATAAGGACACTAATTTCCTTACGAGTCGAGATGAATCGAGAATTTCTCGCAAGGACACTAATTTCCTTACGAGTCGAGACGAATCGAGAAGTTCCCGCAAGGACACTAATTTCCTTACGAGTCGAGACGAACCGAGAAGTTCCCGCAAGGACACTAATTTCCTTACGAGTCGAGACGAACCGAGAAGTTCCCGCAAGGAAACTAACTTCCTCACGAGTCGAGACGAACCGAGAAGTTCCCGCAAGGAAACTAACTTCCTCACGAGTCGAGACGAACCGAGAAGTTCCCGCAAGGAAACTAACTTCCTCACGAGTCGAGACGAACCGAGAAGTTCCCGCAAGGAGCAAGGACACTAACTTCCTTACGAGTCGAGACGAACCGAGAAGTTCCCGTAAGGACACTAATTTCCTTACGAGTCGAGACGAATCGAGAAGTTCTCGCAAGGACACTAATTTCCTTACGAGTCGAGACGAATCGAGAAGTTTTCGTAAAGACACTAATTTCTTTATGAGTCGAGACGAATCGAAAAGTTCTCGTAAAGACACTAATTTCCTCACGGGTCGAAACGAACCGAGAAGTTCTCGTAAAGACACTAATTTCCTCACGAGTCGAGATGAATCGATAAGTTCTCGCAAAGATGTCCTAACGCCTCAGTTAACTCCTGCTAATAGAAGTCCGTTAGGGTCTGTGGTACTAGGGTTTTTTACCCGTCGCACCGTCGTGTTGGCCGATGTATTCCCCGATATGCAATCTTGCTGTTCGGGTAGCCCCGCGACTGTCGTGTCTTTAATCCCTTTAGGGGCTGGACAAGACGTCTTCAAGTAATCTTCCAGGTAATATTACCGTCGAAAGAGCAAGCGCTAGGGATATTCCATGTCGCTTTTTACTTAAGGTTAGGCTCAGTTTGGGAGCCCCGATGAGTCATGACCACTCCGCGCTGGAGTGGGATGATCTCCGATAGTCTTTCAGGCCTCATTTCAGTTGCCGTCAAAACCCTGAAGCTAAGGATCTTCCTTTGCTTTATTTGTTGACATTGTGTCTGCATTATTGCGATGAACGTCGAGGTTGTCTCTGGGTTGTCGAGATTTGGAACTAGGGGACTTTGCTATGGCTCCGTTTGTTGATGTCGCGTATGTATCCTACTGGAGGGAGGAAGAACGCTGTTGTTGATCTCTAAGCTGTGGATGTTGCCGCCGAGACTTGGAACTAGGGACTTTGCCATAGCTCCAAGGTAGTCTCTAGGCTGTCTGTGAACCGTTGAGATTTGGAACTAGGGGACTTTACCGTGGCTCCAAGGTAGTCTCTAGGTTATCTGTGAACCGTCGAGATTTGGAACTAGGGACTCTGCCATGGCTCCGAGGTAATCTCTAGGTTGTCTGTGAACCGTCGAGATTTGGAACTAGGGGACTTTGCCATGGCTCCGTTTGTTGATTTCGCGTCTGCATCCTGTTGGAGGGAGGAAGAACGTTGTTGTTGATCTCTAGGTTGTGGATGATACCGTCGAGACTTGGAACTAGGGACTCTGCCATGCTACGAGGTAATCTCTAGGTGGTCTGTGAACCGTCGAGATTTGGAACTAGGGGACTTTGTCGTGGCTCCATTTTGCCGACGTCGTATCTGCTGCTGGTTGGAACGAGAAGGAACGTCATTGTTGATTTCTAGACTGTAGGTGTAGCCATCGAGATCTAGCTTCCCTTTGATGAAGTCTGGTGGGACAATGTGGTTCTCTTTTCGTTTGTGCCCATGGATTGTATACAGGGGTCAATGTGATCTCACATGCAGGGCAAAAGTTTCATTTCATTTTTTATTTCTTCCCGCGATACTCTATCATTTCAGCTTTTTATATCGCGAAAGTCGCGATTGCCCAATCATTTCGGCTACTTTTTGCGGTGCCCAATCATTTCGGCTGTTTTTCTTTTTCTTTACTCGCTGCTTTTTATTGCGAGTTGTCCAATCATTTTGGCTATTTTTATATACATATATTTTACTCGCTGATTTTTGTTGCGAGTTGCCCTATCATTTCGGCTATTTCATATGCATTTTGTTGGATATAGTGCCCTCAGAGTCAATTATTGGATCACAGGCATGTGATTGCAATGATTGAGGGAGGACCTATACCGGTAAGACAGTCTTACTCAAGATGATAGTATGCTATCTGGTTTATCTTTATCATCGTGTACTGCTTTAGGTGACCTTATAGGTCGCTATTACACATTGATAGAGCCTTTAGAATTCTTGCTTGACCACCAGCAGTATGATGGAGATCTTGGGTCTATAAGAACATCCTTAAAACGTCCCTAGTCATGGGAGTTTTCGAGACAGGGCATCGATACTCCAGAGTAGACTAGTGTATACAGTCGAGACCCCGACGAGGGGCGGTGGCCGGTCTCACAAGCCATTGGTGTCAGTTGGTTCACCTAAGATGTATACAGGTGCTCATTGGATTATGAGTACACCGGACAGGACTCGCCGGGAGCATGCTAGTTAGTATTATACCTAACGTCAGATAGCAGTTCCCTGGTGACATGTGTACAGGTTAGTTCATCGACCTGAGATCGTCATTTATCTCGTGTGAGTTCCCACTGTGCTTTGATTACTGCCCTACCACGGCTCAAAGGAGTCGTGCAAACAGGTTTTAGTTGGGTACAGTCCCGAGCCAAATGGAGGCAGTGAGCGAATCGGCAGGGGTTTCGTCTCTCCCGGTATTGGGGGTGAGATCGCGCTGTGTCTAGGAGAGCCATTACACGAAGTCCTTGTCCAAGGCAAGAGATTTACTAGTAGGCATTCCAGTAGTATCTCAGGGTGTTCTGGGCTACACTCCGACACGACTTGCACCGCTTTTGGGGGCCTGACTTTTACCAACCCCCTAGGCCCGCCATGCGATGCTCATAGACGAACGGACCGGACTGTACGGATATTGTCACTGACAGGCTCAGTAGGGTGTCAGGATGAGTTCGCTCATCGACCTCCCTTTTGGTCAATACCTGGTAGCCCGTTACGTACAGCTAGTACCTCTGACGTGCTAGTGGTTAAATCTACAGCCAAAGTATTGATGAGTGTTTAGAGTCCCCCAAAGACAGTTTTCAAGTTTCAGGCGAAACGTTGTAGAGGTTGTATGGTATTATGGCAGGGTTCGATCATATACGTGTGGTAGTACACGGATCATGATCGGGCGGATCATACTAGTGGGCTTTGGTTTAAGTCGAATCCTAATATTAGATTTGTTGGATTACTTTAGTCTCATCGCATTCGCATTCGGTCGGAATGCGGGTGCAGGTATGTATATACAGGTGAGGGGTATCCTTGTGATCCATCACGAGTTTACTTTAGATGTTACCGTATCTTTTTATTGTTGCAAACATTTGGATTAATGTTTGTAAATGGAAATTGTGAGCTAAATGTCATGATTAAAGGCATTAATTGTGACACATGCACAAGTAATGACTCATGGTCTCTTTTATTGTGCATGTGTCACATTATGTGATGTTTTTGTGAGTTGATATGATGAGAGGAGAGAAAGGGGCTGCCATAAGAGAGAGTTTGGTCTTGTATTTTGCAAGGAGCTCTCTCTCACTCTCATTATTATTCAACACAAAAGAAAAGAGCCTCCTCTTCTTCTTCTTCCTCTAGCTCATTATCTCCATCAATGGCAACACCTCTAACCTCCATCCAAATCAATGGATGCAAGAGACAAAGTGATCACACACATTCTCTACATCACCTTGGACACGTCGGCTAGCACACTTCGTGCCCGAGTTACCTCGGATGAAGCGGGAGCCCGTAAAAAGAATCGATGATGTGGTGCCCTTTCCGACGAGGAGATCGAGACCGGAGATGCCGCGAGAAGCTTGGGATGGTGGCCAAAGACCGAAGGACACGGATCGATCGGTATAGCTTTCCAACCCTCTCTCTAGATAGCTAGTTGTAGGTTAATGGTTCGATCCGGGTTTTAAGCATACGATAGCGCCGGTTTCTAGTTTAGAAAAAATTTCGTTTCTGCATTTTGGCCTCGGAAAGACGGCCGGGGCGCTACCGAAGACTTACATGGTATCAGAGCCACGCCATTAACCTTTACTAGCTTATTCTGACGTCACAGTTTCTAAAAACTGCATTTCCAAGTCACAGTTTCTGTCGAATTTTTCCTGTGGTCAAAAAATTATTTAGTGTGCTGCAGAAAAACAGGCAGGGTTTTTTAAGAGTTCTGTGAAAATTTGGTAAAGTGATCGTACTGTTACGCCACGGAACCACGGCCATACCCTTGTTTTGGCCGCGGTTCCGCCGCAGTAAAGATCCTTCACTGCACCAAATTTTGTACAGTGCTCTCTGAGTTGGAAATGGGGTTTCTGGTAATTTTTGTTTGGGCACAGATTTGTTTGAGTACTGGGTATTGTGCTTGGGGCCCACTTCGGAAAATTTTGTCGATCGAAAAGTTAAATATGTTGGTTCACAGTATTTACATTATATCTACGACCGTGAATGTCATTCGATCGGTAAATCCTGTCTAATTGCTATAGCTCTTTTGGACGGATTTGCGAACGTGACATTCACGTTGATGTTCTGTGTTGTGCTGTGATGTTGCGGATTTGTCATGGTGGATAGCCTGGATGCAATGGTAGTACAGTTTGGTTTTATATGTACATTTGATATTGCGGGGCGAGCGTCCGACATGTGGACTGCCATCACTGCCTGTTTGTATATTATTCTTTTGGGGCACGACCGGGCTGAGGTCGATATACCCGTTGTATATATTTTATTTTCTGTACTAGGATTACCCCGCGGAGGTGTGCACGGGTAGCCGGGTTCTAGAGGACAACGGGCCCGCATCTCATGGCTTTGAAACGGAGGGGGCTTCACTCTAGAATTGGCGGGCTATTCGCCGCACTCGTAGGGGGTACAGGTTGACCCAAGGAGGGGTGCTCAAGTTACCGGATTCCGTGAAGTGCTGGGTGGTCCATTCACTTTGTTGAAGGGGGCTGCCTCATTTCAGGTTTTGGCGGGTAACTTGCCGCGCCCGTAGGGGTCTAGGATTTCATTGCACAAGCTATCCACACGACCAGGGGAACGTCGGGTTTCAGTAGCGGCTCTATGAAACCCGGGGATCCCAGATTATCTGTATTTTTCTGTGATGCTTATTAAATTTCTGTGATGTTGCATTTATCACGCCTGGAGCGATTATTATATATTGCTATATATATACTAGTAGATGTTGTATATGTTTTACACCCGCGCTAGTCCAGTCCCCGCTCTTTCGTTAGTTAAGTAACCTAACGGGTGATGACGGGACTCAGTAGCGAATGCGAATGGCATATACGTACATCGTATTTTCGTTCTTTTGTGGTGTGATTAATTGATGGGACTGCATTGATTCGAATCAATGCAAGCTAAACAAACCTATTCTGATATTGTTGGAACATTTTTCAAAAAAGCTATTATTGCCAGGACGTTCTCTTTTGTTTTGCACAGTGGTATTCGGTTATGAATATCCAGCACCTCAGTCGACGAGGCAAGGGCCGAGATCCCTTCATCGGGAGTGATCCCTTGGATAGAAGTTTGCGTCAGGGTAATAACTTCACTATAGTCGATTACTTTTTGCTTTGCATCGTGGTATTCAGTTGGAATATCCTGCACCTCATTCTACGGGAAAAGAGCCGGGATCCCTTCATCGGGAGTGACCTCTTTAGCAAAGGTTTTTGCCACTATGTTTTTATAAAAAGCTATCCGGTTCCCTCAACGATATTAAGTTCATTACGTTAAAGGTTTTTCGCCAAAAACCTGACGTAGCCCTCCGTCATTTCAGATTAGTATTGCTTAGTATTCGTGCTACGTATGTCGTGCATTGCCGAGGCGTAGTGTTTGGTAGCTCTGTAATGCTTTTCTGCCGCATGGATATATGGATTGGTTAGGACAGTCGTACGGTTATGTTGGCATTGTCAAGGACTCGTACGGGTGGGTTTAACGCAATCAAGATAATGACGGGTTGAACTTGACTAGGACTGTTTGATATGTTGGCATTGTCAAAGTCACTTGGGTCCTAGGGGTAAAATCATACATCGGGAGTTTCTAAAGAAACTGAAACTTGCCAGGCATGGGCATACCTTCTGAAGTGTGATAACGTGAGTGGATTCCATCACGTTATCATGTGATGATAGTTGGATCCCGATTCCCACTGATGAGTTGGTTTACTCCTCGGGTCATCTTGACTAATTCTCCTTTCACGTTTGGAGGAGAATTTGAGGTTACAGTCGGAGGTTTCCTGATTAGATAAATTGATAACCATTCTGATCAAGGTTAGAGTGCACGCTGAGTGTTTCTTTTCTCTCTTTCTTTGGCAGCGACCATGGCTCGACCCTAGACTATGACTCAGTGACCAAGTTGACTGAACCTTCTTAAACACTGACTTTTGGATTGTCAGAGTTGCATACCTCATCGCCACTCCTACTTATACCCTTTTCTCCAGAACACCCCGTATTACTACGAACATCCACTTCCATTGGATAAAACCATCATATGGTTATATACGAACTCGAAGGAACATGTTCCAGATTCGAGGATGGTTTCCGGTTCTGGAGAAAATGAATAGGACTATTCAGTTGTCTTTTCCTTTTACCTTCTCTCAGGTTGCGAGTGCTCCTTAGATTAGGACAGTACACCTATTACGCTTATTGGATAGTCTTCTTCCAAACCATAGGCAAGTGCCGAACGGTAGGGAATGAAGAAAACCAATTAGCCTAATGATGGTGTACAGAAGGTAATAAGTTAAGACAAATAAAGGGATTAGAAAGAGGGCAAAGTAAATTGCGACTGCTGTTCACGACCAAACCAAGTATTTCATCGCCACTCCTACTTCACCTTTGTATTTCTCCAGAACACCCCGTATCACTACGAAGATCCACAGTTATTTGGATACTCCATCGTATGGTTATATACGAACTCGAAGGAACTTGTTCCAGTTCGGGGATGAATTCTGGTTCAGGAGAAATAGGAATAAGGTTTTATTCAGTTGTCTTTTATCTTCACCTTCTCTCAGGTTACGAGTACTCTTAGGATTAAGAGAGTACACCCATTACGCTTATTGGATAGTCTTCTTCCAAACCATAGGCTGGTGCCGAATGGTAGGGAAGGAAGAAAACCATTTGGCCTAAAGAGGTGTACAGAAGGTACTGACTAAAGACATATAAAGGGATTCGGAGAGATGGCAAAGAAACATACGGTTACAGTTGTGAATCTGATAATGGAAGAGGCATTACTAAGAATACCCAGATACCCTTACGAAACATTTTCATGTTTCAGTTTCACTGTGTATTGTTAAAAGAAAACTGATTTCCCAATTAGTCCTTACTCCAGGGTATGTATTTACCAGGTTTAATTCTCACATCTGTATGGTTTTACAGATGATGAGTGGGAGTAAGTTATTGGAAATTGGGTGATCATCCTCATTATATCGGGATTCGTTGTAATTGGTGATATTCGAGGAAATCACCTGGGTTGTTTGCCGGACGGCTAATATTTGGTTTTGAATATCCGTTGTTATGCACCAATTTCAAATTGATATATCTGTATGTTTATTTTTATAAAGTGAGATATAACTTTTTAAAATTATGTCTATGACATTTACCTATATCAGTGGATGGTTAAGTAAGGAGCATTGAACAGCGGTGTAATTCTTCTTAACCATAAGTACAGTTTTCAACCTATGACACACAGCGAATTAGTTATTAGACTCAGGGGACTTACACAGAGTATTGTATGTTGTCCAGTGTTGATGAGGACATAGGGGTTGGTCCTCGTACTATATTCTGTTTAGTTATGACTTCTCTAGTTTTTAGACAAGTGTTTCGTAGAAATACAAAGTCTAAGTTTTGAAAAGTTATAGGTATATGAGTAAAGTAGAGAACCAGGTATTGCAAATATCGGGATTCTTCAAGGTGATCGAAGATGTAGATATTTGTGTGTGGTATTCAGTTGATAGTAATGGTTTTTGAGAAACTTGTTTCTCTTTCAGGTTACTCATATCTGGATGTATTCCTAAGTTGAGTAACGCTGATCGGCCTCCTTCCATTTAGTTTACATGCACTGGAGACGGCTGCATGAATTGAATCTGGTTCCAATTAAATCAGTGCCTCTATTTATAGAATAGTTCATATCTTAACAATGTTAAGGTACGGGGAGTTGTCCGGCTTATGCTTAAAACCAGACTCTGGATAACTCAAGGCACGTTTTTGTAATGGCTGTTTGTGGGTTGACCCGGGCTATGACGAGGGTTGACTTTCTACCATCTGGAAGATCAATAGTGATATTGTTCTTGACTCGCCACAGTTTTAATAAAAATGGATTTTTTCAGAAAACAGTAGTGGGAGTATGGTAGAACTGGAAGTGATTCCAGAACCGCAAACGATTACTGAAAATTTGATAAGAACCTAAACATTCAATCTGGTTTGACATTCCATTGGCCACTCCGCAGATAAGGTGGGTAAGCTCAGGCACTCGAGAGGTACTTCGGTATGCTCAAAGACGGTGACAGGGAGGTTCTTGTTTACCCAGACTTGACACTACTGTTGTTCCAGACTATGAGACCCAGAAGGAGGATGAGTATAGCGTCGTTCTGAACTTGCTTCAGAAGTGCACGTGTATATGACTCTGCCAGAGGGTTGTCGTAGTCAGTGGGAGCAGCGGAAGCATAGTGGACAAGTAGCTTATGTCTATTTATAGACTAAAGCAGATATAGCGAAGATAGATCATCTATTTCTGATGTGACAGTCATAGGTTTGACTTCATCAGAATAGGGGATGGATCTGTTAAGAAGGTAGCAGGGTGTGATGTCCTGGTATTTGGATGACATAAACAGAGTAGGAAGTGAAATTCCTATACTACGATCGGTTATACTTTGGTTGTCATACAGTGGTTTCTCCACATAGGATATAGATATTATATCAGACATTCTGGTTACTGGATCTATGGTTTTAGATCTAGATTTAGGTAGTTTCCCAATCTGGGTACTTGACAGCATTCTAAAGGTGCTTTAGAATGGACGACTCCTGGCATGGTAGTGTACCTGCAGGTGATGGAGTCACCCGCTCTAATGGTGTCTTAAAGACTAAAGGGGAGAGGGATGTGCATGATTGGCAGATCACTTGCTTAGGCAATTGAGTCAATCATGAGATGTCAAGTACCACACCAGACATTGTTTTTTGCACTAGATGCAATAAGTTGATATTAATCCTATCCTGGAGAAACGTTCGGAAGCAGTTTTAGAACATAAGTGGATGTTCTAGGGATATGGTAACGACAGCCTCTTTCCGGGGACTGTTATCATTCCAGGCTTCCAAGGTGACCTGGATGACAGAGTGACTGTCAGAGTTGTAGTTTTCCCTCTGACGAGGGGCAGTATTTTGGACAGGTGGTCCAAGCGGATACTGAGGGAGGTGTGGTGCAGGATACTGATTAATTTCAGTTGACGATACAGTCTAAGAATTTTGGATTTGGAGTTCATTTATGAACTAGGTCCCATCAGATATTCAGACATATTCTAAGACAGGTATTGCTCATTTCGGGAGATGGCTTTCTCCGCGAACTTGAGATAAAGAGAGACATAAAAATAAACATCAGGGGGATCCACTCACTGAGGCTATTCCTCGAACGCAATAGTTTCGCAAACGAGCTTTGTGAGACTGATTAGTAGAGGAGTTGAGTGTTCGATATCACACGGGCTGTGAGTATGCGACATCGCAATAATTAGCCTTGAGTGCCAGTGGGAGATTGTTGGATATAGTGCCCTCAGAGTCAATTATTGGATCACAGGCACGTGATTGCAATGATTGAGGGAGGACCTATACCGGTAGGACAGTCTTACTCAAGATGATAGTATGCTATCTGGTTTATCTTTATCATCGTGTACTGCTTTAGGTGACCTTATAGGTCGCTATTACACATTGATAGAGCCCTTAGGATTCTTGCTTGACCACCAGCAGTATGATGGTGATCATATACGTAGGAGCTGGGGTCTATAAGCACATCCTTAAAAGGTCCCTAGTCGTGGGAGTTTTCAAGGCAGGGCATCGATACTCCGGAGTAGACTAGTGTATACAGTCAAGACCTCGACGAGGAGCGGTGGCCGGTCTCACAAGCCATTGGTGTCAGTTGGTTCACCTAAGATGTATACAGGTGCTTATTGGGTTATGAGTACACCGGACAGGACTCGCCGGGAGCATGCTAGTTGGTATTATACCTGACGTCGGATAGCAGTTCCCTGGTGACATGTGTACAGGTTAGTTCATCGACCTGAGATCGTCATTTGTCTCGTGTAAGTTCCCACTGTACTTTGATTACTATCCTACCATGGCTCAAAGGAGTCATGCAAACATATTTTAGTTGGGTACAGTCCCGAGCCACATGGAGGCAGTGAGCGGATCGGCAGGGGTTTTGTCTCTCCCGGTATTGGGGTGAGATCGCGCTGTGTCTAGGAGAGCCATTACACGAAGTCCTTGGCCAAGGCAGGAGATTTACTGGTAGGTATTCCAGTAGTATCTCAGGGTGTTCTGGGATACACTCCGACACGACTTGCACCGCTTTTGGGGGTCTGACTTTTACCAACCCCCTAGGCCCGCCATGCGATGCTCATAGACAAATGGACCGGACTGTACGGATATTGTCACTGACAGGCTCAGTAGGGTGTCAGGATGAGTTCGCTCATCGACCTCCCTTTTGGTCAATACCTGGTAGCCCGTTACGTACAGCTATTACCTCTGACGTGCTAGTAGTTAAATCCACAGCCAAAGTATTGACGAGTGTTTAGAGTCCCCCACAGACAGTTTTCAAGTTTCGGGCGAAACGTTGTAGAGGATGTATGGTATTATGGCAAGGTTCAATCATATACGTGCGGTAGTGCACGAATCATGATCGGGCAGATCATACTAGTGGGTTTTGGTTTAAGCCGGATCCTAGTATTAGATTTGTTGGATTACTTTAGTCTCATTGCATTCGCATTCGGTCGGAATGCGGGTGCAGGTATGTATATACAGGTGAGGGGTATCCTTGTGATCCGTCACGAGTTTACTTTAGATGTTGCCGTATCTTTTTATTGTTGCAAACATTTGGATTAATGTTTGTAAATGGAAATTGTGAGCTAAATATCATGATTAAAGGCATTAATTATGACACATGCACAAGTAATGACTCATGGTCTCTTTTATTGTGCATGTGTCACATTATGTGATGTTTTTGTGAGTTGATATGATGAGAGGAGAGAGAGGGGCTGCCATAAGAGAGAGTTTGGTCTTGTATTTCGCAAGGAGCTCTCTCTCACTCTCATTATTATTCAACACAAAAGAAAAGAGCCTCCTCTTCTTCTTCTTTCTCTAGCTCATTATCTCCATCAATGGCAACACCTCTAACCTCCATCCAAATCAATGGATGCAAGAGACAAAGTGATCACACACATTCTCTACATCACCTTGGACACGTCGGCTAGCACACTTCGTGCCCGAGTTGCTTCGGATGAAGCGGGAGCCCGTAAAAAGAATCGATGATGTGGTGCCCTTTCCGACGAGGAGATCGAGACCGGAGATGCCGCGAGGAGCTTGGGATGGTGGCCAAAGACCGAAGGACACGGATCGATCGGTATAGCTTTCCAACCCTCTCTCTAGATAGCTAGTTGTAGGTTAATGGTTCGATCCGGGTTTTAAGCATACGATAGCGCCGGTTTCTAGTTTAGAAAAAATTTCGTTTCCGCATTTTGGCCTCGGAAAGACGACCGGGACGCTACCGTAGACTTACACATTTTTGGCTCACTGATTTTTTGCTGCGAGTATGGAACTTGATATCTGATACCAATCTTAGTATCAGCATCGCTGCGACTGGAATATGGCCAGGAGCGAATCATCATTTGCCGTGAAAGGCCTTAGAATTTGATACCAATTTAGGCATCAGTATCGCTTCAACTAGGATATTGCCAGGAGTGAATCATCACTTGCCTTTGTCGATTTGAACAAAGGTAGCTTAGTAGACAGGGTTAGGATCCTATTGACTAAGACTTTTTGACTTTACGAGCCGTAAGGGTCTCATAAAGGTGTTTCTCCCTACAAGTCATGTGGATCTTGTAGGTGTGTTTTCTTCTTAGAAATCGTGAGGATTCTTAAGTGTGTGTTCTCTTATAAGTCATAAGGATCTTACAAGAGTGGTTTCTCCTTATAAGTCGAGAGGACTTACGAGTGTCGTTCACCACATGAGGACATTCCTCGTCGTTGGTGGGACTTGGTGGAGAAAACGTTTATTTATGCCTGTGGATTGTATACAAGGGCCGATATTGGATCGCCTGTAGGGCAATTTGAGAGATATGACGGCTTAAGAACAGGTTCAGATCCCTGTAACTTAAGGCTTTCGAATCATATGAGCCGTGAGGGTCTCATAAGGAGGATTCTCCTTACGAGTCGTGAGGATCTCGTAAGTGCAATTTCTCCTTAGGAATCGTGGGGATCCCTGAGTGTGTTGCTCCCTTTTGTGAGTCGTAAGGATCTCACACAGGTATTTTCTCCTTACAAGGTCGAGAGGACCTTGCAAGTTTGCATGAATTTTTTTTTACGAGTCTGCGCCCTTGCGGGTTTTCACAAGCTCGCCAGTAGCCCTGCTGTTTTTACTCACGGAGCCCTTTCGGGTTTTCATCCGCGCCCATTTCCCTTGTGGACGTACCTTTTTTTAATGAAACTCTCGAGAATAGTTTCGCCGCGTGTGACCCATCTGTTTGCCGGTGGGATTTGAGTTGCAGTCCTCACCGCTGGGACTTGTGGACTTGCATTCCACTATCGCCATGTTTGAGGCGACGTTGTTAGTTTAGGGACATCTCGGTCCGTTATTAGTTTAAAGATATCTCGGTCCAATGTTAGTTTAAGAACATCTCGGTCCATTATTAGTTTAAGGACATCTCGGTCCACAGCTAGTTTAAGGACGTTGCGGTCCGCTGGATTTTGAGGCGAGGTTTCACCGGATACTACTTATAGATTTTGGACTCAGGAAAATAGCGAGCGGACATGAGCGTCGTCATCCATCATTAACCTGAGCCGTGACTTGTCAAGCATAGTATTTCTTAAGGAACCGTCTGTTTCTTGGCCTGAAAGGTCTTTCGCTATGCATATCCATGAGCAAGTAGGCCCCTCCTTGGTAGACCTTGTCTATGATGTATGGGCCCTCATAGTTCGGCTCGAATTTCCCCTGTTTAGCACGATTGGGGATCATAGGTCTTTTTACGACTAGCACGAGTTCGCCTTGGCGGAATGTTCTCGGCCTAGTCAATCTTTCATATGAGCGCGTCATCCTAGCTTTGTAAGCTTCTAGGTTTTGCTGCGCCATGAGATGAGTTTCATCGATAGCATCGAGCTCCTCAAGCCGAAGATGGGCATTTTCTTCATCCGTCGGTTCATACCGAACCGCCACTCGTAGAGAGGGTAGCTCTATCTCCAAAGAAAGTACTACTTCTGTGCCGAATACCAACACAAATGGTATTGTATTCGTGGCCGTCTTGAACGTGGTCCAATAAGCCCAGAGAGCTTCATGCAATCTCTCATGCTAGTCCTTTTTATTTCTGGACACCGTATTCTTTATGATCTTCATCAAGGTCTTGTTGAAAGCCTCAGCTAGACCGTTAGCTCAGGGATTATAGACTGAAGAGTATCTCCAATCTATATTATGCTGTTGTGCGAAGCGGCTGATCTTATGGCTTCTGTAGGCTGGACCGTTATCGGAGATAATCCGTCGCGGAGTGCCGAACCGGTAGATGATGTGTGTCCTGAAGAAATGGAAGATGTTCTCCGTCTTCACCTCCCTCAGCGGTATTGTCTCTGCCCACTTAGAGAAGTAATCAGTTGTTGCCAATATGAACCGATGTCCCGTAGACGATGCTGGCTCGATGGGCCCGATAATATCGGTTCCCCACATCTCGAAAGGCCAACTGGCTATCGTTGGGTGTAGCGGATTTGGATGCTGGTGGATGAAGTCCCCATGAATTTGGCACGAGTGACACTGCTTCGCATATTCGAGGCAGTCCTGAATCATCGTGGGCTAATAGTAACCCATTCTCTTGATCTTCAGCTTCATCTTGGGCCCAGCTTAATGGAACCGCAGAGTCCGTTGTGAGTTTCTTAGACGACCCTTCTTGCTTCCTCCGGTCCCAAGCATCTTAGCCACAAACTGTCGAACGACCTCTTTTATAGAGTATCATTGACGAAGGCAAAGGACAAGGCTCGCTTCATGAGCTGATGTCTTGACGACACGTCTTCGGGTGTGCAATGGGATTTGAAGTAGTCTATGAAGACTCCTCTCCAATCCGCAGTCTATGAAGACTCCTCTCCAATCCGCAGTCTTTTCTTCGCCTTCTACTTGGAAGGCCGCTTGTTTGGTCGCTTCCTTTTCTTCAGACGAACCCAGAGATATTTCTGCTGGCGCGAGAATCCGGCGGCTTTGCATAATGATCCTTACGTCATCAAGGTTTTCGTCGGCCAGTTCTTTAGCGAGTTTGGCTAGTGCATCCGCCTTGCTATTTTATGCACGCGGTATGCTTTCCAAGATATAGGAGGGAATTTGTGTCAACGATTGTTGCACTCTTTCACTAAATTTTACCAACTCTGGCTTGCACGTCTGATAGTCGCCATTTACTTGGCTAACGACTAACTGAGAGTCTCCATATATGAGAAGGTTTTCGATGCCCATGTCAACAGCAATCTCAAGACTTGCTATCGAAGCTTCATATTCCGCTTCGTTGTTTGTTCTTGGCTCCGTTAAGGAAAGGGAAAAATGCATTATCTCTTCTTGTAGAGTCATGAACATATGGCCTACTCCGGATTTCATTATGGGGGTGTTGAGCTTTCGTTCCTTCATGGAAGATGCCCTATCGAAGTAAAGTTCCCATCGAGAGTCATTTTTCTCATCTTTTGCGTCGAATGCATGTTCATCCAGCAGCTCGCAATTTAGGGGCGAGTCGGCAGGTATCGGATGCTCGGTGAGAAAGTCGGCGATGGCCTAGCCTTTCACTGTCCTGAGAGGTCGATATGTTATCGAGAACTCCATTAAGAGGAGGGCCCATTTGGCAAACCGTCCTGTTAGTATGGCTCTTGACATCAAGTACTTAAGAGGATCCACCTTTGATATGAGATGAACCTCATGTACCAATGCATAATGCCTGAGCTTCGTTATCGTGAAGATCAGTGCCAGGCGATGCTTTTCAATGGGGGAGTAATTATTTTCTGCCCCCGGAAGAACTCGACTCAAATAGTAGGGAGCTCTCTCCTTCCATTGGTCGTTCTCTTGTGCCCATAGCGCGCCTAAAGAACCCTCAAGGGTTGTTGTGTACAGGATGAGGGACTTTCCTTTAACTGGGGCGGTCAGTACCAGCGGATTCTGCAGGTATTACTTGATTTTTTCCCGTGCACTTTGGCATTTCTGATCCCAAACGAACGGGGTCCCTTTCTTCATTAGATGGTTATAGGGACGGCACTTGCCGGAGATGTTGACTTGGAGTTTGACACCTGTTTAGGCATCAGTATCGCTACAACTGGGATATTTCCAGGAGCGACTCATCATTTGCCCTTGTCGATCTGGACAAAGGTGGCTTAGTAGACAGGGTTAGGATGTTGTCGACTAAGACTTTTGACTTTACAAGCCGTAAGGGTCTCATAAAGGTATTTCTCCCCCTGCGAGTCGTGAGGATCTCATAGGTGTATGTTCTCCTCAGAAGTTGTGAGGATTTCTAAGTAATGTCTTCTCTTGTAAGTCATAAGGATATTCTAAGAGTGTTTTCTCCTTATAAGTCGAGAAGACCTACAAATGTTATTCACCATATGGGGACATTTCTTGCCATTTGTAGAACTTAGCAAAGAAATATTTATTCGTGCCCATAGATTGTATACAAGGGTCAATATGGACCGCTTGTAGGGCAATTTGAGAGATATGATGGCTTAAGAACAGATCTAGATCCCTGTAACTTAAGGCTTTTTAATTCTATGAGCCGTGAGGGTCTCACAGGGGGGATTCTCCTCACGAGTCGTGAGAATATCGTAAGTGTATTTATTTTAACAAGGTTGTGCCCTTCCAGGTTTTCACAAGCTCGCCGGCAGTCCTGCTGTTTTTACTCACGGCGCCCTTTCGGGTTTCATCCGTGCCCATCTTGCTTGCGGACGTACCGTTTTTTTTGTTTTTGTTTTTTTTGTTTTTTTAACGAGATTGCGCCCTTCCGGGTTTTCACAAACTCGTCGGCAATTCTGCTGTTTTTACTTACGACACCCTTTCTGGTTTTCATCCGTGCCCGTTTTGCTTGTGGATATACCGTTTTTTTTAACGATGAAACTCTCGAAAATAGTTTCACTGCAGGTGACCCATCTGTTTGCCGGTGGGACTTGGGGGTGGCTTCATTGCTGGAATAGCTATGTAGCCGGTAGGACTTGAGTTGCAATCTTTGCCGTTGGGACTTCGATTGCAATATAGATCTCAAGAGAGGATATCGCCGTATTTGGAGCGATGCGCCAGGTTTGAGGCGACACACTAGTTTAGGGACGTTTCGGTCCATTATCACCGTGCCAATCGGGTTGTTTTGCAGGAAGTACTGGGCATTTTAAACAGCACCTGCCCCCTTCTTATCAATGTCGCTTTTCGATACTGATGGAACGTCTTCTTCATATACAAAGGAACGAGATATCACGTCATTCGCTTTGCCGAGTCTTCCTCTTCCTTGGAAGAATGAATTTGACTTAGGGTTTTTTCCTCATCATTTAATTCGGAGTGGGACATGGGTTTCACATCCATCCCATGGTTTTTGGTTCAAGTGGGATATTCCACTTGATTGCAGAACCTGCTTGTAAGTCCTTTGATATTCTATCTGCTCCTTGAGAAGAAAGGACCATCCTACGTAAAGATTCTTCCGCCAGTGAGAAATATGCCCCTGTGTATATCTCAGGGGGAGTGAGTATCCACGCCGTCACTATTTTGGCGACAGGTTGCTTCAGAGCCGCTTATTTTTGTTGAGCGTAGGCAACAAACGCCATCTTGCCTCCGCTTTTCACTCGTCATCATCGGATGAGAAAGAGTCTTAACCCATTTGATCCAATCGAGACATTTTATCCATGAGTTCTTGGAAAGTCGTCGGCTTGAAGATGGCCATATACGAGGACGCCTTTGAATTTAGGTCAAGGGTGGTTATGAGCATTCTTATGGCTGCAACTTCATCGATACGTTGCTTATATCTGACCAGAGATTTCGCCATCGGGTACCATATTGAACCCAAGTCTCATTCGGTCTAACCATTTCGTTGACCGGTGTTCATATCATAATTTTGCATTATTATATTCCTCATTCTTATTCATTTTACAAATAAACAGGTGCTTTTGATCTATGTCTGCTACATACTTGCAGGTTACAGATTCTCAGAACAAAATAGTGAAAATGATGAAAAGACGATACAAAAGTGAGACTACGACCAATAAATAAAAGAATCTTGATCATACCTACAGTTTGAGGGACAAATGAAGATCAATGAACAATTTCACAAAGTACAAAGGTAGCGCAAGATTCAAGACTTCAAAGCAAACGGTAAAAAGTCCACAACATCGTACACTGTGGAAATCTGGAAGAAACAAGAAGACATTCCGAAGAACCAAGCGAAGAAAAGTCAATGAAAAAGCAACTTGAAGCATCAAAAGAAAACAGAGCCAATGACTCCACCATATGGCCGCGGATCCATGGCCAAACAGGGCATATGGCCGTGGATCCGCGGCCGTGCTGAGCCCGTGTCGGTGCATTTTTTTACGGTGGGTGGCGGTGCGTTGACTAGGCTTCTCAGGGTAGTTTTGTAAATGTAGATAGGGATCAGATGTAAACCCTAGGGTTTCTATAATCTATAAATAGGAACCCTAAAACTCTTTTTGGAGCATGACTCTTCCTATGCCTCATTTTAATTCTTAAATTCAGAATTTTAATTCTTGTAATATTTGAAGAGTGCATCGAATAAAAAGTAAGTCTTTTTTTTCCCCTGCCTTAGTTAATTTTCTTTTCTGCCCTAGTATATATTTTATTTATCTGCCCTAGTTATAACTTTTATTTATTTGCCGTAGTTTAGATAATTAGGTTATTAAAAACAATCATAAAAATGTCTCTTTTTATCAAATCCCTAATGAGTGAGTAGTTCCTCACTTGTTAGGATTAGGAATGGGAAAGGTTTGAGAGATGAAAATCTCTCACCTCTTTCTTACCCGTCATACATTTTAATAGGACTCTATGCATACATATACACACCGCTCACTACGGCACCCTATCCCACGAGGTAGCGGTGATACCATAGTTAAAGACCGGTTGTGTATGTTTTTCATGGAGGTTAGGGTAAGAGTTAAAAAAGGACGGACAAGGACCTAGAGGAAGAAACCTAGTTTCTTCCCGATGGTACTAATCCACTTTGTTAATTATTACCTTAACACCTAAATAGATCTTAATTAGGGCATAGAAAGTGGTGAGACATATTGAATTTCCAAACTTAACCCAAACCTAACCCTAGCAAGGTTTTAATCCTAATCAAACTCATTTCAGTTTTTAGTGATAATCAATCCTACCACAATTGGAATTAACTCGTTAGAACAAATAGAAAATACACAAAATCCCTGTGGACCGACCCGTACTCAACCGGCTAGCTACCAAGCGACGCCGTTCTTGATTGCGGTTAATATTCTTTGATTCGTCTTTTAAAAGCGCACGCACACATAAAGTCTATCGACAATCAAATGGCGCCGTTGCCGGGGATGGCGTAGTTATTTTCTTTTTTTAATTTCGGGTTAATATAAAATTAAAAAATCATAAAAACTGAAAAAAAAAATATAAAAATTTATCATCTTGTTATTTTTTGAAGGGTGTTTCGTTTGAATTGTGCAGGATCGACGAACGGATTCAGATCTGGAAAATTCTAGTGAGCAAAACAGCAAACATCAGGTCTGAACAGACAAAGGAAAATCAGAACAGAGAAACAAAAAAACATTTGGGATCTGAACCGACGACTTGACCGCGTTTCCGCCGCAGAAGCATCCCTTTGACCGCGGAACCGCGGCTACTTGGTGACGTCAGCACGTGGAAAACTCTCTATAAGCATCTTTTTTTCTTCTGAACCCCCTGATCTCCTCTGAAAAATTTTCCTGCGGGGTTCTTTGCGCAAAAACATCTCTCCCTTCTCCAATAACTTGATCTTGTGCAGGATTCTTTGCGCCGCAATAAAAAAAAATTTGGCAAGTGTTTGTGTGTTTACTGCTTTGCATCTTTAAAATTGACTTTAAGGGGCTTGAACACCAATCCAGATTGGGTGGGGATTTCATTACCCTTCCTAGGACCCCAAAAATCACAAAAAGCATATTGCATTGATCATCGAGTTAATTAAAAAAGATTAGACTCAGCCTATAAGGACTGTCGTGCTCGATAGGACAAAGGAATAGTTGTAGGCATTGATCGTTTATCTAAACCAGACTTTGTGGTGCCTAGGCTAGAGAAGTGGGGAAAGGTAACTTTAAAAGGCCCGCCTCACGGTGATTCGTGAGCGGATCCCTCCTTTCTTTACTTGTGCTTACCTGGCCACAATTGGCAGTGAAGAGGCGATTTGAGGTCCTCACAACTTACCCTTTGGAACAGTTAGGAGCAGTCTAGTTGACCTAGGTGACCCTAGATCTAGACTTGATTGTGCATATTGTGATTGCTTGAACGTGTGTCTAAGCTTTTTATTGAAAATCTTTTTGCAAAAAGCTCCTTATAAAAAAAACACAAAACGGAAAAATTTTTACAAAAACTTGCCACTTGTCGCTAAGAAATCCATTGCACCCCACTTACACCCACTTCCTTCCATTGACGTTTTCTTACCCCCGCCTTCTGTTTTTACCTTTTTGACTACACTACCTCTTTAGTATATGTCCGGTTGGACTAGGGACACTAGCGCCCGTTTAGTCCGTGTCTCGTTAGTGCCGACTGACGACGCTTTCAACTCCGAAGTCGAAATTCCATCCACTTCTTTACCTTCACCTTCAAATTCTTCGTCTTCTAAGGAGATGTCGGGATTCAATCCTAACAACCCCTTACCTGCGGGACTGATTCCTCCTCTATTAGGTGCGAATAACCCACAACACCCTCCTGTTGAAGCGCCCCAACGAATCGCGCTCCAGGATCTTTTCTACCCTATCCGCACCGCTTTACCCACTTGTCTTTCACTTCCACCGGCTAATGGGGACAACTTTGAGATTAAACCCCACTTCATCAATATGTTGCCCAAATTTCACGGGCTGGAATCCGAAGATGCCTATATCTTCATAAACAAATTCCAGAATGTTTGCGCAATAATGAAGACCACACAACTTTCGGATGATGCTATAAGGCTACGTGTCATTCCATTCACTTTATGTGACTTAGCCGAAAAATGGTTATATAGCATAGCATCACACTCGATAAAAAATTGGGAAGAGTTTGTTAAGGCTTTTCTAAAAAAGTTTTACCCACACCACAAGACCGCGAGAATTCGAAATGAAATTATTCAATTTTCCCAGCTTCCTTCCGAACCTTTTTGGAAGTGTTTTGAAAGATTTAAAGACCTACTTGTTCAATACCCTCACCACGGTATCGAGAATTAGCAACTTTGCCAAACTTTATACGAAGGATTGAACCCAGCAACTAAGCAGTTGTTGGAAACCATTTGTCAATGTCACTTTCTTATAAAATCTAGCGAGGAAGCTTGGCAGTTTCTCGACGATCTTGCTGAACAAACACTTCAGTGGGAAAGCACTAAGACCCCCTCATCTTCTTCATCAGGTAAGTCTAGGGCAGGCATACATCAACTAGACATGTCGATTGCAATGAAGGCCGAAATGGCCGCACTTACGAAAAAGCTAGAAGCAATTGAGAGCAAATTCTCATCGCCTTCTCCTGCCCCTGCTTTACCCCCACGCACTATTTGCGCTTGTTGTTCGGATCCATCCCATCTTACTGAAGAGTGTCCTTACAATCCACATGTTCAAGGACAAGATCAAGTCAATGTTGCCTTTCAGCAAAGACAAAGAAACGATCCATACTCTTCAACTTACAATCCTGGTTGGAGGAGCCACCCAAATTTTTCTTGGAATCAAAATCAACAATTCCAAGGCAATAACAACTTTCAAAGGCCTCCTCCTCCACAACAACAAGCACCTCAACAAACTCAATATCAGCAACCTTTCCAGCCCCAACCTTATCCAAACCAAATGAACAATTGTGTACCTAACAACTCTTATCCTCAAAACAATTTTGTTCAACCAAATAATGATAAGGTTTCCTCGCTAGAACAAAGTCTAGATGCATTTTTAAAACAATCTACACAATCCGCAGCAAGGTTGGAGACTTCCATTCAATCTTTGGTGCAAAACAGTGCTTCACATGATCAGAGTATCAAATCAATCGAGGCCCAAATTGCACAACTAAATGATGCGTTAAGCGAGCGAGAAAAGGGAAAGCTTCCGTCTCAACCATTGCCAAATCCCGATCACACACACAACGCGCATATTGCTTATGAACAAAAAAATCATAATGTAAATGATGTGACCACGTTGAGATCTGGAAGAGTGTTGCACAATAATGTGGGTAATAGTGATGACATCCCTGCCGGTGCTTCTTCTTCTTCTTCTTCTCCTTCTTCTTCTCCTTCTTCTTCATCTTCTTCGTTAGATCCTGCTCTTCATTCTTCACAAGGCTCTACTTCTTCTAATTCGAATGGACCCACATCTCACTTCACGAACACACCAACACTGGGATCCGTTCCAACTCCGCAATCTACTCCACAAACATTGGACTCAACAAATTTTCAAAATGTTCCATTTCCAAACAGGTTGAGATCCAATAAACCAACTCCCCAAATGAAGAAAATTGTGGAGTTATTCAAGCAGGTTAGTATTAACATACCTCTTTTGGATGCAATCCAACAAGTCCCTTCTTACACGAAAATCTTAAAGGGCTTATGCACCACGAAGAGAAAGTCTCAGGTACCCAAGAAAGTGCTCGTAGCTAGTGCCGTGAGCAATGCTATTACCCAACCTCAACCTTTGCCCCAAAAATGAAAGGACCCTGGCTGTCCTACAATTTCAATAACAATTGGGGATAAGAACATCAATCGAACACTTTTAGATCTTGGTTCCAGTGTTAACCTGCTTCCCTATTCCGTTTATGAGCAATTAGGTGTTGGAGAGTTGAAACCCACTCATTGTACTCTCCAAATGGCTGATCGATCCATCACCCATCCTAGGGGTGAGTTAGAGGATGTGTTGATCAAAGTAAGGGACTTCATATTCCATGTTGATTTCATTGTTATGGACACACGGCCTGTGGCTAACCCACGGAACCAAATTTCGGTGATCCTCGGTCGACCATTTTTGGCCACTTCCAATACTGTAATCAACTGTCGCAACGGCTCTATGACTCTATCCTTCGGTAAGATGTCAAGTGAGTTCAACATTTACAAGATAGGAAGTCTACCCTCCGAGCCTAAAGCTAGTATACTTGATGTTTTCTCGATCCATGAAATCACGCAGGAGGACTGTGAGCTTGAAAAATTTCTGTTCGATCACAGCAGTTTTGACGCCACTAGTGCGTTCCTCCTTGAATCTGACACAGTTTGCACAACCGATAACGATTACGAGTGTTTCACTTTTTCAGACGATTTTGAAAACTCACTACCCGAGCTTGAGTCCTTTGAATTTTCGGATGAGTTGGTTGAACCATCCGACTCGGTTGCTTACAGTCATTTCGAACCATTGATGGAATCCTTCGAGTTCGAGATAGTTTCACCAATTTTACCATCTCCAAAACTCGAACTCAAGCTGTTGCCGTTTTACTCTAAATGCGCTTACTTAAGTAAGAATGAGACCCTTCCTGTTATCATCTCTGCATCTCTAGCTCTCGAGCAAGAGAAAGCCCTTTTTATGGTCTTGCAAAACAATCGGCAAGCTTTTAGCTGGACTATGGCGGACATCGAGGGGATTAGTTCCCTCATAATTGAACATCATGTACATATGATGGATGATGCCAAGCCAGTAAGGGATCCACAAAAACACCTCGAGGATTTTATGGTTAATCAACCTCCATCTATAGAAGTTGAACACCACCTTTTCTTCTCATAAAATACGAGAATGCCAATATTCCACTTATTTCTGATCATTCACATTCTCGTTTTTATTTATCATCACCTTTTATCTCCTCACATTCATGTTCACGCAAACCCTGTCCACACCACTTATCTCTTCCCCACTTCCACCGACCTATACGTTTCTTCGAATGTTGGTATTGACTTTTGGCCTTTGCAAAGCTTGGCATTGACTTGTAACATTGTTTAATTCAAGTTTGGGGGAGATTTTGTTGGCTTTAGAAAAAAAAACGATTTTTAGCCAACCGTATGATTGGGGGTACGTTTACCACTTGTAAAAATAAAAAAAATAAAAAATTTTGGGTATTTTTGTAAATTTCCAGTTTTAATAAAAAAAATAAAAAAATAAAAAGGGGAGTGCCGACAATTTTGACCCTCGTGGTGTAGCCTGACAGTAAGGACACTGTCAAGTTTAAGTTTGGGGGTATGCTCGGTAAGGTTTCTTCCTTCGCATTCATGTGTATATTTTTGCATTTGCATACTTATTTTAAAACCCATAAAAACTGAAAATTTATAAAAATTATAAAAATTGAAAAATTCAATTTTGGCCATAATTGACTTGAGTTTGACAAGAAGGTTAACTAGCTAGGAAGAACTAGATCCTAGACTCAGCAAATTAAAACCCCTAAAAATAACATTTCCTAAAATTTAACGGTAGAAAATATATGTCTTTGTAGTTTACTTAGAAATAGGCAAATTTTGAGTTCACTTCTTGGGCTAAGTCAAAATAAGGGAAGAGTATTGATATTTTTATTAAAATATAAGTCTGAAAAATAATTCTTAAGGTTTAGTCTAAATTCTGAAAATATATACCCTGCAAATTGCACAAACACGAATCTTGAAACTTGGAATAGTAGAGGAGGCCTTGAAATTCTCTTGTCTAAAGTTCTTAGTATGAAGAAAAATAAAATAAAAATACAAGTGTGAATAATGAGATAAAAAAAATGAACACTGGTTTTGTAATTACTTAAGGCTGCATAAATAGAAAAAAAAATATAGCGAGGGTGTTTTATCACCTAGTGCCTTAGACCAACTGGTTTGGGAGTCACTGCTAAAAGCCTTAGGTATTACAAGACGAGAAATTACGCCTTAATGTGCAACCACATTTTGTAATCGGTTGTTGGTACCTCATGAAGTATTAACGGTCGCATGAAGAATGTGTGGGCAATTTCATCTAAAAAATTCACCAACTAAAAGTACTTTGGACGATGGACAAGAGTATAAGAGCTTGAATTGAATTTCCAAGTGTAGAGGTGATACATACACACACGTAGGGGTATATGATTGAGATTTGATGAGAGATAGGAATGAAAAATATGACTTATATCTTTAGTAGAGATGATAAAAATTCCTAAGTTAAAATGGAACCTTAGAAGGAAATTTCAAAAGATGCTAAAATCTAAGTAAATTTACAGAACATATACAATCTTAAGTTAAATAATAAGGAAGCGTGAAAAATACGGGTTGATAATTTCTGAGTTGAAGATAATAGAATTTCTTGCTAGAAAACCGAATTGAAAAATAAAAGTCAATAGGCCAAATTGATAGGATTTTGTGGGTAGTATCCACTGAAAACCCTCAGGAGACAACACTCCTCCTACTAGGGACACCTAGAGGTTTAACGGCTTGTTGCACGAGCTCAGTGCAATCGTGTTTCCCTGCGAAAGTGAGGTTAGGTTTTTTTCGAGGATAAACTAGTTTTGCTCAAGAACGAGCAAAAGATAAGTTTGGGAGTATTTGTTCATATCATAATTTTGTATTATTATATTCCCCATTCTTATTCATTTTACAAATAAACAGGTGCTTTTGATCCATGTCTGCTACATAGTTGCAGGTTACAGGTTCTCGGAACAAAATAGTGAAAATGATGAAAAGAAGATACAAAAGTGAGACTACGACCAATAAATAGAAGAATCTTGATCATGCCTACAGTTTGAGGGGAAAATGAAGATTAATGAACAATTTCACAAAGTACAAAGGCAGCGCAGGATTCAAGACTTCAAAGCAAACGGTAAAAAGTCTACAACATCGTGCACTGTGGAAATCTGGAAGAAACTAGAAGACATTCTGAAGAACCAAGTGAAGAAAAGTCAATGAAAAAGCAACTTGAAGCATCAAAAGAAAACAGAGCCAATGACTCCACCATATGGCCGCGGATCCGCGGCTGTGCTGAGCCCGTATCGGTGCATTTTTTGATGGTGGGTGGCGGTGCGTTGACTAGGCTTCTCAGGGTAGTTTTGTAAATGTAGATAGGGATCAGATGTAAACCCTAGGGTTTCTATAATCTATAAATAAGAACCCTAAATCTCTTTTTGGAGCATACCTCTTTCTATGCCTCATTTTAATTCTTAAATTCAGAATTTTAATTCTTGTAATGTTTGAAGAGTGCATCGAATAAAAAGTAAGTCTTTTTTTTACCTTGCCTTAGTTAATTTTTTTTCTGCCCTAGTATAGATTTTATTTATCTGCCCTAGTTATAACTTTTATTTATTTTTCGTAGTTTAGATAATTAGGTTATTAAAAACAATCATAAAAATGTCTCTTTTTATTAAATCCCTAATGAGTGAGTAGTTCCTCACTTGTTAGGGTTAGGAATGGGAAAAGTTTAAGAGATGAAAATCTCTCACCCCTTTCTTGCCCGTCATACATTTTAATAGGACTCTATGCATACATACACACACCGCTCACTACGGCACCCTATCCCACGAGGTAGTGGTGATACTATAGTTAAAGACCGGTTGTGTATGTTTTCCATGGAGGTTAGGATAAGAGTTAAAAAAGGACGGACAAGGACCTAGAGGAAGAAACCTAGTTTCTTCCCGATGGTACTAATCCACTTTGTTAATTATTACCTTAACACCTAAATAGATCTTAATTAGGGCATAGAAAGCGGTGAGACATATTGAATTTCCAAACTTAACCCAAACCTAACCCTAGCAAGGTTTTAATCCTAATCAAACTCATTTCAGTTTTTAGTGATAATCAATCCTACCACAATTAGAATTAACTCGTTAGAACAAATAGAAAATACACAAAATTCCTGTGGACTGACCCGTACTCAACCGACTAGCTACCAAGCGACGTCGTTCTTGATTGCGGTTAATATTCTTTGATTCATCTTTTAAAAGCGCACACACGCATAAAGTCTCTCGACAATCAACCAGCGCCGTCACGGTAGTATGTTTGTTCTCATTAGCGAATCCTTGACAGAAGAGCGTATCCATTTCGTTGAAGCTCTTCACGAAATCATTTGGGAGTTCCGCATACCATTTGAAGGCAATGCCCGCCAGACAGCTGACGAACTGTTAGAGGAGGAGTATATCATTCTCTCTAGAATTGCCGCACGTGGATTAAAATCGCGCAATGTGCTGGCCGGGATTCCCAGTTCCTTTGTACATGTGGAACGTTGGAAGTGTGTACTCTAGCGGGTACTGTATTTGATTGTACCACGTCGGATACGGTCGACCAGTCTTGATCGATCTATTCGCGGCTTCAATGGCGTAGTGAGCTTTGATTTACTGAGCGACATATTCGTTCAGCTTTGCTTTTGGAATCATTTCCTCTTCGGCCGTTTATGAGACGCGTAGAGGACTTGAAATGTCACCCTTGTTTTTAAGAGCGACTACCGGCAGTTCATTTGCTTATGGTTCCGATTGAACCGGGGTTCCGGACATTTCCGCTTCTTCTTCATCTCTCTTTTTTAGAGCGTGATTTAGGAAATCAATATCCGACTCCTTCTCTACTTTTTCTTCGGGTGCGTCCTCGGGATTTTCCTTAGACGATGGATTAGCGTTTGCTGCCGCCTGAGCGAGCATCTTCTGTAGCTTTTCACATTGCAGTTGAACTTTTGTCAGGGACCAAGTTTGAGATCGGTGACTAGTAGAAGCTCGAACTTTATCTTTGGAATTCACCACATAAGACTGTGTGAACTACCATGCCCTCAAGCTTGGGGTGTTTGGAGTTTTGGCCTTTGGAGTTTTTTTCGGGCACTTGAGCTTTATTAGGCTTCTCTTTTTTTTTTAAAAAGCCGCTTTGGTTTTGGGAGAAACCGCTATATCAGGATCCGTCTTGGGATGAGTCCCCTTCACCTGCTTCCACACCTTATATATAGATGAGGAAAGTTGCCTCAGGGAGCAAACTGGTTTCTGCTCTCGTGGGATCTCCATGGGCTGCGGAGACTTCTTCAATATTGCGGTAGGAGAATTTTGTCTGACCCTTCGCAACAATTTGAAGCCGTTCCCAGTTGGAACAACAATATTCACCATTGGGGTTGAAACAGGACCATACGGAGAACTTCCCCCAGCTCATTTTGTATGATGCCGATATCAATGTCGACCATTTCTTACGGCCGGGATTTGATTAGCCTCAGGATTTTTCCGAGCCTGCCCCCTGTTTCCTTTGAGAGCTTGAATATTCTACCCCATGCGTCGACCTTGGTCCTTGGCAGGTGCCAGTCGTTTGAGGACTGATTCCGTCGGCAAAGCTGCAGCTTGGGGAACCAGCCTGTGGAAGACAGACTTCCTCTGGGCTTCCTCCATCGGCGTTGAGGCACCGAGGGTGGGAGGTGGGAGTATCGACCTGAAGAGAATCCCGTTGATTTCTTGAAGAGACGGATTGCAGAGATTTGAGGCTGCAAGTGGCCCATACTTGACTCCACCGGATACGACAGAGCCTGAGTTGCTAGGGTGGGAGCAAACACCATTCTTCATAGAGACGAAACGCTGGCTTCAGTAACCCATCACCCAAGGGCAACCACAAATATATATACCGCGATTATTTGATCGCGGAAACATGATACATGAAGTGTGGAGTGGAAAGAGGAAAAGGTCCCAACGGGCTTACCAAAATCTGTTCACCGCCGAAAACAGAGACGAAACCGCGTAGGTCGTCTGGCCTGAATTTGGGGGCAGATGCTATTTGGTTTTATCTGTCTACCTCTCCGAAGATGCCAAGTTAATTTATGGCACCGTGTATCGAAGGTTTAAACAGATGCGGCCGTTGTAGCAGGCTTCGTCAGATTCCTCGTCATTTGCGAGGGGTTTTTGATTGTGGGGACCTTTTCCGTGCAGGCGCAAGCCCCTGCAGTTAATTACGTTACCGTGTCGCGGTAACCACTTTCTCCGGCTCCAGAAGGTCACTTCGTGTCGTATGTATGTGTTTTATTTTTGGCTGCCCGAGGATTGTATACGAAGACTAATTTGTGTTGTCGCCCGTAGGGCGTGGATTAGTCAAAATCCGTATATTCTTAAATTTGGGTTTGGGTTGATTTAAGGATCGTTAATCTCGTTTGAGATTAAGATCAACTTAAATGGTTGTTGAGGATAGTTAGTCTAATTTTAGACTAAGATCTACTCAACAGGATTTTGGGATCATTCAGATCCAACAAAAGAGCATTTGGGCTCTATTGTTTTAGTTTAAGAACGTTTTCGGTCCATAACTAGTTTAAGGACGTTGCGGTCCGTTGTAGTTTAAGGACGTTATGGTCCATAGCTAGTTTAAGGACGTTGCAGTCCGTAGATCACCATTTGGCGGTGAGGTCGTAGTTTAAGGACATTGTGGTCCATAGCTAGTTTAAAGATGTTGCGGTCCATATGGTTGTGCTCATGGTTTTAGGAGTGCTCCAAAGAGCTGTTGGTTGTCGGGACCCTCCGCCTCTCTGAAGACGTTGAAGAATTACAACGACATGTATCAGAGGTATGGAGAGATGTACCCTTGAACCGAATTCCAGATTGAAGGGAGAGATCATGGTGGAATGAACACCATTTTAGATACCATCTGCTAGGACATCATTAATCATCTTTGGAACTAAGATCGATTTGGGGAGACCTGAGCGTAAGAAGACTCAGTTGAAAAAGGGTTTTCGCCTCGGGAGACTTGGCTATGTTTAGGCTAAGGTTGACCTCTCATAGTGTTAAACACGAGCATTTGCTTGGCGCTCACGTGCTCCCACTTGATGCTCTAAAGTAGTGTTAAACACTGAAATTTGGAGCGCTTACGTGTGGCACGTGAGGCACCTGATAATTGCGCACTGCTTCTTTGGGTTTATTCCCTTGTTCCTTTTATAAATGCTAAGCCCTATTAGGGGTCACGTGGGATCACGTGAGGCGCCTCAAAATGAGAACTATCTTGGGTTTGTTTCCCTTTTTCTTTTGAAAGTGCTAGGAACTATTAGAGGTCACGTGAGACGCCCCAAAATGGAAACTGTCTTTGATTTATTCCCCATTTTCTTTTGAAAGTGCTAAGCACTATTAGGGGGTCACGTGGGATCACGTGAGGTGCCCCAGAATGGGATCTGTCTTGGGTTTATTCCCCTTTTCCTTTTGGAAGTGCTAAGCACTATTAGGGGGTCACGTGGGATCATGTAAGGCGCCCCAAAATTGGAACTGCCTTTGATTTATTCACCTTTTTCTTTTAAAAGTGCTAAGCACTATTTGGGGGTTACGTGAGATCACGTGACTCGATATCAGTTGTTATTTTTTGTTCCTCAGAGATGCTCACGTAGGAACACGTGATCTTTGTTACATAGCGTTGAGCGTTAATGAATCACCAGGCTGTTCTTCTATAGTTCTGAGGAATCAAGTTCTTCTTTTGTTCTTTGCAGGGAATAAATTCTTTTTAAAGCTTTAAACCCTAGTTTCTGAGGAATTAAATTCCCATATGTTTTGTAAGAGTTAAACTCTTTTGAACTCAGTTATTCCCCTAGGTTTTGAATCTGCATGACAGAATCTCCCCGATGAGAATTAAATTCTCAACTTGTGGGGAGATCTGCTTCTGCAGATCTTAACCAGATGAAGAACTAAGTTCTTTGAGAAGAGTTAAACTCTTGGTTTGAGAATTAAATTCTCCTTTTGTTTTGTGGGAGCTTTTGGGAGAGGTTCCTCTTCTTTATAGAGAATTAAATTCTCTCTCTATTTTTCTTTCTTTCTCCCTCTCTCTGTGTATATGTCTATCTCTCCTCCTCTTTTTCTCCTCTCTTTGCTTTTATTTATATGAGAAGAAAAAGAATCAATTTGTTAAGAAAATCTCCCATTGAGAGATCGTGATTGATTCCATGATCTTTTAGATCAATCGATGAATTTTATTCACCGTTGGATTTTTAATCCAAAGGCTCTCTGTTTAACAGAGAAGATTTCTTGTTTGTTTAGCAAGATTATGAATATCTTGTTAGTTTTAACAAGATCAGAATTTTATTCTATCATATTTTTTAGTTTAACAAGATCAGAAATATATTTTCTTAATATAGAATTTAATATTATCATATAGATATCTCGTTAGTTTAACATGGAATTTTATTCTTATCATATGAATGTTAGTTTAATAAGATTAGGAAAATATTTTCCTATGATAGAACTTTATTCTACCAGATGATCACTGTTGGATCTTTGATCCAAAGGTCCTCTGTTTAATAGAGAAGATCTTTCTAGTTTGAGGAGGATCAGGAAAATATTTCCCAAATAAAATTTAACTCCAGAATTTGACAGGAGCATTTTAAATTGGGGCGCTCACATGCTTTGCATGTGAGTAGCAAAAGAACTCACGTGTTTAACACGTGACCCTTAGTGTGGTTTTTAGCTTGTTCATTTTCACCGCCCATATGCTTTACATATGAGTGCTCACGTGTTTTGCACGTGAGGCCCGTTTGGCCATTAGTTGTTATCTTCAGCGCTTATATGCTTTGCATATGAGCGCTCACGTGTTTTACACGTGAGGCATGTTTGGCCCCTAGTTATTTTTTTTCAGCGCTCATATGCTTTGCATATGAGCGCCCACGTGTTTAACACGTGAGGCCAAATTTTGATGATTCTCCCCCGTTTTTTTATAAGGGAACAAGTAGCTCTTGGCCGAAAATTTTAGTGGGAACAGACCGCTTACTTGGCCGACGACCAGCGCAGAGTCGCTACGTAGCTGGATGGTCTTCAGCCCCACTCCGGATGAGATTCATAGTCCTACCAATAAGGCCTCATATTCCGCGGCGTTGTTCGATGCCTTAAAACCAAGCTTTAGGGAGTACTCCATTTCCGCGTCGTCTGGGCCTCGGATGATCAGGCCTGCCCCACTTCTTTCTTCTGTAGAGGATCCATCTATATAGAGCACCCAGTCCGGGATTAGGCCGGGTACTTCCTTGATCGAGGGCAGTGAGTCGGGGCTTTGAGCAGTCGTTCCTTCCCTTTTGGGGATGGTGCACTCGACAACGAAATCAGTTAAGGCCCGGGCTTTAATGGCCCGTCTGGGTCGGTATTTGATGTCGAATTGGAACAGTTCCCATCTCCATTTCTCTAGGTGGCTCAACGATTCTGTTAGGTCCACGTTACCCACCCCGGTTCTTTCGGGGAGGCGGAATAGGTAAAAATCAAAATTTCTCACAAGGTGACATGGACCAACTGTGAAGGATCTTTGCTAAACAAAAACTAACATACTAAACAACAAGTTCTAGCTACTATGTTGAGTGGTTATACCTCACGAACCATGTCCTTTGGGTCTTCTCTCCGCTATCCTCCTCGTCCACGCAAGCTCCAAGGATCGATCCGGATCTTGCTCACCTCCGCGGCCTCCTTGAGTCAAAGACGATCCACCCGAGAGTTTGTATTCCGATCTCCACCTCAAGCCGAGGTAACTAGGGCAACAAGTGTGCTACTCTTGATGTCCTAGGTGGTGTAGAAGATGGTGGTGGATTTGTTTATCTATTTAGAACCCTATTTTCTCAACACATGAGAGCTAGGGAAAAAACTAGAGAGGAAGAAGGAGGAACCATGGGAGCTTCTCACTTGAAGAGAGAGAATGAGAAGAGAATAATGATCCATAAAAAATTATCATTACTAATCTCTTATCATGATAAACTTGATGGCTACATTGATATGACCATTATCATCTCAAAATAAAAACAAAACAAAAAGAAGACTCTAGATCTCACATGAAAGATCCTAGTCAACAATGGTCAAATTGTCAACAAGGTCAAGTATGGTCAAATGGTCAAAGCAATTAGCCATAATATAATTATCATTAAAAAGATTAGTAAATAATGTCCCTGCCTCATAATGGTTTCGACCGAACCAACTTTCAAAACCCTAATGAGGCACCTCCTTCTTCTTCGCTCCTCACAACTGTGCATACACACCCGCATCCGCATTCCGTAGAATGCGAATGCACAGAAGACAAAACTAATCCATCCATACAATACTAGGATCCGGCTTAAACCAAAGCCCACTAGTATTGTCTGCCCGAACAGCATACGCGCACAAGTGTACGTAAGTGATCGTAGCCTTGCCGTAAAACCATACGGCCTCTACACCTTTTGCCCAGTGCAGGGAAACTCTCTATGTGGGACTCTAAAGACTCGACACTACGCTGGCAGTGGGTTTAACCACAGACCGCAAGCGGCACTAGCTGTACGTAACGGTCTCCAGGTAGATGTCGATAAGAAGGTCGATGAGGTAAACCCATCCGAACTCCTACTGAGCCTGAATGTGACAATCTCCGTACAGTCCGGTCTGTTCGTCTGAGAGTATTGCATGGCGGGCCTAGGGGGCGGTAAACGTCAGTCCCCTAATAGCGGTACAAGTCGTGTCGGAGTGTAGCCCAAAACACCCTGAGAATCTACTGGAAAACCTACCAGTAATTCTCGCTTGCCCTGGCCAGGGACGACTATGTGTAATGGCTCTCCTAGACACAGCGCGATATCAACTCCCAATACCGGGAGAGACGAATCCTGTCTAACCGTCACTGCCTCCAAGTGCTTCGGGACTGCACCCAACTACTACCTGTTTGCACGACTCAGTAGAGCCGTGGTAGGGTAGTAATCTAAGAACAGTGGGAACACACTCGACGCGAAATGACAGTGTCAAGTCAGCGGACTAAGCTGTACTCATGTCACCTGGGAACTGTTAATTGACGATAGGTATAATACCAACCAACAGTTCCCGACGAGTCCTGTCCAGTGTACTCGTAACCTAACGAGCACCTGCATACTATCTCCAGTACGGCATACTGATAGCTGTGGGACAGACCATCTCCCCTGCTGGGAAGAGAAGCGTATGCACCAGTCTACTCTAGAGTGTCGATGCCCTGTCTCGATAATCCTACGACTAGGGACCAAAATAAGGATGTGCTTATAGACTACCCAGCTCCCACTAGTGTGATCGCCATCACAACGCCGGTAGTCAAGCAAAGATCCTAAGGGCTCCATCAATATGTATTAGCGATATGTTAAAAGAAACATATACACATATTAAGATAAAAACAAACCAAGTAGCATACTACTATATCGAGCAAGACTGTCGTAAACCCGTATATATATCCCAAGCCTCCAAAATGTATTATACAAACTAGTACTACACAATAATGGCCTCTAGGGCATACATATTCAACAATCTCCCACTTGCACTAATGGCCAGTAATTGGTGTACCGCATACCCAACGTCTGCTCAAGGCCAGCTGCTGGCGTACCGCATACCCAATAGCTCAAAAAGCCGCTCGAACTGCGTTTGAGGGAGGGCCTTTGTGAATGGATCCTCCGTGTTGTATTTTGTGTCCACTCTCCGTACCTCGATCTCCTGGCGATCAATGCTCTCCCTGATCAGGTGATACCGCCTTAAGATATGTCTGGATTTCTGATGGGACCTTGGTTCCTTCGTTAAAGCTATAGCCCCATTGTTATCGCAATACAATGGTATTGGGTCAACAATGGACGGAACCACCTGAAGTTCACTAATGAACTTCTTTATCCAGACCGCCTCTTTTGCGGCATCGCTTGCAGCAATGTATTCAGCCTCCATCGTCGAGTCTGCGACGGTATCCTGTTTGGAACTCTTCCAACACACCGCCCCTCCGTTGAGGATAAACACAAAACCCGAGACAGACTTGCTGTCATCTTTGTCACTTTGGAAGCTTGAATCGGTAAAGGACTCGACCCTGAGGTATCCATTACCGTAAACCAGGAACATCTCCTTAGTCCTTCTCAGGTACTTGAGAATGTTCTTCACTGCCGTCCAGTGGTCCTCACCTGGGTCTGACTGATTCTAGCTCACCACGCTCAGCGCGTAAGCTACATCTGGTCTTGTACATAGCATCGCATACATTATAGATCCTACCGCCGAAGCGTAGGGTATAGTGCTCATGCGAACCCTCTCCTCGTCAGTCTTAGGAGACATCTTCTTGGAGAGGGTGATTCCGTGCAATGCGAGTATATTACCGTGCTTGGAATCTTCCATACTAAATCTCTTTAGTACGGTCTCTATGTACCTGGACTGCGAAAGTCCCAGTAGTCTCTTGGATCTATCTCTGTAGATCTTGATCCCCAGAATGTACGAGGCATCACCCAGGTCTTTCATGGAGAACCGTTATGACAAGAATAGCTTGACCGATTGTAGCATAGGAATGTCATTTCCTATCAAAAGAATGTCGTCCACGTACAAGACTAGGAACACGACAGTTCGTCCTACAATCTTCTTATAGACACAAGGTTCATCTTCGTTCTTGATGAAATCAAATTCCTTGATTGCCTCATCAAAACAGATGTTCCAGCTCCGCGATGCCTGCTTTAATCCATAAATAGATTTAAGCAACTTGCACACCTTCCCGCTGCTCCCACTGTCTACGAAACCTTCTGGCTGATCCATGTAAACGCACTCTTCTAAACAGCCATTTAGAAAAGCCGTTTTAACGTCCATTTGCCAGATTTCATAGTCATGGAAGGCAGCAATGGCAAGTAGGATCCGAATGGATTTGAGCATAGCAACTGGAGAAAAAATTTCGTCATAGTCCACACCAGGCCTTTAACGAAAACCTTTTGCAACGAGTCTAGCCTTATAAGTTTCCGCCTGCCCATCTACACCAAGTTTCCTTTTGTAAATCGATTTGCATCCAACGGGTTTTACCCCAGGTGGAGCAATATCCAAGGTCCACACTTTATTGGTGTACATAGACTCCATTTCGGATTGCATAGCATCCAGCCACTTATCGGCGTCCCTACTGATAATGGCCTGCCTGAAACTGGTAGGGTCATGTTCTTCCAAGATGCAATCCTCTCGATCCCCGTCTATGAGAAAACCGTAGTATCTCTCGGGCGGACGAGAAATCCTACCAGATCTGCGGAGTGGCTGAGGTTCGTTGGGTGTAACTGAATCTAGCGGTTCCACTAAATCTTCAGTTTGTGTCTCTGGAATTTCATCCAGTTCTACCGTGCTGCCACTAATATTTTTAACAAGAAATTCTTTTTCCAAAAATGTGGCGTTCCTGGAAACAATTATCTTCTGTTCCTCTGCATGGTAGAATAGATACCCACTAGAATCTTTGGGTATCCCACAAACTTACACAAAACTGCCCGTGCCTCAAGTTTGTCTGGGTTCTGCTTTTTGACATAAGCTGGGCAACCCCAAATCTTAATACGTTTAAGATACAAACTCTTACCACTCCATATTTCATACGAAGTCTTAGGCACGGATTTAGATGGAACTTGATTCAATAGATGTGCTGATGTTTGAAGTGCATATCCCCAGAATGAAAGAGGTAACTCAGCACTACTCATCATGGAGCGAACCATATCCAATAGGGTACGATTCTTCCGTTCCGATACACCATTGTGCTGTGGTGTATAAGGAGGAGTAAGCTGAGAGAGAATGCCATTCTCTTTTAAGTAATCTAGGAATTCCTTGCTTAAGTACTCCCCTCCCCTATCCGATTGGAGGATCTTGATACTTTTTCCAGTCTGGTTCTCTACTTCGTTTCTGAATTCCTTGAATTTCTCAAAAGCTTCAAATTTGTGTTTCATCAGATACACATATCCAAACCCAGAGAGATCATCAGTGAATGTGATGAAGTACGAGAACCCACCCCTTGCATATATAGACATTGGACCACATACATCACTGTGTATGAGTCCCATGAGCTCTGCTGCCCTTTCTCCATGTCCGGTGAACGGAGATTTGGTCATCTTTCCTTTGAGACAAGACTGACAAGTTTCATAAGATGAAAACTCGAACGTATCCAAGAGTCCATCTTTATGCAACTTACTTAGTCTTTTCTCTCCGATATGACCAAGTCTACAATGCCATAAGTAGGATTCGTTCGTATCTGAACTCTTCCTCTTGCGTGTGTTTTGTAAATTGAGAACTGTATTCTGATTTAGAACGTAGATACCATTACACAGTGTACCTTCTGCAACCAGTACCTTATGAAGGTAAATGTTCATGATATTTCTATTAAGAACAAAATTATATCCATCTTTATTGAGTAAAGAAACTGATATGATGTTGCAAATCATGGAAGGTACATAGTAGCATTCGTTCAAAATCATAGTATTGCCATTGGGCAACACTAGGTGATATTCACCGACAGCTGCAGCATTAACTTGTGCTCCGTTCGCTACCCTGAGCGACATATCACCAGGTACAACTTTCCTACTTTTTCTCAGTCTCTGCAATAGATTACAGATATGAGATCCTGATCCGGTATCAAGTACCCAGGAGGTAGGGCTGACCGTAAAGCAGTTCTCAATTACAAGAACACCTGAAGTAGATGCAAAACTATGCTTCTTCTTCAACTGGGTATCCTTGGAATCCATACAATCCTCTTTCCCTTGCTCATACTTATGACAGTTGTCGTAAGTTAGAGCCGAACCAACGTTCCCCAGCCCCGAATAAGAATTCGGATCGGTCAAGCGATACATTTTATTATCTTGATTAGGGCGTGAAATGGTTGCTACCTGGAGAGAGAGAAAAGAAACACTCAGCGTGCGCTCTTGCAAGATTAGATTGGTTTATTAATTTATCTAACCAGGATGGCTCCCACTGTTTCCTCAAATTCTTCTTCAAACCCTAAAAGAATAACTAGTCAGGATTAATCGCACATCACAATACTTGCTTAACCTTTCAGCCAGGCTAGTGTTGGTACTTCGAGGGAGGTTTTCCAACGCTTTCGCGAAGTTCCTTAATTAAATAACCTCTTTTCCCTGGAGGCGTAGCCCCGCTAACACCGTTCTAGACACCTACTTGGTTTATAGCATTGATTGTTAAGTGAAATAATCTCCTGAGAGTAATCCAACTCATCAGTGAGATCGGGATCCAACTATCATTATGCGATGACCTAGATGAAATCCACTCTAGTCACGACACTCCAGAAGGTATGCTAAATCTGCAAGTTTCAGTTTCTTTAGAAACCCCCGATGTGGATTTTTGCCCCTAGGACCCAAGTGACCTTGACACAGTCAACAAATCAAAGAGTCCTAGTCAAATTCAACCCGTCATTATCTTGATTGCATTAAACCCACCCGCATAACCCTTGACACAGTCAACAAGGTTACACGACTGTCCTAACCAATCACATTGTATCCTGCAGATAAGCAATACTCAGCTACCGTTCACTGTGCCTTGACACAGTCAACAAACGCAGCACGAATACTAAGTATAACTTATAAGAAATGACGGAGGGCTACGGCTGGGTTTTTGGTGAAAAACCCGTTAACGTAATGAACTTGATATCGTTGAAAGAACCTGATAACCTTTTTTATAAAATATAGTGGCGAAAACTTTTGCTAAAGAGGTCACTCCCTGCGAAGGGATCTCGACTCTTTCCTCGTCGAATGAGGTGCAGGATATTCCAAACTGAATACCTCGATGCAAAGCTAGAATAATCGACTATAGTGAAGTTATTACCCTGACGTAAACTTTTGTCCAAGGGGTCACTCCCGATGAAGGGATCTCGGCCTTTGCCTCATCGAATGAGGTGCTGGGCATTCATAACCGAATACCTCTGTGCAAAACAAAAGAGAACGTCCTTACAATAACGGCTTTTTGAAAATTGTTCCAACAACGTCTTTTAGGTGTGTTTGTTTTTTTGCATTTATATAATGCGTCCCATCAGTTAATCCTACCATTGCAGAAAACAACGAAAATATGACGTACGCTTATGCCATCTGCATTCGCCATGGGGCCCCGTCATCACCCGTTAGGTTACTTAACTAATGACAGAGCGGGGGCTGGACTAGCGCGGATGCAAAACATAAGCAACGCCTACTAGATATCATATATAGATATATACATTCGTCAGATGAAATGATAGCCATTCCAGATCACAGATGAACACATTGGATATGCTAGGAATCCGCGATTCGTTCGAGCCTGCAACGAAAAACGGATTACACGGTCGTGATGAATAGCCAAACCCCACCCTAGACCCCTACGAGTGCGGAAAACTACCCGCCAAATACCCGAAGTGAAGCAGCCTCCCTCAACAACGTGAGTAGGCCACTCAGCACTTCAACGTACCCGGTAGTTTGTGCACCCCACCTTGGGTCTATCCTAGGAGCAAAAACAGTAAAAAAAATAATATACAATGGCGGCTACAACCTCATCCCGGATGTGCGGCCATAAAAATAATATTACATCAATTTACATATTACATCAAATGAAAGATAAAGAAACTCTCATCTCACAAAACCCCGGCTATTTATCCGCGACAATCCAACAAGTTCATATACACAATCCAACAACATTACAGATCACAGATATGCACAACCCCCACTAATCGACGTATAGCGATTAGTCGACGTTCAGTGCATATATCACATTACAGATATAACCATTTAGCAAAAGTTTGTAGAACTTAGATCAAAATACCAATTTGTAACTACCCCAAACACAACATTGTTCTCTGGAAATTCTGGGCAGAAACAAAATCTTTTAAAAATCCCCAAACTGTACACTGAACAAACTGCAGCAAACCCGAGTCACGGTCGAGTCAACTCGGCCGCGGATCCGTGGCGAAACGCGTGGTTTCGCCGCGGTTCCGTGGCGCTTTGACCTAGTCATGGGCTCGGTTTTGCTGCCTGTTCCTAAAAAACCCTGCAACGATTTTTAAAGTATGTGGAATTATTTTTAGAGCAGTTTTAAAAATCGGCAGAAAGTGCATGTTTTTAGATGAATTTTGCGATTTTTTCTGGATCGAGGTTCTAAACACTTTGCTAACAGTTAGTTATTGTTTAGCTAGGCTCTGATACCACTGTAAGGTCCACGTTACCCACCCCAGTTCTTTCGGGAAGGCGGAATAGGTAAAAATTAAATTTTTCTCACAAGGTGACATGGACCAACTATGAAGGATCTTTGCTAAACAAAAACTAACATACTAAACAACAAGTTCTAGCTACTATGTTGAGTGGTTATACCTCACGAACCATGTCCTTCGGGTCTTCTCTCTGCTATCCTCCTCGTCCACGCAAGCTCTAAGGATCGATCCGGATCTTGCTCACCTCCGCGGCCTCCTTGAGTCAAAGACGATCCACCCGAGAGTTTGTATTCCGAGCTCCACCTCAAGCCGAGGTAACTAGGGCAACAAGTGTGCTACTCTTGATGTCCTAGGTGGTGTAGAAGATGGTGGTGGATTTGTTTATCTATTTAGAACCCTATTTTCTCAACACATGAGAGCTAGGGAAAAAACTAGAGAGGAAAAAGAAGGAGGAACCATGGGAACTTCTCACTTGAAGAGAGAAAATGAGAAGAGAATAATGATCCATAAAAAATTATCATTACTAATCTCTCATCATGATAAACTTGATGGCTACATTGATATGACCATTATCATCTCAAAATAAAAACAAAACAAAAGGAAGACTCTAGATCTCACATGAAAGATCCTAGTCAACAATGGCCAAATTGTCAACAAGGTCAAGTATGGTCAAATGGTCAAAGCAATTAGCCATAACATAATTATCATTAAAAAGATTAGTAAATAATGTCCCTGCCTCATAATGGTTTCGACCGAACCAACTTTCAAAACCCTAATGAGGCACCTCCTTCTTCTTCGCTCCTCACAACTGTGCATACACACCTGCATCCGCATTCCGTAGAATGCGAATGCACAGAAGAAAAAACTAATCCATCCATACAATACTAGGATCCGGTTTAAACCAAAGCCCACTATTATTGTCTGCCCGAACAGCATACGCGCACAAGTGTACGTAAGTGATCGTAGCCTTGCCGTAAAACCATACGGCCTCTACACCTTTTTCCCGGTGTAGGGAAACTCTCTGTGTGGGACAAAGACTCGACACTACGCTGGCAATGGGTTTAACCACAGACTGCAAGCGGCACTAGCTGTACATAACGGTCCCCAGGTAGATGTCAATAAGAAGGCCGATGAGGTAAACCCATCCGAACTCCTACTGAGCCTGAATGTAACAATCTCCGTACAGTCCGGTCTTTTCGTCTGAGAGTATCGTATGGCGGGCCTAGGGGGGCGGTAAACGTCAGTCCCCTAATAGCGGTACAAGTTGTGTCGGAGTGTAGCCCAAAACACCCTGAGAATCTACTGGAAAACCTACCAGTAATTCTCGCTTGCCCTGGCCAGGGACGACTATGTGTAATGGCTCTCCTAGACACAGCGCGATATCAACTCCCAATACCGGGAGAGACGAATCCTGTCTAACCGTCACTGCCTCCAAGTGCTTCGGGACTGCACCCAACTACTACCTGTTTGCACGACTCAGTAGAGCCGTGGTAGGGTAGTAATCTAAGAACAGTGGGAACACACTCGACGCGAAATGACAGTGTCAAGTCAGCGGACTAAGCTTACTCATGTCACCTGGGAACTGTTAACTGACGATAGGTATAATACCAACCAATAATTCCCGACGAGTCCTGTCCAGTGTACTCATAAAATGAGTACCTGCATATTATCTCCAGTACGGCATACTGATGGCTGTGGGACAGACCATCTCCCCTGCTGGGAAGAGAAGCGTATGCACCAGTCTACTCTGGAGTATCGATGCCCTGTCTCAATAATCCTACGACTAGGGACCAAAATAAGGATGTGCTTATAGACTACCCAGCTCCCACTAGTGTGATCGCCATCACAACGCCGGTAGTCAAGCAAAGATCCTAAGGGATCCATCAATATGTATTAGCGATATGTTAAAAGAAACAGATACACATATTAAGATAGAAACAAACCAAGTAGCATACTACTATATCGAGCAAGACTGTCGTAAACCCATATATATATCCCAAGCCTCCAAAATGTATTATGCAAACTAGTACTATACAATAATGGCCTCTAGGGCATACATATTCAACAGATTCGGGGGAGGCGAGGATATTCCCTAGAGGTCTTTCAATGAGGACGAGAATTGTGTGCGCCTGAAAATAGTGTCGTAACTTTTTGAAAGCGATGACGAGTGCCAGGACTATTTTTTCTATAGTCGGGTATCTGGTTTCTGTGTCCTTGAAAACATGGCTCGCATAGTAGACCGGCTTCTGCGTCCCTTCGAATTCTCTGACGAGCACTAAGCCCGCGGCTTGGTCGGAGACAGCTAAATATAACAACAGTTCGTCGCCTTCGACCGGTTTGGTAAGACGGGGTCTCCATGTGAGCCTTGAGTTGTTCTAAAGCATTTTGGCATTTCTCGGTCCATTCCAACCTGGGAATTTTTCTGTGGGCTCTAAAGAAAGGGAGGCATTTTTCCCAACTCTGGACATAAAGCGACTAAATGCGGCCACCCTTCCGGTGAGTCGCATGATATCGGTATTGCTTTTGGGCGTTTTTGTTGGGGTCAAAATTTACACTCCGGTTGACCAAGTCAAAATCAAAGTCAACCCCAAGCCAAGTGGGCCTAAGCCCAGGTCAAGTGAGCCAATGCATGGGTCGAGGTCAAGTGGGCCAATGCCCGGGTCGAGCTCGAACATGAAGCGGTCGACCTCCCCATGCCAAAATAATTTTTTTGTAATAAATAATTTTGGTGTATTTCTTTTATTTTATTTTATGAATAAATGTAAGAAAAATGGGCATAAAGCCAAATTTTGTAAAACCCATGGCTCATGTGCAAAAGAAACGAGCACATGAGGTATGGGATGGGCAAAATGCCATTTTGTAAAACCCAAGGGTCTATATGTAAAATCTATAGCCTATAAAGGTAAAGATGATGAAAATATCTCAACAATTTTTTCTCTTTTTAAAAAATTAGGATTTGTGCCTCCTTCTTCTTCCTCAAGGTTCTAAAACCTTCTTCCCCTTTTGAATTAAATCAAGAGTTTTACTCTTCTTTTTCCAAAAATAAATAGTTTTTCACCACAAAACCTACAATGGGGGGCTCCGATCTTCTATTAGATCTCAAAAAGGGGAGATTTTTAAATCTCACCCCCTTTCTCCAAGATCCGGCCAACCGAGAGGAAGAAGAAGGAGACACATCTCCAGAAATCTCATCTTGGAAAGATCCAGGGCCAAAGGGGAGAGAAACAAAGGGGGCCCCTTTGGTCATTTCTAAAGATTTCTAGGAGTTTAACTCCATTCAAGATCTGTTGGAATTCGACTCCATAAATTAATCTCTTTTTAGAAGTTTAACTCCAGAAGTCAAATCGGGAGCGCAGCTCCCAGTGCAGGGACAAAGTCCTTTTTCCTGCTGACGCCCAGCGCCCAGCGCTAACGCAAGCGCCCAAGCGCCTAGCGCCACCGCCCATGTGCCGGGCACATGAGGCGCTCATGCCCAAGCGCCCAACGCCGGCGCCGGCGCCCAGCGCCCGCGTGCTAGGCACGTGAAGCGCTGGCGCTGGCGCGTCCTTTGGACACCATTTTCCCCCTCATTTTATATACACTCCACACTAAAAATACCTCCTCCGTTAGAAAAAATTTCTAACGGGCGTTGTCCCACACCCCGCAAGGGGGCTTCTAGTCCCCTTGACCCCCATCCCGCTATCCGGGTATCGGGACCCTCGTAAAAACTCTGCTGGGCCCCCGATATATCCAAAACCCCTTCAAAACACAAAACTGCTTATTGAGTTCGCATGACCAGTTTGACCCATCAATTGGAGGTTCCCTCACTCCAAAGGTGAGGGGTAATTAACGGCAGCTTAGTCCGCGGCTGCCGGAGATTTGGGTCCCCATAATCATTAAACCCCCCGCCTACCCTAGACAGGGGGATCTGTAGTATGCCTGACAAGCGACGCGTACTCTCATCTCGATGGGGTGACGAAAAACACCCTTCAGTTGTCATGTTAAGCATGGCGCTGATTTTCTCCAGGTTTTCCTCGATTCCTTGATGGGTAACCATGAAACCGACGCTCGTGACGTCGAACGCGCATTTAGCTGGATTCAGCTTCATCTTGTATTTTCGCAGGACATCGAACGCTTCGCCGAGGTCCGCAGCGTGTCTGGCTGACGAGGCGGATTTTACAAGCATGTCGTCGACGTAGACTTCCATGTTTTTCCCTATCTGTGCTTTGAACAGTTTGTTGACCAGTCGCTGGTACATGGCCCCGACGTTCTTGAGTCCGAAGGGCATTACCCTGTAGCAGTATACCCCCCGATCCGTGGTGAAGGTTGTCAGCTCTTCGTCGGCCGGATTCATTCGGATCTGATTATATCTGGAGAAAGCGTCCATGAAGCATAGCAGTTTGTGGCCGGCCGAGCTGTCCACTAGCTGGTCTATCCGAGCAAGTGGGTAGTTGTCTTTGGGGAAAGCCTTGTTTAGGTCAGTGAAATCGATACACATGCGCCATTTCCAGTTTGCCTTCTTGACCATTACCAGGTTCGCCAGCCAATCCGTGTAGTCCAGGTTTCTGATGAAGTTGGTAGCGAGCAATTGATCCACCTCATTCTCTATCGCCTTCTGTTTAATCGGCGCAAAACTTCTCTTCTTTTATCGGATCGGCCTGGCTTTCGGGTCGACTCTGAGCTTATGGGAGATAACCTTGGGGTTGATCCCGGGCATGTCCGCTGGCGTCCAAGCGAACACATCCGAATTGTCTTGGAGGAACCGGATCAGGCCTTCACGGAAGTCCCTTATCAAGAGAGAACCGATCCAGACTGTCCGGCCATCGACTTCTTCTATTAGGGGAACTTCTGCTAGCGCTTCCACCGGGATGCCTCGAACTTCCTTTCGGTCGTCGCGGGTATCTAAAGACCCATGAGGATCATGTGCGTCTTCAAAATCATCGCCTTGCTCTCCGGCGGAGGACGTTGAGGTGAGGCAGATCCTAGTGGTTTGTTGGTCCCCATAGGCTCGGCCTATTCCCCCATTATCTAAAGGGAATTTGAACGCAATGTGGTAAGTCGAGATCTGAACCCGGAGGGTGTTTAAGGAAGGTCATCCCAGGAGAATGTTATAGTATGATGGGATCTTAGCAACGAGGAAGTTCACCGGTACGGTTCACGTCTTGCCCGCTTCCCCAATATTGAGGAGGAGGGTGACTGATCCCTCGGCCATGACGGAATGGTTGGTGAATCCAGAAAGAACGTTGGAGGTCGGATGAAGGTCGGATGAATCCAATCCCATACGCTGGAAACAGTCGTAGAACAGGATATCCGCTGAGCTCCCTGAATCGACCAATATTCTCTGGACCTTGCAACGGTGAACTCGGGCCGTTATTGTTTACCACCGAAAGACGCGAAAACAAACGTCTCGCCTGAATTTAGGGGCAGATGTTATTTGGTTTTATCCGTCCACCTCTTCGAAGATGCCAAGTTGATTTATGGCACCGTATATCGGAGGTTTAGACAGATGCGACCGATGTAGCAGACTTCGTCAGATTCCCCCTCGTTGTGAGGGATTTTTTATTATGGGGACGCTCTTCCCTGCAGGCGCAAACCCCTGCAGTTAATTATGCTACCGCATTGCGGTAACAACTTTCTCCTTCTCCAGATGGTCACTTCGTGTCGTGTGTGTTTGTTTTGTTATTGGTTGCCCGTGGATCGTATATGGAGAATAATTTATGTTATCGCCCGTAGGGCATGGATTAGTCCAAATCCGTATTTTCTTAGATTTGGGTTTGGGTTGGTTTAAGAATCGTTAATCTTGTTTTAGATTAAGATCAACTTAAATGCTTGTTAAGGATACGTTAGCCTAATTTTAGACTAAGATCTACTTAATAAGGTTTTAGGATCATTTAGATCCAACGAAAGAGTATTTGGACTCTATCGTTTTAGTTTAGGGACATTGCGGTCCATTGGGTTTAAGGACATCATAGTCCATGAGTTTAAGGACCTCATAGTCAATAAGGTTTAGAGACATCATAGTCTGTATGGTTTAAAGACATCATAGTCTGCTTTAAAGACATCATAGTCTGTGAGGTTTTGGTTTAACCGCTTGGAGATGCACCAAAAGTTATTGGTTATTAGGACCCCTTATCTCTCTGAAGACGTTGAAGAATTACAACGACATTTATCAGAGGTATGAAGAGATGTACCCTTGAGCCAATGTTGGTTGGGAGATCTATAGTCAGGTTTGGGACTAAGACCAATTAAAAAGATTATGAGCACACGGGCTCGGTTAATTTGAATTAGGGACTTGTGACCAACTTGAGCTCAGTCCACTCAGTTCTGAATAAAGTGTTTGAACACTTGTTTGGACTCAGTCCATTCATTTTGAATAAAATATTGAACATTTGTTTGGGCTCAGCCCCTTTTTATTCAATAATGTTTGAGTATTGATTTGGGTTCCGACGCCCCTTTTTCTTTTTGTCTTTTATTAAGTGTTGAACACTTTTTATAGCGCTGGGGCCTTATTTACAGAGCGCTTTATAATTCCTTAGCGCTCACGTGAGGAGCACGTGGAGCGCCTGGTGCTGAGCGCCAGACCGGGAGCGCTACGGCGCTTCTTATAAAAGGGCGCCCACATGAGGAGCATGTGGAGCGCTAGGCGCTGAGCGCCAGACTTGGAGCACTAAAGCGCTTATTATAAAAGGGCGCCCACATGAGAAGCACGTGGAGCGCTTGGCGCTGAGCGCCAGACTTGGAGCGCATAAGCGCTTCTTTGTTAACTCTGATCAGTTATGTGCTTTAAGAATTAAATTCTCGGTTTATAAGAGAGTTTGTCTCATGGATCTAAGAACTAAGTTCTTTTCTTTCTTGATGAGATGCTGCCATCTCTTTTACTTTTATGAAAGACCTTGTCTTATAGATCTATGATCTAAAAAAAACTATGTTCTTCTGATGTGAGAGTTAAACTCTCAAATATGGAGAAGATACCATGATCTCCCTTCTTTTTATTTACCTTGAAGAAGGTTCTTCTTCTTAGAGCTTGCTCTTCTCTTTTCTTTTCTGAGAACTTGAAGTTTATGGGGGGTTCTTCTCTGTCTTTCTTCTTTCGATTTGAGAACTTATGGGGAGGTTTCTGTGTACAAGAGTTGAAGTCTTGGGTCCTTTATATAGGGGGGCTGACTTGTTGAATCAGTTAAGGAAATCTCTCATTGAGAGATCTCTGATCAATTTGGGGAATGTTTCCCACCGTTGGATCTTTGATCCAAGAGCTTCTCTTTTTAGAAGATAGTTTTCTTGTTATTAACAAGATTGGGAAAATAATTTCCCATACAGAACTTATTCTGTATCTCGGTGATTTTTAATCATCATTGGATCTTTGATCCAACGGTGCATTGATTTACAGATCACAATCTTTCCTGTTTGGAAAGATTTTGAGGAGTATTTCCTCAATAGAATTTTATTCTGGTAATTTGATGATTTATCATCTTCGTTGGATTTTTGATCCAAGGGTTGAGAACTTTTAGTTCTGGCGCTGGCGCTCTCATGCTTTGCACATGAGCGCTGCCTCAGAGTCTTTGACTCTTAGCACTGGTACTTTCGTGCTTTGCACGTGAGCGCTGTCTCAGAGTCTTTGACTCTTAGCGCTGGCACTCTTAGTGCTGGTGCTCTCGTGTTTTGCACGTGAGCGCTGCCTCAGAATCTTTGACTCTTAGCGCTGGTGCTCTTGGCGTGAGCGCTCTTATGAAGCGATGCCTCATTTCTAATTTTGAATAGAGCTTTGCTCTCTGATTTGGGGAAACAAATGCCCCTCACCGTTGCGCTCACGTGGTCTACACGTGAGTGCAGCGGTGGCAGCTTTTCCACCGTTGGATCAACTTGGAAGTTGAATCGACTTCCAGCGCCTATAAATAGGACCTTTGGCCCTTTGACATGACCGATGTTCATCTTCTTGTTTTCTTGTTTTCTCTGAGAATTGAATTCACTCTTCAGAGCATAGCTCTCTGCCTTAAGAACTTCTTAGAGTCAAAACTCTGCCCAAATTTGGTAAGGCTTGAACTTTTTAATAGAGCTCTGCTCTTCTCAGATCGTAGATCTAGAAAAAATGTTTTAGTGTTTTGCCCATTAACAGAGCCGTACTCATCTTTAGATCATAGGTCTTCAAGATATAATCTTTTTAGGGTGATTTTAACTCATGAACCGGAACACTGTTCATCTTCCATGAAGAACTCTTAGAGTTTGTTCACAGATCTTGAAGATCTTAAAGTTTTTACTCTACAAAAAGCTTTGCATTTTTAGGGTTTTGATGGATGATTCCATCGTTTACACAGAGCGCAGCTCTTAAAATTTTTAGGGAATTTAATTCCTCTCATGATTAGAGTTGACAGATGTCACTCTTTTCTGCAGAGCGTTACTCTCGAGGGAGTTTAACTACTTGGCCCAAGGGGCCTCTCATTAAATGAGAATCCTTTTAGGATTTCTCCTTTATTTGCACAAATTTGAATTTGTTGGGTGTCTTTAATCAGAACTTGTTTTCTCTGTGAGGATATCAAGAGTTGTATAAATTCCCGTGTCTATTTCAATAAGCATTTTCTTGATCAGTCTGACCACTAAACTCTCACTGATTTTCCTTTTTAGACACTATGGCCGCTCATCTGTATGACCTTAACGAAATTATTTCTTATGGAGACATTCGCGCACAAGGCCGTTGTCAAAACCAGGAGTTTACAAATGCTCAATGCGCCGAGATTATGAGTCGCTTTAATGAATACAACGGTTGACTACTTCCTCGTCGCTCCGCTCTTTTGAAGCTCGTCGTGAGAGCGATTTGGAACACACTTCCTGGATTTTACGAAGCCATGCCGCTTAAGGCACTGGACGATGCTGAAGACAGGTGCACTCAGTATATCTGATGGGCCTGATCTCGAAGAGGCGGCGAGATAATCTTGTTGATATCTTGCATCAAATTTTTTAACAAACGACGATAATCGCTGCTTATCAGAGGACGGACGACATCAGCGAGAATCTTGATGCTTGCATTCGTTAGAGGATGTACACGAAAATGGTCAGAGAAGCCAGAAGCATTTTAGACGGCCTTACTTCTGAATTTCTCAACCCATGTCCCGGATTCAGTGTTTTACCATTGTAAACATTTTAATGATATTTTCATTTACTGTTTTCATCAATGTAAGGATTTTCTGAGGTATGAAAAACAAATTTTCCTTTCTATGCGTTTATTTTATGCATTAATCCTTTTCGCACATACATGAGTGGGTATGCTTCGAATGTTTAATTGGATGCGAATCAAATGTTCTCTTTATTTCCAAGCAAAGTATGTGGTCGATGTCCGTGGGTTATCCCTTTTGTTTTGACTTGGCGCAAAGTAGTTTACGTGCTCCATTTTAGTGACATGTAACTTTGGCAAGTGTGGCCTATAGATAGCAGTCCATCTTAACCTCCCTGCAGGGCAATGATGGCTCAGGAGACAGGTTCGGGTTTGTCGCCTAAGAATTTTCAACTTTATGAGCCGTAGGGGTCTCATAAAGACTTTTCTCCCTACGAGTCGAGAGGATCCCTTAGGTGTATTTTTTCCTTAGGAATCATGAGGATTCCTAAGTGTATTTTCTCTTGAGAGTCGTAAGGATCTCACAAGAAAATTTTCTCCCTTACAAGTCGAGAGGACTCATAAGTGGTTGGTGGATTGACTTGTTTCCGAGTCGAAGCACTGCTCCGACGGGAAGGTCGTTTGTTGACGTGTTTCCACGACAGGGTCATTTGATGACGTGTTTCCGAGACGGGGTCATTTGCTGACGTATTTCCGTGACGGGGTCATTGGCTGACGTATTTCCGAGACGGGGTCATTTGCTGACGTATTTCGGAGACGGGGTCATTGGATGACGTATTTCCGAGACAGGGTCATTGGATGACGTATTTCGGCGACGAGGTCATTTGCTGACGTATTTCCGAGATGGGGTCATTGGATGATGTATTTCCGCGACGGGGTTATTGGATGACGTATTTCCGCGACGGGGTCATTTGCTGACGTGTTTCTGAGACGGGGTCATTGGATGACGTATTTCCGCGACGGGGTCATTGGATGACGTATTTCCGCGACGGGGTCATTTGCTGACGTATTTCCGAGACGGGATCATTTGCTGACGTATTTCCGAGACGAGGTCATTGGATGACGTATTTCCGCGACGGGATCATTTGCTGACGTATTTCCGCGACGGGGTAATTTGCTGACATATTTCCGAGACGGGGTCATTGGATGACGTATTTCCGCGACGGGGTCATTTGCTGACGTATTTCCGAGACGGGGTCATTTGCTGACGTATTTCCGTGACGGGGTCATTTGCTGACTTATTTCCACGACGGGGCCATTGGATGACGTTAGGTTGTCTGTGAACCGTAGAGTCTTGGAACAGGGGACTTTGCCGTGGCTCCGACTAATGGTGTCGTGTCCGGGCCCTGCTAGCATGAGGAGGAACGCCGTTGTTGGTCTTCTGGGATGCAGATGTCGCCGTCGAGATCTGACTCTCCCTTTAACAAGGTCCGATGGGGAAATGCGGTCCCCTTTTTGTTTATGCCCATGAATTGTATACAGAGGTCAGTATGGACTTACCTGCAGGGCAAAAGTTTCATTCTTTCATTTTTTTATTTCTTTCCGCGATACTCTATCATTTCAGCTTTTTATATCGCGAAAGTCGCGATTGCCCAATCATTTCGGCTATTTTTTCGCGGTGCCCAATCATTTCGGCTATTTTTCTTTTTCTTTATTCGCTGCTTTTTATTGCGAGTTGCCCAAACATTTCGGCTATGCATATATTTTACTTGCTAATTTTGTTGCAACTTGCCCTATCATTTCGGTTATTTCATATGCATTTTGGGCTCGCCGATTTTGTTGCGAGTATGGCACTCGAGACTTGATACCAATCTTAGCATTAGCATCGCTGCAACTGGAATATTGCCATGAGCGAAGCATCATTTACCGTGAAAGGACTTGAAATTTGTTACCGATTTAGGCATTAGCATCGCTACCGCTGGGACATTGCCAGGAGTGAATCATCATTTGCCTTTATCGATTTAAACAAAGATGGCTTAGCAAACAGGGTTAGAATCCTGTCGACTAAGGCTTTTGACTTCATGAGCCGTAAGGATCTCATAAAGGTGTTTCTCCCTACGAGTCGTGAGGATCTCGTAGGTGCGTTTTCTCCTTAAGAATCGTGAGGATTCTTAAGTATGCATTCTCTTATAAGTTGTAAGGATCTTACAAGAGTGTTTTCTCCTTATAGGTCGAGAGGACTTACAAATGTCATTCACCGCATGAGGAAATTTCGCGCCATTGGTGGAACTGGGTGGGGGAGACTTTTATTTGTGCCCGTGGATTGTATACAAGGGTCAATATTGAATCGTTTGTAGGGCAATCTGGGAAATGTGATGGCTTAAAAACATATTCAGATCCCTGTAACTTAAGGCTTTTGAATCTTATGAGCCGTTAGGGTCTCATAAGAGGGTTCTCCTTACGAGTCGTGAGGATCGCGTAAGTGTAATTTCTCCTCAGGAATTGTGAGAATCCCTAAGTGTGTTACTCCCTTGTGAGTCGTAAGGATCTCACGCAGGTGTTTTCTCCTTATAAGGTCGAGAGGACCTCGCAGGTATGTATGAATTTTTTTACGAGCCTGCGCCCTTTCGGGTTTTCACAAACTCACCGGTAGCCCTACCGTTTTTACTCACGGAGCCCTTTCGGGTTTTCATCCGTGCCCATTTTTCTTATGGACGTACCGATTTTTTTTTCCACGTTGGCCTGGGGATGCCGGGGTTTGTAGTAGTTTAAAGACGTTTCGGTCCGTAGCTAGTTTCAGGACATTGCGGTCCGTTGTTAGTTTAGGGACGTTTCGGTCCTTCGTTAGTTTAGGGACGTTTCGGTCCATTGTTGCCATTTTGGAGACAACAATTTTGCTGGATACTACTTATAGAGTTAGGGCTTGGGAAGATAGCGAGTGGACATAGGCATCGTCATCTATCGTTGATCTAGGCCGTAACTCATCAGGCGTAGTATTTTTTCAGGAACCAGCCGTTTATTGGCCTGAAGGGTCTTTCGCCATGCATATCCATGAGCAAGTTAGCCCCACCTTGGTAGACTTTGTCTATGATGTACGGGCCCTCATAGTTCGGCTCGAATTTCCCCCGTTTGGCATGATTGGGGATCATAGGTCTCTTGACCACTAGCATGAGTTCGTCTTGGCGAAATATTCTCGGCCTAGTCAATCTCTCGTATGAGCGCGTCATCCTTGCTTTGTAAGCTTCTAGGGTTTGCTGCGCTATGAGACGAGTTTCATCGAGGGCGTCGAGCTCCTCAAGCCAAAGATGAGTATTCTCTTCGTCTGTTAGTTCATAATGAACCGCCACTCGGAGAGAGGGTAGCTCTATTTCGAGGGGGAGTACCGCTTCTGTACCAAATACAAATGCATACGGCGTTGTGTTTGTGGCCGTTTTGAACGTGGTCCGATACACCCAGAGAGCTTCATGTAGTCTTTCGTGTCAGTCCTTTTTATTTTTGGACACCGTCTTCTTTATGATCTTTGTCAAGGTCTTGTTGAAAGCCTCAGCTAGACCATTAGCTCGGGGATTATAGACCGAAGAGTATCTCTGGTCTATATTATGCTGCTGTGCGAAGCGGCAGATTCTGTGACTTCTGTAGGCCGGCCCATTATCGGAGATAATCCATCGCGGAGTGCCGAACCGATAGATGACGTCTGTCTTGAAGAAATGGAAAATGTTTTCCGTCTTCACTTCTCTTAGCGGTACTGCTTCTGCCCACTTGGAGAAATAATCGGTTGTCGCCAATATGAACCGATGTCCTCTGGATGATGCTGGCTCGATGGGCTCAATTATGTCGGTTCCCCACATTTCGAACGGCCAGCTAGCCACTGTTGGGTGTAGCGGATTTGGATGCTGATGGATGAAGTCTCCATGAATTTGGCACGATTGACACTGCTTCGCGTATTTGAGGCAGTCCTGAATCATCATGGGCCAATAGTAGCCCATCCTTTTGATCTTCAGTTTCATCTTTGATCCAGTGTGATGAGAACCACAGAGTCCGTCGTGAGTTTCTTGGACGACTCTCTTGGCTTCTTCCGGTCCCAGGAATCTCAGCCACAGAGAGTCAAACGATCTCTTATATAGAGTATCATTGACGAAGGCGAAAGACAGAGCTCGATTTATGAGCTGATGTCTTGATGATGCATCTTTAAGTGTTCGGCGGGATTTGAAGTAGTCTAGAAAGACTTCTCTCCAATCCCTGACCTTTTCTTGGTCTTCTATTCGTAGGGCCGTTTGCTTGGTCGCTTCCTTTTCTTCAGACGACTCCAGAGATATTTCTGCTGGTGCAAGAACCCGACGGCTTTGTACAACGATCCTTACGTCATCGAGATTTTTGTCAGCCAGTTCTTTAGCGAGTTTGGCTAATACCTCCGCTTTGCTATTTTCCGTACGCGGTATGCTTTCCAGGACGTAGGAAGGGATTTGAGTCAGCAATTGCTGCACTCTCTCGTCGTACTTCACCAACTCTGGTTTGCACGTTTGATAGTCGCCATTTACTTGACTAACGACCAGCTGGGAGTCCCCGTATATAAAGAGGTCTTCGATTCCCATATTGATAGCGATCTCAAGACCTGCTATCAAAGCCTCATATTCTGCTTCTTTGTTTGTCCTCGGCTCCGTTAGGGAAAAGGCAAATCGCATTATCCCTCCTTGCGGAGTCACGAAGATAAGTCCTACCCCGGATTTGATCATGGAGGAGCTGTGCTTTCGCTTCTTTAGGGAAGATGCCCCATCAAAGTAGAGTTCCCATCGGGTATCACTCCCTCCTCTCTCCCTGTCGATCGTGTCAAACACGTGCTCGTCCGGCAATTCACAATTTAGGGGTGAATCGGCAGGTATCGGATGCTTAGAGAGGAAGTCAGCGATGGCCTGGCCTTTCACTGCCTTAAGAGGTCGGTATGTTATCGAGAATTCCATTAAGAGCAGGGCCCATTTAACGAGCCGTCCCGTTAGTATGGTTCTTGACATCAAATACTTGAGAGGATCCACCTTGATATGAGATAGACCTCATGCGCCAACGCAAAGTGTCTGAGCTTCGTTATCGCGAAGATTAACGCCAGGCAGTGTTTTTCGATGAGGGAGTAGTTGTTTTCTGCCCCCAGGAGAACTCGACTCAAATAGTATAGGGCTCTTCCCTTCCCTTGGTCATTCTCCTGTGCCCATAATGCGCCTAGAGAACCTTCAAGGGCGGTTGTGTACAGGAAGAGGGGCTTTCCCCTGACCGGAGCGGTCAGTACCGGCGGATTTGCAGGTATTGCTTGATTTCGTCCAGTGCGCTTTGGCATTTGCGATCCCAAAAGAACAGGGTTCCCTTTTTCATCAGGTGACTGTAGGGGCGGCATTTTCCGGAGAGATTAGCTATGAACCGTCGGATATACATGAGCTTTCTTTGGAGAGACCGCAGTTGCTTGAGAGTTCTTGGCGAAGGTATTTCCATAATCGCCTTGATCTTCGATGGATCTATTTCGATGCCCTGGTGTCGGATGATGAACCCCAAGAATTTGCCCGAGGAAACTCCAAACGCGCATTTGAGAGGGTTCAACTTCAGATTGTATTTCCGAAGACGTCGGAACACTATTTTCATATGCTCCCAATGCTCCTCGTGTGATTTGCTTTTCACCACGAGGTCGTCAATATAGCATTCGACGACTTCATGTATGAGGTCATCGAAAATCTTCGTCATGGCCCTCTGATAGGTAGCGCCGGCGTTCTTTAGACCGAAAAGCATCACTTTGTAGCAGAATACGCCCAGAGAAGTCCAGAAAGCGGTATGCTTCTGGTCTTCGGGATGCATCTTTATTTGATTGTACCCTGATGAGCCGTCCATGAAGGAGAAGACTTCGTGAGTAGACGTGTTGTATATCATCAGTTCGGTAACCGGTACGGGAAAATCATCCTTCAGACAAGCTTTGTTGAGATCCTGAAAGTCCACGCAGATGCGCACCGTCCCATTTTTCTTCATCACTGGGACAATGTTGGCGATCCAGTCAGGGTATTGAACTTCTTGGATGAAGCCAGAGTCAATTAGCTTCTTGACTTCGGCGTTGATACTCATTTCTAGTTCGAGCCGCATTCTTCTTGGTGCTTGTTTGACTGGCTTGACGTCCGGAGATATCGCTAATTTATGCACAGCGATTTCTGGATCTAGCCCCGGCATCTCGGAATAGTTCCATGCAAAGCAGTCCCTATACTGCATGAGCACGTCTTTTAGTGTAGCCACCTATTCTTTATATAGCAGCTCACTGACGAACGTTGGCCGCGGGTCGTTAGCTGTCCCCAAGTCGATTTTCCTCAGGTTGTCTGCAGTAGTATGTATTCTATCTTCCAACTCTTTTGGCGCTGGTGGAAATTCTGAGGTCAATTCCTTTTCATCCTCATTTTCGAAGTACCAGGAGAGGTCATTCATATTCTCGGGCACTCCTTCTGACAGCGTTATCACGTGACAGGTACGAGATCGTTTCCAAGACCGATGTTGATCTGGTTCTACTCTCGCCATATACGTTGCTTTTGGTATATGTTTTTGCGGTGGGGCTACCCTCCAACTGTTGGATAGAGCGAACCTGCCGAGTTGATATTGGTCTTCGATCCAGTTTTTGAAGGCGAAGCAGTCTTCAAGAGGATGTCTTATCGCTCGATGATAGGAGCAATAATCCGGGCGATGCATCTCGTTTTCTTGTTCGGGGTGATTGGACTCCGGGAGCGTAATCATCTGATTTTTCATGACGAGGTCGAATATCTTTCTTGTCTTGTCTTGAGGGAAGGAATATGCTCGACCCATTTTTTTCGTTAAAGACGGATTCCGACAGACCTTTTCTCGATCGCGTGGCCTTTTGGATCCGTTTTTCCGCTGTCGAACGTCTTTTCCGTTCTTTGACTTATTTTTGCCTCAGCGTCGGGCCTTTTTCTTGTCTTGGGAATGCATGGCGGGCTGACGGTGAATGGCATTGTCGTCCTCCGTAGCCTGCTGAAGAATGCGTTGCATCTCGGCTTTCTCGTAAATGGCCATTTCGCGGCTGTAGTCGTTCCGAGCCTTTTGACTCGCTTCCCTTATTAACTTTTCCATTTGTTCTTCAAATGACGGACTCGACACTTTTATGGCAGGACCTCGTTCCAGTCCAGCGTCAGCGTCTTTTAAAAGAGTATCCTCTTCTTCATCAAGGTCCTTTATGACATGGCAGCTATGGAACTGCTCCCGTTTCTTAGACTGAACATATCCAAGCCCAATCGTTTCCATTTTTCCGTTGGGCAATTTTCGCTGCGTTCCAGGGACGTTCCAAATCCTATTGTAGAACTGAGCTTGTCGAGGAGTTTGTTTGAATGGTACGCCTTGGCATCTTAATAACCTTTTCAACCCCTCGGTGTAATACCTGGGCAGACGAATGGGTTGGAGCCTGTCGAGCGCAGGATCGACACCATGACACTTCTTTTTCGACTTTAGTCTCCGTGGATCGATAGAATAGGATTGCCTTTTCACCTCTTCACCTGGGAGGGACGTAGAACGTCCGTAGCTCTTGCACACTATATGTCTCAAGCGCATCAAGCTCTCTGTAGTGCTACCACGGAACCATGGCGATCTGCAAACTCTGATCATCTCCAGTGAAGGCTTGCACTGATGGACGGACCGAGAACACAGCGTTGACTTCGTCTTCAGAGTCACTGCCAAAAACCAGAATAGGGGTAGATGGTCCCGGCTTGTCGCATTGGGGCGGCCTCGAATAGACTATCTCTTCTTCCTCCTCGGTATCGCTCCCGAAAACCGGAATAGTGGCGATAACTTTTTGCTTATTCTCTGGTTTATGGCACCTTTCCGTGTCTTCAAAGTCTGGCAGGAAACATTTTGCATCCTCGTATTTGCGGACTTCATTTACAGAGAATGGATTTAGCTCCCCCGTCACGGTGTACTCGAGGTCATCTTTGAAATACTTCATACACTGATGTTGTGTAGAAAGGATGATGTTTTACTCGTGTAACCAAGGGCGACCAAGTAGAGCGTTGTAGCAGGTCTTGGCGTCGATAACATGAAACTTGATGTCAGTGACGAGCATTCCAAAGCGTAACGTCAGAATCATAGACCCGAGCATCCGTGATGACTGGGAGTCGAATCCGGAGATAGTGATTTTATCCCGAACGAGGTGTTGAACGCTCATGCAGATTTCTTTTAGCACCCTCACATTCAGAAGATTGACAGAGGACCTATTGTCAACTAAGATCTTTCCTATCTTGATGTCATGGCAGTACCCGGTGACATACAGGGGATGGTTATGCTCGCACGTTCCGAGGAGGAGATCTTCATCACCGAAAGTGATGTCAGCTGTGTGCACTTCTTCCTGCTCGTCCTTCATCTTTTCTTCGTCAAGGAAAGCTTGAAATTGGTCGGGCTCTTGTAATGCCTTGATCAGAGAATCTCGCGCCTCTTTAGACAACAGAAGGGCATCGAGAATGCTTAGCTGCGAGGGTATCTTTTTTAGGTGTGCCAGAACATTGTAATCCACCTTGTTTTTCTTGGGTGGGTCCTTGGCTGCGAGCTCTTCAACGACTCAGTCATCGAGGGTGATATCCTTGTTTCCTGATTTAAAATCAGGAAAACCTACGGAGAAGGCATCACGTGCTAGCACGTGACCAGCGGTCACGTGTTGACACGTGACATGTAAAAGCGGCGGCACAAGGCACATTCGTTCCCTGAGTAAATCAACAAAAAAGCTCCAGAAAAGGCATCACGTGTGCACACGTGACCAGTGGTCACGTGTTAGCACGTGATGACCAAGCAGCGGCAAAGAACAGAGCGCAGAAGGAAGGGAAGCCCATTCCGGGGGGTCACGTGCCTACAGGTGACCAAGGGTCACGTGCGCACACGTGACCAACGGTCACGTGGCCACACGTGACCAGCTTCAAGAGCCTTATTTTTATGACAGAATTAAATTCTGTGAAAAGATCTCTCAAATCTTTCCAAAGAAGAATGATTATTTGGAACCGATTGGATTAAAAATCTAAAGGTGGTTAAATATCACCTATTTATGGAAAAATCTTGAACTTGGAAAGATTTCCCCTTAAAATCTAACCGAAATAACAAAGGGAAATCTCTGGATTTAAAATCCAATGGTGAATAAAATTCACCTAATAATCCAAAGGACCAGATGAATGATGAATGCAAATCAAATCTCTGAATGAATGCAAATCAAATCTCTCAATGAAAGATTCACTAAGACTAATTGATTCTGCTCCTTCTCCTATAAATAGGAGCCAACAGATATACAGAGGGATAGAGAGGGATATACAGAAAAAGAGAGATAGAAAAAGAGAAATATAGAGCCTTGAGACTTTGGAAGAATTGGATCTTCTGCGGAAGAAAATCTTAGGTAAGAAAGGGAATGCCTCTAAAAGAGAATTTAATTCTCAAAAGAGTTTAACTCTTATATTAAAAGAAGAATATAGTTCTCTCTTTAGTAGAGGATCTGCAAAGTGCACATCTCCCCATGAATTGAGAATTTAATTCTCATTGGGTTGAGATCCTGCCATACAGATCCAAAGCATAGAGAGGGAATGGAAATTTGAGAATTTAATTCTCACAGAATTATAGGAATTTAATTCCTTTGAGATAAAATTAGGGTTTAACCCTATGTTATAGGAATTTAATTCCTTCAGAATGAACAGAATCAGGGTTTAACCCTAGTTAAGAACTTAGTTCTGTCAAAATAACAGGAATTTGATTCCCTTAAGAAAGAAGAAATTAGGGTTTCACCCTATGACAGAATCCCATTCCTCAGAATATAAATTAGGGTTTAACCCTATTTAAGAATAATTCTCTAAAAGAGAATGGGAATATAATTCCTCTAAAGCTTTTATTAGGGTTTAACCCTATGATAAAATTCAGTTCTTCACATATAGGAGGAATTTAATTCCTACAGGAAAATCAGAGTTCAACTCTGTCAGAGAATATAATTCTTCAGAGGAAAATGGGGATTTAATGAAGAATTTAATCAGAAATTGCAAAGAGGCAGGGTCACGTGCTACCACGTGACCCCCGGAAAGATCCACAGAGAAGGGCTTTTGAGGCAATGCCTCACGTGACCCACGTGACCCTTGGTAGAAGCTTTAACGCACAAACACTTAAATGCCCATCACGTGACAGCACGTGATGCTCCAAAGTATTCAATATTCTCAGCAGAACAAATAAAGGGAGGGCGCCCTCACGTGCTACCACGTGACCCCTCTTGCCTTAGTGTTTAACACTAAATTGGGACCTCTGAACCCAGTGATTAACACTGTTTTGCCTTGGTGTTCAACATTAATTAAAGAGCTTTACTTGCGGTGTTTAACACTGAATTTTTGAGTGTTTAACACTGAACTAAATTTCTGTTAACAGAGTTTAATATTAACTTTCTCGGTGTTCAACACTGATTGATCTTTAGTGTTTAACACTAACTTTAGCCCCATTGGCTAAGTGTCTAGAGGCAAAGCCTCTCCTCTAATAGACCAACAGAGAGCCAATATCCTAAATATGATTGGACTTAGCCCAAGATGGCCATAAGTCCTCAATTCAAATTCAACTGAGCCAATGGGCTCATAATATAATTAATTGGTCTTGGTTCCAAATTGGGCCAAAGACTGTTTAATCTACCTTGGTTTAAGGGTACATCTCTTCACTCCTTTTATACTTGGCGTTGTAATTCCTCAACGTCTTCAAAGAGGTGACGGGTCCCGATGACCACATATTGATACGGACTGTGGGGTCCTTAAACTCATGGACTATGAGATCCTTAACCTTGACCGTGATGTCTTAAAACTAACGCCGGACTGTGGAGTCCTTAAATCCACGGACTATGAGGTCCTTAACCTTGACCGTGATGTCTTAAAACTAACGCCGGACTGTGGAGTCCTTAAATCCACGGACTATGAGGTCCTTAACCTTGACCGTGATGTCTTAAAACTAACATCGGACTGTGGAGTCATTAAATCCACGGACTATGAAGTCCTTAACCTTGACCGTGATGTCTTAAAACTAACATCGGACTGTGGAGTCCTTAAATCCACGGACTACGACGTCCTTAATCTTGACCGCAACGTCTTAAAACTAATACTGGACCGTAATGTCCTTAAAGTACCTATTGACCGCAACGTCACTAAACTAAACAACAGGGCTCCCTTAATGGCTCTATTGTTGGATCTAAACGATCCCGTTAAGTCGATCTTAGTCTAAAAACTAGACTAGCGTGTCCTTAACAAACGTTTAAGTCGATCTTAGTCTCCAATGAGGCTAACGTATCCTTAAACCCAAACCCCCAAACCCAAATATAAGATAATACGGATTTGGACTAGTCCACGCCCTACGGGCGACGACATAGTTCAGTCTCCGTATACAATCCACGGGCAACTAAACACAAAATAAACACACACGACACAAAGTGACCATCTGGAGAAGGAGAAAGTGGTTACCGCGATGCGGTAGCGTAATTAACTGCAGGGGCTTGCGCCTGCAGGGAAGAGCGTCCCCACAATCAAAAACCCCTCAAGCGAGGGGGAATTTGACGAAGTCTGCTACATCGGACGCATCCGTCTAAACCTTCGATACACGGTGCCATAAATCAACTTGGCATTTTCGGAGAGGTAGATGGATAGCACCAATTAGCATCTTCCCCGAACCTCAAGCAAGACGTCCGCCGTCGCGCCGTCGTTCGGAGGGGAACAGATTCTGGCACGCCCGGTGGGACTTTTTCCTCCTTCCACTCCACACTTCGTGTGTCGTGTTCGCGAACCAAACACGGTTCGCTAATGGTTGCCCTTGGGTTTCAAGGTACTAAAATTCGGCGTCTTGCTTATTGCAAAAAGCAAAGAATCAATGGCTTCCGCTTGCGCGACATACTCCAACTGCAATTGCAACCAACGCTCTGCCTCACCAGGAGGTATAGCCTACGGACCCCAAGCTGCTTCGCTATTCACAATGCCCATGGAACAGGTCACTCGAGCCACCACAGGGTTGTTTTTTGGGACCATGCTCCCGCCGACAAGCTTCACCGCTCCGGTGCTGACAGCGGAAGCTCCCAAGAAGTCGGTCTTCTCCAGACTAGGCCAGAGCTCCTGTGAAACCACGATGGGGCCTAAAATACCAGAGAAGGCTGCTCCTAAGAAAATAACCAGTCCCGCTCCTGAAGTCGTCAAGGAGGCTTCTCCTTCCAAAAAGTCGGTCTTTACAAGATTAACTGTTCCAGCTCCCGCTCCTGCTACCCGAAGGACATCAGTCTTTAACAGGCTGGCACCAGCAGCGACCCCCCACCTACACAGGGGGCAGGATAAGGCTATCGCCATCACCGAGCCGATGCCATCAGCACGACACGCTCAACGTCGTTACTGGCGCCGAGTGAGGAAGGCCGGAGGCAACTCCCCTTCTAGGCTAACTCCTCCAGCCTCGAAGACAGAAGTTAATGCTGCTGTTACAACTAGGAACAGCTTCGAGATGCTAAATAAGGTGCGTAGGAATTCTCCTACCACGGTGCTAAAGAAGTCTCCCCATCCACTGAAAAGGGCTATAGAAGTAAAGCCAGAACAGCCCCAATCTCCTCAACGGTTGTCCTCCCGAATTTATAAAGTCTGGCGGCAGACCCGAGACTCGGCGATCGATCCAAATTTCTCCCGCCAGCACAAGAAGCTGAAAATCCAACAGGAAGTCAGTCACCAGGCTAAGCCACGAAAAGCAGTCTGGGTGCCCCCCTCAACGGCCCTCTCAACTTCCACTGCTCATAAAAAAAGGAAGCCGGAGAAGACCCCCGGGCCTGCAACGAAAGCTAAAAGCGCTGAGCCCAGATGCCCTAAGGCTGGGGGCAGGATGGTCCATACTGTATACATGGCATCGGGGAAGGAAGACAGCCGTGCATCTGCAGGTCATAAACCGCTTACACGGTCGGTGACCAAAGCTCAGGAGCAACAGCAAAAGCTCCAGGAAATGATGATCGCAATGGCCGCGCTTACTGGGCCGAAAGAAAGCCCCGAGGCGTCCTCGGATCAGCAACAAGAATAGGAAACCGACGCTGAGTTCCTCCGGAGGATGTTGGAAAAGAAAGACAAAGAGGCTGCGGAACAAGCGGCCAATATAAAGCAAATAACCCACTTATTTCAAGACATGGTTGGGATGATGATTCAACAGGATCATCCCGCGGAAGATCCCCCGACCGTCCTCGAAGATGATAGAGGAGAAACATCGAATCAACCACCGGCTCTTTCAACGGCCAAGGAGGAGACAATCTCCAAGGCTGACTTGGACGACTATATAGCCCAGCAGATCCGGGTTCATCATGCGACTGAAGCAGCTGGTCAAGTCGTAAAAACGGGGCGACCATATCCGAGCTGGTACGACCAAATCAAATATCCGCCGGGTTATACAATACCAAAATTCTACGTGTATAAGGGGACCGGCAATCCCCACCAACATGTTGCCCAGTTCAGGGCCCTTTGCGGTAACACCGGCGGTGATGATAAACTGTTGCTTCGCCAGTTCGTGGGCAGCTTATCAGAAACAGCGTTCGAATGGTATTCGGAACTCCCGAACGATTCCGTCAAGACGTTCGCTGAAATGGAGTTGCTATTCACTCAGCGATTCGCAAGCGCCAGCGAACGCACTCCAATAACGGCATTGATTAATGCCAGGGTGAAACCAGGCGAAACGTGGGTCCAGTATGCTATACGATGGCGAAATTTGTGGTCGAAATGCGAGCAACGCATTGAGGAAGCGCCCGTGGTGGGCATGTTCGTGGGTACCCTAGACCTTCATGCAACTATCTCCCAGTTTATGATGTTCTTTAAGCCAACCACATTCCAGGCTCTAATCGACAAGTTGGCCCAGATGGACCAGATGGGTCACAGGTCGCCTCCCCCGAAACCAGAACCTCGGAATGACAAGGGTAAAGGGAAGGTAACCTTCGTTGCGAACGCACAGCAACAACCCAGTGCCCCAAAGCTGGCGGATCAGCTGGAAGAAAGGCGGCGGTATTACAACGAGAAGATGAAGCGCCCCTACTCGTTCCCGCGGGATAAGACGAAACGGTTATTCGAGTTGGCAGTACGCAACAGACTTATAAACCTGCCAAATCCAAGACGACCGCCATAACCCATTGAGATGAACAACCCCAACTATTGCCCCTACCATCAAACGGTAAGCCATCCGATTGAGGATTGCTTCGTTTTTAAAGGATGGATTGAAGATCAATACCTCCAGGGGAAGTTTGCACTATCCGAGAAGTGGAAGGTGAACCCGCCACAGCCGCATACTCCTAAGAAAGCAGATACACCGGGGGAAACATGTTTCTTTATTGAAGAAGCTCCATGGGAGGTCGTGCTGTCAACTAAAACCAAAAGAATGCTGAGGGACCTTCAGGCGTGCCCGGCGGTCGAATGGAAGGACCCGCTTGAACCTCAAATCATCGAAGGGATGTTGAAGCCGTGCCCAACTACGAAGACTCGTGGTGATGGCCCGAATACTCACACCCAACCGTCAAAATCTTCGAAGAAAAAGAAGAAGGAATCCAAAAAGCCCGTGAAGCCTGGAGACAAGCGCATGGATTTACAGAAACAGATTGATGCGCTGGAGGAGTACAATCAAAAGGCGTGGATTCCCGTCACACTGCAAGAGTTCTTCAACCACGTCTTTCAGGAGGAAGATGATGGAGAAAGCTCGTCAGATGAATCCAAGGGATATGTGGCAAGCTGTCATATGATCTCCCATTCGTTTACGGACGATGAAAGAACTCCTGGCACTGAGAAACTGGGGGCACAGCCTGAGCCAAAACTTGTATGGCCAACAGATGAAATGATCGACGCCTTTCTAGACGAGATTCGTTTGAAGAGTAAAGCCGATCAGGAGCGTGAGAGGGCCGCATTGGAAGGAGCCAAACGCAAGCGACCAAACGAAAGAGTCGGAGCACTCCCGCCAGATCAAAAGATATCCGATGCGAATAAAAACGTGTTCAAGACGAGAAAAAGGTTTGCCAAAGCCATGTCAATGGGGATGAAGCTACCACCTTCGGAAGAGAACACGTTCGATGGGGCGGAGAGGCACCCTAATTATTGCTCATATCATCGGAAAATTTCGCACCCCACTGAGGAGTGCGACACTTTTAAGATGTGGTGGCAAGGATATGTTGCTCACCGGCAACATTTTAAGCGCATGAAACGCAAGACTCTTCGGGAACGAAGAAATACGGCCGAAGAACACAAAAGAACTGCCGGCAATTGTTACACGGTTAACGCCGGAAGGTCACAAGTTCTCACCTTTGGAAGCGACTCTGATGTAGAAATGGCTCTGGGCCCTCTCTTTAAGGAATCCGTTTTAGGGAAAGAAGAAGAACCAGAGGCCTGCGAAAACATTCAGCTGCGCAATCGCACGCTCCCGGAAAAGAATCTCGGACCCGCGAATAGAAAAGATAAGGGAAAGGAGAAGGCCACTGAGGATATCACCTTAGATGATTATGTCATGAAGGAGTTGGCTGCCAAAGATCCTCCCAGGAAGGGTAAAATGGACGACAACATCCTAGCGCACCTAAGAAAGCTACCTTCTCAGCTCAGCATTCTCGATGCCCTCCTATTATCAAAAGAAGCGCGAGATTCATTAATCAAGGCATTACAATAACCCGAGCAATTCCAAGCCTTCCTCGCCGCGGAAAGGATGAAGGATGAACTGGAAGAAGTGCACACGGCCGATATCACTTTCGGTGATGAAGACCTTCTCCTCGGGACGTGCGACCATAACCGTCCCCTATACGTCTCCGGATACTGCCACGATATCAAGATAGGCAAAATCCTGGTTGATAATGGATCCTCCATCAATCTCCTTAATGTTCGAGTGTTGAAGGAAATTTGCATGAGCGTGCAGCACCTCGCTCGTGACAAAATTACCATCTCCGGTTTCGACTCCCAGTCGTCACGGACTCTCGGATCCGTGATACTAACATTACGCTTTGGACTACTCGTCACGGACATCAAATTTCACGTCATTGACGCCAAGACCTGCTACAACGCCTTGCTCGGTCGTCCTTGGTTACACGAGTACAACATCATCCCTTCTACACAGCATCAGTGTATGAAGTACTTTAAGGATGGCTTCGAATATACCGTAACAGGTGAGCTGAACCCATTTTCCGTGAACGAAGTCCGCAAGTACGAAGATGCGAAGTACTTTTTGCCAGATTTCGAGGATACAAAAAGGTGTCGCAAGCCGGAGAACAAAGCCGCTGCCACCATCCCTGTTTTCGGGAGCGATACCGAAGAAGGAGAAGAGATAGTTTACGCGGGTCCGTCCCGACGCAACAACCCGGGACCGTCCGCCCCCATATTGATCTTCGGAAGTGACTCGGAAGATGAGGTTAATGCCGTGTTCTCCAGTCGGCCGTCAATACAAGCATCCCCTGGCGATGATCAGAGTTTGCAAATCACCATGGTGCCGCGGAAACACTACAAGGATCTCGACGCACTTCAGGCTCACAATGTGCAGGACCTGCAGACGTTTTACGTCCCTCCCAGGCAAGAGGGTGAAAAGGTGATCCTATTCTACCAATCCACAGAAACGAGAGTGGAGAAAGAGATATGGCATGGCGCGGATGTTACACTTGATAGGCTCCAACCCATCCGTTTGTCCCGATACAACACAAATGGACTAAAGAGGCTATTGAAGCGCCAAGGGGTACCCTTAAAACAGACTGTTCGACAAGCTCGATTCTACAACAGGATTTGGGATGTCCCTGAAACTCAGCGCAAATTGCCCAATGGGAGAATGGAAACGCTCGGCCTTGGATACGTGAGATCCGGTAAACGGGAGCGAATCCACGGTAGCTACGCCGTATATAACTTCGATGAGGAGGAAAACACCCTGTCCAGCAATGCCAACCCCTCGTCAAAACTGGATCCTACGAGCGAAATGCCGAGTCCGTCATTTGAAGAACGAACGGGCAGGCTTATCAGGAAAGCGGGTCAAACGGATCGGGAAAATCACAACCGCGAGATGGCCATCTACGAGAAGGCCAGGACGCAACGTCTGTTTCAACAGGCTGCAAAAGACAAAGGTACTCCTCCCTGTCAACCCGTTGTACAAAAGGCCCAACGCAGAGGCAGAAGTAAGTCAAGAGGCGGAAAAAGAAGTCAACAACAGTGACGCAGGATTAGAGAGTCGTGTGATCGGGCATTGCGCGGTCCAGATTTTTCCCTCATGAAGAAGATGAGTCGAGCGTATTTCTTCCCTCGAGACAAGATGAAGAAGCTACTCGAGCTCGCTATAAAACATCAAATGATCGCACTTCCGGAGTCTAAGCACCCTGAGCAAGTTAACGAGGTTTCTCATCCGGGCTATTGCTCTTATCACCGAGCCATAGGACACCCTATCGAAGACTGCTTCACGTTCAAGAACTGGGTCGAAGACCAGTACCAGCAAGGCAGATTTGCTTTATCCAGCAGCTGGAGGGTAACGCCGCCACAAAAGCACGAACCCAAAGCCGCAAGAGCAGAGCCAGATCCACATCAGTCTTGGAAGCGGATTCGCACTTGTCACATGATTACAATATTAAAAGAAGAGCCCGAGAACATGGATGACCTTCCCTGGTGCTTTGAGAACAGCAATGATGAGGTGATCTCAGAATTTCCACCAGCTCCGAAAGAACTGGAAGATGGCATACATACGACTACAGATAACCTCAAAAAGATTGAGTTGGGATCGGAAGACGATCTACGACCAACATTCGTTAGCGGGCTACTATCTGAGGAAAGGGTGGCGGCGTTAAGAGACGTGCTTCTACAGCATAGAGATTGCTTCGCGTGGAACTATTCCGAGATGCCAGGATTAGATCCAGAGATTGTTGTGCATAAATTAGCAATATCCCCGGATATCAAGCCAGTCAAGCAGGCGCCGAGACGGATGCGGCTTGAGCTTGAAATGAGCATTAACGCCGAAGTCAAGAAACTAATCGATTCCGGGTTTATCCAGGAGGTACAGTATCCTGATTGGGTCGCCAACATCGTCCTGGTAATGAAGAAGAACGGGACAGTGCGCATATGTGTGGACTTCCGAGATCTCAATAAAGCCTGCCCGAAGGACGATTTCCTGGTACCGGTCACCGAGCTGATGATAGACAATACGTCCACTCATGAGGTCTTCTCCTTTATGGACGGTTCATCAGGGTACAATCAGATAAAAATGCATCCCGAAGACCAGAAGCACACCGCTTTTCGGACTCCTTTGGGTATATTCTGCTACAAAGTTATGCCCTTCGGTCTAAAGAACGCCGGTGCTACCTATCAAAGGGCCATGACAAAGATCTTCGATGATCTCATACATGAAATCGTCGAGTGCTATATCGATGACCTCGTAGTGAAGAGCAGGTCATACGAAGAGCATTTAGAGCATCTGAAGACCGTATTTCAACGCCTTCGGCAATATAATTTGAAGATGAATCCCCTCAAATGCGCGTTCGGAGTCTCCTCGGGTAAATTCCTAGGATTCATCATCCGACACCGAGGTATCGAAATTGATCCATCTAAGATCAAGGCGATCATTGAAATGCCACCCCCAAGGACTCTCAAACAGCTGCGGTCTCTCCAGGGGAAGCTTGCGTACATCCGGCGGTTTATCGCCAACCTGTCAGGCAAGTGCCGTCCTTACAGCCACATGATGAAGAAGAGAACCCCGTTCGTCTGGGACCAAAAATGCCAGAGCGCGCTAGATGAGATCAAGCAGTACCTGCAGAACCCGCCGGTGTTAGCTGCTCCAGTCAAGGGAAAGCCTCTCATTCTTTATACAACCGCCCTAGAAGGTTCTTTGGGCGCATTATGGGCGCAAGAAAACGACCAAGGGAAGAAAAAAGCGCTCTACTACTTAAGTCGAGTTCTGCTGGGGGCAGAAAGCAATTACTCCCCAATCGAAAAACATTGCCTGGCGCTAATCTTTGCGATAACAAAACTCTGGCACTATGCATTGGCACATGAAGTCCGTCTTATATCAAAGGTGGACCCCCTAAAATATCTAATGTCAAAGGCCATATTGACGGGGAGACTCGCTAAATGGGCCTTACTCTTGATGGAGTTTTCAATAACCTATCAGCCTCTCAAGGCGGTGAAAGGCCAAGCCATCGCCGACTTCCTTGCTGAGCATCCAGTACCTGACGGTTCACCTCTAAACTACGATTTGCCGGACGAACATGCATTTGACGCGATCGACAGTGGTGATACCCGATGGGAACTTTATTTCGATGGAGCATCCTCCGTAAAGAAGCGCAAACAAAGTACCCCATTGATCAAATCAGGGGTAGGCCTCATCTTCGTAACGCCACAAGGAGGGATAATGCGCTTTGCTTTCTCCTTAACGGAACCGAGGACAAACAATGAAGCCGAATACGAAGCTTTGATAGCAGGCCTCGAGATCGCCATTGACATGGGAATTGAAAACCTCCTCATATACGGGGATTCTCAAATGGTCGTTAGTCAAGTAAACGGCGACTACCAAACGTGTAAACCGGAGTTGGTGAAATACGGTGAAAAGGTGCAACAACTGTTGACCCAAATTCCCTCCTATACTTTGGAGAGCATACCACGCACGGAAAATAGCAAGGCAGATGCGTTAGCTAAGCACACTAAAGAACTGGCTGATGAGAACCTCGACGACGTCAGAATCGAGGTACAAAGCCGTCGAGTGCTCGCCCCAGCGGAAATATCCCCGGAATCATCCGAAGAAAAGGGAGCGATTGAGCAGACGACTCTACAAATAAAAGACCGTGAGAAGGCTGAGGACTGGAGGGAAGTCTTCATAGACTACTTTAAGTCCCACCGAATGCCCGAAGAAGCGTCCTCAAGACATCAGCTCATGAAACGAGCTCTATCTTTCACTTTCGTCAATGATACTCTATACAAGAGGTCATTTGACTCTCTATGGTTGAGATGCTTAGGACCTAACGAAGCAGAAAGAGTCGTTCAGGAAGTTCATGACGGAATCTGTGGTTCTCATCAAGCAGGCCCGAAGATGAAGTTAAAAATTAAACGGATGGGTTACTACTGGCCCACGATGATCCAGGACTGCCTCGAGTATGCGAAGCAATGCCACTCATGCCAAATCCATGGGGATTTCATCCACCAGCATCCGAATCCACTACATCCAACGGTGGCTAGCTGGCCATTCGAAATGTGGGGAACTGACATAGTCAGCCCTATCGAACCGGCGTCCAGGGGACACCGTTTCATCCTGGCGACGACTGATTACTTCTCCAAATGGGCGGAAGCAGTACCGCTGAGGGAAGTGAGGACGGAGAATATCCTCCACTTTTTCAAGACGCACGTCATTTATCGGTTTGGAACTCCACGGCGGATTATCTCCGATAACGGGCCAGCTTACAGAAGCCATAAGATTAGCCGCTTCGCGCAACAACATAATATAGACTGGAGATACTCCTCAGTTTATAATCCACGAGCTAACGGTCTGGCCGAGACCTTCAATAAGACCTTGACAAAGATCATAAAAAAGACGGTGTCCCGAAATAAGAGGGACTGGCACGAGAGACTGCAGGAGGCTCTTTGGGCATATCGAACTACGTTCAAGACGGCCACGAACACGACGCCATACGCATTGGTATTCGGTACGGAAGCGGTACTCCCCCTCGAGATAGAGCTACCTTCTCTACGAGTGGCAGTCCACCACGAGTTGACAGGCGAAGAAAATGCTCACCTTCGGCTTGAGGAGCTTGATGCCCTTGATGAAACACGGTTCGTAGCACAACAAAACTTGGAGGCTTATAAAGCAAAGATGACGCGCTCATATGAAAGATTGACCCGACCGAGTACATTCCGCCAAGGCGAACTCGTGCTAGTGGTCAAGAGGCCTATGATCCCCAACCGCGCCAAGCGGGGAAAATTCGAGCCGAACTATGAAGGCCCGTACATCATAGACAAGGTCTATCAGGGTGGAGCCTATCTACTCATGGATATGCACGGTGAAAGGCCTTTCAGGCCGACAAACGGCCGCTTCCTAAAGAAATACTACACTTAATGAGCCACAGCCTAGGTTAACGATAGATGACGACAACTATGTCCGCTCGCTATTTTCCTAAGCTCAAGCTCTATAAGTAGTAGTTGGCCCTCTCCACGACGGACCGAAACGTCCTTAAACTAACGACGGACCGAAACGTCCTTAAAACTACTACCGCAGCATTCTTAGGCTGATGAGATGAATAAAAATAAAATAAAAATAATAATAATAAAAAGAAACAAAAAAAAAACGGTATGTCCATAAGCAAGAAGGGCACGGATGAAAACCCGAAAGGGCTCCGTGAGTAAAAACAGCAGGGCTACCGGCGAGTATTCGTGAAAACCCGAAAGGGCGCGACCTCATAAAAAAAATAATAATAAAATAAAAAAAAACGGTATGTCCATAAGCAAAAAGGGCACGGATGAAAACCCGAAAGGGCTCCGTGAGTAAAAACAGCAGGGCTACCGGCGAGTGTTTGTGAAAACCCGAAAGGGCGCAACCTCGTTAAAGGACACTTGCGGGGTCCTCACGACCCTGTAAAGAGAAACCACCCGCGTGAGATCCTTACGACTCACAAAGGAGCAACACACTTAGGAGTTCTCACAATTCCTAAGGAGAAAATACACTTGTGAGATCCTCACGACTCGTAAGGAGAACTCTCTCATGGGACCCACACGGCTCATAAGATTTGAAAGTCTTAAGTCACAGAGACCTAAACCTGTGCTTAAGCGAAATCCCCCATACCCTTCGACAATGCCCTACAAGCGGCTCGTACTGACCCTTGTATACAATCCACGGGCACGAATGAGCATTTCCTTAGCAAAGTCCCACCCGTGACTAGAGATACGTCCGTATGATGAGCAACCCTTATAAGTCCTCTCGACTTATAAGGAGAAAGCCCTCTTGTAAGATCCTTACGACTTACAGAGGAACATACACTTAGAAATCCCCACGATTCCTAGGGAGAAAATACACCTACAAGATCCTCACGACTTGTAGGGAGAAATACCTTTGTGAGACCCTTACGGCTCATGAAATCAAAAGCCTTAGTTGACAGGACCCTAACCCTGTTTGCTAAGCCACCTTTGTTCAACATCGACAGAGGCAAATGATGATTCGCTCCTGGCAATATCCCAGTTGTAGCGGTGCTGATGCCGAAATCGGTGTCTACTTTCAGATTTACGGCGAAAAGCCAGCAAGCCACACATGCATACGAAATAGCCGAAATGATGGGGCAACTTGCAATAAAAACAGCAAGTAAAAATGTATGCATAAAAAATAGCCATAATGATGGGGCAACTCGCAATAAAAAGCAGCGAGTAAAAATGAAATAAATAGCCGAAATGATTGGGCACCGCGGAAAATAGCCGAAATGATAGGGCAATCGCGACCTTCGCGATATAAAAGCTGAAATGATAGAGCATCGCGGAAAAAGAAATAAAAAAAAGTTTTAATTTATGCCCTACAGGTGATGTTACATCACACCCTGTATACAATCCAAGGGCGTAAACAAAGAAGTGATCATACTTCCCCCCCAGGTCTCATCAAAGAAAGAAGCTAAGTCTCGACGGGCCGCAAGCGACCTAGAGATCATCCCAACACCCGTCTCGTAACAACGGACATAACCTCAGACAAAGCGGAGCAGCAGCAACCCCTAGCTCTATGGCTCGGCAATATACATATCACCAACAGCCAAACCTCCCTTCCGTGAAATGCGGATACAATCAGCAAAATTCCTGGTTACGTGGAACGCGGATAACGTCACTCTTTGACCCCGTGGAAAACATCCAGAGCGGATCCTGGTCCTCATAGAGCACGGCAGTGAACCCGTGTGAAGCATCCAGAGCGAAGCCTAGTCCTCATCGAACACGGCAGTGAACCCGTGCGAAGCATCTAGTGCAAAATTCCTGGTTACGTGGAACGCGGATAACGTCACTCTTTGACCCCGTGGAAAACATCCAGAGCGGATCCTGGTCCTCGCAGAGCACGGCAGTGAACCCGTGTGAAGCATCCAGAGCGGAGCCTAGTCCTCGCCGAACACGGCAGTGAACCCGTGTGAAGCATCTAGTGCAAAATTCCTGGTTACGTGGAACGCGGATAACGTCACTCTTTGACCCCGTGGAAAACGTCCAGAGTGGATCCTGGTCCTCGCAGAGCACGGCATTGAACCCATGTGAAGCATCCAGAGCGGAGCCTAGTCCTAGACGAACACGGCAGTGAACCCGTGTGAAGTATCTAGTGCAAAATTCCTGGTTACGTGGAACGCGGATAACGTCACTCTTTGACCCCATGGAAAACGTCCAGAGCGGATCCTGGTCCTCGCAGAGCACGGCAGTGAACCCGTATGAAGCATCCAGAGCGGAGCCTAGTCCTTGCCGAACACGGCAGTGAACCCGTGTGAAGCATCTAGTGTAAAATTCCTGGTTACGTGGAACGCGGATAACGTCACTCTTTGACCCCGTGGAAAACGACCAGAGCGGATCCTGGTCCTCGCAGAGCACGGTAGTGAACCCATGTGAAGCATCCAGAGCGGAGCCTAGTCCTAGCCGAACACGGCAGTGAACCCGTGTGAAGCATCTAGTGCAAAATTCCTGGTCACGTGGAACGCGGATAATGTCACTCTTTGACCCCGCGGAAAACGCCCAGAGCGGAGCCTGGTCCTCGCCAAGCACGGCAGTGAACCCGTGTGAAGCATCCAGAGCAAACACCGGACTGTGGAGTCCTTAAAATCCACGGACTATGATGTCCTTAACCTCGACCGTAATGTCTTAAAACTAACAATCAACCACCCTGATTATGTATTGGTGCCACCTCGGTTTAGGGGTATATCTCTTCACTCCTTTGATACCTGGCGTTGTAATTCCTCAACGTCTTCAAAGAGGTGACGGGTCCCCGCAACCACACATCGGACTGTGGAGTCCTTAAATCCACGGACTATGATGTCCTTAACCTCGACCGTGATGTCTTAAAACTAAACATCAGACTGTGGAGTCTTTAAATCCACGGACTATGAGGTCCTTAACCTTGAACGCGACGTCTTTAAACTATGATATTTTGAGCAACCCCTGACCCCGTGAAACACGGATAAGGACGACCACATCCAGCACTTGCAGGTCCTCACGACCTGTAAGGAAGAAAACACTCTTGTGAGATCCTTACGACTCTCAAGGGAAAACCCGCTTAAGAATCCTCACGATTCTTAAGAAGAACTTACGCCTATGGGATCCTCTCGACCTGTAAGGAGAAAAACTCTTTATGAGACCCTCATGGCTCATAAAGCGCAAAAGTCTTAGGAAGCAGACCTTAACCCTGAATCCTAAGCCATCGCTGACCTACGAGGAGATCAAGATAAACTTTCCGCAAAACACATTCAATGAAAAGAGATACACCGTTGAGAAGAAAAATGTATCTTTTATTCATAAACAAAAATGGATACAAAGTACAATTCATGAAAGAAACAAAAAGAAAATACTTTCATCCATGAGTATGTACAAAAAAAGAAAGGAAAAGATACAAATGTTTCAAGCTGGTGGACGATTTAGCAGCCTAGTCAGCTCATCCTGCTTTTGTTGGGCCACGGCCTCATGATTTAAGATCGCCAGAAGACGGGCCTCCGCCTGAGCCTGCTGGGCCTGATATGAAGCAAGCCGAACTTCAAGCTCTTTCTCGGTGGCCTTATGAGCCTCAACCCTCTCACGAGTGAACGTAGCAGCTTTGTCAAGAGTCACCACCTCCCTGATAGACTCTTGAAGCACCCGCCAGAGTTCATACGCTTTGTTGGCCTTGGCAGTAAGACTCGCCTGAAGCTCGCTCAGCGCTTTAGAAGCCAGCTCCCTCTCTGAGAATTTGCGACCGAGCCTCTTCTCGCATGATACCATGTTTGCCGCGCACCGCTTTATCAGCCTCCGCAAGTCCGCCTTTGCAGCCATGGCCTCCGAGGAAAGGCGGGAACACCCTAGGGCTTGCAAGCAAGCCTCCACCCGCCGACAGAACTCCACCCAAACTCGCACCACCTCTTCGCCGTGGTAGGTGGCAAGAAAAGGAAGAGAACCGTTAGCTTTGGCGGCAAATGCTTCAGCTGTGGTTGCACTGCCAGCACGAAGCTCCTCAATTAAAGATGATAAGGAGACAAGGCTCAATTGGGCCAAGCGTTCTGAAGCTCGCAGAGCATAAGGACCGGGCGGCATGGCGATACGCGATTCCAACGCTATGGGGGCTGGCAAGGCTGTTCAGATTTGAAAAATGTCAGTAAAACTCTTAAGCAAAGGAACAAGTCAGACTATACCGAAATGTCACTCACCTACGGTCATGCAAGTAGGAACTGAAGGTTCCCCTGGCCCTTCGAGGACCTCAACCTCGTCATCGGCCTCCAAAACTGTAGAAAACATCAATGTCAATACACAAAATAACAACGATGCTATGAGAAATGATAGACGACACCAACCTTGTCCGGATGAGAGGACGATGCGTTGGGGAGATATCGCCTGCGGAGCTGCCATTTCCAGCAGACGCTGAAAGGATTGCCGGGGAGACAAATCGGCAATAGAGGCCGCCAGCTCGCGTAATTCTGAGAAAACAAAAGAGTTCAGACAACGGAAAAGTTGCTAATTTAAAATTCAGAAGGTTACCTTCAACACTCCTCCCATTCTGAGCCGGGGGGATTGCAGCTTCAACGGCCTCCGCCGTGACGTCGGGCTCCAACAAAGGGAGGGTAGTCCCGACTACCTCTCTCTCAGCCTCTGGGCCACCCTCAGGATGAGTCATTGGGGCGGAAACCACCAAAGGAGCCTCCCCCAAAGGAGCAAGCGCTTCGTGATCAGGAACTGCCACTGGAGGCTCTATTGCAAGAGGAGCAGCCTCATCAGCCCCCTCCACATCGAGCAACGCTTCATCGGGAATTTCGACAGGCTTTAGCTTCAACGAGCCTGTAGGGAGCTCCCCCAGATTCGAAGATTCTGCACAATTCACATAAGAATAAGGATACATATATACAGGCGTAAATAATCTGAAAAAACTACAAAAAAGAACAACAACGTACCGATGCGCAAAGAAGCCTTCAATATGGCTTCTTCAAGCCGCTGCTCCTTCTCAAGGAGGCGTGCTCGCCGGAGTTCAAGGGTAGACTCATGACCGCCGTTCCACAAAGAAAGTGCGTCCGCTGCGTCTTCTGAAGCGGCCTGCTTCAGGGCCCGTTCCCCCCATTCCTCCAAAGGACCGATAAACCGCCGCCGAATCCACGAGGGGTCTTCGTAAAAGATTACAGCGGGGTAGGGCTTCTTCGGAACCTTGGCATTATGAGACGCGTCTTTGGAACGCCTTATAGCCTCAGCCAACTGTGCGGCTTCCTTAGCGGCCGAACCCGGGAAAAGTAGCCCAGCATCTGATTCCTGCAGGGCCAACGGTTCATCTGCAAGAATGGGCTCAGACTCTATTAAAGAGCCAAGCAAGTTAGTAGCAACCTTCCTTCGACGCTTGGACCCAGATCCGGTCGCCGAGGACAACCGCTTCTTTCCCCGCGAAGCCTTAGTACGGCGACGACCTACATCGCCCTCAACACCCTCAACAACCTCAGCCCTGCCACCCTCACTCGGCGCCACAACTGGAGATGACATTGCCATCGTCGATGCCACGGAGAGTGGTGCTGCCTCGGGTGGTGGTACTATTACCGGAGCCCGTCTACCCCGCGATTGAGTACCCAGGGGCATACCAGCTATTGGAGTAAGATCTACTCACGACTCTCCAGGAATAAGCGCAGCACCGGTATCCCTCAAGGGAAAGCGGACCGGGGCACGCGGTCGCAGCGCAGCTCCCGTGGCCGGAACCTGAATAGGGGCACCGTGGCCAAGAAGCACCCTTCTCTCCTCAATAATAATCAGGTTCACCCGATGGAGATACCAGCCCGTGAACGACCCCACGCATAGGGGAATGTAATCACCATCGGGGATCATGAACTGAGAACCGGTGTTCAGCCTCACAAAGTGGTGGGCGGCATCTCGGACGGCCTCGAGCGAAGGAACCGGCGCGACTATGAAAGCTTCAAACGGGACGCCCTGATCATAGCCAAACTGCCGGGCAAAGCGATGCGGATTGTACCGCATGAAGAGAACCGCACTGTCCTGACGGAACACCAAGTAACCCGGTCTGATTGCGTATAAGCGTGCGGCTTCCCGAGGCTTCAAAAAGGGCGCGTTGTCTATCGACCGGTCCCAAAGCGGCTGGGCTGAACCCGCGGAAGAAGATAACACCCGATCATTAAATACCAACCCGCCAGCAGTAGCATGAGGAGAAATCAACGTCCGAATAGCCCCGAATTAAGTCGGGTCAGCAGCAGATGCATCCACCAATCGCATAAGCCGCGGGAAGGTATAGGCGTCGTAGAATGCGGGCCTTTGATGCATGGCGAAAGCACCCAAGACGTGCATTTCGATCCAAGCCATAAAGTAATGAAGCGAAAAATTTACCACATCTACGCCGGGGGTGGAAGTGTTAGCTGCAGCACCCAACCCGTGGTAAAGATGCGCCAATGCCGGGATGCCAATGGCCAGCCGCGTTCCCTCAGCAATACAGTGAGCCGGATAAACAACCGAAACTCTCATAAAGCGGCGGTGCATAGGAATGACGAACCAGCTGAGCCAGACGCTGATAAACCCAACAAAGAACGTCTCCTCATCCATACCGGGAGCTGCAATAGATTCGAAAGACGTCGGTGATATTATGGGGATGTAATATTGCTGTAGATCCGATTCATTAGTCGGCAGCTTCTTCGGACCAAACCCAAAGGGGTCTTTAATGTTTGCAAACTTCGGAGCTGACTTCGACAAGACACCCTCGCGAAGGAAACAAGCAATGAAGCTCTTGAAAGTAACACCCTGCTCTTCAGATTCAGTGAACAAACGATCAAAGATACCCAGCACCTTGATTAAGCTGGGACGCTTGTGGCGGACGGCGTTCTCAGCAGACAAGCCGTCAAGCGGTGCGGACTCGGGTTCAAAGACGTATTCATCAGAGGGCAACAACTCCTCATAAAGCGCCCATCGAATTGGCAGTCCCGAGATCTCATAGAACTCCCACAAAGAGATCGAGACTTCTCTGTCCCCCAGAAGAAAAGTGTTGGTAGGGAGATTCCATTGATTCAAGAACGTCTTAACCCACCAGACATGCGGGGACTGATAATGGAAGAGTGACGCATATATTGCCTGGTAAAGCCCGACCTTCTGCAGCCGCGCACGATGGGTAGCAAGGATATAGCGAGCCCAGAGGAGGTAGCCCGTAGGGTGTCGAGGAGTGAGCCCTATCTTATAAATTTGCCCCCATGGGTGGGCATCACCCTGGCAAATGCGTCGTCCCAAGATATCTATAGCGGGGATTGGATGGTTCGGGATACCGGTCGTCGAAGGCTCGAGCCGTCCCGTCGGGGTCCAATTTGGTATCTCCACAGCGAAAACCGTCCTCAGAGGATCCATCGGCAAAAATGGGAAAGTGGGCTCTATCGGCACTTCACAGAGGAAACTCCGGCGACCCCGGATAATATGGCTGTACCAAGTTCCCCATAGAAGTAAGTTGGTGCAGTTCGGGTCATGAGCCCGGATCATCGCCATCGCTTCCTCATCAGATGGTGACTGAGGAAAAGCAGCATCCGAGCGAGTGAAGGGAAAGCACGAAACAGAAGCCATAGCACCTGAAACAAAGTAAAGGAAAACTGTTAAAAGTGGAGCCAGCAATATGTATATATATGTGTATATATATACATACATATATATATATATATATCCACACACACATATGAGCATAGATATATGAAGACAGTTGAAGAAAGCGACAGAGGACTTGTTTGGTAGGACCATTAGTTACAAAACATGGGGGTCCCACGAAATCAAGATGACGGCTGGTTGATGATGAGACACAGCAATTATAATGAGACAAGAAGGATATTCTAATTAAATAAACAGTGGACATTAAATGACCCTACACATTCTCCTAATAAAAATCCACCTTGGACTCTGCAACAAATCACACAGGATCAAGAGAATTAAATTCCCAGACAAGACATCATTGCAAGCATCTTCTCCGTTAAGTACAGAAGGACAACCTAGGGCAAGAAAACCCTTAGAAGCCTCCATGTGAAGAAACTGAGTTCTTCATAGGAATTAAATTCCTTATTAAGAGAAGCGAATTAAATTCCCAGAAACATTTTCTTCAAACGGAATTAAATTCCTTAAAAGAGGCAACGGATCTCATCATCTCCCTAAAAGCATCAAGTGAACCCTAGGAGATCCATTGTTCGAAGATTAAATGGTTCTCTATTTTCGTTGATAAATTCGAAAAAAAAAATGTGTTCATATTAAAAGAGGTAAAACCCCTAATGTGGATTTAAAATCCAGAGAGTTCTTTTAAAATGAAGGTGCTTCGACCGTTCAACATCATTACCTGAGGAAGAAGGATCCTTCAACAGAGTTAAACTCTGGAAAATGTTTGAGACAGAGAACTAAGCTCTGGAAACGAGAATTAAATTCTCAAGGGAAAAAGTTCTCAAAGGAAGAAGATGAGCAAAGTGAAGGCTCTTCTGAAAAGGACATGGGCATTTATAGGATGTGATAGAAACGCTTCATCTCCCTGATTCCCTAGATGGATCCAACGGTCACAAAAGTGACAGCGTTGCACTCACGTGCTGACACGTGAGAACAACGCTGTGGGGGCATTTGTTTCCTGATTTAAAATCAGGAAAACCTACGGAGAAGGCATCACGTGCTAGCACATGACCAGCGGTCACGTGTTGACACGTGACATGTAAAAGCGGCGGCACAAGGCACATTCGTTCCCTGAGTAAATCAAGAAAAAAGCTCCAGAAAAGGCATCACGTGTGCACACGTGACCAGTGGTCACGTGTTGGCACGTGATGACCAAGCAGCGGCAAAGAACAGAGCGCAGAAGGAAGGGAAGCCCATTCCACGGGAGGTCACGTGCCTACACGTGACCAAGGGTCACGTGCGCACACGTGACCAGCTTCAAGAGCCTTATTTTTATGACAGAATTAAATTCTGTGAAAAGATCTCTCAAATCTTTCCAAAGGAGAATGATTATTTGGAATCGATTAGATTAAAAATCTAAAGGTGATTAAATATCACCTATTTATGGAAAAATCTTGAACTTGGAAAGATTTCCCCTTAAAATCTAACCGAAATAACAAAGGGAAATCTCTGGATTTAAAATCCAATGGTGAATAAAATTCACCTAATAATCCAAAGGACCAGATGAATGATGAATGCAAATCAAATCTCTGAATGAATGCAAATCAAATCTCTCAATGAAAGATTCACTAAGACTAATTGATTCTGCTCCTTCTCCTATAAATAGGAGCCAACAGATATACAGAGGGATAGAGAGGGATATACAGAAAAAGAGAGATAGAAAAAGAGAAATATAGAGTCTTAAGACTTTGGAAGAATTGGATCTTCTGCAGAAGAAAATCTTAGGTAAGAAAGGGAAGGCCTCTAAAAGAGAATTTAATTCTCAAAAGAGTTTAACTCTTATATTAAAAGAAGAACATAGTTCTCTCTTTAGTAGAGGATCTACAAAGTGCACATCTCCCCATGAATTGAGAATTTAATTCTCATTGGGTTGAGATCCTGCCATGCAGATCCAAAGCATAGAGAGGGAATGGAAATTTGAGAATTTAATTCTCACAGAATTATAGGAATTTAATTCCTTTGAGATAAAATTAGGGTTTAACCCTATGTTATAGGAATTTAATTCCTTCAGAATGAACAGAATCAGGGTTTAACCCTAGTTAAGAACTTAGTTCTGTCAAAATAACAGGAATTTAATTCCCTTAAGAAAGAAGAAATTAGGGTTTCACCCTATGACAGAATCTCATTCCTCAGAATATAAATTAGGGTTTAACCCTATTTAAGAATAATTCTCTAAAAGAGAATGGGAATATAATTCCTCTAAAGCTTTTATTAGGGTTTAACCCTATGATAAAATTCAGTTCTTCACATATAGGAGGAATTTAATTCCTACAGGAAAATCAGAGTTCAACTCTGTCAGAGAATATAATTCTTCAGAGGAAAATGGGGATTTAATGAAGAATTTAATCAGAAATTGCAAAGAGGCAGGGTCACGTGCTACCACGTGACCCCCGGAAAGATCCACAGAGAAGGGCTTTTGAGGCAATGCCTCACGTGACCCACGTGACCCTTGGCAGAAGCTTTAACGCACAAACACTTAAATGCCCATCACGTGACAGCACGTGATACTCCAAAGTATTCAATATTCTCAGCAGAACAAATAAAGGGAGGGCGCCCTCACGTGCTACCACGTGACCCCTCTTGCCTTAGTGTTTAACACTAAATTGGGACCTCTGAACCAAGTGTTTAACACTGTTTTGCCTTGGTGTTCAACATTAATTAAAGAGCTTTACTTGCGGTGTTTAACACTGAATTTTTGAGTGTTTAACACTAAACTAAATCTCTGTTAACAGAGTTTAATATTAACTTTCTCAGTGTTCAACACTGATTGATCTTTAGTGTTTAACACTAACTTTAGCCCCATTGGCTAAGTGTCTAGAGGCAAAACCTCTCCTCTAATGGACCAATAGAGGGCCAATATCCTAAATATGATTGGACTTAGCCCAAGATGGCCATAAGTCCTCAATTCAAATTCAACTGAGCCAATGGGCTCATAATATAATTAATTGGTCTTGGTTCCAAATTGGGCCAAAGACTGTTTAATCTACCTTGGTTTAAGGGTACATCTCTTCACTCCTTTGATACTTGGCGTTGTAATTCCTCAACGTATTCAAAGAGGTGACGGGTCCCGATGACCACATATTGATACGGACTGTGGGGTCCTTAAACTCATGGACTATGAGGTCCTTAACCTTGACCGTGATGTCTTAAAACTAACGCCGGACTGTGGAGTCTTTAAATCCACGGACTATGAGGTCCTTAACCTTGACCGTGATGTCTTAAAACTAACGCCGGACTGTGGAGTCCTTAAATCCACGGACTATGAGATCCTTAACCTTGACCGTGATGTCTTAAAACTAACATCGGACTGTGGAGTTCTTAAATCCACGGACTATGAGGTCCTTAACCTTGACCGTGATGTCTTAAAACTAACATCGGACTGTGGAGTCTTTAAATCCACGGACTACGACGTCCTTAACCTTGACCGCAACGTCTTAAAACTAACACTGGACCGCAATGTCCTTAAACTACCTATTGACCGCAACGTCACTAAACTAAACAACAGGGCTCCCTTAATGGCTCTATTGTTGGATCTAAACGATCCCGTTAAGTCGATCTTAGTCTAAAAACTAGACTAGCGTGTCCTTAACAAACGTATAAGTCGATCTTAGTCTCCAATGAGGCTAACGTATCCTTAAACCCAAACCCCCAAACCCAAATCTAAGATAATACGGATTTGGACTAGTCCACGCCCTACGGGAGACGACATAATTCAGTCTCCGTATACAATCCACGGGCAACTAAACACAAAATAAAAACACACGACACAAAGTGACCATCTGGAGAAGGAGAAAGTGGTTACCACGATACGGTAACGTAATTAACTGTAGGGGCTTGCGCCTGCAGGGAAGAGCGTCCCCACAATCAAAAACCCCTCAAGCGAGGGGGAATCTGACGAAGTCTGCTACATCGGACGCATCCGTCTAAACCTTCGATACACGGTGCCATAAATCAACTTGGCATTTTTGGAGAGGTAGACGGATAGCACCAATTAGCATCTGCCCCGAACCTCAGGCAAGACGTCCGCCGTAGCGCCGTCGTTCGGAGGGGAACAATCCTCAGGGACTTTTTCCTCCCTTTTATCTTTTTTGTTCTATCCCTTGTTTGTAGGTCTGAGATTCTTTTCGGGCAACGTACGGTTGCGCAGCTGGATATTCTCACAGTTCTTCGTCTCTTCTTCTTTTCCTGAGGTGGATTCTTTGAAGAGAGGGACGAGGGCTTTTTCTTCATCAAAATCGCTCCCGAAGGTGAGAAGTTCCGATCCCCCGGCATCAACCATGTGACAGTTGCCGGCAGTTCTTTTACGCTCATCTGTCGTGCTTTTCTGCTCCCGAAGAATTTTGCGCTTCATTCGCTTGAACTGTTGTCAGTAGGCAACATACCCCTGCCACCAGTTTTTAAAGGCCATGCACTTTTCGGTAGGGTGTGTAGTCCTCTGATGGTATAAGCAGTAGTTAGGGTGTGCATCCGCTTTGTTAAGGTGCGTATCCTCAGGGATATTTTCTTTTGGCGGTGGCAGCTTCATTCCCATGGACAAAGAATTGGCAAACCGTTTCCTCGTCTTAAGCTTGCTTTTGTTTTCCGCGGGTGCACTTTGATCTGGTTGGAGTGTTTCGTGATCCATCTCTACCATGACTTCTTCAAATTGACGCCGACGCCTGGCTCATTCGAATATGGCCATTTCACGTTGCTGATCAGTCTTGCTCTTCTGACGGGCTTTGTTCAGCAGTATGTCGATCATCTCGTCAGACGGTTCGAAAGATTTTGGCACCGCTCCTGCCCCCAGCTCCTTTATGTGAACTTCTTCATCATTTACGGGCGAATGAAAGATCATGTGACAATTTGCCACATAATCCTCAAATTCTTCTGACGAGTCGTTTCCATCGTCATTGTCGTTTTCTCCACTCTCAAGGATGTTGTTGAGAAATTCTTGGAGCATGACTGAGGTTCGCACCTTCTGATTATATTCTTCCAGTGCGTCAATCTGCTTTTGCAGGTCCGTGTGCTTGTCATCAGGCTTCACGGGCTTTTTGGTCTTCTTCTTCCTTTTCGAAGATTTTGACGGCTGGACCTGGGCGTTTTGCCCATCGCTACCAATTCTTGGCGTCGGGCACGGTTTCAGTATTCCCCCAATGACATCGGGTTCCAGCGGGCTTTTCCACCTAATCGCCGAGCATGTTTGAAGATCTTTCAGCATTCTTTTTGTTTTGGCTGAAAGAGCGACCTCCCATGGATTTTCTTCTATAAATGAGCATGATGGCCCCGGCGTGTCTACCCTTTTAAGAACATGTGGCTGCGGCGGGCTTACCTTCCAGTTCTCGGACAGTGCAAATTTGCCCTGTTGGTATTGGTCTTCGATCCAGCTTTTGAAAACGAAGCAATATTCAATTGGGTGGCCTACTACTCGGTGGTAGGGGCAGTAATTGGGATTGTTGACGTCACCTGGCTGCAGTGGGCGTCTTGGATTCGGCAGAGTGATGAGCCTGTTGCGCACCACCAGTTCAAACAGTCTCCTTGTTTTATCCTGAGGGAACGAGTAAGGACGTTTTAACTTTTCATTGATAAATCATTGTCTATCGTTTTGGCGATCAGCTGGTTTTGGACCACTCGGCTGTTGCTGAGCATTGGCGACGAAGGACGCTTTCCCTTTCCCCTTTTCATTCCGAGACTCCGTCTTTGAAAAGGATGGCCTATGGTCCATTTGGTCCATTTGGGCCAGCTTGTCAATCAAGGCCTGGAAGGTGGTTGGCTTGAAAAACATCATGAATTGGGATATGGTCGCCTGCGGATCGAGGGTTCCCACAAACATGCCTACTGCAGGAGCCTCTTCTATGCGCTGTTCGCACTTCGACAATAGGTTGCGCCACCGAATTGCATACTGAACCCATGTCTCCCCTGGCTTCACTCGGGCATTGATCAACGCCGTGATTGGAGTGCGTTCGCTAGCGCTTGCAAAACGCTGAGTGAATAACAACTCCATCTCCGTGAATGTTTTGATGGAGTCGTTGGGAAGCTCCGAATACCATTCGAAGGCCGTCTCCGCCAAGCTGCCAACGAATTGGCGAAGCAGTAGCTTATCGTCACCTCCAGTATTACTGCAAAGAGCCCTGAACTGGGCGACATGCTTGTCGGGGTTGCTTGTCCCCTTATATACATAAAATTTAGGGATTGTGTATCCTGGCGGGTACTTAATCTGATCGTACCAGCTGGGATAGGGTCGCCCGGTTCTGACGACTTGGCCAGCAGCTTCGTTCTCTTGATGGGCTCGTATCTGTTGAGCTATATAACCATCGAGCGCAGCTTTCGAGATTGTTTCCTCACTTGCTGCTGAAAAGGCCGGAAGAGGGTTTGATATCTCCCCTCTGTCGTCTTCAATGATCACCGGAGGCTCCTCCGCTGGAGGGTCTGGCTGGATCATCATGCGCACCATATCCTGGAACAATAGCGCCATTTGTTTTATGTTGGCCGCTTGTTCCGCGGCTTCTTTATCTTTCTTCTCGAGAATTCTGCGGAGAAACTCGGCATCGGTTTCTTGCTTCTGGCGTTGCTCCTACAATGTCTCTGGGTTTTCTTTTGGCCCAGTGAGCGCGGCCATCTTTGTTAACATTTCCTGGAGCTTCTATTGTTGCTCCTGGGCCTTTGTTACGGATCGGGTGAGTGGTCGATGACCCCCGGAAGCCATATAAACAGTATGCACCACCATGCCCCTAGAATTGGAGCGTCTGGGTTCCGTGCCCTTGAGATTCGTCGCAGGCATAGGAATCTTCTCCGCTCTCCTCTTTTTATGGACGGTTGAAGTTGAGGGGGCTGTTGATGTAGGCACCCGTGTAGACGACACCTTCCATGGCGTGGCGGAGGGACGGTCCTCCTTTTGCTGAATCTTTATTTTCTTCTGTCGGCGGGAGTAGTCCTTATCGATTACGAAGTCTTGGACTCTCCGCCAGACCTTATGAATTTTGGAGGGCAGCCGCTGAGGGGGCTGCTCCAGCTCCGCCTTTGTAACATTTTCAACAGGTGAAGGAGACCTTTTTAATACGGCAGTTGGAGAGTTCTTGTGCACCCTCCTGAGCGGCTCAAAGCTGTTCCCAGTTGGAACAGCAGCATCGACTTCCACCATCAGAGCTGGTAGAGTCAATCTAGAAGGAGAACTGCCCCCAGCTTTCCTCACTCGGCGCCAGTAGCGACGTTGAGCATGTCTTGCAGACGGTACTAGCTCAGTTACGGGGGTGGCTTCATCATGTCCCCTGTTCTGGTGAAGGGTTGTTGTTGGTGCCAGCCTATCGAAAACTGACATCCGCTGAGAAGAAATGTCCAACCTGTCGAAGACTGACCTTTGGGCAGGAGAAGCAGTCTGGACGACCTCACCAAAAGTAGGAAATGGGGTGGCCAGTCTCGCAAAGACCGATCCCTTAACAAGAGAAGCCCCTTTGACGACTTCGTCCGTCGGAGTTGGAATGGCTATCCGCTTCGGGATGACTCGTTAAGGTATTGCAGGCTTCTTCATGGACACACTGGAGCTCAGGCTCAGCCTATCGAAGACTGATGCAGTAGACTTGGAATTGGACGGCCCGTTGAGAGGGGTCATGGTAGTTGTAAGCCGATTGAAGACCGACTTCTTCAGAGCTTCCTGTGACGGCATTGGGACGCTGAAGCTTGCCAGTAGGATCATGGTCCTAAAGAACAGTCCAGTGGTGGCCTGAGTCACATGTTCCACTGGCATGGCAAAGATGGAGGTCGCTTAGGGCCCATAGGTCACTCCTCCAGCGAGGACGGAGTAGGAGTTGCTGTTGCAGTTGGTGCAGTTGGAACCCATTTTCTCTGCACGGGAGCAAGACACCAAATCTTAGTATAGAATCCAGGGGCAACCATATTAAACTGCGATTCGTTCGTGAACACGACATACGAAGTGTGGAGTGGAAAGAGAAAAAGGTCCCACCGGGAGTGCCAGAATCTGTTTACCACCGAAAAACGCGAAGACAAACGTCTCGCCTGAATTTGGGGGCAGATGCTATTTGGTTTTATCTGTCCACCTCTCCGAAGATGCCAAGTTGATTTATGGCACCGTATATCGGAGGTTTAGACAAATGCGGTCGATGTAGCAGATTTCGTCATATTCCCCCTCGTTGTGAGGGGTTTTTGATTGTGGAGACACACTTCCCTGCAGGCGCAAGCCCCTGCGGTTAATTACGCTACCGCATCGGGGTAACAACTTTCTCCTTCTCCAGATGGTCATTTCGTGTCGTGTATGTTTGTTTTGTTGTTGGTTGCCCGTGGATCGTATACGGAGACTAATTTATGTTGTTGCCCGTAGGGCGTGGATTAGTCCAAATCCGTATTTTCTTAGATTTGGGTTTGGGTTGGTTTAAGGATCATTAATCTTGTTTTAGATTAAGATCAACTTAAATACTTGTTAAGGATAAGTTAGCCTAATTTTAGACTAAGATCTGCTTAACAAGGTTTTAGGATCATTTAGATCCAACGAAAGAGTATTTGGACTCTATCGTTTTAGTTTAGGGACATTGCGGTCCATTGGGTTTAAGGACATCATAGTCCATGAGTTTAAGGACCTCATAGTCCGTAAGGTTTAGAGATATCATAGTCTGTATGGTTTAAAGAAATCATAGTTTAGTTTAAAGACATCAAAGTCTGTGAGATTTTGATTTAACCACTTGGAGATGCACCAAAAGTTATTGGTTATTGGGACCCCATCTCTCTGAAGACGTTGAAGAATTACAACGACATGTATCATAGGTATGAAGAGATGTACCCTTGAACCAATATTGGTTGGGAGATCTATAGTCAGGTCTGGGACTAAGACCAATTAAAAAGATTGTGAGCACATGGACTCGGTTAATTTGAATTAGGGACTTGTGGCCAACTTGGGCTCAGTCCACTCAGTTCTGAACAAAGTGTTTGAACACTTTTTGGACTCAGTCCATTCATTTTGAATAAAATGTTGAACATTTGTTTGGGCTCAGCCCCTTTTTATTCAATAATGCCGAGCAATGATTTGGGTTCTGACACCCTTTTTCTTTTTGTCTTTTATTAAGTGTTGAACACTTTTTATGGCGCTGGGGCCTTATTTACAAAGCGCTTTGTAATTCCTTAGCACCCACGTGAGGAGCACGTGGAGCGCCTGGTGCTGAGCGCCAGACCGGGAGCGCTACGGCGCTTCTTATAAAAGGACGCCCACGTGAGGAGCACGTGGAGCGCTTGACGCTGAGCGCCAGACTTAGAGTGCTAAAGCGCTTATTATAAAAGGGCGCCCACGTGAGGAGCACGTGGAGTGCTTGGCGCTGAGCGCCAAACTTGGAGTGCTGAAGCGCTTCATTGTCAGCTCTGATCAGTTCTGTGCTCGGAGAATTAAATTCTCGGTTTATAAGAGACTTTGTCTCATGGATCTAAGAACTAAGTTCTTCTTTTTCTTGATGAGATACTGCCATCTCTTTTACTTTTGTGAAAGACCTTGTCTTATAGATCTATGATCTGAAAAAGAACTAAGTTCTTCTGATGTGAGAGTTAAACTCTCAAATATGGAGAAGATACCATGATCTACCTTCTTTTTATTTACCCTGAAGAAGGTTCTTCTTCTCAGAGCTTGCTCTTCTCTTTTCTTTTCTGAGGACTTGAAGTTTATGGGGGAGTTCTTCTCTGTCCTTCTTCTTTCGATTTGAGAACTTATAGGGAGGTTTCTGTGTACAAGAGTTGAAGTCTTGGGTCCTTTATATAGGGGAGGCTGACTTTGTTAGGATTGCCTAGCATCCTATTTAGAGTTTGGAAGCATCACATGTCACAAAGTTTGAATTTTTATGGTGCTAAGCAAGCATACATAGGAATCGATCCTAGAAAAATAAGGTTTCAAAAGTTAAAGGCAATAAAGACTAGGGTTTCGAGACTACAACCTTTGTAGCTCCCTTCGCTAGACTCTTTGGCCTCTTGGGTGTTGGAAGAAGGTCCTCTTGAAGTCTTCTCGCGTCCACGACGATCCACCTGAAGTTCCTCGTCCAAGCTCGCAACTTCACTTTTCAAGATGAGAAATGAAGAGAACACTCTAAACAAGTTGGCTAAACTTGTGTAGAATGATGTTGTGGTTATGATTCTCACTTCAAAAACCTTTCTTTATGTGTGTTTTACTCACTAGAAGAAACTAAAGAGCAAATGGTGAAGGAGGAAGAAGATGGTGGCTTTCTTTTAACAAGAGTAAAATGATAACTCATATGAAGTAAAAAGAAAATATATGTATATATATTTTCTAATCATCATCTCAAACCATGGTTAGATGATGGAGACATTATTTAACTTGAGTTTAAAACACAAAGAGAAGGATAACTCATGATTAGAAGTAGGTGAGCATGGTTAGGTTTAAAGAAGAATGTAGAAGCTAAGCAAGAATTATCCTTTTCTTTACCATTTTGTTTTAAACATAAAATCAAATAATAATCCATATATATATATATCCATGGTGTGAGTCTTATATTGCCACCATTTTCCATGTGCAAACAACCATGATAGATGGTGTATGTATGTATGTATGCACATCCATATATGCATGAAACTAGAAAGAAAGAAAGAAAAACATGCATGCATGCATACATCCATCATATGTAAGAAAAGGTTTTAAGTGAGAAAACTAATGGTTAAATGATAAATCAACACTTGATTTATCAATCCGGCCATATCACATATGACCCCACCAAAAGCAAGCCGCCCGATCAATGTTCGGTATCCCATACGCGCATTTTAATCGGGTCCATGCGCATATCGCATACGCGCACCACAACGTTTCGCCTGGACTAGGTAACTCCTTTGTGGGACTCTAAGACTCGTCAATACGCCGGCAGTGGGTGATGATCATATCAAGCACCCCCAAGCCGCAAGCGGTCGGCTAAACGTAACGGCCACCCGGGTATTGAGCGATCAGAAGAAAACAAGCGAACCTGCTACAACTCCCGTCGAGCCAACCGGTAACACTACCGTACAGTCCGGTCTCTTCGTCAGATATGCTGCATATCGAGCCTAGGGATGGTCACGTTGACCCCAATAACTCAATAAGTCGTGCCTGTGAATGGTCTATAACAGATCGAGAAACTACTGATAACACTTATCAGCAAATCTCAGCAGCCCTGGCCAAGGACTTACTGATATAACCAGTCGGGCACAGCACAGCATCAACTCCCAATACCGGGAGAGACGAAACCCCTCCTATCGCTCATTGCCTTCGTGTGTCTCGGGACTGTACCCAACGGCCACCTGTTTGCACGACTCAGTAGAGCCGTGGTAGGATGACAATCAAAGTACAGTGGGAGGACACACAAGACTCTATGACGATCTCGGGGCTACAGACTAACCTGTACCAGTGTCACCTGAGAACTGCTATCCGACGATATATATAATTCCATATAGGAGTTCTCGGTGAGTCCGTCCAGTGTACCCAGTCACCACTGAGCACCCGTATATGATCTTGATGTCAAACATCGATGAATGTGGGAACATTCATCGCCCATCGTATGGGTCTAGTATCATATACGCTAGTCTACTCTGGTATATCAATGCCCCGTCTCGATATACCTACGACTAGGGACTTTTCAGGATATGCTTATAGACTACAGATGTCCCACTAGTATGATCTCCATCATAATCACAGCAGTCAAGCCGATATCCTCAGGGCTTTATCAGCATGTATGAATGAATAAAAGCATGATCAAATCAACATGTCAGATAAAGAAGAACCAGATAGCATACTATCATGTCGAGCAAGAATGTATACTGAATATATATATATACATGTACAAATACATCCACTATCATATAATGGCCTCTAGGGCATACATATATCCAACAATCTGCCACTTGCACTAAGGCCAGTTATTGGCGTATCTCATACCCAACATCTCAAAAAGTCGCTCATGCTGCGGCTGAGGGGGGGCCTTGGTGAATGGATCCGCGGCGTTATTCTTTGTGTCTACTCTCCTAATCTCGATCTCGCGGCGATCTACAATCTTCCGGATCAAATGAAAACGCCTCAGGATGTGTCTGGACCTCTGATGGGATCTGGGCTCCTTGGCTAACGCCATAGCCCCATTATTATCACAATACAAAGGTATTGGATCAATAATGGTTGGAACTACTCCTAGCTCCGAGACGAACTTCTTCATCCAGACGGCTTCCTTGGCGGCATCATTCGCAGCAATGTACTCAGCTTCCATCGTAGAGTCTGCAACGGTATCCTGTTTGGAACTCTTCCAACTTACCGCCCCTCCGTTGAGGGTAAATACAAACCCAGAGATAGATTTGCTGTCGTCCTTATCGCTCTGGAAGCTCGAATCGGTAAAGGCCTCCATTTGGAGATCTGCATTACCATACACCAAGAACAATTCTTTAGTCCTTCGCAAGTACTTAAGAATGTTTTTCACAGCTGTCCAGTGGTTCTCCCCTGGGTTGGATTGATACCTGCTTACAACACTGAGTGCATAAGCTACATCTGGGCGTGTACATAACATCGCATACATTATAGATCCTACTGCCGAAGCATAGGGTATAACGCTCATGCGAGCTCTCTCTTCATCGGTCTTTGGACAAGAATCCTTGGGGAGAGTGACCCCATGGCAAGCAGGTAAGGCACCCCGCTTGGAGTCTTCCATACTAAACCTTTTTAGGATGGTGTTGATGTACCTGGTTTGGGATAATCCCAATAACTTTTTGGATCTATCCCTATAGATCCTTATGCCCAGGATGTATGTGGCATCACCCAGGTCCTTCATGGAGAACCTTAGTGATAAGAAAGATTTGACCGACTGTAGCATAGGAATATCATTTCCTATCAGAAGAATGTCATCCACGTACAATACGAGGAATGTGACAGCTCTTCCTACAGCCTTCTTATAAACACAAGGTTCATCTGGATTTTTGATGAAATCAAACTCTTTGATAACATCATCGAAACAGATGTTCCAACTCCGAGATGCCTGCTTTAACCCATATATGGATTTAAGCAATCTACATGCTTTCCCGCTGCTCCCACTGTCAATGAAGCCCTCTGGTTGATCCATATAAACGCATTCTTCTAAATCTCCATTTAGAAATGATGTTTTAACGTCCATCTGCCAGATTTCATAGTCGTAGTGAGCAGTAATAGCAAGTAGGATCCGAATGGATTTAAGCATGGCTACGGGCGAAAAAGTTTCGGTATAGTCCAAACCTGGTCTTTGACGAAAACCCTTCGCCACAAGTCTTGCCTTATAGGTCTCTATCTGCCCATCTACACCGATCTTTCTTTTAAAGATCCATTTGCATCCCACAGGTTTTACCCCAGGGGGTACAATGTCCAAAGTCCATACTTTGTTGGTGTACATAGACTCCATTTCGGATCTCATGGCATCCAGCCACTTTACAGAGTCACCACTCGTGATAGCTTGCTGAAAACTGGTAGGATCATCATCATCCATGATGCAGTCTTCTCCGTTACCATCAATGAGGAAACCGTAGTACCTCTCCGGTGGGCGAGAAGTCCTACCAAACCTTCGGAGTGGCTGAAGTTCTTCAATTTCTATTGCAACAGCCGGTTCAACCAAATCGTCATTTGTAGTCTGTGTCTCTAGAACCTCTTCTAGATCCACCACTTTGCCATCATCTTTATCTGTGAAAAACTCTTTTTCCAAGAATGTGGCATACTGAGAAATAAACACCTTTTGTTCCTCTTTGTGGTAGAATAGATATCCATAAGAATTCTTTGGATACCCCACAAAATTACACATGACTGACCGTGTCTCGAGTTTGTCCGGATTCTGCTTTTTAACATAGGCCGGGCAACCCTAAATCTTAATTCTCTTAAGAGATGGTCTCTTCCCATGCTATATCTCATATGGCGTGGTAGACACGGCTTTGGTTGGAACCCTGTTCAGTAGAAACGCTGTAGTCTCCAATGCATGCCCCCAAAATGAGATGGGTAACTCAGCATCACTCATCATGGATCGGACCATATCTAATAGGGTCCTATTCCGTCGTTCAGACACACCGTTGTGCTATGGTGTGTAAGGAGGAGTGAGCTGAGAGAGAATCCCATTCTCTTTTAGTAAGTTTGCAAATTCTGTACTGAGATACTCACCACCTCGATCTGATCGAAGTATCTTGATACTCAAGCCGGTTTGTTTTTCTACTTCTTGTTTATATTCAATGAATTTCTCGAAAGCTTCGGACTTGTGCTTTAATAAAAATACATGACCGAATCTTGAGAAATCGTCAGTGAATGTAATGAAGTATGAAAAACCGCCTCTAGCCTGTGTAGACATTGGCCCGCATACATCACTATGTATGAGGCCTAGGAGCTCAGTAGCTCTTTCTCCGTGTCCGGTAAACGGAGTTTTGGTCATTTTACCCTTGATACAAGACTGGCAAGTCGCATAAGATTTATATTCAAAGGAGTTTAAATATCCATCTTTGTGTAACTTGTTTAGTCTTGTTTCATTAATATGACCAAGTTTACAGTGCCAAAGAAAAGCTTCATTTAATTCTGAAAGTTTTCTTTTATTAGTGTGTTGTATACTGAAAACTGTGTGTTGATTTAGGACATATATTCCGTTATTAAGCGTACCATACCCAACCAACATTTGATTCAGGTGAATGTTCATAACATTGTTCTGCAATACAAAATTATATCCTTCATTGTCTAACAAAGAAACGGATATTATATTACAAAGCATACTTGGTACAAAATAACATGGATTCAAAACCAAAATACATCCAGATGGCAACCCCAAATGATACTCTCCCACTGCGACTGTATGTGCATTGGAACCATTTCCAACGCGGAGAGTATGGTCACCTGTCTTCAAAACTTTTCTATTTCTCAGCCCCTGCATAGAATTGCAAATGTGAGAACCTGAACCGGTATCCAATACCCAGGAAGCAGAGTTTATTGAAAAACAGTTTTCTGTTACAAACGCACCTGAAGCAGAAGCATCACCATGCTTCTTCTTGAGACTTAAGTACTCCGTGCAGTTGCGCTTCCAATGTCCTGTCTTGTGGCAATGAAAACATTCGCCTTTCCCCGAGTCTCCAGTTTTGGACTTTTCCTTTCCCTTCACCTTCTTAACTCCACCCTTAGGATTGGTGGGCTTCTTCTTTTTCTTTCCCTTGGCCTTAGCTTTCGGGCGAGAAGAGGAAGACTGTCCAACAGTCATAACAGGAGTTTTTGCTGACTTCATAGTGCTCTCTGCACTCCTTAACATATTAAGGAGTTCAGGTAGCTCCTTCTCCATGCCATGCATGTTGAAGTTAACTATGAATTGAGCAAAAGTGGAGGGGAGGGACTGCAGAATAATATCTATATATTGTTCATTGTCCATAGTCCACCCAAGGTCCTCAAGCTCTTCTATAAGAGCTATCATCTTCAGAACATGGTCTCCTACTGGTGTGCCGGGGGCCATTCGCATCTGAAACAATTTCTTTGATACTTTGTATCGCAATACGCGGGATTGCTCTCCATACAACTCCTTTGTATGGAGCAATATGGTTTGAATGTTCATATTCTCGTGCTGCTTTTGATGTGTATTGTCCATCGATGCAAGCGCGAGGCATTTGGCCGTGGCACAATCAGCGTCCCATGTCTTGCGGACTTCTTTGTCCGCAACTGAGGATTTTGGACCTGGGATAGGCGGAGCTGAAGCCGTGAGGACATATGATACTTTATCATAAGTCAAGGCTATTTTCAGATTCCTCAGCCAGTCTTTATAATTGGTCCCATTCGGTTTGTTTTTATCTAGTGGAAGCTTGAGTCCAGTCATTGGTATCTGCCATTAAGAGAGAGAAAAGAATACACTCAGCGAAAGCTCTTGCATAGATCAGATTGGTTATTATCTTGTCTAATCGATGTCTCCCACTGCTTTAATCAAGTTTTTCTTTCAAACCTTAAAAAGAAAACTAGCCAGGATTAATTACAGTCTACAACTTCGCCAACCGTTCAGCCAGGCCAGTGTCGGTACTTGAGGGAGGTTCCCCGTGCTTTCGCACGGACCTAATTAAAGTAAACCTCGTTTTCCCAGAGGCGGAGCCCCGTTAACACCTTTCTAGACACCTAATGAGTTAGCTAATTGTAAACTGTAAAACTCTCCTAGGAGCAACTATTGCCCACGGTGGGATCGGGATCCAACCATCATATGGAAGGTATGCAATCTCATTGCAAATCTCAACACTTGAAATTCCCGATATAATTTTTACCCCTAGTACTTATGACCTTAACTATGGTCAACAAATCATAAGTACCGGTCAAGTTCTACCCGTCATTTCTTGATCAATTAGACCCACCCATATGACCCTTAACTATGGTCAACAAAGTCGAATGAATGTCCTAATTAATCTGCATCATATGCAATGTAGGAAGACATCACTTAGCTACCGTACACTGCGCCTTAATTAAAGTCAACAAACGTAGCACGAATACTAAGTACTCTACTTCCTAAAATGACGGAGGGTTGCGGATGATTTTTAAGAAAATTTTTAACGCTTTGAACTTGATATCGTCGTAGAATCAAAATGGTTTTCAAAAGGAGTGGCTTAAGCTCCGCAGTTTTGAAATGTAGCTTTTTCATAAATAGCCGAGTGGTTTTTAAATCCGATTCTACAACATCTTTTTAGGTTTATTTTCGTTACATTAATCACATTAATGTAATCCCATCATTTAAGTCCTTAAGCCAATCACAGAAATGAAACGAAAATAACACGTACGCTTATGCCATCCGCATTCGCCGCAATGTTCCGTTATGCACCGTTAGGTTACTTAACTAACGGCATACCGGGACGGGACTAGCGCAGGTGTAAAACATAAGCAACGTCTACTATATATCTCATATATAATATATCATCCGTCTCAGATATCACAGAACACAGGCAGCAGAAACATAGATATAATGTGGGATATACTAGGACGTCCGTATTTAGTATTTAGCCAGAATAGAAAATACGGATTCCACAGTCGCGATGAATAGCCAAGCCCACACCCTGGACCCCTACGAGAGCGGCAAGTGACCCTACCAATTCTGGAGTTTAGGAGATCCGGTCTCGACTCCTCGAGATGGCCTCCTACTGAACCCCAGAACCCGGTCACCTGTGCTCCCCTCCTTGGGTCCATCCTAATGCGGAAAAGTAAATAATATACAACACTGATGGCAGCAACCTCAACCCGGAAGTGCCCCAAATAAAAGAATATTACATTACATTTGAATTTACATGAATGAAAATATAAAACTCTCATCTCACATAAAAAACCCCGGCTATTCAATCGCGACAATCCTGCACATCATATCTCAGCAACACATAATATCTCATATCATCAACGTAAGTAAGTATGCATACACCGATTGTCGTCGACGTATAGCAATGACAATCGGCAATACCACTACATACTACACTTACGGTCACAGAAAAGAAAGTATAAAACTGCAATATCTGGAATCCACATTCTCTTTAGACATCGCAAATTTGAAATATCACATATTCCGTATTTCATGTCTAGTAATATGAATTCCATACATTGCATCACATTCCGGATAAACAGACAGTATTAAAGTTTTCGAACGAACGATCAAATACCAAAGATGCACTAAAGCTCAACACTTGAGCAGAGTTCAAAAACCCCGGAGTGTGTCACAGTAGTAGCGGTCCAGCCGTAGAAGGGTCAAGCCAACGCCTCACATGTGGCACGCCGTACTGCCCCAAACCCTAAGGTTCAAAGGGCAGTTCGAGACGGTCACATAATCGAGTTAAGGTTTGTTGTCTTCTAGAGGGTCCACCACAAAAAGACTTGCACGTATCTCCAAAGTATTTAAACCCCGTGAATAGTGAGCAAATGATACTCGTTCAAACACTTCAATACTTTCTAATTTACCCGGAAAAGCAACGAAATGAAAATTCCGATCGAATCTACGAGTCCAAAACCATCTCCAGAAAATACAGTACTATATTCAGATTAAAAATACCTAAAACACTGTACAAGAAGTAATAAGAATTACAGTGTAAATTCGATGCAATGATACCTCTGTACGGCCGCGGAGCCGCGGCCTAAGCAAGGAATTGCCGCGGTTCCGCGGCCATTTGTACTGTTCATGGCATCGAATTTCACCATGTTTCTTAGTTTTTCCTTCTGTATTTTATAAGTATTTTTAATTCTGAAAAATGTCAGATTTTAAAATTTGTTCAGAGAGGGTCTCAAAAAGTCGTATTTTTGTCCGATCGGGATTTTTACTTCGAAAAAGTGTCGCCTAATGTTCTAGGTCGGCTCTGATACCAATGTTAGGATTGCCTAGCACCCTATTTAGAGTTTGGAAGCATCACATGTCACAAAGTTTGAATTTTTATGGTGCTAAGCAAGCATACAAGGGAATCGATCCTAGAAAATTAAGGTTTCAAAAGTTAAAGGCAATAAAGACTAGGGTTTCGAGACTACAACCTATGTAGCTCCCTTCGCTAGACTCTTTGGCCTCTTGGATGTTGGAAGAAGGTCCTCTTGAAGTCTTCTCGCGTCCACGACGATCCACCCGAAGTTCCTCGTCCAAGCTCGCAACTTTACTTTTCAAGATGAGAAATGAAGAGAACACTCTAAACAAGTTGGCTAAACTTATGTAGAATGATGTTGTGGTTATGATTCTCACTTCAAAAACCTTTCTTTATGTGTGTTTTACTCACTAGAAGAAACTAAAGAGCAAATGGTGAAGGAGGAAGAAGATGGTGGCTTTCTTTTAACAAGAGTAAAATGATAACTCATATGAAGTAAAAAGAAAATATATGTATATATATTTTCTAATCCTCATCTCAAACCAAGGTTAGATGATGGAGACATTATTTAACTTGAGTTTAAAACACAAAGAGAAGGATAACTCATGGTTAGAAGTAGGTGAGCATGGTTAGGTTTAAAGAAGAATGTAGAAGCTAAGCAAGAATTATCCTTTTCTTTACCATTTTGTTTTAAACATAAAATCAAATAATAATCCATATATATATATCCATGGTGTGAGTCTTATATTGCCACCATTTTCCATGTGCAAACAACCATGATAGATGGTGTATGTATGTATGTATGTATGCACATCCATATGTGCATGAAACTAGAAAGAAAGAAAGAAAAACATACATGCATGCATACATCCATCATATGTAAGAAAAGGTTTTAAGTGAGAAAACTAATGGTTAAATGATAAATCAACACTTGATTTATCAATCCGGCCATATCACATATGACCCCACCAAAAGCAAGTCGCCCGATCAATATTCGGTATCCCATACGCGCATTTTAATCGGGTCCATACGCATATCGCATACGCGCACCACAACGTTTCGCCTGGACTAGGTAACTCCTTTGTGGGACTCTGAGACTCGTCAATACGCTGGCAGTGGGTGATGATCATATCAAGCACCCCCAAGCCGCAAGCGGTCAGCTAAACGTAACGGCCACCCGGGTATTGAGCGATCAGAAGAAAACAAGCGAACCTGCTACAACTCCCGTCGAGCCAACCGGCAACACTACCGTACAGTCCGGTCTCTTCGTCAGATATGCTGCATATCGAGCCTAGGGATGGTCACGTCGACCCCAATAACTCAATAAGTCGTGCCTGTGAATGGTCTATAACAGATCGAGAAACTACTGATAACACTTATCAGCAAATCTCAGCAGCCCTGGGCAGGGACTTACTGATATAACCAGTCGGGCACAGCACAGCATCAACTCCTAATACCGGGAGAGACGAAACCCCTCCTATCGCTCATTGCCTTCGTGTGTCTCGGGACTGTACCCAACGGCCACCTGTTTGCACGACTCAGTAGAGCCATGGTAGGATGGCAATCAAAGTACAGTGGGAGGACACACAAGACTCTATGACGATCTCGGGGCTACAGACTAACCTGTACCAGTGTCACCTGAGAACTGCTATCCGACGATAGATATAATTTTATATAGGAGTTCTCGGTGAGTCCATCCAGTATACCCAGTCACCACTGAGCACCCGTATATGATCTTGATGTCAAACATCGATGAATGTGGGAACATTCATCGCCCATCGTATGGGTCTAGTATCATATACGCTAGTCTACTCTGGTATATCAATGCCCCGTCTCGATATACCTACGACTAGGGACTTTTCAGGATATGCTTATAGACTACAGATGTCCCACTAGTATGATCTCCATCATAATCACAGCAGTTAAGCCGATATCCTCAGGGCTTTATCAGCATGTATGAATGAATAAAAGCATGATCAAATCAACATGTCAGATAAAGAAGAACCAGATAGCATACTATCATGTCAAGTAAGAATGTATACTGAATATATATATATATATATACATGTACAAATACATCCACTATCATATAATGGCCTCTAGGGCATACATATATCCAACAGACTTGTTGAATCGGTTAAAGAAATCTCTCATTGAGAGATCTCTGATCGATTTGGGGAATGTTTCCCACCGTTGGATCTTTGAGCCAAGGGCTTCTGTTTTACAGAAAATAGTTTTCTTGTTATTAACAAGATTTGGAAAATATTTTCCCATACAGAATTTATTCTGTATCTCAGTGATTTTTAATCATCATTGGATCTTTGATCCAACGGTGCTCTGATTTACAGAGCACAATCTTTCCTGTTTGGAAAGATTTTGAGGAGTATTTCCTCAACAGAATTTTATTCTGGTAATTTGATGATTTATTATCTTCGTTGGATCTTTGATCCAAGGGTTAAGAACTTTTAGTTCTTGGCGCTGGCGCTCTCGTGCTTTGCTCTTAGCTCGAGCGCTCTTATGAGGCGCTGCCTCATTTCAAATTTCAAATTTGGAATAGGGCTTTGCTCTCTGATTTAGGAAAACAGTTATCACAATAGGGTCATTGTGAGGAAGTGATATGCCATGAAGGTCTTTGTCGGTGAAGATGATCGGGTCATCCTTCCTGCATTTCTTGTGGGGTGGATTACTTATGCCCCCGACTGGCAGGAGGTGGTGTTTCCCCCTTCTTTCCAGAGTTGGACCCGTCGAAATGACCATGATTTGCTCAATTGTTAACTCCCCGGGTGGGGTTTAGTCTTTTTTCTCCCGCTCCGTCTGTCGCTTGTCTCGCAGGTATTTCGCCAGGTGGCCAAAGCAGATCAATTTCTCGATGTAGTCACGGAGTTGCTTGCAGCTCTCGGTTGGGTGACCCTGCAACCTGTGATAGGCACAATATGGGCCGCGGAGGCGCTTGCCCGTCCTCTGGGTAGCTGGTGGGAGTTTAAAGAACTTCTCGCCTTTAGCCTCCTCTAACAGCTCGGTCTGGGAAATGTTCAGAGGAGTGTACTCCTGAAACCTTGGGGAATAAGGTTTAGGACGATCGACTTTCTTTTTCTCTTCCCTGTCCCATCTTTTCCGATATGCTTGGTCGCCTCTGTTCAGGTTGGAGTTCACCTCTGACTCGAGTTGGATTTCTCGCTCGGTCCATGCTTTCACTTCGGCCATGGTCTTAGGCTGCGCCAGTGCAAAAGAGCGGAGCTACTCTTTGTGCCTAAGACCCGACCTCAGCGTGGTGATAATTGTTTTGTCGCGGTGCTCGAGAACCTCTAGAAGGGCATTGTAGAAGCGGGTAACATACCCCTTGAAGGATTCCTTGTCTCCGCTCTTAACGGTGAACAGGTAGTCGACCGTCTTTTTCTGTCGTCGGTTACCGACGAAATGACCGAGAAATTGGGTAGCCAACTCGTCAAAGGTCAAGATGGAGCGCGGTGCAAGCCCTCGGAACCAATCCCGACCAGCTCGGATAATGGTGGTGGGGAAGGCCCTGTATTGAGCCGCATCCGAGTTGTCTTGGAAGCTCATGGCGGCCGTAAGCAAGTCTAAGTGATCCTTCGGGTCGGACTTTCCGTCAAAAATAGGCACTTTGGGCGGTTTGTTCCTGGACGAGACACGCTCGGCTAGGAGTCATTCTGTAAACGGTCTTATGAGTGAATCAGTGGAGTACTTCGCCCCTTCGCCGGCCGTGTGGTCGTCCTGTCGTATGTCCTCAATCTTCTTTTCGAGGGCCTCGTTCCGTTGGTGGTACCCCGAGGATTTTCTATAGTCGGAGCGCCGGCTATCTCTGCTCCAGGCTTGCACGACGGTGTAGCTTCGGTTTCTCTCTATCACATTTCTTAAATCCTCGGGTGAGGCCCTTCTTGAGTAGTCCTGACGTTCGCTGTTTGCACGGCCTCGACGGGAGTGGGGGCGTCGATCGTGCCTACAACCAGGCGAACTAACCGACACCTCCTCAGGGGATGAGAGAACGCGGCGGGTGTCAGAACGACATCTTGGTCTCCCCTAAGACCAATGCGTCGAACTGTTCGACGTCCATCGTGTCACGCCCCGCTTCCCAATAGACGGAAACGGTGACGCGGCAAGCCCGCGACGTATTTATTTCGATAAGGTTATTTCCCGGAATAAATACGCTAAGCGTAAAATAAGTAATATAAAATGAGAAGAGATAAACATGAGATTTAAACTTCAACAACTTTATTTATATTCAACTTGAAGTATTAATAATACATGAGTTCAACTGAGAGGAAATACAATACAAAAAGAGAAATGCCTAAACAGGTGGCATAAATAAACTGAAAAAGATGTCTTGTCTAGTCCTGGTCGTGATCTGGTCATGCTCCTCCTCGGTGGTGTCCACCTTCTCAGTTTCTACAGTACCTGACGAACATTCCAAGAAACAAAGATAGGTGGAACGCCTGTCAGCGAACTTTCGCTCGGTAAGTCCCCAAGAAATAGGTGTGAAGTGTAATGATATAAATGTATATCATGAATTAATGGACTAGGAGATATATTATTTAAACATGTCATTTACTGTAAGCATGGCATTTCTATTTAACATGCAGTTCTCTATATATATCATGGCAGAATAATATGAGCATAGTATAGCATGGCCGTGTGGTGTAATTATAGTGAGTATGAAGTAAGTTTCCTAAAAAGTCCTTATATGGGTCAACTAATGTAACGTAAGTTTAAGGATGAATGTCAACCAATCTCAAGAGTGTTCTCGAACCCAACAGGCTGTAATCCAGGGATAAGGAACCACGGGCCCGAATCAAGTGTTAGTAATAGGACTTCAACCTAGTGTTGAAATATTCCAAACTGAACAGGTTATAATTCAGGAGTAAGGAAACACGAGCCCTCATGATAGCTTGCTTGTATTAGTAGACATGGATTCATGATCTAAGGGGACTCCTGAGATTTCGTTGGATTCACACAAGAATTACCCCAACATCCCGTATATACTAAGTTACAGTTAAAATTACCATCCTTGCTCGAATCTATGAATACATCAAGTTGCAAGATTGAGTTCATGTCAATATCATGTATTCGTATCAAGTATTCTTGTATTCATGTCAAGTTGTATTCATGATTCGAGTCAAGTCAGTTTCAATAGCAACCATTGTGTTCTGGTATTCATATTAAGTTCATGTCCAATTATAACCAGGGTTTGGTTAAGTCAAGTATACATGTTTGATATTGATGGTTTGAATTCGAGTGTTCATGTTCATATTCAAGTATTCATGTTTGATTTTAGATTCAGGTTTGAATTAGACTCAGACTGAGTCAGACACTTGTACTAATTTAACTCTGGAAATCTTAGGTTCGGGAATTATCGGTATCTGCTGCACATGGATGGCAGGATTTGTGTTTTTTTCCAAAACAAGTATCATTGGTAACTCCGTTAAGTTATCTATCTTAAATAAGCAAGCACTCACTTTCTCCGGCTCCCTGGGGCTCAAGAGAATTAATCCCGCTTAAACCTATATTTACTAAAATCCTTAAATATTGTTTTTATATAACTCGAGGGGGTTTTATGAAAAAATATATTAATATAGATTAAAATAAACCTCGAGGGTGTTTAGTATTACTTAGGGTTTTCATGAGCATGGTTTTTAAGTATTGGGTATTTTAGTGATAATTACTTAGCTTGGAAAGTTCATGGTATTTTACTAAAAAACTTGTCCTTTTTGGTATCTTAATGGTATTTTATTGACATTCGTTAAATTTTTCATGTTTGAAAAATATAGATTTATTATATTTTGAAAATATGGATTTATAATTTTATATAATTTTAATTTTAAAAAAATTATTTTATTTAGAAAATTCGTATTTCTTAAAAACCGTATTTAAATCCTTTCGAGATCGAATACTCCGTGAAGAGATCTGCATCTCTCTCTACTAGCCCAAGGATGTATGATAATCCGCACCATCCATTAGCGGGTCCCCTGAAAAGGGTTGTAGATTCATAATTGCAAAGGATATGAAATAGCACTTTAAAAGAAATCCGGTTTTTAAAGGTATGTGGTATTTTATTATAAATTTTTCATCGAAACGAAAATATATACAATGAGTATCGTGCTATAAAAAAAAGTGTGCGTGTGGGGTAGATCGTTACCCCGTGAAGTTTTCCTAAGGTATTGTTAAGCAATTACTAAAAGAGATTTTTATAAGTTCAAGATATTTTAATGAAAAAGTTCTACTATTATTGTTTCACATGAGAATTTTGATAAAATTTGATTCTAAACATTAAGATTTAAGGTTACAAGTATTGTGTAAAAACTTGGTTGATCAAAGAACAAAGGAAAAGGAGTTTCTAGGGTTTAGAAAAAGGATATCAGTATTAACTCCACTTACCGATATAAGTTTTAAAATGAAATTTCAATGAAGAGAACGAGAGATTGGGAAGGGCTTACCATTTGAATACATTAAGAAGGGGTTAAGGAAGAGGAGGGAGGCCTTGGAGCGTCGCGGAAGCTCCGGAATTGGTTTCGATTTTCGCCGGAACCAACTTGCTCGATAACTCCACTTTACTCCACTTGCACCTAGAGAGTTTTAGCTATAATTTTCAGAATGGTGCTGAGCTAAAATGTGGAGTGGTATTTATAATGGAGAATTAGGGTTTTGGAATTAAAATTGTGGATTAAAAAGCATTAAAATTATGATAAATTGTGAATTGAAAGGTCTCTGTTTGATTGCAGGGAAATCAAACAGTGCAAAGGAGTTAGGTGTAGGTGAAGAGGTGTGTGTGCAAAGCCCGGGGCAATTTGGCCATGATCTGACCGTCCCTGCCTGCCCAATTGAGCTTTCCACCGGTCGATCTAGGGCTTCTGTCATCTAGATTCGTGCTACGTGGATTATTTTGCGTTTACTCCATTTTGTGTCTGTTTAATTTTTCTGAACTTTTCATTTCCCTGTATATTGCACTTGCAATCTTTTGGGCTTCCAAAAAGTTAAAAAGAAAAATCAGAAGAATAATTGTATCTGATGGGAATCGAACACAGGGTTACGTCACAGCAGTGCAAGAGCTTTACCAGTGAGCTACAAGTGGCTTCTTATTGTTATTTAACAAAAGTGACTTATAACTCTTACACAGGCTGTCAAACTCCTTTCTTGTATATTAACAGAAGAACTTCCGTACAGAGATTTCAGAGTCGTTACACATTGGGTCATTGAATCGTTCGCCGCACGCAGGTTGTAACTACCGGAATCGGCGCGTCGGCGTTCGTTAACATCAGGGTGAGCGCGGTTGAGGTCAAGGACCTGAGTGCGTGTTCCCGCCAGCATGCGTACGTCGCCATCCCGGGGAAGGGGGACCGCGGTTTGGTGGGCATGGCCGGCCGCTTGAATGCAGGCGAGCACGTCCACCATAGCCGTAATCCTGTCGATCCTAGCGGATAAGGCGTTGATGACGTTAGGAGGAGGAGGAGGACCGCTTCCGCCTCTGTTATGGGGGACGGGACGGCTCGTGCTGGATCATCGCGGTCGTCGCTTGCCATTGAACCGAAGGCGGGGGATCAACTTTTTGTGGTGGAAAAGTCCTTCGCGTTCCTATAGACGGCACCAACTGATGGAGGTGGAAATCTCCCTCAGATATTGTCCTCCATCGATCTACCTGCAAGCGGTCTTGAACGGTTGGGATTGAGAGTGGAAATTGGACGTGTGGATCTTAATGGGTTGTTGGATGCCGCTGACACCGGGCTATCTGCAAAGAAAGTCCTGGGGTGAGAACCACCGTAGGACCCTCCGACGATCAAGTAAGTACCGAGGTATAGAGGCAATGTAGCGGCGTATTGGAATCGATTTTACTTACCCGGATCGTCTGGAAGAGGGGGTTTATATAGCAGTCGCGTAGGGGCGATCCGGCGCGAGATTCCCGCCGTCCGTTACACCTTTATGGCACGTTCGCGTTGATGGTGGGATACGTCCATTAGTAGCGAGATACGCTCGTTAACGGAGAAACGTGCCAGCGTAGGATGCGGGACGTGGAGCGGTGGAAATCTCGTTCCGGCGAGATACACACAGCCGTTACGGCTCCGTGCCCTTGGTTGGACAGGGAAGCCGTCGTTCTCAGCTCGGTGGATAGCTCAGAGTCGAGCGAGATGGCCGAGGATGCTCAGCTCTGTATCTGCTCGGAGTCGAGCGAGGAGGCCGAGGATGCCCGGCTGCCTAAGTACATATGGTAGGTACTCCGGGGAGGCTTTGCCGAAAGGTCAGGTACCGCCCCGTTACGGGGTCCCGAGGAAAATTCATAATGTATCACACTGACTCCCCGTCATGGCCCCCAGGGGTCCTGAGGGTATGCGCAGACGACACGTCATCTCCCAAGTGTCACAATCTGGGATACTCCCGTTCATGAGCCTCGTCAATAGGCAACTAGTATACATGGGTTTTTGATTGGACCCAGGGTTTTTACACATGTTTCAAGAGGGCTGGGGGCTTTTTAACAATTTACCCCTTATATATATTTACCATTATAACTCAAATTTGTAGGCAGCTATGTCATTATTGTATGATTTATAAGAAAAACGAATTTCAAAAAAAGAAAAATAGCTTTTGTTAAAAGCAAGTATTAAAGAGTTCGCATCATCATAACAAGACAAAATAAGAATAAAGACAATATGATCAATTCCGCTCCATTCATGCTAACTTTTAGAATTCAAATTCAAACCCAAACTCAAAAAACGGAGTCAACTTTTAATCGTAGAGTTTTATATGACACAAATAAACTATATTTAAAGAGACTAACAAAAATAGCCGCAAGAATGAAAAAGAGAAGAAAATACTCATCACCCAGCATAATCGATCTTAATCAATGAAAATGCACGCTGATAAAACCATATCCACATAATATCCGCCTTTCTCCCCCAATAACAACCTAGAAATAATAATTATCCAATATTTAATAATCTTACGTGCATTGCTCGTGCTATATAAAATACAAAAAGATTTCCTTAACTCGTTTGTTTATCTCTCTTGACTTGAGAGTCTCCTTGATGAAAATAGATCACTTTGCAATCAATCTTTCTTCATCCGGTTGTCTTTTGTAGTAAAACAAGCAGATATAGGAGAAATTATTACATGTGTCAGGTGTGATATGCTCAAGGAGGTGTAGAGAGAGGGAGGAGAATTTCATACGGTCTTGGGCAGCATGTGGAGCCCATACTTCTATCTCTTCTCGCTCTTGTCCGGGTGTATACGGCCAGCATGGGGAACAATTTTCCCAGATAAAGACACCGGAGGAATATACGTTTATCAATACAAATATTTCTTCTTCTTTTTTTGCAACTGACGAAATCGAACTTGCGACGTCTCAAATTAAAGAGGAAATTGGTACCAACTGAGCTAAACCCAGTTGGTTATCAATATAAAAAAATTTTGGCACTACCCCGAAAGCAGTAACCTAAACACACGACACATGCCACACCCATACACACCACATACAAGCATAAAACACACACACTGTAACGTTTTGAAAATTTATTAAGATTATTATACAACTTAATTAGCTATATTACAAGTTTAGGTATATAAGTGGTATTTTTTTGTTGTTGTGCACACTTATTTAAAATTATAAGTTTTCTTAACTATAATAATAATTACTTAAGATTTAGCAAAACATGTTTTTGGTGTCATGGCAAGTTAACATCTTTCTTATCCATTAATATATTTTATTTTGTTGATTTTATATTGTTATTGTGAGAGCGGACATGAAGGTATGGAAGGGCGTATGGCTCCATTTTTTTATGATTGGAATGGAAGAGAGGGGGTGGGGGTTATGGTTGACCTATGACCATTCCCTCCTCATCCTCATCTCGTCATCCTCTTCCCCTTCTCCTCGTTTCTTTTTTTTCCCAACTCCAAATTACATGCACACACAAATCCTTACATCAAAACATTGAATTTTCATCCAAATATTTGAAGTGAAGTAGAAGCCAAGATTTCAACTTGAGGCACCACTTTGCAAGTTTGCTACTTTTCCTAATCTCAATCAAGAGGTAAAAGTGCTATATTTAGTTAGGTTTTAACTATTACTTGCCATAAGAACACTAATTGTTTAAGGTCAAGTTCTATGATGTTTGGGCTATAAAAATCCGCGACATGTCCAGCATTTCGAATTTTTTTGATGACTCTATATTGATACTTAGTTAAAGTTTAAAACTACAAAGTCGTAGATAATTAGCTTATATTTTAGACCAAAAAAATTGGTTAAGTTTTACCGTAACATGAATTTTATACGAATTTTTAAAGGAAGAGTATCCAAACTGAAATTTCCAGTGGCTTTTTTTCACTCAAATTGTAACAATTTTTTTAATTTTTATATTAATAATTTGGAAAATAAAAAAATTGTAGGTTGTGGATAATTTTATGTATATATCTGAAAAAAATCATTTTCCTTATTTAATTTACAAAATCTAGAGATATCATTTATTTAGTGCAAGGGTGTTTTCTGGTCTGGTAAAATTATCCAGAAACATATTTTGACTTTGTAATTTATTTCACGTTCTATACTTAGAAATTGGAAAAGATATTTTGGGGTATCAAAGTTAACTTCTTTATTCATATATAGAATTTTAGTTTGACTCCAAATATCGTGTTACTATTTTTGGTGATTTTTCAAAGTGAGCTTCAAAACTGCCAATTTCATAACTTCCATTATAAAATCCATAAGCGTTTAAAGTTGAAATTCGACAATTCGGGGTAGTTCTAGGTAACTTTGCACATAATTAGAACACGGTGGTCACACGTTTTAACTTAAGTGAGTTTGGTTTGCTTAGTATGTGTGTGTGTGTGTGTGTCGGTATCGGTAGTTTATTTTCTCATGTACGAAAGTTATTATTTGATTCAAGTTTCGATTGCGGAGACCTCCGAGACGGAGACGCAGCACAAGACGGTCGTAGAATACGACTAGCTCGATCCGCATTATTGTGAGTGGAATAGTATCTACAAGTGGGAAATCGGACAGATGGCGTATAACACCCCCGACTACCAGAAAATTTATAAAACTTTGTGTCACTATTTTAAACTTATTCGCGATACTTGATTGCATTATCATTCGATTAATATTGTATTGAGTACTCTACCATATTGATACCTATATTTGCTAGCCTTGCTACGTTCATTGATACTTAGTTAAAATGCCATGTTTCATGTTTCATTTCATCTTTTATATTCCGATTATGATTGGATATTTAGTTGATATCGTATGAGGTGAGATTCCATACTGGATAAGATAATGATAGATTGCTGAGTGCGGCCTTTATTTATTTGACTCGTGAAGCCTTGCTATTTACCAAGATTGGGATATTACGAAATGCTAAAGATTATACTCATTTTAAAACTAACGATTCGTTCTATTTTAAACCATAATTATATTATTCGTAAGTGTTTATTCATTTACAACGCACGTTAACGCGACGATTAGTTTATTAGTATGCTACGTTTATATTATTCGTTCTTATTAGTTTCATGTGCTTAGTTTACAACGCCATATTTTATATCCCGATTGCCACGACTATAGGAACACACCCGATAGATCGCTATACAACTACCAACGATTATAATGTTGCACAATCACAAACTCGCATGTATACTGCACATCGTTGGTACCGCCATGACACTAAAAAACGGCTATGTTATCAGTATTAGATTATCTCCATGCTATTAGCAAATATTAATTGTTTCTTACCATGTTTTCATTATGCGTTATATATGGTTGATCTTGTGAGATTGCGGTCTTTATCGATGATGATATATATCAGCAGTATGGGACACTAATATATATATATATATAATATGTAATTATTATTGTATAATAATTATAAAGCTTGTTTGTATTTGATGATATCCGAATATCGAGGAAGGGAGGAGAGACCTGTACCGACATCACGGTTTTCTTGTGTGGTTAGTATGGTGTGATTTGGTAATCGAGGAAGGAGGGGAGACCAATTTGGACACACTGCTACGAGATATGTTTGGCGTGATCCGGTAATTGAGGAAGGGGGGAGAGAACGATTCGGATATACCGGTGTGAGGTATGTTTGGCGTGATCCGGTAATCGAGAAGGGGGGAGAGACCGATTCGGATACACTGCTGCGATATACGGTTAGTGTGATCCGGTAATCGAGGAAGAAGGGAGAGACTGATTCGGATACACCGGTATGATATGATGAGATTCTGGTCAGCGATGATTGACATGGATTCTGTGATGATCTTATTGATGATATTGATTTCATTATGTTCACTTTTATTTTTCATGCTTATTATATATATATATATATATATATATATATATATATATATATATATATATATATATATATTGTGTGTGTGTGTGTATCTTATGATATTATTTCCATTTACTGAGTTGGTAACTCACACTCGTTGTGCCATAGTTCATTGCATGACCGACTACCTAGCGGCGGCGTTGGCGCTGCATCTTTTGGGGACTCTTGCTTGCTTTTGCTATGCAGGTTACGATGTGTAGGGTAACTATCTTGGATGTATATTCTTTTGTATCCAGTGTCGCTTCATCCACCGCTTGTATTATTATTTGGTTTAGATCGAGTCGAGACTGATATATATATATATAAGTCGAACTCGGGTAGAGTTGTCTATGAGTTTACTTATGCGGCTGCTTATTTTTTTGCTTGTGATTCTTCACCTGAGACGTCGTATATTACCGCGTAGTTGTGTTTCTGCCGAGTGGGTATTGATTTTGCTCCCATATATGGGATGCCTCTATATTTATCATCTCGCACTCGTTTTATTCAAAGTTTATAAAGGAGGCGCTGTCTGTTTTTCAAACAATATTTCAAAACAAATTTCACTTTTTACAAAACTTCTCAAAACTTGGATTGCGTCATCGTTTTTAGACGTTACGTAATTTAAGTGCCGGTCACTTCCGTTTCCGGGTTATGACACACATAGGGGACCCACGATTTTGCCCTGAAAGCGTTAATTTGTGGTCACTTTCTCTTTGGGGTTTTTGGAGTACGAATCCCGCGCTCTACCCAAGAAGGGAAATGGCCCATACCAACTGAGCTATTAATATAAATCTTGGTTGCATAAACTATGTTGTCCAGCAGGTTTTGCAATTTTTATTAAATCCATTTTCATATTTTTTGATAAAAATTCTAAATAATACCCTAATACTTCACATGCTTTACATTTATATATCTTATTGATTTTTTCACTTTTTCACTGTACCTATATATCATAAAGTACAAACCGTTAATATTTTTCTTTTTTCAACTGATCATCAAATCCATCACTATTTGAAACAAAATTCGTATGGTTTTGTATGTATCCAAATTCAAGGAAAAAATCAAGGCATATAAATGCAAAGAATGTGAAATATTGAAGGCCAGCATATAATGCACGTGCAGGCTCTGCGTTGAATGAAATGGTGGAAAAAGCTTAAAACTCGAGAGAATTAACAAGAGATACCAAAATCTCTCTGTCCTCTCTCAATTCACGATCACTGAAACTCTAGATCTCAGATCTCGTCGATTGGCGCTGCGAAATTAGGGTTGTTTTTGGAGGAGAGATGCCTGTGGCGGCATCGGCAATCTACTTCCTCAACCTCAGGGGCGATGTTCTCATCAATCGCCTCTACCGCGATGACGTCGGGTACGCTCGATCAATCCCTAGGGTTCCCATTTTCACTGAATCGACATCTCAATTTTCGAACTTGGCGATCAGATCCAGGGCTTTGAAGTTTTAAAAAGTTTTAAAATTTGAAGCTAGAATTGGGTTGAACTCTCAAGAGTTTAATTTTGTTTATTAATTTTTTTTCAGTGGAAATATGGTGGATGCTTTCAGAACGCATATAATGCAGACGAAAGAGCTTGGTACATGTCCAGTTCGGCAAATTGGAGGCTGCTCGTTCTTCTACATGAGGATCAGCAATGTGTACATTGTGTTTGTTGTTAGCAGCAACGCTAACGTCGCTTGCGCTTTCAAGTTTGTTGTTGAGGTATGCATCTTTTGGTTATATATTTTTGTGTTGTGTTTCTGTATTCATCAGCTTGCTTTCTCTCTGTTGTTCATGTGCATATGGACATAAGTGTTATCTCGGACATGGACTGCCCTTTTTTAGGCAACACTATGATATCGGCCGTGCCAAATGGTCTCTCATGTTCTTTTTAGCTTGCTAGTCAACGCAAGTTTGGGAATGGAGTTAATTTTTCTAAACCGGATTCTCATGAAGTTAGCAAAACTCAACTCCAAAATGCTAATCCATTTTGGAGTTTAGTTAACTTCGGTTATCCCAACTCCAAAGTTGAGATAACTATAGTTATCTAAACTCCAATACGATCATAGTTTAGTAAACCCCATCTTCCCAAACACATCTCTACAAACATTACCATAGTTTATTTGAAAATGGAGTTTGGGGCTTGCAAACCATAGTTTGCATCTCCGCTGCCTCCACATAAAAATAAACTCTAGTTTTCCTAACTCCATACCCAAACAGGACCTCAGAGATATTGGAGGTTCCATGCAACAACTTAATCCCTGTCTGAGAATGGAGTTAAGTTGGGACCAGTTTCATAAAGTTATCTAATTTAACCTCAAAATCATAACCATGCCATGTTTGGCATGGATTTTGGAGTTTAGAAAACCGGAGATAGCTGAAATTTACTAAACTCCAATCCAACCTAAGTTTTCTAAACTCCAAAATTTGTGAAGAAAACAACCATGCTAGAGTTTAGGTAAAACTACAAATTAATATTTTGGAATTTAGATAACTACAAAGCTAAACACCCCATCAAAGTTTAACTTTTAGTGGAGGCAAGACCTTGCAAACTAGAGTTTGCAACTTTGCATCACATCTACCTTACTTAAAAGTAATCTTCGGTTATCCTAACTCCAACCCGAATAGAGCCTTCTGGTGAACTTTCATGTATGAATGGTTCGTTTAGGAATTTAAGAGCCATTTGTTTATTTATTATGCCTTCAACCTTTAAAGCGCTCTAGGAACATATCATGTCTCTATAAGTTGGCATCTGTTGGTTGCACGCACCTTTCATGTACTCAAGAAAATTGTATGCCTGTAACATGTTCTTCTAGAGTTATTGGGTCATTGTGGGGTAGGAGGAACATGTAGAGGAATTTACTATGATGGAAGTTGAGATCTTCTGCTATCTAGCTTCAACTTGTGGGAAGCATGTGTGCAAGAAATATAGGGAAACGATCGAGTAGGGTTTTTTTTATTTAAGGGAAGCTTTGAACATCTGGAGGCGCTAATTACATGTACTTTATAAGATTTTGGGATTTTTCTAGCGGTCTTGTCCTGTAGAAGCTATTAATTTGAGGAAGTATTAAATGTTTTGGATCACCGGCTTGATTTTGAGACCTCTATGACCGTTGTTTTGAATATATTAATCTTCAAGATTGCAAATGTTTTTCATGTAACAAATTGAAAAAAAAAAATCTGATTTGTTTGAATGTATCATGTATGTAATCATGCTATGCCATGTTCTTCCGATGCGGTTTTGGTTATTCTTTAATATGATTAATGTTACTGGAAACTCGAAGATCGTTTGTCTGTTACTTTTCGGAACCATTACTTCTAGAGAGGAAGAACACCGGGTTTTTTTTGGGTTGTGATGGATGTTGGAATCTCCCTCGGATGTTGTCCTTGGTCGATCTTGCTACCAGCTGTTGGCGTAAAAATTTACATCTCGGTTGACCAAGTCAAAATCAAAGTCAATCCCAAGCCAAGTGGACCCAAGCCCAGGTCAAGTGGGCCAATGTCCGGGGTCAAGCCCGAACAATGAAGCGGCCGGCCTCCCCCCTTGCCAAAATAAAAATTTTGTAATAAATAATTTTGGTGTATTTATTTTATTTTATTTTATGAATAAATGTAAGAAAATGGGTATAAAGCCAAATTTTTGTAAAGCCCATGACTTATGTGCAAAAAGAAATAGCACATGAGGTATGAGATAGGCAAAATGCCATTTTTGTAAAGCCCAAGGGGCTATATGTAAAGTGCATAGCCTATAAAGGCAAAGATGATGAAAATATCCCAACAACTTTCTCTTTCCCAAAAAGAATCCAGATCTGTGATCTTTCTCCTTTCTCAAGGTTCTAAAACCTTCTTCCTTCTTTTGAATTAAATCAAGAGTTTAACTCTTCCTTTTCTCAAAAAAATAAATAGTTTTACACCACAAAACCCACGAGGGGGAGCTCGGACCTCCAATCAGATCTCGAAAAGGGGAGACTTTTTAGTCTCATCCCCTTTTCTCCAAGATCCCGCCGATCAAGAGAAGGAAGAAGGAGGCCTATCCCCAAAAATCTAGCTTTGGACTGACCCAAGGCTCAAAAGAAAAGCCAAAAATTCCTAGGAGTTTAACTCCTTTCTGGATCTGCGGGAGTTTAACTCCATAAATTAATTTCTGTTAGGAGTTCAACTCCTAAAATCCCCTTGGGAGTTCAACTCCCCAATCTAGGAGCTAGGTCCCTTCCCGCGGAAGGGCGGGTGTTTCCCACGGTCACGTGTGCGCCACGTGACCCGGGGGCGCCAAGGCGTCCATCGGTCACGTGTGCCCACGTGACCCCGGGGTGCCAAGGCGCCCACATGCACGCGTACTTTGGACGCCCCTTTTTTTCCCTTCATTTTACATCCACTCCATTTAAAGTTATGTTTTATGAGTTTAACTCCATATTAAATTCTTTTTTTAGGAGTTTAACTCCATCTAAAGCTCTTTTGGAGTCTAACTCCGCAATAAAATTCTTTTTTTACGAGTTTAACTCCATTTAAAATTCTTTTGGAGTTTAACTCCACAATAAAATCCTTTTGGAGTTGAACTCCACATTCAAAAAAGAAACACACGCACACCGCACATTGAGTTCGCATGACCAGTTTAACCCGTCAATCGGAGGTTCTCTCGCTCCAAATGCGAGGGGTAATTAACAGCAGCTTAGTCCGCGGCTGCCGGAGATTCGAACCCCCACAACCAATAAACCATCGCCTACCCTAGGCAGGGGGAATCTGTAATGCGCCAGACGCACGCGCGTATTCCCATCTCAATGGGGTGACAAAAAACACCCTACACTAGCAAGGCTGAACGGTTGAGATTTGAGCTAAGGGTTGAGCATGTGGGTCCCAATGGGTTATTGGTTGCCGTTGACACCGAGCTACCTGCAAGGGAAGTCCCGGGATGGGAAACCACCGTAGGACCCTCCGACGATCAAGTAAGTACCGAGGAGTAATTGGGCAGAGTAGCGGCGTATTGGAAATGAGTTCAACGCGCCTGAATCGTCTGAAAGAGGGGTTTATATAGGGGTCGCATTGGAGCGAGCCGATGCGAGATTCTCACCATCCGTTATGCCCCCGTGTCACGTATGCGTTGATGGCGGGATACGCCCATTAATGGTGAGATACGCTAGCGTGAGATGCAGAACGTGGAGCGGCGGAGATCTCATCGTAGCGAGATACACGAAGCCGTTATCGGGGCACTTGGGCTCCGTGTTCCCGGTCAAACAGGACGCTGAGGAATCTCGGGCATAGGATAGCTCAGAGACGAGCAAGTAAGCCGAGGGGTTTCAGCTATAGGATAGCTTGGAGACGAGCCATTGGCTGGCGGTCAGCCGAAAGGGGGAGGTACTCTGGGAAGGTCTTCTTAGAGGGTCTGGTGCAACCTTGGAGGCGTGGCGCCGAGGAACGTCCCCGATGCGTCATATTTATCCCAGCTCCTTTGCTCTCAGGAATCTAGTGGGTTTACACGGATGGCAAGTCACCTGCCACGTGTCGTGATTTGGAGAATTCCTACTTACGGGTATCATCACTAGCCCCCCACCCTCGTTCCGACCAATTTGTTGGCCGGGCTCAGAGTGGCTATCATCTCGATCTTCAATAATTCAGCTCGACGCCGAGAATTCTTCGTAATGGGTTGTCTGAGGATGATGCGGCGTTTAGCGGCTCGCCTCTCGGATTTCTGGATCCACGTGGCGACTCACGAAGCGTCTTGATTTCTGCGCGTATCTTTGGTGACGTCAGCGGATCAGCAAAATGATTGCATTTTAAAGAGGGCGCCGCTTCGCTCGCTTGATCTGTTGGCCTTCGTGCCATGTGTCCATCGTGGGGTGGCGGGACGCGAGGGGTCGTCAGCTGAATCCGAGTGAGGGGGAGGTGCCCAATGGTCAATCGCCACATGGAGTCCTCGTGGCCGTTGGGTGCGACGTTTCATTTCGACGGGTATGGATTTGGGCCGTTGGATGGTTCTTCGCCGAGTGTATAAATAGGAGATGCCATCCTTTGACAGACATTTTGCCCTAGTCGTTTCCTGCCATCTGAAAATAACCCGGCGCACCTTTGTTTAGATCGGACCTTCAGCCAAAAACCCTTCTTCGGCCAACCCTTTTTTAATCAGGTTAGATGTCTTCTTTTGAAATATCCATTGATGTAGTTGGGTTGAGTCGGACGATGAGGCTTCAGCTTCTGAAGCTGAGTCCAGTGGGTACTCATCCTCCTCGGCTTCCGATAGCCGAGAGAGTTCCTCTTCTTCTTCATCTTCTGCTTCGGACTCGCCTTCGAGGGGGCGACGCCCTTGTACTTCGTCGTCGGGTGGCTAAGAGGGCCCCCAAGGTGCGCATCAAAAATACTCGCGATGCGTCCTCGATGTTGAATCGTTTGGACGAGCTTTCCGATATTCGGGCTCGTTTCCATATTCCTCCTGGCTATTTTCTTCATCTGGTCAGGGAGGGTGAGCGGGCAGACCAGGTGAAAGGTAATGAGATTGCTCTGTACCTGGAAGCGTTCCGAGCAGCAATACGTCTGCCTTTTTCGCCCGAAGATTGCACCGTACTCCATTGCTTCTGTCTCGTTCCGGGCCAGCTAGCGCCGAATTCGTGGAGAATCCTCTTCGGGTTTCTGGTCCGGTTGAAGATTGATTGGATCCCTTTCGACTTGAGACCTCTCCTTTTCTTTGTTATAAAAATCACCCCGGTATGAGCAAGGAAGAACCAAGCTGAGTATACCTTTCTTTCAAAAAACATAAGGGTAGGACGACCGGGTCTGGGGTAGTGGTCGTCCATTCTTCCATTCATGAATGGAAGGAGAAGTTTGTCTTCGTCGGGCCTCCGGAGAGAGAGAATTGACCCGTGTCCACCAAGTGGCATAGGGCCGATTGTCCTATGGTCAAACAGTCGAGTGCTCAGAGGCGAGGGTGGTGTTTCAGTGGAACCGATCCAGCGGGCCGATGTCCTGCTTTCCGAGCAGGCTTTGAGCTGGGCAGGACTCAGTCCCGCGCGCTTCTTGGGTAAGTTAGGGCTTCGCCGATCAATTTAGACTCAGCATAATTCTAGCATAATTTTGTTGTTTTAGTTGCTGACCTTCTCCTCTCTTTTTCTTATGTATATTCTGCAGAGCCGATGGATTGCTCGAAGATCATAGCTGCGATGGCCGCCAAAGCGCAGGGGAGGAAGGACGGTGGCGCTAACTCGTCCCGACCCGCATCGAGCATGGTTCCCCGGCAAGCCCTTTCCGCCAGAGTCCCGGTAGCCCGTCCCGGAGGAACATCGTAGAGGAGGGCAGAAACATGCCCGGGATCCGGCGCCCCGGGTCAGAACAGAAGTGCCGCCCTCTGCCGAGTCTCCGCTCAAGAGGCAGAAGAGAGTGGTTTTCCGGCCATCCCGGCCAGGATACAGGTGCAGGAGAGCGACTACTGCATCGAGATGCTTTTGGGGCTCTCTGTGGCCGGCAGTTTACTGGCGGATATGGAGAAGGCGACGGGGGCCAAGATTCCCCGAGGCACCCTGAAGGCCCAAGTGGCGACGATAGCTCAGGAGGCCGTTCAGGTTGGTAACTTTTCTAAAATTTCTCCAAGTGGTTTTTCCTCTGTTTAGCTCATAAAATGGTTTGTGTTTTCCGCAGGTCCTCTAGCATTGCACCCTTCTTGCCGTCATGGAGGCCGATGAGGTGGTCCCGGTAATGAAAAAGGCCGGTGAATCTTCCTCGCCTAGCTGAAACAGGCGGAGGATAAGGCGGCCTCCCTAGACTCGAGGTTGGTCGTGGAGGGCCTGATGGTCACCAAGTTGAAGGAGTCTCATCGATTCCTGATCGAATCCAACCGGATTATTCAGGCTAAGATGGAGGAGGTTAACGGGCTCTATGACGCCATGAAGAGGCAGAGGGACTCGCTCAAAAAGGGATGCCCGGGCGGCCTACGAGGCGGCGAAGCATGCCGAGGGCGGGGCGGGAAAAGCCGTGGAGTACAAAGTTTCCGACTAATTCTACGTCGACCTTGTCGACTCCGCGACCGTCGGGTGGCACAACGCCCTCGACGCCGTCAAGTAAGCTATGCTTGGGATCGACGACCAGGAGCTTTGTGCAAGGTATTCCCTTGCCCAGGAAGTGCCCCAGGGAGGCATCTCTGAGCCGAGCCGGCAGGAGGTGACTAGGCAGTGGGCGGAAGCGTTGAGCCGGGGCCACAACCGAAGCTCCTGGCGCCACCGTCGAACAGGGGGAAGTGGCGGCCGAGAAGGCAGCTTGAGCAACCCCTTTTTGTTATTAAATTTTTTAAGCCTCCGGGCATCTTGTAAGGCTGGGAAGTCCATAATATCTTGTATATAACTCGGAATATCAATAAAGTATTTTTAGCTCGCCTATGCAGTGTTTTTACTTTTGCAAGTGTAGATAGACCGGTGTCCTGCGAACGCCAAGTATATATAGTCGAGTGACGAGCGAGCGCGACATGCGAACGAACACCAAGTATAAGTAGATCGGCGTCCTTCCTTACCTCGGAGTCGAGGTGACGAGCGAGCGCGACATACGATCGAACGAATGCTAAGTATAAGTAGTTCGGCGTTCCTCTTCATCCTGAAGTCGAGGTGACGAGCGAGCGCGATATACGATCGAACGAACACCAAGTATAAGTAGATCGGCTTCTCCTGGACTCGGCCTTAGATGAGCCGAGTAGGAAACTACTCGGTCGTCTCGTGATGAGGGATTTGGATCCGCAGCGTGGCCGGACAGGAAGCTGTCCCCCACGGATGAGCCGCTCATCCATGGGGGACAGCTTCCTGTTCGGCCATGCTGCGGATCCAAATCCCTCATCACATGGCCGGGCAGGAAGCTGTCCCCCGCAGATGAGCCTAGCAGGAAACTACTTGGTCGTCTCGTGATGAGGGATTTGGATCCGCAGCGTGGTCGGACAGGAAGCTGTCCCCCGCGGATGAGCCGAGCAGGAAACTACTCGGCCGTCTCGTGATGAAGGCTTTGGATCCGCAACGTAGCCGGGCAGGAACCTGCCCCCGAGGATGCGCCGAGCAGGAAACTACTCAGCCGTCTAATGATGAGGGCTTCCATATCTTGGCCTTCTTAATTCTTGGGATTTCTAGGAGATGTCGTTCAAGCTTCTTTGACCCGCATGGGAGGGAGCGGGCCAGTAACCGGATGCCACATGGCCGCGCCTTATGGAGAAGATGCGACACTCCGTGATTTGCGCCGTGGCGTAGGAAGATCTCAGTTGTTGGAAGATTTTTGTTGAGACTATAAATAGCGAAGGCATGACCCCCCTTCAGGCATCCACATTGATTTCTTTCTAGCCGTTTTGTCTCTTCTTGATGACGGGCCGCACGTACACCATCCGAGACATCGTATCTCGAGACGTGTATTTCTATGGACTTGATCATTCCGAGGCGACGTATGAGGCCGTGACAGGTCGTCTAGAGTGTCACTGTGGGCGGCTACTACTCGTTGATCCCCTCTCCTGCATGTGTATCTATGCGATATGGAGGTCTTTACAAGGCCTTGTCTCTGCAGGCAATGGAGGAGGCGTTCAGCAAGATGCACACGACCCACGAGCTGGGTCTGATCTCGAAGAGGAGGCGGGATCGCTCAATGGATATTCTTCTCGAATGTTTCCGGCAGAGGTTGGTTGTGACGTCGTGTTCGGCGGCGGGAGCCCCAGGCGGATCCGTAACTTCTAGGGTCCATGAATATCGACAGAGGGAGCGGTCGGAGGCCGTTTGGGCTCGGTTGGAGGAACTCTCATCCGAATATCATCGGCAATGTTTTCTTAATCCACTTCCCCCTTTGTTGTAATAGTTAAGGATTATGTGCTTTTTCCTTTGCTCTGTAAGGCCGAGCAGCCGAGAATACCTCCTAATAAATTCTTAATAAATTTTCTTTGGCTTAAAGACCTTTCTTTGTCTGTGATTACAGAACATCGAACTTCTTTGTTTGTTTTTCGAAGCGTAGGTGGACCAGTGCTTTTCCCTTATCCCTTACCTCGGAGCTGAGGTAGGGGGCAGAGCTAGACTTAGGTTGGCTCCTCTTTGAGCGCGTCTGGATACTTGTCCTGGGACACCTCCACTCCTTCTGAGCCGGGTTGGAGAAAGCCCGTAGCCGGATGCTATAGGGTCCGTATTTTGTCGGAGTAGGAATCTACTCGCGTGAGAGTTTAGCTTAGAAACTTCAGTCGACACAAAAAGAAATTTTATTACTCGAAAGGGTACAAGTTCATCTGTACAACTTAAGCTTTTCGGTGTTATATGGCCCAGGAAAATCACGCCCTAGGAATCCTGGAGACGGTAGGCTCCGCCGGGCAATGTTTCTGTCACGAGGAATGGCCCGTCCTACTTCGGGGAGAATTTGTGTAGCTTTCCTTGGTTCACAAATTCGTTTCGACGTAGGACTAAGTCTCCTGCCTTGAAAGCTCGATGTTTAACCGGGCGTTGTAGTAGCGGGCGGTCTGCTGCTGATATGCGGCCATCCTGATTTGCGCCCGATTTCTTTTCTCCAATAAGATGTCTAGGTTGCTTCGAAGTGCTAGGATGTCAGCCTCGTTGTCGAAGTGCTCGACTCGATAACTGGGCAAGCTGATTTCCGCGGGGACCATTGTCTCGGTGCCATAACAGAGGCTAAACGGGGTTTCCTCCGTAGGTGTTTTTCTCGACGTTCGCAACGCCCACAGTACCCGAGGCAGTACTTCGACCCAGCTGCTCTGTCTTCCCTTCAGGCAGGCTTTGAGCCCACGGATGATGCATTCGTTTGCTATTTCGGCTTGCCCGTTGCATTGGGGATGCGTGACCGCAGAGAACTTCATCAATATGCGATAGTCGTTGCAAAATTCTCTGACTTTGTCATTCTCGAAGTTGGTTCCGTGGTCGGTGATGATGCACCTCGGGATTCCGAGTCGGGAGATTATATTATTTTGCAGGAATTTTATCGTAGAGGCGGCATCCGGTTTTCTGATCGGCACAGTTTCTATCCATTTTATAAAGTAGTCTACAACGACAAGGATGTATTTATGTCTACCCATGCCGGTAGGAGCTGACCAACCATATCCATCCTCCACTGTGCAAACGGCCAAGGGAAACTTAGTGGTGTTAATTTGGTAGCGGATGGCCGAGGGATGCCGTCGAAGAGTTGGCAGTTCTTGCACCTTCTGACCAGCTTTCTTTCGTCTTGGTGTATTGTCGGCCAGTAATACCCTTGCAACAATGTCTTTTGAACTAGACCGCGGCCCTCTGATGTGCTCCTCCGACCCCTTCATGTATCTCTCGGAGGACGTAATCTGCTTCATCGGGATCGACGCATCGGAGTAGAGGTTGGATGTACGACTTTTTGTACAGGTTTCCTTTGCTCCACACGAAGTGGCGAACTTTCATACGAAGTCGGCAAGCCTTGACCCGGTCCTTAGGGAGTACTCCGTCCTTTAGGAATTCTACAATGGGTTTCCTCTAATCCGGAATATCCCCTCGAGTTGTGTAGATCAGGTGTATTATTTCTCCATCTTCCATGCTGGGTCGTGGCAGGAGTTCGAAGATGATGTTTCTTTTGTGATTGGCCGAATATGAAAATGTGAGTTTGCTTGGCGCGTTGTCATCGACGTTGGAATCTGTTCCATTTGGATCTTGTCGAAATTTTTCCAAAATCTTTTTACCTTCGCAAGGTATTTCATCATTAGCGGTTCCCGGGCTTCGAAACGTCCGGTCACCTGGTCGACGACTAGCGCGGAGTCACGGCGGATCCTGATCGTCACCCTACCCCGGAGGCGTTTCGTAGCCCGACTAATAAGGCTTCGTATTCTGCTGCGTTGTTCGACGCCTTAAAACCAAGTCTCAGAGAGTACTCCATCTCTGTCTCATTCGGACCATGAATGATTAACCCGGCCCCACTCCCTTCCTCTGTGGAGGAGCCGTCTACATAGAGTACCCAGTCCGGAATCGGGCCGAGCGTCTCCTCGACTGAGGGTCGTAGGTTAGGGCCCCGCGTTGGTGCTCCTTCCTTATTGGGAATGGTGCATTCGGTCACGAAATCGGTTAGGGCCTGTACTTTGATAGCCTGTCTTGGTCGGTACTTGATGTCGAATTGGGACAACTCCCATCAACATTTCTCTAAGCGGCCCGACAATTCGGGGGAACTGAGGATATTGCCCAAGAGTCGTTCGGTGAGGACGATGATCGTGTGTGCTTGGAAATAGTGCCGCAGTTTCCTGGAGGTGATGACGAGTGTGAGGACTGTTTTTTCTATGGCCGGATATCTGGTTTCCGCGTTCTTGAAAACGTGGATGACTTAGCAGACCGGTCTTTGTATTCTTTCGAATTCTTTGATGAGCGGTGTCGGCAGTCTGGTCGGAGACGGCTAGATATAGTAACAACTCGTCCCTTCAACTGGTCGGGTGAGAAGTGGGGGGTCGCCAGGTGTGTCTTGAGCTGCTCGAAAGCGATTTGACACTCCTCGGACCATTCGAACCTGAGGATCTTCCTTAAGGCTTTGAAGAAAGGCATGCACTTTTCTTTGGATCTGAACATGAAGCGACTCAAAGCAGCCATCCTACCTGTGAGTCTCATGATATCACATTGCTCTTGGGTGTCGCCATGTCGATGATGGCCCTGATTTTTTCCGGGTTCGTTTCGATTCCTCGGTGGGTGACCATGAATCCAAGGAATTTCCTGCTTGTGACGCCAAACGTATATTTGGCTGGATTCAGCTTCATCTTGTACTTCCGCAGGACGTCGAATGTCTCATCGAGGTTTGTGGTGTGCCCGGCCGATAAGGTGGACTTCACGAGCATGTCGTCGACGTAGACTTCTATATTTCTCTTAATTTGTGGTTTGAACAACTTGTTGACTAGCCGCTGGTATGTTGCCCCGGCGTTTTTGAGGCCGAAGGGCATTACCCTGTAGCAGTAGACTTCCCGATCAGTGGTGAAGGCAGTTAGCTTTTCGTCGGCTGGATTCATCCAGATTTGATTATAACCGGAGAAGATGTCCATGAAGCTTAGTAGCTCGTGACCGGCCGAGCTGTCTGCTAATTGATCTATCCGAGAGAGTGAGTAGTTGTCTTTGGGGCAGGTCTTGTTTAGATCGGTGAAATCGACGCACATGCGCCATTTCTCATTTGCTTTCTTGACCATGACCACGCTTGCTAGCCAATCCGAGTAGTCTAGATTCCTTATAAAGTCGGCCGCGAGCAGTCGGTTCACTTCTTCATCTATCGCTTTTTGCTTCATTGGCGCGGACTTTCTTTTCTTTTGTCGGATTGGCCGGGCTTTCGAGTCGATCCCGAGCTTGTGGGAGATCACCTTGAGGTCGATCCCGGGCATGTCCGCTGGGGTCCAAGCGAACACATCGGAGTTGTTCCGGAGGAACTGGATCAGGTCGTCCCGAGCGCCCTCTGTTAAGAGTGATCCGATTTGGACAATTCGGCCGTCGTCTCCCTTCTTGAGAGGAACTTCTACCAAAATCTCCACTGGGACGTCTCGAATTTCTTTTTGGTCATCGTGTGTATCCAAAGACTCCTGAGGATCGTACGTTTTCGAAATCGTCAACCTCTTTCTCCCTGGGAGACGTTGAGGCGAGATAGACCCTGGCGGTTTGCTGGTCTCCGTAGGCCCGGCTTACCTCCGTTGTTCAAAAGGAACTTGAGCGCGAGGTGATAGGTTGAGATCTGAGCCTGAAGGGCGTTTAGGGTGGGGCGTCTCAAGAGGATGTTATAGGACAACGAGATCTTGGCAACGAGAAAGTTCACTGGTATGGTTCGCGTTCTGCCTGCTTTCTCGATGCTGAGAGGGAGGGTGATCGATCTCTCGGCCAAGACGAAATGGTTTGTGAACCCGGAGAGAACGTGAGAGGTCGGTTGGAGGTCAGACCGATTTAATCTCATACGCTGGAAACAGTCGTACAGAATATTCTCCGAGCTCCCCGAGTCGACCAACATTCTCTGGACCTCGTATCGGTTTATCCGGGCTGCTATCACAAGGGGATCATTATGCGGGAGTGATATGTCATGAAGGTCCTTGTTGGTGAAGGTGATTGGATCGTCCTCCTTGACTTCTTGTGGGGCGGACCACTTAAAATCATGACCGGCCGGAAGCGGCGGGTGTCCTCATTGCCCGGAGACGACCATGATCTGTCCGACCGTCAATTCTCCGGGAGGGGGTTGGTTCGTTTGCTCCCGATCTGTCTGCCGTTTGTCTTACAGGTATTTCGCCAGTGACCGGAGCGAATTAGTTCCTCGATATAGTCGCGGAGTTGTCTGTAGCTTATGGGCCGCGGAGTCGCTTGCCCGGCCTCTGAGTAGCCGGCGGGAGTTTGAAAAACCTCTCGTCCTTAGCCTCTTCTAGTAGCTCGGTTTGGGAGACGTTCAGGAGAGTGTACTCATGAAACCTTGGAAATAAGGTTTTGGACGGTCGGCCTTCTTTTTTTCTTCTCTGTCCCGTTTTTTCAGTCCGTTCAGTTGCCACGGGGTAAGTTGGCGTTTACCTCCGACTCGAGTTGGATTTCTCGCTCAGTCCAGACTTTTACTTCGGCCACGGTCTTAGGTTGCGCCCATACAAAAGAGCGGAGCCACTCTTTATGCCCAAGACCCGATCTCAAGACGGTGATAACCGTTTCGTCGCGGTGCTCGGGGACTTTCAGGAGGGCATTATAGAAGCGGGTGACGCAACCCTTGAAAGATTTCTTGTCTTCGCTCTTGATGGTAAACAGGTAGTCGAGCGTCCTTTTCTGTAGTCGGTTACCGACGAAATGACCGAGTAATTGAGTCGCCAGCTCGTCAAAGGTCGAGATCAAGCATGGCGCCAGTCCACGGAACCAATCCCGGCCGGCCCGGATGAGGGTGGTAGGGAAGGCCCTGCACTGAGATGCATCTGAGTTGTCTTGGAAGCTCATACCTACTGTAAACGCGTCCAAGTGGTTCTTGAGGTCGGATTTCCCGTCGAAGAGCGCCACTTTGGACGGTTTGTTCCTGGACGAGACCCGCTCGCTTAGTAGCTGTTCGGTGAAGGGTCTCGTGAGTGAATCTACGGAGTATTTCGCCATTCCTCCGGCCGAACGGGTAGCGTGCCGTATGTCTTCGAATTTCTTTTCTAGGGCCTCGATTCGCTGATGGTACCCCGAAGATTCCCCGCTCTCGGAGCATCGGCTGTTTCTGATTTGGGCTTGCGCGATGGAGCGGTTTCGGTTTCCTTCTTGTTGGGGTAAAAATTTACACCCCTGTTGACCGAGTCAAAGTCAAGGTCAACCCCAAGCCAGGTGGGCCCAAGCCCAAGCAAGTGGGCCAATGCCCAGGTCGAGCCCGAACACGAAGCGTCTGGCCTTCCGCCATGCCAACAAAAAAAAAATCATGTAATAAATAATTTTTATGTAATTTTTTATACATGAATGTATGTAAAATGGGCATAAAGCCAATATTTTGTAAGCCCATGGCTTATGTGCAAAAATGTAATGGCACATGAGCCATGGAATAGGCAAAATGCCATTTTGTAAAGCCCAAGGGGCTATATGCAAATATGTAAGCCTATAAAAGGCAAAATGATGATGAATAAAATAATACTTTTCATTCTCTCCAAAAATTATTAGAGCTGAGCTCTTTCTTCCTTCTTCAAGGTTCCAAAACCTTCTTCTTTCTCTTGAATTAAATCAAGAGTTCTACTCTCCTTTTTATAAAACAAATTAGTTTTTTCACCACAAAACCCATCAAGGGGAACTCAGATCTTCCATTAGATCTCAAAAAGGAGTGATTTTTTTAAAATCCCATATCTTTTGATCTTCAAGATCCAGCTAACAGAGGAGGAAGAAGAAGAACCCCTTTTACTAAACCCTAAAAAAAAAAAAAAAAAAAAAAATTAAAAACACTCAGGAGTCCAACTCCTCTTTGATTTCTCTTCAGAGAAATCTTTTTAGGCTAAAAGCCTCTTTTTCTCGCCGGCGCTCAAGCGCAGAGCGCCCACGTGCCGACACGTGGCGCGCTTGCGCTCCAGCGCAAGCGCTCGAGCGCAAGTCGCCCTCGTGCCGACACGTGGCGCTCTTGCGCTCCAGCGCAAGCGCTCGAGCGCAAGTCGCCCTCGTGCCGACACGTGGCGCTCTTGCGCTCAAGCGCAAGCGCTCGAGCGCAAGTCGCCTACGTGCCGACACGTGGCGCGTTGCGCTCCAGCACTCTGCGCTCGAGCGCAAAGCGCCCACGTGCCGACACGTGGCGCGCTCACGCTCAAGCGCCTAGGCGCTGGCCCCACGCATCCTTTGGATGTATTTTTCCCCTTTACTTATATATACATGTATATATATATACATGTATACAAATGTACGCATACACATACTCCGCGACACTGTCCCTGTTAGAAAAAAATTTCTAACGGGGCGCTGCCCCGCACCCCGCAAGGGGGCTGCTAGCCCCCTTGACCCCCAGCCCGCTATCCGGGTAGCGGGACCCCCGTAAAAACTCTGCGTGGCTCCCGATATATTTAAAACCCCCTCCAAAACACAACACACGTACACTGCACGTTGAGTTCGCATGACCAGTTTAACCCGTTAATCGGAGGTTCCCTCGCCCCAAAGGCGATGGGTAATTAACGGCAGCTTAGTCCGCGGCTGCCGGAGATTCGGATCCCCACAATCATTAAACCCCGGCCTACCCTAGGCCGGGGGAATCTGTAGTACGCCTGACAAGCGCGCGCGTATTCCCATCTCAATGGGGTGACGAAAAACACCCTACAGACTCTGGCACGCCCGGTGGGACCAATCTCTCCTCCCATATTTCGGGTTAAACGTTCATACGAACTCAATCAATATACATGTCGATTGCCCATACTGAAATGATGTTTTTTTTCCCGTGCAGCAATCAACCTTCGACGACAATGTCTCCCCAGACGAATTCAACTTCCAATGCGACCCCGATTCTGTACGTGGTCAAGATCAACGCTCGTGTGGTTCTCCCCGCAAGCCTCAGTCGACAGTGGGAGGAACCGCCCCGCCAGTTTGGCTCCGTCATCATCTACCCTGCTGGAAGTGCTCATCTGGCGGAAATCCCGGCGGAACAGGTGGTCAAGCCGGTCCCAAGGGGCAAGAGGCCGAATGTCGTGATCGCCAAGGCACCACAACCAAAACTCAAGACGGTGTGTGAACGATTCTCTGGTGCTCCAGCACGGGGCAAGAACTCCGGTACAAAGGGCAACATCCAATGTTGCGGACGAGCTCACGCGATTACTCCAACAAATGCACAATCGAGCGTATCTCCAAGGCCCTCCATCAACCGGTATGCGGCGTCTTCCCAGAAAGCCGAAGTCTGCAAGGTGCTTAGAACAGAAAAGTTAAGGCAGAAGCGGCTCAGGTATCGAGCCAACAAAAGGGCCAAGGCTTCGGCCAAATGGAATCGTGTGACGTTCCAAGTGCAGAGTTGCCCCGCGACGACGGCTGAGTCGGACGTAAGAATCAGCAATTCCTTCGAGCCTCTAAAGTGGGTTCAGAACAATGCCATGACCGCCAGAATCAAGAAGACAGCAGTCCGAATAGTGCCGCAAAGAGACGTGTCCCGGCCCCAACAGAAAAAGTATGACACTGTCTCATCAAGAGTCTATGAAGCACTCTGTGCCGCACGAAAGCAGCGGGGAAAACCCAGAAAAGAAGCGCCAGCACCATTCAAGAAACTGGTTAAGCCAGACGCCTTCAATCGACTACCAGCTACCGAAACAAGGGGGTCAAGACAGCGATCCACGAAATCAACTGCCAATGATAGAAAGACGGCCGGATATATCATCCATACGGTCTATATGGCTGGAGGACGCCCCAGCGACAACCTTCGCAGCAAAAGCAAGGATGGGGCCACCACATCCCAAGCTCAATCTAGCCCGAATGTGGTTGCCGCTGCCCAAGAACAGCCGCCCCTGCTGGATGAAGAAAACCCTCTCGATGAGGATGATAGGCAGAAAGACCCCTCGGTCCATGCAGAGTCAAGCTCGGACAGCGAGGAAGAGCCGACTTTCCGCCCTAGGACTGCGGAGCAAGAGCTGCTTCAAGAACTTCGAAAACAGCTCAGGAGCAAAGATAAAGAGATGGCCAAGCTCTATTCGAAGATTGACGACTTAACGAACGTGGTGATGCAGCTTACGGCTCAAATTGCTCGAGCGCCTCCTAATCAAGCACAAGCCGCTACTAATCAGCCGGGTGATGACAATCCGAGGCAGCCAATGCCTGTTCCTTTGGGACCAAGACTGGTCGAGCCAAATGAAAGCCGGCTACATTCCGCTTCTGGGGACGCCTTGGCCCCAGATAGCACCATCCCGCTAACACAGGATCGGATAATGGATTTGGTCACCAGCAAGGTTAAAACATTGGTGGCCGAGGCTGAAGCTCAGAAAGAAATCGGCAGTAGTGGGCGGCCATATCCCGTGCAGTACGATCTGATTGAGTTCCCAAGCGGCTACGTCATTCCTAAGTTCGGAAGATTTGATGGAACGGGGAATGCAAACCAGCACGTCGCCCACTTCAAAGCATCGTGCGGAAATACAGGGGGCAATGACGCGCTCCTTCTTCGTCAGTTTGTCAACAGCCTGACCGGCGTCGCCTTCGACTGGTATGCGAGTATACCGGACGGGTCCGTCATTACCTTTGCCCAAATGGAGTCCCTGTTTCGGCAAAGGTTCATGAGTGTCAGTGATAAAATCTCCATTGCCGACCTTGTGAGGACTAAGCCGGGGAAGAATGAAAGTAACACTGACTTTATCGCCCGATGGCGTAATCTCACGGTCAAGTGCGAACCGCCGCTGGAGCAGGACCAGTCCGTTAGCCTTCTCATTGGGAATCTCAGCAATTGGATGGTCCCATTCTTGTGTACAGCAGGCCTCAAAACATTCCAGGAGCTAACCAAGAAAGTCCAAATGCTGGAACGCTCGAAGCAAGAGTCCCCGCCAGACTCTCAGAGAGACAAAACTTGGAAAAGCAAGCGGGACGACAACCGTAGAAGCGGGAGTTCCAGCAGTACCAATGTCTTCAATGCCTCCGATAATGAAGAAAAGCGAAGGGCGGGCGAATCCAAAACTAACCGGTCTCGAAAGCCATTGCTGGGAGGAGATGGGCCCACCCTAGAGGAGAAAAAGAACAAGGTTTACTCTTTCAGAAGGGACAAGGTTCGCAAGATATTTAAAGATGCCTTGAACAACGGCCTACAATTGCCGGAGTCGAAAAGACCCCAAGAAGCAAAAATGACCGACAATCCTCTGTATTGCCCGTACCACCGAGTAGTGAGCCATGCGATCGAGGATTGCTATATCTTCAAAGACTGGGTCGAGAAGCAGTACAAGGCTGGAGAGATCGAGCTGTCTAAAAGCGTGTTGGTGAACAACCAAGTTGCAACCACCAACTTTATACAGACAGAAGCTGAAGCCTTCTGGGAGCAGATAGCCGAACCCGCTGCCCCGAGAAATGAGATGGACTCATCGCGGCCTCCGTGGAGTACACACATATCTAATAAGACGAAGAAGATGCTAAAGCTGCTTCAGAAAGAGCCCAGGATGAAATGGGAAGGACAGAAGAAGCCTACCAGTCCAGCTTCCAATGCGGCTCCATCAGGCTCAAAATCCAAGAAGTTTAAGAAGAAGAAAAGTGCAGCTCGGCGCGAAAAAGAGTCTGCAGGGAGATCGACCATTCAAAAATATATCGATTCCCTTGAAGAATATGAACAAAAGGAAAGAACATTGATTCAATTGAAGGAGTTCTTCCCTGTACAAGCGGCTGAAATTCTGGAGGAGTTAGAAGAAGACTCCAATAAAGAGATCCCAGTAGTGACCTGCTACGCCATCCATCTTGGCAGCGACTCGGAAGAGGAGCTTTGTTTTCCCGAAGAGGACGAGGAGCTCGCCACAACGACCAATCAAATCCAGCTCAGAAGCGGCAGGGCTCTACCGCCAAATCAGGGCAACGCCCCAAAAGGGAAGGAAAAACAAGTCGTTAATGAAGACGATGGCAGAGAACCGGCTGATGGAAACATAAGTCCTTCCTCGGTGGACTATAATGTCTTGGCACATCTCCGGAAGCTTCCGTCTCTCCTGAGCATCTACGACGCCTTGGTCCTATCTAAGGAGCTTAGAGATGTTCTCATCCATGCTCTACAAAACCCCGAGCGGTATCAGGCTCACTTTGCGGAAATTAATATGAAAGAAGCCCAGCACGCTTTGCATGCCGCCGCAGTCACATTTAAGGATGAAGACTTGCTGCTGGGAACGGCTGAGCATAATCGGCCGCTTTACGTGACCGGGTATAGCGACGGAGATAGAATTAATCGCATATTGATTGATCCGGGGTCCTCAGTGAACATCATGAACTTGCGAACTCTGAAGAGTTTGTCAATGGACGTCCGACACCTGTCAAGGGAAAGGATTGTCATTCAAGGCTTCAACCAAAATTGCCAGCAAGTTCTGGGGTCTATAGCTCTGCCAATCAAATTCGGGGATCTGCAAACTGAAGCTAAAATATACGTGATCGACGCCGACACGTCTTATAAGATTCTCTTGGGGCGGCCGTGGCTCCACGATTATGGCATCATTCCATCAACTCTCCATCAATGCATGAAGTATACTAAAAATGGCGAAGAAAGACGCATTGACGGAGACATCCAGCCGTTCGGTGTGCATGAAGTCCGCTATGAAGATTCTCGGTACTTTATGAACCACCAAAATGCTAAGCCACAACTGACTGAAGATAGACCAGCCCCAAGGCTCAAAAGCAAATCTGCGCCGGCTGTCACTTTCAAAAGCAAAAATGCCCAAGTACGCCCGCATTTCGGTAGCGACACTGATGAGTCCGACGCTGGAAGCCCGTCCTTCCATAAAACTTGCCCTCGTTTCGGCAGCGATACGGATGAATCCGTCACTGAAGCCCCATCTAGCAGTAAAGTCCGCCCTCATCTTGGCAGCGACACTGAAGAGTCAGAGGAGGAGGACCTGTCGTGTAACAGCGGTGCAGATTGGACCCCCACTCAACAAGCGAAACTACGAGAGACCTTCGAAGTTGCAGAAGGGTCCCTAGCCGTTACAAGGGTACCAGAGCAAATGTGCAAAGAACTCGATGCATTATCAATCTCCACCGTGGACCAGCTGAAAACTTTCTACGTTCCCGGGAGGAAAAGTGGACAGAAGGGCATCTTGTTTTATGGGTCAAACCCCGTTGTGCACCCGGACGATCTTTCTGTCGCGTGCCTTCCCTATGAGAGAGGCATAAGAGCCGTCCTCAATCCCAGATACTATGCGCCCGAGATGCGGGAATACTTTAAGAAATGCGGATGCCGGTTATATCAAACGGAGTCCGAAGCAAAGTTTTACGAAGGGCTATGGTATCCGCCCCAGGTCCGAGCACTCATCGATGGACGAATTCCAGATAGACGGGGCATAGGTTACATTCAACCTGATTCCAAAGCATGCTACATGATCCATGTTGGTGAAGCTGGCGAAAGATCAAATGATGACGACGAGATAGCCGAGCCAGAAGAAGCTCCTCAAGAGCTCGAAGATGGAGGACAAGCAACCTTTGACGAGCTAACCGAGATTGACTTAGGAACGCCCGATAATCCAAGGCCGACCTATATCAGCTCACTCTTGTCGGAGGAAATGAAAGAGCAGATAATTGCCCTGCTGCGTGAGTTCGTCGACTGCTTCGCGTGGACGTACAAAGAAATGCCTGGCCTTTCCCCTGAGGTAGCCGTGCATAAGCTGGCTATATCTCCTGATGCTAAGCCAGTCAAACAAGCTCCTCGAAGAATGAGAAGGGAACTAGAAGAAAAGGTCATCGAGGAAACTAAGAAGCTCATCGATGCCGGCTTCATCAGGGAAGAGAAATATGCAGACTGGATCGCATGCATAGTCCCAGTGAAGAAGAAAAATGGGCAGATCCGAGTCTGTGTCGATTTCAGGGACCTCAACAAGGCATGTCCTAAAGACGACTTCCCGCTACCGGTCATGGAAATGATGGTCGATGACACCTCAAATTACGAACTGTTCACCTTTATGGATGGCTCGTCTGGATATAATCAGATCAAGATGTCGCCTGAGGATGAGAAGCACACAGCATTTCGAACCCCGATCGGAATATATTGCTACAAGGTAATGCCATTCGGACTGAAGAATGCAGGTGCTACATATCAAAGGGCGATGACTAATATCTTTGATGACCTAATCCATAAAGTCGTTGAATGCTATGTTGATGATCTGGTCATCAAGACTAAAGCCAAGGCCGATCATATCCAAGATCTCAGGACCGTTCTCACCAGACTGAGGGAATACGATCTGAAGATGAATCCTCTGAAGTGCGCTTTTGGCGTGTCATCGGGAAAATTCCTGGGCTTCATAGTCCGACATCGAGGGATCGAAGTTGACCCATCAAAGATAAAGGCTATCATGGAGATGCCCCCTCCGAAGAGTCTGACGCAGCTAAGATCTTTTCAAGGCAAGCTTGCTTATATACGGAGGTTTATCTCAAATTTATCGGGGAGATGTAGGCCCTTCTCAAAGCTCATGAAGAAAGGAGCTCCTTTTATCTGGGATACCGAATGTCAAGCAGCGTTCGAAAGCATCAAACAATACTTGTTGCACCCTCCAGTGCTGGCCGCTCCCATTCCAAATAAACCGTTGATTCTCTATACTGCCGCGCTAGATGAGTCACTCGGTGCGCTCCTCGCCCAGAATAACGAGGAGGGAAAGGAAAACGCCCTCTACTACCTCAGTCGAACTCTAGTCGGGGCAGAACACAACTATTTCCCAATCGAAAAGCAATGCCTGGCTCTAATATTTGCTGTGAAGAAGCTGAGGCACTATTTGCTCGCTCATCGGGTTATGCTGATCTCCAAGGTCGACCCGCTCAAACACTTGATGACCAAAGCAAGCCTAGCCGGCAGAATGGCAAGATGGGCTGTCATGCTACTTGAGTTTGACATAGTTTACACTCCTCAGAAAGCAGTAAAAGGGCAAGCTCTTGCAGACTTTCTCGCTGCTCATCCCATACCAGAAGGCTCGCCACTAAATTGTGAGTTACCCGACGAACAAGTGCTGCATCTCGAGAATGACGAGCCATGTTGGGAGCTCTACTTCGATGGGGCCTCATCGATAAGAACCTCCAGTAAATTAAGCGTCCCGGAGATAAAAGCAGGGATAGGATTGGTGTTTATCACACCATCAATGGGAACCCTACGGCGTTCTTTTGCTCTCACCGAGCCTCGCACAAACAATGAGGCCGAGTATGAAGCTCTGATAGCTGGTTTGGAGCTCGCCATAGAAATGGAAATCCTTCGGCTACGGGTTTACGGTGATTCCCAGCTTGTCGTCAACCAAGTAAGCGGCGACTATAAGATATACAAACCCGAGTTGGCTCGATACAGAAGCCGGGTGGTGGAACTCATGAAACGGTTCACTCATATCGAACTAACAAGAGTCCCTAGAGCATTGAACGGAAAAGCCGATATACTCGCTCGCCTAGCCAAGGAGCTGGCTGATCCTGACATGGACGAAATTCTGATCACAGTCAGGAGCCGACAAATTCTACCCCTAGTCTCTCTACGAGAAGAGGAAAGCGCGGAACAGAAGAGCAGTCCTGCGGAAGAAGCTTCGATCATCCAAGACGAGCCCGATTGGAGAGAACCCTTCATAGAGTACCTCCGATACGACAAGCTGCCCGAAGAAAAATCTGCGAGGATTCAGCTGAAGAAAAGAGCTCTCCGATACGTGTTTGTAAATGACACGTTATACCGCAGGTCATACGACCAACTATGGCTCAGGTGTCTGTCATTGGCCGAAGCCCAAAAGGTCATGAAAGATGTCCACTCGGGCGTTTGCGGTGCTCACCAATCTGGCCCCAAGATGCGACTTCAAATTAAACGGCTTGGGTATTACTGGCCCACCATGATACGGGATTGCGGAGAGCATGCAAAGAAATGTTATATCTGCCAAATTCACGGTGATTTTATTCACAAGCATCCCAATCCATTGCATCCTACAGTGGCGTCGTGGCCCTTCGAAGTCTGGGGCACCGACATTGTTGGCCCAATTGATCCTCCGTCATCCAAAGGCCACCGGTTCATACTGGCCGCGACAGACTACTTCTCCAGATGGGCTGAAGCTGTCCCGCTAAAAGAAGTCAAGACAAAGGATATTCTGACATTCTTCCAGCATAATATTCTATACCGCTTCGGTACACCAAGAAGAATCATTTCTGACAACGGGCCTTCTTTCAAGAGCTTCAATGTCTCAAGATTCGCTACTCAGCACAAGATAGACTGGAGGTATTCCTCCATCTATAATCCAAGAGCCAATGGGCTAGCCGAAGCCTTCAATAAGACTCTATGCAAGCTCCTGAGGAAAAATGCTTCAGCCAACAAGAGAGACTGGAATCTCAAACTTCACGAGGCGTTGTGGGCATATCGTACCACGCACCGTACTCCAACTCAGTCCACTCCATACTCATTGCTCTTCGGAGTGGAGGCGGTCCTCCCCCTCGAAGTCGAAGTTCCAAGCTTAAGAATGGCCGTTCAGCATGAGTTGACGGAGGAGGAAAACGTGCTCCTTCGACTTGAAGAACTCGATGCCCTCGAAGAAAAGAGGCTCACGGTGCAGCAAAGTCTGGAGCTATACCGAGCCCAAATGTCACGGGCCTACGACAAGATAACCCGTCTCCGCGCTTTCAGGAAAGGTGAATTGGTGTTGGTCCTCAAAAGACCGATCATCCCCAATCGACATGCCAAGGGAAAATTCGAGCCGAACTGGGAGGGACCATACGTCATCGAGAAAGTGTTCGACGGAGGATCCTACCAACTAATAAGTGCCGAGGGAGAAAGGCCCATGCCACCCATCAATGGCCGATATCTCAAGAAATACTACACATGAATGCTCCAAGTCGCAGGCGAATTGAGCACATCGGCCCTACGGTCTGGATCAGACATCCTGCAAAACCGTATACAATCCACGGGCGTAAATGACCCCTATTTCTCCCAAATCCTTCCGGTGAGACTACTTTTAAAGTCCCACCAGCGGCAAAAAAAAAAAAAAAAAAAAAAAACGGTATGTCCACAAGCAAAACGGGTACGGATGAAAACCCGAAAGGGCTCCGTGAGTAAAAACAGCAGGACTACTGGCGAGTCTGTGAAAACCCGAAAGGGCGCAAACTCGTGAAAAGAGATGAAATACACTCGCAAAGCCCTCTCGACCTTGCGAGGAGAAAACCCCTGCGTGAGATCCTTACGACTCACAAAGGAGCAACACACTTAGGAATCCTCACGATTCCTAAGGAGAAAATACACCTGCGGGATCCTTACGACTCGTAGGGAGAAAATGCTTTTATGGGACCCTCACGGCCCATAAAATTGAAAAGCCTTGGGTGGTAGGGACCCAAACCTATCTCCTAAGCCATCGTTCCCCAACGGGCAACGGCAAATGATGAGTCGCTCCTGGCATTTCGCTTCAGTGTTAGCGGTGCTGATGCCGACCAAAAACCCAAATCCCAAGTTCTCCCAAGGCAAATGATGAGTTGCTCCTGGCATTATTCCAGTGCAGCAATGCTGATGCCAAACAAGATCCAAATTCCAAATCCCATACCCCAACGGCGAATGATGAGTCGCTCCTGGTACCACATTCCAGTGCAGCGATGCAGACGCCAACAAATCCCTGAAATCTTTCTGGCCCTACGGTCTGGATCATACATCCTGCAAAACCGTATACAATCCACGGGCGTAAAACAATCCCAATCTCTCCTAAGTCCTACCGGTGAGACCACATTCAAAGTCCCACTAAAAAAAGAAAAAAAAAGAAAAAAAAAAAAGGTATGTCCACAAGCAAAATGGGCACGGAGGAAAACCCGAAAGGGCTCCGTGAGTAAAAACAGCAGGACTGCCGACGAGTTTGTGAAAACCTGAAAGGGCGCAAACTCGTGAAAAGAAGATGAAATGCACTCTCAAAGTCCTCTCGACTTTGAGAGGAGGAAATTCCCGCGTGAGATCTTTACGACTCACAAAGGAGCAACACACTTAGGAGTCCCCACGACTCCTATGGAGAAAATACGCCTACGAGATCCTTTCGACTCGTAGGGAGAAAATGCTTTTATGGGACCCTCACGGCCCATAAAATTGAAAAGTCTTAGGTGATAGGGATCTAAACCTGCCTCCTAAGCCATCAATTCTCAAATTCTCTCGGGGCAAATGATGAGTTGCTCCTGGCATTATTCCAGTGCAGCAATGCAGATGCCAAACAAAAACCAAAATCCCAAAATCCTCTCCATGACAGATGATGGTTCGCTCCTGGTACCATATTCCAGTATATCGATGCTGATGTCAACCCAATCAAAATCAACAAGTCAACTTCCACTCGACGCCGTAAGAAGCGGAGCAAGTCAAGTCTACCCCTGACACTGCAAGAAGCAGAGCAAGTCAAATCAAGCATCGACCGTCCACGTCGTTAAAAGGGCAGCACCGACCGTCCACGTCGCTAAAAGGGCAGCACCGACCGTCCAAGTCGCAAAAAGGGCAGAACCGACCGTCCACGTCGCTAAAAGGGCAGCATCGACCGTCCACGTCGCTAAAAGGGCAGAACCGACCGTCCACGTCGCTAAAAGGGCAGCATCGACCGTCCACGTCGCTAAAAGGGCAGAATCGACCGTCCACGTCGTTAAAAGGGCAGCACCGACCGTCCACGTCGCTAAAAGGGCAGCACCGACCGTCCAAGTCGCAAAAAGGGCAGAACCGACCTTCCACGTCGCTAAAAGGGCAGCATCGACCGTCCACGTCGCTAAAAGGGCAGCATCGACCGTCCACGTCGCTAAAAGGGCAGAACCGACCGTCCACGTCGCTAAAAGGGCAGCATCGACCGTCCACGTCGTTAAAAGGGCAGCACCGACCGTCCACGTCGCTAAAAGGGCAGCATCGACCGTCCACGTCGCTAAAAGGGCAGAACCGACCGTCCACGTCGCTAAAAGGGCAGCATCGACCGTCCACGTCGTTAAAAGGGCAGCACCGACCGTCCACGTCGCTAAAAGGGCAGCATCGACCGTCCACGTCGCTAAAATGGCAGTATCGACCGTCCATGTCGCAAAAAGGGCAGAACCGACCGTCCACGTCGCTAAAAGGGCAGCACCGACCGTCCACGTCGCTAAAAGGGCAGCACCGACCGTCCATGTCGCAAAAAGGGCAGAACCGACCGTCCACGTCGCTAAAAGGCCAGCACCGACCGTCCATGTCGCAAAAAGGGCAGAACCGACCGTCCACGTCGCTAAAAGGGCAGCGTCGACCGTCTATGTCGCGAAAAGGGCAGTGCAGGCTCCCGCAAATTGGGAACCCAAATCGCTTCCTAACAGAGCGTCGACCGTCCATGTCGTAAAACGGGCAGTGCAGGCTCCCGCAAATTGGGAACCCAAATCGCTTCGGATCAGAGCGTCGACCGTCCATGTCGTAAAACGGGCAGTGCAAGCTCCCCACAAATCGGGAACCAAATCACTCCGGGTCAGGGAAACGTCTACCACGGACACTCCGTCTCGGAGACGCGTCAAGCGTCGACTGTCCATGTCGTAAAAAGGGCAGTGCGTCCCAAAAAGTGGGAACCAAAGCAAGTCGCCTCCACGTGAAAGAAGATCCATCAATTTCATGCACACGACCCATATATGCTGTGTGCATTTATTGATGGGGGGCACTTTGTTGGGGTAAAAATTTACACCCCTGTTGACCGAGTCAAAGTCAAGGTCAACCCCAAGCCAGGTGGGCCCAAGCCCAAGCAAGTGGGCCAATGCCCAGGTCGAGCCCGAACACGAAGCGTCTGGCCTTCCGCCATGCCAACAAAAAAAAAATCATGTAATAAATAATTTTTATGTAATTTTTTATACATGAATGTATGTAAAATGGGCATAAAGCCAATATTTTGTAAGCCCATGGCTTATGTGCAAAAATGTAATGGCACATGAGCCATGGAATAGGCAAAATGCCATTTTGTAAAGCCCAAGGGGCTATATGCAAATATGTAAGCCTATAAAAGGCAAAATGATGATGAATAAAATAATACTTTTCATTCTCTCCAAAAATTATTAGAGCTGAGCTCTTTCTTCCTTCTTCAAGGTTCCAAAACCTTCTTCTTTCTCTTGAATTAAATCAAGAGTTCTACTCTCCTTTTTATAAAACAAATTAGTTTTTTCACCACAAAACCCATCAAGGGGAACTCAGATCTTCCATTAGATCTCAAAAAGGAGTGATTTTTTTAAAATCCCATATCTTTTGATCTTCAAGATCCAGCTAACAGAGGAGGAAGAAGAAGAACCCCTTTTACTAAACCCTAAAAAAAAAAAAAAAAAAAAAAATTAAAAACACTCAGGAGTCCAACTCCTCTTTGATTTCTCTTCAGAGAAATCTTTTTAGGCTAAAAGCCTCTTTTTCTCGCCGGCGCTCAAGCGCAGAGCGCCCACGTGCCGACACGTGGCGCGCTTGCGCTCCAGCGCAAGCGCTCGAGCGCAAGTCGCCCTCGTGCCGACACGTGGCGCTCTTGCGCTCCAGCGCAAGCGCTCGAGCGCAAGTCGCCTACGTGGCGACACGTGGCGCGTTGCGCTCCAGCACTCTGCGCTCGAGCGCAAAGCGCCCACGTGCCGACACGTGGCGCGCTCACGCTCAAGCGCCTAGGCGCTGGCCCCACGCATCCTTTGGATGTATTTTTCCCCTTTACTTATATATACATGTATATATATATACATGTGTACAAATGTACGCATACACATACTCCGCGACACTGTCCCTGTTAGAAAAAAATTTCTAACGGGGCGCTGCCCCGCACCCCGCAAGGAGGCTGCTAGCCCCCTTGACCCCCAGCCCGCTATCCGGGTAGCGGGACCCCCGTAAAAACTCTGCGTGGCTCCCGATATATTTAAAACCCCCTCCAAAACACAACACACGTACACTGCACGTTGAGTTCGCATGACCAGTTTAACCCGTTAATCGGAGGTTCCCTCGCCCCAAAGGCGATGGGTAATTAACGGCAGCTTAGTCCGCGGCTGCCGGAGATTCGGATCCCCACAATCATTAAACCCCGGCCTACCCTAGGCCGGGGGAATCTGTAGTACGCCTGACAAGCGCGCGCGTATTCCCATCTCAATGGGGTGACGAAAAACACCCTACACTTCTATCACGTTCCTCGTGTCCTTAGGGAAACCTTTCTTGATCGGTCCCGAGGTGAGCTACGTGCGCAGTCTCGATGGATGCAGGGACATCGGTCTCCCCTGGAATCAGACAACCTGACCGACGGCTCCTGGGGGGTGAGAGAGCGTGGCGGGCGTTGAAGCGACGACCCGGTCTCCTCTGAGATCTCGGTGTCGAAATATCCGGCGCTCAACGAGTCATGAAATCATTCTTCGTTTGGGGGTCGTGACTGCCGGAATCGACACCCCGGTGTTCGGTGACATCGAGATGGGCGTGAGTGAGGTCGAGAGCCTAAATGCGCCCCTCCATCGTCCCACGCAAGCCGTTGTTCCGGGGGGACAGCGGTTTGGCGGGTGTGGCCAGCCATTTGAACACGACCCTGCGCAGCCACCATCGCCGTGATCCTGTTGATCCACGTTGATAAGGCGTCGATGACGTTGGGGATGGAGTCGGACCGACCTCGCCTTTGTTGTGGAGGGCGGGGTGGCTAGCGTTGAGATCTCCATGATGAGGATCGCTGATCATTATATCGAGGGCGGAAGATCAACTTTCTTGGGTGGGAAAAGAAATAGCTTTCCACAGACGGCGCCAACTGATGGAGGTTGGAATCTCTCTCAGATGTTTTCCTCCGTCGATTTTGCCACCAGCGGGACTGAACGGTTGAGATTTGAGATAAGAGTTGAGCGTGTGGGTCTCAATGGGTTGTTGATTGCCGTTGACACTGAGCTACTTGCAAGGAAAGTCCCGGGGTGGGAAACCACCGTAGGACCCTCCGACGATCAAGTAAGTACCGAGGAGTAACTTGGCAGAGTAGCGGCGTATTGGAAATGAGTTCAACGTACCTGAATCGTCTGGAGGAATGGTTTATATAGGGGTCACATTGGAGCGAGCCGATTCGAGATTCTCGCCGCACGTACGCGTTGATGGCGGGATACGCCCATTAATGGCGAGATACGCTAGTGTGAGATGTGGGACATGGAACGGTGGAGATCTCGTCGTAGCGAGATACACGAAGTCCTTACGGAGGCGCTTGGGCTCCGTGCTTCCGGTCAAACATGGGCGCTGATGAATCTCAGGCATAGGATAGCTCGGAGACGAGCAAGTGAGCCGAGGGTCCCAGCTATAGGATAGCTCGGAGACGAGCCATTGGCTGGCGGTCAGCTGAAGGGGGAAGGTACTCCGGGGAGGTCTTCTTAGAGGGTCTGGTGCAGCCTCGGAGGCGTGGCGCCGAGGAATGTCCCCGACGCGTCATATTTATCCCAGCTCCCTTTCCCCAGGAATCTAGTGGGTTTGCGCGGACGACACGTCCCCTGTCACGTGTCGTGATCTGGGAAATTCCTATTTACGGGTATCATCAGGTTGGGTTAGGTTGGGTTGTGGTAATGCAATTGATGGGAGGGCGGTGAAACAGCCTATAGATTAGATGCCCGGAGAGGATTCTGGATGTTATACCTGCCAGAACATTATGTTCTATATCTTTTCATTTGTGGTACATCTCTTATACAATTTGGTTGGATTATATGAAGGAAAATGAAATCCTTGTTGGCAGACACTTTTTAGATGATATTATGACTTCTTTAAGAAATAATAACTTGTTGCTTATAGACTTAACTCTTCTGTTTAGTTTATTGTTATCACTTCCCCGTACTCATTTCTTCATTGATTAGGCGGTGCAATTGTTTAAATCTTATTTTGGCGGGGCATTCGATGAAGATGCAATCAAGAATAACTTTGTTTTGATCTACGAGCTTCTTGATGGTAATACCTTATGCACCCATGAATTTTTGTTGAAATTGACATCATTTAATTGCCATCCCCTTGTTCCAAGTAATATTTTTCCATTTGAAATTATGTTGATCAAAATGGTTTATCTATATTATCATCAAATGCTATATTTTTAATTGAGTTCTACCGATAAATTAAGTTTTTATTATTGTCAACAGTTATCACATCCTTTGACCATAATAGCCAGGCATCCATTCTTAAACACAGTATATGTTAACTGATGTTACAATGTAGATGAACGGCCTGCAGTCATGTTCTATGTATGAGATATCGAGTGGACCTAAATTTTTTAATTTTTTTTTATTTATAGCGGGGTTTGGGGACTTGCACATGGACTTCTGAGTTTTTAGTCGATTTGAACATTTGTTGGTAATCGATTATATATTTCCCCTTTTTCCCTCTGATGGAGTTTGCTGCTAGTAGTTAATAAGATCATCATTTGGGCTATTCTTAAAAAAATAAATTAAAAATCTCCACCTTGTATGCTTGATATCTGTTAATGCTAGATGCATGAAATTCTGAATAAAGGTTTAGGTAGCTGACGGGTACATTTTAATTACAGAGATCATGGATTTTGGTTACCCACAAAATCTTTCACCAGAAATTTTGAAGCTTTACATTACCCAAGAAGGAGTTCGCTCACCATTCTCCTCCAAGGTAAGATTTTGGAGTGAGCTTACTCGCTTGGACACAAGAATTGAATTGTTTAGTATCTTTTACATTGATATTTGCTTCTACTTTTTGTTCTTCATGCAAAGATGAGTTTTTTGGTCAAGTTTTTATGTTGAATACCGTGTTTTTATGCAATAACAGCCCTCAGACAAGCCTGTCCCTAATGCTACTCTTCAAGTAACTGGTGCTGTTGGTTGGAGACGTGAGGGTCTTGTATACAAGAAGAATGAGGTGACAATTTCTTTGATTATTTCCCCTTCAAATTGATATAGAAAAGGAAGCAATGGTCTTAAAGTATGCAAAATACAGGTCTTCTTGGACATAGTAGAAAGTGTTAACCTTTTGATGTCATCCAAAGGTAAAAATTGCTGCTCAATTGTAGTAAGTGTTAATCTTACACAGTTCACTTTTGGTAATATTGAAATACGTAGGTGTTTTTTTTATATAGGGAGTGTTCTACGTTGTGATGTGACCGGCAAAATTCTGATGAAGTGCTTCCTCTCTGGGATGCCTGATCTGAAACTAGGTTTGAATGACAAGATTGGACTGGAAAAGGAATCTCAGGTTAAATCTAGGCCTACAAAAAGGTAAGACATCATGTCATAGTGTTCGGAAGAATTAATAACTCTAATTGACCAATTTTATTTCAGTTCCACTTTTCAAGTTTGGAAACATATGGGTTTCAGTGTTAACATCAATTTGTTAGTGTCTGTTTATGAGATTATGATCCTTTGTCATGATAGACAAGGTTTAGAATCTCGGTACCGGTACCGGCATTGGATGGTCATTTTTTTGGATTGGAAACAGCCATCTGCTATAGTGGCCATCTTAGATCGGAATATAGCTTGTTGTTGACTTAATGAAATTCATAAAATTAGTTAAATTTTATATTAGTGGTAAAAATTACTATGAGTAAGTTGTCGTATTTATTTAGTAATTAATGCATTGGAATCTGGTTTGCTTGGCAGTCCTTTTTTTTGGATAGACATTTAAGTTTTTTAGGTGATTAAATAGTATTTATTAGATTACTAATTTCTGTAGGGGCAAGATTTTGGGGGATTTTTTATTTCTCATAGACGAGAGTTTATTTATTTATTTTATTTTATCTTTTGTTTTGGGTTTTTGTGTGTGTGGGGGGGGGGGGGATGGCTCCCCTTTTTATTACATGGTTCTATCCCTGGAAATCTGCCATCTAGGATCGAGATCATCTGAGATTCAAAACGATGATGCTAGGTAGTTATGCCTTGATATATGAAATTGTTCTGGAACAAACAGCACATCACACGCATACAAGCAAATGCGCTGATGCGCATAGCATATGATCACATTGATTCACACATAGTATATATTTATTGGAGAAGCGATATCCTGTAAACATGCCTTTTAAGTTGGAATATAATTACTTGGATCTGGTTGAAGTTTCCAAAATGGAATTTATAGTTCTCACTTGATCTTTTGATAGTAAGTATGAGCTTCTGCATCCGCTTACTATCTTACAAAATGATGTGCGATTACATCCAGCATAGATTCCATATTGGATTATTTACATTTTGCATTATTATAGTCTTGTTATTGAAACATTTAAATCATATGTGTTTCTCCGTTATAGGTCTATTTTAATCATTTCCAAAATTTGAATAGGGAAAAACTGGTATGCAGCCTAAAGTAACATAAAATTCAGACTCTAATGCATTCTCAGTCCTGTCGCCTAAATTAATGTTTATCAATATTGGCAACAACTAATTTAATGCTACTGTCTTCTATGGTCCCCCCCCCCCCCCCCCTCTTCAATATCAAAAGTTTATTGCTTGTGTTATTCAACTCTTATTTTATTGCAGTTTGAGTCCTTATACCTTCTGTTTACCCTTCTCCCAGTGGCAAGACCATTGAACTTGATGACGTCACGTTTCATCAGTGTGTAAACCTGACGAGGTTCAACTCAGAAAAGACAGTCAGCTTTGTGCCTCCTGACGGTGAATTTGAACTGATGAAGTAATTTTAGTAATCTTCTCTACATTCTATTTTGCTATGTGTAATACTCAACAAGTGCATTCAGATTCGATGCTGCAACCATTAGAAAGGACAGTTTGGTTTTCAAATAGACATTTTCTTTCATTAGGATTCCTCTGATGTTCATTATTTGCAGAACTGAGCGTTCTGCTCAATTGACATTCACGAAGGTTTATTTATATTGTTTTATCTGACAGCTTCCCAATAAAACATACATGGTTATAATTTTATTGAAACTATTAGGCATGACAGCCATTTCATATGTTACACAGATACATGTCTATTGACTCTATTCTATATTTTTATTGTTGTATTCTAAATTTTCAGTGTGCAGTTACTTTTCCATTTATTAAGGAATGCTGGAAAATCAAGTATCTATTTTTAAATAGGGCTGTTGTTATATATTTAGGCTACAACAAAAGCAGACATCTACCTAACTGATAATTTCTCTATTAGATGAATTATTATTTTACTCTTCAATGAGGCAAAATATGAAGGCGATCTCTAAGTTATATTCCGATGGTCGTATTTATTTTTATTTTTCTCTCCTTTGAAAGGTACCGTATCACCGAAGGTGTAAATCTTCCATTTAGAGTATTACCAACAATCAAGGAATTGGGTAGGACACGAATGGAAGTAAACGTTAAGGTTAGCAGTTTACCTTCATGAGGAGCTTTATTTTATTTTCTTGTTAGTTTTGTTGTTGTTTTGGGTGTGTGTGTTGGGGTGGGTGGTGGGGGGGGGGGTTATTTGGAAGAGAGAGGGGGGTATGGCTTATACAAATGCCACTTTCTTGTTGTGCTCAGTTCTGACACTGAAAATATGCAGGTAAAGAGTGTCTTTGGTGCTAAAATGATTGCACTTGGAGTTGTGATTAAGGTTCCAGTACCAAAACAAACGGCTAAGACAAGCTTCCAAGTGACATCAGGTCGAGCGAAATATAATGCTTCTATTGATTGTATAGTCTGGAAGTAAGTGCTGATTATTCATTTTTGCTCTCTCTCTCTCTCTGTGTGTGTGTGTGTGTGTGTGTGTGTGTGAGTTTTATCATTTCTTTGTTTTATCATTTCTTTTTTTTGTGTGTGTTTTAGTTCTATCATTTCTTGTTCCTTTAATCTCATATCCATTTACATCAAAGGTTTATTTGCATTGAAGACACAGATTCAATGTATTTAACAAACATGAACTTCTACATTTTGGAAACATGCCTTGAGTTTAAAGAAACACCATTTATTGTTGAATCTTCAATTCAAATTACTATGTAATATTGGAATCTGCAATCCAACCTCATATATAATTTACTAGGTATTTAAAACCCTCTAGCGACTCTGTGAGTGTCTACCTACTATCTGTAAACTTTGTGCGTGCACATGTGTGAGTGCCTTTGATCTCGAGTGACTACTGATGATATCCAAACTTTTAATTAACATTTAACTTGCAGGATAAGAAAGTTTCCGGGGCAAACTGAGCCAACCATGAGTGCAGAGGTTGAGTTGATTTCTACAATGGGAGAAAAGAAAACATGGACTCGACCGCCAATTCAAATGGAGTTTCAGGTTCGAGTTGTTTTTTATTGTGGGAAATGTTGCATTCTTAAGGATAAGGAAACATTTTAGGAAGTTAGCCTAGGCTCCTATGGATACGATTTGGAACGAATCCTATGAACCTTGTAGTCATTAAATCCGTGTTGGGATGTGTGCGGAACAATAATGTCATTGTTGGAAAGTAGTAGAAAAAAATCCTCACAAATTGTTTGCACAAGTCCTAATGTGGATCTGATGCGTCGTAAGTCCATACGATTTATTTCCGAATCCCATCGATAGGAACCTATTATCATATCTGGAAACTTTTTTGTACTTTTTTCCTTGGTAACTACTCCATGGCCATATATTGATCATACTTAACAATAAAAAAGAAGAAACTTGAAATTAAAAAAATAAACAAACCACAGACATGTAGATGCATTTGGCAAAGACCGCCCCTCTAAATCCATACACCAATCTCAGATCCTTCAATCTTATACTCCCAATCATTGTGAGGACTACACATATGAATCGCTCATGGTCGGATACATCAGAAACATGAACATACCTTTAGAACTTCCTTTTTTTAAAATTATCATGACCAGATTTATCGATTGCAATGGAAACCACCAAAAATGCCTAAAATTTATCCATATTACTCTCTCATAACCAGTTGCTTTACTTAAAATGAATAAAAGAATAGAAAAAGAAAAACTCCTCCCATATATACTTCGAGCAGATAGCTTTCATCAATGTATTGTGATATATTCATGGAACAGAAGGATATATATGAAAATAGTCATAATATCATGAGTCAGAAATACAGATTTCCCGAACAAGGAAACAAGTAAAATATTCTAAATATATTCATTTTAGTTTAAAAGAAACTTGATTACATGCACAGAAAAAAAGCAGCAGCAGCTTATTCTGTTACCACATATGGATGGTTTCTTAACACGCAGAGATCTGAATGCATATTTATTTTACCTTGGTTTCTTTTGCATGTTTTCTTTAATATCGCTGATATGCAAGCTGATAAATAGGTTTTTTTGGTAGGTTCCAATGTTCACTGCTTCAGGTTTGCGAGTACGATTCTTGAAGGTATATAACTCATAAACCTTTAGAACTAATATGCTGATTGCATAAAGTGATTATATTTTCGTCTTAATGCAGGTCTGGGAGAAGAGCGGATATAACACTGTCGAGTGGGTTCGCTATATTACTAAGGCTGGATCCTACGAAATCAGATGTTAATTGATTTTTCGCTGCACCTTTTGTGAATCATGGCATGATACTTTTGTTTTCTCCTTACCTTACTGATCTTTGTTGTGACGCCGTGGTGAAGCTGACGACAAAATGAAAGTTATAGGAGTACAATGTAAATCTATGAACTGTTTTTGCATGTGTAATGAGACCCACACATGCATGTATTGCAGTGGAATGTTTTGTTTTGTTGGCGGTGTTAGCCACATTCATTTATTACTTTGTAAATGGCTTGAGAAGTACAGATTTCAGCTGAAGTTTTAATTCTTTTATTAAGAATGTTTGGTTTTTCGTTTTTGTGTCTGTAGCTATATGGAGACCTGATTATCGCAGTTGAAACAATATTTTCATTTTAAAAAAAATTTAAAATCTCTTTTGTCTGCTCGATTTAAGAAAACATGTGTTTGTTAGGTTGCAGTTGAAACAGCATTTCATGTTCAGACAAATATAGTCAAAAAATTGTTAGATTTAGGGCCATATATATGGTTCATGGAATTTATATAAAAAATAATGAAAGCTCATGGTATTAAAATAGTATAGGCTTATAACTTGAATTTAAAGAACTTTAGGCCTGGCCCATTTTACAGAAAAGTACCTGTCACTCCAAAAAATGCCACGTGAACACTCATATCCTAACAAAACCCTAGCCTCTCATTTGAACTTCAAAAGGAGGGAAAAAAGGGTCATCGGCCGACTCTCTATTTTATTCCTTTTTTCCAAAATAGCAAAAAAGAAAAATTAAATTAAATAATTTAAAAAATACAAATATTCATTAAAAAATATTTATAGAAAATATACCATGCTTTAGTGATGAAAAAGCTGGCAAAGTTTTTATATAATATCAGTAACATTTTAATTTATTTTAATAATTCCCAGCTGTTGAAAATGGACGGCTCAGATTAAACCCATCACATCCAAGACTTTTTTTAAATTAATTTTCTCTTATATCTTAATAATTTTTCATTTTTCCCTCAATTTCTCTCATTTTTGTAGAGTGAGAGTGAGCATCTGAAAAAACTAACGCCGTCGTCACCTTCTTCGGAGCTCCGATTGCTGATTTTAGGTACAATTTCTCACCCCTTTGTTGGAATTTCGATCGAATTTTGTGATTTTTATCTTTTTTGGTAATTTTTAGGTCAGATTTGGTTGATTTTAGCTCGATTTTTCTTGAATTGTGTAAAAATTGGACCTTTTATGTTGATTTTGTTTCCATTTTTGCTGTTTGACGGTTGAGTATAAGCTCAGATCTAAAACATGAAGCTTGAACGAAACCCTAGCTCACATTTTCATTTCCTTCACATTACGAGGGTTTTGCTTGAGAAATTTGTATGAATGGATAATAGAGAAGCGCCGAGGATAAGCTCGTCGGAGCCCCCGAGCATGATGATAAAGCCTTCGTACCAAAATAATTCGATGGGGATGCCTAACGCCGGCTCGATGATGTCGAACATGAGAACCATGTCGTTTAATCATATGGATGGATCCGGTGGTTTGTATCAAGGGGATAGTAGCGTGCCGGGTTTGAGGCAGTGTGGTGTTCTTAGCATGGGCTTGAGAGAGCCTACGATGAAGAAGAAGAGAGGGAGACCGAGAAAGTATGGGCCTGATGGCAATATGGCTCCAGCATTACACCCGATTTCTTCGAGCTTGGGATTTTCAAATCCCAATAGTAGTCCGATGACAAATCCAAGTAGCGGGGAGCCTAATGTAAAGAAGTGTGGGAGGCCTCTTGGGTCGGGGAGGAAGCAACAGCTTGATGCAATAGGTATTTTTTATTACCATCTATTTTTGTGAGCACTATATTGTGCATACTTTTCATATTATAAGGTTAGTTTTATAATATCTAAACCTCATCCGCCACTTATAACCCTTAAACTGGCTTATTAACACTTGACGCCGCTCGAAACTCGTTAGTTCATGAATGTATTGGATATTTTTCTCGTACTTACTTATGGTGTTCATTGTATTTGGTACCATGAAAGTTTTGAAGTAGCCGTATGCTTGTGTTTGATAAATTATGCACAGTACCAAATTTGCAATTTATAACACACCTTTCTTACTAACGCTTCATGTCTAAGCTGTAGGTTGTCCCTATGAGGAGCAAGCTACCATTTATTGTGTATAGATCTGAGTTGAGTGCCCAACATCAGGATTCATATATTAAGATATATGTCTAGTTTGAAATTATTGAGTTTGCTACACTGTTCATGTTGCATTGTATAATGCTTTACGGTGCGGAGTCAATGAGTTGATGATTACAACCTTTCCATTTTTGTGTTAGATCAGCTTGATTGAATTTGGTAGCTTCCTTTTGTTCTTTGATGGTTTTCACTGAACAGTACATACCTAATTGTCAAGAATGAGATACCTTGAATAAGTCCATATTGCCTGAATTGTTATAATAATGCGTATATGTAAGATCCTGTGGTGATTACAACTATTCCTTTTTGTTAGATATATCAATATAGTTTGGTGGATGTCTTATTTATCGGAACATTCTTTTATCTTAACTAACACCCGGCCAACTGGACGGATCAGTTGGTTAAAGTATCTTTCCTTTTGTTTCATTTTTTAATATCCAACAGAACTCCTTATATCATTCTTCGCCTCCCCCCCCTGCTCTTTATTTGCTTCTGATTATTCTGCTCTTCAAAGATTATATATTAATCCTTCATATGTCAAAGGATTTGAGTATATGAAGCTTCAATTGCTGAAATGAGTGATGGTGTATCTCTATGGTGTTCTTTTGTGCACTGCAGTCTGTTATAAACTTATCTTGCAATTTATCCATCAGGTTGTAACATTTTGTCTTTTGTTGTGGATATCTGCATGTGTAATTTATGTTATGGATTATACAGGTTCTGCAGGGATTGCTTTTACTCCACATGTGATTACTGTTGAAGCCGGAGAGGTAAATGCAGTTTCAACTTCTTGTAGTTGTTGATTAAGGTATACAAACGTAGTATCACCTGTCTCTTATTTAAATATTATATTACTGAAGTTGCAGACCTTATCAAAATGATAAATGTACTTCTACAGTTAATTTTTTGATGAATTGAAGAAGCTTTCGTCGAAGTAGTAACGTCAATTGAGGTTGTTGAGTTACCATAAATAATATTTAAATCCCATACATTATATGTATCTGCAAACCATTATAGAATATAGATTCTAAAAATCATATTGTAAAGTTTTTCCATTCATGAATCTCTTGGTTGTGGCCTCCATTTTAGGATGATCTTATCTACTAATGATATTTCTGTTTTTCTAAAAGTAATTATACTATTAGTTTACTGTTTATTTCACGTAGAATATTTTAGATAGGGATGCACCAACTGAACTAGGCGGAGTCTTTTGTCGCCGAGACTGAAGTTTAGACTAAATAACTAATAACTGATGCTGACTGACAAAGTCAATGACCTGAGAATTGTTTATAGGCTGGTACTTTCTTACTCTAAATCGGGTATTAAACAACAAATTATATTGGGAAGTGAATAAAGCTAGATTTATACTCGTACTAAAAGTAATTTTGATATTGATGTTGAAACCATGAACTTTATTCAATGCTACGTGTTAGTGGTGCATCCTCCTTGTCTCCAAATTTAACAGCGATTCTAACAGTAATATATTTTCCATAAATATTCTTATGCAGCTGTATTTTTTTTGTCTCACTGCACAATTGTTTATTGCTCTCTCTCTCTCTCTCTCTCACGCACGCGCGCACATGCGCCCATACACACACAGAGCTCTCTCTCTCTCTCTCTCTCTCTCACACACACACACACACACACACAGAGAGAGAGAGAGAGATTGTATACAATAATGATTTATATTTTTAAGTCTCACATCTTATAAGATAATATATTCGCCAGACACCTTTGCCTATAACTTTTTTTTCATCTCACATTTATTAGATAATGAAACATGAATCTAGTGTGCTCATGCTTGCGCGTTGAGTCGTTATGCTATGGCGTGAATGGAGACCCTTCACGAAAATGTAATATGGCTTTGTGAATTATATGTCATTATATATATATTTCAGTACTTGCACCAGTTTCTTAGTTATGTTTTAGTTCTGTTGGCCAATATACATCTATCAAGCTATATTATTAAGTATAATTTATAGAGCATAAACTCTAAATATAAGGTTATAATTCCATTGTTTGTTCTAAATAGCATTTGATAGTTTATTATCATGTTTTCATGACATGTTATTGGAACTTGGAACTTGATGGTTTTGCATTAACCATTAAGGATTATTACTGTCACTGAAACTATGGAACCACTCTGGCCATAAAATCCCCGAATCACTTCTTTTTTATTTGTATATTTATTATTACTTTCTGGTCGAAAGGATTGAGTTAGTGAATTACCACAAGGACCCCTCATCTTTGAGCATTTACTTTTTTTGTGGTAAGCAGACTAGCTGATTGTGATATACAGGTTAATGATCCCTTGACAATAAAATAGTTTTATGTTATAGCTTCTATTCTCCTCTATGCGCCTCCTATCTCTTCCTCATCTTTTAATTTCTTATTATCCTCATCTTTCACTTTGTTTCCCTAGTATCTATAGGAGGTTTCATACAGACTATGAAGCACATACACTTCTATTTGCTTTCCGTATCGGACACTCGGACACTCCGTCCGACATGTGTCCCACACACTTACGCCGTGCCCATTCATATTGGAAGTATCTGACACTTCTATATAGCAAAGAAGGTTGAAAACTAAAACCGCTGAATATATGTTTGGACAACTTTAATACATTAAACTATTTAAGAATACAAAAATATCAAATATTTCGAATCTCTTTCATAACGGATTACAATTTGAAGGAGTAAACATAAATTGATGTAAATGATGAAGTCTTGTCTATGACGGCCGGCTCCAATTAAAAAAGGTAACATTTTATTTTCTATCAAAGGTATACTAGTACATCCTTTTTCTTGTAATTTATCATATTTTGTATAATCTATAAAATTAATTATATAAATAATAATATAGCCATGTCCCCGTGTTGTCCTTTTGACAAATTTGCCGTGTCATGTGTCTATGTCCGTGCTTCATAGCATACAGAGCTAATAAACTATATCAGGGATAATTCTTCAGCACGAATTATGATGCTTGTTTGTGCAATATTTGTGCAGCCCCAAATAGAACATGATTATATTTAAAGTTTTAAACCTCTTTCGTAGTTGTGTTACTTATAACGTCCTTGTTAATAGACAAAGCTGTTCTAAGAGGGCCCAATCTTATCTTCCCCTTTGATCCTGAGCTCAATTATATACTTACTGTAGTTTTAGGAAAATAGCTTATCTTCCATTCAAGCAGTTCCTAGTATATTTAGAAGCCTATGTGTAACTCGTTTTATATCAGGGATTCGTCTCTACTATTCTAGAGCAGAAGGAAGGGGGTTTCTAACTTTGAAATCAATTTGGTGATGTGGCATTCATATTTGCAAGAGAAATCAACTAAAAAACTCTAAAAAATCAAATCAATTTCATAACCGCCACTGCCAAATTTAGTGGATGTAATTTATGTTCTTTTTTCTTTCTCCTGATAAAACTCTTCCCACCAACCTCTCTCTCTCTCTCTCTCTCTAATCAGATAATTTCAAGCAGAGATCAGATCCAAAAAAATTATATGAATAAAGAGAAATGAAGATGGCTGACGTCCTTCGAGCGTCTTCCCTGCAGCGTTGCAGCCTTCTTGTTAGCATATAGAATATGAGATGCATCCTTTGATTATCATGTTCTCCATGTATGTATGAAAAATCCCTTAGTTATAGTGGAGTGTTGAGATTGAACATGATGGAAGATTCAATATTCATGCAACAAAGATGGTTATTTCCAAGAATTTGTCACATATTCCTAGTGAGGAAGTTATATAGAATATTAGTTTGAGTTCCCTTATTTTCAACTTAGACCCTGATGCTGGCGATATGATCAAATGAATTCGATCACTGTTGAAATTTCTTTTTGATGTGTGCTGTTGTAATGATAGATATCCTTAAAATATGATCTCTACTTTATTTAATGTGACCGGTCAAAATGCACATTGAAATATAGCTTGATTTGCAAACTTCCTAATGTTTATCAAGGAAAGTAATACTGTTTAAGGAAAAATAATTGTTTTTCTCACAGTTTTTCGCCATTAAATTATGTTTGAAGGATCTGTCTGAATTCCCATAATGTAACTCCATATAATCCATGAAGAGTTTGAAGGCACTTCTACTAATTTTGCAAAAATGTGAATGCATTTAATGTTTCCCAAAATAAAAAAAATCTTAATTCTTTTCAACGTTGTACTATAGGACTGTCATTTTCAACTCATTTGAATCACGTGTAAAGTTACAGAATAACAATAACTCGATACTCGAGCTTTTCTATCCGCTCCTTGTATTTCAGGGCAAGCATTTATGTTTTAATTTTTGTGAACGATCACAGTTCAAATTCAGCTGCCAATGCTTGTTAGTATTTGCTTCCTTAAAGATTATTGTTCTAACTATATGCATGCACTTTCTTATTTGGTAGGATATAGGTCAGAAAATTTTCACCTTCTCACAGCAAGGACCACGAACTGTTTGTATTCTTTCAGCAAGCGGTGCCATTTCCAATGTTACACTTCGCCAACCTGCAACGTCTGGTGGAACTGTAACTTATGAGGTTAGAACGAATATATGAAGGGGGGGTGTAGGGTGTAGGAGTTCTTGCTTCTCTATGTAACACACTTTTCATATACTTTTCTTCTTAATATCGCAGAGTCCGTCAAACTTCTTCTGATCATAAAACTGGTGCATGATATTCAATCAGCAATCATTTTTGTGTTTTCATTGGTCAATGTTTTCTCTCTGTCTTTTTTAGTTATTTGCTTGTAAATTCTTGGTTCAGATAGTACAGAATAGAAAATCTTATATAGAGAAGTGCCTCGTAATCTTATAAGATAGCTTAAATGTCACATATGTGTCCAAAGTTGGGACGCTCATTGCCACTATCATAGGTCTATGAATAGGGCTCAAGGAATTTCGAGCTTTAAGATCCAAAAAACGTAGGTCCCCCTTATATTGATGTGAGAAGCTTTAATAGATCCAAAAAGCTTTAAGGAATTTCGAGCTTTAATTACACTTCTCCATTTTTTGCGTTCCTTTTACCTTTTCTTTTTTTTTCGAAAAAGTTTTCCTTTTACCTCGTGTTACCCTATATAATTCTCAGATTAGGATTCTTCAATGATATTTTCATTGGAGTGCTTCATTGATAGAGATTTAGCCTTCCTGTACGAATCAATTTTGTTCATAACTTACTACTTGATAAATGGTTGGATTCCTTACTGGTGGACCTCTCTACTTACCCAAATCCATTTTGTTCATAACTAACTTGTACACACAATAAAAACCCTTTGTAGGGTCGCTTTCAAATTATCTCACTATCGGGCTCTTACATGCTTACGGAAGAGGGTGGGACCCGTGGCAGAACAGGCGGCCTGAGCGTAGCACTATCTGGATCCGACGGGCGCGTTCTTGGAGGTAGCGTGGCTGGGATGCTCAAGGCTGCAAATCCTGTTCAGGTTTGGAATCTACTCCATGTTCTATAGAGGCTAAATTGTACAAAAACCTCCATCGTTTTCTTTTATTGTTCCTGCCTTATTTTAACAGATGTCTTTTTGTGTGTGTACGTGCGCGCACGTGTCCCCTACTGCAACTTGTTATTCCAAACTTCTCTTTGACAATTGTATGAAATGTACTAGGGTGATGAAAAAGTGACCCCAAAAAAATGACACAATATCGAGGGTATATGAGATTAGAAAATTAACGCAATGAGGGTGTGAAGTACAGTGTTTGAAATACATGCACTGAATCATCCTCCTTTTGAAAAACATGGATCGGACCCCTCCAACTTCAACGACGTTAGTACTGCGGTTGAAGTAAAACTGTTATACCTAAAAGTTCCCCTGAAACTTTATCTTCTTTTCGACCATAAATCATTAACAATTGTGATTAATATTTTTACCGAGGGTTGTTTTGGGAATTGAAAGTTGCAGAAACTGAGAATGTTGATATATTTTATAATAAGGGCAAAATACAGATTTATCATACTTATGTTTTTTTTAGTAGAAAAGTGATGAAAGTTTATCCACCTTGTCTTTCAAATATTGTAAAACCCAATTCCTACTCGCTTCGATATCCTTAGGTGGTCATGGGAAGTTTCATCGCCGAAGGGAAGAAACCAAAGCCTGAGCCAAGACATGATTCTTCATTGGTCCCACCACCCCAGATGGTCGGGTTTGGTGCACTGTCACCATCGAGCCCGCCCTCTCAGGGCTCGTCGAGCCAATCAGATGATGACAACAATGACGACGACGATGATGACGACAATGGCAGCCCTGCCATGAATCTAAGCGGGGCCTACAACAACATCTCAAGCCACCTCATGCCCCCGCCTTATGGTTCAGTTGATGTGTGGGCCCACGCTGCGAATCATCAGCCGAGGCATGGTTGAGTTCAGGATTAATGATGCTTAAACTAACAAACGGCGGAAGTTCGGTGCTTTTATTTTATGGTTTGGATTAAAGAAAAACATGAAGAGCTGAATCCTTTGTTATAAATGGCAAGATTTCTGTTGAAAGGTTGAAAATTTGTTATATTTAAGGTTTATACATGTTTATTTGCTATTGGGGTTTACTCAGAGACGATCGCTTAAACTAACAGATGAGCAGTTGAAGCTTGGGGGGTTTTATTTATGTTATGGATCAAAGGAAAATTTTGAGGAGCTGAATTGTTGTGTTATATTCGGCTGGATTTCTGTTTAAAGCCTGAAATTTTATTACATTCAAACTTGTATCAATGTCTTTGGTCATCAGGGTTGTTTTTGAGGAGCTATTCATGTACAGGTTTTGATTTTTATGTTTTGAATTTATGGAAATAATGTGTGGAGAATGAATCTTTTGTAATAATTTATAACAGAGAATTTCCTGTTGAAACCTTTAAATTTTTATTTTGGGGGGGGGGGGGTAAATTGCACTAAAATACCCTTAGCCACTGTGGTTTCTTTTAAAACTAGAATGCCTAAGGTGTTTTATAACAGTAAAATACCTGAAGTGCTGTTTTTGAGGGTATTTTAGTTGGAAAAAAAAATTTGATCCCTTAAAACCATGGTTTGAAGTATTATGCTCTAATAAGAAAAGGTGAAGGCAATTTAGTGGAAATCCATGATGGTTGAGGGTATTTTAGTGCCAATTTACCCCCTTTTTGGATAAACAAAAATAGTGTTTTATAGTTAAAATCCATCTTGGTCAAAAGTTTTAAAACCTAATAGGATCACATGCTTCTCTTAATATGGCGATAATTTTATTAATGCAAAAAGCTTCTTAGACCTGACAAAAAGGGAATTCTAATGGTCATTTTGAACCAATTGCTATAAAACTTCGAAAAGAACGCCATTCGGCACTTTAGTATTTGCTGAAAAGACAACACAAGCATTTTTCTTCACAGAATGTGAGAAGCTCAAAAACTTCAAGCTATCTGATCCCATATATCCTTGGGCATCAATTTTATAATGCTCGAAGAAGAGCCTTCGTGATTGATCCAATGTATAACCAAAGTTGAATCATGGTGTGACCAAAACTTAGCTGCATGCAGCTCAAATACCGTAACTTGCACAATTAGCTATCGATGATTCTACTAACAAAACTGCGAATCCCCGCTCTTCATGGCACAATACACTTGTTCATGGTAGTGAGAATTCTTATCCGAGCCATCAAAATTTACCTTAAATTCATTATGTTATTATGGGTGCAACAGTTGAGAAAGCTATAGGATTGATAGAATGTCGAGAAGACGCTCGATCGCGCCAGTTAGCCGTTGATGAGCTCCAGTGGATACTTGATATTATGGTATTAAATCTTTTGACCTAAATAAATTACAAAATGGTAAAACTAAATTATAAAATGTATCCAAGGAAAAAATCACCAGCTTTAAGGAAAAATCAGAGTGCAGTTTAAAAAATGTAAAGACTAAATTAAAAAAAAAACCCCATCCCTTTCTTCTTTAATAATATAAATTTTGGGAGATCTCCTCCTCTCTCCTCCCAATTCTCTCATCCAAAAAAGGAATCCCCAGCGCACTTTAGCGTCCCCCTAATAACCTGCGCACCGGCGTACATTAGCACACCACGCGCACCAAACCCTGCTCCTCAAATTAACGACTCGCTTAATTTTTTCCCCTTAAAAAAACCCTAATTTCATCGGCGGCGGCGGCGATCGGAGCCCTCACGGGCGGTAATCTCGCCGGTACAATTTCTTAGGGTTAGGGTTTTCATTGATGCTTGCTCGATTGTGACTGATTTGGTATTGATTATGTTTGACCTTAAAATTTAGTGGAAATTAATGGGGATATTAGTGTATTTGTTATTTCTATTAATATTTTGCGGAAATGTTTGATTAAATTTTGAGCAATCAGTTTATTTCTATATCAATATGAGAAAAGTTACAAATTTTTTTTTGTAATATGTTAGTTTTTGAGGAACAATATTTGTAATCTTATATCCATTTAAGATGAAGCGGATCAAAAATGTTAAAATGGAAGGCACAACTCTTATTGTTATTTATTTTATTATTTGCAGAAAACGGACGATCAGTCTCTGTAGAGATCGCTATGCTTTTGTAGTCCAATTTAGCAGTGAAAGTGGCATAACAAACGAGAACACTAATATATACTAGGAAACTTTGTTTAGAATGGATAATAACATTCGGTCTGATGAGTTGGAAAAGCCGAGCTCTTCATCAGGGACGTCTGATGCCCTGGGATCTCAGAATGAACTTGAGGATGCGTTGAGTGATGAACCTGAAGAAATTGAGGATGTGAGTACTTTTTGTATTGTACTTTTCAGATTTGTTGTTTTATGCACTAGAGATTATTCAATTGTGTTGGTTATGTGTTTACATCTAGATTTACTCCGTTATAGCCGTCTATCGTAAAAATTCTAACAAGAAATGATATAGGGTCACCAATAGCTTATATTTGTAATGACAACAGAACAAACAAAGAAGGAGCTTGCAAGAATTAATAATTAATATGGGTACATGAAATCGTCGTATAATTTTTTTTAATCTAATGCTTGAGCTCTAGGCTAGGCCAATGTGAGGCTCTAATGAAATCAAGAAGGGCTTAGATTTATTGTTTAGTAATCAAGTAAGGAGGTCCAAAAAAAACTTTTGGAAGCGCCAACATGATCCAAGCATAAACATCTTTCATATTTCAAGCATTCATCAACCAGAAAATTAACAGTTCTTCTCTGTGTTACATAACCTTATGAGTTATAATACTCTGTAGCCAGAGACGCTTTCTTAAAACTAATGCCTAGATGTAACTAGGCTTCGGGCTGTTTGACATCTGCTTTGATAGTCGGTGCTCATTTACGAGGAATTGTAGTCTCTGTCCTTGTTCTTAGATTGTATATTCTCATAGTACTGCATTTGGTATTTTGGATTATAGATGGGTTAAAAATGAATACCAGGAACTAGTTATGTACTCTGTTTTCGTAATGTCAGGTTATTGTCAGATTGTCAGCCTGTTCTTAGTTAGATATGTGACTCCTTGCCTTCAAGCTGTATACCATGGCTGACCCTATTTTGATGGTAAAAGAATTCGATAAAGTTATCATTCATCATATATCCGCATCGACAAGAAAATTGTCCCGGTTCTCATAAGAGCGGAGTAAATTGCAAAGTGGTGTGTTCCTCTGCACAATGTCTAGATTTTATATTTTGAGCGTGGTCATGATTTTCCTGCTACTTGCCTATTTGAATCGAGATTTAGTTTTTGTTTCTTGTTTCAAGCCAAAACTAGGGATATCTGCATTTCAACTTGTCTATTTTGAACCAGCATTCTGCAATTTCTGGATTTAAGTTTGCTGTAATGGTTACTTAGGAATTTCCAAGTTATCTCTATTTTACTTCTTTTTCCATTACTTTTGTCGTTATGCTGATTTAAATTTTCTCTTGCAATATTGGTGTTGTTTATTAGCCATATTTCCTATGCCATATGAATGCAGATAAAAGTCTGCGATATTTGCGGGGATGCAGGCCTCGAAGAGTTACTTGCTATCTGTAGTAGATGTAATGATGGCGCCGAGCATACGTGAGTCAATATTAACTCTTAGCACATAATATATTTAAATGATTGTTTCTGTCTCGATCTATCTTAAGAATATGCACTCAATTGTTTGTTTTTAACCAGATACTGCATGCAGAAAAAATTGAAGGATCTTCCAGAGGGTGATTGGTTATGTGAAGAATGCAAGTTTAAAGAGGAAACTGAACATCAGAACGCTGATGAACCTGAAACTGTTTTAGGAGATGCAGAAGTACAGCACTCCACTAAAAGTAAGCAGAATACAGATAGTGATTCTGATCCCATGTTGTTGCCTGAGTCATATGCCAAGGCGCTCGAGTCAGATGCAAGTGAAAGGCCCCAAAGTGCACAAAAATCTGTTAAAATGGAGGAAGACAATTTGAAAGTTGATCTAAAAACTAGCAAAAGGGTTATAGAATCATCAAGTGGTATTTCTACGAGGACAACTGCTGCCAAGAAGAAATCTTTGTTAAAGGAGTCGGTTAGCAAACTAATTGCTGAAGCAAAACAGGTGAAGCCACCTGCATCTGTTTGTACACAAAAAATTCCTTCAGGTCCCTACTCATCAAAGGCGCTCGATCCAGTTCCAGCACTGGGTAAGTTTGCACACACAAGAAAGCTTTAGTGGTTTATATCTTATATCTGTACTCTGTAGGTTGTAATGTATGATTAATGTATTGCGACAGGTACTCTATCAAAGTTAGGTTCTTTCAATACCTCTAACATGAAGCCTAAAGTGCAGTTTATAGAAAGCATTCCTCCTCATAAACAAAATACGATTAGGGATTCCAATGATCTAAGAAAAGGACAGATCAAAAAAATGAGTGAATCTGCATCTTTTAAAGGCCTTAGATCAGGCTTCTCCAAAGCCGAACCTGTAAAGAAAACCCATTCTCTTCATCCTCCATTTGCCATGGATCATAAAAGTCTAAAAGAAAGAAACATAGTTGAGAAGAAAATTGCTATGCCAGAGCGCCCGCTAGTCAATCTGCCGCCAAAGATGGAACCAGAAGTTAGTATTTTATCTGAAGCGAAAATTTCGGACATCAACAAAGGATCATATGATAGAGAAAATTCAGGTAATGTTCCTTTTTGATAGATTTATTATTTATGTTATTTACAAACAATTTTGTAAAACACGTATTCGTTCTCTATTGATCTGCCTAGCGCATAACTCATAAACAAATTATATTTCCTATAATTGAATTACGCAGAATTTTTTATTTTTGGCATATATATATATATATATATATATAGAGAGAGAGAGAGAGAGAGAGAGAGAGAGAGAGAGAGAGAGAGAGAATACACCAAATTTCACGTGATTCCACCATTTTTCACCATTGAATTAGCAATGTAAAAAATTATATTGTTGATAAACCGTTAATTTTGCACCTACTAAATCAATGATGAAAAAGTGATGAATCGCATGAAATTTGGTGTATCCGCATCTTACATGATAAAGATGATGATGATGGGTGCCGATCGTCAAAAAAATCGTGTAGGTTTTTTTTTCGACGCCATAGAAGGAAATTCCATTCTATGGCACCTTTCCTCCATTATATATATATATATTCTATGGCACCTTTCCTCCATTATATATATATATATATATAGTCAAGTGGTCCTAACGTGAATCCTTACGGTGACACTTCATGAATGTCTTTAGTTCATAAATGCATGGTCCTTCATTAATTACATTGACATTTATTTATGAGATGGAGCTTTTCATGAAATGACACAGGCGACTTTTTAGGTTGCACTCTAAAGTGTCTTCTTAGGAGAACACACACACACATGAGGAAACGGGTTATCAGCCAGCCAACTGTTATTAAACCGTCAGCTAGCCTATTATATAGCACAATCCGACTGTCAAATTGACAATCCGCTCCGGCCATCTTGTTCCACACATGGAGTGATCTATGTGTGTGAATTTTGATCGATATGATGCATTACAAGTGATGGATCAAGCGTATAAAAAATGGATGGCTGTCAAACACAATAAAAATGTCATATATTGGGGACATTTGATCGAAGACAGATGGTTGTCATAGTGATTAAAATTTTATATACATAGATCACTCTGTGTAAAATAAGGTGAATGGAGTGGATCGTCGATTTGACGGTCGGATTGGGTTATGTAATAGGCTAACTGACGGTTTAATATCAGCTAACCAGCTGATAATCCGTTTCCTTATATATATATATATATATATATATATATATATATATATATATATAGGCTAACTGACGGTTTAATATCAGCTGGATAATCCGTTTCCTTATATATATATATATATATATATATATATATATATAGGCTAATTGACGGTTTAATATCAGCTAACTAGCTGATAATCCGTTTCCTCATATATATATATATATATATATATATATATATTAGGGGAGTGCTCTATTGCAAATCGGTTCCCTTTTTTTAAAATGCGAACACTCGATCTATGATATATTTGAACGATCCGATCGGTTCAAATTGATCACCCTACCCTCAAATGTATGTGTATGAAAAATCAAAGAATTTGAAGACCTTTAACAAATGCATCAGATGCAGTTTATGTCGCATTATTTGAAGACGTTTAGTTTTGCATCTATTCGATGCATTGGTTAGAGGTCTTCAAAATTTTTTACTTTTCATATACATTTATAGAGCACTCCCATGTATACACACACACTCACACACCCACAAAAAAAGGGATATGAGGTGGCGGGCCTTTTTCTAAAAAGGGGCCATCGTCTCAAAACACACGCACTCCCATGTATATCACTGATCCAAACCGGTCATTTTGATTTATTTACCATGAAACCTCAATGTATAAAAAACCTTGAGATTTAAGGACTTCTAATGCGTACATCAAGTGACTGTATTTTGCCTATTTCGATAAGCCGTTAATTTTTCCATTCGCTTGATAAACGTGTTAGAGGTCTTTAAATCACGAGATATTTTGTATAAAGGTTTTATGGTACGGAGATCAAGATGATTGGTTTAAATCGGTGAAAAATATAGAGGATATGTGTTTGAGGCGGGGGCTCCTTTTTGAAAAATGTGCTGCCACCTAATATCCCTTTTCCTCTTATGTGTGTCTGATTAATGGAGGGAAGTGGCCATAGAAGGGAATTTCCTTTTATGGGGTCGAAAAGAATACATCCTCCATTTTTTTCGATGATTGACATCCGTCATCTTCATCTTCATCATTTAAGATGTCTATACACCAAATTTCATGTGATTCTACCACTTTTTTGTCGTTGAATTAGCAAAGCAAAAAGTTCTATTGTCGATAAACCGTTAATTTTGCATCCAATATATATATATATAAAGAAAATTTTCAGAATTGATACCAAACAATATGTTTTTTTTTGGGAAATCAACCCCCTTCGGGGATCAAACTTGCGCCCTCATATTGGAGAGGAAATTGGTACCAACCGAGCTAAGCTCAGTTGGTTACCTAACAATATGTTGATATAAAGAAAAAGGAGTTGAATAATAGAAGGTTTATACCCATCATCTAGATGCCTGATTAATTGGCCATTCACTTAAATATTTCACATAGAGCCAATTATGAGGTCATTTGCCTGTTTAATAATATTCGTGTGATTCCTAGTCAAGAACATTTAAGCACCATTTACTTGGCATTTTAAACCTTTTTTGTACAACACTGAGTGCTAAATTTCCTTTCTTATGTCTAATAAGGAGTCAATGAAGTGAAGCCGTCAGTACATATCATGAAAAGTCTTGGACGGTCAGCCTCAATTCTGAAGCCATCTCAAATTGCGCCTAATGAAGATATTCATGAGATTTCAGATGCTGCTGATGCATCTTCGCCACGAATTTCTCATCAAGTTGTAGAATTCTCACATGGGAATGACAAAAACAAGGATGTGTCCTTGTTAGGTCATCCAAAGCAGGCCGCTTTAGGTGCTGGCGGATTACTACGATGTAAAAAATGTAACAAAACTGGTCACCCTACACAATATTGCCCTATTGACAAACTCGCTGTGACTGCCCTTATACCTTCAGCCGATCGAAATGTAAGGGATCGTCATAGCAGAATTAACAAGTCAAAAGATGCTGCAGATGCGCCTATTTTAAAGCCTGTAATACAAAAGGATATTAGATTGCCAATGCTTAGTGCTGACTTGAGCCTTAAAGGCCCTTCCAAAGATTTAGGACCAGGTTCGTCTTTCCTGGAAAGAGCTAACGGCGAAGATACAGTAAGAAACAACGTAGTTGATTCTACCAAAACATCGACTTCTGCAGATGCGAGTCTACAAGCTGCAAAAGCCGAAGCCTCATGTGCTCCTAGAGAAAACAATTCCAATCCTATTATTACCATTTCAGATCAATTGGATATGAAGCCCTTGCCACAAGCCTATCCAAATAAAAATATACTGAGGTCTTCGGCAATCCCGGAGCATGAATTCATCTGGCAGTAAGAAAGCTTTTCTGTGCTACTTTTAGTTCTTAGTTCTGTAGAGAAGAGACCGCTTTCATTTTCACCGTTGGTTTTCGTGATATGTTGCTTCATTTGAAAATGTTTAATCATCCTGATTTCCCCCTCCTTAAAATTGCAGAGGTGGTTTTGAGGTGCTAAGATCTGGAAATTTTTTGAAATCCTGCGAGGGGGTTCAAGCTCACTTATCAACTTATGCATCACCAAAAGTGCTTGAAGCAGTGGTCAAATTTCCTGGCAAAGTCCAACTAGAAGAAGTAACATATCTAAGCTCTTGGCCTTATCAATATCAGGGTCATAACCCTGATGAACATAATATTGCACTTTTTTTCTTTGCTAAAGACGTTGAAAGGTATGCTCAGTATGGTCATTGAACTTTTACCCGGTAAGCTACATGATGAGAGATGCAATGTTATTCTTTCTGTTATTTTTTGATATAGCTACGAAAAGAATTATTCGGGATTGTTGGACGATATGATTAAGAACGACTTGGCTCTTAAAGGAAATATTGCTGGAGTTGAACTTCTTGTTTTCCCATCAAATAAGTTACCACAGACCTTTCAGCGTAAGAGTCTTCATTTTGAAAATAATAAAATAATGCATTTGGGTCTGTCCTCATTTCACTCAAATAATAAATCTCCAGGACTCACATTCTTGGATGCTGATCTTTCTTTCCCGTTGTTCAGAATGGAACAGGATGTACTTTCTTTGGGGTGTGTTCAAGGGAAGGAGACCCAATTGCTCAGACACGCTGGCCCATTTACAGGAAAAGCCTTCGAACGCCAGTTTGGATTCAGAAATGCTAGTTCAGGATATACCCATTCCTATTTCAGAAGCTTCTAACCAGAAATTAAATCATAATGATGTCAACCTTCCCTGCTCTGCAGTGGAAAATAAGGTCAGTTGTCTATTATAACTTTCTTAATCTCTCAGGTGAATACATGACTTGAATCCTAATATATTCAAAAAAATTCTGTGAAGTTGTTACTTGTAGAAGACAAAAGTATCTTCTGAGACCATTTTTTGAGAAGTATTTAAGAGTTATCTTTGAAAGTTTTTTTATTTGTTATGTTATTCATTGTGAATCCATGTCTCAACTATTGTGGTCATTCTCATATTGTCCCGACAGTTATCCCTATAATACCTACATTGAAATTCCAACCACTTACATTTTTCTGAGCCTTTCCTCTCCTAAATAAATTGGGTTGGCTGTCTCTTCTTTGTGTTGGTTGCATATGGTCTCCATGTCACAATGCTTAATTGCTCATGCCGCAGGGCCCTCCCTTCTGATGGGTATCATGGTCTTAAATGTTGGCTGATTCTAATCTGAGATGATAGATCCTGATCCCAAAAATGGCCGCCCAAATTTCAATACCGAAATTTCTACTGAGATCTTAAACTTTGATACTGAGTTCACTGATTGATTATTAGATTTTATTTTGAAGTTTATTAATGAGATAGTGGGTGTACTTACGGGTTAATAAGTTGATTAATGAATTACCGGTTTATTTGACATCAGTAATTTGCAAAAAGTAGATGAAAAGTTTATAGTTATTTTTACAACGTCCTTAAAATACCACTCTACACACCATTGGTTACTAAAATAATATGTCAAAATGTAGATAGTTATTACTGTTTATTAAACCTTTACTATTTTTAGATATTTGTTTAGGCAAAAGATAAAAAATCTAATATTCTGATCCGTGATGCCGATACAGCCGAGATGGGCAATTCTGATCCTAAAAGTGATCGCTCAATTCCAGTACCAATACCGAGATTTAAAACTCTGTGCAACATTTACGTTCTGTTCTTAAGTTCTTGATCATTTTTGCCAGGGGCCTTGTGTCACGCCCCACTTCCCTAAATACGGAAAACGAGGGATGATTAGGCCAGCCATACTCCTACGGTTAAGGAATAATCCCGCCGTAGTCACATTTCGGCTTCTAGCATTACATGGTAATCAGTAAACAAAGCACAGAAGTAAAGGGAATACATCACTAAATTATTACATCAACTTTCATGTTCACAATTTATAAATAAACAAGAAAAGAACTACTAACCGAGTTCGAATACAAGGTCTCTTTAGGGAAAGCAGAAAAGAAGAAAAAGGTACTCCAGACTAGATCTCCGCTAGTTCGAAAGGTAAATCCGACTCTTGCGCTGGTTCTTTCTCGAGGTCTGAGCATGCATACTCAGGTCGTCAGAGCGACGTAAAAGCAATATTATAATAATGACATGAAACATGCAAATAAGGTAATAACAGTGGAAGTAAAAATGCAGATAATTACTATGTCACTAAATGATGCAAAATATGATCTGTGTCCCTATCAGTCTTTAAGTCATGTTTGAAATTGAGTTGTGGAAAGGAGGATCATGTTTAACGAGAGTCTCGTACATACCCGAGACAACGACCCACACGCCCGGGACATAACCCTGTCAGCCGGATCGCTAGATCCTACCTAATATATATATAAGAGTCGCTGTTCGAATGATCATCCTCTAAATCACGGTCCTCGCTAAATACGATGCTCTTTCCATTTCGATTTCCCCTTTTTCCACAGGTTTACACTATTGATGATTATGATTTAATCATGTACAAGTATGCACCAATAACACGGTTTTGTCACTGTTCACTGTATTAATCACTGTCACGAATCATTCACTTTTCTATTGGCGTACTTGACACTCCTAAACCAATATCATCCACGCACGATAATGTATTTTATACTGAATAATAACGTGCACTATCACTAGGTATATGTCAATCGGGTAAGGTATGTACATTTATGCAGTTAACAAGTCATGCGTAATATGAACTAGTATGCACCTCATGAGCTTATAAAAATTGCAGTAAATCATACGTTCAGAATTCAGTGAAACGATACAAAGACGGTAACAAGTAGACCCAGTCTGCAGTTCAGCAAAATTTATTTCAGTACAATCGGATTTCGGGTATTCAAGTTACAACCATTTCAATTTAAGTGTTAGCTGCAGGAAATTCAGTTTCTGAACTGAACGTCCGTTTCGCGACACGACTTTCACCCAGTTAGGATCAGAATTTAGTGACGCTACAGTTGAATGAAATGTAGGGTTTTCAATAGGGTTTTCAACGCACCAGACGGATCCTCAATCGCGTCTCTACGTCAGAAGTTATGGACTGTTCAACACTAGGGTATCAGTTCTGATTCTGCTTGGGACTGCTATACGTCCTGTTCTTTTAAATTGCAATTTAAATAGTAAACGACGATAAAAATGGGTGAAATCACTTGCGTTATTTAGCTAACAGTTTCATCTTTAATAAAGTATAAGGTTCCGCAACATACAAGTTCAGGCATCAAAGTGGTAAGCATTACAAGATAGAAATCAACAGCCAGAGCTGCTTTGGACTGCAGTCCAGAGCCGCTCTCCGAACCAATTCTCATCATAATTTCAGTACAGAAACAATTACGAACTTGTATAGGGTTCCAGGTCGTCGAGTTGGCTTCGATTTGAGCCCTCGAACGCATCATTTCAATGTGTACACAATTAATTATGATTTTACCAAGTTTCAGACGCGGGATATATTCAGTTTTAACGGGTGTAATTGGGGGTGGTCGTTTAAGCCAGTAACGATTATATTTTCCAGTAAAATTTCACCACAATGTTCATTGCCACACGGGCCAGCATATATAATCAAGTTCCGTCAGTTTAATGGAAGGTTTCCGTTCGGGTTTTGCATCGAGCACTTGTGTTATATAAGTTTTCACGAGTTACAAACACGGAATTAATAGGTTTTAGAAATGTAACAGTAATAACTAGTATGTAGCAAGTAGGGTACTTGCCTGGAGACGCTTTGGCGATGCACGGTAGCAGCAACGGCACAAACGCGCGACGAACGGCACGGTTTGGATTCACGGCCTCGGCTCGCGTTTCGGGTTCGTCGTCGGAGTTGCCCGGGGATGGCTCGCGATCACTGAAAGCGGAGTGTGGTGCTGTGGATCTCCTGGGGCGTGCTGGGGTCGGCGATGGTCGGCGGTGGTCGCTCCGGCTATGGGCACAGCGAGGAGTTCGAGGCTCGTGGCTAGGAGAGAGAGAGGTAGTGGGGGCTCGGGTTTGGAGGTGATGGGGATGATGCTGAGGATGTAGAGGTCGACGAGGTGGTTCAGGGCAGTGGGGAGCTCGCCGGCGTGAGGGCACAGGTGGTGGCCGAGGTGGTGCAGGGGAGCTCGGCGGTGGCTGAAGATGGTGAGGCAGTGAGGAAAGATGGTGGTTTGGGTTTGTGAGAGAGCTGAAGTGGAGGCTCGGTTCTGGAGAGGAGAGCGAGGGAGTCGACGAGGTGATTTAGGTGACAGTCGTCGTCGGGGGTGCAGTGGGTGTATGGGTTGAGAGCTCGTGATTTGGAGAGAGCAGAGGAGAAGTTGGAGAGATCGAGAGTGTGAGGGAGAGAGAAGAAAGGGGGACGAGGGTGAGCTTGAGGAGCTCGCGCGGTCGTGGTTGAGTTGAGGGGGACGTGGGTCGGCGATGAAGTGGCGACGTGGGTACGCGCGACGTGGGAAGCTCGGGGAGAAAACGAGCGGGAAAAGAATTCGAGGGGAGGGAGAAAGGTTGGAGCGGGTCGGGTTTGGGTGTGTTGGGTGCGGGTAAGGAGTTAGGGCATGGGCCGATGAGAGAATTATTTGTGGGGGCCTTGGAGTTGGGCTGGGCCGGGGAAGTTAATTAATTCCTTTAGTTTTCTTTGTTGGGCTGGTGAGGAGTTTTAAATATATGGTTTTGGTTTTAATTATTTCACTTTGTTTGGGCTGTTTTTTTTTTGGGTTTTGGGTTCTAGTATATATATATATATATTGTTTTGGTTATTGATTTTGAAGGGTTTAGAAGGATTTAAATACGACAAATCTAACACCTAATCTTCACACAAAAATACGAGAAAAATAGGATAGCACTCGGGGAACTAGAAAATTATAGGAAGATTTTATTAAAGGAAACGGGGATTTACATCATACCCCCTTACAAAAATTTCGTCCTCGAAATTTAACAAGGATACAATGAAACAAAAGTGCTAAATAAAGAGATGTGGAAAACGTGCACGGATATTTTCCTCCCGCTCCCAGGTAGATTCTCCTGGGGAACGACCGTCCCAAGACACTCGGACTAACGGAATGACTTTATTTTTCAGCACTTTCTCTCTGTGGTCGAGGTTGGTGGTGGGCTGCTCCTCGTAAGATAGGTCGGTACCCAAAGCTAACTCCGAATAGTCCAGAACATGGCTCTCATCCCGAACATAACGCCGCAACTGAGACAAAGTGGAAGGTATTGTGTACACCAGCTAGCGATGGAGGTAAGGCAAGTCGATAGGCCACCTCTCCTACTCGCTCTAGCACCTCAAAAGGTCCGATGAAACGGGGACTGAGTTTCCCGAGACCTCCGAACCTGATAACTCCACGGGTAGGGGAAATCTTTAGAAACACGTGATCTCCGACTTCAAATTCTAGTGTTCTCCTGCTGGTATCCGTCCAACTCTTCTGTCGATCCTGAGCCGTCTTAATACGCTGCCTGATCATTTGGACCTTGTCGACTGTCTGAACGATGAGCTCGGGACCCAGTAGTCTTCGTTCTCCCACATCATCCCAACAACTGGGGATCGACACTTCCGCCCGTAAAGTGCTTCGAAAGGAGCCATCTGGATGCTAGCCTGATAGCTATTGTTATAGGAAAACTCGACCAGATGCAGATGGTCTTCCCAGGAACCCTGAAAATCCAACATGCAGGCTCTCAACATATCCTCGAGCGTCTGGATCGTACGCTCGGATTGTCCGTCCGTCTGTGGATGATAAGCTGTGCTGAACTTGAGGCGGGTACCCAAACTCTCCTGTAGGCTCCTCCAGAAGTGCGAAACAAATCTGGTGTCTCGATCTGATACAATGCTGACCGGAACTCGGTGAAGCCGCACTATCTCCTGCATGTATCTCTCTGCCAGTGACTCTGTCGACTGTCCCATACGGAATGGTAAGAAGTGTGCAGCTTTCGTGAGGCGGTCGACGATAACCCAAATGACGTTGTTGCCCCTATGGCTCCGTGGTAAGGCTGTCACGAAATCCATAGTAATATGCTCCCGCTTCCATTCTGGTATCGGCAGCGGTTGTAACCGTCCTGCTGTCCTCTGATGTTCTGCCTTCACCTGCTGGCATACCAAGCATCTGGATACGAACCGCGCAATTTCTCGCTTCATCCCGTTCCACCAAAAATGCTGCTTTAAATCTCGATACATCTTTGTACCTCCCGGATGCACAGAATAAGCTGAACTATGCGCCTCAGTCAGTATCTCTTCTCGAACATTCCCCTTGGGTACGCAGAGTCTGCTACCGAATCTCAGAGAACTGTCTCCATGTATGATTAAGTCCGTTCTCAGCCCGGCTTCTACTTGCGTTCTGAACTTTTGCAATCCAGGATCATCCGCTTGTGCAGCCTTGATGCGATCCACAAGGGAGGACTGCACCTGTAGTTGCCAAAATTGACCGAGTGCGCCCGGTGTGACGACCTCAAGCTCGAGTCTCTGAAAATCCTCAATGATGCTCCTCTGACTGGTTAATATCATGACCGCTGGCTTGCGACTGAGCGCATTTGATACAACATTTACTTTCCCCGGGTGATACTGAAGGTCCAAGTCATAATCCGCCATCAGTTCTAGCCATCGGCGCTGCCTCATGTTTAGTTCTTTCTGAGTGAAGACGTATTTCAGACTTTTATGATCCGTGTACACCTCCACCTTCTCGCCCAATAGATAGTGCCTCCAAATCTTCAACGCAAAAACCACTGCGGCTAACTCCAAGTCATGCGTAGGGTAGTTCCTCTCGTGATTTCTCAGCTGCCGAGAGGCGTAAGCAACCACCCGACCGTGCTGCATAAGAACACAGCATAATCCCTTCCCTGAGGCATCACTATGTATCACCAAACCACCGGAATCATCTGGTACTGTAAGAATAGGCGCCGTGGTTAACTTCTGCTTCAGTGTGTCAAATGCCCGAGTACACTCCTCTGTCCACGCAAACGGTACATCCTTCCGTGTCAGCCTCGTCAACGGTTCAGCGATTCTTGAAAAGTCCTGGACGAACCGCCGATAATATTCTGCCAATCCCAGAAAGCTTCTGATCTCGGCCACTGACTTCGGCGTTGGCCAATTTCTGACAGATTCTATCTTTGTCGGGTCCACTGAGATGCCTTCGCCCGAAACAATGTGTCCCAAGAACTGAACCTTGTCGAGCCAGAATTCACACTTGCTTAATTTCGCATACAGCTTCTCTTCCCGAAGAATTTGTAGAACCGTGCGCAAATGCTCCACATGTTTCTCCTGGGTCTTCAAGTAGACAAGTATGTCGTCGATAAATACAACGACAAGCGTGTCCAAAAACTTTGCAAACACCTTGTCATCAAGTCCATGAATATTGCTGGAGCATTGGTAACACCGAACGGCATCACAAGTTACTCATAATATCCGTATCGGGTCCTGAAAGCCGTCTTGCATATATACTCGGCTGCTACTCTGATTTGGTGATATCCAGAACGGAGATCCAACTTCGAAAATACCTTGGCCCCACTTAACTGATCGAATAAGTCGTCGATGCGCGGGATTGGGTACTTGTTCTTTATTGTGACTTTGTTCAGCTCCCGATAATCTATACACATCCGCAGCGATCCATCCTTCTTCTTCACTAACAGAACTGGTGCACCCCACGGTGAAACGCTTGGCCGAATAAATCCCTTCTCTAGGAGTTCTTCAATTTGCTTCTTCAATTCTGTCAACTCAACCGGTGCCATTCTGTACGGGGCCTTGGAAACTGGTGCTGTACCTGGAGTCAAATCGATCGAGAATTCTAAGACGCGTGGAGGTGGTAGACCTGCTAAATCTTCAGGAAACATGTCCAGAAAATTCCAAACAATCTCTGGGGCTGCGCTCTCATCAATCTCCATAGCCGTCAGCTCCTTTGGCTTGATTCTATACTTGGCTGGCTCCAAAAATTCGCTTCTGCCTTCGAAAATAAACTCCGGGTGATTGGGAATGCGGAAGATCACATTCCTTGCTCGACAATCAATAACTGCATGGAAGGTACTCATCCAATTCATCCCGAGAATTGCGTCATACCTGCCTGTCCCGATCAAAAGGAAATTCGCATAGAATTCCCTGCCACACACTACAACCGGACATGATCTACATTCTCGACTAGATACGATCACGCCATTACCCGTATGTATTTCCCAACTCTTGGTTAGTGGTTCATGTGGTATGGAGTGTGTATCAACGAAATGCTCATATATGAAACAGTGCGATGCTCCAGAATCAAATAGTACTTTAGCTGGCATGCAATGTACGAGTAGAATACCTGTGACAACTTCGCCTGAAGCCTCTGCCTGCTCGGCGGTCAGGGTGAAAGCCCGTCCCTGACCGCGGCCTGTGTAGGGTTGCCTCTGCTCTTGTGGTCTCTGCTGTTGCGGTCCAGAACCTTCCTGTAACTCTGTCCGCTCGGGGCAACCGCTAATTCTGTGCTGACTGGATCCGCAAATCAAACACCGTCCCTTGGCGCGGCGACAGTCCTTCTAGGTATGCCCATCTCTGTCGCAGTTGCCGCAAACTACGTTCTTGCTCTGAGTCGATGCTGGGGCCCGAACGGGTGCTTCATCTGCGTCGTTCCAGGCCTGTGAACTGTATGACTTCTCGAGAAGGTGCGTGGGTACATGCTGGAACAACTGGGGGCTTCCTGAATTTGTTGATCAGTCTCTCCTGAATTCACGCCGCGTTGAGTACCTGTGCAAAAGTCTGAAACTCGAGTGACGCGACCAACTGCTGTAGCTCGAAATCGAGTCCCTGTAAGAAGCGCCCGGCCCTGGTGGCCTCTGAAGCGACCATGTATGGAGCAAATCGGCTCAGACGGTTGAACTCTGCCGCGTATACGTCCACGGGACGTCCATTCTGCTTCAGTAGGATGAATCTTTCTTTCATCTCTGCCTTGGCGGTGGAAGGGAAATAATGGTTTAAGAAGCACTCCTTGAATTTGCTCCATTCAATCGGTCTGTCTAGCCTGCTTTCTTCCACTGATCACCATGTACGGGCTTTATCTTCCAACTGGATCTTTATCACGTTCACTTTATCTTCCTTTTGTACCCTGGCAGCCGTCAGTAAGTTCTCCATATTCACCCGCCATTGCTCGGCCTCAAGTGGTTTGGCTAGCCCTGTGAATGCAGCTGGATGCAACCTCCAGAAATCTGATACGGTGCTAGCCCTGGCAGAAAAAGCTGGTGGAGCAATGCCCTCGGAGGCGGTAATGAGTGCGGAGGGTCCCCTGCAGTGGTAATAGCCCCGAGTCTCTCGGCGAGTAGGTCCGTTTTTCTTTCCTGAGCTTCTGCGAGAGAGGTCAGTGCACTAAGTATCCTCTCCGTGCGATCCTGAGAACTTGAGTCCGAGGAGTGGTCGTTCGGGGACGTCATGTCGCTGGAAGATATTCAAAAGGATATGATTAGATACAAGGATGAGAATCAGGAATAGTGAAGCGAAAATAATGTAATACAGTGTAGTTAATGTTATCCCTTACTACTAAACCTGGCTCTAATACCAACAAAACCATGTCACGCCCCGCTTCCCTAAATACGGAAAACGAGAGATGACTAGGCCAGCCATGCTCCTACGGTCAAGGAATAATCCCGCCGCAGTCACACTTCGGCTTCTAGCATTACATGGTAATCAGTAAACAAAGCACAGAAGTAAAGGGAATACATCACTAAATTATTACATCAACTTTCATGTTCACAATTTACAAATAAACAAGAAAAGAACTACTAACCGAGTTCGAATACAAGGTCTCTTTAGGGAAAGCAGAAAAGAAAAAATACTCCAGACTAGATCTCCGCTAGCTCGAAAGGTAAATCCGACTCCTGCGCTGGTTCTTTCTCGAGGTCTGAGCATGCATACTCAGGTCGTCAGAGCGACGTAAAAGCAATATTATAATAATGACATGAAACAAGCAAATAAGGTAATAACAGGGGAAGTAAAAATGCAGATAATTACTATGTCACTAAATGATGCAAAATATGATCTGTGTCCCTATCAGTCTCTAAGTCATGTTTGAAATCGAGTTGTGGAAAGGAGGATCATGTTTAACGGGAGTCTCGTACATACTCGAGACAACGGCCCATACGCCCGGGACATAACCCTGTCAGCCGGATCGCTAGATCCTACCTAATATATATATAAGAGTCGCTGTTCGAATGATCATCCTCTAAATCACGGTCCTCGCTAAATACGATGCTCTTTCCACTTCGATTTCCCCTTTTTCCACAGGTTTACACTATTGATGATTATGATTTAATCATGTACAGGTATGCACCAATAACACGGTTTTGTCACCGTTCACTGTATTAATCACTGTCACGAATCATTCACTTTTCCATTGGCGTACTTGACACTCTTAAACCAATATCATCCACGCACGATAATGCATTTTATACTGAATAATAACGCGCACTATCACTAGGTATATATCAATCGGGTAACGTATGTACATTTATGCAATTAACAAGTCATGCGTAATATGAACTAGTATGCACCTCATGAGCTTTTAAAAATTGCAGTAAATCATACGTTCAGAATTCAGTGAAACGATACAAAGACGGTAACAAGTAGACCCAGTCGGCAGTTCAGCAAAATTTATTTGAGTACAATCGGATTTCGGGTATTCAAGTTACAGCCATTTCAATTTAAGTGTTCGCTGCAGGAAATTCAGTTTCTGAACTGAACGTCCGTTTCGCGACACGACTTTCACCCAGTTGGGATCAGAATTTAGCGACGCTACAGTTGAATGAAATGTAGGGTTTTCAATAGGGTTTTCAACGCACCAGACGGATCCTCAATCGCGTCTCTACGTCAGAAGTTATGCACTGTTCAACACTAGGGTATCAGTTCTGATTCTGCTTGGGACTGCTATACGTCCTGTTCTTTTAAATTGCAATTTAAATAGTAAACGACGATAAAAAGGGGTGAAATCACTTGCGTTATTTAGCTAACAGTTTCATCTTCAATAAAGTATAGGGTTCCGCAACATACAAGTTCAGGCAGCAAAGTGGTAAGCATTACAAGATAGAAATCAACAGCCAGAGCTGCTCTGGACTGCAGTCCAGAGCCGCTCTCCGAACCAATTCTCGTCATAATTTCAGTACAGAAACAATTAAGAACTTGTATGAGTTCCAGGTCATCGAGTCGGCTTCGATTTGAGCCCTCGAACGCATCATTTCAATGTGTACACAATTAATTATGATTTTACCAAGTTTCAGACGCGGGCTATATTCAGTTTTAACGGGTGTAATTGGGGGTGGTTGTTTAAGCCAGTAACGATTATATTTTCCAGTAAAATTTCACCACAATGTTCATTGCCACACGGGCCAGCATATATAATCAAGTTCCGTCAGTTTAATGGAAGGTTTTCGCTCGGGTTTTGCATCGAGCACTTGCGTCATATAAGTTTTCACGAGTTACAAACACGGAATTAATAGGTTTTAGAAATGTAACAGTAATAACTAGCATGTAGCAAGTAGGGTACTTGTCTGGAGACGCTTTGGCGACGCACGGCAGCAGCAACAGCACAAACGCGCGACGAACGGCACGGTTTGGATTCACGGCCTCGGCTCGTGTTTCGGGTTCGTCGTCGGAGTTTCCCGGGGATGGCTCGCGATCACTGAAAGCGGAGTGGTGCTGTGGATCTCCTGGGGCGTGCTGGGGTCGGCGATGGTCTGCGGTGGTCGTCCGGCGATGGGCACAGCGAGGAGTTCGAGGCTCATGGCTAGGAGAGAGAGAGGTAGTGGGGGCTCGGGTTTGGAGGTGATGGGGATGATGCTGAGGATGTAGAGGTCGACGAGGTGGTTCAGGGCAGTGGGGAGCTCGCCGGCGTGAGGACGCAGGTGGTGGCCGAGGTGGTGCAGGGGAGCTCGGCGGTGGCTGAAGATGGTGAGGCGGTGGCTGAAGATGGTGGTTTAGGTTTGTGAGAGAGCTGAAGTGGAGGCTCGGTTCTGGAGAGGAGAGCGAGGGAGTCGACGATGTGATTTAGGTGACAGTCGTCGGGGATGCAGTGGGTGTATGGGTTGAGAGCTCGTGATTTGGAGAGAGCAGAGGAGAAGTTGGAGAGATCGAGAGTGTGAGGGAGAGAGAAGAAAGGGGGACGGGGGTGAGCTTGAGGAGCTCGCGCGGTCGTGGTCGAGTTGAGGGGGACGTGGGTCGGCGACGAAGTGGCGACGTGGGTATGCGCGACGTGGGAAGCTCGGGGAGAAAAAGAGCGGGAAAAGAATTCGAGGGGAGGGAGAAAGGTTGGAGCGGGTCGGGTTTGGGTGTGTTGGGTGCGGGTAAGGAGTTAGGGCACGGGCCGGTGAGGGAATTATTTGTGGGGGGCTTGGAGTTGGGCCGGGCCGAGGAAGTTAATTAATTCCTTTAGTTTTCTTTGTTGGGCTGGCTAGGGAGTTTTAAATATATGGTTTTGGTTTTAATTATTTCACTTTGTTTGTTTGGGCTGGTTTTTTTTTTTGGGTTTTGGGTTCTAGTGTATATATATATATTGTTTTGGTTATTGATTTTGAAGGGTTTAGAAGGATTTAAATACGACAAATCTAGCAACTAATCTTCACACAAAAATACGAGAAAAATAGGATAGCACTCGGGGAACTAGGAAATTATTGGAAGATTTTATTAAAGGAAACGGGGATTTACATCATACCCCCCTACAAAAATTTCGTCCTCGAAATTTAACAAGGATACAATAAAACAAAAGTACTAAACAAAGAGATGTGGAAAACGTGCACGGATATCTTCCTCCCGCTCCCAGGTAGATTCTCCTGGGGAACGACCGTCCCAAGACACTCGAACTAACGGAATGACTTTATTTTTCAGCACTTTCTCTCTGTGGTCGAGGTTGGTGGTGGGCTGCTCCTCGTAAGATAGGTCGGTACCCAAAGCTAACTCCGAATAGTCCAGAACATGGCTCTCATCCCGAACATAACGCCGCAACTGAGACAAAGTGGAAGGTATTATGTACACCAGCTAGCGATGGAGGCAAGGCAAGTCGATAGGCCACCTTTCCTACTCGCTCTAGCACCTCAAAAGGTCCGATGAAACGGGGACTGAGTTTCCCGAGACCTCCGAACCTGATAACTCCACGGGTAGGGGAAATCTTTAGAAACACGTGATCTCCGACTTCAAATTCTAGTGTTCTCCTGCTGGTATCCGTCCAACTCTTCTGTCAATCCTGAGCCGTCTTAATACGCTGCCTGATCATTTGGACCTTGTCGACTGTCTGAACGATGAGCTCGGGACTCAGTAGTCTTCGTTCTCCCACATCATCCCAACAACTGGGGATCGACACTTCCGCCCGTAAAGTGCTTCGAAAGGAGCCATCTGGATGCTAGCCTGATAGCTATTGTTATAGGAAAACTCGACCAGATGCAGATGGTCTTCCCAGGAACCCTGAAAATCCAACATGCAGGCTCTCAACATATCCTCGAGCGTCTGGATCGTACGCTCGGATTGTCCGTCCGTCTGTGGATGATAAGCTGTGCTGAACTTGAGGCGGGTACCCAAACTCTCCTGTAGGCTCCTCCAGAAGTGCGAAACAAATCTGGTGTCTCGATCTGATACAATGCTGACCGAAACTCGGTGAAGCCGCACTATCTCCTGCATGTATCTCTCTGCCAGTGACTCTGTCGACTATCCCATACGGAATGGTAAGAAGTGTGCAGCTTTCGTGAGGCGGTCGACGATAACCCAAATGACGTTGTTGCCCCTATGGCTCCGTGGTAAGGCTGTCACGAAATCCATAGTAATATGCTCCCGCTTCCATTCTGGTATCGGCAGCGGTTGTAACCGTCCTGCTGTCCTCTGATGTTCTGCCTTCACCTGCTGGCATACCAAGCATCTGGATACGAACCGCGCAATTTCTCGCTTCATCCCGTTCCACCAAAAATGCTGCTTTAAATCTCGATACATCTTTGTACCTCCCGGATGCACAGAATAAGCTGAACTATGCGCCTCAGTCAGTACCTCTTCTCGAACATTCCCCTTGGGTACGCAGAGTCTGCTACCGAATCTCAGAGAACTGTCTCCATGTATGATTAAGTCCGTTCTCAGCCCGGCTTCTACTTGCGTTCTGAACTTTTGCAATCGAGGATCATCCGCTTGTGCAGCCTTGATGCGATCCACAAGGGAGGACTGCACCTGTAGTTGCCAAAATTGACCGAGTGCGCCCGGTGTGACGACCTCAAGCTCGAGTCTCTGAAAATCCTCAATGATGCTCCTCTGACTGGTCAATATCATGACCGCTGGCTTGCGACTGAGCGCATTTGGTATAACATTTACTTTCCCCGGGTGATACTGAAGGTCCAAGTCATAATCCGCCATCAGTTCTAGCCATCGGCGCTGCCTCATGTTTAGTTCTTTCTGAGTGAAGACGTATTTCAGACTTTTATGATCCGTGTACACCTCCACCTTTTCGCCCAATAGATAGTGCCTCCAAATCTTCAACGCAAAAACCACTGCGGCTAACTCCAAGTCATGCGTAGGGTAGTTCCTCTCGTGATTTCTCAGCCGTCGAGAGGCGTAAGCAACCACCCGATCGTGCTGCATCAGAACACAGCATAATCCCTTCCCTGAGGCATCACTATGTATCACCAAACCACCGGAATCATCTGGTACTGTAAGAATAGACACCGTGGTTAACTTCTGCTTCAGTGTGTCAAATGCCTGAGTACACTCCTCTGTCCATGCAAACGGTACATCCTTCCGTGTTAGCCTCGTCAACGGTTCAGCGATTCTTGAAAAGTCCTGGACGAACCGCCGATAATATCCTGCCAATCCCAGAAAGCTTCTGATCTCGGTTACTGACTTCGGCGTTGGCCAATTTCTGACAGATTCTATCTTTGTCGGGTCCACTGAGATGCCTTCGCCCGAAACAATGTGTCTCAAGAACTGAACCTTGTCGAGCCAGAATTCACACTTGCTCAATTTCGCATACAGCTTCTCTTCCCGAAGAATTTGTAGAACCGTGCGCAAATGCTCTACATGTTCCTCCTGGGTCTTCGAGTAGACAAGTATGTCGTCGATAAATACAACGACAAACGTGTCCAAAAACTTTGCAAACACCCTGTTCATCAAGTCCATGAATATTGTTGGAGCATTGGTAACACCGAACGGCATCACAAGGAACTCATAATGTCCGTATCGGGTCCTGAAAGCCGTCTTGCATATATATTCGGCTGCTACTCTGGTTTGGTGATATCCAGAACGGAGATCCAACTTCGAAAATACCTTGGCCCCACTTAACTGATCGAATAAGTCGTCGATGCGCAGGATTGGGTACTTGTTCTTTATTGTGACTTTGTTCAGCTCCCGATAATCTATACACATCCGCAGCGATCCATCCTTCTTCTTCACTAACAGAACTGGTGCAGCACGATCGGTGCCATCCTTCTTCTCCAGGAGTTCTTCAATTTGCTTGTTCAATTCTGTCAACTCAATCGGTGCCATTCTGTACGGGGCCTTGGAAACTGGTGTTGTACCTGGAGTCAAATCGATCGAGAATTCTAAGACGCGTGGAGGTGGTAGACCTGCTAAATCTTCAGGAAACATGTCCAGAAAATCCCGAACAATCTCTGGGCTGCGCTCTCATCAATCTCCATAGCCGTCAGCTCCTTTGGCTTGACTCTATACTTGGCTGGCTCCAAAAATTCGCTTCTGCCTTCGAAAATAAACTCCGGGTGATTGGGAATGCGGAAGATCACATTCCTTGCTCGACAATCAATAACTGCATGAAAGGTACTCATCCAATTCATCCCGAGAATTGCGTCATACCTGCCTGTCCCGATCAAAAGGAAATTCGCATAGAATTCTCTGCCACACACTACAACCGGATATGATCTACATTCTCGACTAGATACGATCACGCCATTACCCGTATGTATTTCCCAACCCTTGGTTAGTGGTTCATGTGGTATGGAGTGTGTATCAACGAAATGCTCAGATATGAAACAGTGCGATGCTCCAGAATCAAATAGTACTCTAGCTGACATGCAATGTACGAGTAGAATACCTGTGACAAGTTCGCTTGAAGCCTCTGCCTGCTCGGCGGTCAGGGTGAAAGCCCGTCCCTGACCGCGGCCTGTGTAGGGTTGCCTCTGCTCCTGTGGTCTCTGCTGCTGCGGTCCAGAACCTCCCTGTAACTCTGTCCGCTCGGGGCAACCGCTAATTCTGTGCTGACTGGATCCGCAAATCAAACACCGTCCCTTGGCGCGGCGACAGTCCTTCTAGGTATGCCCATCTTTGTTGCAGTAGCCGCAAACTACGTTCTTGCTCTGAGTCGATGCTGGGGCCCGAACGGGCGCTTCATCTGCGTCGTTCCAGGCCTGTGAACTGGTATGACTCCTCGAGAAGGTGCGTGGGTACATGCTGGAACAACTGGGGGCTTCCTGAATTTGTTGATCAGTCTCTCCTGAATTCACGCCGCGTTGAGTACCTGTGCAAAAGTCTGAAACTCGAGTGACGCGATCAACTGCTGTAGCTCGAAATCGAGTCCCTGTAAGAAGCGCCCGGCCCTGGTGGCCTCTGAAGCGACCATGTATGGAGCAAATCGGCTCAGACGGTTGAACTCTGCCGCGTATACGTCCACGGGACGTCCATTCTGCTTCAGTAGGATGAATCTTTTTTCCATCTCTGCCTTGGCGGTGGAAGGGAAATAATGGTTTAAGAAGCACTCCTTGAATTTGCTCCATTCAATCGGACTGTCTAGCCTGCTTTCTTCCACTGACCACCATGTACGGGCTTCATCTTCCAACTGGATCTTTATCACGTTCATTTTATCTTCCTCTAGCACTCTGGCAGCCGTCAGTAAGTTCTCCATATTCACCCGCCATTGCTCGGCCTCAAGTGGTTTGGCTAGCCCTTTGAATGCAGCTGGATGCAACCTCCGGAAATCTGATACGGTGCTAGCCCTGGCAGAAAAAGCTGGTGGAGCAGTGCCCTCGGAGGCGGTAATGAGTGCGGAGGGTCCTTCTGCAGCGGTAATTGCCCTGAGTCCCTTGGCGAGTAGGTCCGTTTTTCTTTCCTGAGCTTCTGCGAGAGAGGTCAATGCACTAAGTATCCTCTCCGTGCGATCCTGAGAACTTAAGTCCGAGGAGTGGTCGTTCGGGGACATCATATCGCTGGAAGATATTCAAAAGGATATGATTAGATACAAGGATGAGAATCAGGAATAGTGAGGCGAAAATAATGTAATACAGTGTAGTTAATGTTATCCCTTACTACTAAACCTGGCTCTAATACCAACAAAACCATGTAACGTCCCGCTTCCCTAAATACGGAAAACAAGGGATGACTAGGCCAGCCATGCTCCTACGGTTAAGGAATAATCCCGCCGCAGTCACACTTCGATTTCTAGCATTACATGGTAATCAGAAAACAAAACACAGAAGTAAAGGGAATACATCACCAAACTATTACATCAACTTTCATGTTCACAATTTACAAATAAACAAGAAAAGAACTACTAACCGAGTTCGAATACAAGGTCTCTTTAGGGAAAGCAGAAAAGAAGAAAAAGTACTCCAGACTAGATCTCCGCTAGCTCGAAAGGTAAATCCGACTCCTGCGCTGGTTCTTTCTTGAGGTCTGAGCATGCATACTTAGGTCGTCAGAGCGACGTAAAAGCAATATTATAATAATGACATGAAACAGGCAAATAAGGTAATAACAGGGGAAGTAAAAATGCAGATAATTACTATGTCACTAAATGATGCAAAATATGATCTGTGTCCCTATCAGTCTCTAAGTCATGTTTGAAATCGAGTTGTGGAAAGGAGGATCATGTTTAACAGGAGTCTCGTACATACCCGAGACAACGGCCCACACGTCCGGGACATAACCCTGTCAGCCGGATCGCTAGATCCTACTTAATATATATATATATATATATATATATATATATATATATATATATATATATATATATATATATATATAAGAGTCGTTGTTCGAATGATCATCCTCTAAATCACGGTCCTCGCTAAATACGATGCTCTTTTCACTTCGATTTCCCCTTTTTCCACAGGTTTACACTATTGATGATTATGATTTAATTATGTACAAGTATGCACCAATAACACGGTTTTGTCACCGTTCACTGTATTAATCACTGTCACGAATCATTCACTTTTCTATTGGCGTACTTGACACTCCTAAACCAATATTATCCATGCACGATAATGCATTTTATACTGAATAATAACGCGCACTATCACTAGGTATATGTCAATCGGGTAAGGTATGTATATTTGTGCAGTTAACAAGTCATGCGTAATATGAACTAGTATGCACCTCATGAGCTTATAAAAATTGCAGTAAATCATACGTTCAGAATTCAGTGAAAAGATACAAAGACGGTAACAAGTAGACCCAGTCGGCAGTTCAGCAAAATTTATTTCAGTACAATCGGATTTCGGGTATTCAAGTTACAGCCATTTCAATTTAATGTTCGCTGCAGGAAATTCAGTTTCTGAACTGAACGTCCGTTTCGCGACACGACTTTCACCCAGTTGGGATCAGAATTTAGCGACGCTACAGTTGAATAAAATGTAGGGTTTTCAATAGGGTTTTCAACGCACCAGACGGATCCTCAATCGCGTCTCTACGTCAGAAGTTATGCACTGTTCAACACTAGGGTATCAGTTCTGATTCTGCTTGGGACTGCTATACGTCCTGTTCTTTTAAATGGCAATTTAAATAGTAAACGACGATAAAAATGGGTAAAATCACTTGCGTTATTTAGCTAACAGTTTCATCTTCAATAAAATATAGGGTTCCACAATATACAAGTTCAGGCAGCAAAGTGGTAAGCATTACAAGATAGAAATCAATATCCAGAGCTGCTCTGGACTGCAGTCCAGAGCGCTCTCCGAACCAATTCTCGTCATAATTTCAGTACGGAAACAATTAAGAACTTGTATAGGGTTCCAGGTCGTCGAGTCGGCTTCGATTTGAGCCTTCGAACGCATCATTTCAATGTGTACACAATTAATTATGATTTTACCAAGTTTCAGACGCGGGATATATTCAGTTTTAACGGGTGTAATTGGGGGTGGTCGTTTAAGCCAGTAACGATTATATTTTCCAGTAAAATTTCACCACAATGTTTATTGCCACATGGGCCAGCATATATAATCAAGTTCCGTCAGTTTAATGGAAGGTTTTCGCTCGGGTTTTGCATCGAGCACTTGTGTCATATAAGTTTTCATGAGTTACAAACACGGAATTAATAGGTTTTAGAAATGTAACAGTAATAACTAGCATGTAGCAAGTAGGGTACTTGCCTGGAGACGCTTTGGCGACGCACGACAGCAGCAACGGCACAAACGGGCGACGAACGGCACGGTTTGGATTCACGGCCTCGGCTCGCATTTCGGGTTCGTCGTCGGAGTTGCCCGGGGATGGCTCGCGATCACTGGAAGCGGAGTGTGGTGTTGTGGACCTCCTGGGGCGTGCTGGGGTCGGCGATGGTCGGCGGTGGTCGCTCCGGCGATGGGCACAGCGAGGAGTTCGAGGCTCGTGGCTAGTAGAGAGAGAGGTAGTGGGGGCTCGGGTTTGGAGGTGATGGGGATGATGCTGAGGATGTAGAGGTCGACGAGGTGGTTCAGGGCAGTGGGGAGCTCGCCGGCGTGAGGGCGCAGGTGGTGGCCAGGGGGTGCAGGGGAGCTCGGCTGTGGCTGAAGATGGTGAGGCAGTGAGGAAAGATGGTTTGGGTTTGTGAGAGAGCTGAAGTGGAGGCTCGGTTCTGGAGAGGAGAGCGAGGGAGTCGACGGGGTGATTTTGGTGACAGTCGTCGTCGGGGGTGCAGTGGGTGTATGGGTTGAGAGCTCGTGATTTGGAGAGAGCAGAGAAGTTGGAGAGATCGAGAGTGTGAGGGAGAGAGAAGAAAGGGGGACGAGGGTGAGCTTGAGCAGCTCACGTGGTCGTGGTCGAGTTGAGGGGGACGTGGGTCGGTGACGAAGTGGCGAAGTGGGTACGCGCGACGTGGGAAGCTCGGGGAGAAAACGAGCGGGAAAGAATTCGAGGGGAGGGAGAAAGGTTGGAGCGGGTCGGGTTTGGGTGTGTTGGGTACGGGTAAGGAGTTAGGGCACGGGCCGGTGAGGGAATTATTTGTGGGGGGCTTGGAGTTGGGCTGGGCTGGGGAAGTTAATTAATTCCTTTAGTTTTCTTTGTTGGGCTGGCTGAGGAGTTTAAATATATGGTTTTGGTTTTAATTATTTCACTTTGTTTGTTTGGGCTGGTTTTTTTTTTTTTTGGGTTTTGGGTTCTAGTATATATATATATATTGTTTTGGTTATTGATTTTGAAGGGTTTAGAAGGATTTAAATACGACAAATCTAGCAACTAATCTTCACACAAAAATACGAGAAAAATAGGATAGCACTCGGGGAACTAGGAAATTATAGGAAGATTTTATTAAAGGAAACGGGGATTTACACCTTGATTATGTCAGCTAGGTTATATTCTGTTTAGGCAGGCTAATCAATCTGTGTTCCTGCCTTTTATCATGTTTTTTCACGCATGGTGCGGAATGGTCCTTCGAAGGTCATCAGTTCTAGGGCCCTATTGTTTTCACCAAAATACTTTCTTTGCCCATCTTCAGCCAATATACATTGGTGAAGTCAGGATTTAGCTAGGCAATTAAGAAATATGTCCAAAAAAAATTAAGTGTAGTTGAAAGGAGAATGTTGAGATGGATAAGTGGTAATACTCTAAAGGATAGGAAAATCGATATCGATTGAGATGGTCTGGTCATGTGCAATGGAGACTAATGAAAACTCTGGTTAGGAGAAGCGACATAATTGTAGTTAATGGCGTAGCAAGGATTAAGACAGACCTTAATAACATGTTTAGAAGCAGTTAAAGTGGTATGTTATTGTCAGTTTAACCAAGGAGACGACCCCTAATAGAGTAGAATGGAAGAAACAAATTCATTTAGCTGACCAAAAAAAATTTGGATGAAGAGGTCAGGTAACCTTTGATGTTACATATTATGCACAGCATTAACCTTTTTTGACGCGAGGCATGTGTATTGATTATCAACTGTGTGGTTACCCTATTTATGGTATTGACGAACAAGTTAAAAACCTTTTGGCTATTGCCAATCCTTTTCTAGTTATTTGGTGCTTGTTATATTTAGCTACCCTATTTGTTTTCCTGCAGAAAAATCGTGATTCAGAAAGGTTGGAAGTTGATCCTCTACTTCACAATGAAAAAATGGACAACAATGGGAGCTTAATGAGGAGTGATGTCTTAGTTGCAGAACTAAGGCCTAACAGGAAACGTTCGTTCCCACCACTCATAGAAACAAGCTCAAATACCGCCGATTCAACTTCAAAGTACTCTGGTGAAACAGTGGATTTGAATGAGAAGATTGATTTTCCACCTGATGATGATACAAGGGAACAAAGGAAGACGAAGCCTGAAGGCACAGGCCATGCTGGTTTTAGTTTAGCATCAAAGGTTCTTCCTTTTTCTCCAGTGATGCCCGAGAGCTCAAGAACCAGTGAGAGCTGCTTGTTTCCAATGGAGCTAGGTGATGTAAGGGACACAAAGCGAAAAGATCCAGAAATTCCAGATCTAGAACTAGCATTAGGTGTCAAGAAGAAATTACGGGAGGAGGAAATTTCGGCTCTGCCGGCCGTGGATACTGAGGATGACATAGGAGCATCACTTGATCTTTCTCTTGCATTTCGCTTTTCCTCGAAGAAGGAAACAAAAGGCTTTCCGCCTATTTGATGGATTTATGGGAGTTAAATTTTGGTTTTTTGGGAGTCTAAGTGGCTTGAGAATCATCGCCTATTCATGCATATAGGAAGCAAAATCAAAAGGTCCAGACATGCATCAACCAATCTAGACTGCCTTAATGACTGACACCTTTAGAGGACTTTGCAGGTGTGGGGCCGAGCTGCACTCCCATCAACTTTCATGTTCTCTTTGGTTATGCCTGTAAATGGGTATACCTTACATTTTATTCTCTCATCAATTATTTAGTTTTGGCTAATTTTGCATGGTTTGAATCAAAACTTTTCATTTTTGCACCCCAAAAGAAAATAAAAACTTTAAACAGGAGAAAAGTGCAGCTTCTTAAAGTTAGAATGGCTTCCTGCAATATAGTCCTCATTACTATGTTCTTTCCATGCTGATCCATGAATATTAGTATATGTTTCTTTTGTTTTTGTGCAGGTGAGGTGCTATCTGCTGTGAATTCCCTGCAAGCGACAAGAACCTTGAAAGGTGCATCTGTAGAGCAAGTCTGGAGACCTATATAATCAAAAGAACAAGATTCATTGTTTTCTTCTCTAACAGCAGACGAAATACGCTAATTTTGTTGTAAAAGGTAAATGTTCAAGGATGAAGATCGGTGGTTGGAGCAGAGTCTAGTCGAGATTCAAGTTGCATATTTGCTTGTAGCAGTAAACTTGTAATCTGTTTGAAAAATCTTGTGAAATAGCTATATACCCAATTTTGAGCAGTTTGGTTGATAACAGTTTTATACTTCATTTCTGGTGTTTTTGTGATCGTTTTTGCAATTGTTGCTGCATGATAGCTGGTTTGTGTTCTTAAATCTGCGGTATAAGTCATAGTGGATGCATCTATTGCTATGCAAATTCAAAACAAAAGCAGACAAGCAGGAGAAGCAACATGCATTTATCCGGAAAATTGAATCTGCCAATTTAAAAGCTACGATCCTTTCCAACTCTGTATCAAATCATAGTCTGATAAGTTAAATGTACTGCCAAATTTTCAAAATATTCGACTGGGAAAAGGTTCTCAAGCATGAAGAAGGTACATAACTGATCCTGACTCGGTAGACAACAGATACAATACTAAATTTTATGATGCAACCAAATACAATAATATATCAAATAACTTGGGAGTTGCGGCGGCGGCCGCTCTACATGGTGGCCTCAACCTCTGAGTCGGTTTCAACAGATTCCGGCACCGCTTTGTTCCCGCCTCCTCTCAATCTCGAAGAGACATTGTCAATGGCAGAATTGAGCTGGCTGATCTTCGCATTCAGAGTTTGACGAGTCTTCTGCTTTTCCAAATCCACAAAGAAGAAGAGGAAGAAGCTCGGGTAAGAAACATGCTGTATGGACAAGCAATGTTTGAAAAGCAAAAATATTTGTTCCTCACCTCTAAACCTTCGTCGTAATAGGCAGGCCGCCTGGCTTTGCGAAATCCATATTCATCTTCGTTCAGTATCGATCTCCTGATCTGCATAAATAAACCACTTGACCATGGTCAATCGAATTTGCTTAATTGCTAAAATAATATGAACTTCAAATCATCATCAGAAGCATGCAAGTTCTTCCCAGCAAAATGGGTTGGCTACCAAGCAAGTCTCCATGAAAGGTTTGACGAACATTCGCAACCAAATGCCAACTTGACAGTGTCCTCCAAAGTCACCTTTTGTAGGAAGAGAAGTCCACAAGAAGAAGATGGCAATAGAACACAGGAATGGCCAGGGACCAAACAGAGCTCTCTAGGTGAAATGATATAGACTATAAAAACAGAAATAAATGCGGCTGTGGTTGACCGCAGCCATGGCTGCAATCACATCACCAGAGCGGGTCCCGCCCCAACTTAACCTAAGCTAAGGAGCACCGGACACATGGATGTGACTAAAATTAACCAACAACTTTAAGACAACCTTTGTGATTAATTTCAACTTCTGAGTTCCTAACAAATGCAACCATAGGCAAGAGAGATTTTTCATAAAGCCCAAAAGTGGGGTGCCTTGTTGTATTAACAAAGACGATAAAAATTAACAGGGGATTGCATTTAAAATAATATGCTGAAGGTAATCTTCGAACTGAGTCTCAAGATTATCTTAGTTTGCTAAATTGCAACATTTAATTTAGGCTTAATTCCAAAAAAACTATCAAATGGTTTCGCTAGTTTATAAGAAACTACCAAATTCTCTCAAAACTACGAGAAACAACCACAAAACTTTCAAAAACTATAAGAAACTGCCACAAAACTTTCAAAAACTACGAAAACTACCGTACCTAGGGTGCCATGTTAGCAATATTTGCAAGAAGCTACCACAAAACTTTCAAAGCATGGTAGTTTCTTGTAATTATGATAGTTTTTGATAGTTTATCGTCACTGAGCCAAAGAATTTGGTAATTTTTTTTTTGAATTTAGCCTTTAATTTATTTTCTTCTGGGCTGGAAAGAGTCATAAAAACTTTGTTTATCTCTACTCTTATAAGGCAGAAAGTTTTCTCGGAAACCAAATTGTCCATCTCTACTCTTATAATGTAAACTTCAAGGATGTGGCTCATGCCACCATCAATTGATGGTCTCTCCTTTCTAAATAAAAGAATGTAAGAAATGAGAAGAGTCTGCACATCTATTCCTCAATTGAAGCTATCCACATCATCAATCTATTTAAACATTTTAATTGACTCAATTCAAATTTCGAACTCCCTCTCTCCCTCTCTTCTCTAGGCACCAACAAGCTATTTCTTTCAATTTTTGGAGGTGTATCTATTGAGAGATTTATTCTCAAACCTTAACATATAAATCACATAATATTTATTAAAATCATACAATATCTATTAAAAGTTTAAAACCATACAATATCTACTGCATATCCACGTGCAAAACTACTAGTATCCGTAAATGCGAACCTTTTAGAACGATTTTCATTGATTCCAGTTATCAGTTACATATCATCAAGTAGTAGGAGATCATGATATCAGCAAGAATATGGCTCCATGATGACCAGATACAGACAGTGTATCGTAATGAACGTGTGAAACAATATGTGATGACAATGGATTCATAATGAATATGTAAAACAATGTATAATGACAATAGATTGGGAATTGCATTTTACATCAAATATTAGTTAATTAACAATCGTTTTTGAAAAAATACAATTGGAAAGCTGTGATTTATCATATTGGAATAAGAAATCACCTGCGGGGCAAAGATGTACGCTAATGTGCCAAAGACTGCTCCTCCTAAAAGAAAACCAGCTAGAAAGTCGCCGCCTCCTCCGCTAGAATCTTCACTGCAAACACAATAAAAACTTAACCAGCTGATGGATGGATGAAAGCAAGATTTTCAAACTTGTCGGAATTAAGAAATATGGTTCTACATAATGAACTGCATGTCACTTTTCTTCGACGGGTAGAGATTCTTTGCATTATTTGCTTCCTTGCTCTTTAACTACTTGAAAATGAAATAATTGAAACCAATTATCAAAAGTTGCTGCAATCATTTCCCAGTCAAATCATTTTGCACTAGACCATTTTCTTTTTCTTTTTTTTTGGTGTGTGTGTGTGTTGGGGGGGGGGGGGGGGTTCTCTTATGTGGTGCAAAATTCTCAGCCAAGGCAAGTATGAAGGCCATTGTTCTAAAATCTAGAAAGTCAATTAGCTTCCTTCATGAAATTAATCCTGCTATATAAAATTAGGCAATCATTACACTGCTGTATTAAGAAATGCATAGCAAGATCTATAATAACATCAGATACCTGTACTTAGCGCTGATTGACATTTTCTGGTGGCGATTTAGCTTCTTTGAATTATGACGCATTGCCAACTGAGATGGTTTACTTCCAAATGCCTTGAGCTTCTCGCATTGGAGTCCAGAAGCATGAAACTGAGTTCCACCTAACGAAAAATGAGATAGCGGTGATGTCTTTGACAACAAAACTGACCGTGACCGGAGACAGAAAGAATGTGAATGGAGGCACAAAAATAAACTATCAACGCTTTTCGACTAACTAAAAGTTGATGATAGAAATTACTTATATGTTTGCCAATATTTTTGCAATCAAGATACTTTTCTGAACTTGATTAAGGAATGTCAAGTTCACTTCGAATCTTTTGCTAGTCCCGTATTATGTTATACTTTCTAAATAGCCAAAAAGATGGTCAGGATTGGTTTGCTAGCATGTGGAAAATTTGTGCGCATTTGAACAAAAAACGAAACTAATATACAAATCTTCTTGTCAATAATAGTGGCAGCCTCTTTAGAATCTATTGAGATAGTTCCATACTTCCATGGATATAACTAAAATGCAGCTGATAATATAAAGATAGAAAACCATGGGAAAACGCCATGATGCAGCTACAACAGTTACATCATTTGATATTCTATATCCCATTCCCACCAATCAGAATATGGCGTAGTCTATGTTTATTGGCTTCCCTCGCATAAGTACCGGGGGAGGACCCACATAGAGCTCAGCGGGGGAACAAGCCCCTACTGATTTTTACTGAAAAAGAATCCCTACTTTGATATATTAATGTATTATGTATTATAGAGTACATTATAGCTATTGAGCTCATAAACACTGAATAAAGATGTTATTAATTAAGTGGTTGTGTGGCATAATTTTTAGTGGGTTCAATTACCCTTATTCACTAGTTGTTTCTTATTGTAAATTGATTGGGAGTAAATTATATTGTGTAGTTTTTGCAAACAAAAAAGTTTGGCCTCGATTAGAAAATTAGAAGATGATAAAATCAATGTGTCCTCTTTTTGTGCATAAATCATCATTGCTATTACAACCAAAACCCAATGAATTGATGTGTCCTCTTCTTCTTCTTCTTTTACGAAAAGAAAAATCAAAAGAAAGATAAATTTTTTTTATAGCCTCGAGTGCTTCACTTCAATAATATTGATATTCTCTCTTCCTATTCTCTAATATAGTTTGCACTTTTCAATTATTCTTCATTCACAACTTTGAATATATATACATGTACACCACATGCGCAACCAGATTAGTTTGTCTTGGTTTCACCAAAAAAAGCGTCATTCTATGGTGTAGTTCAAGATATAGAGCCTTGCAAAAATGTTATAGACTGTAGACAATATTATTTTCATTTATGATCTGATAAACTTAAAAATATATTATATATTCTCTCAATTAAAATTACTTTTTTATATTGTGCACTTGGAAATTCCTATGGGACCTTGCTACATGTTGTGCCCAAAACTGACCTAAATTCATGGGTCCGTCACTGCACATAACTCCATTAGTTTTGATCTCAAATTAGCCTTTCCAAAGCCATGTTAAAGTAGAAGAATCGCGTTAGGTTGATAAAAAAGAAGAACATATTCAGGTCGTTGTGTGTTGTTGTAATTCTTCTTCTTTTTTGTTCATGTCCCTTCCCTAAAAGGTCCAGACCAAATGCCCCCCACCCCCAGAGCAGAAACTCAAATTTTCAGGCCCTGTTTGGGAATGGAGTAAAGTTTATATAACCGAAGGTTCATAAAGTTATATAAACTTCACTTCGAAATCCAACTATGCCAAGTTTGGCTTTCAATTTGGAGTTAAGAAAACTCCATATAACTCGAATTAAACTAAAACTCCAATCCAACCAAAGTTTTCTAAACTCCAAATTTTGCGAAGAAAACAACTAATGGAGTTTAGAAAACTTCAAAACCAAACACCCATTAAATGTTAAGCTTTTAAGATGGAGGCTGGGCCTTGCAAACTTGAGTTTGCATGGCCTCTGCGTCCACTAAAAAAATAAACTCCACTTTTCCAACCACCGTACCCAAACAGGGCGTTCCTCGCCCTTCTACGACTCGTCCGATAGCCGTTTGATCAAAGTTTGCGCCTTCACTATATGTTTAAAACCCTCTTGGGCTCGCCGACTAAAATCAAAAGCTCCCAATTAACTCTCAATTCACAGTTCGAAGAACTCTCAAGCTTGTTCAGAAATCAATAAATCATACCAGCTACAAAATAATTTGACCCTAACAATTTTAGGGTTACAGCGATCGTGCGATGCTTTGAAATCAAATCTACGAACAGATCCAATCCAGCTCAATCGATGGCTAAAACCTCTGATTTAAATCAATTTGAATACAGATAAAGAGAAGGAAAAAGGGAAACTGACCGGTTGTGAAAAGTGCAGCAGAGGAAGTCGACATGGCTATCGAGTGAAGTCGAAGCGAAGAACTGAGGGGGAATGGGTCCTCATATATCTCATTGTTCCGGATTTGCCCTCGGATTTGGAGGTAAACTACGGGTCTGGATACGCCTTCCCTCCCGTAAATATAGGCGGTTATTAGGGTTATAAATGGTAGATGATGGTGATGTTTTTGGTTTCGACCGGCTGCGGTAGGTTTTACGCCACCGTCCACTTCGCGTTCACCGCCTCCCGTGGGACCCATCCACATTAATCTAGATCCCCCCCACCACACTAAATAGCCCTATTTAAGTAATTAAATCCAAAAATAATCCTAAATCCAAATTAATTCCCAAAAAGACTCTGGGAATGACAGCATGGACTGGGTTTGTCCACGGGAAAAAACTTCTCTATAAGCCCTACTGTACTTTGGTTACCATCCTATCACGGCTCAAAAGAGTCGTGCATACAAGTTTTAGTTGGGTACAGTCTCGAGCCACATTGAGGCAGCGAGCGATCATCAGGGATTCTTCTCTCCCGGTATAAAGAGCCGATGTTGCGCAGTGTTCGGTTGGCTATCACCATAAAAATTTAACCAAGATGGATGAGATTTACTGATGGGAGATTAGTATTTTCTCAACAGGTGATGAGCTTGACACCGACACAACTTATCGGGTTATTAGGCGTCTGACGTATTCCATCCCCTGGACCCGGTATGCAACACTCTTAGACGAAAAGACCAGACTGTACGGAGATTGTTACTTACAGACTCAGTAGGGATACAGATGAGCTTACTTGTCGACCTTTCTTTCGTTCAATATCTGGATAACCGTTACATACAGCTAGTGCAGTTGACGTGCTTGTGGTTAAACTCACTGCCAGCGTATTGCCAGCGTATTGTCGAGTCTTCAAAGTTCCACACAAAGGGTATTCCGGTTCAGCCAAAACGATGCAGTGTGCGTATTTTGATACTTACGGGGCTCGATTAAATACATGTATTTATACACGTACTTTAATCGGACATTTTGATAATACTAGTGGGTTTGAAAAATAGCCGGATTCTATTTGTAAGCTAGTATTATATCTTTCATTTTCTCTTTTTTGGCATTCGTATTTTTATATTAATACAGGTGTTTGTATTTTGATACGAATACGGGTATTTATTCGAATACGGGTATTTGTACGAATACGACATTTGTATTTTGATACGAATACAGATATTTATACGAATATGGATACATGTATTTTGATACATTTTTGGGTGTGTATACACACACACATTCCACTCTTCTTTAGAAGCTTGTTGAAGAGTGTGGATGAGTGAGTCATTGGGATGACTCACTCATCCACCCACTCTTTTAAACATTGGATAAGATCGAGAGAAAGAGAAGGATTTTGCTGAGGGTTTTTATTCTACACAAATCCTCCTCTCTTCTTCTAGGCTTAGCTTCTAAAACGAGAAGGAAAAATTGAAAAAGAGATAAACCAAGAGATAAATCCACTGCATCTCTTACAAGCCATTCTTAGCAAGTTTGGTTTGTAAGTTACTTCACTTAACATTTTAGATGTGAAGGTAGAGCTTGTTTCGAACTCTCTCGGGTGGATCATCTTCGGTAAGGTCGACTGGCTTGCAAGCTCGTTCCTGATAACTTCAGAGCATATTTAGAGTCCATGGAGTGGTGTATGGGTCTTCCGCAATTGGGCAGACACGCTACAAAGATAGCTAGCCTCTTAACCTTGTATGTTTACTGTTCCCTTATAAAAAAAAGAGAGAGAGAAAAAAAAACACAACGAAAAAATTTCCCTGATGGAGCATCACGTGCCCACACGTGATGCGCCTATAAACAAAATTCATAGGCATTGCGCTCAACAATTAAGGCTGAAATCAAGCCTCACGTGCAAGCATGCGAGCATCTATATACAAAGTATATAGTCGCCCTTTTAAAATAAATAACAGGCCGGAGAAGCTCACGTGTCAGCACGTGATGTCTTTTTTGGGCTGTTGCACATAAGCATATGAGTTCAATTTTGTGGGGTCACGTGCTGCACGTGAGCGGTCTTAAATGCCTTCTGAGCCGATAGAATTAAATTCTAAGTAAAGGGATCAAAACCGTATTTGGAAAATATTTCCTTGAATCTTTCTAAACAAAAAAGATTGCTCTCTGTAAAACAGAGCACCGTTGGATTAAAAATCCAATGGTGATTAAAAATCACCAAGCTACAGAATAAGCTCTGTATGGGAAAATATTTCCCCAATCTTATTAAAAATAAGAAAAATATTTTCTGTAAAACAGAAGTTCTTGGATCAAAGATCCAACGGTGGATAAAATCCCCAAATCAATTGAGATCTCTCAATGAGAGATTTTCTTAACTAAATCAACAAACTTGCCTCTACTATATAAAAGACCCAAGACTTTAAGTCTCGAAAAAAGAGGGAAAAACAGCGGAACCCCCCATAAACTTCAAGTTCAAAAAGAAAAGCAAGCAAAAAAAAAGCTTTAAGAGAGAAGAAAGAAGAAGAACTTTCTTCAAGATAAATAAAAGTAATAGAGATCAGATGATCTCATCTACATATCTAAGGGTTTAACCCTCATAAAAGAACATAGTTCTTTCCCTGAATCTGAGATCTATGAGACAAGTCTCCCACAAATGAGAATTTAATTCTCATGGGGATGAATTTGTTCTTGGGGATCGAAGATCCAGAGAAGAACAGAGAATTGAACTCTTCAGAATATAATACACGAAGAAAAAAATCAGCGCCAAGCGCCTCACGTGCTCCTCACGTGGGCGTTGCTCAATAAAGAGTGCTTAGCGCTCAATAAAGAGTGCTTAGCACTCAATGGTTGGCGCTCAGCGCCAAGCGCCTCACGTGCTCCTCACGTGGGCGCTGCTCAATAAAGAGTGCTTAGCACTCAATGGTTGGCGCTCAGCGCCAAGCGCCTCACGTGCCCCTCATGTGGGCGCCGCTTAATAAAGAGTGCTTAGCACTCAGAGGTTGGCGCTTAGCGTCAAGCGCCCCACGTGCCCTTCATGTGGGCACTATTCGGCATCAAGTGCCCTGCACTCATAAACCAGTGTCCAACGCCTGACGCCTAGCACCAGGCGGCTCACGTGCTCCACACGTGGGCGCCACAAAGAGTGTTTAACACTCCATAAAAAACAAAAAAGGGGAAAAGCAAGATAAAGTGTGGGCGTCAGAACCCATATGTATGCTCAGCATCGTTGGCACAGAAAGGGGACCAAGCCCAAGCAAGTGTTTAACACTTTATTCAAAAATGAAATGACTGGGCTGAGCCCAAGTTTGGCGAAACTCCTAATCAACTCAGCACACGGGCTCTTTATTTTCCAGAGTGGTCTTAGTCCCAAACAAGACTACCGAGCTTCTGACGAATATTCATTGGTTCCAGGGTACATCTCCCCACACCTCTGATATATGTCGTTGTAATTCTTCAACGTCTTCAGAGAGGTGGCGGGTCCCGACAACCAATAACCCCCGAACCGCAACGTCCTTAAACTAGCTATGGACCGCAACGTCTTTAAACTAAGACAATAGAGCCCAAATGCTCTTTTGTTGGGTCTGAATGATCCCAAAAATCCTGTTGAGTAGATCTTAGCCTAAAATTAGACTAACGTATTCTCAACAAATATTTAAGTTGATCTTAATTCCAAACAAGATTAACAATTCTTAAATCAACCAAAACCCAAATATAATAATATACGGATTTGGACTAATCCACGCCCTACGGGCGACAACATAAATTAGTCTCCGTATACAATCCATGGACAACCAAAAATAAAACAAATACACATGACACGAAGTGACCTTCTGGAGCAGGAGAAAGTGGTTACAGCGATGCAGTAACGTAATTAATTGCAGAGGCTTGCGCCTGCAGGGAAGAGCGTCCCCACAATCAAAACCCCCTCACAACGAGGGGAATCTGACGAAGTCTACTACAACAGTCGCATCCGTCCAAACCTTCAATACCCGGTGCCACAAATCAACTTGGCATCTTCGGAGAGGTGGACGGATAAATCCAAATAGTATCTGCCCCTAAATTCAGGCTAGACGTTTGTCTTTCCGGTCTTCGGCGGTAAACAGATTCTGGCACGCTCGGTGGGACCTTTTCCTCTTTCCATTCCACACTTCATGTGTCGTGTTCACGAACGAATCGCGGTTTAATATGGTTGCCCCTGAATTCGAAGTACTAGGATTTGGTGTCTTGCTCCATGCAGAAAAGGAGATATCGATGGCCTCCAGCTGCGTTAACTGCAACAACAACTCCCACTCTGTCCCTGCCGGAGGAGTGATTTACGGGCCTCAAGTGGCTTCCATCTTTGCAATGCCAGTGGAGCAGGTAACTCAGGCCACCACTGGATTGTTCTTCGGGACCATGCTCCCGCCAATGAGCTTTAATGTTTCAATACCATCACAAGAGGCTCCAAAGAAGTCGGTCTTCAATCGGCTTGCAACTATCACGACCCCTCTCAACGGGTCGTACAATTCCAATGCCTTGGTGTTTGACAGACTGGGCCAAAGCTCCAGTGGGCCCGCAAAGAGGCCCGCAATACCTGAAGGGGTTATCTCGAAGTGGATAGCTATTCCTGTTCCAACAGACGAAGTCGTCAAAGGGGCTTCTCCTATTAAGAGATCGGTCTTCGCAAGACTGGCCGTTCTAACTCCTGCTGCAGGCGAGGTCACTAAAAATGCTTCCCCTGCCAGAAAGTCTGCCTTCGACAGATTGACCGTTCCCTCTCAGCGGACGTCAGTTTTCGACAGGATGACACCGACAACAGCCTCTCATCAAAGCAAGGGGCATAACGAGGTCGCTTTCACAACAGAGGTGGTCCCGTCTGCACGACGTCGCCACTGGCGCTGAGTGAGGAAATCTGGGGGCAGTTCCCTTTCTGGACTTACCCCACCAGCTCCATCGGTGGAAATTGACGCTGCTGTTCCAACTGGGAATAGCTTCGAGCTGCTCAGTAGGGTGCGTAAGAACTCTCCAACCACTGTACTAAAGAAGTCTCCTCCGCCTGTTGAAAACACAACGCAGGAAAAACCGGAACAGCCTCCTCACCGGCTGTCCTCCAAGATCCACAGAGTCTGGCAGAAAGTCCAAGACTCTATAATTGACAAAGATTACTCTCACCGGCTGAAGAAGATGAAGGCTCGGCAAGAGGAAGACCATCACTCCGTCGTACCACGGAAGGTATCATTTGCGTGGGTGCCTGCTGCAACGGCCCCCTCAACCTCGACCTCCCACAAGAGGAGAAGGCCAGAGAAGATCCCCATGCCGGCAGCAAATATCAAAGACAGTGGACCCAAACGCCCCAAGTCTGGGGGCATGGTAGTACACACGTTGTACATGGATTCTGGAAAAGAGGAAAGCCGTACTTCTACGGGTCATTGCTGTTGGAGATAGTGCCCTCAGAGTCAATTATTGGATCACAGGCACGTGATTGCAATGATTGAGGGAGGACCTATCCCGGTGGGACAGTCTTACTCGAGATGATAGTATGCTATCTGGTTTATCTTTATCATCGTGTACTGCTTTAGGTGACCTGACATGTCGCTATTGCACGTTGATAGAGGCCCTAGGATTCTTGCTTGACGACCAGCAGTATGATGGCGATCATATACGTGGGAGCTGGTAGTCTATAAGCACATCCTTAAAAGGTCCCTAGTCGTAGGAGTTTCGAGACTGGGCATCGATACTCCATTAGTAGACTAGTGTATACAGTCGAGACCCCGACGAGGGGCGGTGGCCGGTCTCACAAGCCACTGGTGTCAGTTGGTTCACCTAAGATGTATACAGGTGCTCATTGGGTTATGAGTACACCGGACAGGACTCGCCGGGAACCTGCTAGTTGGTCTTATACCAGACGTCAGATAGCAGTTCCCTGGTGACATGTGTACAGGTTAGTTCATCGACCTGAGGATCGTCATTTGTCTCGTGTGAGTTCCCACTGTGCTTTGATTACTACCCTACCACGGCTCAAAGGAGTCGTGCAAACAGGTTTTAGTTGGGTACAGTCCCGAGCCACATGGAGGCAGTGAGCGGATCTTCAGGGGTTCGTCTCTCCCGGTATTGGGGGTGAGGTCGCGCTGTGTCTAGGAGAGCCATTACGCAAAGCCCTCGGCCGAGGCAGGAGATTTACTGGTAGGTATTCCAGTAGTATCTCAGGGCGTTCTGGGCTACACTCCGACACGACTTGTACCGCTTTTGGGGGTCTGACTTTTACCAACCCCCTAGGCCCGCCATGCGATACTCATAGACGAACGGACCGGACTGTACGGATATTGTCACTAACAGGCTCAGTTGGGTGTCGGGGTGAGCATCCTCATCGACGTCCCTTTTGGTCAATTGCTGGTGGCCCGTCACGTATTGGCTTATACCTCTGACGTGCCAGTGGTTAAATCCACAGCCATAGTATTGACGAGTCTTTAGAGTCCACCACACTTACAGTTACTCAAGCTTTCGGGCGAAACGCTGTAGAGGCCGTATGGAGATATGGCAGGGTCCGATCAGATACGTGCGGTATTGCGCGGATCAGGATCGGACAGTTTTGTACTAGTGGCCGTATGGATATATATGGCAGGGTTCGATCAGATACGTGCGGTATTGCACGGATCAGGATCGAACGGTTTTTTTACTAGCCGGCTTTGGTTTAAGCCGGTACTAGTTTAGTACAGTGTAGATTTTGTCTCATTGCATTTGTATCTGGACGGAATATAGATGCGGGTGTGTATGCACAGTATTGGGGTTTTCCTGTAATTTATTACGGGACCAGTTTTCTGGAGTTGCCAGTTTGCATTCCGTTCCGGCCGGTTTTCCTTTGTTCTTTCCCGGCCGGACTTTTCCGATGGAGGGGGTTATTTGCAGTTTTGCAAATAACACTTTGTGGAGGGGTTTCTTTGCATATTGTTTGATTATGATAGCTTTCATATCTTTGCTCCATGCTTTTGAATTGAGTGATATGAATGGTTATGGGTTGAATAGTGTGAAGCATGGTTCATGTTTTCTTGTCTCTTGATGTGGTCACCTCTTGATTGATCCTACACTCACCTCCCTTCTTACTTCATATTCATTCCTCCACATTATTCTTCTCACTTGATATGATAAGTCTTTCATGGTTATGAGAAAAGAGAGAAGAAGAAAAAGAAGAAGAAAAAGAAAGAGAGAAAGAAAAAGAATGAGAGAGTTCATCTTTGTTATGGGAGGAATTCTTCATCTCCTTCTTCTTCTTGTTTCGGAAAAATGCAAGCACCATTTTTCCTAACCCCAATCCTCCATCATGGCAACAACAAACCCCAAAGGAGACTATGATTCTACACTACACTTCCTACAGCATATCTTGAGCATGTCGAGTTGCCGGCTTCATGCTCGAGTTGCCTCGGTATTGAGGCGGGAGCCCGTAAAAGACGAAGGCGATGTGGTGCCCTTTCCGGCGAGGAGGCGACGATATGGAGACTACACTTTCCGCGGGAGATCGGGACGATGACAAGAAGACCGGAGGACTCGGATCACTCGGTATACTTTTCTTCCCAATCTCTTGTTAGCTAGCGTAGGTTAATGGTTAACGATCCGGGTTTTCTTTGTCCGCGGTAGCGCCGGTTTCCGAGCAAGGAAAATTTTTGTTCCGCAATTTGGCCTCGAGTAAGACGGCCGGGGCGCTGCCGTGGCGCAACATGGTATCAGAGCCACGCCATTAACCTTACCTAGCTTCGTTTGATGTGTTTGCGTTTCCGATCGACAAAAATTTCCAAAAACCGTATTTTTCCCTTCACATCAGTTTCTGTTGAAATTTTTTGAAGTCTAAAAATTTTTCAGGTGGTCTCAGAAAGATGTGCAGGGAGTTCTAAGAACTCTGAGAAAAAACGAGACATTGATCCCTTACCTCGAGCGCGGAAGCGCGGCGCGAACCCCATTTCTGCCGCTCTTCCGCCGCATGTTGGTGAGGTCAATGCTTCGTGTTTTTCCAGTGGGCTTCTAGGATTAAATTAGGGGTTTTGGAATATTAAAATTGGGCCAATTATTTCTGTGAGTGCTACAGTTTTCTTTGGGGCCCACTTGTTAATTGTTTAATCGATCGGATATTTTAAACACATTATTTCACAGTATTTACATTATATCTGCGACCGTGAATGTCACTCGATCGGTAAATCCGGTCTGACTGCTATAGCCCGGTTAGACGGATTTGCGAACGTGACTTTCACGTTGATGTTCTATGTTTTTGCTGTGTTGTTGCGGATCGGTCGTGGGGGATAGCCTGGATGCAATGCTAGTACAGTTTTGTTGTATTTTGTACATTTGATATTGCGGGGCGAGCGTCCGACATGTGGACTGCCGTCACTGCCTGATTGTATTATTCTTTTGGGGCACGACCTGGTTGCGGTCGATGTACCCGGTGTATGTATATTTTACTTTCTGTACTAGGATTGCCCCGCGGTGGGGTGCGCGGATAGCCGGGTTCTGGAGGGCAGCAAGCCCGCATCTCATGGCATTGGGACGGAGGGGGCTTTAGTCTGGAATTGGCGGGCTATTCGCCGCACTCGTAGTGGGTACAGGTTGACCCAGGAGGGGTGCCCAAGTTGCCGGATTCCGTGAAGTGCTGGGTGGTCCATTCACGGTACTGAAGGGGGCTGCCTCGCTTCAGGTTTTGGCGGGTGACTTGCCGCGCCCGTAGGGGTCTAGGATTTCATTGCACAGGCTATCCACACGACCAGGAGAACGTCGGGTTTCAGCAGCGGCTCTGTGAAACCCGGGGCTTCCAGATATCTGTATTGTTCTGTGATGCTGTACATTTCTGTGATGTTGCATTTTATTCACGCCTTGAGCGAAATACTATATATTGGTATATATATTAGTAGATGTTGTATATGTTTTACATCCGCGCTAGTCCAGTCCCCGCTCTGCCGTTAGTTAGCTAACCTAACGGGTGATGACGGGACCCAGTGGCGAATGCGGATGGCATATACGTACGTCAGTATATTTTCGTTCTTTGTGGTGTGATCATTTGATGGGACTGCGTTGATTCGGATCAATGCAAGTTAAACAAACCTATTCTGATGTTGTTGGAACATTTTTCAAAAAGCTGTTATTGCAAGGACGTTCACTTTTGTTTTGCATCGTGGTATTCATTTGGAATATCCTGCTCCTCAGTCGACGAGGCAAGGGCCGAGATCCCTTCACCGGGAGTGACCCCTTGGACAGAAGTTTGCGTCAGGGCATTAACTTCACTATAGCCGATTACTTTTGCTTTGCATCGTGGTATTCAGTTGGAATATCCTGCACCTCATTCTACGGGGAAAGAGCCGAGATCCCTTCACCGGGAGTGACCTCTTTAGTAAAGGTTTTCGTCACTATATTTTCTAAAAGGCTATGCAGTTCCTTCGACGATATCAAGTTCATTACGTTAAAGGTTTTTCGCCAAAAACCAGCCGTAGCCCTCCGTCATTTCCTACAGGTATTATTTGGTATTCGTGCTGCGTTTGTTGACCTAGTCAAGACGTAGTGTTCGGTAGCTAAATGGTACTTGTTTGTTGCATAAGTGGGATTGGTTAAGACAGTCGTGCGGCCTTGTTGACCTAGTCAAGGGCACGTACGGGTGGGTTTAATGCAATCCAGAATAATGACGGGTTGAACTTGACTGGCGGTTTATGGTTTGTTGACCTAGTCAAGGTCATAAACCGCTTGGGGTAAAAACACACATCGGGAGTTTCAAAAGAACTGAAACTTGCCAGGTATGCGCATACCTTCTGGAGTGTGGTGACGTGAGTGGATTCCGTCACGTTATCATGCGATGATAGTTGGATCCCGATTTCCACTGATGAGTTAGTTTACTCCTCGGGTGATCCCGACTAATTCTTCTTTCAGGTTTGGAGGAGAATTTGAGATACAGTGGGAGGTTTCCAGATTAGATAAATTGGTAACCATTCTGATCTAGGTTAGAGTGCACGCTGAGTGTTTCTTTTCTCTCTCTCTTTGGCAGCGACCATTGACCCGACCCTGGACTTTGACTCAGTGACCAAGTTGACCGAACCTTCTTAACACAGGCTTTTGGATTGTCAGAGTTGCAGACCTCATTGCCACTCCTACTTTTACCCTTTTCTCCAGGACACCCCGTTTTACTACGAACGTCCACTTCCATTGGACAAAACCATCGTATGGTTATATACGAACTCGAAGGACTTCGAGGATGGTTTCTGGTTCTGGAGAAAACGGATAGGATTATTCAGTTGTCTTTTCTTTTCACCTTCTCTCAGGTTGCGAGTACTCCTTAGTTTAGGAGTAGTACACCTATTACGCAAATTGGATAGTCTTCTTCCAAACCATAGGCTGGTGCCGACCGGTAGGGAATGAAGAAAACCAGTTAGCCTAAAACGGTGTACAGAAGGTATTAAGTTTAGACAAAGCAAGGGATTAGTAAGAGGGCAAAGTAAGTTGCGACTGCTATTTACGACCAAACCAAGTATTTCTTCGCCAATCCTAAATCACCTTTGTATTTCTCCAGGACACTCCGTATCACTACGAAGATCCCATTTTATTGGATAATCCATCGTATGGTTATATACGAACTCGAAAGGAACTTGTTCCAGTTCGGGGATGGATCCTGGTTCAGGAGAAATAGGAATAAAGTACATTCAGGTGCCTTTTATCTTCACCTTCTCTCATTGCGAGTGTTCCTAGGATTAGGACAGTACACCCTTTATGCCTTTTGGATAGTCTTCTTCCAAACCATAGGCTGGTGCCGAACGGTAGGGAAGGAAGAAAACCATTTGGCCTAAAGGGGTGTACAGAAGGTAATGACTAAAGACATATGAAGGGATTAAGAAAGATGGCAAAGAATTATACGGTTACAGTTGTGAATCTGGATGATGGAAGATGCATTACTAGGAATACCAGGATACCCCGACGAAACATTTCAATGTTTCAGTTTCACTGTGTACTGTTAATAGAAAACTGATTTCCCGATTAGACACTTACTCCAGGGTATGTATTTGCCAGGTATGATTCTCACATCTGTATGGTTTTACAGATGATGAGTGGGAGTAAGTTATTGGGAATTAGGTGACCATCCTCATTATATTGGGATTCGTTGTAATCGGTGATATTTGAGGAAGTCACCTGGGTTGTTTGCCGGTCGGCAAATATTTGGTTTTGAATATCCGCTGTTGTGCACCAATTTCAAATTGATATATCTGTACGTCTATTTTCATAGAGTGAGATATACCTTTTGATATTATGTCGACGACATTTACCTATATCAGTGGATGGTTAGGTAAGGAGCATTAAACAGCGGTGTAATTCTTCTTAACCATAAGTACAGTTTTCAACCTACGACACACAGTGAAAGAGTTGTTAGACTCAGCGGACTTATACAGAGTATTGTATGTTGTCCAGTGTCCATTCGGACAGAGGGGTTGGTCCTCATACTATATTCTGTTTACTTTTAACTTCTCTAGTTCTTAGACATGTGTTTCGTAGAAACACAGGGTCTGAGTTTTGAGGAGTTATAGGTATTTGAATAGAGTAGAGAACCAGGTGTAGCAAGTATCGGGATTCTTCAAAGTGATCGAAGATGTAGATACTTGTGTATGGTATTCAGTTGATAGTAATGATGAAGACAGATTGCTTCCCTTTCAGGTTACTCATAATTGGAAACGTTCCTAAGTTGAGTGACGCTGATCGGCCTCCTTCCATTTAGTTGACATGCACTGGAGACAGCTGCATGATTTGAATCTGGTTCAATTAAATCAGTGCCTCTGGTTCTATATTGGATATAGAACAGTTCATATCTTAACGATGTTAAGGTACGGGGAGTTGTCCGGCTTATGCTTAAAACCAGACTCCGGATAACTCAAGGCACGTTTCTGTAATGGCTGTTTGTGGGTTGACCCAGGCTATGACGAGGGTTGATTTTCTACCATCTGGATGAACAATAGCAATATTGTTCTAGACTTGCCACAGTTTTATTAAAAAATTGGATTTTTCGAAAACAGTAGTGGGAGTATGGTAGAACTGGAAGTAATTCCAGAACCACAAACGATTACTGAAGATTTGATAAGGAACCTAAAGATTCAATCTGATTTGACATTCCATTGGCCACTCCGCAGATAAGGTGGGTAACTTCAGGCACCCGAGAGGTACTCCGGTAGCCTCAAGGACGGTGACAGGGAAGTTCTTGTTTACCCACACTTGCCATTGTTGTTGTTCCAGGCTGCGAGACCCGGCAGGAGGATGAGTATAGCGTCGTTCTAAACTAGCTTTAGAAGTGCACGTCTATATGACTCTGGCAGAGGGTTGTCGTAGTCAGTGGGAGCAGCGGAAGCATTGGTGGACTTCATGCTTATGTCTATTTATAGACTAAAGCAGATATAGCGGAGTTAGATCATCTGTTTCTGATGTGACTGTCATGGGTTTGACGTCATCAGAATAGGGGATGGATCTGTTGAGAAGGTAGTAGGAAGTGATATTCCTATACTACGATCGGTTATACTTTGGTCGTCACACAGTGTTTTCTCCACATGGGACTTGGATATTATATCAGACATACTGGTTACTAGACCTATGGTTTTAGATCTAGATTTGGGTGTTTTCCCAATCAGGGTACTTTGACAGCATTCTATGAGTATTTAGAATGGACGACTCCTGGCACGGTAGTATACCTGCAGGTAATGGAGTCACCCTCTCTAAAGGTGTCTTACAGACTAAAGGGGAGAGGGATACGCATGATTGACAGATCACTTGCTTAAGCAATTGAGTCAATCATGAGATGTCAAGTACCACACCAGATGTTGTTCTTGCACTAGATGCAATAAGTTGATATTGATCTAATCCTGGAGGAACGGTCGGAAGCAGTTTTAGAACATAAGTGAATGTTCTAGGGATATGATAACGGCAGCCTCCTTTAGGAGACAGTTATCATTCCAGGCTTCCAAGGTGACATGGACGACAAGGAGGTTGTCAGAGTTATAGTTTTCCTTCTGAGGAGGGGCAGTATTTTGGACAGGTGGTCCAAGGCAATACTGAGGGAGGCTTGGCGCAGGATACTGATTAAGTTCGGTTGACGATACAGTCTAAGAAGTTTGGATTTGGAGTTCATTTATGAGCTAGGTCCCATCAGACATCCAGACATTCTAAGACAGGTATTGCTCATTTCGGGAGATGGCTTTCTCCGCGAACTTGAGATATAGAGAGACATAGAAAGAAACATCACTGCGGATCCACTCACTGAGGCTATTCCTCGAACGCAATAGTTTCGCAAACGATCTTTGTGAGACTGACTAGTAGAGGAGTTGGGTGTTCGGTATCACACGGGCTGTGAGTACGCGACATCGCAATAATTAATCTTGAGTGCAAGTGGGAGATTGTTGGAGATAGTGCCCTCAGAGTCAATTATTGGATCACAGGCACGTGATTGCAATGATTGAGGGAGGACCTATCCCGGTGGGACAGTCTTACTCGAGATGATAGTATGCTATCTGGTTTATCTTTATCATCGTGTACTGCTTTAGGTGACCTGACATGTCGCTATTGCACGTTGATAGAGGCCCTAGGATTCTTGGTTGACGACCAGCAGTATGATGGCGATCATATACGTGGGAGCTGGTAGTCTATAAGCACATCCTTAAAAGGTCCCTAGTCGTAGGAGTTTCGAGACTGGGCATCGATACTCCATTAGTAGACTAGTGTATACAGTCGAGACCCCGACGAGGGGCGGTGGCCGGTCTCACAAGCCACTGGTGTCAGTTGGTTCACCTAAGATGTATACAGGTGCTCATTGGGTTATGAGTACACCGGACAGGACTCGCCGGGAACCTGCTAGTTGGTCTTATACCAGACGTCAGATAGCAGTTCCCTGGTGACATGTGTACAGGTTAGTTCATCGACCTGAGGATCGTCATTTGTCTCGTGTGAGTTCCCACTGTGCTTTGATTACTACCCTACCACGGCTCAAAGGAGTCGTGCAAACAGGTTTTAGTTGGGTACAGTCCCGAGCCACATGGAGGCAGTGAGCGGATCTTCAGGGGTTCGTCTCTCCCGGTATTGGGGGTGAGGTCGCGCTGTGTCTAGGAGAGCCATTACGCAAAGCCCTCGGCCGAGGCAGGAGATTTACTGGTAGGTATTCCAGTAGTATCTCAGGGCGTTCTGGGCTACACTCCGACACGACTTGTACCGCTTTTGGGGGTCTGACTTTTACCAACCCCCTAGGCCCGCCATGCGATACTCATAGACGAACGGACCGGACTGTACGGATATTGTCACTAACAGGCTCAGTTGGGTGTCGGGGTGAGCATCCTCATCGACGTCCCTTTTGGTCAATTGCTGGTGGCCCGTCACGTATTGGCTTATACCTCTGACGTGCCAGTGGTTAAATCCACAGCCATAGTATTGACGAGTCTTTAGAGTCCACCACACTTACAGTTACTCAAGCTTTCGGGCGAAACGCTGTAGAGGCCGTATGGAGATATGGCAGGGTCCGATCAGATACGTGCGGTATTGCGCGGATCAGGATCGGACAGTTTTGTACTAGTGGCCGTATGGATATATATGGCAGGGTTCGATCAGATACGTGCGGTATTGCACGGATCAGGATCGAACGGTTTTTTTACTAGCCGGCTTTGGTTTAAGCCGGTACTAGTTTAGTACAGTGTAGATTTTGTCTCATTGCATTTGTATCTGGACGGAATATAGATGCGGGTGTGTATGCACAGTATTGGGATTTTCCTGTAATTTATTACGGGACCAGTTTTCTGGAGTTGCCAGTTTGCATTCCGTTCCGGCCGGTTTTCCTTTGTTCTTTCCCGGCCGGACTTTTCCGATGGAGGGGGTTATTTGCAGTTTTGCAAATAACACTTTGTGGAGGGGTTTCTTTGCATATTGTTTGATTATGATAGCTTTCATATCTTTGCTCCATGCTTTTGAATTGAGTGATATGAATGGTTATGGGTTGAATAGTGTGAAGCATGGTTCATGTTTTCTTGTCTCTTGATGTGGTCACCTCTTGATTGATCCTACACTCACCTCCCTTCTTACTTCATATTCATTCCTCCACATTATTCTTCTCACTTGATATGATAAGTCTTTCATGGTTATGAGAAAAGAGAGAAGAAGAAAAAGAAGAAGAAAAAGAAAGAGAGAAAGAAAAAGAATGAGAGAGTTCATCTTTGTTATGGGAGGAATTCTTCATCTCCTTCTTCTTCTTGTTTCGGAAAAATGCAAGCACCATTTTTCCTAACCCCAATCCTCCATCATGGCAACAACAAACCCCAAAGGAGACTATGATTCTACACTACACTTCCTACAGCATATCTTGAGCATGTCGAGTTGCCGGCTTCATGCTCGAGTTGCCTCGGTATTGAGGCGGGAGCCCGTAAAAGACGAAGGCGATGTGGTGCCCTTTCCGGCGAGGAGGCGACGATATGGAGACTACACTTTCCGCGGGAGATCGGGACGATGACAAGAAGACCGGAGGACTCGGATCACTCGGTATACTTTTCTTCCCAATCTCTTGTTAGCTAGCGTAGGTTAATGGTTAACGATCCGGGTTTTCTTTGTCCGCGGTAGCGCCGGTTTCCGAGCAAGGAAAATTTTTGTTCCGCAATTTGGCCTCGAGTAAGACGGCCGGGGCGCTGCCGTGGCGCAACAATTGCCTACTCACACGATCGGTGACAAAAGCTCAGGAGGAATAACAAAAGCTCCAGAAGATGTCAACAAGGATGGCCACACTCACTGGGCAGAAAGAAAGCCCGGAAGCATTGTCTAAGCAGCGCTAGGATCAGGAGACCGATACGGAGTTCCTGCGGAGGGTACCAGAAAGAAAGGATAAAGAAGCCGCGGAGCAAGCCGCTAACATGAAGCAGATGGCGCTCCTGTTTCAAGATATGGTCGGGATGATGATCCAGCCGGACCCTCCAGCCGAAGACCCTCCAATAATCGTTGAAGATGACAGAGGGGAGACGTCAAACCCTCTTCCGGCTCTATCAGCAGCCAGAGAAGAGACGATCTCCAAAGCTTCCCTTGACGACTACATAGCTCAACAAATACGAGCTCATCAGGCAAGCAAAGCGGTTGGCCAAGTCGTCAGAACCGGGCGACCTTATCCAGGCTGGTACGATCAAATCAAGTACCCGCCGGGGTATACGATCCCTAAATTCCACATATATAAGAGGACAGGCAATCCCCATCAACAGTCGCTCAGTTTAGAGCTCTATGCGGCAATACTGGCGGCGACGACAAACTGCTGCTTCGCCAATTCGCCGGCAGCTTGGCGGAGACAACATTTGAATAGTACTCGGAGCTTCCGAATAACTCTATCAAAACATTTACAGAAATGGAGCTGCTATTCACACAGCGTTTCGCAAGCACACCCCAATCACGGCATTGATCAATGCCAGTGTGAAGCCAGGAGAGACCTGGGTTCAATATGCAATTCGGTGGCGTAACCTATGGTCAAAATGCAAACAACGCATAGAAGAAGCTCCTGTTGTGGGTATGTTCGTGGGAACTCTTGATCCTCAGGCAACTATATCCCAGTTTATGATGTTCTTCAAGCCGACTACCTTCCAGGCCTTGATTGAAAAAATGGCCCAAATGGACCAGGTGGGCCATAGGCCGTCCTCTTCAAAAACGGATCTCCAGAATGAAAAGGGCAAAGAGAAAGCGACCATCGTCGCCAATGCTCAACAACAACAACCGAGTGATCCGAAACTGGTTGCTCGCCAAAGCAACAAACCACGATCCCTCGAAGAAAAGTTGATACGTCCCTATTCGTTTCCCCAGGATAAAACGAGGAGGTTGTTCGAATTAGCGGTGCGCAACAGGCTTATCACTCTGCCGGATCCGAGACGCCCACTGCAACCTGGTGACGTCAACAATCCCAACTACTGCCCCTACCACAGAATAGTGGGCCACCCAATCGAAGATTGCTATATCTTCAAAAACTGGGTCGAGGACCAATACCAACAGGGCAAGTTCGCGTTGTCCAAAAACTGGAAGGTAAACCCGTCACAGCAGCACACTCCTAAAAAGGTAGATACGCCGGGGGCATCACTCATCTGTAGAGGAAGCTCCGTGGGAAGTTGTCCTTTCGGCTAAAACTAAAAGAATGCTGAAGGATCTTCAAGCGTGTCCGGCGATCAAATGGAAAAGCCTGCTGGAGCCCAAGATTATTGACGGGATGCTGAAACCGCGCCCGACGCCAAAAGTTGGTAATGATGGGCAAAACCTCCAGGCCAAGCCTTCGAAGTCTTCGAAGAAAAAGAAGAGGACCAAGAAGCCCGTGCAGCTTGACGACAATCGTACGGGTTTGCAAAAATATATTGACGCACTGGAGGAATACAACCAAAAGGCGCGGACCCCGGTTACACTGGAAGAGTTCCTCAAGTATATTCTTGAGAATGGAGACAGTGACATTGATGAAGGAGATGGTTCGTCAGAAGACCCGAGGATTACGGGGCGAGTTGCCACATGATCTCTCACTCGTCGGTAAATGGCAAAGAAGCTCCTAACGTAGAGAAACTGGGGGCAGAACCAGAGCCAAAATCCCTGGAACCGTCAGACGACCTGATCGACAGGCTGCTGAGCGAAGCTCTTCAAAAGAGCAAAGCTGATCGAGAATGTGAAGCGGCCATATACGAAAAGGCCAAGTGTCGGTGTCAGGCTGAAGAAGCTCCGGTAATAAGTGTAAGTGCACGGCGGCGCCCCGGCCGTCAATCCGACGGCCAAACGCGGAAACGGTGGTAAACTTTTATTTTTGCGGACTTAGCAAACCGGCACCACCGCGCACTAAACTCCGGATCGTGCCATTAAACTAGTCTAAGCTATCTAGAGAGGGGGTAGAGAAATATACCATACGATCCGAGTCCTCCGGTCTTCATCTCCACTCCGATCTCCTCGCGGGATCTCCGTCCATCTTCTCCTCGTCGGAAAGGGCACCACGAAGCCGGGTACTTTTACGGGCTCCCACCTCAATACCGAGGCAACTCGCGCATGAAGCCGGCAAATCGACATGCTCAAGATATGCTGTAGGAAGTGTAGTGTAGAATCATAGTCTCTTTTGGGGTTTGGTTGCCATTTGTGGATGATGGAGGAAACAAGACAAGAAAAAATGGTGCTTGCATTTTTCTTAACATGAAATGAGATCAATCAAATGAAACACTCTCAAGGATGAAGATGAAACTCTCTTCTTCTCTTTTCTTTCTCTCTTTCTTTTTCTCAACCATGAACAAAAAAATCTCTCATCAAGTGAGTATGAAAATGGTGGAGCAAAAACAATATGATAACAAGAGGGAGGTGAGTGTAGGATGCAAAAAGTGGTGACCACAACCTAAAACATAATCATCACTAAATCAACATCAAACCTCTTTTCATTTCTAATCTCATAAAGCAAAGAAAAGAAAGAAAAAGGATCTCATCATGAAAAGCCATCATGATGCCACCAATATGCAAGATACCCCCTCCACAAATGTTATTTGCACAATTGCAAATAACACCCTCCATCTGAAAAGTCCGGCCGGGAAAGAACAAAGGAAAACCGGCCGGAACGGAATGCAAACTGGCAACTCCAGAAAACTGGTCCCGTAATAAATTACAGGAAAACCCCCATACTGTGCATACACACCCGCATCTGTATTCCGTCCGGATACAAATGCAATGAGACAAAATCTACACTGTACTATACTAGGATCCGGCTTAAACCAAAGCCGGCTAGTAATATCCGTCCGATCCTGATCCGTGCAATACCGCACGTATCTGATCGAACGCTGCCATATAACTATACGGCCACTAGTACAAAACCGTCCGATCCTGATCCGTGCAATACCGCACGTATCTGATCGGACCCTGCCATATCTCCATACGGCCTCTACAGCGTTTCGCCCGAAACTTGAGTAACTGAAAGTGTGGTGGACTCTAAAGACTCGTCAATACTATGGCTGTGGATTTAACCACTAGTACGTCAGAGGTATAAGCCAATACGTGACGGGCCACCAGCTATTGACCAAAAGGGACGTCGATGAGCGAACTCATCCTGACACCCTACTGAGCCTGTCAGTGACAATATCCGTGCAGTCCGGTCCGTTCGTCTATGAGCATCGCATGGCGGGCCTAGGGGGTTGGTAAAAGTCAGACCCCCAAAAGCGGTACAAGTCGTGTCGGAGTGTAGCCCAGAACACCCTGAGATACTACTGGAATACCTACCAGTAAATCTCCTTGCCTTGGCCAAGGACTTTGTGTAATGGCTCTCCTAGACACAGCACGACCTCACCCCCAATACCGGGAGAGACGAACCCCTGAAGATACGCTCACTGCCTCCATGTGGCTCGGGACTGTACCCAACTAAAACCTGTTTGCACGACTCCTTTGAGCCGTGGTAGGGTAGTAATCAAAGTACAGTGGGAACTCACACGAGACAAATGACGACCCCCAGGTCGATGAACTAACCTGCACACATGTCACCAGGGAACTGCCATCTGACGTCTGGTATATGACCAACTAGCATGTTCCCGGCGAGTCCTGTCCGGTGTACTCATAACCCAATGAGCACCTGTATACATCTTAGGTGATCCAACCGACACCAGTGGCTTGTGAGACCGGCCACCGCCCCTCGTCGGGGTCTCGACTGTATACACTAGTCTACTAATGGAGTATCGATGCCCGGTCTCGAAACTCCCACGACTAGGGACCTTTTAAGGATATGCTTGTAGACCCCCAGCTCCCACTTATATGATCGCCCTCATACTGCTGGTGGTCAAGCAAGAATCCTAGGGGCTCTATCAACGTGTAATAGCGACGTGTCATGTCACCTAAAACAGTACACGATGATAAAGGTAAACCAGATAGCATACTATCATCTCGAGTAAGACTGTCCTACCGGGATAGGTCCTCCCTCAATCATTACAATCACGTACCTGTGACCTAATAATTGACTCTGAGGGCACTATCTCCAACAATCTCCCACTTGCACTCAAGGCTTAATTATTGCGATGTCGCATACTCACAGCCCGTGTGATACCGAACATCCAACTCCTCTACTAGTCAGTCTCACAAAGCTCGTTTGCGGAACTATTGCGTTCGAGGAATAGCCTCAGTGAGTGGATCCGCTTAGTTGTTTCTTTCTATGTCTCTCTATATCTCAAGTTCGCGGAGAAACCCATCTCCCGAAATGAGCAATACCTGTCTTAGAATGTGTCTGGATGTCTGATGGGACATAGTTCATAAATGAACTCCAAATCCAAACTTCTTAGACTGTATCGTCAACTGAACTTAATCAGTATCCTGCGCGCCATGCCTCCCTCAGTATTGCCTTGGACCACCTGTCCAAAATACTGCCCCTCATCAGAAGGAAAACTATAACTCTGACAACCTCCTTGTCGTCCATGTCACCTTGGAAGCCTGGAATGATAACTGTCTCCTGAATGAGGCTGTCGTTATCATATCGCTAGAACATCCACTTATGTTCTAAAACTGCTTCCGATTGTTTCTCCAGGATTGGATTAATGTCAACTTATTGCAACTAGTGCAAGAACAACATCTGGTGTGGTACTTGACATCTCATGATTGACTCAATTGCCTAAGCAAGTGATCTGCCAATCATGCACGTCCCTCTCCCCTTTAGTCTGTAAGACACCTTTAGAGAGGGTGACTCCATTACCTGCAGGTACACTACCGTGCCAGGAGTCGTCCATCCTAAATACTCTTAGAATGTTGTCAAGTACCCTGATTGGGAAACCACCCAAATCTAGATCTAAAACCATAGATCTAGTAACCAGTATGTCTGATATAATGTCCAAGTCCTGTGTGGAGAAACCACTGTGTGACGACCAAAGTATAACCGATCGTAGTGTAGGAGTTTCTTTTCCTACTCTGTGTATATCATCCAAATACCAGGATATCACACCCTACTACCTTCTCAACAGATCCATCCCCTATTCTGATGAAGTCAAACCCATGACTGTCACGTCAGAAATAGATGATCTATCTCCGCTATATCTGCTCTAGTCTATAAATAGACATAAGCTACCTGTCCACCAATGCTTCCGCTGCTCCCACTGACTACGACAACCCTCTGGCAGAGTCATATAGACGTACACTTCTAAAACTAGTTTAGAATGACGCTATACTCATCCTCCCGCCGGGTCTCGCAGCCTGGAACAACAGCAATGGTAATTGTGGGTAAACAAGAACTTCCCTGTCACCGTCCTTGAGGCTACCGTAGTACCTCTCGGGTGCCTGAAGTTACCCACCTTATCTGCGGAGTGGCCAATGGAATGTCAATCCAGATTGAATCTTTAGGTTTCTTATCAAATCTTCAGTAATCGTTTGTGGTTCTGGAATCACTTCCAGTTCTACCATACTCCCACTACTGTTTTTGAAAAAATCCATTTTTAGTAAAACTGTGGCGAGTCTAGAACAATATTTCTACTGATCTGCCAGATGGTAGAAAGTCAACCCTCGTCATAGCCTGGGTCAACCCATAAACAGCCATTACAGAAACGTGCCTTGAGTTATCCAGAGTCTGGTTTTAATCATAAGCCGGACAACTCCCCGTACCTTAACAACGTTAAGATATGAACTGTTCTATATCCAATATAGAACCAGAGGCACAGATTTAATTGAACCAGATTCAAATCATGCAGCTATCTCCAGTGCATGTCAACTAAATGGAAGGAGGCCGATCAGCGTTACTCAACTTAGGAATGCTTCCAATTATGAGTAACCCGAAAGAGAAGCAAGTTCTCTTAATCATTACTATCAACTGAATACCATATACAAGTATCTACATCTTCGATCACTTTGAAGAATCCCGATACTTGCAACACCTGGTTCTCTACTTTATTCTTATACCTATAACTTCTCAAAACTTCGACCCTGTGTTTCTACGAAACACCTGTCTAAGAACTAGAGAAGTCATAAGTAAACAGAATACAGTACGAGGACCAACCCCTCTGTCCTAGTGGACACTGGACAATATACAATACTCTGTATAAGTCCACTGAGTCTAACAACTCATTCACTGTGCGTCGTAGGTTGAAAACTGTACTTATGGTTAAGAAGAATTACACCACTGTTTAATGCTTCTTACCTAACCATCCACTGATATAGGTAAATGTCGTAGACATAATTTCAGAAAGGTATATCTCACTCTATGAAAATAGACGTACAGATATATCAATTTGAAATTGGTGCATAACAGCGGATATTCAAAACCAAATATTTGCCGACCTGCAAACTACCCAGGTGACTTCCTCAAATATCACCGATTACAACGAATCCCGATATAATGAGGATGATCACCCAATTCCCAATAACTTACTCCCACTCATCATCTGTAAAACCATACAGATGTGAGAATCGTACCTGGTAAATACATACCCTGGAGTAAGTATCTAATCGGGAAATCAGTTTTCCTTTAACATTACACAGTGAAACTGAAACATTGAAATGTTCCGATGGGGTATCCTGGTATTCCTAGTAATGCCTCTTCCAGATTCACGACTGTAACCGTATAATTCTTTGCCACCTCTCAAAATCCCTTCATATGTCTTTAGTCTTTACCTTCTGCACACCCTTTTAGGCCAAATGGTTTTCTTCCTTCCCTACCGTTCGGCACCAGCCTATGGTTTGGAAGAAAACTATCCAATAAGCATAATGGGTGTACTGTCCCAATCCTAGGAACACTCGCAATGAGAGAGGGTGAAGATAAAAGACAACCGAATAAACCTTATTCCTATTTCTCCTGAACCAGAATCCATCCCCGAACTGGAACAAGTTCCATTCGAGTTCGTATATAACCATACGATGGAGTATCCAAATAAACTGTGGATCTTCGTAGTGATACGGAGTGTCCTGGAGAAATACAAAGGTGATGTGGGAGTGGTAACGAAATATTTGGTTTGGTCGTGAATAGCTGTTGCAATTTACTTTGCCCTCTTACTAATCCCTTGCTTTGTCTGAACTTAATACCTTCTGCACACCATCGTTATGCTAATTGGTTTTCTTCATTCCCTACCGGTCGGCACCAGCCTAAGGTTTGGAAGAAGACAATCCAATTTGCGTAATAGGTGTACTACCCCTAAACCAAGGAGTACTCGTAACCTGAGAGAGGGTAAAAGGAAAAGACAACTGAATAATCCTATCCGTTTTCTCCAAAACCGGAAACCATCCTCGAATAAATTCTTTCAAGTTCGTATCTAACCATACGATGGTTTTGTCCAATGGAAGTGGACGTTCGTAGTAAAACGGGGTGTCCTGGAGAAAAGGGTAAAAGTAGGAGTGGCAATGAGGTTTGCAACTCTGACAATCCAAAAGCCAGTGTTAAGAAGGTTCGGTTAATTTGGTCACTGAGTCATAGTCTTAGGGTCGGGTCAATGGTCGCTGCCAAAGAGAGAGAGAAAAGAAACACTCAGCGTGCACTCTAACCTAGATCAGAATGGTCACCAATTTATCTAATCTGGAATCCTCCCACTGTACCTCAAATTCTCTTCCAAACCTGAAAGAAGAATTAGTCGGGGTCACCCGAGGAGTAAACTAACTCATCAGTGGGAATCGGGATCCAACTATCATCGCATGATAACGTGACGGAATCCGCTCACGCTATAACACTCCAGAAGGTATGCGCATATCTGGCAAGTTTCAGTTCTTTTGAAACTCCCGATGTGATTTCTGCCCCATGCTCTTATGACCTTGACTTTGGCCAACATATCATAAGTCACATGTCAAGTTCTACCCGTCATTCTCCAGGTTAATTTGAATCCACCCGTACATACCCTTGACTTTGGCCAAAATGGCAGCACGACTGTCCCAAACCAACGCATCTATCTATGCTGCATATGAATACCCCAATAGCTACCAATCACTGTGCCTTGACTTTGGCCAACATACACAGCTTGAATACTATTGACCACCCATATGAAACGACGGAGGGCTACGAATGGCTTCTGGCGAAAACCTTTAACGTAAAGAACTTGATATCGTCGAAGGAACGGATAGCTTTTAAGAAATATAGTGACGACAACTTCCGCTAAAGAGGTCACTCCCGGTGAAGGGATCTCGGCTCTTTCCCCGTAGAATGGGGTGCAGGATATTCCAAATGAATACCACGGTGCAAAGCAAAAGTAATCGGCTATAGTGAAGTTAATGCCCTGACGCAAACTTTTTGTCCAAGGGGTCACTCCCGGTGAAGGGATCTCGGCCCTTGCCTCGTCGACTGAGGAGCAGGATATTCTAAATGAATACCGCGATGCAAAACAAAAGTGAACGTCCTTGCAATAACAGCTTTTTGAAAAGTGTTCCAACAACATCAGATTAGGTTTGTTTTTAACTTTGCATTGATCCGAATCAATGCAGTCCCATCAATTGATCACACCACAAAGAACGAAAATATATTGATGTACGTATATGCCATCCGCATTCGCCACTGGGTCCCGTCATTACCCGTTAGGTTAGCTTACTAACGACAGAGCGGGGACTGGACTAGCGCGGATGCAAAACATATACAACATCTACTAATATATATACCAATATATTATATTTCGCTCAAGGCGTGAAAGAAATGCAACATCACAGAGAATGAACAGCATCACAGAAACAATACAGATATCTGGGATCCCCGGGTTTCACAGAGCCGCTGAAACCCGACGTTCCCCTGGTCGTGTGGATAGCCTGTGCAATGAAATCCTAGACCCCTACGGGCGCGGCAAGTCACCCGCCAAAACCTGAAGCGAGGCAGCCCCCTTCAGCGCCGTGAATGGACCACCCAGCACTTCACGGAATCCGGTAACTTGGGCACCCCTCCTGGGTCAACCTGTACCCCCTACGAGTGCGGCGAATAGCCCGCCAATCCTAGAGTGAAGCCCCCTCCGTCTCAATGCCATGAGATGCGGGCTTGTTGCCCTCCAGAACCCGGCTATCCGTGCACCCCTCCGCGGGGCAATCCTAGTACAGAAAGTAAAATATACATACAACGGGTACATCGACCGCAACCAGGTCGTGCCCCAAAAGAATAATACAAACGGGCAGTGACGGCAGTCCACATGTCGGACGCTCGCCCCGCAATATCAAATGTACATAATACAACAAAACTGTACTAGCATTGCATCCAGGCTATCCCCCACGACCGATCCGCAACATCACAGCAAATACATAGAACATCAACGTGAAAGTCACGTTCGCAAATCCGTCTAACCGGGCTATAGCAGTTAGACAGGATTTACCGATCGAGTGACATTCACGGTCGCAGATATAATGTAAATACTGTGAAAAATGTGTTTAAAATTTTCCGATTGATCAAACAATTAACAAGTGGGCCCCCAATCAAAACTGTAGCACTCACAGAAATCCTGGGCCCAATTTAAATATTCCAAAACCCATATTTTAAGCCCAGAAGGCCTCTGTAAAAAATTGGTGAAGTGATGTGAATAGTGCGCGGCGGAAGGGCCGCACAAATGGGGTTTTCGCGGCGGTTCCGCGCTCCAACTGTGGAGTTACTTCGTCAAATTTTTACAGAACTCTTAGATTTTCCAGTACATCAATATTTTATAACCTGAAAAATTTTTCGAGACCAAAAATTTTCAACAGAAACTGATGCGAACTAAAATGCAGTTTTGGAACTTTTTGATCGATCGGAAATGCAAACACATTACACAAAGCTAGACTAAGTTAATGGCGAGGCTCTGATACCACTGTAAGTGCACGGCGGCGCCCCGGCCGTCAATCCGACGGCCAAACGCGGAAACGGTGGTAAACTTTTATTTTTGCGGACTTAGCAAACCGGCACCACCGCGCACTAAACTCCGGATCGTGCCATTAAACTAGTCTAAGCTATCTAGAGAGGGGGTAGAGAAATATACCATACGATCCGAGTCCTCCGGTCTTCATCTCCACTCCGATCTCCTCGCGGGATCTCCGTCCATCTTCTCCTCGTCGGAAAGGGCACCACGAAGCCGGGTACTTTTACGGGCTCCCACCTCAATACCGAGGCAACTCGCGCATGAAGCCGGCAAATCGACATGCTCAAGATATGCTGTAGGAAGTGTAGTGTAGAATCATAGTCTCTTTTGGGGTTTGGTTGCCATTTGTGGATGATGGAGGAAACAAGACAAGAAAAAATGGTGCTTGCATTTTTCTTAACATGAAATGAGATCAATCAAATGAAACACTCTCAAGGATGAAGATGAAACTCTCTTCTTCTCTTTTCTTTCTCTCTTTCTTTTTCTCAACCATGAACAAAAAAATCTCTCATCAAGTGAGTATGAAAATGGTGGAGCAAAAACAATATGATAACAAGAGGGAGGTGAGTGTAGGATGCAAAAAGTGGTGACCACAACCTAAAACATAATCATCACTAAATCAACATCAAACCTCTTTTCATTTCTAATCTCATAAAGCAAAGAAAAGAAAGAAAAAGGATCTCATCATGAAAAGCCATCATGATGCCACCAATATGCAAGATACCCCCTCCACAAATGTTATTTGCACAATTGCAAATAACACCCTCCATCTGAAAAGTCCGGCCGGGAAAGAACAAAGGAAAACCGGCCGGAACGGAATGCAAACTGGCAACTCCAGAAAACTGGTCCCGTAATAAATTACAGGAAAACCCCCATACTGTGCATACACACCCGCATCTGTATTCCGTCCGGATACAAATGCAATGAGACAAAATCTACACTGTACTATACTAGGATCCGGCTTAAACCAAAGCCGGCTAGTAATATCCGTCCGATCCTGATCCGTGCAATACCGCACGTATCTGATCGAACGCTGCCATATAACTATACGGCCACTAGTACAAAACCGTCCGATCCTGATCCGTGCAATACCGCACGTATCTGATCGGACCCTGCCATATCTCCATACGGCCTCTACAGCGTTTCGCCCGAAACTTGAGTAACTGAAAGTGTGGTGGACTCTAAAGACTCGTCAATACTATGGCTGTGGATTTAACCACTAGTACGTCAGAGGTATAAGCCAATACGTGACGGGCCACCAGCTATTGACCAAAAGGGACGTCGATGAGCGAACTCATCCTGACACCCTACTGAGCCTGTCAGTGACAATATCCGTGCAGTCCGGTCCGTTCGTCTATGAGCATCGCATGGCGGGCCTAGGGGGTTGGTAAAAGTCAGACCCCCAAAAGCGGTACAAGTCGTGTCGGAGTGTAGCCCAGAACACCCTGAGATACTACTGGAATACCTACCAGTAAATCTCCTTGCCTTGGCCAAGGACTTTGTGTAATGGCTCTCCTAGACACAGCACGACCTCACCCCCAATACCGGGAGAGACGAACCCCTGAAGATACGCTCACTGCCTCCATGTGGCTCGGGACTGTACCCAACTAAAACCTGTTTGCACGACTCCTTTGAGCCGTGGTAGGGTAGTAATCAAAGTACAGTGGGAACTCACACGAGACAAATGACGACCCCCAGGTCGATGAACTAACCTGCACACATGTCACCAGGGAACTGCCATCTGACGTCTGGTATATGACCAACTAGCATGTTCCCGGCGAGTCCTGTCCGGTGTACTCATAACCCAATGAGCACCTGTATACATCTTAGGTGATCCAACTGACACCAGTGGCTTGTGAGACCGGCCACCGCCCCTCGTCGGGGTCTCGACTGTATACACTAGTCTACTAATGGAGTATCGATGCCCGGTCTCGAAACTCCCACGACTAGGGACCTTTTAAGGATATGCTTGTAGACCCCCAGCTCCCACTTATATGATTGCCCTCATACTGCTGGTGGTCAAGCAAGAATCCTAGGGGCTCTATCAACGTGTAATAGCGACGTGTCATGTCACCTAAAACAGTACACGATGATAAAGGTAAACCAGATAGCATACTATCATCTCGAGTAAGACTGTCCTACCGGGATAGGTCCTCCCTCAATCATTACAATCACGTACCTGTGACCTAATAATTAACTCTGAGGGCACTATCTCCAACAATAAGAAGCCATAAAGTACCTCAACCGGAGCGAAGCGCCCTTGCCACCAGCAAGAGTAGAATCAAGATAAGGAAGCAGTTCGCCAAAGTTCTGTCAATGGGAATGAAGCTGCCACCTTTCAAAGAAAATACTTCTGGGAGTATGTGCCCCGACGAAGCGGATGTATATCCGAACTACTGCTTGTACCATCGGAGGGTCACACACCCTACCGAAGAGTGCAATGCTTTCAAGAAGTGGTGGCAGGGATACGTTGCCCACCGACAACATTTCAAGCGGATGAAGCGCAAAGCTCGTCGGGAACAGAGAAGCACGACAGATGGGCATAAAGGAACAGTCGGTAACTGTCATATGGTTGATGCCATTTTGACAAAAGGAAAATCTTAAGTTCTTACCTTCGAGAGCGACTCTGACGAATAAATAGCCCTTGCCCCCCTCTTCAAGGAATCCACCTCCGGAAAAGAAGAAGAGACGAAGAACTGTGATAATATCCAGCTGCATAATTGTACATTTCTTGAAAAGAATCTCGGACCCTCAAATAAAGATTTGGGCAAAAGAGACAAGGGGAAGGAAAAAATCCCTGAGGAGATTGCCCTCAATGATAGAGTCGTCGAAGAGTTCACAACCGAAGAGCCGTCTAAGAAGAACAAGGTGGATTACAATGTCCTGGCACACCTGAGGAAGATAACTTCGCAACTGAGCATTTTGGATGCCCTTCTCCTGTCTAAAGAGTCACGGGATTCCTTGATCAAGGCGTTACAAGAGCCCGATCAGTTTCAAGCATTCCTTGCAGAAGAAAAGATGAAAGATAGGCTGGAAGAAGTTCACACAGATGATATCACATTCAGCGATGAAGATCTCCTCCTCGGAACGTGTGAGCACAACCGTCCCCTGTATGTCACTGGGTATTGCCACGACATCAAGATGGGAAAGATCCTGGTTGACAATGGGTCCTCCGTCAACCTTCTTAATGTGAGAGTGTTGAAGGAGATTTGCATGAACGTTCAACACCTGGCGCGGGACAAAATTACTATCTCCGGGTTCGACTCGCAGTCATCACGGATGCTTGGATCCGTAATATTGACATTACGGTTCGGGATGCTCGTCACTGACATCAAGTTCCACGTCATCGACGCTAAGACTTGCTATAATACTTTGCTCGGTAGGCCTTGGTTACATGAATACAATATCATCCCTTCTACACAACATCAGTGTATGAAGTACTTCAAAGACGGCCTCGAGTACACAGTTACAGAAGAGCTAAACCCTTTCTCCATAAATGAAGTCCGCAAGTATGAAGACGCTAAGTACTTCCTACCAGATTTCGAAGACACGGAAAGATGTCATAAATTGGAGAATAAAAAGAAAGTTGTCACCACCATCCCGATCTTTGGGAGTGATACCGAGGAGGATGAAGAGATAGTCTTCTCGGGGCAACTCCAAGGCAGCAGGTTAGGACCATTTGCTCCTATTTTGGTCTTTGGCAGTGACTCTGAAGATGAAGTCAACACAGTATTCTCTGTTCGTCCATCAATGCAAACCTTCATTGGAGCTGATCAAAGTTTACAAATTACCATGGTTTCGCAACGGCATTATAAAGAACTCGATATGCTTGATACATACAACGTGCAAGAGCTGCAGACCTTCTACGTCCCTCCTAGGCGGAAAGATGAAAAGGCGATCCTCTTCTACCAGTCCACGGAGACCAAAGTGGAAAGAGAAGTCTGGCATGGCGCCGAACCTGCGCTCGACAGGCTTCAACCAATCCGTCTGCCTAGATACTACGCAGAGGGACTGAAAAGGCTATTGAGATACCAAGGCGTACCCTTCAAACAGACTGCTCGACAAGCCCAGTTCTATAACAAGATTTAGGACGTTCCCGAGACTCGGCGAAAGATGCCCAACGGGAGGATGGAGACGATTAGGCTTGGATACGTCCAGTCCAAGAAACGGGAGAGATTCCATGGCTGCCATATTATAAACGACTCCGGTAGAGAAGGGATGCTCGTCCAGATAGCGCTAGTATTGAACCAGAGTGAAATCCCGCCGTAAGAATACCGAGTCCGTCATTCGAAGAACAGATCGACAAGCTAATAAGGGAAGCGGGTCAAAATGTTTGGGATGACCATCGCCGTGAAATGGCCATTTACGAGAAAGCCAGAACGTAACGTTATATTCAGCAGACTATGGAGGATGACGATGCCCTTCACCCCCAGCCCGCTGTGCACTCTCGTGGCAAGAAAAAAGCCCGACATAGAAGCAACAACAAGGTGAAGAACGGGAATGATGTCCAAAAACAACAAAGCGGATCCAAGAAGCCGCATGATCGAGAAAAGGTCCACTGGAATTCATCGCTGATGAAAAAAATAGGCCGGGAATATTCTTTCCCCCAAGACAAGATAAGGAAGATATTCAACCTTGTCATGAAATACCAAATGATGACGCTCCCGGAGTCTCGGCACCCTGAGCAAATAAACGAGGTCTATCATCCGGCTTATTGCTCCTACCACCGAGCAATAGGACATCCTCTTGAAGATTGCTTCACCTTCAAAGACTAAGTCGAAAACCGGTATCAGCAAGGCAGGTTTGCTCTATCCGACAATTGAAGGGTACCCCCACCACGAAAGCATGAGCCAAGAGCAACTTACACTGCGAAGGAGAGTCCAGATCAACATCGAGCTTGGAAACGAGCTTGTACCTGCCACATGATAACATTCTCAAAGGAGGGAGAGCATGAGAATGTGGATGACCTCTCCCAGTGCTTTGCAAATGAAGATGGGGACGAGGTGATCTCAGAATTTCTACCGGCGCCAAAAGAGCTGGAGGACGGGATACACACCACAACAGACAATCTGAAGAAAATCGACTTGGGGACGACAAATGAACCGAGGCCAACGTTCGTTAGCGAGATGCTGTCCGAAGAGCAGGTGACTACACTAAAAGACATGCTTATGCAGTATAAAGACTGCTTCGCGTAGAACTATTCCGAGATGCCGGGACTAGATCCAGAAATAGCTGTGCATAAACTGGCTATATCGCCGGACGTTAAGCCAGTCAAACATGCGCCCAGAAGAATGCGACTCAAACTCGAGATGAGCATCAATGCCGAAGTCAAGAAGCTAATTGACTCTGGCTTCATCCAAGAACTTCAATACCCCGACTGGATCACCAACATTGTCTCAGTGATGAAGAAAAACGGGACAGTACGCATCTGCGAGGACTTCCGGGACCTCAACAAAGCTTGGTCGAAGGATGACTTCCCAGTACCGGTTACCGAGCTGATGATAGATAACACGTCTACCCATGAAGTCTTCTCCTTCATGTATGGATCTTTAGGGTATAATCAAATAAAAATGCACCTTGAAGACCAAAAGCACACCGCCTTCCGGACTCTACTAGGCATATTCTGCTATAGGGTGATGCCCTTCGGCTTGAAGAATGCTGGTGCTACCTACCAGAGGGCCATGACGAAGATCTTTGATGACCTCATACACAAGATTGTCGAATGTTACATTGACGACCTCGTGGTGAAAAGCAAATCGTACGAGGAGCACTGGGAGCATTTGAAGGTAGCGTTCCAGCGTCTTCGGAAATATAATCTGAAGATGAACCCTCTGAAATGCGCGTTTGGAGTCTCCTCAGGCAAATTCCTGGGATTCATCATACGACATCGGGGCATCGAAATAGACCCGTCAAAGATCAAGACGATTATGGAAATGCCTCCGCCAAGAACTCTCAAGCAACTGCGGTCTCTCTAAGGAAAGCTCGCGTATATCCAGCGGTTCATACCTAACTTCTCCGGCAAATGCTGTCCCTACAGCCATCTAATGAAGAAGGGGACCCCGTTCGTTTGAGATCGTAAATGCCAAAGTGCACTGGATGAAATCAAGCAATATCTGCAAAACCCACCAGTACTGACCGCTCCGGTCAAAGGAAAGTCCCTCATCCTGTATACAACAGCCCTTGAAGGTTCTTTAGGTGCGCTATGGGCACAAGAGAACAATCAGGGAAAGGAGAGAGCCCTTTATTATTTGAGTCGAGTTCTCCTGGGGGTAGAAAACAACTACTCCCTCATTGAAAAGCATTGCCTAGCATTAATCTTCGCGGTAACGAAGCTCCGACATTATGCCTTGGCACATGAGGTCCATCTCATATCAAAGGTGGATCCTCTCAAATATTTGATGTCAAGAGCCATACTAACGGGAAGGCTTGCCAAATGGATCCTCTTTTTGATGGAATTCTCGATAATCTATCGACTTTTCAAGGAAGTGAAAGGCGAGTCCATTGTTTATTTCCTTGTGTAATTTCGGGTTAATTTCCTTGTGTAATTTCGGGATAATCTATCGACTTTTCACGAACGTATTCTAACAATCAAATGGCGCCGTTTCCGGGGAGACGGTAGTTTATTTCCTTGTGTAATTTCGGGTTAATTTGTAAGTATATAAAAAAAAAACGAAAAAAAATATACTTTGTAAAAGAAACCATCTTGTTATTCTTGATTAGTTTTTGTGCAAGTGTGCAGGAAATACGAAGCTCAAGATCGACGCCAAAGACGTTGGAAATACGGAGTTCAAGTACAGTGCCAAAGACGTGGGAAGATAGACCCACATTTTCGCGGCTACACCGCGACGGACAAAAACGAAGCATCCGGTCTACCGTAAAAATCTGGAGTAGATACAGTGAGCAAATCAGCATTCCACACATCCAGACAAACAGAGGAAACCAAACAGAGCCCACACCAGAAAAATGAAGCCCCAATACCCACTTCCTGCCGCGGATCCGCGGCAATAGGGGGGACTAGGCGGCGGATCCGCGGCCACTTCTTGGCTTCAGAGCCCCAAAATTTCTCTGTAAGTCTCTCTGCCTCTCTCCACTCCTCTGAACTCTACTGAACTGTGTTTTCTGCAGCCTTCTTTGCGCAAATTCTTCTCCCCCTTCCAATAAACTGTTCTTGTGCAGGATTCTTTGCGCCGCAAATAAAAATTGTTTGCAGTTGATTTGTTATTGTTTTGCATTCTTTAATACGGACTTAAGGGGCTTGAAACCAATCCAGATTGGGTGGGGATTTCATCACCCTTCCCAGGACCCCAAAAATCACTAAAGCATATGCATTGTCCATTGTAAATTAAAAAATACTAGACTTCAGCCCTAAGGACTTCGCGCTCATTAGGAGAAGATAAACCGTGTTTAGAACCTCGCTTAACCGTATATTGATTACGGGGTGTCTAGGAAAGTGTTAAAGGCGCAACCGCCGAAAGAGAAAGGGTTATTTAATTAAGGAACTTCGCGAAAGCGTTGGACAACCTCCCCTTATCTCTGCACTTACCTGGCCCCGTGATCGGTGTATTTTTAAGCCTGTTTCTCGACACTGTTTAACTTCGAAAATCAAGTTCAGGAGCAGGTCTAGTAGACCTAGGTTACCCTAGATCTAGGTGTGATTGTGTATATCTTGTTTGTGATTGCTTAAGCCGTATTTCCGTACATACTTCTGTAAATCTTTTTCTAAAAACATAAAAGAAAAAAAAAAGAAAAAAAAAACTTTTATAAAAACTTGCCCTTTTTGTCGCCAAAACCATTTTCACCCACCACCCATCGCCTTTCTCCATTGACGTTTTCTTACCCTCACCTTCTTCGCTTTGACTATACTAAACTCGTTTAGTGTATGTCCGCTTGGACTCGAGACACTAGCGCCCGTCTAGTCCGCGTTACGTTAGTCGCGACCGACTACGCGATCGACTCCGAAGTTGATACTCCGTCCACTCCTCTTTCTCCTCTTCCTTTGCCGGCCAACTCCGACGTTGACCGGAATTCTGTTCATACATCTTCACCTTCACCTTCACCTTCACCAACCTCTTCTTCCGCGATGTCGGGATTTAATCCGAACATCTCTTTGACCACCCCTGGATTGGCTCCACCTCCTACGGAGACCAATATTCCACCACCTCCGCCTGTTGTAGCGCCGCAGCGAATTGCGCTCCAGGATCGTTTCTACCCCACCCGTTCTGCACTTCCCACCTGCCTTTCTCTTCCTCCGGCCAATGGGGACAACTTTGAAATTAAGCCCCATTTCATCAACATGCTTCCACGTTTTCATGGGCTTGAATCTGAAGATGCCTATATCTTCATCAACAAATTTCAAAATGTCTGTGCCATGATGAAAACAACCCAGCTGTCGGACGATGCTATACGTTTACGGGTCATTCCGTTCACTTTATGCGATCTCGCTGAAAAATGGCTGTATAGCACCGCTTCCCACTCAATCACCAGCTGGGACGAGTTTGTTAAAGCGTTTCTGAAAAAATTCTATCCAAATCATAAGACCGCAAGAATTCGAAATGAAATCAACCAATTCTCCCAGCTTCCTTCTGAACCCTTCTGGAAGTGCTTTGACCGATACAAAGCCCTTCTTGTTCAGTGTCCTCACCACGGTATAGAGAAATGGCAGCTCTGCCAAACCTTATACGAGGGACTGAACCCAGCAACGAAGCAGTTGCTGGAAACCATCTGTCAGGGCCACTTCCTATCGAAATCTGACGAGGAAGCGTGGCAGTTCTTTGACGATCTTGCGGAGCAAACGCTACAGTGGGAGAGCACCAGACCGACTTCTTCTTCTACCTCCACTTCTACCGGTCAGTCTAGGGTAGGAATCCACCAACTCGATGTCTCTATTGCGATGAAAGCTGAAATGGCTGCTATAACAAGAAAGCTTGAAGCGATAGAGAGCAAATTTTCTGCTCCTGCCCCTGCCCCTGTTCTCCCCCTTCGTACCATCTGCGCTTGTTGTTCCGATCCGTCCCACTTGACCGAAGAGTGTCCTTACAATCCACCCCCGCAAGGACAGGATCAGGTTAATGCTGCCTTCCAGCAAAGATCGAGGAATGATCCATACTCTTCCACCTATAATCCCGGTTGGAGGAACCATCCCAATTTCGCCTAGAATCAGAATCAGAATCAATTCCAGGGCAACAATTTCCAAAGGGCCCCTCCGCCGCAACAACAAGCGCAGCAACAAACTCAACACCAATATCAGCAGCCCTTCCAACCCCAGCCTTTCCAAAACCAGACGAACAACTTTGCACCGAACAACTCTTTTCCACCAAACAATTTTGTTCCGTCAAACACTGATAAGGTTTCCTCGCTCGAGCGAAGTCTGGAGGCGTTTGTTAAACAATCGACTCAATCCACCGCCAACATCCAGTCTTCGATTCAATCTTTAGTGCAACACACTGCCGCACACGGGCAAAGCATCAAGACCATCGAGGCCCAGATTGCACAGCTGAACGCGGCCTTGAGCGAGCGAGAGAAGGGGAAGCTCCCGTCCCAGCCACTTCCAAATCCCGGTCACCCACATAATGCACATGTTGCTCTTGAACAACAAAACCATAATGTGAGTGCCGTGACTACACTGAGATCGGGGAGGGTGCTGCAAAACAACATTGGCAAACGGATCAACGATGACACCCCGGCCGCTGCTTCTTCTTCTTCGTCTTCTGAGCCTATTCTCCGTTCTTCACAAGGCTCTCCTTCCTCTTCTTCTCTGAACGGACCCACTTCTCACTCCACGAAGACACCTATTCTGGGATCCGTTCCAACTCCACAATCTCCTCCTCCAGCTTTAGACTCAACCAATTTTCAAAATGTTCCATTTCCAAACCGGTTGAGGTCTAACAAACAAAATCCACAAATGGAGAAGATTCTGGAGTTATTTAAGCAAGTTAACATTAACATTCCTCTTTTAGATGCTGTCCAACAAGTCCCGTCTTACGCGAAAATCTTAAAGGACTTGTGCACGAAAAAGAGGAAGTCTCAGGTACCCAAGAAAGTTTTCTTGGCTAGTGCTGTGAGTGATGCCCTTACCCAATCTTTACCACAAAAACGGAAGGACCCTGGCTGTCCTACGATTTCAATTACTATTGGGGATAAGAACATCAACCGCGCACTATTAGATCTTGGTGCCAGTGTTAACTTGCTTCCGTATTCAGTATACGAGCAATTAGGCGTCGGAGAGCTGAAACCCACACACTGCACTCTCCAGATGGCCGACCGATCGATCACCCATCCTAGGAGTGAGCTAGAGGATGTGTTGATAAGAGTCGGGGACTTCATATTCCCCGTCGACTTTATTGTCTTAGATACACAGCCTGTAGCTAACCCCCGGAATCAAATTCCGGTGATACTCGGTCGCCCATTTCTCGCAACCTCAAATGCTGTGATCAATTGTCGCAATGGTTCAATGAACCTCTCTTTTGGAAATATGACGATTGAACTCAACATTTTTAGGTTGGGGAATCAGCCCGCCGAACCTAATGCTCATATACTGGATGTCTGCTCGATCCAGGAGATCACCCCCGAAGAGTGTGAATTCGAGGAGTTTCTGTTTGAACACGATAATCTTGACGCCACTAGTGCGTTTCTCTTCGAACCTGCTGCTGCTTCTGCGCCCGACAACGAATACGAGTGTTTCACGTTCACGAACGATCTTAGCCGCGCACAACCCGAGTTTGAATCTTTCGACTTTCCGGATGAGTTACCTGAACCATCCGACTCGGTTGCCTACACTCGTTTTGAACCTTTGCTGGAGTCCTTTGAGTTCGAGACCTTTGCACCAGTATTGCCTTCCATCATTTCACCTCCAACGCTCGAACTCAAGCCGTTGCCGTCTCACCTTAAGTATGCTTACTTAGGTGAGAACGAGACCCTCCCTGTCATCATCTCGGCTTCTCTAGCTCCAGAGCAAGAGAAAGCCCTTCTCGCGGTCTTGCACAGCAACAGGCAAGCTTTTGGCTGGTCCATGGCGGACATCAAGGGGATTAGTCCCCTCATCGTTGAGCATCACATTCATCTGATGGATGATGCCAAACCAGCCCGGGATCCACAAAGACGTCTTAATCCAGTCATGAAGGAGGCTGTGAAGAAGGAGATAGTCAAATGTCTAGATAGTGGTATCATTTACCCTATCTCTGATAGCCAGTGGGTTAGCCCCATTCATGTTGTCCCCAAGAAGTCGGGCATCACGGTCATAACCAACGAGGCGAATGAGTTAATCCCTACTCGCACCCAAACTGGGTGGCGAGTTTGCATTGATTACAGAAAACTCAACGCCGCAACGCGGAAAAACCACTTTCCGCTACCTTTCATTGACCAGATGCTGGAACGATTGGCCGGACATGAGTACTATTGTTTTCTTGATGGCTACTCTGGCTATAATCAAATTCCCATCGCCGAAAAAGACCAGGACAAGACCACTTTCACTTGTCCTTTCGGCACGTTTGCATATCGACGCATGCCCTTTGGGTTATGCAATGCGCCCGCTACCTTCCAGCGGTGTATGATGGGAATTTTCTCTGACATGGTGGAAAAATTTCTGGAGATTTTCATGGATGACTTCTCCATCTTCGGCGACTCCTTTGACGAGTGTTTGCTGCATCTTGACGCTGTCCTTACCCGATGTAAGGACAAGAATCTCACTTTGAACTGGGAGAAATGCCACTTCATGGTGCGCGAAGGTATTGTCTTAGGACATATCATCTCGCAAAATGGCATAGAGGTTGACAAAGCAAAGATTGAGGTCATTTCCAATCTGCCTCCTCCCCGATGCGTCAGAGATATCCGAGCCTTCCTTGGCCATGCCGGTTTCTACAGACGGTTTATCAAGGACTTTAGCAAGATTGCTAGGCCCTTGACTCTTTTGCTGGCCAAGGACACGCCTTTCGACTTCAACTCGAGCTGTGTGACTGCATTCGAGTCACTGAAACGCTCACTCACTTCTGCTCCCGTTCTTTCTTCTCCTGACTGGACGCACCCATTCGAGATCATGTGCGATGCATCCGACTTTGCCATCGGTGCTGTCCTTGGACAGCACATCAACAAGATGCCGCACGTAATCTATTACGCAAGCCGAACCCTGAACGACGCCCAACTTAACTATACCACAACTGAGAAGGAATTCTTAGCTGTTGTATTTGCTTTAGAAAAGTTCAGGCCCTACCTCATCGGCTCTCCAGTCATTGTCTACACGGACCATTCAGCTCTGCGCCATCTTTTTGCGAAGAAAGATGCCAAATCTCGGTTAATACGTTGGATCCTCTTGCTTCAAGAGTTTGACCTTGTCATTAAGGACAAACGAGGATGTGAAAACGTAGTTGCCGACCATCTCTCACGACTTCCTTCTTCGCCTTCGCTTCCAATTCCGATCAACGACGTTTTCCCGGATGAACAACTCTTGACAGTATCGTGCGAACCATGGTTCGCAGATATTGTGAACTATTTGGCCACGGGATTACTACCGACTGAATGGTCGAGTCAGGACAGACTTCGCTTCTTATCCCAAGTAAAACACTTTTACTGGGACGAACCTTATCTGTTCAAGTACTGTCCCGACCAGATTATTCGTCGGTGTGTCCCTGACGATGAATTCAAGAGTGTGCTGTCATTTTGCCACGATCAAGCGTGTGGCGGGCATTTTGGGCCCAGAAAGACAGCTGAGAAGATCTTGCAATGTGGTTTCTACTGGCCACACCTTTTCAAAGACGCTCACGACTATTGCAAGACTTGCTCCCGGTGCCAACACATGGGCCGGATATCCCGGAGGAACGAGATGCCGCTCCAACCGATCTTGGTTGTGGAGATTTTCGATGTATGGGGGATAGACTTCATGGGGCCGTTTCCCAACTCTTTTGGGAACTTGTACATCCTTCTAGCTGTTGATTACGTCTCTAAATGGGTCGAGGCTGTGCCCAGCCGGACTAACGACAACAAGGTTGTCGTTAGGTTCCTTAAAGAAAACATTTTCTCCCGGTTTGGGCACCCCCGAGCGATCATTAGCGACAATGGAAGTCATTTCTGCAATAGGACTTTCGAGGCCTTGATGCGGAAATACTCCATTAATCATAAGCTTTCTACGCCCTACCACCCCCAAACCTGCGGGCAGGCTGAAGTTTCAAATCGGCAAATCAAGCAGATACTGGAGAAGACGGTTTCCAAGAACCGTAAGGATTGGTCTCTGAAACTCACCGATGCCCTTTGGGCATTTAGAACCGCTTATAAGACCGACCTTGGCATGTCTCCCTATCGGCTTGTGTACGGAAAAGCCTGCCACCTTCCTGTCGAAATCGAGCATCGCGCATTTTGGGCGATAAAGGAGCTGAATCTGTCTCTTGAGGACGCGGGCAGCCATCGGAAGCTTCAGCTGAACGAACTGAACGAGCTTAGGGATGAGGCTTACGATAACGCGGTTGTCGTTAAGAATCGAACGAAGGTGTTTCATGATAAACACCTTTTGCGCAAAACCTTCGTACCTGGTCAGCAGGTACTGCTTTACGACACCCGACTTCACTTCCATCCTGGAAAGCTGAGATCTCGTTGGAAAGGGCCGTATTTTGTGCGGAATGTGTATCCGCAGGGCGCTGTGGATTTGGAAAATCCAAAGGACGGTTCACTCTTCAAGGTAAATGGACACCGATGCAAACCGTACCTTAGTGCCGAACCAACAGAGGAGCTCCTGTTCTTACAGGAGCCGGTTTACCTTGCATGATCTTCCTCTGCCTACCTCCAAACTTCGGTTATCCAGCCAAGAACAGTGGACACTGTTCCAAATAAGTTTGGGGGTATGTACAAACCATTTTGTTTATATTTGTGTATATTCTTTTTCTTTTCTTTAAAAACAAAACCAAATAAAATTTTTTTAGTATCGCTAAACCGACATTTTTGACCCTTCAAATGATCTCTTCATGCAATGACAGTGAGGACACTGTCCAGTTTAAGTTTGGGGGTACGCTCGGTACGCATTTCTTACCTTCGCATTCATATGTATATTTTGCATCTGCATATTAATATCCATAAAATCCATAAAAATTTGAAAATTTTCTAAAAAATATAAAAACTTTTTTGTCAAGTTAGCTTGTGGAAGAACTCTGATTCAACATTCGACGGTTTTTGTTTGAAAAAATAGGAATAACTAGATCTTATGTTTGGATTTTGAAAACCTGAAAGATAACTCTCCTTTGAAGTTAACTATAGCTGATATACGTCTTTACATCACACTACACGTGTCGTAAGATTTTGGGAATTAGATGACAAGTCTTTCATGTTTAAACTTTTAAACAGATAAATGATTTTCTGAGGATCAAATAGGTTTGTTCTGAAATAAGTAATGTCAAGAATAGTTTATGAAGTAAAGCGAATATGAAGGAATGTTATTGATGCCGTAATTGGAGCTAAGTCGAAAAAATAACCCATCTAAAACTTGATTGGAATGATTACACACCAAACCCACTAAACACGTCTTTTATCCAAAAAATATTTGAGCTGCCGGTTATATCTCCGTTCGTATTAAATCATCTGATTTTCACGACAAACTGTTTTTTGTTTTTGGACCTAGGTAACTTGAGTAATTAAGTCCGCTGGGGTGTTTCTACACCTAATGCCCTAAAACCAACTGGTTTGGGTGCATTGGCCCAAAACTCGCTAAGAAGCCTAGAAAGTCCAGTTTAAAACAAAGTCAAGCAAGTGTTCTCTCCGAGTTAAAATTCCTAACGGTTCTTTGTGTGAGAATAATCTTGATAAAAGACAGGTTTTTAAAAAATTTTTTAACGGAGATATGAAGGTTTTATTCTATGATAAAGACTATTGCACGTTCACAGAGGTGTGTATGAAATGAAAACAAGTTAAAAGGTGGAGTGAAAAATACGACTTAGTTTCCTGTTAAGGAAGATAGAAATTCTGAAGTTGAAACCTTACTGGAAAACGAAACTTGAAAAATGCTTAACTCTTTATAAAACTTATGTGATCCTTTTCAAATTGTTATCTGGGCTTTATGGTGCGACATGATGACTTTAATCGATCCTTCTGGAACTTCACGACACTATTTGCACTGCACGTAAAGACATATAAAATCTGTAGTTAAATAAGAAGCGAGGTGTGAAAAATAAAGGTTCGATAGTCTAGACTTAGGATTATAGAATTGTTATTTTCTAAAACAAAACTTTAGGGTTTGAAACTTAGTCATTTTTACAAACCAACTTGACCGGATTTTGTGGGTAGTATCCGCTGAAAACCCTCAGGAGACAACACTCCTCCTACTAGGGATACCTAGAGGTTTAACGGCTTGTTGCACATGCTCAGTGCAATCGCGTTCCCTGCGAAAGTGAGGTTAGGAAATTTTTTGTGAATAAATGGACTTTGCTCGGGACGAGCAAATGATAAGTTTGGGGGTATTTGTTCATATCAGATTTTTTCATTTTCATACCGCCCAATTTTTATCACATTGCATATCGGTAGATACTCTTGAGCCGTGTTTGCTAGTCAATTGCAGGATACAGGTTCTCAGTTCTAAAACGGTGAAATTCATGGAATACACAACAAAATCCGGGTTCCTGCCAACCACAGATAAAACACGGTCTCCGCTCTTCATCCGTATGTTGCCAGATATCAATAGGAAGACAAAAGGTCAAATCAATGTCATTCTCATGCACAAGGCTCAATGGTAGCACAAGATCCAAGAGATCTACGCGGAGCTCGAGGCAAATCATGACAAAATCTTGACAAAAAGTCCACCTTTCCCTCAACAGAAATTCTGGAAAATTCGTGAAGAAATTATGAAAAAATACAGATACCAGAATAAAGGGCACAGAGAACCAGGCCAGCACCAAAAGTTGGAGGTCCCAATTCCACCAAAGGGCCGCGGATCCGCGGCCAAAGTGGGGTCCAGGCCGCGGATCCGCGGCCGTTTAGGCGCCAAGCATGCAGAATTTTGGGGGGTGTTTTGGTCTTTTTGTTTGGGTTCTGGTGGTTGCCCTAGGATTTCATTTTCTGGCCTATAAATAGCCCAGAAGTTTGAGAAGGAAAGGGTCCATTCTTGTATTTTCTTTTTCTAGGATTTAGTTCACTTGTTCTTCTTCTTCTCATCTCTTCTCCATTAAACTTGTAGTGAGCTTTGTGAGGGAGGAATGATAAATAAAGAAGATCATTTTATTATCATGCTTGTCTTGCTCTTTCTTTACTTGTTGTAATTTTAATTGTTAAGTAGTTGTTGTTATTTCCTTGTTGTTTCTTTCTTCTCTCTTTTTCTTTATCATTCATACGACAATGATACTTACGCTCGATCCTCGCCAAGGTGAGGTCGCAAATAGTTAGTCGTATTCTTCTAATCTCCTTCTTTCTATCTTCCTCTTTTGTTTTGTTTTGTTTTTCCTTATCATGATGTGTGAGTAGTTAATACGTGTTAGGGTAGGATAAGGGAAGTTTGAGAGAAGGAAATCTCTCTCACTCTTTCCTTGCCCAACAGCTTAAATCGACTCCCGTTAATTGAACCACAATCCGCTCCTTACGGCACCCTATCCTACATGATAGCGGTGATTCTGTAGTGAGACCGGTTGTGGTTGAATTAACCGGAGGTTATGGCTAAGAGCCAAGAACGGACGGACAAGCACCAAAAGGAAGACTTATGCGTTGGAAAGCCTAGCTTATACTCGCAAAGTCCTTCCTAGTCGTGCTAATCCCCGTTGTTGCCGATTACCGTAACACCGATATTAAGAGGGGCAACGAAAGATGTGGAGACTCCTAACTCAAACTAACCTAATCCTAACCCTAACATGCTCTCTTTAAATATCAACTCAACACTTAGATAACCACAACAAAATCTGAAAACAGGACTTAACTCGTCGAAAAACACATAGAAAAAGATTCCCATCTCCCTGCGGACGACCCGTACTCAACCGGCTAGCTACGTGCGAAACCGTCTTGATTGCGGTATTTAAACTTAAACTTGAACACGAACGTATTCTAACAATCATCCATCGCCGAATTTCTCGCAGAGCATTCGATACCCGCTGACTCTCCTTTAAATTGCAAGTTGCCGGATGAATATGCGTTCGACACTATCGAAGGGGAGAAATAAGAGAGTGATACCCTATGGGAACTTTATTTCGATGGAGCATCGTCTATGAAGAAGAGAAAGCAAAATACCCCCATAATCAAAGCCGGAGTGGGCCTTATCCTCGTAACACCGTAAGGAGGGATAATGCGTTTCGCCCTTTCCTTAACAGAGCTAAGGACAAACAACGAGGCTAAATACGAGGCTCTAGTAGCAGGTCTCGAGATCGCCATTGACATGGGAATCGAGAACCTCCTCATATATGGAGACTCCCAGTTGGTCGTTAGCCAAGTAAAGGGCGACTATGAGACATGAAAGCCAGAGTTGGTAAAATATGGTGAAAGAGTGCGGAAACTGCTGACTCAGATCCCCTCCTACGTCCTGGAAAGCATACCACGGACGGAAAATAGCAAGGCAGATGCATTAACCAAGCTCTCTAAAGAACTGGCCGACGAAAACCTCGATGACGTAAGGGTCATTGTGCAAAGCCGTCGGATTATCGCACCAGCAGATGTTGAGATTCCTTAGTACCTAGCCTAGGGTTTGCAAGCATCACACATGCCACAACAAAAAATCAAGGGGGTGCTAAACAATCAACTACGAATCGTACTAGAAAACTAGGGTAACCAAAACAAGTAATCTATATTACAAAGAGAAGTGAACGAAAATACAACCTTTGTAGATCCGGTCCTTCACTTCTAAAACTCCGTGTTGACGTCCCTTCGCTGCGATCATCGAGCTCCCGGACTCTAGTATGGAATTCCCCAGAGAAATGAACAAGATCGCTAGTAGACTTCGAGGCCGAAGATGATCTATGTCGAGGTGACTCAAACTCAAGCTAACCCTTCACTAGGTCAAGAACTTTGTGAAGAGAACACCCTAAACTAAATGGTAAGTAGTAAAGGATGATGAAATAGGAAATGGGTTCACTTTAGATTTTGATTTCTCACTTTATTTCTTCACTAAGAAAAATCGAGCAAGGTTTTCTTTTGGATGATGAAGAAGAAGAAGCAAGAATGAAAATGAGAAAAGAATAATGATCATTATGCAACCATGGGTGAGTTATTATCATCCACTAACCTTTATAGAGACATAACCATGGTTAATTATAATGGTTTGGTTAATAAATATCTTAATCAAGACAAAATAAGTGGACTTTGTCAAAGATACTTCAAGCTTCATGAAGCTTCAAGTTATGACAAAAGATGCCACCATTTTGAATAACTAAGATAAATAAAAACCTAAATTATAATTAGCATGGTGTATGTCACCCACCCACCCATGTTTGCATGTATCATCAAGCATGATACAATCATGTACACAAACATATATCACATATTGTCACACCCCGCTTCCCAAAGTACGCTAAAGTGGGCACGTGACATAGCCAACCATGCTACCTGTGGATAGGAAAAATCCTTCCACAGTCACATTACGGCTGTGGAGATATCAAGAACAGGAAAGTAAACTAACTATCTAGTACATGTCCATAAGCCAGAGTAAAAGAGTCAAGAGATAATAATATGCGGAAGCCAAAAGATACAATAAATGAAACACCTGGAGTGAAACTACATACCGACAGGAACCTCACCGCTCGTCTAACAGCGACAAAACTCCTAATCAGTCTGCAACAGGGTAGAAGAATCTGGGCCATACAAAACCCAGACGTCAGCGCGTCAAGTCATCAAGTAATAACATAATAAACAGGCAATGCGAATATAAACATGAATAAAGCAAGAGTAACAATAATATAAATCAGAGCAGTGCAGGGTAGTGTGCAGTAGTAAACTGGACTGTTCTATCAGGTTCTCTGTTCTAAAGTCTTTGAAACCAAATTGATGAATCATCGATGTAACTCAATAGTATCCCGTGCATGCCCGGGACCACGGTCTAAGACTCTCGGGCTGAAACCGAGACGTGCCGCTAGGCACTAACAGGGAAAGGATAAAGACCAACGATGTCAGCAGCATCGTCACGAGGCGGGCCTTGCCTCTAAAACTGATCAGTACAAGTAGTGAACCGTTGAGTTACAAGTCAGGTTTCACCTTTGATTTCCCCATACCCCCAAGTTATATGTGTAAGTCAAGTCAGGTATCCCGAAATCAAGAAACTAATGCCAACACAGGATCAGGTAAACAGGTTTGTCTGGATAGACAACAGGAACGGTCCATGAGGACTACATGTCAGCTTTGTTGGCATTAGACACAAGATCAGGTAACGGGTCAGGTCATGGTACATCAGGTCAAGTCAAGCAGTATACGGTACCATGTCGGGTAGATCAATATATATGTAGCAAGTCAGGTCAAGATGTAAACAATATCATGGGTGTGCTCACAATCAGTTATACAAACAAGCATGGTTATCATCAACATGATATAAGCAATGGATTAAGCAATAGGCAGATTCATTCAATTAGCAGTACTATTATCAGTTGTGTCACAGAGATGATTTCAACCATATAAGAATGCAGTAAGACAATTATAGCCATTTAATCATGTTAACAAGTTTAAGACTTCATAGATGCAATGTTATATGTGTATATAGGTTCCATGAATGAAATCACAGTTTAAGCAGGTTAAATGTATACGAGTGTCTGAACGAAGTAAAACGGTAGAAAAGGTGCCATAGGCTACACCATCAGTGAAAGTGTAATTAAAACATGTAAATGTGATTATTAGGTTCCAAATTAGTAATTACAACATGTAGGTTCCAAGTTTGAAAGATAATGATATATAACAATCTTGAACACGAAAAATGGGAAATTATAATACCAAAGTTAAATTGCAGGTTTTAGGGTGTCATTAATTATAAGTAAATATTGTTTAGCATGTAGCAAGGGTTACTTGCCTCGACGGGTCGCGAACCGGGAAAAACGGAACGTAAAACGTCGGCGGGGAAACTCGCGACGGGCGCACGGTTCACGGAATGAACCCAAACGACGAACAGTGGAACCACACGGGTCGGGGTACCTCGCTGGAACGTTGGGTCACGTCGTCGGCATCGTCGGATTCCGGCCGAGGAATGAACAGTGAATGTTAAGACACGTAAACAAGAAGAGAAAAGAAAAATAGAGAAGAAAGGAAGTAGGATCAGAGAAAGGATGCTCACGATGATCCGTGGGACGGGTGGTGACGGTCGACCTCGTCGACGGAGCTCCGGCGGTGGCCTACGCCGACAGCGAAAAGAAGTTTCCAGATCAAGAAAATATTTACAGAGAAAGAAAGAAGAAATGAAAAGAGGAGGGGAGCTAGCTCACCGAGGGGGTTTGCAAGGCCGGGGACACGGTGACGGGGTCGCCGGCGGCGACTCACGGCGGTGTGACGGTGTGCAGGGGGGTGCAGGTGGCCGCGGTGAAGGTGCAGGGTGCACGGGGGTCGATGAAGGAGGATGTGGATGGGACGAGGCTGAGGAGGCGAGGATGGAGGTGATGGTGGTGCCGGCGTTGATGCTGCAGCGGCGAGGAGGGAGGCGGTGGCTAGGGCACGTGCGACGTTGGGGTTGGGTTCTGTGTTTAAACGAAAGGAGAGGAGGGAAAGAAGTAATATAGAGGAGAGAGAGGAGAGAGATAGAGAGATAAAAGGGAGAGAGAGAGAGATACGGGGGAGAGAGGGAGAGAGAGAGAAATAAGAGGTGGGGTCCACGGTTTTGGAGAGCCGTGATTGGCTGGGGAGAGAATCGTTTGTTAGGAAAATATTAATATAAAAGATTTAAAAGATTATAAAAATTTAGATGGTTAATATATATAAGTATACGGTGGTTTTTAAAATATTAAAATTTGGGATTTTGGCGCAAAGTAAAACATTTCCAAATCGCGCCCGGGTCGGGTCCAAAAATTTGAAATTGAAATAATAGGATTTTAAGCGGGATCCAAAAGTGAAAATGAAGTGTTTTAGGATCAAAAAGCATAACCCCAAAACGGATACACGTCCGTGCACGTAGCCATCCAAACTCGCCCGTTTCACTGTACGGGACGAGAACACGATACACGGACGCTACAACTGGGTTATGGGTGTCAAGCAGGCCAAGATGAATATTTTTAATTTTCTTTTAGATGCCATAAATTGTTATATGCAGAATTGAATTAACGGGGTAAAATTATAATAAGTAACAATCAAGCAAGATAAATGAAATGAGTGTAACACTACGTTCAAACGGTAATTGAAATTAGTAGCATTGGGCTCGGGTGTTACATTATACCCAACTACAAAAAGAATTTCGTCCTCGAAATTCCAAGAATACAAAGACAAAGTAACTACAAGAAAAGATGAGAAAATTTCTGCCGGATTTCATCTTCTCGTTTCCAAGTGGACTCTCCATGCGAGCGATTACCCCAAGAAACAAGCATAAGAGGGATCACCTTGTTCTTAAGAACCTTTTCCCTTCGATCCACGATTTCAATCGGTCGCTCCTCAAAAGTCAAGTCTTCTCGTACTGTTAGCTCCGAATGATCCAATACGTGTGTTTCATCTCGAACATACCTACGGAGTTGAGATACGTGAAACACATCGTGTACATTCACCAAGGACTGCGGTAACGCCAAACGATACGCTACCACACCAACACGCTCCAAGATCTCAAAGGGTCCAACGAATCGAGGACTAAGCTTTCCTCGAATTCCAAAACGAATCACCCCTCTAGTCGGTGATATCTTTAAGAATACCAAATCACCTACGGCGAACTCTAGAGGTCTTCTTGATGTATCTGCCCAACTCTTCTGTCTGTCTTGTGCTGCCTTCATATGATTTCTGATTGTGTTAACCTTCTCAACTGTCTGCACAACCAAATCTGGTCCCAATAATCTTCGTTCACCGACATCATCCCAACAAACAGGTGAACGGCATTTACGACCATACAATGCTTCAAATGGAGCCATCTAGATAGTTGCCTGAAAACTGTTGTTGTAAGAAAACTCCACCAAATGTAGATGATCCTCCTAAGAACCCTTGAAGTCCAACATGCATGCTCTCAATATATCCTCAAGAGTTTGGATCGTTCTCTCCGACTGACCATCAGTTTGAGGATGATAAGCTGTGCTAAACTTCAATCGAGTCCCCAAACTTTCCTGTAAACTCCGCCAAAAGTGTGACAAGAACCGAGTGTCCCGATCGGACACGATGCTCACCGGTACTCCATGAAATCTTACAATCTCTTGCATGTACCGCTCAGCCAAAGTCTCTGTTGATTGACCAACCCGGAAAGGAATAAAGTGAGCTGCCTTGGTCAATCGATCAACAATTATCCATACTGCATTGTTGCCTTTTGGACTCCGCGGTAAAGCCGTCACGAAATCCATGGTTATATGTTCCCACTTCCATTGAGGAATCGGAAGTGGTTGCAATAAACCAGCAACCCTTTGATGTTCAGCCATAACTTGCTGACACACCAAGCACTTAGCCACAAAGCGAGCAATCTCCCGTTTCATGCCTTCCCACCAGAATGCTGTCGAATAACTCTGTACATCTTTGTGCCTCCTGGATGTACAGAATAAGCTGAACTGTGTGCCTCCTTCATAAGCTCTTCACGAATATCTCCCTTTGGCACACACAAACGGCTACCATACCTCAACAAACCATCTTCGTGGATCAATAAATCTGTTCGTAGTCCGGCTTCAACCTGTTCTCGAAACTTTTGCAGTCTAGGGTCCTGCGATTGTGCTGCTCTAATATTCTTGATCAACGATGATTGTACTTGCAGCTGCATCAACTGTCCCGTAGAATGCGGTAGCACAACCTCCAAGTCAAATCTTCGAAAATCTACAACAATCTCCTTCTGCGTAGTTAACACCCGAATTGCCGGTAGCCGACTAAGCGTATCCGGCACGACGTTAACCTTCCCCGGATGGTACTTAAGATCAAGATCGTAGTCAGCCATCAGCTCCAACCATCTACGCTGCCTCATAGTAAGCTCCTTCTGTGTGAACACATACTCCAAGCTCTTATGATCGGTAAAAACTTCGACCCTTTCGCCTAAAAGGTAGTGTTTCTATATCTTCAAAGCGAAAATCACTGCCGCAAGCTCCAAGTCATGAGTTGGGTAATTCTTCTCATGGGTCTTTAACTGTCTCGATGCGTACGCTACAACCTTCCCATGCTGCATCAAAACACATCCCAGTCCTTTCCCAGATGCGTCGCTGTGAATCACCAATCCTCCGGAATTGTCTGGCACGGTCAGAATAGGGGCGGTTATCAACTTCTGCTTCAACGTCTCAAAAGCTAACGCACATTTGTCCGTCCATACAAAAGGTACCTCCTTGCACGTAAGCTTGGTCAACGGCTCTGCCAGACGAGCAAAGTTCTCCACAAATCTCCTGTAATATCCGGCGAGTCCAAGAAAACTTCTTATCTCCGCAACATTGTTTGGAATCGGCCAATCTCGAACTGCTGCAATCTTTTCTGGATCGACGGCAATTCCCTCGCCAGACACAACATGCCCCAAAAACTTTACTTCCTCTAGCCAAAACTCGCACTTACTCATCTTCGCATAACTTCTCCTGTCTCAACGTCTGCAGTGCGATCTTCAAATGCTCAGAATGTTCTTCAAAACTCTTCGAATAAAACAGAATATCGTCAATGAAAACCACAATAAACTGATCCAAGAACGGTGAAAAGATTCGGTTCATCAAGTCCATGAATACTGCCGGCGCATTCGTTACTCCGAAGGGCATCACTAAGTACTCGTAATGTCCATACCGAGTTCGGAACGCTGTCTTGCAAATATCTTCTGTTTTCACTCGGACTTGATGATATCCGGATCGCAAATCCATCTTCGAGAATACCCTCGTGCCACTAAGCTGCTCGAAAAGTTCGCCAATGCGAGGGATCGGGTACTTGTTCTTAATAGTCACCCGGTTTAATTCTCGATAGTCGATGCACATTCTTCTTGTGCCATCCTTCTTCTTTACTAGAAGAACTGGAGCTCCCCAAGGCGAGTTACTGCTTCGAATCCAACCTTTTTCAAGCAATTCAGCAACCTGTTTCTTGACTTCTTCCAACTCTACTGGTGCCATTGGATAATACGCTTCGGATACTGGCGCTGCACCAGGAATAAGATCAATTGCGAACTCTACATCTCGCTTCGGCGGTAAACCCGATATATCTTCAAATACGTCCATAAAATCACGAACAACAGCCGGCTCTTCACTTTCATCACTTCCATTGATGCAAGAATATTGTTTGTCGGCTTAGCCCTAAACTCGACTGGCCCGACAGAACTGCTTCCTTACCGCAACTGCTGTCTGCTGCAAACTCCCCTTCATCCCAGATAAACTCTGCTGCTCTCGGCTGCCGCAAGTACTTGTGAGAAAGTGGTCAAACCCAGGGAGACAATCTGCCTCTGGATGTCCACGTCCAAGCTGCGCATGAACCTTCGTGCCCTGTCTGCATCGTTGGCAACTAAAGGTCCAGCGAATCTGCTGAGTCTTGTCCATTCCGCTGCATGCACATCCACTGGTGATCCATTCTGCTTTAGCCTGATGAATTTCTCTTCCATTTCCTCCCGTGCAGTCCGCGGGAAGAACTTCTCCAGGAAACTCTTCGAAAAAAAAAATCCGCCCACTTGATCGGCTTGGGCAAACGGTTCTCCTCCACAAGCCACCATTTCGGGCGTAGTCCACTAACTGAATGCGTACCACATCAACTCTTTTCTCATCTGGAATCTGTGCCGCAATAAGCAAATTCTCTGTGTCAACTAGCCACTGCTCCGCTGGCAACGGCTCCTCCAAACCAGTAAATGTAGACGGACCCAAACGTCTGAAATCTGCTACTGTCCCTACTCGGTCAACTGGCTTAGCTCCAACACTGTTCACCGACTGCTGAACGATCTACAAACCTTCCTGAAACGAGTCTGCTTGCTGCTGGATCAGCTCGGTCTGTTCCTTTTGATTCTCCAGCACTCCTCTTATTACTCCAAGTATGGCGGCTTCGTCCACACGCCTTGGTACGTCTTCAAATTCTTACCGGCCATATCAAACACCCAACATTTGCATGATAATACATTCGAACTATAGATCAAGGCTAGAACTCCAAGATACTTAAATAGAGTGCCGCATTGTAACTATGCCGCGGTATCATAGCCACAATTACATAACTCCACCCAAGTCGCCTAAGTCCTAGAGATAACAAGGAATCCGGTTTCGAGTCGATATGCAAAGAAAGTTTGCACATCGTAAAAGATATAATCAGGAAGAATGTGATTCAAGAATGGTAAAACGGTCAAGGTGGCAGGACATGTTTCCTAAACACGGGTATTCTGATTCGCGTATTGGGTACCATACCCAACTACAAAGAATCAACCCGTCTATCCTATGGTTCTGATACCAAAAGAACCATGTCACGCCCCGGTTCCCAAAGTACGCTAAAGTGGGCACGTGACATAGCCAACCATGCTACCTGTGGATAGGAAAAATCCTTCCACAGTCACATTACGGCTGTGGAGATATCAAGAACAGAAAAGTAAACTAACTATCTAGTACATGTCCATAAGCCAGAGTAAAAGAGTCCAGAGATAATAATATGCGGAACCCAAAAGATACAATAAATGAAACACATGGAGTGAAACTACATACCAACAGGAACCTCACCGCTCGTCTAACAGCGGCAAAACTCCTAATCAGTCTGCAACAGGGTAGAAGAATCTGGGCCATGCAAAACCCAGACGTCAGCGCGTCAAGTCATCAAGTAATAACATAATAAACAGGCAATGCGAATATAAACATGAATAAAGCAAGGGTAACAATAATATAAATCAGAGCAGTGCAGGGTAGTGTGCAGTGGTAAACTGGACTGTTCTATCAGGTTCTCTGTTCTAAAGTCTTTGAAACCAAATTGATGAATCATCGATGTAACTCAATAGTATCCCGTGCATGCCCGGGACCACGGTCTAAGACTCTCGGGCTGAAACCGAGACGTGCCGCTAGGCACTAACAGGGAAAGGATAAAGACCAACGATGTCAGCAGCATCATCACGAGGCGGGCCTTGCCTCTAAAACTGATCAGTACAAGTAGTGAACCGTTGAGTTACAAGTCAGGTTTCACCTTTGATTTCCCCATACCCCCAAGTTATATGTGTAAGTCAAGTCAGGTATCCCGAAATCAAGAAACTAATGCCAACACAGGATCAGGTAAACAGGTTTGTCTGGATAGACAACAGGAACGGTCCATGAGGACTACATGTCAGCTTTGTTGGCATTAGACACAAGATCAGGTAACGGGTCAGGTCATGGTACATCAGGTCAAGTCAAGCAGTATACGGTACCATGTCGGGTAGATCAATATATATGTAGCAAGTCAGGTCAAGATGTAAACAATATCATGGGTGTGCTCACAATCAGTTATACAAGCAAGCATGGTTATCATCAACATGATATAAGCAATGGATTAAGCAATAGGCAGATTCATTCAATTAGCAGTACTGTTATCAGTTGTGTCACAGAGATGATTTCAACCATATAAGAATGCAGTAAGACAATTATAGCCATTTAATCATGTTAACAAGTTTAAGACTTCATAGATGCAATGTTATATGTGTATATAGGTTCCATGAATGAAATCACAGTTTAAGCAGGTTAAATGTATACGAGTGTCCGAACGAAGTAAAACGGTAGAAAAGGTGCCATAGGCTACACCATCAGTGAAAGTGTAATTAAAACATGTAAATGTGATTATTAGGTTCCAAATTAGTAATTACAACATGTAGGTTCCAAGTTTGAAAGATAATGATATATAACAATCTTGAACACGAAAAATGGGAAATTATAATACCAAAGTTAAATTGCAGGTTTTAGGGTGTCATTAATTATAAGTAAATATTGTTTAGCATGTAGCAAGGGTTACTTGCCTCGATGGGTCGCGAATCGGGAAAAACGGAACGTAAAATGTCGGCGGGGAAACTCGCGACGGGCGTACGGTTCACGGAATGAACCCAAACGACGAACAGTGGAACCACACGGGTCGGGGTACTTCGCTGGAACGTCGGGTCACGTCGTCGGCATCGTCGGATTCCGGCCGAGGAATGAACAGTGGATGTCAAGACACGTAAACAAGAAGAGAAAAGAAAAATAGAGAAGAAAGGAAGTAGGATCAGAGAAAGGGTGCTCACGATGATCCGTGGGACGGGTGGTGACGGTCGACCTCGTCGATGGAGCTCCGGCGGTGGCCTACGCCGACAGCGATAAGAAGTTTCCAGATCAAGAAAATATTTACAGAGAAAGAAAGAAGAAATGAAAAGAGGAGGGGAGCTAGCTCACCGAGGGGGCTTGCGAGGCTGGGGACACGGTGACGGGGTTGCCGGCGGCGACTCACGGCGGTGCGACGGTGTGTAGAGGGGTGCAGGTGGCCGCGGTGAAGGTGCAGGGTGCACGGGGGTTGATGAAGGAGGATGTGGATGGGACGAGGCTGAGGAGGCAAGGATGGAGGTGACGGTGGTGCCGGCGTTGATGCTGCAGCGGCGAGGAGGGAGGCGGTGGCTAGGGCACGCGCGACGTTGGGGTTGGGTTCTTTGTTTAAACAGAAGGAGAGGAGGGAAAGAAGTAATATAGAGGAGAGAGAGAAGCGAGATAGAGGGATAAGAGGGAGAGAGAGAGAGAGAGATACGGGAGAGAGAGGGGGGAGAGAGAGAGAGAGAGAAATAAGAGGTGGGGCCCACGGTTTTGGAGAGCCGTGATTGGCTGGGGAGAGAATCGTTTGTTAGGAAAATATTAATATAAAAGATTTAAAAGATTATAAAAATTTAGATGGTTAATATATATAAGTATACGGTGGTTTTTAAAATATTAAAATTTGGGATTTTGGCGCAAAGTAAAACATTTCCAAATCGCGCCCGGGTCGGGTCCAAAAATTTGAAATTGAAATAATAAGATTTTAAGCGGGATCCAAAAGTGAAAATGAAGTGTTTTAAGATCAAAAAGCATACCCCCAAAACGGATACACGTCCGTGCACGTAGCCGTCCAAACTCGCCCGTTTCACTGAACGGGACGAGAACACGATACACGGACGCAACAACGGGGTTATGGTGTCAAGCAGGCCAAGATGAATATTTTTAATTTTCTTTTAGATGCCATAAATTGTTATATGCAGAATTGAATTAACGGGGTAAAATTATAATAAGTAACAATCAAGCAAGATAAATGAAATGAGTGATACACTACGTTCAAACGGTAACTGAAATTAATAGCATTGGGCTCGGGTGTTACACATATACACTTTGTGCACATCAAGTGAGAAAATAATCTTAAGTGAACCAGTACTAGTTAATGTAAAGTAATATATCAAATATATAATTATACATTAAATCATTAAATCAACACTTGATTTAATGATCCGGTCATATCGCATATAACCGACTAATATCTAGTGTATCAATATATCGAATCAACACTTGATTCGGTAACCTGGCTATATAGCATATAACCGACCGATGATACAAATTGCGAGAATAGAATACAATATCACATACTGGTATTATTCTCGTTCCCGCACATATCTCATATGCGCTCCTATTTCATTTCGCTTGAGCTAGGAAACCTCTGTGTAGGACTCTAAAGACTCGTCAATACGCCGGCAGTAGGTGGTGATCATATCAGTCACCCACAAGCCACAAGCGGTCTGCTAAACATAACGGCCACCCGGGTATTGAGCGATCAGAAGGTCAACGAGCAAGCTTGCTCACACTCCCGCGAATCCAATCAGTAACACTTACCGCACAGTCCAGTCTGTTCGTTTGATATGTCGCATATCTTGCCTAGGGGTGGTAAATGTCAGACCCCAGTAGCTTGATAAGTCATTCCGATGTAAGGTCCATAACGGTCGTAAAACTACTGATAACACTTACCAGTAAATCACAGCAACCCTGGCCAGGGATTTCTAGTTATGGCCAGTCGAGCATAGCGTAACATCAACCCCCAATACCGGGAGAGACGAATCCCCTCCTATCTCTCATTGCCTCCATGTGACTCGGGACTGTACCCAAAAACCACCTATTTGCACGCCTCAGTAGAGCCGTGGTAGGGTGGAAATCAAAGCACAGTGGGAGACATACAAGACTCTATGATGATCTCGGGTCAACAAACTAAGCTGTACCCGTGTCACCAGAGAACTGCTATCTGACGTGAGGTATAATACCATCTGGGAGTTCTCGGCGAGTCCGTTCAGTGTACCCAGTCTCCACTGAGCACCCGCATACCATCTCTGATGTCAAACACCAATGGATATGGGATCATCCATCGCCCATCACATGGGTCGAGAAGATATACACTAGTCTACTCTGGAATATCGATGCCCCGTCTTGATATTCCCACGACTAGAAACATTGAAGGATGCACTCATGGACTACCCAGGCCCCACTAGTATGATCTGCATCATAATCCTGGAAGTCGAGTACACATCCTAAGGGCTTTATCAACATGTAACAGAGAGACAATAAGGGTACATGTTAAGATAAAAAGCAACCAGATAGCGTACTATCATATTGAGCAAGAAAGTCCTCCCTATATATGTCCCAGCATCCACCATTATATACATCTCATGTACAACAATGGCCTCTAGGGCATACATACAACTAACAATCTCCCACTCGCACTAGGGCCATCATATAGCAGTGGTTGTAGTATCTCATACTCAACCATCCTATAAATGTCTCTCTCTGGGAAAATGCCTTTGTGAGTGGATCCGCCGTGTTGTCCTATGAGTCTACTCTCCTAATCTCGATCTCCCTGGAGATCAACTATCTCCATGATCAAGTGATACAGCCTTAGAATCTGTCTGGGTCACTGATGGGACCGGGGTTTCTAGGCCAAAACCACACCTCTATTGTCACACAATGGTAGGAACGTTGTTCATCTCATGAACAAAAATACACCCAGATTACCTCTTTGGTAGCGATGTATCCAGCCTTTATCGTCTAGTTTGTCCCGGTATCTAGCTTGGAACTCTTCCAACATACCGTCCCTCCACTGAGAATAAAGACAATGCCTGTGACTGACATTCAGTCGTCCTTACCACCCTGGAAACTATCCAGCGATTCTCCCCAGGATCGATTGATACCATCTCACTACACCTAGTGAGAATCCTAACATCCATTTAGATATATCTCATAGATCCAAAACCCAGGATTTAGGAGGTATCACTTTGATCCTATGTGGAGAATCAATGTGATAAAAGGAGATTGACCGAGTGTAGCATAAGAAACTCCTTTCCTATCAAGAGTATGACATCCACGTACTATACGAGGAAGACCACCTTACTCTCTACCATCTTTTTGTATATATAAGGTCCATCTACCATTTCGATGAAGTCAAACTCTTTGACTACCACATCAAAACAGATGTTCCAACTCCGCGATGCTTGCTTTAACTTTTAAAGCAACTTGCACACGTTTCCGCTGCTCCCACTGTCTACGAAGCCCTTTGGCTGTGTACTGTTCATATCAGAAAACTGTATTCTAATACCGCCCATTCATTATCTATTTGTTGTATTTATCGGTATTATTAACCAGTGTCTACTCAGTTTTACAGATTACAGGTATCCATGACAAAATACTGGAACTGCATCCAAAAGCACGGATATATCACTTAAGGGAAGACATTGCGACCAGAAACGCAAACCGACCAATACTTCAGGAGTTTCTTTACGTAACAAGTTGTGTACACATTTTTTTTATCTAAATGGTCCAACACAACAAGTGTGTATACAAGACTTTTAAGCACATGTGGATATGATTTTATATGCATTCAAGGAGATGATTTTATATGCATATGATTTTATATGCATTCAAGACTAAAAAGCATGTGTTCAAATCAAAAGGAATCAAACAAATCAGCATGAGCCATAATGGGGCAGCCATGAATCAAGCCACATGTGGGAATGGAGTAATGAGCATTTAATGGTGAAGATTATGTGTGTGATTTAAAGATTCAAATTTCCTTCCAAAACAGAGTGCAAATCAAATTCAAATAGACAAATCAGCATGGACCATGATGGGGAAGACAAGAATCAAGGCACAAATGGACATGAAGTAATGTGCATTTAATGCTAAAGATTATGTGTTGATTTAAAGATTCAAATTTCCCTCCAATAATAAGTGCAAACCAAAATCAACTAGACAAATCAACATAGACCATAATGGGGGCAGCCATGAATCAAGTTACAAATGGACATGAAGTAATGAGCATTCAATGCTAAAGATTATGTGTTGATTTAAAAATTCGAATTTCCCTCCATTCTTTGGAGCTTATAAATACAGACCATGGGGCAAAGGTTCAAAGGTCATTGTTTAGTCTTGGATTGTCATTCTTTGTCCAAGTTTTTCTATTCTCCTTTCTTGTAAATAGCTTAATCCCCTTGAGTTCTTAACCTTCTCTTGATCCTTCAACCTCTTCATTGAGTTTGAAAGTTTAAGGGTTGGTTATTGATCTCAAGGGGTTGTATCATTCTTGATGATTAATAAAGATCTCTTTTGTGCCTTCATTCACCATGAGTTCTTTGCCTCTTCTTGATCTTGCAACCTCTTCATTGAGCTTGCAAGTTTAAGATTTGGTTATTGAACCCATGTCTTGTTTTGGGTTCTATGGTTCTTAGTCTTTCTTACTTGCTCTTTTATTTACATGCATTTTCATTCTTGACTTTTGTTACTTGCAATTTATTACCATGTCATTTAATTACTTGCTTGTAATCTTTTCTTTTCTTTGTTCTTCTCTTTTGTTATCTCTTTTTGGTTTGTTTTGTGAATGGTGTGAATATTGTTGTTAGGAAAAGAGAAAGATTTTGTAAGTTAACATTTCGTTCCTCATTTCCTTTTCCCATCTTTTCCATTTGAAACTCCGCCCAAATCTTACGCAAACGCTCCGTTAGGCACCCTACCCTACCAAGGTAAAGGTGATTCCTAACCGTGACCGGTTGCATTCGATTTGGCCGGAGGCGAAAGCAAGAGACAAGAACGGAAGGACAAGGGTCAATAAGCCGGATTCCATGAATACCGTGCTTAAGTCCCCTAATCCACGTTGTTGCCGATTGTTCTAGCTTCATTGGTTGAGTTCGGCTCAAAGTACTTGAATACGGAATCCATTAACTTACACTATCCTATCGTTTCCTAACAAGCCTCATACTTGAATATACACATAGGTTAGATAACGAACAAATCCGCCACGTTGTTAACTCATTAAAACAAGAACGTAAAACTTACCATCTCCTTGTGGATCGACCCGTGCTCATCGCGGCTAGCTGCAAAGCGACATCGTCCTGATCGCGGTTAAAGTTTAGAACTTTTAAATATCCGACACGCTTTTGGCGTGCGTTCAAATGGCGCCGTTGTCGGGGAGACGGTAACGTTTTTGTTTTTGTTATTTCGGGTTAATCTTTTTAATATCCATCTAACCCTATTTTCTAAAACAAACTAAAAAAATTCAAAATTTTCAAAATCAAACAAAAAAAATAACATTCTTAACTCATTTTTTTGCTCTCTGGATTTTATACCTGCTTGCACTCTGTAACTAAAATAAAAAGATAAACAATACCAGTGTGGCATTTGTGGAATGCTAAGACTACTGTTGAAATTTGGAGCCCTACCTCATCAAGTTGGCCGGCGACATCATCACCAAAACCGGCGACGCCGGCCCCTTCACCATCTTTTGCCTCCAATTTCTCCTCTGTGCTCCAGTGTTCTATTTTTGTCCTATTTGTATTGTTTGTTTTTTATAATTTTTAGTGTGCAGGTATTTAGGCATTCGTATCGCTTTTTTGCAATAATAATCCATTTTTCCGACATTTCAGATTTTACGGATTTGCGAACAGCGAGCGTAGGGAGCAAAGTGCACATTCAAAATCAAGGTGGTTACGAAGAACAGTGCCAAAGATCCGGGTAGTTTAACCCGCGCAAGCGAACTTTTCGAGCTTACCGGATTCGATTCAACGGGGGTTTCTTAACCCACAACTTAACGGTACGCACTTTACTAACACCTTCTTCTCAAATCCGACGCTTCCAATATAATATCTTTGCAGGATTCTTTGCAAGTTCGCAAGCAAACGCCAAAAAAAAAAAATTGACTAACCCGTATTTGTTGCAGTGCCCCGCTTAAAAAAAAAAAGATTGTTTGAAATTTTGAACAAATTTTTTCATTGATTTGCACATTGCATACATTAATACGGATTTAAGGGCAAGCGAACCCCACAACATACGGTAAAGGATTTCATCACCTTTTCCGTGGCCCACAAATCACGAACTTGAGCATAACGTTTACCCGCACAAATTTTAAAAGAAATTAGACTTTAAGCCTTAAGGACTTCGCGCTCACTAGGAGAGGTTAATTGTGTTTAGAACACCGCTTAACGGTATATTGTTTACGGGGTGTCTAGGAAAGTGTTCACGGCGAAACCGCCAAAAGAGAAAGGGTTATTTAATTAAGGACCTTCGCGAAAGCGTCGGAAAACTTCCCCTTATCTTTGCACTTACCTGGCCTCGTGATCAGTATATTTTGAGCCTGTTTCTCGACACAGTTTTATCTCGACAACCAAGTTCTTGAGCAAGTTTAGTTGACCTAGGTGATCCCTAGAACGATTTGGTGTGTGGTATTTTTGTGTCGTGATTGTTTTTGGTCCAGATTCTTTTTGTGTGTGTATTTCATTCTTTTGTTAATAACTAACTACTAAAAAAAATCACATTCTTTTTTTCCCCTCCTTTTCTCTTATTCTTCTTTCTCTCTTCGTAACATGGGTATCCCACCTCGAAAAACTCTTGCCGAACTTTGGTACCCACAACCAGACATAACTTCTTACGGTTCTTGCTTTGGCCGAACGTCGAACGACCCCTCCATGCCTAAAATTTCATTGAAAGATCGCATAGACGCGTCTAGGACAAACACTTGCACTCCACAATCCACTTTGTATCAACCGTTTCAACCTTCACCATCCTCTTATGTTGATACCCCTTTTGCGAGTCGTCCATTGTCCATCGCTGAACGTATTGAACAGTCTCATAGCCGATCTTTCACTCCTTTCACCACTTCCAATTCTTTTGATCAACAATTCCATTCACCTTCGTATCCAAATGTTGATCATCACCCTGTCCAACCATTCAATTCCTACGAGTCCTACCCAACTTTTGCACCTGCCTTAGACATTGCTTCTGAACACCCTTTTATGAGTTTCCAGTATCAAAACAACTTCGAATCTTTTACTGAAACCCCTTCACAACCTATGTCTAGTCTAGAACAGTCGTTGGAAGACTTTAGGGTAGCGTCATGCCAACAGATGATGGATTTGAATGCGTCCATGGCTTCCCTCATACAACCTAGTGACCCGGTAGCTAGTTTCCAACTAGCTCCAAATTTTCAAATGTATGAAGAGGCGATTGGACAGGTTGAGAATTTGAGTGGAGAGAGTGAGTTGTATACCCTTCCAAATCGAACCTATCCGTTTCAACTTGAATCATACGACTCCGATTTTGAATGTCTATCTAATGTTCCAAACGATTCACCAATTGAAGATAGAAGGGTGAATGAGTTGTGCGATTTTGTAGTATTTGATTTACCTGATTGTGAAGGGTCCGTTCCAAGTGAAACCAGTCCTAAACCTTTTGACCTCTACACCTCCATCTTAGAACAAGAATCGATTGAAGTCCATGCTTATGATGAAGTGTATGAGAATATTGATTTTCACTTAATTGAGGATATTGACGCTGGGAATATTTTGGATGATGAACTTATAGATTTGGATGAGTTTTTCTCTCCAATTCATCATCCCGAGTCATTAACTGTTTTTCCCGAACTTCATATGCGTCTTGATTTTGATGAAATATGCATGGATAGGCTTAACTTTGAGGAGAATTTTGAGGATATTTTTGAGGATGAAACAGTTCTAGATGATGAGTCGGATTTTCCAATTAATCCTATCCTTTTCATTTACTGTGTACAACCTCCTGAACCTGTAACCGATAACCTTCCTCAAGCACTCCCCTCCATCCATTCCATCGTTCCGACCGTGCAAGAAACCGTATCACTTTCATTTCTTGTGTTTGGTTTACCAAGTTCGGCATACCCATTTCTCACGAATCTTGAGGGATTTGACCCCATTTCTCGACGGGTTAATACATTAGCACAAACGCTTCTTACACATCGGTCATTACAAATTGTGCTAATTTATTCACTCCATTTTCACCCTCAAGTTCGTATTCCATTTCTTTCTCCCTTCCACCATCCTCCTCCTCCACCGAGACCGTATACCACTTCTATCTCCATACGGTCTCGCGTATTCTCCATTTCTTTCCTCACCGTATTCTTTCATCAACCTGCACATAATAGCGATAAGATTTTTGAATGGTTGGTGCTCACTTTTGGCCTGTGTAAGGCCTTGTATAGATTGATACTGTTCTCTTTCCCCCCTAATCCTGAACTTCAACGCTTAACAGTGGAAACACTGTTTTACTTAAGTTTGGGGGGGAACCTTTTGGTGTACATATTTTTTGGTTTTTATTTTTGTATAGAATTTGTTTTCGGGGAGGCACCGACAATTTTGACCCTCTTAGTGTAGCCTGACAGTGAGGGCACTGTCAAGTTTAAGTTTGGGGGTGTGCTCGGTAAGCTTTCTACCTTCGCATTCATTTGTATATTCTGCATTTGCATACTTACTTAAAAACCCATAAAAATCAGAAAATTTTCTAAAAAATATAAAAACTTTGTCGTCAAGTTAGCTAGTGGGAGAACTTAGATTTAATATTTCGACGATTTTGTTTGATAAGATAGGAAAAACTAAATCCTATTTTTAGATTTTGAAAACCTGAAAGATAACCCTCCTTTGAAGTTAACTATAGGTAATATACGTCTTTACATCATACTACACGTGTCGTGAGTTTTGAAAATTAGATGACAAGTATATTGTGTCTGAAAACTTTTTTGATAAATTATTTTCTGAGGATCAAATAGGTTTGTTCTGAAATAAGTAATATCAAGACTAGTTTATAAAGAGAGGTGGATATGAAGGGATATTATTGATACCTTGATTGGAACTAATTCTGAAGAATAACCCATCTGAATCTTGATTGGAATAATTACACACCTAACCCACTAAACACGTTTTTTATCCAAAAAAAAAATTGAACTACCGGTTATATCTCCGTTCGCATTAAATCGTTATGATTTTCACGCCAAAATTATCTTTTGTTTTTGGGCCTAGGTAACTTGAGTAATTAAGTCTGCTGGGGTGTCTCTACACCTAATGTCCTAAAGCCAACTGGTTTGGGAGCATTGGCCCAAAACTCGCTAAGAAGCCTAGAAAGTCCAAATTAAAACAAAGTCAAGCAAGTGTTCTCTCCGAGTTAAAATTCCTAACGGTTCTTTGTGTGAGAGTAATCTTGACAAAAGACAGATTTTTATAAAAAAGTATTTCTAGCGGAGATATGAAGGTTTCATTCTATGATAAAGACTATTGCACGTTCACAAAGGTGTGTATGAAATGAAAACAAGAAAAATGTGGAGTGAAAAATAAGACCTAGTTTCCTGTTAAGGAAGATAGAAATTCTGAATTTGAAACCTTACTGGAAAACGAAACTTGAGAAATACTTAACTCTTTATAAAACTTATGTGATCCTTTTTAAATATTTATCTGGGCTTTATTTTGTGACATAATGATTTTTCGATCATTTTGAAACTTAACGACACTATTTGCACTACACGTAAAGACATATAAAATCTTAAGTTAAAAGAGAAGCGAGGTGTGAAAAATAAAGGTTCGATAGTTCTAAATTTAGGATAATAGAATTGTTATCTTTTAAACAAAACCTTAGAGTTTGAATCATAGTTATTTCGCAAAACTAGATTGACGGGATTTTGTGGGTAGTATCCGCTGAAAACCCTCAGGAGACAACACTCCTCCTACTAGGGACACCTAGAGGTTTAACGGCTTGTTGCACACGCTTAGTGCAATCGCGTTCCCTGCGAAAGTGCAGTTAGGATTTTCTTTTGTGAATAAATGGCTTTGCTCGGGACGAGCAAAAGATAAGTTTGGGGGTATTTGTTCATATTAGAAAACTATATTCTAATACCGCCCATTCATTATCTATTTGTTGTATTTATCGGTATTATTAACCAGTGTCTACTCAGTATTACAGATTACAGGTATCCATGACAAAATACTGGAACTGCATTCAAAAGCACGGATATATCACTTAAGGGAAGACATTGCGACCAGAAACGTAAACCGACCAATACTTCAGGAGTTCCTTTACGCAACAAGTTGTGTACACATTTTTTTATCTAAATGGTCCAACACAACAACTGTGTACACAAGACTTTTAAGCACATGTGGATATGATTTTATATGCATTCAAGGAGATGATTTTATATGCATGTGATTTTATATGCATTCAAGACTAAAAAGCATGTGTTCAAATCAAAAGGAATCAAACAAATCAGCATGAGCCATAATGGGGCAGCCATGAATCAAGCCACATGTGGGAATGGAGTAATGAGCATTTAATGGTGAAGATTATGTGTGTGATTTAAAGATTCAAATTTCCTTCCAAAACTGAGTGCAAATCAAATTCAAATAGACAAATCAGCATGGACCATGATGGGGAAGACAAGAATCAAGGCACAAATGGATATGAAGTAATGTGCATTTAATACTTAAGATTATGTGTTGATTTAAAGATTCAAATTTCCCTCCAATAATAAGTGCAAACTAAAATCAACTAGACAAATCAACATGGACCATAATGGGGGCAGCCATGAATCAAGTCACAAATGGACATGAAGTAATGAGCATTCAATGCTAAAGATCATGTGTTGATTTAAAAATTCGAATTTCCCTCCATTCTTTGGAGCCTATAAATACAGACCATGGGGCAAAGGTTCAAAGGTCATTCTTTAGTCTTGGATTGTCATTCTTTGTCCAAGTTTTTCTATTCTCCTTTCTTGTAAATAGCTTAGTCCCCTTGAGTTCTTAACCTTCTCTTGATCTTTCAACCTCTTCATTGAGCTTGAAAGTTTAAAGGTTGGTTATTGATCTCAAGGGGTTGTATCATTCTTGATGATTAATAAAGATCTCTTTTGTGCCTTCATTCACCATGAGTTCTTTGCCTCTTCTTGATCTTGCAACTTCTTCATTGAGCTTGCAAGTTTAAGATTTGGTTATTGAACCCATGTCTTGTTTTGGGTTCTATGGTTCTTAGTCTTTCTTACTTGCTCTTTTATTTACATGCGTTTTCATTCTTGACTTTTGTTACTTGCAATTTATTACCATGTCATTTAATTACTTGCTTGTAATCTTTTCTTTTCTTTGTTCTTCTCTTTTGTTATCTCTTTTTGGTTTGTTTTGTGAATGGTGTGAATATTGTTGTTAGGAAAAGAGAAAGATTTTGTAAGTTAACATTTCGTTCCTCATTTCCTTTTCCCATCTTTTCCATTTGAAACTCCGCCCAAATCTTACGCAAATGCTCCATTAGGCACCCTACCCTACCAAGGTAAAGGTGATTCCTAACCGTGACCGGTTGCATTCGGTTTGGCCAGAGGAGAAAGCAAGAGACAAGAACGGAAGGACAAGGGTCAATAAACCGGATTCTATGAATACCGTGCTTAAGTCCCCTAATCCACGTTGTTGCCGATTGTTCTAGCTTCATTGGTTGAGTTCGGCTCAAAGTACTTGAATACGGAATCCATTAACTTACACTATCCTATCGTTTCCTAACAAGCCTTATACTTGAATATACACATAGGTTAGATAACGAACAAATCCGCCACATTGTTAACTCATTAAAACAAGAACGTAAAACTTACCATCTCCTTGTGGATCGACCCGTGCTCATCACGGCTAGCTGCAAAGCGACACCGTCCTGATCGCGGTTAAACTTTAGAACTTTTAAATATCCGACACGCTTTTGGCGTGCGATCATGTACTTATAGACGCTCTCTTATAAATCATTATTTAGAAAAGCAGTCATAACACCCAACCGCCAGATATCGTAGTCATGGTATGCAGCAAATGGCAAGTAGGATCTGGATGGACTTAAGCATAGGTACTGGAGAAAAGGTTTCATCATTATCCATGCCTGGTCGATGACGAGAACCTTTAACAAGTCTAGCTCTGAAAGTCTCAACTTTTCCATCTACATCAAGTAATCTTCTCAAGATATACTTGCTCCTGATGGGGATTTAACCCTTCAGAGATAGCAACCAAAGTCCATACTTTGTAGGTGTATATGGATTCCATCTTAGATCACTTAGCATCCAGCCGTTCTTACAGAGTCCCTACTCTTGATGGCCTGCTCGAAACTAGTTGGGTCATCATCTCATGATACAATCCTCGCTCCCACTGTCATCGAGAAACCGAAGTATCTCTCAGGCGGATGAGGAACCCTACTAGATCGGCGGAGAGGCTGAGATTTGTCGGGAACTATTGAATCCTTATTCAATAGGTATGCAGCTTCACAAGCGCATAACCCCCAAGGGAAACATTTAACTCAGTAATACTCATCATAGAGCGCACCATATCTAATAGGGTGCGATTGCTCCGCCCCGATACACCATTGTGCTGTGGTGTATACGGAGGAGTAATGCTGAGAGAGAATCTTATTCTCCTTTAGAATAGTCCAGGATCTCTATGCCTAAGTATTCTCCTCCCTGATCACATCAAAGGATATAATACTTACACCTGTATTGGTTCTCTACTTCTATCTTATATTCTTTGAATTTCTCAGAAGCTTCAGACATGTGTTTCAACAGGAACATGCGTCCGAATCTTGAGAGATCATCAGTGAATGTAAGGTAGTATAAAGAACCAGTCCTGGCAATTGTAGACAGGGGATTTACATACATCACTATGTATCAGTCCCAAGAGTTCACTAACTCTTTCTCTGTTTCCAGTAATCGGAGCTATGGTCATCTTATCTTTGTGACATAACTGGCAATTTTCACAAGATGTAAATTCAAACTAATTTAAATATGCATCTTAATGTAACTTAGCTAGTCGGGTCGCATTGATATGACATAGTCTACAATGCCTCAAGAAGAATTCATTCATTTCTGAACTCTTCATCTTGTGTGTGTTCTATACGTTAAGAACTGTGGTTTGATTTAGAACGTATATGCTTTTAGATAATGCGCCTGAACTGATCAACACTTTGATATAGGAAATGTTCAAAACATTATCTAACAATACAAAATTATATCCTTCTTTACTAAATAAAGAGACTGATATGATGTTGTATATCAGGTTCGGTATCTAATAATATTCGTTCAGAATCAATGTATTTGGTAATACAGGGTGATAATTGCCAACTCCTTGGCTGCAACAATTGCACCGTTTTCAACTCTTGAAACTTATCACCTGTTCTCAGTTCTATACCTATCAGTAGCCCATGTAACAAATTACATATCCGGGATTCTGATCCGGTATCAAATACCCAGGATGTAGAGGATACTGAGAAACAGTTCTATGTAATGAACACACCTGAAGAAGATGCATCAGCATGCACTTTTTTCGTTTGGGCGGCATGGGAATCCTGGTATTCCCCTATTTCCTGCTTGGTCTTATAACAATTATAAGTTGGAGCGGGAACAACGCCCCCCAGCTCAGTATAACAAGCGGGTTCGGTCAATACATCCATATTATTACCTTGATTAAGGCGTGACATGGTCGCTACCTGGAGAGAGAGAGAAAAACACTCTGCGTGCGCTCTTACAAGATTAGATTGGTTATATATTTTATTTAATCAGGATGGCTCCTACTGTTTTTATCAAATTTTCCTTCAAACCCTAAAAGGAAAGACTAGCCGGGATTAATTACACTCTACAAGTTCGCCAATCTTTCATCCAGGCCAGTGCCGGTATTTTGAGGGAGGTTCCCCGTGCTTTCGCACGGACCTAATTAAAATAAATCTCGTTTTCCTAGGGGCGTAACCCCGTTGACACCTTTCTAGACACCTCATTGATCGGCTAATTGTAAAGTGCAAAACTCTCCCAGGAGTAACAATTACTCGCAGTGGGTATCGGGATCCAACTATCATATAGAAGGTATGCAATCTTATTGCAAGTTTCAACACTTGAAACTCCCGATAATGGTTTTTACCCCTAGCACCTATGACCTTGGCTATGGTCAACAAATCATAAGCACTAGTCAAGTTCTACCCGTCATTTCATGATTAATTAGACCCACCCACATGACCCTTGGCTAAGGTCAACAAAGTCACATGACTATCCTAACTAATCGCATCATATGCTGTGTAGGAAGACATCACTTAGCTACCGTATACTGCGCCTTGGCTAAGGTCAACAAACGCAGCACGAATACTAAGTACTCTACTTCCTAAAATGACGGAGGGTTGCAGATGGTTTTTAAGAAAACCTTTAACGCTTTGAACTTGATCTCGTTGTAGAATCAAATGATTTTAAATGGAGTGTTTTTGAGGCTTTTGCTAGTTTCGCTAAAGAGGTCACTCCCGGTGAAGGGATCTCGGCTCTTTCCTCGTCGAATGAGGTGCTGGATATTCACAATACCACTATGCAAAGCAAGAACTAGAAAAGCAATCAAAAGACAAAACCGAGGGTTGTAGCATCTGCTAGTTATTGCTAAAGAGGTTGCTCCCGGTGAAGGGATCTCGGCTCTTTCCTCGTCGAATGAGGTGCTGGATATTCTTCAAGGAATACCGCTATGCAAAGCAACAACTAGAGCTACCTGATTTTTGAAATTTGATTCCACAACATCTTTTAGGTTTATTTTCTTTCATTAATCTCATTAATGAATGTCCCATCTGTTATGTTTGTGTAGCACCCTATGAAGAGTTTTGAAGCATCACATGTCCAAAAGTTTAAATTTTTATGGTGCTAAACGAACATGCAAAGGAATCGATCCTAGAAAATTAGGGTTTCGAAATTTAAAGCGAACTAATCTAGGGTTTCGAGACTACAACCTTTGTAGCTCCCTTTCGCTGGACTCCTTGGTCTCTAGGGTGTTGAATGGAAGTCCTCTTGAAGTCCTCTTGTGTCCACGACGATCCACCACGGAGTTCTCCGTCCAAGCTCGCAACTTCGTAAAACCGAAGAGAACACTCTAAACAAGTTGGCTAAACTTGTGTAGAATGAAGTTGTGGTTAAGATTCTCACTTCAAAAACCTTTCTTTAAGTGTGATTTACTCACTAGAAAAAACTAGAGAGCAAATGAGAAAGAGGAAGAAGATGGTGGCAATATTTTTCACAAGAGGTAATAAGATAAAGATCACTCACTAGAAGAAAAAGAAATATATCAATATATATTTTATTTTTTCTTACTATGAACCATGGTTAAAGTGATGGAGACATTATTTAAGTTGAGTTTTTAAATGATAAAGAGAAGGATAACTCAAGTTAAGAGGTAGGTAAGCATGGTTAGATCAAAGGAAGAATGTAGAAGCTAGAATGATTATCCTTTCCTTTTCATTTTGTTTTAAAACCAAAATTAAATAATAATCCATAATTTAATCCATGGTGTGACTCTTATATTGCCACCATTTCCATATACTAACAACCATGATGGATGGGTGTATGTATGTATGCATGTATGCACATCCACATGTGCATGAAACTAGAATGAAAGAAAGAAACACATGCATGCATGCATACATCCATCAAACCCTAGAAAGGTTTCAAGTGAGAAAACTAATGGGTAGATGATAAATCAACACTTAATTTATCAATCCGGTCATATCTCATACGACCCCACCAAAAGCAGGCCACCCGATCAATGTTCGGTATCATATACGCACATTTTAATCGGGTGCATGCGCATATCGCATACGCGCACCACAACGTTTCGCCTGGACTGGGTAACTCCTTTGTGGGACTCTAAGACTCGTCAATACACCGGCAGAGGGTGATGATCATATCAGGTACCCTCAAGCCGCAAGCGGTCAGCTAAACGTAACGGCCACCCGCGTATTGAGCGATCAGAAGAAAACAAGCGAACCTGCTACAACTCCCGTCGAGCCATCCGGCAACACTACCGTACAGTCCGGTCTCTTCGTCAGATATGCTGCATATCGAGCCTAGGGATGGTCACGTCGACCCTAATAACTCAATAAGTCGTGCCGTTGAATGGTCTATAACAGATCGAGAAACTACCGATAACACTTATCAGCAAATCTCAGCAGCCCTGGCCAGGGACTTACTGATATAACCAGTCGGGCACAGCACAGCATCAACCCCCAATACCGGGAGAGAAGAAACCCCTCCTATCGCTCATTGCCTTCGTGTGTCTCGGGACTGTACCCAACGGCCACCTGTTTGCACGACTCAGTAGAGCCGTGGTAGGGTGGCAATCAAAGTACAGTGGGAGAACACACAAGACTCTATGACGATCTCGGGTCTACAGACTAACCTGTACCAGTGTCACCTGAGAACTGCTATCCGACGATAGATATAATTCCATATAGGAGTTCTCGGCGAGTCCGTCCAGTGTACCCAGTCACCACTGAGCACCCGTATATGATCTTAATGTCAAACACCAATGGATATGGGATCATCCATCACCCATCACATGGGTCTAGTATCATATACGCTAGTCTACTCTGGTATATCAATGCCCCGTCTCGATATACCTACGACTAGGGACTTTCCAGGATATGCTTATAGACTACAGATGTCCCACTAGTATGATCTCCATCATAATCATAGTAGTCAAGCCAATATCCTCAGGGCTTTATCAGCATGTATGAGTGAATAACAAGCATGATCAAATCAACATGTCAAATAAAGAAGAACCAGATAGCATACTATCATGTCGAGCAAGAATGCATATATATATATATATACATGTATAGATACATCCACTATCACATAATGGCCTCTAGGGCATACATATATCCAACACCATCATTTAAGTTACCTAAACATCACAGATAAATACAACGTACGCTTATGCCATCCGCATTCGCCTCGAAGTCTTGTCGTGCATCGTTAGGTTAGGTAACTAACGGCAGAGCGGGGCAGGGCTAGCGTGGGTGTAAAACATAAGCAACGTCTATATAATATATCATGTATACTATATACAGTATCTATCTCAACATATCAAATGATCACATCACGGATATCGTAACAGAAAACAACATATGAAATATTGGATATACTAGGATGTCCGTGTTTTATTTTGAGCCTGTATAAAACACGGATTCCATGGTTATGATGAATAGCCAAACCCACATCCCTAGACCCCTACGAGAGCGGCAAGCAACCCTACCAATTCTAGAGTTAGGAGACCCGGACTCGACTCTTCGAGATGGTCTCCCACTGGACTCTAGAACCCGGTTACTTGTGCTCCCCTCCTTGGGTTTATCCTAATGCGGAAAAGTAAATAATATACATGAACGGTGACATCTTCCTCAATCCGGAAGTGCCCCAATAAATTACATACAAGTTTTTACATGAATAAAAAGGAAAAACTCTCATCTCACATAAAAACCCCCGGCTATTCAAAACGCGACGATCCAATATAACATATCCAGCAACACATAACATCACGTGTCATCAACGTAAGTAAATATGCGCATCCCAATTGTCGTTGACGTATAGCAACGAAACCGGCGATACTCCACATATTACACTTACGGTCGCAGAAAAGAAAGTGAAAACTACAACAGTTGGAATCCGCAACCACCTTAGATATCATAAACCTGTAATATCTCATATTGCGGATTTCATGCCTAACAATATGAATTCCTTAGACATCATATGCCTAACAATTATAAACCCCGCATTTTAGTCTCGATATTGAAAACGCTTTCCAATAACAAGTCGGGTAATTCAACAAGATTCCCGACATCTCGATCGAATGCTCTTCGGAAACTTTAGTAGACGGCCGCACCCCCTGATACCGACGACGAAGTGCACTTAAGCGGAATACCGCGACCGCGAGCACCCGGACAGATGCTTTTTGGCAACGGAGTTCTCCTACAGTCACTTGGTCAGGGTTATGGGGCGTGACTATCTAGTATTGTTACCCGGTGAGTATCCGAATACACAAAATGATTGCGACGGACTTTTGATCGCATCAAAATCCTGTGGCAACCGATCAAGTGAGACTAAATTGCTAGACTTATAAAATTCAAATGTTGTTGATTCCAAGTATTGTATCACAATATACTAGACGATGTTAAACGTTTCGAGCAAATCAAACAACACCCTCATCTCCCAATGAGCTCAATACTTGAGCGAAGTTAAAGTACCCAAAACGTGATACAGTACCTATGATCCAGCCGTAGAAGGGTCAAACCAACGTCTCACCTATGACATCGCGGAACTACGGTGAACCCTAGGGTTCAAGTCGCGGTTCCGAGGGCATAGAATCGAGTTAAGGTTTATGTTCTTCTAGAGGGTCCATAGAGTTACTTGCACGAACATTGAATATAATTAACTTAGAAAAATTCCAACACTTGGAAATTTCAGAGGGGGACATGGGGTGATGTTTGAAGATCGTTCGAACTGTTAAATATAGCCTAGGTTACCATCACAATGTTAAATTTTACGACCACGAAACACTCCGATTTGGTCCTATAGCCAAATTTACATCTCATGAAAATTTGGACCAAGAAAACAATACCTGAAACCCCAAAATACACACACCAGAGCACAAAACAAAAATGACACTCAATGGAGCATGCAGGGCCGGCCTCCCCGGTTTTTGAGGGAGAGTGCTCGGTTCAAATCCGAGCAATTGGTCTTATTTTTGTTCTGTGCACTATAGGTATCACATACATCACTCTGCACTTGTTTGCACAATTTTTACAGAACTTTTGAAAATCAACAGAGAGCAATATGTGCAGGGTTCCAGAAATTGTGTGTTTACGGATTTGTTTCGTTTCCACATAAATCTAACATCGTCTAGATTTCTAGTCAAGCTCTAATACCATGTTGAGATTCCTTAGCACCTAGCCTAGGGTTTGCAAGTATCACACATGCCACAACAAAAAATCAAGGGGGTGCTAAGCAATCAACTACGAATCGTACTAGAAAACTAGGGTAACCAAAACAAGTAATCTACATTACAAAGAGAAGTGAACGAAAATACAACCTTTGTAGATCCTGTCCTTCACTTCTAAAGCTCCGTATTGACGTCCCTTCGCTGCGATCAACGAGCTCCCGGACTCTAGTATGGAATTCCCCGGAGAAATGAACAAGATTGCTCGTAGACTTCGAGGCTGAAGATGATCTACGTCGAGGTGACTCAAACTCAAGCTAACCCTTCACTAAGTCAAGAACTTTGTGAAGAGAACATTCTAAACTAAATGGCAAGTAGCAGAGGATGATGAAATAGGAAATGGGTTTACTTTAGATTTTTATTTCTCATTTTATTTCTTCACTAAGAAAAATCTAGCAAGGTTTTCTTTTGGATGAAGAAGAAGAAGAAGCAAGAATGAAAATGAGAAAAGAATAATGATCATTATGCAACCATGGGTGAGTTATTATCATCCACTAACCTTTGTAGAGACATAACCATGGTTAATTATAATGGTTTGGTTAATAAATATCTTAATCAAGACAAAATAAGTGGACTTTGTCAAAGATACTTGAAGCTTCATGAAGCTTCAAGTTATGACAAAAGATGCCACCATTTTGAATAACTAAGATAAATAAAAACCTAAATTATAATTAGCATGGTGTATGTCACACACCCAACCATGTTTGCATGTATCATCAAGCATGATACAATCATGTACACAAACATATATCACATATACACTTTGTGCACATCAAGTGAGAAAATAATCTTAAGTGAACCAATACTAGTTAATGTAAAGTAGTATATCAAATATATAATTATACATTAAATTATTAAATCAACACTTGATTTAATGATCCGGTCATATTGCATATAACCGACTAATATCTAGTGTATCAATATATAGAATCAACACTTAATTCGGTAACCCGGCTATATCGCATATAACCGACCGATGATACAAATTGCGAGAATATAATACAGTATCACATACTGGTATTATTCTCGGTCCCGCACATATCTCATATGCTCTCCTATTTCGTTTTGCTTGAGCCAGGAAACCTCTGTGTAGGACTCTAAAGACTCGTCAATACGCCGGCAGTAGGTGGTGATCATATCAGTCACCCACAAGCTGCAAGTGGTCTGCTGAACGTAACGGCCACCCGGGTATTGAGCGATCAGAAGATCAATGAACAAGCCTGCTCACACTCCTGCGAATCCAATCAGTAACACTTACCGCACAGTCCGGTCTGTTCGTCTGATATGTCGCATATCTTGCCTGGGGTGGTAAACATCAGACCACAGTAGCTTGATAAGTCATGCCGATGTAAGGTCCATAACGGTCGTGAAACTACTGATAACACTTACCGGTAAATCACAGCAACCCTGGCCAGGGATTTCCAGTTATGGCCAGTCGAGCATAGCGCAACATCAACCCCCAATACCGGGAGAGACGAATCCCCTCCTATCGCTCATTGCCTCCATGTGACTCGGGACTGTACCCCAAAACCACCTGTTTGCACGATTCAGTAGAGCCATGGTAGGGTGGAAATTAAAGCACAGTGGGAGACACATAAGACTCTATGACGATCTTGGGTCGACAGACTAAGCTGTACCAGTGTCACCAGAGAACTGCCATCTGACGTGAGGTATAATACCATCCGGGAGTTCTCGGCGAGTCCGTTCAGTGTACCCAGTCTCCACTGAGCACCCGCATACCATCTCTGATGTCAAACACCAATGGATATGGGATCATCCATCGCCCATCACACGGGTTGAGAAGATATACGCTAGTCTACTCCGGAATATCGATGCGCCATCTCGATATTCCCACGACTAGGAACATTGAAAGATGTACTCATGGACTACCCAGGCCCCACTAGTATGATCTGCATCATAATCCTGGAAGTCGAGTACACATCCTAAGGGCTTTATCAACATGTAACAGAGAGACAATAAGTGTACATGTTAAGATAAAGAGCAACCAGATAGCGTACTATCATGTTGAGCAAGAAAGTCCTCCCTATATATGTCCCAGCATCCACTATTATATACATCTCATGTACAACAATGGCCTCTAGGGCACACATACAACTAATAACAGAAATATCTCCTGAGTCGTCCAAAGAAGAGGAAGCGACCAAACAAGCGACCTTCCAAGTAGAGGACGAAGAAAAGGCTAAGTATTGGAGAGAAGTCTTCATAGACTACTTCAAATCCCATCGAATGCCCGAAAACACATCTTCAAGACATCTGCTCATGAAACGAGCTCTGTCTTTCGCCTTCGTCAATGATACTCTATATAAGAGATCATTCGACTGTCTGTGGTTGAGATGCTTGGGACCAGAAGAAGCAAGGAGAGTCGTCCAAGAAACTCACGACGGACTCTGCGGTTCTCATCAAGCTGGGCCAAAGATGAAGTTAAAGATCAAGAGAATGGGTTACTATTGGCCAACAATGATTCAGGACTGTCTTGAATATGCAAAGTAGTGTCACTCGTGCCAAATTCACGGGGACTTCATCCATCAGCATTCGAATCCGCTACACCCAACACTGGAAAGCTGGCCGTTCGAGATGTGGGAACCGATGTAATCGGGCATATCGAACCAACCTCATCCAAGGAACATCGGTTCATATTGGAAACGACCAATTATTTCTCCAAGTGGGAAGAAGCAGTGCCACTAAGGGAGGTGAAGACAGAGAACATCCTCCATTTCTTCAGGACACACGTCCTTTACCGGTTCGGCACTCTGCGATGGATTATCTCTGATAACGGGCCAACCTACAGAAGCCACAAAATCAGCCGCTTCGCATAGCAACATAATATAGATTGGAGATATTCTTCAGTCTATAATTTTCGAGCTAACGGTCTAACCGAGGCTTTCAACAAAACCTTAACTAAGATCGTAAAGAAACCGTTGTCCAGAAACAAAAAGGACTGGCATGAGAAACTGCATGAAGCTCTCTGGGCGTATCGAACCATGTTCAAAACGGCCATGAATACAACGCCAATCGCGTTAGTATTCAGCACGGAAGCGGTACTTCCCTTGGAGATAGAGCCACCCTCTCTACGAGTATCAGTTCGATACGAGCCGATAGATGAAGAAAATGCCTATCTTCGGCTTGAGGAGCTCGATGCCCTCGATGAAGCTCGTTTTATGGCGCAACAAAACCTAGAAGCCGACAAGGTAAGGATGACGCGCTCATACGAAAGATTGACTAGGCCGAGAACATTCTGCCAAGGCGAACTCATGCTAGTCGTGAAAAGACATATGATCCCCAACCGTGCCAAACGGGGGAAACTCGAGCCGAACTGTGAGGGCCCATACATCATAGACAAAGTTTATCAAGGTGGTCCCTATTTGCTCATGGATATGCATGGCGAATGACCCTTCCGGCCAATAAACAGCCGCTTCCTTAAGAAATACTACCCCCGACAAGTCACAACTCAGGTTAACGATAGATGACGACGCTCGTGTCCGCTCGCTATCTTCCTGAGTCAGCACTCTGTAAGCAGTATCCGGCAAAACTTCGCCTCGAATATTGGACCGGGATGTCCCTAAACTAATAATGGACCGTAATGTCCTTAAACTAAATACGTCGCCTCAAACACGACGATAGTGGAATTCAAGTCCACAGGTCCCAGCGGCAAAAACTGCAACTCAAATCCCGCTGCCTATATAGCTACCCTGGTGGCGAAGTCCTACCGCGATCACAAAAAAAAAATGGTACGTCCACAAGCGAAATGGGCACAGATGAAAACCCAAAAAGGTTCCATGAGTAAAAACAGCAGGGCTGTCGGCGAGTTTGTGAAAACCCGCAAGGGCGCAGACTCGTAAAAAAAATATCATGCACATTTGCAATGTCCTCTCGACCTTATAAGGAGAAAATACCTGCGTGAGATCCTTACGACTCACAAGGGAGAAACACACTTAGGGATCCCCACGATTCCTAAGGAGAAAATACACCTACGAGATCCTCATGACTCGTAAGGAGAATTCCCCCCTGCGAGACCCTCACGGCTCATACGATTCAAAAGCCTTAAGATACAGGAACCTGAACCTGTTCTTAAGCCATCACACTCCCAAAGTTGCTCTACACGTGGTCAATATTGATCCCTTGTATACAATCCACGGGCAAAAATAAACGTTCCCTCACCCAGTTCCACCCATGGCGCGAAATTTCCCTATTCGGTGAACAACATTTGTAGGTCCTCTCGACCTGCAAGGAGAAAACACTCTTGTGAGATCCTTACGACTCTCAAGAGAAAATATCACTGAGGAATCCTCATGACTCCTAAGGAGAAAATACACATACGAGATCCTCATGACTTGTAGGGAGAAACACCTTTATGAGACCCTTACGGCTCATAAAACCAAAAAATCTTAGTCGGCAGGACCTTAACCCTGTTTGGTAAGCCACCTTTTTTTCAAATCGACAAAGGCAAATGATGATTCGCTTTTGGCAATATCCCAGTTGTAGAGATGCTGATACCTAAATCGGTATCAAATTCCAAGTCCTTTCACGGCAAATGATGATTCGCTTCTGGCAATATTCCAGTCACAGCGATGCTGATGCCAAAATTGGTGTCAGATCTCGAGTTCTATACTCGCAATAAAAATCAGCGAGCAAAATATATGCATATAAAATAGCCGAAATGTTTGGCTAACTCGCAATAAGAAACAGCGAGTAAAAAAACAGCCAAAATGATTGGGCACCGCAAAAAAATAGCCGAAATGATTGGGCAATCACGACTTTCGCGATATAAAAAGCTGAAATGATGGAGCATCACGGAAAGAAACAAAAAAAATGAAACTTCTGCCCTGCAGGTGAGTCTGCATCGACTCCTGTATAGAATCCATGGGCACAAACAAACAAGGGAACCACATTTCCCACCAAGCTCCAATAGAAAGAGAGCAAAATCTCGATGGCAACATTTACAGCCTAGAGATCAACAACGACATTCCCTCTCACTCCAGCAGGATGCAGATGCAACGTCAACAACCGACCCCAGGGTCAAAACGATGGAGCCGCGGCAAAGTCCTTAGTTCCAGGACTCGACGGTTCACCAACAACTTAGAGACAATCTCGACATTCGTCGCAATATGGCGGACACAATGTCAACGAGCGAAGTAAAAGAAGATCCCTAGCGTCAGGGTCTCGACGGCAACGTCTATAGCCTAGAGATCAACAACGGATTTCCTCCTCGCTCCAGCAGGATGCAGATGCAACGTCAACAACCGACCCTAGGGTCAAAACAGTGGAGCCATGAAAAAGTTCCTAGTTCCAAGACTCGACGGTTCATTGACAACCTAGAGACAACCTCGACATTCGTCGCAATATTGCAGACGCAATGTCAACAAACGAAGCAAAGAAAGATCCTTATCTTCAGGGTCTTGACGGCAACTCAAATGAGACCTGAAAGACAATCGGAGATCATCCCACACCAGCGCGGAGTGGTCATGACTCATTGAGGCTCCCAAACCGAGCCTAACCTCAAGTAAAAAGCGGCATAGAATATCCCTAAACGCTTGTGTTAGTTATATATATGCCCTAGAGGCCATTGTTGTACATATGATGTATATTATAATGGATGCTTGGATATATATAGAGAGGACTTTCTTGCTCGATATGATAGTATGCTATTTGGTTTCACTTTATCTTAACATGTTGACTTGTATTAGTTTATTGTCTTGCTCTTACATGTTGATAAAGCCCTTAGGATATGTACTCGACTACTGGGACTATGATGAGATCATACTAGTGGGGCCAGGGTAGTCGACGAGAACATCCTATAACTGTTCCTAGTCGAGGGTGTATCGAGACAGGGCATCGATACACCAGAGTAGACTAGCGTATACGCATCTTGACCCATATGATGGGCGATGGATGATCCCATATCCATCGGTGTTTGACATCAAGGATGGTGTACGGGTGCTCAGTGAAGACTGGGTACACTGGACGGACTCGCCGAGAACTCCCAGATGGTATTATACCTCACGTCAGATGGCAGTTCTCTGGTGACACTGGTACAGGGTAGTCTGTAGACCCGAGATCGTCATAGAGTCTTGTGTGATTCCCACTGTGCTTTGATTTTCAGCTTACCACGTCCAAGAGGGCGTGCAAAACGGTGGCTTTTAGGTACAGTCCCGAATCACATGGAGGCAATGAGCGATAGGAGGGGATTCGTCTCTCCCGGTATAGGGAGTTGATGTTGTGCTGTGTTCGATTAGCTATAACTGGAAGTCCTTGGCCAGGGCTGATATAGAGTACTACTGGTAAGTGTTATTGGTAGTTTCTCGACCCGTTATGAGCCTCACATCGACATGACTTATCGGTTACTGGGGTCTGACGTATACCACCCCTAGACTAGATATGCAACTGTACGGGAGTGTTACTGATTGGATTCACAGGAGAATGTACAGGCTTGCTTGTTGATCTTATGATCGCTCAATACCTGGGTGGCTGTTACGTTTAGCTGACCGCTTGCAGCTTGTGGGTGTTTGATATGATCATCACCTGCTACCGGTGTATTGACGATTCTTTAGAGTCCTACACAGAGGTTTCTTGACTCAGGCAAAACGGAGTAGGAGCACATATGTGATATGTGCAGGACCGAGGATAATACGATATGAGATACCGTATTATATTCTCGCGATATTTTGATATGAGCCGGGTCATCGGATCAAGTGTTGATTCGATGAATCGGTACATGATATATTAGTCGGTTATATGCGATATAGCCGGATTGTCGGATCAAGTGTTGATTCGATAATTTAATGTATAATTATATATGTGATATATTACTTTACATTATCTAATATTGGCTCGCTTTATTGATTCATTTTCTCACCGGATAATACATTGATATATATGCGATATATGTTAATTGTATTATTTTCTTTTGTTACAAAAATATATTATATATGTGATATATAATATTGTAACATATTACAATTACTAATGCAACATGATTAGTGGAGATTAAATATGGTTAGGGTTTGATTTGGGTTAGTTCTTTCATGAAGTTTCTAGAAGCTTTTCTGTTGTTTCTTGCAAAGATATTATGTGTTGATATTTTGTGAGATATTTCCTAACCCAAACCACACCCTTAACCCTAGTAAACTCTCTACAATGGTTAGCCTTCTTATTATCAACCATGGTTGCATTTGTAATTATCATTACATTTTCATTATTCATCACAAAAGGATATTCATTCTTCTTCTTCTTCTTTGAGCTCACAAAATCTTTCTAGGTTTTTATTTTGTGATGGATTAGTGTGAGAATTTGATAATAAAAGAGAGCATAAATCCTACTTCATCATCCTCATCTAATCTAGCCAATTAGATTAGGGTGTTCATCTCATTAGTGAGTGAGAGCTTGAGTTAAAGAAACTTCAAGGTAGATCATCTTTGAAAAGAAAGACTACAAGCAAGCATAGATCATTCGGGTTGTGGAGCCTCTCTTGAGTCCGGGAGATCATGGATCGCGGTGAAGAGACTTTTACTAGGAGCTTATGAAGCGAAGGAGCGGACTACAAAGGTTGTAATCCCTCTCTCTTAGTTGTAAAGGTATTTACTTGCATGTTTAACCCTAATTATCTAGCAAACATCCTCGCTTTGGGTTGTTCGGCACGTCTAAATTTTAAATTGGGCATGGTTGATGCCTTGTAGACCCTTGTGACAGTGCCTAGTAACCCTACAGTGGTATCAGAGCCAAGCTAGAGCATTAGGCGACGTGTATACGAAGTTAAAAGTCCGATCGAACCTCGAAACATCAATATTTGACCCCTCTCTGGAAATTTTTTAAAAATGTGATTTTTTTGCATTAAAAATACTCAGAAAATTCAGCAGGGAATTCTAAGAGTTACTGTGAAAAACGAGCCTGTAATCCGTACAAACCGCCGCGGAACCACGACACTAACATGCCTTGCGCGGCGGTTCCGCAGCCGTACAGTGGTATTGGGGTTAGATTTTGTCACAGTAACATCCGTAGGTATTGGTAGATACTTTTGGGAATTTTTAATATTACTCAAGTGTTGAGTTTTCTGGAGATCCTTTGTATTCGTGGATTCGATCGGAAAGTTTAATTTCGTTTGGTTTTCCGGATAATTTAGAAAGTATTAAAATGTTCGAACGGATATCAATCATTCACTTTTTCCCGACACGAAAACTTTCAAGTGTTGGAATTTTTCCGGGTTTAAAACTTACAGAAAAACATGCAAGCATATCTGTGGACCCTCTGGAAGAACACAAACCTTAACTCGATTATGTGACCGTCTGAACTGCCTCTAAACCTTAGGGTTTGGGGCAGTACGGCGTTGCCACATGTGAGGCGTTGGTTTGACCCTTCTACGGCTGGACCATTGGGGCTGTAACGTGTTCTGGGATTTTTGGACTCCGCTCAAGTGTTGAGCTATTTGGGAAACATTGGGTATTTGATTATTCGATCGGAAAGTTTAATATTGTCTATTTATCTGGAATGTGATACAATATGTGGAATTCATATAGTTAGGCATGAAATGCGAAGTATATGATATTTCGGATTTACGATATCTAAAGTGATTGTGGATTCCAAATATTGTAGTTTTACACTTTCTTTTTCTGTGACCGTAAGCGTAGTATGTGGGGTACCGCCGGCTTCGTTGCTATACATCAACGACAGTCGGGATACGCATACTTGTTTACGTTGATGATATGAGATATTATGTGTTGCTGTGATATGTTATATTGGATCGTCGTGTTCTGAATAGCCGGGGGTTTTGTGTGAGATGAGGGTTTTTATTTTCATTCATGTAAAATTCATTTGTATGTAATATTCTTTTATTGGGGCACTTCCGGGATGAGGATGATGTCACCATTGTATATTATTTATTTTTCCGCATTAGGTAGACCCAAGGAGGGGAGCACAAGTAACCGGGTTCTAGGGTCCAGTGGGAGGCCATCTCGAGGAGTCGAGACCGGGTCTCCTAACCCTAGAATTGGCAGAGTTGCTTGCCGCTCTCGTAGGGGTCTAGGGATGTGGGTTTGGCTATTCATCGCGACCGTGGAATCCGTGTTTTATACAGGCTCGATATAAAACACGGAAGTCCTAGTATATCCAATATTTCATATGTTATCTTCTGCTGCAATGTTCTGTGATGAGATCATATTACTGCCTGAGACGAATGTTTATACTATATATATATGCTGATATATAAATATTACTGCTTTCGTTTCTACTGTGATGCTTAGGAAGCATAATTGATAGGATTTTATTAATGAGATTAATAAAAGAAAAGAAACCTAAAAGACGTTGTAGAATCAAAAACTTTATAAAAAGGGTAGCTACAGTTTTGCTTTGCACAGCGGAATATATGATATACCCTGCACCTTATTCGATGGGGAAAGAGCCGAGATCTCTTCACCGGGAGTGACTTCTTTAGCAAAACTGGCAGATGCTACAAAATCACGGTTTAGTTTTTGACAGCTTAAATAGTTCTTGCTTTGTACCGCGGTATATATGATATACCCTGCACCTTATTCGATGGGGAAAGAGCCGAGATCCCTTCACCGGGAGTGACCTCTTTAGTGAGACTGGAAAAGCCTAAAAAACACTCCTTTTCAAAATCACTTGTTTCTACAACGATATCAAGTTCATTACGCAATAGGTTTTCTGAAAAACCTGACGTAGCCCTCCGTCATTTCAGATAAGTCCTACTTAATATTCGTACTACGTTTGTTGACCTCCGTCAAGGCGTAGTGTGCAGTAGCTAACTAGTATTTATCTGTTAATGCATATGATGCAGATTGGATTAGGGTAGTCGTACGACCTTGTTGACCTCCGTCAAGGGTCGTGCGGGTGGGTCTGATTTAATCAAGAAATGACGGGTTGAACTTGACTAACACCCTATGATTTGTTGACCTCCGTCAAGGTCATGGGATGCTTGGGGCAGAATATTATCGGGAATTTCAAGTCTTGAAATTTACAATGAGATTGCATACCTTCTATGAGATAGATGGATCCTGATACCCACTACGAGTAAGAGTTACTTCTGGGAGAATTTTACACAGGACAATTAGCCGATCAAGTAGGTGTCTAGAAAGGTGTTAATGGGGTTAAGCCTCTGGGAAAACGAGGTTTATTTTAATTAGGTCCGTGCGAAAGCACGGGGAACCTCCCTCAAAGTACCAACACTGATCTGGCTGAAAGATTGACGAAATTGTAGGGTGTAATTAATCCCGGCTAATCTTACCTTTTAGAGTTTGAAGGAAGATTTGATAAAAACAGTGGGAGACATCCTGATTAGATAAGATAATAACCAATCTAATCTTGCAAGAGCATACGCTAAAGTGTTTCCTTCTCTCTCTCTCCAGGTAGCGACCATATCAGGACTTAATCAAGATAATAATATGGATGTATTGATTGAACCTCTTTATTATACTGAGCAGGGGAACGTTGGTCCCGTTCTTTCTTATAAGTGTTGTAAGACTGAACAGGAAATAGGAGAATATCTGGATTCTCACACCGCCCAAACGAAGAACAAGCATGTTGATGAATCTTATTCGGGTGTGTTAGTTATTGAGAACTGTTTCTCAGTTCACCCTACGTCCTGGATATTAGATACCGGATCGGGATCCCACATATGTAAATTGTTACGTGGGCTACGTAAAGGTAGAGAACTGGGAAATGGCGATCATTCCGTACAAGTAAGGAATGGTATAAATATTTCAGCCAAAGCAGTTGGCGAATATCACATAGTATTACCAAGTAGTAATACATTGATTCTGAATGAGTGCTATTATATACCGAACATGATGTGCAACATTATATCAGTTTCTTTATTAAGTAAAGAAGGGTATAATTTTGTAATACAGGATAATGTTATGAACATCTTCCTAAATCAAAAGTTGATTGGATCAGGTTCGTTACATAATGGCATATTCATTCTCAATCAAAATACAGTCCTTAATATACAAAACACACACAAGAGGAAGAGTTCAGAAATGAACGAATTCTTCTTGTGGCATTGGAGACTTGGTCATATCAATGCGATACGGCTAGCTAAGTTACATAAGGATGGATATTTGAATCCGTTCGAATTATCATCTTATGATACTTGCCATTCATGTCTCAAAGGTAAAATGACCAAAACTCCGTTTAGTGGACATGGAGAAAGAGTTGAAGAACTCTTAGGACTGGTACATAGTGATGTATGCGGTCCCATGTCTACACATGCCAGGAATGGTTCTTCCTACTTTATTACATTCACTGACGATCTCTCTAGATACGGACATGTGTTCCTGAGGAAACATAAGTGTGAAGCTTTTGAGAAATTCAGAGAATATAAGAACGAAGTAGAGAACCAAACGGGCAAAAGTATTAAGATCCTTCGATTTGATCGAGGAGGAGAATACTTGAGCAATGAGTTCCTAGACTATCTAAAAGAGAATGGGATTCTTTCTCAGCTTACTCCTCCTTATACACCATAACACAACCGTGTATCGGAGCGGAGGAATCGCACCCTATTAGATATGGTACGCTCTATGATGAGCACTGCTGAGTTGCCTATCTCCTTCTGGGGATATGCACTTGAGATAGCGGCATACCTACTGAATAAAGTTCCTACGAAATCTGTGCCTACCACTCCATATGAGATATAGGAAGGGAAGAGACCATATCTTAATTTTGTTAAGATATGGGGTTGCTCGGCCTATGTCAAAAGACAAAACCCGGACAAACTCGAGGCAAGATCTGTTTTGTGTAAGTTTGTTGGATATCCTAAGCATTCGCGAGGGTATATCTTCTACCATAGTGAGGAACAAAGGGTGTTTGTTGCTCAACACGCCACCTTTTTAGAAAAGGAATTTCTTGGAAAAGAGATTAGTGGCTCTGAGGTAGAACTGGAAGAAGTTCCAGCAGAACAAACTACAACAGAAGATTTGATGGAACCAGAAGATTTAGTAGTTCCTGACGAACCCTAGCCTCTCCGCCGATCTAATAGGGTTTCTCATCCACCTGAGAGATACTACGGTTTTCTCATTGATGGTGGGAGTGAGGATTGAATCATGGAAGATGATGACCCGACTAGTTTCGAGCAGGCCATCACGAGTGGTGACTTTGTGAAATGGCTGGATGCTATGCGATCTGAGATGGAATCCATGTACACCAACAAAGTATGGACTTTGGAAGTTGCTCCTGAAGGGGTAAAACCCATTGGGAGCAAATGGATCTTTAAGAAGAAACTTGGTGTAGATGGAAAAGTTGAGACTTTCAAAGCTAGACTTGTTGCAAAGGGTTTTCGTCAATGACCAGGTGTGGATTATGACGAAACCTTTTCTCCAGTGGCTATGCTTAAGTCCATCCGAATCTTACTTGCCATTGCTGCATACCATGATTACGAAATCTGGCAGATGGATATTAGACCGCCTTTCTAAATGGTGATTTAGAAGAGTGCGTGTACATGACTCAGCCAGAGGGCTTCGTAGATAGTGGGAGCAGCGGAAAGGTGTGCAAGCTGCTTAAATCCATCTATGAATTAAAGCAAGTATCGCGGAGTTGGAACATCTGCTTTGATGTTGTAGTCAAAGAGTTTGACTTCATAAAAAACATAGATGAACCTTGTATCTATAAGAAGGTTGCAGAGAGTAAGGTTGTCTTCCTCGTATTGTACGTCGATGACATACTCTTGATATGAAATGATGTTCCTATGCTGCAATTGGTCAAGCTCTTCTTATCACAAAGATTCTCAATGAAAGATCTAGGTGATACCTCCTGCATACTGGGAATAATGATCTATAGAGATAGATCTAAAAGGATACTGGGATTGTCCCAATCCAGGTACATTGACACCATATTAAAGAGGTTTAGTATGGAAGAATCTAAGCGTGGGAACCAACCCACGATCTCTGGACTCACTCTCTCTAAAGAGATGTCTCCCAAGACTGATTTGGAGAGAGCTCACATGCTAGGGATACCCTATGCTTCGGCAGTAGGCTCTATCATGTATGCGATGCTATGTACCAGACCCGATACAGCATACTCACTAAGTGTAGTGAGTCAGTATCAAGCAGATCCTGTTGAGAATCACTGGAAAGCTGTGAAGAACATTCTGAAGTACTTGAGAAGAACTAAGGAGATGTTCTTGGTGTATGGTAACGGAGAACTCCAGGTGGAGTCCTTTACCGATTCAAGCTTCCAAAGTGATAAGGACGACTCTAAGTCGCACTCGGGATTTGTCTTTACCCTCAATGGAGAGGCGGTGTGTTGGAAGAGTTCCAAACAGGATACCGTTGCAGACTCGATGATGGAGGCTGAATACATCGCTGCCAACGATGCTACCAAAGAGGTTGTCTGGATAAAGAAGTTCATTACTGAACTTGGTGTGGTTCCGTCCATTGAGCATCCAATACCTTTGTATTGCGATAACAATGGAGCTGTGGCTTTGGCCAAGGAACCCAGGTCCCATCAGAAGTCTAGACACATTCTGAGGCGGTATCACCTGATCAGGGAGATAGTTGATCGCCGGGAGATCGAGGTCAGGAGAGTTGATACGAAGGACAATACTGCGGATCCACTCACGAAGGCCATTCCCCAGATACAGTTTGAGAGATTATTCGGGATGCTAGGTATGAGATACTACAACAGCTGGCCTTAGTGCAAGTGGGAGATTGTTAGTTATACATATGCCCTAGAGGCCATTGTTGTACATATGATGTATATTATAATGGATGCTTGGATATATATAGAGAGAACTTTCTTACTCGACATGATAGTATGCTATTTGGTTTCACTTTATCTTAACATGTTGACTTGTATTAGTTTACTGTCTTGCTCTCACATGTTGATAAAGCCCTTAGGATCTGTACTCGACTACTGGGACTATGATGAGATCATACTAGTGGGGCCAGGGTAGTCGACGAGTACATACTATAACTGTTCTTTGTCGAGGGTGTATCAAGACAGGGCATCGATGCACCAGAGTAGACTAGCATATACGCATCTTGACCCATATGATGGGCGATGGATGATCCCATATCCATCGGTGTTTGACATCAAGGATGGTGTATGGGTGCTCAGTGAAGACTGGGTACACTGGACGAACTCGCCGAGAACTCCCAGATGGTATTATACCTCACGTCAGATGGCAGTTCTCTGGTGACACTGGTACAGGGTAGTCTGTAGACCCGAGATCCTCATAGAGTCTTATGTGATTCCCACTGTGCTTTGATTTCCACCTTACCACGTCCAAGAGGGCGTGCAAAATGGTGGCTTTTGGGTACAGTCCCGAATCATATGGAGGCAATGAGCGATATGAGGGGATTCGTCTCTCCCGGTATAGGGAGTTGATGTTGTGCTGTGCTCGATTAGCTATAACTGGAAGTCCCTGGCCAGGGCTGATATATTGTACTACTGGTAAGTGTTATCAGTAGTTTCTCGACCCGTTATGAGCCTCACATCGACACGACTTATCGGTTACTGGGGTCTGACGTATACCACCCCTAGACTAGATATGCAACTGTACGGGAGTGTTACTGATTGGATTCACAGGAGAATGTACAGGCTTGCTTGTTGATCTTCTGATCGCTCAATACCTGGGTGGCTGTTATATTTAGCTGACCGCTTGCAGCTTGTGGGTGTTTGATATGATCATCACCTGCTACCGGCGTATTGACGATTCTTTAGAGTCCTACACATAGGTTTCTTGACTCAGGCAAAATGGAGTAGGAGCACATATGTGATATGTGCAGGACTGAGGATAATACGATATGAGATACCGTATTATATTCTCGCGATATTTTGATATGAGCCGGGTCATCGGATCAAGTGTTGATTCGATGAATCGGTACATGATATATTAGTCGGTTATATGCGATATAGCCGGATTGTCGGATCAAGTGTTGATTCGATAATTTAATGTATAATTATATATGTGATATATTACTTTACATTATCTAATATTGGCTCGCTTTATTGATTCATTTTCTCACCGGATAATACATTGATATATATGCGATATATGTTAATTGTATTATTTTCTTTTGTTATAAAAATATATTATATATGTGATATATAATATTGTAACATATTACAATTACTAATGCAACATGATTAGTGGAGATTAAATATGGTTATGGTTTGATTTGAGTTAGTTCTTTCATGAAGCTTCTAGAAGCTTTTCTTTTGTTTCTTGCAAAGATATTATGTGTTGATATTTTGTGAGATATTTCCTAACCCAAACCACACCCTTAACCCTAGTAAACTCTCTACAATGGTTAGCCTTCTCATTATCAACCATGGTTGCATTTGTAATTATCATTACATTTTCATTATTCATCACAAAAGGATATTCATTCTTCTTCTTCTTCTTTGAGCTCACAAAAGCTTTCTAGGTTTTTATTTTGTGATGGATTAGTGTGAGAATTTGATAATAAAAGAGAGCATAAATCCTACTTCATCATCCTCATCTAATCTAGCCAATTAGATTAGGGTGTTCATCTCATTAGTGAGTGAGAGCTTGAGTTAAAGAAACTTTAAGGTAGATCATCTTTGAAAAGGAAGACTACAAGCAAGCATGGATCATTCGGGTTGTGGAGCCTCTTTTGAGTCCGGAAGATCATGGATCATTGCGAAGGGACTTCTACTCGGATCTTATGAAGCGAAGGAGCGGACTACAAAGGTTGTAATCCCTCTCTTTTAGTTGTAAAGATGTTTACTTGCATGTTTAACCCTAATTATCTAGCAAAGATCCTCGCTTTGGGTTGTTCGGCACGTCTAAATTTTAAATTGGGTATGGTTAATGCCTTGTAGACCCTTGTGACAGTGCCTAGTAACCCTACAGCTTGCTCTTTCGACGGTAATATCACCCGGAAGATTACTTGAAGACGTCTTGTCCAGCCCCCAAAGGGATCAGAGACACGACAGTCGTGGGGCTACTAGAACAGCAAGATTGCATATCGGGGATTACATCGGCCAACGCGACGGTACGACGGGTAAAAAACCTAGTACCACAGACCCTAACAGACTTATATTAGAAGGAGTTAACTGTAACATTAGGACATCCTTGTGAGAACTTCTCGATTTGTCTCGACTCGTGGGGAAAATAATGTTCCTACGAGAACTTCTTGACTCGTCTCGACTCGTAGGGAAAAGCCTTAGGCAACGGGGATATCAACCTGTCTCCTAAGTTCTGGGGCCCTGTAAGTCGGTCCAAGATGGACTATTGCATACTATCCATGGGCCACACTCTCCAAAGTTGAATATCGACGAGGAGGGAAATAACCACTTACAAATCCTCTCGACTTGTAAGGGGGAAAATTCTCTTGTGAGATCCTTACGACTCTCAAGAGAAAACGCACTTAGAAGTCCTCATGACTCCTAAGGCGAAAACACACCTGCGGGATCCTCACGACTCGTATGGAGAAAAGTATTTATGAGATTCTCACGGCTCATAAAGTTGAAAAGTCTTAGGCGGCAGATCTGAACCTGTTTCCTAAGCTATCGCTGTCCTTCAAGGAGATCAAGATAGACTATCTATGGGCCACATTTGCCAAAGGGTCATGCCAATATGAAATAAAATATGTCTTTTATTCATGAATTCAAGTGAATACAGGGTACATTTCATAAAAGAATCGAAATTATTACAAGACACTCTCATTCAGTAGTGAATATAAAAAAAGGGGGGAAAAGAGTGTACAACGACAAAAAATGCTTAAGCCGGTGGACGGTGCAGTAAGCTAGTGAGTTCGTCAGTCTTCTGTTGAACCTCGACTTCAAGCTACGTTATTGCTGCAAGACGGGCTCCCGCCTGAGTCTGTTGAGTCTGGTATGAAGCAAACCGATTCTCAAGCTCCTTTTCGGCGACTTTATGGGCTTCAACCATCTCACGGGTAAAGATAACGGCTTTGTCAAGAGTCACCACCTCCGTAATAGCTTCTTGAAGCACCCGCCAAATTTCATACGCGCGAGCAGTCTTGGTGGTGAGCTAAGCCTGAAGTTCCCCCAAAGCGTTCGAAGCTAACTCCCTCTCTGAGAACTTCCGGTTGAGCCGCTTCTCGCATGACTGTAGGTTAGCGGCACACCGATCGATCCATCCTCGCAGGCTCGCTTTCACGGTCAAAATGTCAGAAGGAAGGCGTATGCACTCAAGTCCACATAGACAAGCCTCCACTCGACGAAAATACTCAACCCAAACATGCACTAACGCTTCATCATGATAAGTGGCAAGAAAAAGCAGGGAAGTGTTGGATTCGGCAGCAAATTCTTCGGCCGTCACAGAACGACCAGCGCGAAGATCTTTAATGAGAGCCGATAAGGAGTGAATGCTTTGTTTCGCCATCCGCTTAGACGCACGTCGGGCATATGAGCCCGGTGGCATAGAGATTCGAGACTCTAACGGGGTCAGGGCTGGCAAAGCTGTCAAGATTTATGAATAGTCAGCGAGACTGGAAAACATGGAATAAACAAAATAATGCCAAGGGTAAAGCTTTACTTACCCACAACCATGCAAGGGGGTTTGAAAGATCCTCAGGCCCATCAAGGATCTCCACTTCGTCATCAGCTTCCAGAACTGCAGAGGGCATATTAGCATTGTTATAAAAAAATGATAATAAAACAAAGGAGTCAAAGAACACCGACCTTGACCGGAAGAGAGGACTATGCTTTGCGGGGATATCGCCTGTAGGGCAGCCATATCAAGTAGACGCTGGAAGGACTTCCTGGGAGATAGGTCCACGATGGAAGCCGCCAATTCCCGTAATTCTGAAGGAAAGAAGAGTTCAGATAACAGGGAGATCATTAAAATGAAATGTAGAAGATTACCTTAGATGCTCCGCCCGCCTTGAATTGAAGGGATAGCAGCTTCAGCAATCTCCTCCACATCCTCAGGAACATCACCGGAGATATTTGCTGGCATAGCAGTTTCCAGTTGCGGAACAGCCGCCACTTCAGGCTCAAAAGAGGGAATAGCGGCCTCGGCGGTCCTTTCTACAATCTCCAGGACACCATCAGAGAGATCCACTGGATCTACGGCCGGCAAGGTCGCCTTTTTGGAAAGTACAGACGCTGAAGAGATGGAGGTCACCCCCGGAAGCTCCAAGATGGGACTAACAACTTCGATAATCTTTTCTACACCCTTCGATGCGTCACTAGAGACGTCCATAGGGTCCGCGGTCAATGGGGTCACCTTCGCTGGAGGAATAGACACCGAAGGAACAAGAGTTACCACCGGATGTTCCACAACAGGAACAACGGCTGTAATGATCTCTTCTGCATCTGCCGGTGCGTCATGGGAGACATCTATAGAATCCATGGTCATGGCACGACCCGGGCTCAGATCCTTTTTCGTTGCTAAAGTCCCTGCAAAGTTTTCGCAAAGATAAGAAGATATAAAAGCGATACAAATTACTTGCCAAAAGAAAGATACAGAAAACACGCATACCGATACGCTAGGGTGCTTCTAGTATAGCTTTTTGGAGCCGTTGTTCCTTCCTGCAGAAATGTGCTCGTCGGGCTTCAAATGCAGATTCATGCCCACCGGTCTTCAGTGCCAGCTCATCTTCAGAAGCGGCCGAGATGGGCTGCTTGAAGGTGTTAGTTATATGTATGCCCTAGAGGCCATTACTGTATATACGATGTATATTGTAGTGGATGCTAAGACATATATAGGGAGGACTTTCTTGTTCGACATGATAGTATGCTATCTGGTTGTACTTTATCTTAACATGTACTCTGATTGTCTCTATGTTACATGTTGATAAAGCCCTTAGGATGTGTACTCGACTACTGGGACTATGATGAGATCATACTAGTGGGGCCACGGTAGTCGACGAGTACATCCTATAACTGTTCCTAGTCGAGTGTGTATCGAGATAGGGCATCGATACACCAGAGTAGACTAGCGTATACGCATCTTGACCCATATGATGGGCGATGGATGATCCCATATCCATCGGTGTTTGACATCAAGGATGGTGTATGGGTGCTCAGTGGAGACTGGGTACACTGGACGGACTCGCCGAGACTCCCAGATGGTATTGTACCTCACGTCAGATGGCAGTTCTCTGGTGACACTGGTACAGAGTAGTCTGTTGACCGAGATCGTCATAGAGTCTTGTGTGATTCCCACTGTGCTTTGATTTCCATCATACCACGTCCAAGAGGGCATGCAAAAAGGTGGCTTTTGGGTACAGTCCCGAATCACATGGAGGCAATGAGAGATAGGAGGGGATTCGTCTCTCCCGGTATAGGGAGTTGATGTTGCGCTGTGTTCGATTGGCTATAACCGGAAATCCCTGGCCAGGGTTGCTGAGATTTACTGGTAAGTGTTATCAGTAGTTTCTCGAACTGTTATAGACCTCATATCGACATGACTTATCGAGCTACTGGGGTCTGACGTTTACCACCCCTAGGCGAGATATGCGACATATCAGACGACGAGACCGGACTGTACGGGAGTGTTACTGTTTGGATTCACAGGAGAATGTATAGGCTTGCTTGTTGATCTTCTGAGCGCTCAATACCTGGGTAGCTGTTACGTTTAGCTGACCGCTTGCAGCTTGTGGGTGTTTGATATGATTATCACCTACTGCCGGCGTATTGACGATTCTTTAGAGTCCTACACAGAGGTTTCTTGGCTCAGGCGAAACGGAGTAGGGGCACATATGTGATATGTGCGGGATCGAGGATAATACGATATGAGATAACGTATTCTATTCTCGCGATATTTGATATCAGCCGGGTCATCGGATCAAGTGTTGATTCGATGAATCGGTACGGATAAATATTAGTCGGTTATATGCGATATAGCCGGATTGTCGGATCAAGTGTTGATTCGATAATTTAATGTATAATAATATAAATGATATATTAAAATTACATTAACTAATATTTGCTCACTAAAAGATTCTTTTTCTTACTCGGGTAATACATTGATATATATGCGATATATGTTAATGTATTATTTTATTTTGTTACGATAAATATTATATATGTGATATATAATATTGTAACATGATATGATAACTAATGCAACATGTTTTGTGGAGTTTAAACATGATTAGGGTTTGGATTAGGGTTAACACTTCTAGTTGATTCTAGAAGCTTTTCTTTTGTCATGATAAAGATATTTGTGTAGATTTTTATCCATGACTCATACTTAACCCAACCCAAACCCTAGCCCTTGGTTAATTCTCTACAATGGTTTAGTCAACCATGGTTGCATTATTTCATCATATTATTCTTTTCATTATTCATCACAAAAGGTTATGATATTGTTCATCTTCTTCCTTCTTCTTTCTTCATGAAAAAGCTTACTAGCTTTTTCCAAGTGATGAATAAGTGTGAGAAAAAGATAAATAAAGAGAGAAAAAATCCTACTTCATCATTCTCATCTTCCCTTGCCCTTTAGATGAGAGTGTTCACATCATTTCATGAGTGATAGCTTGTGTTAACGAAACTTCAAGGTAGATCATCTTTGTATCGAAGATCGGAAGCAAAGGTTGCATCGTTCTCTTCGTGAAGCCTCTCGAGAGTCCAGAGCACGATGATCGCAGCGAAGGGACCTCAACATGGAGCATATGAAGTGAAGGACCGGATCTACAAAGGTTGTAATCCCTCTCACTTAGTGTTAAAGTGTTTAGCATGTTAGTTTTCGCCTAATCTCTAGTTTAAAGATCCGTATTCGGGTTGTTCGGCACGGCTAAATTTTTAATCGGGCATGGTTGATGCCTCGTAGACCCTTGTGCGCGTGCCTAGCAACCCTACAGTAGTATCAGATCCAAGCTAGAGCTTTAGGCGAAGTCTAGACGAAGTTTAAAGTCCGATCGAACCCGGAAAACCCGATAAAACCCCTTCTATGGAAATTTTTCAAAACTGTGATTTTTTCCATATTAAAAATACCTAAAATAATCAGCAGGGAATTGTAAGAAATACTATGAAGCACGTGCGCCTGATTCCACCAAAGCGCGGCGGAACCGCGGCACAAGCATGGCTTGTGCGGCGGTTCCGCGGCCATTTTGCCACGTCTGCATGTGAATTTTGCACAGTAATTCCTATCTTTTAATGTTGTATTTTCTGGGAATTTTTAATATTTATTCAACCGTTGAATTTTCTGGGTTGTATTGGGGACTCGTTGTTTCGATCGGATATTATAACTTTGTTTATTTTGTCCGGATAATTTTAGAAACTGTTAAAAAGTTCGAACGGATATCAATAACTCACTTTTTCCCCTGTCGGAAATTTTTTCAAAAGTTAGATTTTTCCGTCGTTTAATGACGTTCTAAGTCATGCAAGTAACGCGGTGGACCCTCTAGAAGACAACAAACCTTAACTCGATTATGTGACCGTCTTGAACTGCCTTTTGAACTTTAGGGTTTGGGGCAGTACGGCGTGCCACATGTGAGGCGTTGGCTTGACCCTTCTACGGCTGGACCATTGGTACTGTGGCATGTGATGGATGTTTTTAAACTGATTTCAAGTGTTGAGATATATTGGGGAAATCTTGGGTGTTTGATTGTTCGATCGGAAGGTTTAACTTTGTCTATTTATCTGGAATGTGATACAATAATTGGAATTCACAAGTAGTTATGAGATAACTAATATGAATGTTATAAACACAGCACTTTAGTCTCAATTGATCGGTTGCCACGGAATTTTGATGTGATCAAAAGTCCGTCGCAATCACGTAGCGTACGCGGATACTCGCCGGGTAAACTTAACAGACAGCCACGCCCCATAGCCCCGACCAAGTGACTGTAGGAGAACCCCGTCGCCAAAAGCATCCGTTAGGATGCTCGCGGCAGCGGTGTTCCGCCTTAGTGCACTTCGTCGACGGCATCTGGGGGTGCGGCCGTCTACTAAAGTTTGCGACGAGCATTCGATCAGAATGTCGGGAATCCTGTTGAATTGCTCGACTTGATATTGAAAAGAGTTTTCGATAATGAGACTAAAATACGGCGTTTATAATTGTTAGGCATGTGATGTCTAAGAAATTCATTTGGTTAGGCATGCGATGTCTAAGGAGGTTGCGGATTCCAACTGTTGTAGTTTTACACTTTCTTTTCTGTGACCGTAAGCGTAGTGTGTGGTGTATCGCCGGCTTCGTTGCTATACATCAACGACAATCGGGATACGCATACTTGCTTACGTTGATGATATGTGATATTATGTGTTGCTGTGATATGTTATATTGGATCGTCGCATTTTGAATAGCCGGGGGTTTTATGTGAGATGAGAGTTTTTTCTTTTTCATTCATGTAAAATTCATTTGTATGTAATATTCTTTTATTGGGGCACTTCCAGGTTGCGGAAGATGTCGCCGTTGATGTATATTATTTACTTTTCCGCATTAGGTAGACCCAAGGCGGGGAGCACAAGTAACCGGGTTCTAGGATCCAGTGGGAGACCATCTCGAGGAGCCGAGACCGGGTCTCCTAACCCTAGAATTGGCAGTGTTACTTGCCGCTCTCGTAGGGGTCTAGGGATGTGGGTTTGGCTATTCATCGTGACCGTGGAATCCGTGTTTTATACAGGCTCGTATTGAAAACACGGACGTCCTAGTATATCCAATATTTCATATATGTTCTTCTGCTGCAATGTTCTGTGATGAGATCATATTACTGCCTGAGACGAATGTTTATATTATATATATGAGATATATGTTATATTGCAGATTTCGTTTCAAAAAGAGATGCTTGCGAAGCATAATTAAAATGGGACTTCATTAATGAGATTAATGAAATAAAAGAAATCTAAGATGTTGTGGAATCGAATTTTCAAAAACAGGTAGCTACAGTTCTTGCTTTGCACAGCGGTATATATGATATATCCTGCACCTTATTCGATGAGGAAAGGACCGAGATCCCTTCACCGGGAGTGACTCCTTTAGCAATAACTGGCAGATGCTACACACTCGATTTGTCTTCTGATTGCTTTTAAGAGTTTTTTCTTTGCACAGTGATATATATGATATATCCCGCACCTCATTCGACGAGGAAAGGACCGACGATCCCTTCACCAGGAGTGACTCCTTTAGCAAAACTAGAAAAGCCTCAAAAGCACTCCATTTTAAACCACTCGATTCTACGACGATATCAAGTTCATTACGCTCAGGGTTTTCTGAAAAACCTGCGTAGCCCTTCGTCATTTCAGATAGATATTATTTAGTATTCGTGCTATGTTTGTTGACTTAGTTAAGGCATAGTGTACGGTAGCTAAGTAATGTTTATCTGCTAAAACATGAGATGTGATTGGATTAGGGTATTCGTACGGCTTTGTTGACTCAGTTAAGGGTCGTACGGGTGGGTTTAATTCAATCGGGAAATGTACGGGTTGAACTTGACTTACGATTTATGGTTTGTTGACTTAGTTAAGGTCATAGATCGCTAGGGGCAAAATATTATTGGGAATTTCAAGTGTTGAAATTTGCAATGAGATTGCATACCTTCTATGAGATAGTTGGATCCCGATACCCGCTGCGAGTAAGAGTTACTCCTGGGAGAGTTTTACACATTACAATTAGCCGATCAAGTAGGTGTCGAGAAAGGTGTTAACGGGGTTACGCCTCTGGGAAAATGAGGTTTACCTTAATTAGGTTCGTGCGAAAGCACGGGGGACCTCCCTCAAAGTACCGACACTGGCCTGGCCGAAAGATTGGCGAACTTGTAGCGTGTAATTAATCCCGGCTAGTCTTTCCTTTTAGGGTTTGAAGGAAGATTTGATTAAAACAGTGGGAGACATCCTGATTAGATATATTAGATAACCAATCTAATCTTGCAAGAGCATACGCTGAGTGTTTTCTTCTCTCTCTCTCCAGCTAGCGACTATATCACGCCTTAATCAAGATAATAAAACGGATATATTGACCGAACCCGCTTGTTATACTGAGCTGGGGAACGTTGGTCCCGCTCCAACTTATAATTGTTATAAGAATAGAGCAGGAAATTGGGGAATACCAGATTTCCCGTGCCGCCCAAACGAAGAAAGTGCATGTTGATGCATCATCTTCGGGTGTGTTCATTACAGAGAACTGTTTCTCAGTATCCTTTACGTCCTGGGTATGTGATACCGGATCAGGATCCCGCATATGTAATCTGTTACATGGGCTACATAAAGGTAGAGAACTGAGAACGGGTGATAAGTTTCATGAGACAGAAAACGGTGCAAGTGTTGCAGCCAAGTCTGTTGGTCACTATCACCCTGTATTACCAGAATAAATTGATTCTGAACAAATGTTATTAGATACCGAACCTGATATACAACATCATATCAGTCTCTTTATTAGTAAAGAAAGGATATAATTTTGTATTGTTGGATAATGTTTTGAACATTTCCTATATCAAGAGTTGATCGGTTCAGGCACGTTATCTAAAAGCATTGACGTTCTAAATCAAACTACAGTTCTTAGTATATAGAACACACATAAGAGGAATAGTTCAGAAATGAACGAATCCTTCTTGAGGTATTGTAGACTAGGTCATATCAATGCGACCCGACTAGCCAAGTTACATTTAGATGCACATTTAAATCTGTTTGAATTTACATCTTGTGAAACTTGCCAGTCATGTCACAGAGATAAGATGACCATAGCTCTGTTTATTGGAAACAGAGAAAGAGTTAGTGAACTCTTGGGATTGATACATGCTGATGTATGAAAGTCTCCTGTCTACACATGCCAAGACTGGTTCTTTGTACTTCATTACATTCTTTGATAATCTCTCAAGATTCAGATATGTGTTCCTGTTGAAACATAAGTCCAAAACTTTTGAGATATTCACAGAATATAAGTTAGAAGTAGAGAACCAAATACGGGTATAAGTATTATGTCCTTTGATGAGATCAAGGAGGAGAATACTTGAGCACGGAATTCCTGGACTATTCTAAAGGAGAATGAGGTTCTCTCTCAGCATTACTCCTCCGTATACACCACAGCACGTTGGTATATCGGGGCGGAGCAATAGCACCCTATTTGATATGGTGTGCTCTATGATGAGTACTACTGAGTTTCCTATTTCCTTTTGGGAGTTATGCACTTGAGAAGCTGCATACCTATTGAATAGGGTTCAAATCAAATCAGTTGCCTACCACTTCATATATGATATGGAAAGGGAAGAGCCCATATCTTAAGTTCGTTAAGATTTGGGGTTGTCCGGCCTATGTTTAAAAGGAAAAATCTGGACAAGCTCGAGGCAAGGTCTGTTATGTAGAACTGGAAAGGTTCCAGCTATACAAACTGCAGCTGATGATTTGGTAGAACCAAAAGATTCAATAGTTTCCAATGTACCTCAGCCTCTCCGCCGATCTAGTAGGGTTCCTCACCCACCTGAGAGATACTTCGGTTTCTCTATGACAGTGGGAGCGAGGATTGCATCATGAGATGATGACCCAACTAGTTTCGAGCTGGCCATCAGGAGTGAGACTCTGTAAGAATGGCTGGATGCTTATCGATCTGAGATGGAATCCTTATACACCAACAAAGTATGGACTTTGGTTGCTTTATCTGAAGGGTTAAATCCCTATCAGGAGCGAGTATATCTTGAGAAGATTACTTGGTGTACATGGAAAAGTTGAGACTTTCAAAGCTATGCTTAAGTCCATCCAGATCCTACTTGCCACGGCTACATACCATGACTACGATATTTGGTGGTTGGGTGTCATGACTGCTTTTCTAAATGATGTTTTAGAAAAGAGCATCTATAAGTACACAGCCAGAGGGCTTCGTAGACAGTGGGAGCAGCGGAAACGTGAGCAAGATGTTTTATGTGATAAAACAGGCATCGCGGAGTTAGAACATCTGTTTTGATGTGGTAGTCAAAGAGTTTGACTTCATGAAAATGGTAGATGAACCTTGTATATACAAAAAGGTAGTAGGGAGTATGGTGGTGATCCTCGTAGAGTACGTGGATGACATACTCTTGATAGGGAAGGAGTTTCCTATGCTATGCTCGGTCAATCTCCGCTTATCACAAAGATTCTCCATATAGGATCAAAGTGATACCTCCTAAATCCTGTGTTTTGGATCTATGAGATAGATCTAATTGGATGTTAGGATACTCACTAGTTGTAGTGAGATGGTATCAATAGATCCTGGGGAGAATCACTAGAAAGGTTCCAGGGTGATAAGGACGACTGAATGTCAGTCGCAGGCATTGTCTATACCCTCAGTGGAGGGACGGTATGTTGGAAGAGTTCCAAGCAAGAGACCGTGACTTACTAGACGATTAAAGGCAAGATACATCGTTGCCAAGGATGCTACCAAAGAGGCAGTCTGGATATATATAAGTTCATGAGATGAACTTCGTTCCTACCATTGTGTGACAATGGAGTTGTGGCTTTAGCCAAGGAACTACCGTCCCATCAAAAATCCAGATATAATTCTTAGGCAGTATCACCTGATCATGGAGATGGTTGATCTCCAGGGAGATCGAGGTTAGGAGAGTAGACACAGAGGACGACAGAGCGGATCCATTCACAAAGGCCTTTTTTCCCAGTAGAGACTTTTATGGGATGGTTGAGTATGAGATACTTCAACCGCAGCTAATTGTTGGGTATGCGATACCATAATAGATGGCCCTAGTGCAAGTGGGAGATTGTTAGTTATATGTATGCCCTAGAGGCCATTACTGTACATACGATGTATATTGTAGTGGATGCTAGGACATATATAGGGAGGACTTTCTTGTTCGACATGATAGTATGCTATCTGGTTGTACTTTATCTTAACATGTACTCTGATTGTCTCTATGTTACATGTTGATAAAGCCCTTAGGATGTGTACTCGACTACTGGGACTATGATGAGATCATACTAGTGGGGCCACGGTAGTCGACGAGTACATCCTATAACTGTTCCTAGTCGAGGGTGTATCGAGATAGGGCATCGATACACCAGAGTAGACTAGCGTATATGCATCTTGACCCATATGATGGGCGATGGATGATCCCATATCCATCGGTGTTTGACATCAAGGATGGTGTACGGGTGCTCAGTGGAGACTGGGTACACTGGACGGACTCGCCGAGAACTCCCAGATGGTATTGTACCTCACGTCAGATGGCAGTTCTCCGGTGACACTAGTACAGAGTAGTCTGTTGACCCGAGATTGTCATAGAGTCTTGTGTGATTCCCACTGTGCTTTGATTTCCATCATACCAAGTCCAAGAGGGCGTGCAAAAAGGTGGCTTTTGGGTACAGTCCCGAATCACATGGAGGCAATGAGAGATAGGAGGGGATTCGTCTCTCCCGGTATAGGGAGTTGATGTTGCGCTGTGTTCGATTGGCTATAACCGGAAATCCCTGGCCAGGGTTGCTGAGATTTACTGGTAAGTGTTATCAGTAGTTTCTCGAACTGTTATAGACCTCATATCGACACGACTTATCGAGCTACTGGGGTCTGACGTTTACCACCCCTAGGCGAGATATGCGACATATCAGACGACGAGACCGGACTGTACGGGAGTGTTACTGTTTGGATTCACAGGAGAATGTATAGGCTTGCTTGTTGATCTTCTGAGCGCTCAATACCTGGGTAGCTGTTACGTTTAGCTGACCGCTTGCAGCTTGTGGGTGTTTGATATGATCATCACCTACTGCCGGCGTATTGACGATTCTTTAGAGTCCTACACAGAGGTTTCTTGGCTCAGGCGAAACGGAGTAGGGGCACATATGTGATATATGCGGGACCGAGGATAATACGATATGAGATAACGTATTCTATTCTCGCGATATTTGATATCAGCCGGGTCATCGGATCAAGTGTTGATTCGATGAATCGGTACGGATAAATATTAGTCGGTTATATGCGATATAGCCGGATTGTCGAATCAAGTGTTGATTCGATAATTTAATGTATAATAATATATATGATATATTAAAATTACATTAACTAATATTTGCTCACTAAAAGATTCTTTTTCTCACTCGGGTAATACATTGATATATATGCGATATATGTTAAATGTATTATTTTATTTTGTTACGATAAATATTATATATGTGATATATAATATTGTAACATGATATGATAACTAATGCAACATGTTTTGTGGAGTTTAAACATGATTAGGGTTTGGATTAGGGTTAACACTTCTAGTTGATTCTAGAAGCTTTTCTTTTGTCATGATAAAGATATTTGTGTAGATTTTTATCCATGACTCATACTTAACCCAACCCAAACCCTAGCCCTTGGTTAATTCTCTACAATGGTTTAGTCAACCATGGTTGCATTATTTCATCATATTATTCTTTTCATTATTCATCACAAAAGGTTATGATATTGTTCATCTTCTTCCTTCTTCTTTCTTCATGAAAAAGCTTACTAGCTTTTTCCAAGTGATGAATAAGTGTGAGAAAAAGATAAATAAAGAGAGAAAAAATCCTACTTCATCATTCTCATCTTCCCTTGCCCTTTAGATGAGAGTGTTCACATCATTTCATGAGTGATAGCTTGTGTTAACGAAACTTCAAGGTAGATTATCTTTGTATCGAAGATCGGAAGCAAAGGTTGCATCGTTCTCTTCGTGAAGCCTCTCGAGAGTCCAGAGCACGATGATCGCAGCGAAGGGACCTCAACACAGAGCATATGAAGTGAAGGACCGGATCTACAAAGGTTGTAATCCCTCTCACTTAGTGTTAAAGTGTTTAGCATGTTAGTTTTCGCCTAATCTCTAGTTTAAAGATCCGTATTCGGGTTGTTCGGCACGGCTAAATTTTTAATCGGGCATGGTTGATGCCTCGTAGACCCTTGTGCGCGTGCCTAGCAACCCTACAGAAGGCTCTTTCGTCTTCCCTTCGCAGAGGACCCATATGTACCCTCCGTAGCGATGTGGGATCTTCGTAGAAGATAACTGGAGGGTAGAGCTTTTTCGGGATGTGCAAATTCTCGGTCTCATCCTACAAGCGCCTTAAAGTTTTAGCCAATTGCGCGGCTTCCTCAGTAGACGAGCCAGGGTAAATAAGACCGGCGTTCGACTCCTCCATAGCTATCGGTTCGTCTTGAATGAACGGCTTGGACTCAAGCAAGGTGTCCAGTAAGCTGGCGACCGATCTTTTCCTCCTCTTAGAGCTTGTGCTTGCACTGACCGAAGAACGCTTCCTTCCCCTCAGCACTTTGGCGCGACGTTGACCAACCTCGCTTCCGGTATCCCCCTTTGTTGATACCACCGCAGATGACACCACCATTGATGATGCCGCCGGTGAGGATACTACCGCTGGCGCTTCATTGGAGGCCTTTGTTTGAGCTCTAGTGTACACTGGCATCCCAGCAGTGCGAGGAGTCGATTATATTTCTGCGGCCTTCGGGATAAGAACCACACCGCTATCTCTCAATGGAGGGCGAACCACTGTCCGCGGCCGCAACGGAACCCCAGAGGCTTGGGTTGGAGCTGAAGCTCTGCATTCGAAGAGTACCCGCTTCTCCTCGGCAATGGCAGGACTGACTCGATGACGATACCAACCCGTGAAAGACCCCACACACCTTGGAAGGTATTCTGCTTTAGGAATCATGAAACGGGAGCCGGTGTTCAGTCGCATAAAATGATGGACGACATCACGAGTGATTTCCATAGACGGAGTGGGCTCAACTAAGAACGCCTCGAAAGGGGCACCTTGGTTATACCCCAATTGCTGGGCAAAGCGGTGCGGATTGTACCGCATAAAAAGGGCCGTGTTATTCTGATGGAACACCAAGTAGCCCGGCCTAATCGAGTACAAATGCATAACTTCTTTGGGCTTTAAAGATGACGCTCCCCCTTTTGATAGATCAAAAAGCCGTTGAACGAGCCCCGCAGGAGCAGAAATGACTCGGTCACTAAACACCATTCCGTCCTCGTTTGAATACTGGTTGAGCAACACGCGAAGGGCCTCCAGCTAAGTCGGATCGGGAGTAGAAGCATCCACCAACCTCATAACCCGTGGAAAGGTATAGAAGTTATAGAAATCTGGCCGCCGAAGTGCTGCAAAGGCTCCCAGTACATGCATCTCAATCCACGACGTGAAGTAGTGGAGAGAGAAATTCACGACATATGTACCCGGGGTCGAAGTATTGGCCGCAACGCTTAATCCATGGTATAGGTGCAAAAATCCCACAATACCGACATCCAATCGTGCCCCTTCGGCTACACGATGAGAGGGATAGAAGACGGAAGCTCTCATGAAGCATCGATGTGTCGGAATCGCGAACCAACTGAGCCAAAGGCTGATGAAGCCGACAAAGAAGGTCTCTTCATCCATGCCAGGGACCGCAATCGCATCGAAGGACACGGCCGACGAGATCGGAATATAAAACCGTGGCAAGTCTTCCTCTTTGGCAGGCAGTTTATTCAGCCCAAATCCAAAAGGGTCGTGAATGTTCACAAACTTTGGAGCCTTTTTGGATAAAGCGTCTTCACGGATGAAGCAGGCGATAAATCTCTCAAAAGTGACGCCCTGCCCTTCTGACTTCGCGAACAGCTTCTCAAAAGTACCCAGAGCCTCGATTAAACTGGGGTACTTATATCGGACGGCGGTTTCGGTCGTCAGGTCGTCAAGCATAGCTGGCATGGTGGCGAATATATACTCATCGGGAGGCAGCAACTCTTTATAATGCTCTCTCCTAATCGGCAGTTCGGAGATCTCGCGGAATTCCTCTAATGAAATAGATACCTCGCGATCCCCTAACAGAAAGGTGTTGGTAGGGAGATTACATTGGTTCAAGAAGGCTTTAACCCACCAGACGTGAGGAGTCTGGAAATGGAATAGAGACGCGTACACCACTTGATACAGCCCAACCTTCTGCAACCGTGCACGGTGGACGGAAAGAACATACCGAGCCCAGGGAAGATAGCCTACTGGGTGGCGAGGGGTGAGTCTTACTTTATAGACTTGTCCCCAATCTTGGGCTTCACCTTGACAGATGCGGCGCCGAAAGATATCTATGGCCGGCAAGGGCTGGTTGGGTATTCTAGTTGTTGATGGCTCAAGCCGGCCTGCAGGAGTCCAATTAGCCGCCTCCACCGCATAAGCGGTCTGCGGGTGTCCATCAGCGGTGTGGGACGAAGAGGCTCTGTTGGCACCTCGCAAGTGAAGCTGCGGCGGCCCCGGATGACATGACCATACCAGACTCCCCATAAGAGCAAACTAGTACAGTCCCTATCATGGGCCCTGATCATCGCCATAGCCTCCTCATCCGATGGCGATTGCGGAAAAGCGGTGTCTAAGCGAGTAAAAAGAAAGTAGGGAAGAGAAGCCATTGTTCCTAAAAAAAGGGAAAAAAGCCGTTAATGAAACCTATATATATATATATATGTATATATATATATATATATATATATATATATATATATATAACAATAGAGGGAAACGACAGAAAGTTTGTTCCATGGGACCACTGATTGCAAAACTAATGGACCTCACAAAATCAATATGGCGGCTCACCAATGATGAGACATGATAATCATTGTGAGAATCAAAAAAGATTATCATTAAACGGAAACGGGAGTTTAAACAACTCTTGACATCTTCATAGAGAAAACAAGTTCTGTTAAAATACCCAATAAATTTGAATTTGTGCAAATAAGGAAAAACCCTATGAAAATATGCTAAAGAACACCAGGGAATAAAATTCCTGAAGGGCCCTCTTAATCTTTCAGAGCTAAGCTCTTTGGTGAGGAATTAAATTCCATTAAGGCTGTGGAATTAAATTCTAGAAACCCCCATGTTGAGGAAACGAAAAATAAAATTATAATGCCATGAATCCTTAAAGATCAGAGAAGGAATGCCCAACACATTGAGATTTGCTACTCAAAGATCACGTCTTTGGATCTCTAGGAGATGGGTTTCAGAAGAGAGTAAAGCTCTTATGATGGATTTAAAATCCAGAAATTTTTTTAAGAAAAGGGTTTCTTTGTTGTTCAAGATCTTTACTTAAAAAAGGTTTCTTTTTTCTGACAGAGTTTAACTCTGAAATTTCAATGGTCAGAGAACTAAGCTCTGAAGAAGAGAATTAAATTCTCAAAGAAGACAAGAAAGGAAGAAGATGAAGGAACAGAGGCTTCCCAAAGATAGGACCCTTGCATTTATAAGACGTGACGAGGGCGGTTCATCTCCCCGTTCCCCTAGGCAGATCCAACAGCTATAAAGGTGACAACGTTGCACTTACATGCATGCCACGTGAGAACAACGCTATGGGGGCATTTGTTCCCTTATAAAAAAAAGAGAGAAAGAAATAAAAAACACAATGAAAAAATTCCCCTGATGGAGCATCACGTGCCCACACGTGATGCGCCTATAAACAAAATTCATAGGCATCGCGCTTAACAATTAAGGCTGAAATCAAGCCTCACGTGCAAGCACGTGAGCATCTATATACAAAGTATATAGTCGCATTTTAAAAACAAATAACAGGCCAGAGAAGCTCACGTGTCAGCACGTGATGCCTTTTTTGGGCTGTTGCACATAAGCAAACGAGTTTAACTCTGTGGGGTCACATGCTGCACGTGAGTGGTCTCAAATGCCTTTTGAGCCGATTGAATTAAATTCTAAGTGAAGAGATCAAAACCCTATTTGGAAAATATTTCCTTGAATCTTTCTAAATAAGAAAGATTGCTCTCTGTAATACAGAGCACCGTTGGATTAAAAATCCAATGGTGATTAAAAATCACTAAGCTACAGTCTATATGTGAAAATATTTCCCCAATCTTGTTAAAAACAAGAAAAATATCTTCTGTAAAATAGAAGTCCTTAGATCAAAGATCCAACGGTGGACAAAATCCCCAAATCAATTAAGATATCTCAATGAGAGATTTCTTTAACTAAATCAACAAACTTGCCTCTACTATATAAATGACCCAAGACTTTAAGTCTCGAAAAAAGAGGGAAAAACAGCGGAACCCCCCCCATAAACTTCAAGTTCAAAAAGAAAAGCAAGCAAAAAAAAAAAAGCTTTAAGGGAGAAGAAAGAAGAACTTTCTTCAAGGTAAATAAAAGTAATAGAGATCAGATGATCTCATCTGCATATCTAAGAGTTTAACCCTCATAAAAGAATATAGTTCTTTCCCTAGATTTGAGATCCATGAGACAAGTCTCCCACAAATGAGAATTTGATTTTCATGGGGATGAATTTGTTCTTGGGGATTGAAGATCCAGAGAAGAACAGAGAATTGAACTCTTCAGAACATAATACATGAAGAAAAAAATCAGCGCCAAGCGCCTCACGTGCCCCTCACGTGGGCGCCGCTCAATAAAGAGTGCTTAGCACTCAGTGGTTGGCGCTTAGCGCCAAGCGCCTTACGTGCCCCTCACGTGGGCGCCGCTTAATAAAGAGTGCTTAGCACTCAGTGGTTGGCGCTCAGCGTCAAGCGCCCCACGTGCCCCTCACGTGGGCACTATTCAGCATAAAGTGCTCTGTACTCATACACCAGTATCCAACGCCTGTCGCCTAGCAGCAAGCGCCTCACGTGCTCAACACGTAGGTGCCATAAAGAGTGTTTAACACTAAAAAAAACAAAAAAAGGGAGAAGCAAGATAAAGTGTGGGCGTCAGAACCCATATGGATGCTCAGCATCATTGGCATAGAAAGGGGATCAAGCCTAAGCAAGTGTTTAACACTTTATTCAAAAATGAAATGACTGGGCTGAGCCCAAGTTTGGCCAAACTCCAAATCAATCCAGCACATGGGCTCTTTATTTTCCAGAGTGGTCTTAGTCCCAAACAAGACTACCGAGTTTCTGACGAATATTCATTGGTTCTAGGGTACATCTCCCCATACCTCTGATATATGTCGTTGTAATTCTTCAACGTTTTCAGAGAGGTGGCGGGTCCCGAAAACCAATAACTCCCTGGACCGCAATGTCCTTAGAGCCTAAATGCTCTTTTGTTGGGTCCGAATGATCCCAAAAATCATGTTGAGTAGATCTTAGCTTAAAATTAGACTAATGTATCCTCAACAAACATTTAAGTTGATTTTAATCCCAAACAAGATTAACGATCCTTAAATCAACACAAACCCAAATCTAATAATATACGGATTTGGACTAATCCACGCCCTATGGGCGATAACATAAATTAGTCTCCTTATACAATCCACGGGCAACCAAAAATAAAACAAACACACACGACACGAAGTGACCTTCTGGAGCAGAATAAAGTGGTTACTGCGATGCGGTAACGTAATTAACTGCAAGGGCTTGCGCATGTAGGGAAGAGCGTCCCTACAATGAAAAACCCCTCACAACGAGGGGGAATCTGACGAAGTTTGCTACAACGGCCGCATCCGTCCAAACATCCGATACCCGGTGCCACAAATCAACTTGGCATCTTCAGAGAGGTGGACAGATAAATCCAAATAGCATCTGCCCCTAAATTCAGGCAAGACGTTTGTCTTCTCGGTCTTCGGCGGCAAACATTTACTTTGCTAATTTAGTGTTTGGAATCGATTTCTAGGGTTTTGATCGCTAGTGCTTGCATAAAAGTTTTTATTTTCACTTCTGCCTTGGCTGCAAGTCTTATGGCGTGAGCACTAGGGACCTAACAATAACCACTTCCGACTCCTCAATGGAAGTGGGAGAACATCACCATGAATTTCGTGGTAGCTCTAACACGAAGTCCAGAGGGAAGTATAGTTAAGTGGGTGATGGTTGATCGTCTGACCAATGCAGCTTATCGTTTACCGTTTCGAGTTGGTCAGTTGACGGAGGCGTTAGTAGAGAGTTTTATGAAAAAGATTGGGAGGTTGTGTGGCACTTGCTTGTCTAAAACAGATGACTTAGCGCAAGTTAATTCTCCTTGTTACTGTATGCATTTTTTCACACCCCGCTTCCCAGCAGACGGAAACGAAGATGTGGCAAGCCCGCGACATATTTATTCAGAGAAGGTCATTCCTTAAATAAATATGCTAAGCGCATTGAAACAAAAGCACACAATGCAAGAATAAATGGAGACCGGATATTTTTCAACAAACTTCTTTATTTTCATTCAAACTTGAGACATTTACAATACATAAGTTCAACTGAAAAGAAATACAAGAATAGAAATGCAAAAACATGTGGCATAAATAAACTGAAAGAAAGATAAAATAAGCTAAGCCGGTGTAATGGTCTGGTCGTAATCTTCTTTTATGGCGTCCACTTCCTCTGTCTCAATAGTATCTGACGAACATTCCAAGAAAACGAAGGTGGGTGGAATGCTCGTCAGCGAACTAGCGCTCGAGAAGTCTCGAAGGTAAGGTAAATATGAAAAGTGATAGGTATAGCATAAAAATGAAGTAATGTAAATGACGAGTAAAAGTGTGGAAGTGAACATGAGTATATGTCTTATATGTCTATATATGGTAACTATGTTAACGTTAAGTCCAAGTATGAATGTCAACGCAACTGTAGAAGTATTCACGAGTTTAAGAGTGGGTCCCAGGAGCAAGGAAACACGGGCCCATTTCATGTGTTAGTATTGGGACTCCAAGCTGTGGAGGAATCGACCCGACTAAGATTCAAGTAAATAGAATTCGAATAGCTTAATACGGGACTCTTGAAGTTCCGTTGGATTCACACTTGTAACTACCCCAAGCATCCATGTATAATAGATTATATCTGTTAGATTGACTTAGTTGATTTGATTGATTGATTAATACATTTCTTGATCGAAACCATAGATTGAAAAGGTGAAGAATGAAGTCGAGTAAGTCGAGTAGAATGCGAGTCATGTCAGTTGCAATCCTGGGTCAAGTCAAGCTAGTTCGAGTAGATTGAGTTCGAGTTTAAGTCTAGTGTTCAAGTTCCAGATTGGTTCGAGTTTGGATTCGAGTTCGAGTTTTAAAACAAGTTCGAGTTTATATTCAGGTTATAGTCATGTCTTGTTAATAGATTTAATCTTGTGAATTTCTTGATTTTGGAAAATATCGATAACCGCTGCATATGAACGGCATAATTTGTGTCTTTTTCAAAAACGATTATCGTTTGATAATTTTCATCCTAACATTACGATTTATATTTAGAGAGAGACAAGTGGTGCATCATTGTCTCTGGCAACCCCGAGGCAACTGAGAAGAGAAGATACCACTCAAACTAATCTGCAACCTAAAGACGTAGCCTAGACTAGTATTTTGATTTCTAGGATATTTTAGTAAAAATGCCATTTAAAAATTCTTAAGGGTTTTTAATTCGTTCTAAAGTCTCGAATAAGTTTTTAATAAAAATATGTTATTTAAAAAGTCAAGATTTTTTTTTTGTATAAAAACGTATTTTGTATTTTGAGGTATTTTAGTGTAAAAATCTAACTTTTAAGGTTTATGGTATTTTAATGAAAACTACCGCTTTTGGAAACTTGATAGTATTTTATTAAAACTTAATCCTTTCATTTAAAAATATAGTTTTCAAAATTTGTTTCTATAAAAATATGGATTTATGATTTATATAATTTTCCATTGATTTAATTTGTTTTAAAAGTTGTATTTCTTTAAAATCATATTTTTATTCTTTTGGAGACCAAATTCTCCGTGAGGAGTTCTGCATCTTGCTATGCTATCCAAAGGACGCACAATAACCCGCACTATCCATAAATGGGTCCCTTAACGAGGTTTGTAGGCGTAATTGCAAAGGTTTTCAAATAGCAATTAAAAATGTATTTTTATAAAGCGATGGTATTTTAGTGAAAATCGTTTCTGAGACCAATCATTTAGAATAAAACATTATATCTAAAATATTGTGCTATGAACCATAGTGTATGTGAGTGGGGTGGGTCATTACCCATGAATTTTCTAGAGTTATAGGTCATGATAATGTTAAAGGGTTATATGTAAAGGTCATGGTATTTGTGTGAAAATGTTCGATGTATATCTATTTACATGAAATTCTAAACACTCACAAAATTAATGAGATGAATAATATTTTAAGGTGATGTTAGAAAGATTAGTGTAACTTATCTAGCATGATAATTGTGATAAGAATTATTTCAAAGAAATGGTTAGACATTAACTCCACTTTTATCGATGTTGTTTTTAAAAGATGTTTGAGATAAAACGATGGAGATAGAGAAGGGACTTACGGGTTGCGATAATTAAGACTAAAGAGGATTCCTTGATTGGTAGTACCGAGACCAAAACGCGTGGAAAAGATCGATCGATGGCCTGGACAATTTCACTTGGGCTTAACTCTTCTTGCACTTGGGACTTAGAGAGAATTTTGAGAGAGTTTTTCTTATAGATTTTAGAACAGGGGATAGCTAAGAGATGACGTGGTATTTATAGGTAAAATATGAGAGTATGAGAAATTATAAATTGAATAAAAATGAATTTAATTGTGTTAATAGGGGAAAATGAAAGGATGTGAGTTCTCTGGTTTAATTCAGTGAAAACAAATATGAAAAAGGAGTATAGGGGAGCCAAAGAGACGCACGGGCAAAGCACGGAGACGATCAGACTCATCTGAACCGCCCATGTCAGTTTTGGGAGGGATTTGGGCATCCAGATCTTAGTTATTTGCCTCGAAACTCGTGCCATGTGATTTAATCAGTTTTAACTTCTCATTTATCCAGTTTGATTTCTCTAAAACTTTTCGTTTCTCTGTGTAATGCACATGAAACTCTTAGGCTTTCGAAAAGTTAAAAGAAAATATTAAAAAAATTGAGGCTGATAGGATTCGATCCTGTAGGCTAAAGAACAACAGTGGAGAGTATTAACAAGTGAGCTACAAGGAATTTCTTGCTTTTATCGAACAAGTTTAATTTATAACTTCCAGTTAGGCTGAAATACACCTTTCTATACATTGACTGTGTTACAATTGTACAGGGATTTTAGGGTCGTTACACATTTCATTTATTTCATATCATTAGCATGGGTTAAATTGACATAACTGTAGACATTAGAAAAGGATTGGAGTCGAAATCGCTAAATACTACTTCTGCACCGCTGGGTCTGCTTTCAATATTTACAATTTACACTCGAGTATCAAATGCTCAGGTTTCAGCACACGCTTAGGGTTGAAATCATCGACCGCTATTTCTGAATCATTCTTCAAGCCGGTCTACTTCAAGATCGGCCCAAAACTTATACCGGTCGGACCGGTCAACAACCTTCCCGACCCTTTCAATGGTCGGTCAACTTATCCCGGTCGAACCGGTCAATAACCTTCCCGGCCCTTTTAACGATCGGTCAACTTATTCCGGTCGGACCAGACAACAACCTTCCCGACCCTTTCAACGGGTTGGCCAACCGAAACCTGATCCCTTAACGGGTCGGCCAACCGAAGCCCAACCCCTTAACGGGTCGGCCAACCAAGATTTCGGCCCCTTAAGGGGTCAGCCAGCCGAAGCCTAATCACTTAACGGGCCGGTCAACCGAGACCTGGCCCCTTAACGGGCCGGTCAACCAAGTCAACATGACCCCTTAACGGGTCAGTCAAGCCGAGAAGCCTGGACATCTTAAAGTTTGGTGAAGTGAAGCCTGGACCCCTATAGGGTCCCGCCACGATGCGATCCGGTCCCCAATAGGACTGGCTTTGTGATGAACCGGCCCTTCATGGGCTGTCTTGGTGACGAACCGTCCTTGTCTAGTGTAAGGTCGTACACACGTAGCGGAAGCGGAACTGATCGGACAACAAAAAATTCCCAAAGAGCACGATCGACCATACACCAAGAAATCGTCCAAACACTAGTCTAGCAAATATAAAGAGCAAAGAAAGAGTAGAGAAGGCGCTACAACCTTTGTAGCATGTCCGGCTTATCCCAGAAGACCCCGTCTAGATTTCGTGAGCTTCCGGACACGTAGGAACGTCGACTGCCTTTCCCTAAATAATCCGCGTTGAAAGCGGGTTGTCTGAACTCCAACTCCATCATCGAACGGAGAAACTTCCTCTAGTGGCTTGCTATGCATAGAAGAAGATGATGTGAATAACATGTACTCTCTCATTTTCTCACTCTCTCACCATGGCAGCATTTGCCATTAATCAAGAAAGCTTAAGCTATCAAGAAGAGGAAGAAGAAGATGTATTTTTGGATGGCATGGAAAAAAGAATGAATTATATTTTCTCTTTTTCAACAATGTCATAATCTTATAACACATAACACTTTCTCACTCTTTCTCATGTGTGTGTCACACACACACAAGAGAGGGTGTGCCCCACCATTATGTTATATATAATAAATAATATAATATATATATGCATTAATATATATATATATATATATATATATATATATATATATATATATAACAAGTATTTGTGTGCATACACATCATGTATCACATACACAAAATGCTATCAATATCTTCTCAGTATCATATACTGTAGAGAGTGCGTGTATCATATACACTATACTAGAAACCGTATCATAAATACGGTTATTAAGTCAACACTTGACTTGATATCCTGGCTTTTAAAACGGTTAGCACAACAGTCGTTTGATTAAACGCGTATATCCAATATAAATATTTAATCGAACTCATGCATGTATTCTTATACGTACGTCACATCGTGTTTTTCCCGGGTAGGCACTTTTGTTGTGAGACTCTAAAGACCTTTCAATACGCTGGCAGTAGATTATACAGGATCGCATTCGATTGAGTCTGAAACACTTTTAGATTCAGTCCACTGTTAGGGTTAAAATTTACATCCCATTGACCAAACTTAAAATCAAAGTCAAACTGTAGACAAGTAACAAACGGACTCCACTGTCGAATCCAAGCCAGGCCCACGCCCGAACCCAAGTCTAAGTAAGCGGGCCCAAGCCCAGACCGGCCCCATGCTAAGAAAGTTCAACAAATAAATGTAATATTTAAAAAAGTGGGCAAAAAACAATTTTTTTGTAAAGCTTATGGCTCATGTGCAAAAAGGAATAAGCACATGAGGTATAGGATGGGCAAAATGTCATTTTGTAAAGCCCAAAGGGCTATGTATAAACTTGTAAGCCTATATAAGGCAACATTATGATGAAATGAAATAATAATTCATTCTCCTAAAAAATATTAGGGTTATGTGCCTCCTTCTCCTTTCTCAAGATTTTAAACCTTTTTTTTTTTTGAATTAAATTAAGAGTTTAACTCTTTTTTTCTCAAAAGGGAATAGTTTTTCACCATAAAACCCTTGAAGAGGAGTTCAAATCTTCCATCAAATCTCTAAAAGGGGGATTTTAAATCTCATCATCCCTTTCTCCAAGATCCAACAAAAAGAGAGGAGGAGGAAGGAACCCATCTCAAAAGAACCTATTTTAGGGAAGTCTAAGACTTAAAGAGAAAGAAAAGGGACCTCTATTCACCATCCAAGATCTAAATTCTTTGGGAGTTTAACTCCAAATCAATATTTGAGGAGCTCAACCCCAAGATCCAAATCCTCAAAGGAGTTTAACCCCAAATGCAGATCTTTTAGGAGTTTAACTCCAAATAAAAATCCTTATATTTATAGGAGTTTAACTCTAAAGTCTCTCAGGAGTTTAACTCCCAGTCCAGGGGCTGTTTACCGCCGAAGGTTGGACAGTGACGCGGAAGTGTCTAGACTGAATTTAGGGGCGCATACTACATGAACATATTCATCCATCTCTTCGAAGATGCCAAGTTGATTTATGGCACCGTATATCGGAGGTTTGGATAGATGCGACCGATGTAGCAGACTTATCAGATTCTCCCTCATTTGTGAGGGGTTTTTGATTGTGAGGACACTCTTCCCTGCAGGTGCAAGCCCCCTACAGTTAATTACGTTATCGCGTTGCGATAACAACTTTCACCTGCTCCAGGAAGATCACTTCGTGTCGTGTTATGTTTGTTTATTATAGGGTTGCCCTTGGATTGTATATGGAGACTAATATATATCATTGCCCATAGGGCGCAGATTAGTCAAAATCCGTATATTAGATTTGGGGTTTTGAACTTAGGACACAGATCTCATATAAATGAGGTCCATCAGTTCATAAGATATATGTGTTTGATCTAAGGATCGTTAGTCGTATATGAGACTAAGATCAACTTAGAAACAGTGAGCGTATGGCCTCAACTGATTATTAGATCATATATGAATAGTCAATGGATAGTATACGGTAGTCAATATGGAGACAGTCCGCAAGGCAAAACATATTAGTTTAAGGACATCGCAGTCTATGGGAGACATGGTTGGAATATGGCTTGTTTGTGCCCGTAGATTGTATACGGGGGTCAATATGGAGACCAGCCGTAGGGCCAAACATATATTAGTTTAAGAACACTGTGGTCCAATATTAGTTTAGGGATATTTCGGTCCGACATTCCTATGTTTGGGACGAATAATAGTTTAAGGATATTTCGGTCCAATATTAGTTTATGGATATTTGGGTCCAACATTCCCGTGTTTGGGACGAATATTAGTTTAAGGATATTTCGGTCCAACATTCCCATAGTTGGGATGATTATTAGTTTAAGGACATTTCGGTCCATTCTCATGTTCGGGATGAAGTATTAGTTTAAGAACATTTCGGTCCAATATTAGTTTAGGGACATTTCGGTCCAACATTCCCGTGTTTGGGATGAATATTAGTTTAAGGACATTGCGGTCCAATATTCCCTTATTTGGGATGAATATTAGTTTAAGAACATTTCGGTTCAACATTCCCATGTTTGGGACAAATATTAGTTTAAGGACATTTCGGTCCAATATTCCCGTGTTTGGGATGAAGGAGTTGCTGGTTGTTGGGACCCGCCACCTCTGTGAAAACGTTGATAAATTACAATGACCTATATTAGAGGTGTGGAAGGATGTATCCTTCAACCAAATCCCATATATGAGAGAAAAGATCATGTCAGATCTAAGGATCGTTAGTCTTATAAAGATTATTAGTCGTACATGAGACTGAGATCAACTTGGATATCATGAGCATATAGGCTCAGTTGATTTAAAATCAAAGAAGAAACTTAAGCTTCACAGACTTAGCTAATTTAGGGGCAAAGATTGGGTTTCTATACCACCCGGCAGTGCTAAGCACTCAGTCATGCAGCACTCACGTTAATATCACGTGAGGCACTTAGACTTTGGCGTCTTTCAAGCGTTCACGTATATGGCATGTGAGGCACTGGTGTTCCCCTCCGAACGGCGACCGAGACGTCAGGACGCCTGGGCCTGAGGTTCGGGGCAGATGCAATTTGGTTTTATCCGTCTACCTCTCCGAAGATGCCAAGTTGATTTATGGCACCGTGTATCGAAGGTTTAGACGAATGCGGCCGATGTAGCAGACTTTGTCAGATTCCCCCTCGCTTGAGGGGTTTTTGATTGTGGGGACGCTCTTCCCTGCAGGCGCAAGCCCCTGCAGTTAATTACGCTACCGCATCGCAGTAGCCACTTTCTCCTTCTCCAGAATTTCATTTCTTGTCGCGTGTGTTTGTTTTGTTTGTGGTTGCCCGTGGATTGTATACGGAGACTGAGTAATGCCGTCGCCCGTAGGACGTGGATTAGTCCAAATCCGTATTTACTTAGATTTAGGTTTGATATTTTAGTTTAAGGATGCGTTAGCCTCGTTGAGGCTAAGATCAACTTAAACGTGACTCATTTAATATATGGTCGTCGGGACTCGTCACCTCTCTGACGTCATTGAAGGATTACAACGACAGGTGTCAGAGGAGTTTGGAGATGTACCCTCGAACCGAAGTTGATTTAGGGTTTTATATTTCATTTGAATGTTTAAGGATACGTTAGCCGTGATTGGGGCTAAGATCAACTTAAACGGGACCGTTTAGACCCGGCAAAAGAGCATTTGGAGGCTCTATTGTTTCAGTTTGGGGACGTAGTGGTCCGTTTTCCAGTTTAGGGACGTGATGGTCCATCGCCAGTTTAGGGACGTGGTGGTACGATATTAGTTTAGGGACGTTTCGGTCCAATATTAATTTAGGGACGTTTCGGTCCAATATTAGTTTAAGGACGTTTCGGTCCCTCTGGGTATCTGGTCGTTGGGACTCGTCACCTCTTTGACGTCGTTGAGGAATTACAACGATGGATGTCAAAGGAGTTCGGAGATGTACCCTCGTACTGGATGTAGATTGATTTAGTAGAGCCATTTTGCTCAGCCAATTTAATTTAAGGACTTACGGCCACGATTGGGCTAAGTCCAGTTGAGAATATTCAACATTGCTTTTGCTTTTCTCTTTATTTTTATTTGGACTTTGCCCAGAAAGGATGCAGAACATAAATTTGTTTTGGGGCTCTGTTCTTTATAAATGATGCAGAGCATCAATTTTATTTGGGCTTAGCCCTTTTATTGCTTTGCAATTTATTTTGGCCTGCTAGGTCTTTTTGATTTGGGCCTGGCCTTTCAAGTAATGCATTGCATTTGTGCAAAGCACCAAGAATCTTTTAAATTCAAGGAAAGGAGTGCAGAGCACTTTTTAATTTCTTGATCTAAATTTAGATCAAAGAAAAGAAGAAAAATCTTTTCTTTCTTTCTATCTCAGAGAACCAGAGGTTCTCTAGCAAGTGCAAGGCACTATTTTTTATTATTTTTATTTATTTATTTATTTATTGAAGATCACTGATCTTGTCTTTTAGATCAATGATCTATTCCTAAGAGAATTTTCTCTTATTTCAAAGGTTTTTACCTTCTTCTTTTTTTTTTGTGTTCTCAAGAAGTTCTCAAGAGCTCTTTTCTCTCTTTTTTTTATCCAATTGTCTCTCCCTTTGAAATGGGGTCTGGGGTCCTTTTTATAGTGCTCAAAAATCAGTTAAATTTGTTAAAAAGATCTTTTCTGAGTGATTTGGGGAATTTTCCCCACCGTTGGATCTTTGATCCAAAGGCCCCTGTTTTACAGAAGAAATCTTCTTGTTTAAACAAGAACAGAAAAAATATCCTTAAATCTTCATTCTGTTGTTGCGCAACTCACCAGCGCGTGACACGTGTCGCACAGTGAAGCGCTTGTGCAACTGCGCAGACACGTGTCGCGCAGCCGTGCGCCTGCGCAGCAGCGCTTGCGCAACTGCGCAGACACGTGTCGCGCAGCCGTGCGCTTGCGCAGTTGAATGTTGCTTATGTTTTTTAAAGAGCCTTGCTCTGATTGGACGTACTGCCTTGGGCGTTGTGCTGCCGTGTCAACTTCTGACACGTGGCTCGTTGCGCGCAGCGCACAGGAACCGAAGCGTTGCTTCAAAATTTGAATTTTCAAAATTCAAGCAGAGCCTTACTCTGATTGGGGGAACAAATGCCCCCCACCGTTGCGCTCATGTGGCGCGCACGTGAGTGCAGCGGTGGCAAGACCCCGACCGTTGGATCGTGGGGGTCAGTTGAAAGGGCGCAGTTTGCTATAAATAGGACCCTTGGTCCTTTAGAAAATTCTTTACCACTTCAAGAATTTTGACTCAGAGCCTTGCTCTTGCTTAAGAATTTTCAGAGCGTTGCTCTTGATTTTTTTTTCAAGAACTCCAGAGTTCATAACTTAGGATCACCCTAGGTAAAAATTTAGATTTAATTTAAATTAAATTTAATTAACAGAGCCTTGCTCTTATAGATCTTTGATCTAAAGAAAACCCCTTTGGGGTTTCTTCAACAGAGCCTTGCTCTCATAGATCTCTGATCTAAAGAAAACCCCTTTGGGGTTTCATCAATGGAGCCTTGCTCTCAAAGATTTAGGGAGATCTTGTTCCTGGGTTCTAACCCATGAACAGAGCCTTGCTCATAGATCAAATGTAGATCTCCCCCCCTTTTTATATATATATATATATAAAAAAATGGAGAACTCCTAAAAGTTTCCCTGGATCTTTCAGATCCCAAATTTTTTCTTTTAATCCTTAGGGGTTATGGTTATCATTACTATTACAGAGCTAGGCTCTTTTTTAAGAAGTTTTATTCCTTTGAGACCAGAGTTTGACAAATGTCACTTTGTGACAGAGCTTTGCTCTAAAAGAGGAGATTTTCTCCTTGTCTCTAGGGATTTCCCCCCCAATGAGGATATTCTCTTGGGGGTCTTTTTCATTAACTGACAGTCTCACCCAATGATGGGACTGTCTTATCAAATGATGCGTCGTCATCTAGATTTTATGGGTCCCCCTTTGGTCCCCTACCCACTGCATTGTAGTGTGATGTAGGACTTTGAAATGTGAAGCATTGGAACGCTAACGGTTATATTTTTTTTTCTACAGGAAACATGTCTGAAGATTTGTCTTTCCCTTTCGTTCGCTCAGAAGGAGGGTTCCCACATTCGCCAGTGGACCGGGTGGTGTTTGCTCTGATTAAAGATCATGATCCCGAGTGCAAGAAACTTCACCTATGGGGAAGGTGGTACAGCCAGATCATCCAAGGCCGTCGCAGCTTTAGCTCCGCCTCGCCCTCTGAGCCCATAGTCGCGATCCCTTATGCGGACAAGACTCCGGTGAAGTATGCCGTGGAGGTTAAAAATTGGAATTCCGACGACCTCCTCCAGCCTGCAATCGGTGCCATCCCGGTGCAACCGCCGCCGGCGATAGACATCTTGGGGAGGCGAATCTGTCAGGGTGAAGCACACCCTTGGGGACAGGCTTATAATATTGGACTGATCCCGCGACCGCTTGCCGGATATTTGCCCTGGGCCCGCTACATCTTAGCGGCGAAAATGACTCATCTGACGACGATTGGTTTATACTCGGCCGTCTACGTTTCACTTTTCGAATATCCCTCTCCTCCAACATGGTGGATAAAGGCCTTTATTGAACAATGGAATATCCCCACCCACACCTTCTTGACAGCGGATAGGGAAGTCTTCGTCTCTTTGGAAGAATTTGCTGAGATTTCAGGTCTACCAGTGAGGGGGGAGCACTACGAGGAGCTGCTTCCTCCTGACGAGTACGTCTTTGCCACCAAGCAGCTGGTATTTGACTTAACTCCGGAGAATGCAATCCAGCATCAGCATCCGGGCTTGGTGAAGGTGTTGGAGATTTATGAGGAACTGCATTTGGAATCGGGCGACCGGGGCGTCAGTTTCGCGGATTTCATTGCTCGCTTTATTCGCCCGGAGTTCCTATCAGAGCAGAGCGAGAAGTTCGCTCAGCTTGTTGACCCTTTTGGTTTCGGCTTGGACCACCGACCTACATCGGAAAATGACCAGCGGGATTTTTATTTCCCCGGCACTGCCAGCATCCCTTTCTCAGAGATCGCCGTTCCTGGCATGGACGAGGAGACTTTTTTCATAGGGTTCTTGGGTTTATGGCTATGCAGCTTTGCGCTCCCCATGCATCCACGCCTCATGCGGCCCTCCGTCTTTTACCCGGCGCATCGAATGGCGGCTGGTTTGCAGCTATCGGTAGGGATTGCCGGGCTGGCTTACCTTTATAATGGACTTAGCGTAGCGGCGGACGCTAATGAACCTGGGGTACAGCCTGCTAACTTCCCGATGCACTACTTCACTTCTTGGATGGAGCTGCATGTGCGAGGGGTGTTTGGTGCCCATAAGACTCCTCCGTTCTTTGAGAAATACAGACTCCCAAGAATCATACGGTTGGTCGGGGCTTCGATTGTGGTTGCACCTCCGCGGGAGTCTAGGGGACTGCTCTTGCGTTCACATCTAGTCGGAGCGAAGATCTCTTTCGTGGATAAGGTCATCACCATAGGCTCAGAGACCACTAAGTCAGTGGTGCCGCTGCGCGATGACTTTAAGGGCGGGGCTTCTGTATTGAAGGCTCGGGAAATCCTTCACCTTTACTCCATTCGGCCGGGCTACCTAGTATTTAGGCAGAATGAGACGGCTCTCTTTATGAGGTATAATCCACATCGATTTGCCCGACAATCGAGCTACAATCAAGGGATCCCGATGGAAGCCTTTTTGGAAACACCCGCGGCCAACCAAGGGGGAATAAAGAATGCGATGCATCATTTCACCCGGCTCAATACAGGCTCCTATTTTTTTATCAGTGAGCCTAGCTGTGCCCCTAAAATAATCCATCCGTATGTAGCCTGGTATGCGCATGCTATGGGCCCAATCATTTTAATGGAGAAACGTCTGCTGGTTGACCGTAGGGCTGCGCCTCCTGGCGGTGATCGCAAGGCTCCCTTGTAGCCAAGGATCCAGGTCACCCCCCCGATAAAAGATGCTGGAGCTGACCGACCGCGCGTGTTAAGTCCCCCGCGTGGATTGCCACTGCCTACTACGGTGGATGCACCCCCGGCGCCCCGTGCTCCCACAAAGACGGCTAAAGCGGTATCACCAGGGTCTGGCGCAGGAGCGGATATCGGGACTCGCCGCCCTAAAGTGACTGCCAAGCGCAAGGCTATTCCGAGTGGATCTAAAGCTGGCGGACAGAAGAAGAAGAAGTCCACCCTATCCCTTGACGCGATCCTTAGCTTAAAGCCTGCGGCTCCTCCTGCCGAGGCCATATGTGAGTATGGCAGCAATGAGGGCTTTGTGGTAGACCCTGAGGACACCAATTTAGCTGCCGCCATTGCAGCTTCGGAGCGATCGGCGAGGCTTGAAGCGATGTTAAGCAAACTCGCTGAATCCGGTAATCATCAGATGCTTTATTTGTCGTTTTATTGCACTTTGTATTGTTATATTTAACTGACATTTGCTCCATTTTCAACAGGTGTCTCTACTGAAGAGGCTATTGCTGCCTCCCTGAAAACCTTCCAGGAGGAGGAGGAGAAGCGTGCCCTAGCAGGCGCTGGTATGTTTCACCCCTTTCTTTTTTATAAGGAAAGTTTGTTGTCTTTTTATGATAGTCAACCTGAACTTCTTTTGTTTCTTTGCAGAGGTTGTATCAATTGACGCAGGGATCCTTCCCGAGTCCGTCATCGAAGTCCCGGCTTCGTCGAAGTTGCCACAAGAGCCTCGGCTTGACAAGACGACGAGGGATGCCTTGAAGAATCTAGAGGCATCCCTATATACGGACGAGGAAGCCTCACTCAAGGAAGCCCTAGTGGCATCCGTCTCAACGGCTCGAGAGGAGCGGAAGAGGTTGAGACGCGAAGCAAGGGCGTGCAGAGCTGCTTTGGCCGCGGGAGCGGGCCCTAGCACTATTCCTCGTGCCGACACTCCTTCCAAAGCAAAGGTGAGCAGGGCTGCTTTGGCTACGGGAGCGGGCCCTAGCACTATTCCTCATGCTGACACTCCTTCTGAAGAGGCCCCTGCCGCTTTGTCTACTGCTCATAGGCAAGTGGCGCGCGCGGCTCGGAGTGCAAACGATAAGTCCTCTTCAGGTAACATTTCTTTCGGAACCTTGTTGTAAGAATTATCAAGCCATTGGCTCATATGCATTCCATCTTGCAGGGCCAAGTCCGACTGAGGGAGAGGCGGAGACCGTCGAACCCAGGGGAATGGAGGAAGCGATACTTGCCGAACCCGAGCCAACAGTGAGCACCGTCGTCGGGGCCACGGCGCCTGAAACAGAAGTTGAAGGATCCGCCGCCGAGAAGGTCATTGATGCCGCGTCTGAAGTGGCGGCAGATGAGATGATTGTCGAGCCGAAGGCGGTAGAAGTCGAAGCACTTGAGGCTGGAGACGTCACGGTGCCGATGGACGAGACAACCGTGACCGCAGAAACCGAGGGAGTATCGGGTGAGGCGGCCACGATTCCTGAGGAGGAGCGAACCGCTCTTTCCCAGGAATCTGGTAATACTCCGATCATAGCCCTCCCCGCGTATGGTTCCTTGCCGTCTCCCGGGCTCGCGAGCACAACAACGGTTCCCATCGAGTCGGGTGATGAGGCTACGGGCGGTGGTCTCATGTCGATGGATGAGGGGATTGCTTCAGTTTCTGCTGGTAGCTCGTCGGGTAAATTTTTGAGTCACCAGTGTTCCCCCTTTTTCTATATATCTTGTGATCTCTTCTAACAAGCTTGTCTTTGCAGGTGCGTCCAGTGCTGATGCTCCATTGCTCGAGGGGGCACCGTCGACTACTGCTTTGGCGGTGGTCACCTCCCCGCCTTCCCTTGTACCATCACGGATGTTGGAAGGTATGGATTCACGACTCATGCATTAATCTTTCAAAAATGTAGCTTTGTACTAACGTTATACCATTGTGCCTTTGCAGGAGTGCTCTTCGATCATTTATATCAAGTGTTGCTCCCACACTTCTCTTTTCCATCCGAACTCGCTTCTCCCTCTGGTGGCGCCGGTGAGTATACTTTCACTATAATATCTTTATTTACCCCCTTTTTTTCTAGCAATGGGATAATTTCTGACTTTTCCTTTTCTTTATTGCAGTGCCACAAATCGAAGGAGGGGATGCAAGACCTGCCGCGCTACCTGCCCTTCCGGCTTTGCCGTCCGTTGCAGCTGGTATAGTAAATTTCCTTTTTTGGTAACCCTTCAACATCTTCTGAACCATCGTTTAACCATGTTTTGTTTTGCAGCTATTGTTCCGACTCCGGTCCCCTTTGAGGCTCGCGTCCTTTCACCGGCAGGCCCTTTCTTGAGACGTCCATCTTCAAAGGGTGCTGTGATGAGTTTGGGCATGCTGAGCGGGTACATTGAAGAGCTCAATATGGACGCTCTCCCTTCTGCCGTAGATTTTGCTGCGGAGGTTAACCCGATGTTTGCGGCGCTCGTAAATTTTTATAACGAAGCGTCGTCGAATCTTGGGTTAACCACTGCAGGGGGATCGAGGCCTGTCTATATCAGCTGGAGTCGACGCGCCCTTCTCCCGAAGTTTTAGCCCTGAGCACCCAACGCACAACTTGGCTCGAGCAAAGCAATTCGCACTTCCGCCACTTGGAACAAGAAGCAGCTTCAAGACTAAGGGAATGCCAAAAGACCTCGAACGAAACGGCCCATCTGCGCGCTGAGGTTGAGGCAAATGCTGCCCAAGTGAAGACTATCTTCGAGGGTCTCTTGGAGCGTATCTCCCATGGGCTAAACTTGAAGCGGAAGCTTGACGTAGCTGAGCGCAATATCCCAAGTCGGGAAGCTGCCTATCAGGCCGTCAGGGAGCAGCTTGCGTCGGTCTTGCAGCAGCGAGCCCAAGTGGAGGCAGAGTTGGCGGTGGTAGCCGATCGAGAGAAGACGTGGAAGGAAGTATGCGAGCAATTGCTAAATCTATGCAAGACGCTTCCTTCCCAGTAATTTCTCCTTGTATCACTTGTACTTGTAAAATATATGCATATTTTTTTATTCTTTAGTACAATGTATCCTGTACCCAGTCAATATTCATGAATAAAAGATACACATTTTTGTAACGTCCTGTGTCATTTCTTCGCCTTTTTCATTCTTTTCAGCATGACATATTTAATGCACCTTATTGACAGATAACTTCATTTCTCCCAGAGATAACGATGGCCTAGACTGCAGGTTCAGATCTGCCGCCTAGGACTTTTCAACTCTATGGGCCGTAAGGGTCTCATAGAGACTTTTCTCCCTACGGATCGAGAGGATCTCATAGGTGGATTTTCTCCTTAGGAATCGTGAGGATTCCTAAGTGTGGTTTTCTCTTATAAGTCGTAGGGATCTTATAAGAGAACTTTCCCTCTTACGAGTCGAGAGGATTTGTAAGCGGTTGTTTCCCTCCTTATCGAAACTCGATTTTTTAGAGAGTGAGTCCCGCGTATAGTGTGCAAGAGACCATTTTAGATCGACTTGTAGGGTCCCATTGTTCAGGAAGCAAGCTCTCCTACCTCTGATGCATGAGGCTTCATCTTGCAGATTAAGAAGCAAGTTCGATTTGTTGAAGAAATCCCTTTTCTGAAAGATTTGGCGGGATTTCCCCCACCCTCGGATCTTTGATCTAAGGACTTCTGTTTTACAGAAGATAATAACTGAAGAGATTTCTTCAGAACCTTTTTGTTTAGCGCGAATGCTCCAGGGTATGACGCGTGTCGCACAGCACACAGTGCAGCGCAACTGCGCTAGCACATCTACGCCGACACGTGTCATGCTGCGCACGACGCATACGCCGCTGAAGCGTTGCTTCCCTTGGTTTTGCTTGAAATAGAGCTTTGCTTTGACTGGGTGCGCTGCTTTGGGGTGCTGCGCTGATGCGTTTGCGCCGGACACGTGGCGTGTAGCGCGCAGCGCAACGCAACTGCGCTAGCGCTTCCGTGCTGAAGCGTCGCTTCTTCAAGACAGAGCTTTGCTCTGATCGGGGAAGGACGAAGCGTTACTTCATCTCCTGTCTCGGAATTCGAACAGAAATTCGCTCCAATTAGGGTAAACTGCCGTGACAACTCTTGGAAGTCAAAGAGGTACTTGAGGCCTATAAATAGGACCTTTGGTCCCCTCCAGATACTTATCGTCTTCCAGATTTCCATTTTCGAAGACTTCAGAGCTTTGTTCTTGCCTTTAAGAACTCCGGTGCCTTGCTCCTTCTTTTTAAAGTTTTTTAGAAAAACTTTAGGTAAAATCGATTCTTAGATCAATCTTAAACAGTAGAGCTCCCGTCTAGTGGGTTTCATCTTTGAACATAGTTTTGCTCTCTAGGAATTTAGTCATCCATGTATATTATTGCTTTTCTATTGTTGATCTTCCTGCAATATTTTCTCCAGGCATAATGGCGGCGGTGCATCTATACAGTCTGCACGAGTTCATTACCTACGATGATATCCGCGCTCAGGGTCGTCAACAAAACCAGGAGTTTACAGACGCTGAATGTGCAGAAGTTATGGGTCGTTTGAACGCAAGCGGTGGTTGGCTGTTGCCTCGGCGTTCGGCTCTTTTGAAAGTCGTGCTGGGAGCAATATGGAGGGCACTTCCGGGTCTTCACGAGGCCTTACCACTCAATGCGCTGGATGATGCCGAGGACAAGGTGCATTCAGTGCACCTGACAGGGCTGATCTCAAAGAAACGACGGAACGACCTCGTTGATATCCTGCATCAAGTGTTTCAGCAGACGACGATCGTTGCTGCTTATCAAAGGCCGGAAGGGCTTACCGATGATATCGACACCGAGGAGCGCGAAAGACTGCACATACGAATAATTAGAAAGGCCAGAAGAACTCTGGATGGCCTTACTTTTGATTTCCTCAATCCGTGCCCCGGATCCGAGGTTATACCGTTGTAATAATTTGAACAATGTTTCTTATTCATTATTCTTATGCTTGTAAAAACTTTTAGCGGTATGAATGAAAACCCTCCCCTTTTCTATTTCAGCTTGTCTTATTTCTCGTCCTGAGTCTTCTGTCCATGCATAAATGAATGCGTCACGCATGCCAGATCAAATGTAGAACGGATATTCTTTCTGTCATCTTCTTTCTTTTAATGTCAGCAGGCTGTCTTAATAACCATGGTTGATGGATGTGTAAAACGAGTATTCCGACTTCCTCAGGAAATAGCGATGGCTTAGGCCGCAGGTTCAGGTTTACCGCCTAAGACTTTTCAATTCTATGAGCCGTGAGGGTCTCATAGAGGCTTTTCTCCCTACGGATCGAGAGGATCTCATAGGTGGATTTTCTCCTTAGGAATCGTGAGGATTTCTAAGTGTGGTTTTCTCTTATAAGTCGTAGGGATCTTATAAGAGAATTTTCCCTCTTACGAGTCGAGAGAATTCGTAAGCGGTTGTTTCCCTCCTCGTCGAAATTCGACTTCGGAGAGTGAGACCCGTGAATAGTATGCAAGAGACCATTTTGGATTGACTTGCAGGGCCCCATTGCTCAAGAAGCAAGCTTTTCAATCCTTGCTGTATGAGACTTCTTCTTACAAATTGAGACGAATCGGGAATTTGCTCGCGGAGAGGGTGATGGCTCTGCGAGTTGACATGAGTTAAGAGGCTCTCATCACGGAGTGTTTGTATCCGTGAGTCGAGGAGTTTGCTAAGGATTATTTGTTTCCCGAGCACCAAGGATTATTTGTTTCCTTGGGGTTTGAAACGAGTCGAGGATTCCCACGGAGGCGCTGGTGGCTCTGCAGGTTGACGCGGATCAGGAGTCTCTCGTCAAGGAGTGTTTGTATCCGTGAGTCGAGGGATTTGCTAGGGATTATTTGTTTCCCGAGCGCCAAGGATTATTTGTTTCCTTGGGGTTTGAAACGAGTCGAGGATTCCCATGGAGGCGCTGGTGGCTCTGCAGGTCGACGCGGATCAGGAGTCTCTCGTCAAGGAGTGTTTGTATCCGTGAGTCGAGGAGTTTTGCTAGGGATTATTTGTTTCCCAAGCGCCAAGGATTATTTGTTTCCTTGGGGTTTGAAACGAGTCGAGGATTCCTACGGAGGCACTGGTGGCTCTGCGGGTCGACGCGGATCAGGGGGCTCTCGTCAAGGAGTGTTTGTATCCGTGAGTCGAGGAGTTTGTTGGGAGAGTATGGCTCCCTCTTTGTTTACGCCCTTGGATTGTATACAGGGATCGATGTGATCTTAAATGTAGGGCCAAAATTTTATCATCATTATTTTTTTTGTTTTATTTCCGCGATGCTCTATCATTTCAGCTTTTATATCGCGAAGGTCGCGATCACCCGATCATTTCGGCTATTTTTCGCGGTGCCCAATCATTTCGGCTGTTTATTTTATTTCCACTCGCTGCTTTTTATTGCGAGTTGCCTAATCATTTCGGCTATTTCGCATGCATACATTTTACTTGCTGCTTTTTATTGCAAGTTGCCCTATCATTTCGGCTATTTCGTATGCATGTGCGGCTTACTGGCTTTTCGCCGTAAACCCGAACTTGGACACTGATTTTGGTATCAGCACCGCTACAACTGGGATGTTGCCAGGAGCGAATCATCATTTGCTTCTGTCATTGTCGAACAAAGGAGGCTTAGCGACCAGGGTTAGGGTCCCGTCGACTAAGGTTTTTGACTTTATGAGCCGTAAGGGTCTCACAAAGCTATTCCTCCCTACAAGTCGTGAGGATCTTTTAGGTGTATTTTCTCCCTAGGAATCGTGAAGGTTCCTAAGTGTTTTGTTCCTCTGTAAGTCGTAAGGATCCTACAGGAGGGTTTTCTCTTTGCAAATCGAGAGGATTTACAAGGTTTTTTTTTTTACCATGCAAACATATCCCTAGTTTCAGATGGGACTTAGTTAAGGAAATGTTTATTCGCGCCCGTGGATTGTATACAAGGGTCAATGCTGAGCCACTTGTAGGGCATTATCGAAAGTTGTGGGGGCTGCTTAAGCACAGGTTTAGATCTCTGTAGCTTAAGACTTTCAAATCTTATGAGCCGTGAGGGTCTCATAAGAGATCTTTCCTTACGAGTCGTGAGGATCTCGCAAGTGTATTTTCTCCTTAGGAATCGTGGGGATCCCTAAGTGTGTTGCTCCCTTGTGAGTCGTAAGGATCTCACGCGGGTGGTTTCTCCTTACAAGGTCGAGAGGATCTTGTAAGTGTTCTTTAACGAGGTTGCGCCCTTTCAGGTTTTCGCAAACACTCGCCGGTAGTCCTGCTGTTTTTACTCACGGAGCCCTTTCGGGTTTTCATCCGTGCCCATTTTGCTTATGGACATACCATTTTTTTTTATTCTTTTTATTTCCTTTTTCTCTTCTTTTTTTTATGAGGTCGCGCCCTTTCGGGTTTTCACGAACACTCGCCGGTAGCCCTGCTGTTTTTACTCACGGAGCCCTTTCGGGTTTTCATCCGTGCCCCTTTTTGCTTATGGACATACCGTTTTTATTTCATTTTAATTTTATATATTTTTTTTATATCTCGTCAGTCTAAAGATGCTGCGGTAGTAGTTTAAAGACGTTTCGGTCTGCTATTAGTTTAAGGACATTTCGGTCGGCTGTTAGTTTAAGGACATTTCGGTCCGCTGTTAGTTTAGGGACATTTCGGTCCGCTGTTAGTTTAGGGAAATTTCGGTCCGCTTTTAGTTTAGGGACATTTCGGTCCGCTTTTGAGAAGCTGGTTACTGCTTATAAAGTTTGAGCTTAGGAAGATAGCGAGCGGACATAGTCGTCGTCATCTATCGTTGACCTAGGCTGTGGCTCATTAAGCGTAGTATTTCTTTAGGAAGCGACCGTTTATTGGTCTGAAAGGCCTTTCACCGTGCATGTCCATGAGTAGATAGGCCCCACCCTGGTAAACTTTATCTATGATGTACGGGCCTTCATAGTTCGGCTCGAATTTTCCCCGCTTGGCGCGATTGGGGATCATAGGCCTTTTGACCACTAGCACGAGTTCGCCTTGGTGGAATGTCCTCGGTCGGGTCAATCTTTTGTACGAGCGCATCATCTTTGCTTTGTAAGCTTCCAGATTTTGTTGCGCTATGAGCCTAGTTTCATCAAGGGCGTCAAGCTCCTCAAGCCGAAGGTGAGCATTTTCTTCGTCCGTTAGCTCGTGGTGAACTGCCACTCGTAGAGAGGGTAACTCTATCTCGAGAGGGAGTACTGCTTCCGTACCGAACACCAACGCGTATGGCGTTGTGTTGGTGGCTGTCTTGAACGTGGTTCGATACGCCCAAAGAGCTTCTTGCAGTCTCTCATGCCAGTCTTTCTTATTTCGGGACACTGTTTTCTTTATAATTTTCGTTAAGGTCTTGTTGAAGGCCTCGGCGAGACCGTTAGCTCGTGGATTATAGACTGAGGAATATCTCCAGTCTATGTTATGCTGCTGTGCGAAGCGGCTGATTTTATGACTTCGGTAGGCTGGCCCGTTATCGGAGATGATTCGCCTCGGAGTTCCAAACCGATATATGACGTGCGTTTTGAAGAAATGGAGGATATTCTCCGTCTTCACTTCTCTCAATGGTACTGCTTCTGCCCACTTAGAGAAGTAGTCAGTCTTCGCTAGGATGAAACGATGTCCTTTAGACGATGCTGGTTCGATGGGGCCGACTATATCAGTCCCCCACATTTCGAATGGCCAGCTAGCTATCGTTGGATGCAACGGATTTGGGTGCTGGTGGATGAAGTCCCCATGAATCTGGCATGAGTGACATTGCTTCACATATTCGATGCAGTCTTGAATCATCGTGGGCCAGTAATAGCCCATCCGTTTGATCTTCAACTTCATCTTTGGACCTGCTTGGTGAGAACCGCAGATTCCGTCATGAACTTCCTGAACGACTCTTTCCGATTCGTCCGGTCCTAAGCATCTCAGCCACAGAGAATCGAATGACCTCTTGTATAGAGTATCATTGACGAAGGCGAAAGACAGAGCTCGTTTTATGAGTTGATGTCTTGCGGACGCATCTTCGGGCATTTGGTGGGACTTGAAGTAGTCTATAAAGACTTCCCTCCAATCCTCAACCTTCTCATGTTCTTTTATTTGCAAGGTCGCTTGTTCTGTCACTCCCTTCTCTTCGGGTGATTCCGAAGGTATTTCTGCGGGGGCGAGCACCCGACGACTTTGTACCATGATTCTAACGTCATCGAGGTTCTCGTCAGCCATTTCTTTAGCAAGTTTGGCCAACGCGTCCGCTTTGCTGTTATCCGCGCGTGGTATGCTCTCCAAAGTATAGGAGGGAATTTGGGTTAGCAGTTGTTGCACCTTTTCACCGTATTTTACCAATTCCGGTTTGCATGTTTGGTAATTGCCGTTTACTTGACTAACGACCAGTTGCGAATCTCCGTATATGAGGAGGTTTTCAATTCCCATGTCAATGGCGATCTCGAGGCCTGCTATCAGAGCTTCGTATTCGGCTTCGTTGTTTGTCCTCGGTTCCGTCAGGGAGAACGCGTAGCGCATTATCCCTCCTTGTGGAGTTATAAAGATGAGTCCTACCCCCGATTTGATTATAGGGGTACTTTGTTTGCGCTTCTTCACGGAAGATGCTCCGTCAAAATAAAGCTCCCATCGGGTATTATCACCATCGATCGCATCAAACGCATGTTCGTCTGGAAGATCGCAGTTTAAAGGAGAGTCGGCTGGTATCGGGTGCTCAGCAAGGAAGTCGGCGATGGCCTGGCCTTTTACTGCTTTGAGTGGTCGATATGCTATCGAGAACTCCATTAAGAGCAGGGCCCATTTAGCGAGTCGTCCTGTCAATATGGCCTTTGACATTAGATATTTGAGAGGGTCCACCTTTGAAATGAGATAGACTTCATGCGCTAATGCGTAATGTCTAAGCTTTGTTATTGCGAAGATCAACGCCAGGCAGTGTTTTTCAATGGGGGCGTAATTGCTTTCTGCCCCCAGCAGCACTCGACTTAAGTAGTAAAGTGCTTTTTCTTTCCCCTGGTCATTCTCTTGTGCCCATAATGCGCCCAAAGAACCTTCAAGGGCGGCCGTGTAAAGAATGAGAGGCTTTCCCTTCTCTGGAGCAGCCAACACTGGAGGGTTTTGCAGGTACTGTTTGATCTCGTCTAGTGCGCTTTGGCACTTTTGATCCCAGACGAACGGGGTTCCCTTCTTCATCAGGTGGCTGTAAGGGCGGCACTTTCCTGAGAGGTTGGCTATAAATCGCCGTATGTACGCGAGCTTCCCTTGGAGAGACCGCAGCTGTTTGAGAGTTCTCGGCGGAGGCATTCCCATGATTGCCTTGATCTTGGACGGATCTATCTCGATACCTCGGTGTCGAACGATGAATCCCAGGAATTTGCCCGAGGAAACCCCGAATGCACACTTCAGAGGGTTCATCTTCAAGTTGTATTGTCGAAGACGTTGAAATACGGTCTTCAGATGCTTGAGATGTTCCTCATATGATTTGCTTTTAACAACGAGGTCGTCGATATAGCATTCAACGATTTCGTGTATAAGGTTATCGAAAATCTTCGTCATGGCCCTTTGGTAGGTTGCACCGGCGTTTTTTAAACCGAAGGGCATCACCTTGTAACAGAATATTCCCAAAGGAGTCCGGAAAGCCGTATGTTTCTGGTCTTCAGGGTGCATTTTTATTTGATTATATCCTGATGAGCCGTCCATGAATGAGAAAATCTCATGCGTGGACGTATTGTCTATCATTAGTTCGGTGACTGGTACTGGGAAATCATCCTTCGGGCAGGCTTTGTTGAGATCCCGAAAGTCCACGCATATGTGCACCGTACCATTTTTCTTCATCACCGGGACGATATTAGCAATCCATTTAGGGTATTGAACCTCTTGGATAAAGCCGGAGTCTATCAGCTTTTTGACTTCCGCGTTGATGCTCATTTCGAGCTCAAGCCGCATTCTTCTCGGCGCTTGTTTGACCGGCTTGACACTTGGAGATATTGCCAGTCTATGTACAGCAACTTCTGGATCAAGTCCCGGCATCTCGGAATAGTTCCATGCGAAGCAATCTTTATGCTGTACAAGGACGTCCTTTAACGCAGCCACCTTTTCCTCAGACAGCAGCTCGCTGACGAATGTCGGTCGCGAATCGTTTATCGTCCCCAACTCAATTTTCTTGAGGTTATCCGCAGTGGTATGTATGCCGTCCTCCAGTTCTTTCAGAGCTGGGGGAAATTTTGAGATCACCTCATCATTGCTGTTTTCGAGGCACCAGGGAAGGCTGCCCATGTTCTCGGATTCTTCTTGTAGCATCGTTATCATGTGACAGGTACGAATTCGCTTCCAATCCCAATGTGGAACTGATCTTTCTTTCGTGGCCTTAGGCTCGTGCTTTTGTGGTGGTGCCACCCTCCAGTTGTTGGACAGAGCGAATTTACCAAGCTGATATTGATCTTCGACCCAATTCTTGAAGGTGAAGCAATCTTCAAGAGGATGGCCAACTATTCGATGGTAAGAGCAATAGTCCGGGTGTGAGGCTTCGCCTGCTTATTCAGGGTGTTTAGACTCCGGTAGCGCGAGCATCTGATGTTTTAGAGCAAGCTCAAATATCCTCCTTGTCTTATCCCGAGGAAAAGAGTATGCTCGACTCATTTTCTTCGTGAGGGCTAAGTCAATAACGCTCGACTCTCGGATACGTGGTTTCTTAGCTCTGCCTTGTGGTTGTTGAGCACCTTTTCGGCCTTTCGACTTATTTCTGCTTTTGAGCTGAGCCTTCTTTATAACGGGTTGACAAGGATCGGCATTTTCATCCTTCACGGCCTGCCGGAGAAGGCGTTGCGTCTTTGCTTTCTCATAGATGGCCGTCTCGCGGTTGTGGTCATCTCGGACCTTTTGACCAGCTTTCCTTATAAGCTTGTCCATTTGTTCTTCAAATGATGGACCAGGCAATTTTTCATCAGGAACTCTTACTGGCTTAGGATTAGCGTCCTCCCATTGAGCGTCCGCATCTTCATCGAAGTCATACATGACATAACAGCTATTTACTAGCTCTCGTTTCTTTAGCCGGATATACCCAAGCCCTTTTGTTTCCATTCTCCCGTTAGGCAGTTTGCGTTGGGTCCCGGGAACGTTCCAGACCTTGTCATAGAATTTGGCCTTTCTTACGGTCTGTGTGGAGGATATCCCCTGGCGTTTCAGCAGTTTCTTTAGACCTTCGGTATAATATCTGGGAAGACGGATAAGCTGAAGCCTGTCGAGCGTGGGATCCACGCCATGCCAAACTTCTTTTTCCACCTTGTTTTCTTCAGAACGGTAGAACATGATTGCCTTCTCGCCTTCCCGTCCGGGAGGGATATAAAATGTCTGCAATTCTTCTACGCTGTTGGTGTTGAGTGCATCCAGTTCTTTGTAATGTTCAAGCGGTACCATGGTTATCTGCAGACTTCGCTCTTCATCGGCGGAAGCCCGTATTGAAGGCCGAGCAGAGAATACGACATGGACCTCATCCTCCGAGTCACTACCAAAGACCAACGTAGGAGTGGACGGTCCTGGCTTGTTATGTTGGGGCGGACCCGAATAAACGATCTCCTCTTCTTCCTCGGTATCACTGCCGAAGACAGGGATGGTGGCGTTAGTTTTATTTTCCGGCTTGTGACACTTCTCCGTGTCTTCGAAATCCAGCAAGAAGTATTTGGCATCTTCGTATTTGCGGACCTCGTTCACAGAGAACGGGTTCAGTTCTCCCGTCACGGTATACTCGAAACCATCCTTAAAATACTTCATACACTGATGTTGTGTAGAAGGGATGATGTTGTACTCGTGTAACCATGGTCGGCCGAGCAGAGCGTTGTAGCATGTCTTGGCATCTATGACGTAGAACTTAATGTCCGTGACGAGTAATCCGAAGCGTAGCGTCAGTATCACAGATCCAAGAGTCTTTGACGATTGGGAGTCGAACCCGGATATGGTGATCTTGTCCCGAGCAAGGTGCTGGACGCTCATGCAGATTTCCTTCAACACCCGCACGTTGAGTATGTTAACAGACGACCCGTTATCGATCAGAATTTTGCCTATCTTTATATCATGGCAGTATCCCGAAACATAGAGAGGGCGATTGTGTTCGCAAGTCCCAAGTAGAAGGTCCTCATCGCCAAAAGTAACATCAGCCGTGTGTACTTCCTCCAACTCATCCTTCATCTTTTCCTCGGCCAGGCATGCTTGGAATTGTTCCGGCTCTTGTAAGGCTTTAATCAAAGAATCCCTCGCCTCTTTTGATAGTAACAGGGCATCGAGAATGCTGAGTTGTGAGGGTAGCTTCCTCAGATGCGCCAAGACATTGTAATCCACTTTATTCCTCTTTGGCGGGTTCTTGGCGGTTAACTCTTCCGCAACTCGATCATCCAAGGCGATGTCTTCAGAGGCCTTCTCTTTCCCTTTGTCTTTCTTGTTTAAGGGTCCAAGATTCTTTTCAGGTAACGTCCGGTTGCGTAGCTGTATATTCTCGCAAGCCTTTGGTCCTTCTTCTTTTCCCGAAGTGGATTCTTTAAAGAGGGGGCCAAGCTCTAGCTCCTCATCAGAATCGCTCCCAAATACAGGTACTTGTGATCCCCCGGCGTCAATCATGCAACAACCACTGCTAGTTTTATCAAGCACTTCGTTTATTCCGTTCTGCTCTCGGCGGGCTTTGCGCTTTTCCCGCTTAAACTGTTGCCGGTGAGTAACATATCCTTGCCACCACTTACCGAAAGCTTTGCACTCTTCGGTGGGATGCGACACCTTCCGATGGTACAAGCAATAGGAGGGGTGGTTTTCCATTTCACCCGTAATGTTTTTCTCGGAGGGTGGTAGCTTCATACCCATCGACACAGCCTTAGCGAATCTCTTCTTTATCTTGAACTTGATTTTATCTGTGGTGGGTGTATTTTGTTCTAGCGGGAGTACCGCAATTCTTTTGCCAAGGCGCTGGCGTTTGGCCTTTTCGAATATAACCGCTTCGTTATCCCGATCAGCTTTGCCCTTTAAGAACGCCTGATTTAGGAATGCATCAATCGCTTCATCCGACGGCTCCAGAATTTTTAGTGCAGGCTCTGCCCCCAGCTTTTCAGCGCGAGGAGTCTCCTCATCGCTTGTGGACAAATGGGAAATCACATGGCAACTTGCCACATGTTCTTCAGATTCATTTGACGAACTACCTCCCTCATCTTCTGCTTGGAAGACGTGGTTGAGGAACTCTTGCAATGTAATGGGAGTCCGCGCCTTCTGGTTGTACTCTTCCAGCGCGTCAATTTGCTTTTGCAAGTCCGTGCGCCTATCGCTAGGCTTCACCGGTTTCTTGGCCTTCTTCTTTTTCTTCGAAGACTTTGACGACTGGCTACTAGTGCTTGAACCCCCATCATTGGTCTTTGGAGTTGGACGTGGCTTTAACATCCCCTCAACGACCTGCGGTTCCAATGGGCTTTTCCACTTGATCGCCGGACATGTCCGAAGATCATTTAGCATTCTCTTCATTTTTGATGATAATACAACCTCCCACGGATTTTCTTCAATGACAGAGCATGTTGCCCCCGGCGTATTCATCCCTTTAGAGGTGTGGGGTTGCGGGGGATTCACCTTCCATTTGTCAGATAACGCAAATTTTCCCTGTCTATACTGGTTTTCAAGCCAATTTTTGAAAACGTAGGAGTCCTCAATCGGGTGGCCTAGCACTCGATGATAGGGGCAGTAATTAGGTTCGTTGACGTCACTTGGTTGCAACGGACGTTTTGGATCTGGCAGATTTATGAGTCTGTTGCGTAATGCCAGCTCGAATAACCTCTTCGTTTTATCGCGGGGAAAGGAATAAGGACGTCCCATCCTATCCTCAAGGGGTACGTAAGGGCGCATATTGTTTGGACGAGCAACCGGCTTCAAGTCGTTCGGTTGTTGTTGAGCATTAGCGACAATGATCGCTTTTCCCTTTCCTTTGTCAGTTCGGGAATCTGGCTTTGGGAGAGGGGGTTTATGACCCATCTGGTCCATTTGCGCTAGTTTGTCAATCAAAGCCTGGAAGGAAGTCGGCTTGAAAAACATCATAAACTGTGAGATGGTTGCCTGTGGATCAAGGGTTCCAACAAACATTCCCACCGCAGGGGCTTCTTCTATGCGCTGCTCACACTTTGACCATAGATTACGCCACCGTATAGCGTACTGAACCTATGTCTCGCCGGGTTTTACCCTTGCGTTAATCAGTGCCGTCATCGGGGTACGTTCACTGGCACTTGCAAAGCGTTGGGTAAACAGCAGCTCCATCTCCGCGAAGGTTTTAATAGAATCATTAAGGAGTTCAGAGTACCACTCGAACGCCGTATCTGATAGACTTCCGACAAATTGGCGGAGCAAAAGCTTGTCATCGCCGCCGGTGTTACCGCAAAGCGCCCTGAACTGGGCGACATGCTGATGGGGATTGCCAGTCCCTTTGTAGACATGAAACTTGGGAATTGTGTAACCCGGCGGGTACTTGATTTGGTCATACCAGCCTGGATATGGCCGCCCCGTTTTTACGACTTGGCCGGCTGCTTCGGCCGCATGATGAACCTTTATTTGCTGGGCTATGTATTCGTCCAGATCAGTCTTAGAGATTGTATCCTCTTTAGCTGTCAATAGAGCGGGCTGCGGATTTAATGTATCTCCCTTATCATCTCCAAGGACGGTTAGGGGTTCTTCAGCGGGAGGATCTTGTTGTATCATCATCCCTATCATGTCCTGGAAGAGGAGGCCCATCCGCTGTATGTTGGCCGCTTGTTCAGCAGCCTCTTTGTCCCTCTTCTCCAGTACTCGGCGAAGGAACTCGGCGTCGGTCTCTTCCTCCTGGCGCTCATCTAAGGACGTCTCAGGGTTCTCTTTTGGCCCAGTGAGTGCAGCCATTGTGGTCATCATCTCCTGGAGCTTTTGTTGCTGCTCCTGAGCCTTGGTCACTGATCGGGTGAGCGGTCGGTGACCCGTAGAAGTACGGCTTTCTTCCTTTCCAGAAGCCATATAAACCGTATGAACAATTATGCCCCCTGACTTGGGGCGTTTAGGTTCACCGCTTTTAAACTTTGCCGCTGACGCGGGAGCTTTCTCTGGCTTCCTTCTTCTGTGGGCCATCGAGGTTAAAGGAGCCGTTGGAGTGGGCATCCTAGCAATTGTTGCCCCCTGTTGTTTAATGGGGTGGTTTTTGTCTTTTTCCACCTTCGCCCTTTTCTGGAGATGAAAGTGGTCCGGGTCAATCACGGAGTCTTGAACTCTACGCCAAACCTTGTAAACTTTTGAGGATAGCCGTTGAGGGGGCTGTTCTTGTTTTGTTTCTGGAACTCTCTCCGCAGGTGGAGGAGATCTTTTCAAGGTAGCGGTTGGAGAGTTCTTACGCACTCTCCTCAGTAGTTCAAAGCTGTTCCCAGTTGGAACAGCAGCGTTGACTTCCACCATTGGAGCGGGTGGAGTTATCCCTGAGGGGGAGTTGCCCCCTGCTTTCCTCACTCGTCGCCAATGGCGACGTCGCGCACGACGAGCCGTTGGGACTGGCTCGGAAATCGAGATGGTTTCTTGTTGCCCCCTGTTTGAGTGTGGGGTAACTGCCGATGTCAGCCTCTCGAAGACTGATGCCTTTTGACCAGCCGGGGGAGGAGTAGGAACCGTCAATCTTGTGAAGACCGACTCTCTGATGGGAGAAGCCGCTTTAACGACTTCCGAAGCAGCGGCCGTTGCCCTCTTTGGGACGGCCACTTTATAGTTCTGACCTAGCCTGGTGAAAACGGAGGCTGTCGGTTTAGTAGCGGGCGACCCGTTGACAGGGGCTGTCGGAACAGTGAGCCGGTTGAAGACCGACTTTTTACCCACTTCCGGTGCAGGTATTGGTGCAGAAAAGCTTGCAGGTGGGATCATAGTCCCGAAGAACAAGCCGGTGGTGGCTTGGGTCACCTGGTCTACCGGCAGAGTAAGGAAGGAAGCCGCTTGGGGCCCATATGCTACACCTCCTGGTGAGGTGGAGCGTCCGTTGCAGCGGCATTTCGAGCAGTTGGTACAGCTAGAGGCCATTGAATCTTGAATTCTGCGCCAGGTAAAAGACCAAATCTTAGTAACTTGAAATCCGAAGACAACCATTTAACGAACCGCGATTGGTTCGCGAAGACGACACACGAAGTGTGGAGTGGAAAGGGGAAGAGGTCCCACCGGGCGTGCCAGATTCTGTTCCCTTCCGAATGGCGACCGAGACGTTAGGACGCCTGGGCCTGAGGTTCGGGGCAGATGCTATTTGGTTTTATCCGTCTACCTCTCCGAAGATGCCAAGTTGATTTATGGCACCGTGTATCGAAGGTTTAGACGAATGCGGCCGATGTAGCAGACTTTGTCAGATTCCCCCTCGCTTGAGGGGTTTTTGATTGTGGGGACGCTCTTCCCTGCAGGCGCAAGCCCCTGCAGTTAATTACGCTACCGCATCGCAGTAGCCACTTTCTCCTTCTCCAGAATTTCATTTCGTGTCGCGTGTGTTTGTTTTGTTTGTGGTTGCCCGTGGATTGTATACGGAGACTGAGTAATGCCGTCGCCCGTAGGACGTGGATTAGTCCAAATCCGTATTTACTTAGATTTGGGTTTGATATTTTAGTTTAAGGATGCGTTAGCCTCGTTGAGGCTAAGATCAACTTAAACGTGACTCATTTAATATATGGTCGTCGGGACTCGTCACCTCTCTGACGTCGTTGAAGGATTACAACGACAGGTGTCAGAGGAGTTCGGAGATGTACCCTCGAACCGAAGTTGATTTAGGGTTTTATATTTCATTTGAATGTTTAAGGATACGTTAGCCGTGATTGGGGCTAAGATCAACTTAAACGGGACCGTTTAGACCCGGCAAAAGAGCATTTGGAGGCTCTATTGTTTCAGTTTGGGGACGTAGTGGTCCGTTTTCCAGTTTAGGGACGTGATGGTCCATCGCCAGTTTAGGGACGTGGTGGTCCGATATTAGTTTAGGGACGTTTCGGTCCAATATTAGTTTAGGGACGTTTCGGTCCAATATTAGTTTAAGGACGTTTCGGTCCCTCTGCGTATCTGGTCATTGGGACTCGTCACCTCTTTGACGTCGTTGAGGAATTACAACGATGGATGTCAAAGGAGTTCGGAGATGTACCCTCGTACCGGATGTAGATTGATTTAGTAGAGCCATTTTGCTCAGGCAATTTAATTTAAGAACTTACGGCCACGATTGGGCTAAGTCCAGTTGAGAATATTCAACATTGCTTTTGCTTTTCTCTTTATTTTTATTTGGGCTTTGCCCAGAAAGGATGCAGAACATAAATTTGTTTTGGGGCTCTGTTCTTTATAAATGATGCAGAGCATCAATTTTATTTGGGCTTAGCCCTTTTATTGCTTTGCAATTTATTTTGGCCTGCTAGGTCTTTTTGATTTGGGCCTGGCCTTTCAAGTAATGCATTGCATTTGTGCAAAGCACTAAGAATCTTTTAAATTCAAGGAAAGGAGTGCAGAACACTTTTTAATTTCTTGATCTAAATTTAGATCAAAGAAAAGAAGAAAAATCTTTTCTTTCTTTCTATCTCAGAGAACCAGAGGTTCTCTAGCAAGTGCAAGGCACTATTTTTTATTATTTTTATTTATTTATTTATTTATTGAAGATCACTGATCTTGTCTTTTAGATCAATGATCTATTCCGAAGAGAATTTTCTCTTATTTCAAAGGTTTTTACCTTCTTCTTTTTTTTTGTGTTCTCAAGAAGTTCTCAAGAGCTCTTTTCTCTTTTTTTTTTTATCCAATTGTCTCTCCCTTTGAAATGGGGTCTGGGGTCCTTTTTATAGTACTCAAAAATCAGTTAAATTTGTTAAAAAGATCTTTTCTGAGTGATTTGGGAAATTTTCCCCACCGTTGGATCTTTGATCCAAAGGCCCCTGTTTTACAGAAGAAATCTTCTTGTTTAAACAAGAACAGAAAAAATATCCTTAAATCTTCATTCTGTTGTTGCGCAACTCACCAGCGCGTGACACGTGTCGCGCAGTGAAGCGCTTGCGCAACAGCGCAGACACGTGTCGTGCTTGCGCAGCAGCGCTTGCGCAACTGCGCAGACACGTGTCGCGCAGCCGTGCGCTTGCGCAGCAGCGCTTGCGCATCTGCGCAGACACGTGTCGCGCAGCGGTGCGCTTGCGCAACTGCGCAGACACGTGTCGCGCAGCCGTGCGCTTGCGCAGATGCGCGCAGCGCTTGCGTATCTGCGCAGACACGTGTCGCGCAGTGAAGCGCCTGCGCAGCAGCGCTTGCGCAACTGCGCAGACACGTGTCTCGCAGCGGTGCGCCTGCGCAGCAGCGCTTGCGCAACTGCGCAGACACGTGTCTCGCAGCGGTGCGCCTGCGCAGTTGAATGTTGCTTATGTTTTTTAAAGAGCCTTGCTCTGATTGGACGTACTGCCTTGGGCGTTGTGCTGCCGTGTCAACTTCTGACACGTGGCGCGTTGCGCGCAGCGCACGGGAACCGAAGCGTTGCTTCAAAATTTGAATTTTCAAAATTCAAGCAGAGCCTTGCTCTGATTGGGGGAATAACTGGGTCCTTACTTATGGATGCTAACGTGTATAGCATATGAGGCGCTGTCTTCATGGACCTTGAGCGCTCACGTAGATATCACGTGAGACACCGAGTCTCTGAATTTCTGTGCGCTCACGTGGATATCACATGAGATGCTATCATCTGCTTCTTTTGAGCGCTCACGTGGATATCACATGAGGTGCCGAGTCCTTAGAGATTTAATCTCTGTTTATATATATTTTTAAAGAAGTTTAACATCTGTTAATGGCATTTTGATCATTACCAATCACCAAGATCAATATTTTAATGATTCGGGATCAGATTCTTTAAGAACTAAGTTCTTGTTTATGGAGGTCCTAAGTTCCTGAAGTATAAACTCCATTTTTTTCATATCCTTGCTTCCATTGTTCTTTTCAACCTTGTTCTCCCCTGAATCTTTGATTCTCAAGAACAAGATTTTCCTGATGAGAATTGAATTCTCAACTTGTGGGAGACTTATCTTGTGGATCTTAGATCCAGAGAAACTACTAAGTTTTTTGTAAAGGTTAAACCCTTAGATATGATATGATGGGTAAAGTATAGATATTTTTATCTCTTTGTTTTCTTTACTTAGGATTTGAGAGGAGGAAGATCTTCTTCTTTATTGAGAATTAATTTCTTTGTTTTTTTTGTCGATGCTTATGGGGGGTCTCCTCTCCTGAGATTTAATTTCTTTGCTCCTATTTATAGGAGAAGAGAAAAATCAATCTGTTTGAGAAAATATCTCATTGAGAGATTTGATTGATTTCATAATCAATCAAAATGATCTTAAAGATCAATCGGTGAATTTTATTCATCGTTGGATTTTTAATCCAAAGGCTCTCTGTTTATCAGAGAAGATTTCTTGTTTGTTTTAACAAGATTAGGAAAATATTTTCCTAAGATAGAATTTAATTCGATGATCGATTGGTGATTTTATAATCACTGTTGGATCTTTTGATCCAAGGGTCTATTGTTTAACTGAGAAGATCTTTCTAATTTGAGAAAGATCAGGAAAATGTTTCGCACATAGAATTTAATTCTATCAAAAAAGAACACTCACATGCATTGCACGTGGGGCGCTGGCCTATAGCGCTCACATGCATATCACGTAAGGCGCTGCCAGGAGACTGCATGCACACTCACATAGATATCACGTGAGGCGCTGCCAAGAGGCTGGCAAGTACACTCACATGGATATCACATGAGACGCTGCCAAGAGACTGGATTAGCGCTTCACGTGGATATCACGTGAGACGCTCACGTATTTAATACATAGGAGCCAATATAGGATTTGATTCTATCTAAAGCGGCACTCATATGCTTTGCATGTGGGTGCGCACGTGTTTAACACGTGGGGGCTTCTGTTATTTTTATAAGGGAACAACAAGCTCTGGGCCAAATTTTTTGGCGGGAACAGGGGCTAAGCCCCTTTTTCTACTGGCGCCCCGCACCCACGCACCGAGCTCGTGACCCGTTACCGACCAGCGGCCACGCGCCATCTGGTCATACCAGAATATTGCATTTAATACTGCCCATTCTTCTGCTCGTTTGTTTATAGGCATGTGCTTTTAATCCGTGTTTGCTACATATTTACAGGTTATAGGTTTCTAGTCCAAAATAATGCAAATCATACAAAATCTCCACAATTACGCCAAAATCCAGAACATCTGTCACAGACAGATAAAAGCTGGGTTCCGGTCATCCGCTTCTGTCCAGTGCCGCTTACCAGTTCAAGAGACAAGATGAAAAATAGTAGTCATTCGTGTCTCGGATAAGCACAGAGCACGAGAGGGGCAGCACAAGATTCAATGGGTGCGCGGAGATCGAGAGAGATAAAGGTCATATGAATTAAAAGTGAAGCCCATTTAGACTGTTGAAAATCTGAAGAAATATTGGAAGCATTTTGGAATTTAGGACCTGTACAACAGAAGAATAAAGCAATGTGGAGAAACCCTAGAAAAATCACCCTAAGATTCTGTAAGTGCACGGCGGCGCCCCGGCCGTCAAACCGACGCCGGAATGCGGAAGCGGTGAATAACTTAAAATTTTGCGGACTTGGCAAAACGGCACCACCGCGCACTTTAACCCGGATCGTTACCATTAACTAGTCTAAGCTATCTACAAGAAAGGGATTAGAGATATACCGACGATCCAAGTCCTCCGGTCTTCTCGTCATGCTCCCGATCTCTTGCGGAAAAGTCCCGTCTCCTCCTCGTCGCCGGAAGTGCACCACATCGCCTTCTTCGTTTACGGGCTCCCACCTCAATGCCGAGGCAACTCGGGCACGAAGCCGGCTACTCGACGTGCCCAAGATTTGCTGTAGAATATAATGTAGAGATCTCATTTTGGGGTTGTAGGAATTGCCTTTTTGGTGGAGGGATGATACAAGCTTTTGGAGGTTGTTCTTGTGGGATTTTTACCAAAGCAAAAACACCAAAAACCCCACATAGGAAATTTGGACAGCCCCTACAAGGAGTGGCCGGCCATGGACATGGTGAGAGGGGAGAATGAGAGTGAGTTCTCCAAAAAGGAGAGAGTGTCAACCATATCCACAAAGGAGAGAGGAATGGTTATCATGTGAAAAGAAATGATAGTAAGGAAAATCTAACACTCAAACACCAATGATCACTACCATAACCCACACTCCAAAACAAGTAATCAACAACCATGATGGTTACTAAAAGTCAAGCCATCATGAAGATAACAAGTCAAAGGATGGTGCTATCATGATACAACAAAATGCAAAGAACCCCTCCACAAATACTTATTTGCAACAATGCAAATAAGCCCTCCTCCACCAATCTTCGGCCAATGAACGGAACAATGGAAATTGGCCGAAACGGAAAGCAAACTGGCAACTCCATAAAACTGGTCCCGTAATAAATTACAGGAAAACCCCGATACTGTGCATACACACCCGCATTTGTATTCCGGCCGAAATACAAATGCAATGAGACAAAATCTACACTGTACTATACTAGGATCCGGCTTATACCAAAGCCGGCTAGTAATATCCGTTCGATCCTGATCTGTGCAATACCGCACGTATCTGATCGAACCCTGCCATATCACCATACGGCCTATAGTACAGACTGTCCGATCCTGATCCGTGCAATACCGCACGTATCTGATCGGACCCTGCCATATCTCCATACGGCCTCTACAACCTTTCGCCCGAAAGCTGAGTAACTGTAAATGTGGTGGACTCTAAAGACTCGTCAACACCTTGGTTGTGGATTTAACCACTAGCATGTCAGAGGTATAAGCCAATACGTGACGGGCTACCAGGTACTGACCAAATGGGACGTCGATGAGGAAGCTCACCCCGACACCCAACTGAGCCTGTCAGTGACAATATCCGTGCAGTCCGGTCCGTTCGTCTATGAGTATCGCATGGCGGGCCTAAGGGGTTGGTAAAAGTCAGACCCCCAAAAGCGGTACAAGTCGTGTCGGAGTGTAGCCCAGAACACCCTGAGATACTACTGGAATACCTACCAGTAAATCTCCTTGCCTTGGCCAAGGACTTTGTGTAATGGCTCTCCTAGACACAGCACGACCTCACCCCCAATACCGGGAGAGACGAACCCCTGAAGATACGCTCACTGCCTCCATGTGGCTCGGGACTGTACCCAACTAAAACCTGTTTGCACGACTCCTTTGAGCCGTGGTAGGGTAGTAATCAAAGTACAGTGGGAACTCACACGAGACAAATGACGATCCCCAGGTCGATGAACTAACCTGCACACATGTCACCAGGGAACTGCCATCTGACGTCTGGTATATGACCAACTAGCATGTTCCCGGCGAGTCCTGTCCGGTGTACTCATAACCCAATGAGCACCTGTATACATCTTAGGTGATCCAACTGACACCAGTGGCTTGTGAGACCGGCCACCGCCCCTCGTCGGGGTCTCGACTGTATACACTAGTCTACTAATGGAGTATCGATGCCCAGTCTCGAAACTCCCACGACTAGGGACCTTTTAAGGATAAGCTTATAGACCCCAGCTCCCACTTATATGATCGCCCTCATACTGCTGGTGGTCAAGCAAGAATCCTAGGGGCTCTATCAACGTGTAATAGCGACGTGTCAGGTTACTTAAAGCAGTACACGATGATAAAGGTAAACCAGATAGCATACTATCATCTCGAGTAAGACTGTCCTACCGGGATAGGTCCTCCCTCAATCATTGCAATCACGTACCTGTGATCCAATAATTGACTCTGAGGGCACTATCTCCAACAATCTCCCACTTGCACTCAAGGCTAATTATTGCGATGTCGCATACTCACAGCCCGTGTGATACCGAACACCCAACTCCTCTACTAGTCAGTTTCACAAAGCTCGTTTGTGAAACTATTGCGTTCGAGGAATAGCCTCAGTGAGTGGATCCGCCTTGTTGTCTCTTTCCATGTCTCTCTAAATCTCAAGTTCGCGGAGAAAACCCATCTCCCGAAATGAGCAATACCTGTCTTAGAATGTGTCTGGATGTCTGATGGGACATAGCTCATAAATGAGATCCAAATCCAAACTTCTTAGACTGTATCGTCAACTGAACTTAATCAGTATCCTGCGCCATGCCACCCTCAGTATTGCCTTGGACCACCTGTCCAAAATACTGCCCCTCATCAGAAGGAAAACTATAGCTCTGACAACCTCCTTGTCGTCCATGTCACCTTGGAAGCCTGGAATGATAACTGTTTCCCGAATGAGGCTGTCGTTATCATATCCCTAGAACATCCACTTATGTTCTAAAACTGCTTCCGACTGTTTCTCCAGGATTGGATTAATGTCAACTTATTGCATCTAGTGCAAGAACAATATCTGGTGTGGTACTTGACATCTCATGATTGACTCAATTGCCTAAGCAAGTGATCTGCCAATCATGCACATCCCTCTCCCCTTTAGTCTGTAAGACACCTTTAGAGAGGGTGACTCCGTTACCTGCAGGTACACTACCGTGCCAGGAGTCGTCCATCCTAAATACTCTTAGAATGCTGTCAAGTACCCTGATTGGGAAACCACCCAAATCTAGATCTAAGACCATAGATCTAGTAACCAGTATGTCAGATATAATGTCCAAGTCCATGTGGAGAAACCACTGTGTGACGACCAAAGTATAACCGATCGTAGTATAGGAGTTTCCTTTCCTACTTTGTGTATGTCATCCAAATACCAGGATATCACACCCTACTACCTTCTCAACAGATCCATCCCCTATTCTGATGAAGTCAAACCCATGACTGTCATGTCAGAAATAGATGATCTATCTCCGCTACTGGTGCTTCAGTCTGTAAATAGACATAAGCTACCTGTCCACCAATGCTTCCGCTGCTCCCACTGACTACGACAACCCTCTGGCAGAGTCATATAGACGTGCACTTCTAAAACTAGTTTAGAATGACGCTATACTCATCCTCCCGCCGGGTCTCGCAGCCTGGAACAACAGCAATGGTAATTGTGGGTAAACAAGAACTTCCCTGTCACCGTCCTTGAGGCTACTGTAGTACCTCTCGGGTGCCTGAAGTTACCCACCTTATCTGCGGAGTGGCCAATGGAATGTCAATTCAGATTGAATCTTAAGGTTCCTTATCAAATCTTCAGTAATCGTTTGAGGTTCTGGAATCACTTCCAGTTCTACCATACTCCCACTACTGTTTTCCTGAAAAAATCCATTTTTAATTTAAAACTGTGGCGAGTCAAGAACAATATTGCTATTGATCTTCCAGATGGTAGAAAGTCAACCCGCGTCATAGCCTGGGTCAACCCACAAACAACCATTACAGAAACGTGCCTTGAGTTGTCCAGTGTCTGGTTTTAATCATAAACCGGACAACTCCCCGTACCTTAACATCGTTAAGATATGAACTGTTCTATATCCAATATAGAAACAGAGGCACTGATTTAATTGAACCAGATTCAAATCATGCAGCTGTCCCCAGCGCATGTCAACTAAATGGAAGGAGGCCGATCAGCGTTACTCAATCTTAGGAATACTTCCAATTATGAGTAACCTGAAAGAGAAGCAAGATCTCTTTATCATTACTATCAACTGAATACCATACACAAGTATCTACATCTTCGATCTCTTTGAAGAATCCCGATACTTGCTACACCTGGTTCTCTACTCTATTCAAATACATATAACTTCTCCAAATTCGGACCCTGTGTTTCCACGAAACACCTGTCTAAAAATTAGAGGAGTCATAAGTAAACCGAATATAGTACGAGGACCATCCCCTCTGTCCTGATGGACTCTGGACAACATACAATACTCTGTAAAAGTCCCTTGAGTCTGATTACTCATTCACTGTGTGTCGTAGGTTGAAAACTGTACTTATGGTTAAGAAGAATTACACCGCTGTTTAATGCTCCTTACCTAACCATCCACTGATATAGGTAAATGTCGTAGACATAATTTCAGAAAGGTATATCTCACTCTATGAAAATAGACGTACAGATATATCAATTTGAAATTGGTGCATAACAGTGGATATTCAAAACCAAATATTTGCCGACCGGCAAACAGCCCAGGTGATTTCCTCAAATATCACCGATTACAACGAATCCCGATATAATGAGGATGATCACCCAATTCCCAATAACTTACTCCCACTCATCATCTGTAAAACCATACAGATGTGAGAATCAAACCTGGTAAATACATACCCTGGAGCAAGTGTCTAATCAGGAAATCAGTTTTCTTTTAACAGTACACAGTTGAACTGAAACATTGAAATGTTTCGATAGGGTATCCTGGTATTCCTAGTAATGCCTCTTCCATTATCCAGATTCACAACTGTAACCGTGTAATTCTTTGCCACATCTCCAAATCCCTTCATATGTCTTTAGTCATTACCTTCTGCACACCCCTTTAGGCCAAATGGTTTTCTTCCTTCCCTACCGTTCGGCACCAGCCTATGGTTTGGAAGAAGACTATCCAATAAGCATAATGGGTGTACTGTCCCAATCCTAGGAACACTCGCAATGAGAGAGGGTGAAGATAAAAGACAACCGAATAAACCTTATTCCTATTTCTCCTGGACCAGGATCCATCCCCGAACTGGAACAAGTTCCTTTCGAGTTCGTATATAACCATACGATGGAATATCCAAATAAACTGTGGATCTTCGTAGTGATACGGAGTGTCCTGGAGAAATACAAAGGTGATGTGGGAGTGGTAACGAAATATTTGGTTTGGTCGTGAATATCTGTTGCAATTTACTTTGCCCTCCTACTAATCCCTTGCTTTGTCTGAACTTAATACCTTCTGCACACCATCGTTATGCTAATTGGTTTTCTTCATTCCCTACCGGTCGGCACCAGCCTAAGGTTTGGAAGAAGACAATCCAATTTGCGTAATAGGTGTACTACCCCTAAACCAAGGAGTACTCGTAACCTGAGAGAGGGTAAAAGGAAAAGACAACTGAATAATCCTATCCGTTTTCTCCAGAACCGGAAACCATCCTCGAATAAATTCTTTCGAGTTCGTATCTAACCATACGATGGTTTTGTCCAATTGAAGTGGACGTTCGTAGTAATACGGGGTGTCCTGGAGAAAAGGGTAAAAGTAGGAGTGGCAATGAGGTTTGCAACTCTGACAATCCAAAAGCCATTGTTTAAGAAGGTTCGGTCAACTTGGTCACTGAGTCATAGTCTAGGGTTGGGTCAATGGTCGCTGCCAAAGAGAGAGAGAAAAGAAACACTCAGCGTGCACTCTAACCTAGACCAGAATGGTTACCAATTTATCTAATCTGGAATCCTCCCACTGTACCTCAAATTCTCCTCCAAACCTGAAAGAAGAATTAGTCGGGGTTACCCGAGGAGTATACCAACTCATCAGTGGGAATCGGGATCCAACTATCATTGCATGATAACGTGACGGAATCCGCTCACGCTATCACACTCCAGAAGGTATGCGCATATCTGGCAAGTTTCAGTTCTTTTGAAACTCCCGATGTGATTTCTGCCCCATGCTCTTATGACCTTGACTTTGGCCAACAAATCATAAGTCACATGTCAAGTTCTACCCGTCATTCTCCAGGTTGATTCGAATCCACCCGCACAAGCCCTTGACTTTGGCCAACAAGGCTATACGACTGTTCCAAACCAACGCATCTATCTATGCTGCATATGAATAACCAACAGCTACCAAACACTGTGCCTTGACTTTGGCCAACAAACACAGCTTGAATACTATTGACTACCCATATGAAACGACGGAGGGCTACGAATGGTTTCTGGCGAAAACCTTTAACGTAAAGAACTTGATATCGTCGAAGGAACGGATAGCTTTTAAAAATATAGTGACGAAAACCGTTGCTAAAGAGGTCACTCCCGGTGAAGGGATCTCGGCTCTTTCCCCGTAGAATGGGGTGCAGGATATTCCAAATGAATACCGCGATGCAAAGCAAAAGTGATCGGCTATAGTGAAGTTAATGCCCTGACGCAAACTTTTTGTCCAAGGGGTCACTCCCGGTGAAGGGATCTCGGCCCTTGCCTCGTCGACTGAGGAGCAGGATATTCCAAATGAATACCACGATGCAAAACAAAAGTGAACGTCCTTGCAATAACAGCTTTTTGAAAGGTGTTCCAACAACATCAGATTAGGTTTGCTTTTAACTTGCATTGATCCGAATCAATGCAGTCCCATCAATTGATCACACCAAAAAGAACGAAAATATACTGATGTACGTATATGCCATCCGCATTCGCCACTGGGTCCCGTCATTACCCGTTAGGTTAGCTAACTAACGACAGAGCGGGGACTGGACTAGCGCGGATGTAAAACATATACAACATCTACTAATATATATACCAATATATTATATTTCGCTCAAGGCGTGAAAGAAATGCAACATCACAGAGAATGAACAGCATCACAGAAACAATACAGATATCTGGGATCCCCGGGTTTCACAGAGCCACTACTGAAACCCGACGTTCCCCTGGTCGTGTGGATAGCCTGTGCAATGAAATCCTAGACCCCTACGGGCGCGGCAAGTCACCCGCCAAAACCTGAAGCGAGGCAGCCCCCTTCAGCGCCGTGAATGGACCACCCAGCACTTCACGGAATCCGGCAACTTGGGCACCCCTCCTGGGTCAACCTGTACCCCCTACGAGTGCGGCGAATAGCCCGCCAATCCTAGAGCGAAGCCCCCTCCGTCTCAATGCCATGAGATGCGGGCTTGTTGCCCTCCAGAACCCGGCTATCCGTGCACCCCTCCGCGGGGCAATCCTAGTACAGAAAGTAAAATATACATACACCGGGTACATCGACCGCAACCAGGTCGTGCCCCAAAATAATAATACAATCAGGCAGTGACGGCAGTCCACATGTCGGACGCTCGCCCCGCAATATCAAATGTACATAATACAACAGCACAGTACTAGCATTGCATCCAGGCTATCCCCCACGACCGATCCGCAACATCACAGCAAATACATAGAACATCAACGTGAAAGTCACGTTCGCAAATCCGTCTAACCGGGCTATAGCAGTTAGACCGGATTTACCGATCGAGTGACATTCACGGTCGCAGATATAATGTAAATACTGTGAAAAATGTGTTTAAAATATCCGATCGATTAAAATATAACAAGTGGGCCCCAAAACAAAACTGCAGCAGTTACAGAAAATATGGGCCCAATTTAAATGTTCCAGAAACCCAAATTTATCCCCAGAAGCCCACTGAAAAAATCCGGCCCAATGATTATTCCATACTGCGGCGGAAGCGCGGCCAGAAGTGGGTTTTGGCCGCGCTTCCGCGCTCTGGTTGGAATATCATTGCCTCGAATTTGAACAGTGCTCTTAGTTCATCTAGCACAGTACTTTTATGCAACCTGAAAAATTTTTGGAGACTGAAAAAATTCAACAGAAACTGTCGTGGGTGTATTTGGGTTTTCGGACATTTCGATCGATCGGAACTGAAAAACACATTACCCAAAGCTAGACTAAGTTAATGGGGAGGCTCTGATACCACTGTAAGTGCACGGCGGCGCCCCGGCCGTCAAACCGACGCCGGAATGCGGAAGCGGTGAATAACTTAAAATTTTGCGGACTTGGCAAAACGGCACCACCGCGCACTTTAACCCGGATCGTTACCATTAACTAGTCTAAGCTATCTACAAGAAAGGGATTAGAGATATACCGACGATCCAAGTCCTCCGGTCTTCTCGTCATGCTCCCGATCTCTTGCGGAAAAGTCCCGTCTCCTCCTCGTCGCCGGAAGTGCACCACATCGCCTTCTTCGTTTACGGGCTCCCACCTCAATGCCGAGGCAACTCGGGCACGAAGCCGGCTACTCGACGTGCCCAAGATTTGCTGTAGAATATAATGTAGAGATCTCATTTTGGGGTTGTAGGAATTGCCTTTTTGGTGGAGGGATGATACAAGCTTTTGGAGGTTGTTCTTGTGGGATTTTTACCAAAGCAAAAACACCAAAAACCCCACATAGGAAATTTGGACAGCCCCTACAAGGAGTGGCCGGCCATGGACATGGTGAGAGGGGAGAATGAGAGTGAGTTCTCCAAAAAGGAGAGAGTGTCAACCATATCCACAAAGGAGAGAGGAATGGTTATCATGTGAAAAGAAATGATAGTAAGGAAAATCTAACACTCAAACACCAATGATCACTACCATAACCCACACTCCAAAACAAGTAATCAACAACCATGATGGTTACTAAAAGTCAAGCCATCATGAAGATAACAAGTCAAAGGATGGTGCTATCATGATACAACAAAATGCAAAGAACCCCTCCACAAATACTTATTTGCAACAATGCAAATAAGCCCTCCTCCACCAATCTTCGGCCAATGAACGGAACAATGGAAATTGGCCGAAACGGAAAGCAAACTGGCAACTCCATAAAACTGGTCCCGTAATAAATTACAGGAAAACCCCGATACTGTGCATACACACCCGCATTTGTATTCCGGCCGAAATACAAATGCAATGAGACAAAATCTACACTGTACTATACTAGGATCCGGCTTATACCAAAGCCGGCTAGTAATATCCGTTCGATCCTGATCTGTGCAATACCGCACGTATCTGATCGAACCCTGCCATATCACCATACGGCCTATAGTACAGACTGTCCGATCCTGATCCGTGCAATACCGCACGTATCTGATCGGACCCTGCCATATCTCCATACGGCCTCTACAACCTTTCGCCCGAAAGCTGAGTAACTGTAAATGTGGTGGACTCTAAAGACTCGTCAACACCTTGGTTGTGGATTTAACCACTAGCATGTCAGAGGTATAAGCCAATACGTGACGGGCTACCAGGTACTGACCAAATGGGACGTCGATGAGGAAGCTCACCCCGACACCCAACTGAGCCTGTCAGTGACAATATCCGTGCAGTCCGGTCCGTTCGTCTATGAGTATCGCATGGCGGGCCTAAGGGGTTGGTAAAAGTCAGACCCCCAAAAGCGGTACAAGTCGTGTCGGAGTGTAGCCCAGAACACCCTGAGATACTACTGGAATACCTACCAGTAAATCTCCTTGCCTTGGCCAAGGACTTTGTGTAATGGCTCTCCTAGACACAGCACGACCTCACCCCCAATACCGGGAGAGACGAACCCCTGAAGATACGCTCACTGCCTCCATGTGGCTCGGGACTGTACCCAACTAAAACCTGTTTGCACGACTCCTTTGAGCCGTGGTAGGGTAGTAATCAAAGTACAGTGGGAACTCACACGAGACAAATGACGATCCCCAGGTCGATGAACTAACCTGCACACATGTCACCAGGGAACTGCCATCTGACGTCTGGTATATGACCAACTAGCATGTTCCCGGCGAGTCCTGTCCGGTGTACTCATAACCCAATGAGCACCTGTATACATCTTAGGTGATCCAACTGACACCAGTGGCTTGTGAGACCGGCCACCGCCCCTCGTCGGGGTCTCGACTGTATACACTAGTCTACTAATGGAGTATCGATGCCCAGTCTCGAAACTCCCACGACTAGGGACCTTTTAAGGATAAGCTTATAGACCCCAGCTCCCACTTATATGATCGCCCTCATACTGCTGGTGGTCAAGCAAGAATCCTAGGGGCTCTATCAACGTGTAATAGCGACGTGTCAGGTTACTTAAAGCAGTACACGATGATAAAGGTAAACCAGATAGCATACTATCATCTCGAGTAAGACTGTCCTACCGGGATAGGTCCTCCCTCAATCATTGCAATCACGTACCTGTGATCCAATAATTGACTCTGAGGGCACTATCTCCAACAGATTCCCTCAAAGAGATGCGGAGCCAATGTGGCTATTATGCGGCGGTTCCGGGGCCGAGTTGACTCAGTGACAGAAGATATTTTTGGGGTATTTTGGTAATTGCATTTGGGCTCAGAATTTGGCCCTAGTGTTTCAGCTCTCTGCCTATAAATACTCTAGTTTTGAGCCATTGTAGGAATGCTTCTTCTTTAGTTAGATTTTAGTGTAGTTTAGATGGTAGTTCTTCTTCTTCTTCATCTTTCCTCCATTAAAGTGTAGTGAGAGCTCTTGAGTGGATGTTAATGAAGATGAGGGTTATTTTTCTTCACCTGTATCTTTACTTTTCTTATCTTGTAATTTTAATTTCTTATAACTTTATTAATTGTTGTTAAGTAGTTGTTGTTTTTCTTTTCTTGTTTTCTTTTTCTTTTCTTCTTAATCGTATTTTCAAGCCATGATACTCGACGGAGTCCCTTGCTTAGGTGAGGGCCCAAATAGTTAGCTTGCTACCATTTTGTAAAACCGTATTTTTCTTTCTTTCATTGCTTCCTTCTTGTTTTGTTTTTCATTTAAATGTGTGAATAATTCCACACTTGTTAAGGGGCTAAGGAAGGTTAGTATGAGGGACGGAAAAATCCTTTATGCTTCTCTTCGCCAAACACATTGAAACGAACCTAGACTAAACAAACACAACCCCCTCACTTAGGCGCGCTATACGTGACATATAGCCGCGACCTAAGTCGAGAAGTCATTTGGGCACACTACAACGTGGCATGTAGTTGTAATTTAATTGGATACATGGTTGTGAGTGTTTGGCCTAGGGTTGGAAATAAGCGCACGTAGCGGAAGAACATGGGGAACTAGGAATGGATTTAGCGTTGGAAAGCTTGCTTAAGCTCGCAAATTTCATTCCTATGTCCTCCTAATCCCCGCTACGTTCGATTATTCCAACATCATTTTATGAATGGCAAAAGAAAAGTACAAGACTAATCGTAACTGTACTAACTAACGTTAACCCTAACAAGCTTACTTAAACATAAATACAAACACTTAGGATATATTTAGACCAATACACATATACATTCTTAAATTAACTCATCTAAGATAAGAACGGACATACAACCATCTTCCTGTGGATCGACCCGTGCTCAACCGGCTAGCTGCAAAGTGACATCGTCTTGATTGCGGTAAGTTGAGAACAGAGTAGAACGCATATCATAAAACGTATCGCGTCTCCGCTCGACAATCAAATGGCACCGTTGCAGGGGAGACGGTAACGTATTTTCTTTCTTGGCATTCGGGTTAATATTCTTTTTGTATATATATATATATAAATATAAATAAATAAATATAACAAAAACCCTTTTTGTTATTTTTGATATTTTTTGTGTGCAAGTGTGCAGGCTATCTGGAGCAAGTACAGTAATTATATAAGAAAACAGAGCGTTTTATTTTGGAGTAGAGAACAAGGGGAGTGCAGGAACCAAATACGAAGCCCTAAGTCCAAAGTTTTACTGCGGAATCGCGATCAAAGCCTAGGATTTGCGGCGGTTCCGCGGTTATATTGAGGCTCTTTAGCCCCGGTTTTTTTCCACCCTTTTTCTTTCCTTTTAACCCCTTTGTGAGCTCTACTGAACTATATTTTATGCATGTCTCTTTGCAAAGATTGCGCCGCCACCAATAATTTTTTTTTGTTGTTTTAGATTTAGTTTGTTTATTGCTTTGCATATAATAATACGGACATTAAGGGGCTTAAACACCAATTAAGATTGGGTGGGGATTTCATCACCCTTTCTAAGACCCTACAAATCACAAATAGCATATGCACTACTTTGAATTAATAAAAAAATATCCAGACCAAACCTATAAGGACTTGTCGCGCTCATTTAGGATAAGTGAAGGTTGCGGAGAATCGGTCGTTTATCTAAACTTGAACTTGTAGTGCCTAGGCTAGACAAGTGAGGAGGTAATTTTAAAAGGCCCGTCTCACGGTGATTCGTAAGCGGAACACTCCTTACCTCACTTGTGATTACCTGGCCACAATTAGCAGTGAAGAGGTAATTCGAGGGTTATCCTGCAACTTGTCGCTTGGAAGTCTAGGAGCGGTCTAGTTGGACCTTGAAGACCCTAGCTCTAGGTGTTGTTTGTGCATATTGTGATTGTGATTGTGATTGTACTTGTGTAAAGTTTAGTCCCATAATTCCGTTTTCTTTCAAAAACCAACAAACAATTTCGAAAACTGCAAAAAAAAAAATCAAAAATTCAAAAATTTATAAAATATTCACCCACTTTCCTCCCTCCTTACCTTTTCATAACATGGGTACCTCAAAACGACCAACTCTTGATGAACTTTAGTACCCACAACCAGACATTTCTTCTCACGGTTCTTGTTTTGGCCGAACTTCGAACGATCCATCCCTGCCGAAAACTTTATTGAGAGATCGGATAGACGCGTCTAGGACAAACACTTAAACTCCGCAATCCACTTTGTATCAACTATTTCAAGCTCCCCCACCTTCTTATGTTGATACCTCTTTTAAGAGTCATGTTGCGACTTCGAAACCTATGTCCATCGCTGACCGAATTGAACAATCTTGTAGCCGATCTTTCACTCTTTTCACCACTCCAAATTCCGTAGGACAACAATTCCTATCATCTTCATATTAGAATGTTGATCCTAATCCTGTCCATTTTTTACATCCATTCGATTCCTATCAATCCTACCCGACTTTTACACATTCCCTAGACATTGCTTCTGAACAGCCTTTTGAGAGTTTCAAGTATCCAAACGAGTTTGAATTTTTTACCGAAACCAACCCATGTCTAGTCTTGAGCAAACTTTGGAAGAATTTTGAGTAGCGTCATGCCAAATGGAGGAAGTGAATGCGTTCATGGCCGCCCTTATACAATCTTGTGAACCGGCTGCTAGTTTACAACTAGCTCCATATTTTCCAATGTATGATGAGGTGATAGGACAGGTTGCGGATTTGAGTCATGAGAGTGAGCATTTCACCCTTCCAAATCAAACCTATCCATTTCAAATCGAATTCCACAACTCCAGTTTTGAAAGTCTATCGAGTGTCCCAAATGAATCACAAATTGAATAGAACGGTTGATGAGTTGTGTGACTTTGTAGTGTTTGATTTACTTGATTGTGAAGGGACCCTGTCAAGTGAAACCACACCCAATCCCGTTGATCTCTACACCTCCATGCTAGAACAAGAATTGATTGAAATCCATGCTTTTGATGAGGTGTTTGAGAAATTTTACTTTCACTTGATTAAGGATATCGACGCTGGGAATATTTTGGATGATGAACCTACAGTTTTGGATGAGTTTTTCTCACCACTTCATTATGTCCTTTCACTTCTGTGTGGACATCATCCCGAACCATTAACTGTTTTTCCTGAACTCCATATGTGTCTAGATTTTGATGATGATAAATGCATAGATGAGCTGAATTTTGAGGAGAGTCTTAAGGATAGAATTAAGGATGAACCAGTTTTACTTAATGAGTCGGATTTTCCAATTCATCCTGTCCCTTTCATTGACTGTGTACACCCCCCTGAACGTTCAACCGATACCATTTCTCAATCACTCCCCTCCATCCTTTTCATCGTTCCCACCTTGCAAGACACCGTATCACTTTCATTTCCTGTGTCTGGTCTACCAAATCCGGCCGGCCCTTGTTTTCTTACGAATCTTGAGAGGTTTGACCTTATTTCTCAACGGGTTGATAGACTAGTACAATCAATTTTTACTCATCGGTCATTACAAATTGTACTAATTTATTCACTCCATTTCCACTTTCAAGTTCGTATTCCATTTCTTTTTCCCTTCCACCATTCATCTCCTCCACCGAGATCGTATCCCGCTTCCATCCCCACACGGTCTCATGTTTTCTCCATTTCTTTTCTCTACGCCTTCTTTCACCAACCGCTGCATTATTACGATAAATTTTTTGAATGGTTGGTGTTAACTTTTAGTCTGTGTAAGGTCTTGTATAGATTGATACCGTTCTCTTCCTCCCTAATCTGAACTTTAAACGCTTAAACAGGGGAAACACTGTTTTACTTATGTTTGGGAGGAACATTTTTGTGTAAATATTTTGTTTGCTTTTTCATATATATATATATATATATATATATATAAAGAAAACATGGGAGCGCCGACAATTTTGACCCTCTTGGTGTAGCCTGACAGTGATGGCACTGTCAAGTTTAAGTTTGGGGGTGTGCTCGGTAAGCTTTCCATTTTCGCATTCATGTGTATATTTTGCATTTGTATACTTATTAAAACCCACAAAAATCGAATTTTTTTCCAAAAAATATAAAAACTTTGTCGTCAAGTTAGCTAGTAGGGTAACTTAGATTTTTATTCCGAAAATTTAGTTGATACGTTAGAAATAACTAAATCTTAGGCTTAGGAATTGAAAACCCTAAAAATAACCCTCCTTCTGTTTAACCTTGGTAATTATACGTCCTTGCAGATTTTTAGAAGTAGATAATCTTAAGTTCAGTTCTTGAGTTAAGTCGAGATAAAGGGAAAGTATTGAAAGTTTTATTGAAAGATAAGTCTGAAAAATAGTTCCTATTCTTGAGTCCAAATTCAGAAAGTATATACTCTACAAATCGCACTTACACGCACCTTGAAACTTGGGATAGTAGAGAATACCTAGAAATACTCTTGTCTGAAAACCTACTATGAAAGAAAAAACTGTATTTAAAACTAACCACCAAAAGAGCATCATTGAAAAATATATCCGGTCTTGAAAAAGAAAGAAAAAGAAAAATAAAAAAAAAGAATAAATAAAGTCAAGACCTGGAAACTGCAATTTACGCTTTAAGCTCACACATTCAGTAATTGGCCTCAAGAAGTATTAATAGTCGCATGAAAGGTGTGTGAGCAAATTCATCAATCATTAATGAAAAGAAGTAGTATTAGGTATTAGGGCAGGGGTACTATAGCTTGAATTGAATTCTTGAGTGTAGGGGTGAAATTATACACACACGTAAGGGTATACGATCGATATTTGGAGGAAAGATAGGAATAAAGAATAAGACTTATGTTTTCCGTAAAGTTGATAAAAATTCCGGATTGGAGACTGCGCTTTAGAAGGAAAACTCAAGATAAACCGAGATCTTTCTAAACTGTAAAGACATATAGGATCTGAGGTTGAATAAATAGGAGGTGTGAAAAATAAGGGTTGAATATTTTGAACTTAGGATGATAGAGTTTCTAACTTAGATACTAAACTGTAGGAGTAGAATCAACGTTAACTTATGAAACTAGCTTGACGGGATTTTGTGGGTAGTATCCGCTGAAAACCCTCAGGAGAAAACACTCCTCCTATTAGGGACACGTAGAGGTTTAACGGCTTGTTGTATGAGCTTAGTGTAATCGCGTTCCCAACGAAAGTGTGGCTAGGACTTTTTGAAAATAATTGGTTTTGCTCGGGACGAGCAAAAGTTAAGTTTGGGGGTATTTGTTCATACCGGAATATTGCATTTAATACTGCCCATTCTTCTGCTCGTTTGTTTATAGGCAGGTGCTTTTAATCCGTGTTTGCTACATATTTACAGGTTACAGGTTTCTAGTCCAAAATAACGCAAATCATACAAAATCTCCGCAGTTACGCCAAAATCCAGAACATCTGTCACAGACAGATAAAAGCCGGGTTCCGGTCATCCGCATCCGTCCAGTGCCGCTTACCAGTTCAAGAGACAAGACAAAAAACAGTGGTCATTCGTGTCTCGGACAAGCACAGAGCACGAGAGGGGCGGCATAAGATTCAATGGGTGCATGGAGCTCGAGGAGATAAAGGTCATATGAATTAAAAGTGAAGTCCATTTGGACTGTTGAAAATCTGAAGAAATATTGGAAGCATTTTGCAATTTTAGACCTGTACAACAGAAGAATAAATCAACGTGGAGAAGCCCTAGAAAAATCACCCTAAGATTCCCCCAAAGAGCCACGGAACCGCGGCCAATGTGGCCATTATGCGGTGGTTCTGCGGCCGAGTTGACTCAGTGACAGAAGATTTTTTTGGGGTATTTTGGTAATTGTATTTGGGCTCAGAATTTGGCCCTAGTGTTTCAGCTTTCTGCCTATAAATACTCCAGTTTTGAGTCATTGTATGAATGCTTCTTCTTTAGTTAGATTTTAATGTAGTTTAGATGGTAGTTCTTCTTCTTCTTCATCTTTTCTCCATTAAAGTGTAGTGAGAGCTCTTGAGTGGATGTTAACGAAGATGAGGGTTAATTTTCTTAACTTGTATCTTTACTTTTCTAGTCTTGTAATTTTAATTTCTTAGTGTAACTTTATTAATTGTTGTTAAGCAGTTGTTGTTTTTCTTTTTCTTTTCTTCTTAACCGTATTTTCAAGCCATGATACTCGACGAAGTCCCTTGCTTAGGTGAGGGACCAAGTAGTTAGTTTGCTACCATTTTGTAAAACCGTATTTTTCTTTCTTTGCTTCCTTCTTGTTTGGTTTTTCATTTAAATGTGTGAATAATTCCACACTTGTTAGGGGGCTAAGGAAGGTTAGTATGAGGGACGGAAAAATCCCTTGTGCTTCTCTTCGCCAAACACCTTGAAACGAACCTAGACCAAACAAACACAATCCCCTCACTTAGATGCGCTATACGTGACATATAGCCACGACCTAAGTCGAGAAGTCCTTTAGGCGCACTACAACGTGACATGTAGTTGTGACTTAATTGGATACATAGTTGTGGGTGTTTGGCCTAGGATTGGAAATAAGCGCACGTAGCGGAAGGACAAGAGGCACTAGGAATGGATTTAGCGTTGGAAAGCTTGCTTAAGCTCGCAAATCCCATTCCTATGTCCTCCTAATCTCCACTACGTTTGATTATCCCTACATCATTTTAAGAATGACAAAAGAAAAGTACAAGACTAATCCTAACTCTACTAACCAACCTTAACCCTAACAAGCTTATTTGAACATAAATACAAACTCTTAGGATAGATTTGGACCAATACACATATACATTCTTGAATTGACTCGTTTAAGATAAGAACGGACATACAACCATCTCCCTGTGGATTGACCCGTGCTCAACCGCCTAGCCGCAAAGTGACACCGTCTTGATTGCGGTAAGTAGAGAACAGGGTAGAACGCATATCATAAAACGTATCGCGTCTCCGCTCGACAATCTCCATCCCATGCATCCTTAAGATGCTCCTCATCTCTTTTTTTCACATACGTTTCACACTCAAAATACTTCCCTGTTAGCCCGCTATCCGGGTAGCGGGACCCCCGTAAACTCTGTGAGGCCCCCGATACGTCCAAAACACCTTCAAAACACAACACACGTACACTGCACATTGAGTTCGCATGACCAGTTTTACCCGTCAATTGGAGGTTCCTTTACTCCAAAGACGAGAGGTAATTAACGGCAGCTTAGCCCGCGGCTACCGAAGATTCAGACCTGCACAATCAGTAAACCCTAGCTTACCCTAAGCAGGGGGAATATTTATACACCTGACAAGCGCACGTATTCCTATCTCAATAGGTGACGAAAAATACTCTACAGATTCTGGTACGCCCAGTGGGACTTTTCTCTCCTCCCATGTTTCGGGTCAAGTGTTCATGCGAGCTCAATTAATATATATTAATTGTTTGTACTGAAATCTCGTTCCTTTGTGCAAATTAACAACTCCCAATCTCAATCTTTGGACGTAATAAAGATGTCTCCAAGCACAAGCTCAGCTCTCAACACAACCCCCATCTTCTGCATGATGAAGATGGAAGCCAGGACGATCCTCCCGGCCAGTCTCGGGTGACAGTGGGAGGAGTCGCTGCTACCATTCGGCTTTATTTTATTCATGCCAGCCAACGCAATCCCGGCACCTTAGGCCCCGATAACAGACAAGCCGGCCTCGAAAGGCATGAGGCCAAATGTGGTGATCTCGAAGGCACCCAAACCCAAACGTGAGTCGGTGTTCGAACGGCTTCCCTTGGCCCCAGTTGGGGGCAAAACTGTCAGAACAAAAGAAGTCGCCAGATGTCGCGGGCAAGCTCAGGCGATGACTTTGGCGAGTGCGCATGCGATGTCTTTTTAAGGCTCTCTACCAGCCGACCCACGGCGGCTTTCCGAAGAGCAGAAGCCTACCCGACGCTCAAAACGGAAATGTTGAGGCAGAAGTGGCTTGGATATAGAGCCAACAAAAGTGTCAGGGCTCCAGACAAGTTAAATTTTGTGAGGTTCCAAAACTCGGACTGCTCTGCGACCACGGTCGTGTCAACCATGAAAATTCATAATTCTTTCGAACCCTTAAACTGGGTTCAGAAGAATGCGTTGTCTGCCAAAATCAAGAGGACCGCAATTCGAACTGTGCTGCAAAAAGACATGTCCAAGCCCCTGGCCAAAAGGCGCAATACCCTCTCTTTCGAAATCTACTAAGCACTTCGTGCCGCGTGAAAGAAGCGGAGCGAAACCAGAAAAGAAGGGCCAGCGCTATTTAACAACTGGGCTAGGCAAACCGTTTTCGGTCGATTATCCATTCCCGAAGCAGAAAGGCCACGACAGCGGTCCGTGAATTCTGCTGTCAGTGATAAAAAGATGGCTGGATATGTGTTCCATACCGTCTACATGGCAGGCACACGCAGTAAGAGCAAGGATGGGGCCACCATATCTCAAGTCCAATCTAGTGTGAATGTGGCTACCACTTTCTAAGACCGGCCTCCTCTGGAAGATAATGAAAACCCTTCCAGTGAGGCTGATAAGCAGAGAGATCCCTCAGTTCATGAGGAGTCGGGATCGGAAAGCGAGGAGGAGCCAATCTTCCGTCCCAAGACCGTAGAGCAGCAACTTCTCCAAGATCTTTAGAAGCAGCTCAGAAACAAAGATAAGGAGATGGCCAAGATTTACTCAAAGATTCACGACTTGACAAACGTCGTCTTACAGCTCACGGCCCAAGTTGCCTCTCAGCCGCCCAATCAAGCACAGGGCTCTGCTTATGAACCGGAAAATGGTATCCGGAGGCATCCGACTCCTATTCCATCACATCCAAAGGTGGGTGAGCCGCATGAAAGTTGACCACATTCTACCTCAAGAAATGTCTTGACTACCGATGATAGCCGCCCGCCAACGCAGGATCAGATCATGGATTTGATCACCAACAAAGTCAAAATATTGGTGGCCGAGACTGAGACACAGAAAGAGGTCGGCAGCAGTGGGAGACCATACCCTGTACAATATGATCTTGTGGAGTTTCCCAATGGCTATGTCAACCCTAAATTCGAAAGGTTCGATGGGATGGGAAATGCGAACCAGCACATTGCCTAATTTAAAGGATCATGCGTGAATACTGGGGGCAATGATGCGCTCCTTCTCCATCAGTTTGTCATTAGTTTGACCGATATTGCTTTTGATTGGTATGCGAGCATCACGACGTTCACTCATATAGAATCCCTCTTCAAGCAAAGGTTCATAAGTGTCAGCGATAAAATCACCATTGCCGACCTTGTAAGGACCGACCAAAGAACAAAAAAGCGGCATAGATTTTATAGTCCGATAGCGCAATCTCTCTGTCAAATGTAAACCACCGTTGGAGCAAGACCAATCCATCAGTCTTCTTAGAGAAAATTTGAACAACTAGATGAAACCTTTCTAGTGCACCGCAGGCCTCAAAATATTCCATGAGCTGACCAAGAAGGTTCAAATGTTGGAACGCTCAAAGCCCGGGTCTACTCAGGATCTCCAATTCATAAACAGATCGAGACATTAGAGGGACGAAAACCGAAAAGGCAAAAATTCTAACAACACTGATTCTCTTAACAAGCAGAGAGCGGGCGGAGCGAAGGCTAACAAATCCTGAGAGCCAATTTTGGAGGAAAGGAGAAATAGAGTCTACTCTTTCAGAAGAGACAAGGTCCACAAAATATTCAAAGATGCTCTGAAGAATGGCTTGCGGCTGCCAGAACCAAAGAGGCCGAGTGAAGAAAACAGGTCTGATCATTCCAATTCTTGCTCATACCACCGAGTGTTGGGACACACTATTGAAGACTGTTGCATTTTCACGGATTGGGTCGAGAAACAATACAAGGTGGGAGAAATCTTATTGTCCCCTGGCATATTGACAGACGATTAAGCCGCGACCGCTAATTTTATATGAACAGAGACTGAGGTATTTCGGGAATTGACCGCTCTCAATTATTCACCTTTCCCTGAAAGGGGAAAAACATAGCGACAATCCAAAGGTCCAGCGAGTAACGTTGACAATGAGGGGGCAACGGACAAAGCGCGATCCATACGGTCTACATGGTCGGACCTGAAGAAACGAACCCTCCTACGCTTCACAGCCATGGTGATGATATGGTTGACACCACCCAATATTGGTTCAGTTCAAATAATGATGAGGACCCTGCTCGAGCTGCTAAGCAAAAAGAGCCCATGGTCCTTGGAGAATCAAGCTCAGGCGATGAGGATAGCCCAGTCATCGTCCCCAAAGCTACAGAACAAGCGTTATTCCAATAGCTTCAAGAGCAATTTCAGGACCGTGATAGGGAGTTAGTCAAGATCCGTTCCAAAGTCGACGATCTGGTGAATATTGTGGCAAATCTCGCAACCCAAGTCTTTCAAGTGCAATCACAACAAAATCAAAATTTGGTCCATGTACCAAAGATTGATGTCCCAAAGCAGCCAACAACTATTTTCTCCGGTCTAAGAGCGGAATACCTTCATGAAAGTCGACGGCGACTAGCCCCAATAAAGTCCTGACGCATGACTGCGACTAGTTGACAAGGGACAAAACCAAGGGAAGGTCATCAGCGGATCCCGAAACCTTCCAAGACTTACTTAAAAGAGTCTAGAGGTTGGAACACGCGGGTCCCAAATCTCTTCCAAACTTTCAATATAACAAGTCCAGATATCCGGAGAACAACGACCGCAAAGGTGGGCCTCCCAAGGACACTGAATTCTCTAATGCATCTGCCGACCAAAGTAGGCAAGGAACATGTAGGCTTAATGCCGACCAGCCTCGAAAACTAGTGTTAGGAAAGGGAGGGGAATCACCCCTGGAAGAGAAATTGAATAAGGTCTATTCTTTCAGAAAGGATAGAGTCCGTAAAATATTCAAGGACGTCCTGAGAAACGATCTGCAATTGCCTAATCAAAAAGACTATATGAAGAAAACATGACCGATGATCCCTTGTACTGCCCGTATCACAGAATGGTGAGTCATACCATTGAAGACTGCTTTGTTTTCAAGAATTGGGTTGAAAAACAATACAAGGAGGGAGTGGTCTCATTGGCCAAAGACGCTTTAGCAGAAAACCAAGCTACGATCATCTGCTCCAGTCGAACGAAGACCAAAATCCTCTGGGGACAGACGGCTCAATTGCTCGCTGTTCATATCAGAATATTGCATTTTATACCGCCCATTCTTACGCTCGTGTGTTTATAGGTAGGTGCTTTTAATCCGTGTTTGTTACATATTTACAGATTACAGGTTTCCAGTCCAAATATTGCAAATCAAGACAAAATCTCCACAGTTACGTCAAAATACAGAACATCTGTCACAGCAGATAAAAGCCGGGTTCCGGTCATCCATATCCGTCCAGTGCCGAGTACCAGTTCCAGAGACAAGACATATGACAGTGGTCATTCGTGTCTGGGACAAGCACAGAGCACGAGGGGCGCTGCACAAGAATCAATGGGTGCGCGGAGCTCGAGAGAGATAGAAGTCAAAAGTAAAGAAAATAATGCAATCTTGGACAAAGAAATCTGAAGATATTCTGGAAGATTTTGTGCAGTGTAAAGTTGGCAAACACGATGAAACATAAAACTAAGGAAAGACACAAAGTTTGACCACCCAAATCCACTACATGGCCGCGGAACCGCGGCCAATAGGGGATCTAGGCCGCGGTTCCGCGGCCGTACAGGCTCCTCATTCTGTCGTTTTTCAGGTGCAGTTTGGGTACTTCATATTGAGCCATATTGTTGCCCTAGGTTTCCAGTTCCCTGCCTATAAATACCCCAGAATTTGCCAAGCCAATGGTGTTAAGTTCTTATGCCACTTTAGTGTAGTTTTAGTTTCTTTCTTCTTCTTTTTCTTCATTCTTCCTCCATGGAAATGTAGTGAGAGCATTGAGTGGATGTGAATGAAGATGAGGGTTTTTGTATCATTCTTATTTGTTTAGCTTCCCCTTGAGATTTTTGCTTCCTCTTGATCTTTCAACCTCTTCATTGAGCTTGAAAGGTTAAGGGTTAGTTATTGATCTCAAGGGTTGTATTTTCTTATGGAATTAGTTCTTCACTTCACATGAGTTCTTTACCCTTCTCTTGATCTTGCAACCTCTTGATTGAGCTTGCAAGTTTAAGGGTTGGCTATTGATCCCATGCTTGTCTTGAGTTCTAGTTCTAGTTCTTTTTATTGCCTATTTATTACTTGCTTTTTATTACCTTGCTTTACATATTTGCAATTTAAATTCATGCAATTACTTACTTGTAATCTTTTCTTTTCTTTGTTCTTTTTATTCTCTCTTTTTTGTTCATTTTGTGAATGGTTGTAATTATTGTTGTTGTTAAGAATCAATACGATATTGTAAGTTAACATTTCTTTGCTCATTTCCTTTTCCCGTTATTTTCCATTGAACTCCGACCAAACGTTACGCAAACGCTCCGTTAGGCACCCTACCCTAACAAGGTAACGGTGATTCCTAACCGCGACCGGTTGCGTTCGGTTTGGCCGGAGGCGAAAGCAAGAGACAAGAACGGAAGGACAAGGGTAAATAAGCCGGATTCCACGAATACCGCGCTTAAATCCCCTAATCCACGTTGTTGCCGATTGCTCTAGCTTCAACTGGTCAAGACTCGGCTCAAAGGTTTTGAGTACGGATTTCTTTAGCTTACATTTTCGTATCCTTTCTTAACAACTTTATACTTGCAAATAATACACATAGGTTAGACTGAACAAACACATACAAATTCTTTATTGACTCGTCTAAAACAAGAAAGGACATACAACCATCTCCCTGTGGATCGACCCGTGCTCAACCGGCTAGCTGCATAGCGACACCGTCTTGATTGCGGTTAACTTTAATTCTTTCAATCAAATGGCGCCGTTGCCGGGGAGACGGTAGCGTATTTTCTTTCTTGTTATTCGGGTTAATATTCTTTTTGTATATATTTATAAAAAAAAATCTTTTTGTTTTTTTTTTTGATCATTTTTGTGGGCAAGAGTGCAGATTTTTGCGGATTTGCAAACGGCGATTGTGGGGATCAAAGTGTACGTTCAAGGCTAAGGTGATTGCAAAGTACAGTGCCAAAGATCCGGGTAGTTTGACCCGCGCAAGCGAACTTTTCAAGCTTACCGGATTTGATTCAATGGGGGTTTCCTAACCCAAAAACTTAACGGTACGTACTTTACTAACAGCTTCTTCTCAAATCCGACGCATCCAATATACTATTCTTTGCAGGATTCTTTGCAAGTTCGCTAGCAAACGGTAAAAAATTGAGTAACCCGTATTTTTTGCAGTGCCGTGCTTAAACTAAAAAAACGATTGTTTGATTCTTAATAGAATTTTTATTGAATTGCGCATTGCATACATTAATACGGACTTAAGGGCAAGCGAACCCCACAATATACGGTAAAGGATTTCATCACCTTTTCCGTGGCCCACAAATCACGAACTTGAGCATAACGTTTACCCGCACAAATTTTAAAAGAAATTAGACTTTAACAATTAAGGACTTCGCGCTCATTAGGAGAAGTTAACCGTGTTTAGAACCACGCTTAACGGTACATTGTTTACGGGGTGTCTAGGAAAGTGTTAACGGCGAAACCGCCAAAAGAGAAAGGTTTATTTAATTAAGGAACTTCGCGAAAGCGTTGGAAAACCTCCCCTTATCTCTGCACTTACCTGGCCTCGTGATCAGTGTATCTTGAGCCCGTTTCTCGACACAGTTTACTTCGATAATCAAGTTCTGGAGCAGGTCTAGTTGACCTAGGTGAACCCTAGAACGATTAGGTGTGTGGTATTTTTGTGTCGTGATTATTTTTGTCCAGATTCTTTTTGTGTATATTTTTCATTCTTTTGTTAATATCTACCTAAAAAAATTATTAAAAAAAAAAATCAAAATTTTCCCCCTTCCTTTTCTCTGCCTTTCTTTCTTTCTCTCTTCATATCATGGGTACCCTACCTCGCAAAACTCTTGCCGAACTTTGGTACCCACAACCAGACATTACTTCTTACGGTTCTTGTTTTGGCCGAACATCGAACGACCCCTCCATGCCCAAAATGTCATTGAAAGATCGCATAGATGCGTCTAGGACAAACACTTGCCCTCCGCATTCCACTTTGTATCAACCTTTTCAACCTCCCGCACCCGCTTATGTTGATACCACTTTTGCAAGTCGTCCTTTGTCCATCGCTGAACGTATTGAACAATCTCATAGCCGATCTTTCACTCCTTTCACCACTTCAAATTCTTGGGATCAATACTTCCATTCACCTTCGTATCCAAATGTTGATCCTACCCCTGTCCAGCCATTCAATTCCTACCAGTCCTACCCGACTTTTGCACCTTCCCTAGACATTGCTTCTGAACAGCCATTTGGGAGTTTTCAGTATCCAAACAACTTTGAATATTTTACTAAAACCCCGTCACAACCCATGTCTAGTCTGGAACAGTCGTTGGAAGACTTTAGGGTAGCGTCATGCCAATAGATGATGGATTTGAATGCGTCCATGGCCGCCCTCATACAACCTAGTGACCCGATAGCTAGTTTTCAACTAGCTCCAAATTTTCCAATGTATGAAGAGGCGGTAGGACAGGTTGAGAATTTGAGTGGAGAGAGTGAGCTGTACCCCCTTCCGAATCAAGCCTACCAGTTTCAACTTGCATCCCACAACTCCGGTTTTGAATGTCTATCTAGTGTTCCAAACGATTCATTGATTAAAGATAGAACAGATAATGAGTTGTGTGACTTTGTAGTGTTTGATTTGCCCAATTGTGAAGGGTCCCTTTCGAGTGAAACCACACCCAATCCTTTTGACCTCTACACCTCCACTCTAGAACCTGAATTGATTAATATCCATGCTTTTGTTGAGGTGTCTGAGAATATTGATTTTCACTTGATTGAGGATATTGACGCCGGGAATATTTTGGATGATGAACCTGTGAATTTGGCAGAGTTTTTCTCTCCAATTCATCATCCCGAGTCATTAACTGTTTTTCCCGAACCCCATATGCGTCTGGATTTTGAAGAGAAATGCATGGATGTGCTAAATTTTGAGGAGAATTTTGAGGATAGCTTTGAGGATGAACCAGTTTTAATTGATGAGTCGGATTTTCCAGTTCATCCTGTTCCTATCACTAACTGTGTACACCCTCCTGAACCTTTAACCGATAACTTTCCTCAACCACTTCCCTCCATCCTTTCCATCGTTCCGACCTGGCAAGAAACCGTATCACTTCCATTTCCATTATCTGGTTTACCAAGTTCGGCATACCCATGGTTTCTCACGAATCTTGAGGGATTTGACCCCATTTCTCGACGGGTTAATATATTAGCACAATCGCTTTTCATACATCGGTCATCACATATTGTGCTAATCTATTCACTCCATTTTCACCTTCAAGTTCGTATTCCACTTCTTTCTCCCTTCCGCCATTCTTCTTCTCATATACCGAGACCGTATCCCACTTCTATCTCCATACGGTCTCGCGTATTCTCCATTTCTTTCCTCTTCACCTTCTTTCACCAACCCGCATCTTACAGAGATAGAATTTTTGAATGGTTGGTGTTAACTTTTGGCCTTTGTAAGGCATTATATAGCTTGATACTATTCTCTTTCCCCCCTAATCCTGAACTTCAACGCTTAACAGTGGAAACACTGTTTTACTTAAGTTTGGGGGGACTCCTTTTTTGTATATATTTTTTGTTTTTGTTCTGTATATAATTTGTTTCTAGGGAGCGCCGACAATTTTGACCCTCTTGGTGTAGCCTGACAGTGAGGGCACTGTCAAGTTTAAGTTTGGGGGTGTGCTCGGTAAGCATTCTTCCTTCGCATTCATTTGTATATTTTGCATTTGCATACCTTATTAAAAACCCACAAAAATTGAAAATTTTCCAAAAAATATAAAAACTTTGTCGTCAAGTTAGCTAATAGGGTAACTTAGATCTTTATTCCGAAAGTTTAGTTGATATAATAGAAATAACTAAATTCTAGGCTTAGGGATTGAAAACCCTAAAAATAACCCTCATTCTGTCTAACTTTGGTAAGTATACGTCCTTACAGTTTTTTTGAGAAATAGGTAATCTTGAGTTCAGTTCTTGAGTTAAGTCAAAATGAGGGGAAAGTATTGAAGCTTTACTGGAGGATAAGTCTGAAAAATAGTTTCTTTTCATGAGTTCAAATTCAGAAAGTACATACCCTACAAATTGCACTTACACGCACCTTGAAACTTAGGATAGTAGAGGATACCTAGAAATACTCTTGCCTGAAAGCCTAGTATGAAAGAAAAAACGGTATTTAAAGCTAAACACCAAAAGAGCATGTTGAAAAATATATCCGGTCTTGAAAAAGAAAAAGAAAAATAAAAATAAAAAGAAAAATAGAATAAAGTCAAGACCTGGAAACTGCTATTTACGCTTTAAGCTCACACATTCAGTAATCGGCCATTAGTGCCTCAAGAAGCATTAATAGTCGCATGAAAGGTGTGTGAGCAACACCGTCCATCATTAAATGAAAAGAAGTAGTATTAGGTATTAGGGCAAGGGTATTATAGCTTGAATTGAATTCTTGAGTGTAGGGATGCCAATATACACACACGTAGGGGTATACAATTGATGTTTGGATAAGAGATAGAAATAAAGAATAAGACTTGTGTTTTCTGTAAAGTTGATAAAAATCCCTGATTTGAGGCCGCACTTTAGAAGGAAAACTCAGGAGAACCAACATCTTTCTAAACTTTTTTTGGAACGTATAGGATCTAAAGTTAAACAGATAGGAGGTGTGAAACATAAGGGTTAGATATTTCTAACTTAGAATGATAGAGTTTCTAACGTAAATACTAAACTGTAGGAGTAGAATCGATGTTAACTTATGACACTAGCTTGACGGGATTTTGTGGGTGTAATCCGCTGAAAACCCTCAGGAGACAACACTCCTCCTACTAGGGACACCTAGAGGTTTAACGGCTTGTTGCACGCGCTCAGTGCAATCGCGTTCCCTGCGAAAGTGCGGTTAGGATTTTATTTTTGTGAATAATTGGTTTTGCTCGGGACGAGCAAAAGTTAAGTTTGGGGGTAATTGTTCATATCAGAATATTGCATTTTATACCGCCCATTCTTACGCTCGTGTGTTTATAGGTAGGTGCTTTTAATCCGTGTTTGTTACATATTTACAGATTACAGGTTTCCAGTCCAAATATTGCAAATCAAGACAAAATCTCCACAGTTACGTCAAAATACAGAACATCTGTCACAGCAGATAAAAGCCGGGTTCCGGTCATCCATATCCGTCCAGTGCCGAGTACCAGTTCCAGAGACAAGATATATGACAGTGGTCATTCGTGTCTGGGACAAGCACAGAGCACGAGGGGCGCTGCACAAGAATCAATGGGTGCGCGGAGCTCGAGAGAGATAGAAGTCAAAAGTAAAGAAAATAATGCAATCTTGGACAAAGAAATCTGAAGATATTCTGGATGATTTTGTGCAGTGTAAAGTTGGCAAACACGATGAAACATAAAACCAAGGAAAGACACAAAGTTTGACCACCCAACTCCACTACATGGCCGCGGAACCGCGGCCAATAGGGGATCTAGGCCGCGGTTCCGCGGCCGTACAGGCTCCTCATTCTGTCGTTTTTCAGGGGCAGTTTGGGTACTTCATATTGAGCCATATTGTTGCCCTAGGTTTCCAGTTCCCTGCCTATAAATACCCCAGAATTTTCCAAGCCAATGGTGTTAAGTTCTTATGCCACTTTAGTGTAGTTTTAGTTTCTTTCTTCTTCTTCTTCTTCATTCTTCCTCCATGGAAATGTAGTGAGAGCATTGAGTGGATGTGAATGAAGATGAGGGTTTTTGTATCATTCTTATTTGTTTAGCTTCCCCTTGAGATTTTTGCTTCCTCTTGATCTTTCAACCTCTTCATTGAGCTTGAAAGGTTAAGGGTTAGTTATTGATCTCAAGGGTTGTATTTTCTTATGGAATTAGTTCTTCACTTCACATGAGTTCTTTACCCTTCTATTGATCTTGCAACCTCTTGATTGAGCTTGCAAGTTTAAGGGTTGGCTATTGATCCCATGCTTGTCTTGAGTTCTAGTTCTAGTTCTTTTTATTGCTTATTTATTACTTGCTTTTTATTACCTTGCTTTACATATTTGCAATTTAAATTCATGCAATTACTTACTTGTAATCTTTTCTTTTCTTTGTTCTTTTTATTCTCTCTTTTTTGTTCATTTTGTGAATGGTTGTAATTATTGTTGTTGTTAAGAATCAATACGATATTGTAAGTTAACATTTCTTTGCTCATTTCCTTTTCCCGTTATTTTCCATTGAACTCCGACCAAACGTTACGCAAACGCTCCGTTAGGCACCCTACCCTAACAAGGTAACGGTGATTCCTAACTGCGACCGGTTGCGTTCGGTTTGGCCGGAGGCAAAAGCAAGAGACAAGAACGGTAGGACAAGGGTAAATAAGCCGGATTCCACGAATACCGTGCTTAAATCCCCTAATCCACGTTGTTGCCGATTGCTCTAGCTTCAACTGGTCAAGACTCGGCTCAAAGGTTTTGAGTACGGATTTCTTTAGCTTACATTTTCGTATCCTTTCTTAACAACTTTATACTTGCAAATAATACACATAGGTTAGACTGAACAAACACATACAAATTCTTTATTGACTCGTCTAAAACAAGAAAGGACATACAACCTTCTCCCTGTGGATCGACCCGTGCTCAACCGGCTAGCTGCATAGCGACACCGTCTTGATTGCGGTTAACTTTAATTCTTTCAATCACTCGCTCCAGAAAATGATCCGGTCTACAGCATTTTCTATGGGGCACACGTACACGTCCCTCCAAAAAGTTAAAGGGAGTATTGAAGCACTGTGAGATCAAAGTCCAAGGATTTTGAATAAGCACATAACTATGACCTCTATGTCGTTAAACTGGGAACAATCGAACCCTATGTCGTTAAACTGGGAACAGTCGACCCCTACGTCGTTAAACTGGGAGTGTAAAAAAGTGTATAAATAAATAAATAGCCGAAATGATGGGGAAACTCGCAATAAAAAATCAATGAGTAACAATAAAAATAAAAAGCTGAAATGATGGGGCAACCGTGAATAAATAGCTGAAATGATAGGGCAATCACGACCTTCGCGATAAAAAAAGCTGAAATGGTAGAGCAATCACGACAAAAAAACCTGTATACAAATAAATATTTCAAACTCCTCCATAGGCGAATGATGGGTCGCTCCTGAAAGCATACTTTAGTGTTAGCGATATAGACGCCAACAAAATTTCAAATCCCCAAATGCCCTAATAGAGAATGATGATTCGTTCCTGGTACCACATTCCAGTGTAGCGATGCCGATGCTAAACCAAAACCAAAATCCCTAAATCCTTCCATGGAAAATGATGACTCGCTCCTGGTATCACATTCTGGTGTAGCGATGCTGATGCCAAACCAAAACCAAGATCCCCAAATCCTCTCATGGTAAATGATGATTCGCTCCTGGTATCACATTCTAGTGTAGCGATGCTGATGCCAAACCAAAACCAAAATCCCCTAATCTTCTCATGACAAATGATGATTTGCTCCTGGCACCTGTGTGCCAGTGTTAGCAACGTTGATGCTGGCCCTAACCCTAAAATTCCAAGCTTTCAATCCAAGGGATCCCTAAGTCGTTAAACTGGGAACATATGACCCTTAAGTCGTTAAACTGGGAACGAAGAAAATACCCTCACAGCAAATGATGATTCGCTCCTGATACCATATTCGAGTGTAGCGATATTGATGCTAAAAAAGTCCAAATCTTACACTGCAATGGTTCAAATTCAAAGGTCTCGCCAAATAAGGCAGGAATCAGACAAATCAAACAAAAGTCCCACCCGGAAGCTCTTCCAAGCTCAAAAGCCCCGTCGGACAGATTGGAACCTCCCCCAAAACTAACTAAACCAACCAATTCCAATAACGGCCTCTACATTAAAAATAGTGACACTCTGTCTTGGGGATACGTCACTTACAGACACTCCGTCTCGGGGAAATGTTAAACAGACACTCTGTCTCGGGAAAACGTCAAACAGTGACACTTCATCTCAGGAAAACGTCAGCCAGCGACACTCCGTGCCGGGGATACATCATACACCGATGCTCCGTCTCGGGGATACGTCAAACAGACACTCCATGCCGGGGATATGTCAACCAGCAACTCTCCGTACTGGGGATACGTCAACCAGCAACACTCTATCTCAGGGAAATGTCAAACTGACACTCGGTGCCGGGGATACGTCAACCAGCGACACTTTGTACTGGGGATATGTCAACCAGCGACACTCCGTCTCGGTGAAACATGAAACAGACACTCTATGCCGGGGATACGTCAACTTGTTGGCTATAGTGCCCTCAAGGCGATTATCATAGTCGCGGACTTGTGATTATGATGATTGAGGTAGGACCTATACCGATAAAACAGTCTTACTCAAGATGATAGTATGCTATCTGGTTTGTCTTTATCATCATGTACGTGTTGATAGAGCCCTTAGGATTCTTGCTTGACTGCCAGCAGTATGATGGCGATCATATATGTGGGAGCTGGAGTCTATAAGCACATCTTTAAATGTCCCTAGTCATAGGAGTATCGAGACTGGGCATCGATACTCCAGTGTAGACTAGTGTATACTGATCGAGATCCCGACGAGGGGCGGTGGCCAGGTCTCACAAGCCATTGGTGTTAGTTTGTTCACCTAAGATAGTATGCAGGTGCTCATTAGGTTATGAGTACACTGGACGGACTCGCCAGGAACCTGCTACTTGGTATTATATCTATTGTCAAATAGCAGTTCCCAGGTGACATGTGTACAGGTTAGTCTGTCGACCTGAGATCGTCATTTGTCTCGTGTGAGTTTCCACTGTGCTTTGATTACTACCCTACCACAGCTCAAAGGAGTTGTGCAAACAGGTTTTAGTTGGGTACAGTCGCGAGCCACAAGGAGGCAGTGATTGGATCGTCGGGGATTCGTCTCTCCCAGTATTGGGAGTTGATGTCGCGTTGTGTACGGAGGCCATCACCATAAATCCGTGGCCACGGTGGACGAGAATTATCGATCCAGGATCGATAGTTTCTCAGGTGGTGATGGGTTTCATACCGACACTAAATATCGCGTTGTTGGGGGTCTGACTTTATCCACCCCCCTAGACTCGATATGCGATACTCTTAGACGAACAGAATGGACTGTACGGATATTGTCACTGTCAGGCTCAGTAGGGGTTCATGATGAGTTTGCTCGTCGGCCTCCCTTTCTCTCAATACCTGGGTAGCCGTTACATACAGCTAGTGCCGCTGATGTGCTTGTGGTTAAACTCACTGCCAGCATATTGACGAGTCTTTAGAGTCCCACACAGAGGGTTTTCACGGTTTAGGCGATATGGTGTACATGTTGTATGTTGATACATACGGGTGTCCAATTAAATATGTGCTTTTACTGCGCAGACTTTAATCGGACGGTTGATAATACTAGCAGCTTTGGATTAAGCCGGATTATTAAATCGGGTTTTGATTTAATAATTTATATATGTATTTGTATATACGTATTCTAGTATTATTGTTCACTATTCATTTTCTCTCTTGGCTATTCGTATTTTTGTACGAATACGCGTATATGTATTTTGATACATGTACCGGGAAGTATTCCGTATTTTATACGGAATAGCTTCTAGAAGATTTGCCACCTCATTATTGTTTTTCCTTTTTAGGAAATTCATTTTGATTTATAATGAGGTGGAGGGTGTGAGGTGGCATGAACAATGACAAAGCATGGGTTTTGAGTATGGTTGGCATTTGTTTATAGTTTTTTGACAAAAGGAAAAGTTTTCTTTATTGGAATTAAGAGAGGGAGAGGGGCCGACCATTATTGGTGGTGGGATTGATTTTCTTTTGGTGATTTTTACACTAGCTCACTCTCACTCTCTCATACTACACATATACTTAGCCATTTCTTGGTTCATGCCTTGACCTCCTCATTCATCTTCTATTGTTGCTTACTTGAGCTTATGGATGAGAGAAAAATAATAGTGACACAATCCTACACCTCAACTCTCCACCAGTAGCAATCTTGGAGAGTCGGTTGGTCGGCTTGGCGAACCTGGAGCTTGTGCCGTTTCTCTCGGGTGGATCATCGGAGATGAAGGAAGACCGGCAACCAAACCATATCAACGAGCCGCTAGGATCTTGGAATGAAGACCGAAGGACACGGATCAACTCGGTATAACGATTCTAACTCTTAGTTAGCTCGCTAGAATAGGGTTTAAGGTCGATCCGTAAATCGGGTAGCGGTAGCGCCGGTTTAGAAAATTTTAATTCCGCATTTTGGCCGCGTTTCGACGGCCGGGGCGCTACCGGGACCCTTCATGGTATCAGAGCCACCCTTTAAACCACTTACTAGCTTGTTTAGACGTGCTTAAAAGATCGATCGACGGATTTTACCGAAATCACGATTTCATTCTTCAGTTTGCTGTCGATTTTCAAATGTGGTCAAAAAATTATTTCACATATCTTAAAAATCTGTGCAGGCAAATTTAAGTGTACTGGAAAAATTTGGGCTCGTGATTCCACAAAAGAGCCGCGGATTCGCCGCACTAAGCCCCTATTGGCGGCAGTTCCGCGGTGGTTTAGTGGCAACGGGTAACCAAAACTTTTCTGTAGCCCATTTACTTGGAAATGTGATTTTTGTGATATTTTGTTTTGGCCCAGGTTTCAGTGAAGTGCTGTTTTGCTATTGGGGCCAATTTGGAACTTAGTCGATCGATAATTTAAGTAGGCGTTTAACAGTACATACATTATTTTCTGCGACCGTGAATGTCACTTGATCGGTAAACTCGTCTAATTGCTATATGTCTTTTAGACTGGTTCGCGAACGTGACATTCACGTTGATGTTCAGTGATGTGCTGTGATGTTGGTTGGATTGTCGTGTGGATAGCTGTGGTGCAATATTAGTACAGTTTTATTTTATTTGTACATTTGATATTGCGGGGCGAGCGTCCGACATGTGGACTGCCGTCACTGCCAGTTTGTATATTATTCTTTTGGGGCACGACCGGGCTGAGGTCGATGTCACCCTTGTATATTATTTTATTTTCTGTACTAGGATTACCCCGAGGTGGAGTGCACGAATAGCCGGGTTCTAGAGGGCAACTGGTCCGCATCTCAATGCATTCAGACGGAGGGGACCTTACTCTAGGATTGGCGGGCTATTCGCCGTACTCGTAGGGGATATAGGTTGACCCAGGAGGGGTGCTCAAGTTACCGGATTCTGTGAAGTGCTGGGTGGTCCATTCACATTGCTGAAGGGGGCTGCCTCACTTCTGGTTTTAGCGGGTAACTTGCCGTGCTCGTAGGGGTCTAGGTTTTCATTGCACAGGCTATCCACACGACAGGGAACGTCGGGTCTCACTTGCGGCTCAAGTGAAACTCGGGGCTCCAGATTATCCACCATTCTGTGTTGCTTCTATGATGTATCTGTGATGTTTCTTTATATCAAGCCTGGGACGAATGTTATATATATATTTACATATACTGGTATATGTTGTATATGTTTTGCACCCACGCTAGTCCAGTCCCCGCTCTGTCGTTAGTTAAGTAACCCAACGGGTGATGACGGGACCCAGTGGCGAATACGGATGGCATATACGTACATTTTATTTTCGTTCTTTTCTGGTGTGATTAATTGATGGGACTGCATAGATTCTTATCAATGCAAGGATAAAAACAACCTATATATGATGTTGTTGGAACCAAGTTTTTTAAAAACTGACATTACAGACGTTTTCTTTTGCTTTGCATCGTGGTATTCATTTGGAATATCCTGCACCTCATTTGACGAGGCAAGGGCCGAGATCCCTTCATCGGGAGTGACCCCTTGGGTAAAAGTTTGCGTCAATGTAATAACTTTACTATAGTTATTTCCTTTTGCTTTGCATCGTGGTATTTATTTGGAATATCCTGCACCCCATTCTACGGGGAAAGAGCCGAGATCCCTTCACCGGGAGTGACCTCTTTAGCAAAAGTTTTCGCCACTATATATTTGTAAAACTACTTGGATTCTTTCAACGAGATCAAGTTCATTACGTTAAAGGTTTTTCGCCAAAAACCAGCCGTAGCCCTCCGTCATTTCAGACTAGTATTTCTTAGTATTCGTGCTACGTTTGTCGTTGCTATTCGCCGAGACGTAGTGTGCGGTAGCTCTGTAATGCTTTTCTGTCGCATGGATATGTGGATTGGTTAGGACAGTCGTACGACTTTGTTGATTATTCGTTAACGTGCGGGTGGGTTTAATGCAATCAAGAAAATGAAGGGTTGAACTTGACTAGGACCTTTTGATTTGTTGATTATTCGTCAAGGTCACTTGGGTCCTAGGGGTAAAAACTCATATCGGGAGTTTCAAACATACAGGAAACTCGCCAGGCTTGCGCATACCTTCTGGAGTGTGGTGACTTGAGTGGCTTCCATCAAGTTATCATGCGATGATAGTTGGATCCCGATTCCTACTGATGAGTAGGATTACTCCTCGGATGATTCCGACTAATTCTCCCTTTGGGTTTGGAGGAGAATTTGAGGAAACAATAAGAGCCATCCAGATTAGATAAAATGATTAACCATTCTGATCTAGGTTAGAGTGCACGCTGAGTGTTTCTTCTCTCTCTCTGGCTGCGACTATGACCCGACCTTTGACTAAAATTCAAGAAACCAAGTTGACCGAACTTTCTTAAAACACTTTGGCTTTTGGAATATCACGGTGTCGCAAACATCATTGTCACTTCTATATCACCTTTGTTTTTCTTCAGAACACCTCGTATCACTGCGAGTATCCACTTCAATTGGATAAATCCATCGTATAGTTACATACGAACTCGAAGGAACTTTTTCGAGGATGGATTCTGGTTCTGGAGAGAATGAATAGGATTATTCGGCTGTCTTTTCCCTTTACCTTCTCTCAGGTTGTGAGGGCTCCTAGGATTAGGAGAGGGTACACCTATTGAGCTTATTGGATAGTCTTCTTCCAAACCATAGGCAGGTGCCGAATGGTAGGGAAGGAAGAAAACTAATTAAGCTTACGTGTGGTGTACAGAAGGTAATAAGTAAAGAGATATAAAGGGATTAGAATAATGGCAAAGGAAATTGCGATCACCATCATTCACGACAGAGACCGGGTATACCCCTGCCACTCCTACATCCACTTTGCTTTTCTCTAGGACACTCGCCCCACCGGAGCAAGAAGAACCGAGGAACTCCGTATCACTACGGATATCCACTTCCATTGGATAAATCCATCGTATAGTTACATACGAACTCGAAGGAACTTTTTCGAGGATGGATTCTGGTTCTGGAGAAATTGGATAGGATTATTCAGATGACTTTTCTCTTTACCTTCTCTCAGGTCGCGAGGGCTTCTAGGATTAGGAGAGTACACCTATTACGCTTATTGGATAGTCTTCTTCCAAACCTTAGGCTGGTGCCGAAAGGTAGGGAATGAAGAAAACCAATTAGCGTAAAAGAGGTGTACAGAAGGTAATAAGTAAAGACATAATAAAGGGATTGCAGAGAGGGCAGGCAAGTATATGGTTACTGTCATGAATCAGGATTGTGGAAGAGGCGTTACTAGGAATACCAGTTAACCCCTTTTTGGAACAATTTCATGTTTCAGTTTTATTGTGCGATGTTAATTAAAAACTGTTTTCCCAATTGGAATCTAACTCCAGGGTATGTATTTACCAGATCAGTTTCTCACATCTGCATGTTATTGCGGATGATGAGTGGGAGTAAGATATTGGGAATTGGGTGATTAGATCCTCATTATATTGAAATTCGTAGTAATTGGTGATATTTGAGGAAACCATCTGGATTTTGCCGGATGGCAAATATTTGGTTTTGAATATCCGTTGTTATGCACCAATTTCAAACTGGTATATCTGTACATTTATTTTATAAAGTGAGATAGATCTTTTTGATATTGTGTCTATGACATTTACCTATATCAGTTGGTGATTAGGTAAGGTGCATTCAATAGCGGTGTAATTCTTCTTAACCATAGTACAGTTTTTCAACCTACGATTCACAGGGTTTGAGTTATTGAACTCAGTGGACTTGTACAAAGTATTGTATGTTGTCCAGTGTCGATTACGATAATGGGGTTGGTACTCGTACTATATTTTGTTTACTTGTGACTTCTCCAATTCTGGACAAGTATTTCGTTGAAATGCATGGTCCAAAATTTGAGAAGTTATAGGTATAAGAATAAAGTAGAGAACCATTTATTAGAAGTATCGGGATTCTTCGAAGTATTCAAAAATGTAGATACTTGTGTTTAGTATTCCATTGATAGTAATGGTTTTGAGAACTTGCTTCTCTTTTGGGTTACTCATATATGGATGCACTCCTAGATGAGTAATGCTGAATGGCCTTTTTCCATTTGGTTGATATGCACTGGAAACAAATGCATGATTTGAATCTGGTTCCAATTAAATTAGTGCTTTTGTTTCTATATTAAATATATATAGAATCAATTTATACCTTAACGATGTTAAGGTATAGGGAGTTGTCCGGCTGATGCTTAAAACCAGAATCCGGATAAACTCAAGGAACGTTTCAGTAATGGCTGTTTGTGGATTATCCCGGGCTTTGACGAGGGATAACTTTCTACCATTAGGAAGATCAATATTTATATTTTTCGTGACTCGCCACAGTTTTAGCAAAATGGATTTTTTCAGAAAAACATAAGTTGGAGTATGGTAGAACTGGAAGTTATTCCAGAACCACAAACGATTACTGAAGACTTAATAGAACCTGAGGATTCAAATGGTTTCAACATTGCATTAGCCACTCCGTAGATTTGGTAGGTAACCTCAGTCACCTGAGAGGTACTTCGGTCTTCTTAGAGACGGTGACAGGGAGGTTCTTGTTTACCCAGACTTGCCATTGCTGTTGTTCTAGACTATAAGACCCGGCAGGAGGATGAGTATAGCTTTGTTCTAAACTAGTTTTGGAAATGCACGTGTATATGACTCTGCCAGAGGGTTGTTGTAGTCAGTGGGAGCAGTGGAAGCATAGTGGGCAAGTTGCTTATATCTTATTATAGACTAAAGCAGGTATAGCGGAAATAGATCATCTATTTTTGATGTGACAGTCATAGGCTTTGACTTCATCAGAATAGGAGATGGATCTGGTAAGAAGGTAGTAGAGAGTGATGTCCAGGTATTGGAATGACATGCACTTGATAGGAAGAGATATTCCTATACTACTATCGGTTATACTGTGGTTGTCACAAAGTTGTTTCTCCGCAGAGGATGTGGATATAATATCAGGTTTTCTGGTTACTAGATCTATGGTTTTAGATCTAGATTTGGGAACTATCCTAATTTGGGTACTTTGACATTAAATGGACGACTCCTGACATGGTGGTGTACCTGCAGGTGATGGAGTCAACCTCTCTAAAGGTGTCTTACAGACTAAAGGGGAGAGGGATCTACATGATTAACATATCATTGGCTAGACCAATTGAGTTAGTCTTGAAATGTCAAGTACCCCACCAGATATTGTTTTTGCACTAGCTGCAGTAAACATATATTAATCCAATTCTGGAGAAATACCGGGAAGTAGTTTATGAACATAAATGGATGTTCTAGGGATATGGTAACGACAGCCTCCTTCAGGAGACGGTTATCATTTCAAGCTTCCCAGGTGACCTGGATGACAGAGTGACTGTTAGAGTTATAGTTTTCCCTTTTCTAAGGGACAGTATGTTGGACAGGTGGTCCAAGCGGATACTGAGGAAAGGCATGGCGCAGGATACTGATTAAATTCAGTGGACGATACAGTCTAAGTAGTTTGCTGGATTTGGAGTTTTTTTGTGAACTGGATCCCATCAGATATCCAGACAAATTCTAAGACAAGTATTGCTCATTTCGGGAGATAGTTTTCCCCGCGAAGTTGAGATTAAGAGAGATACAGAAAGAAACATTGGAGCGGATCCACTCACTGAGGCTATTTCTCGAACGCAATCATTTTCGCAAACGGGCTTTGCGAAACTGATTAGTAGAGAAGTTGGGTGTTCGGTATCACACGGGCTGTGAGTATGCGACATCGCAATAATTGGCCTTAAGTGCAAGTGGGAGATTATTGGCTATAGTGCCCTCAAGGAAATTATCATAGTCGCGGACTTGTGATTATGATGATTGAGGTATGACCTATACCGATAAAACAGTCTTACTCAAGATGATAGTATGCTATCTGGTTTGTCTTTATCATCATGTACGTGTTGATAGAGCCCTTAGGATTCTTGCTTGACTGCCAACAGTATGATGGCGATCATATATGTGGGAGCTGGAGTCTATAAGCACATCCTTAAATGTCCCTAGTCGTAGGAGTATCGAGACCGGGCATCGATACTCCAGTGTAGACTAGTGTATACTGATCGAGACCCCGACGAGGGGCGGTGGCCAGGTCTCACAAGCCATTGGTGTTAGTTTGTTCACCTAAGATAGTATGCAGGTGCTCATTGGGTTATGAGTACACTGGACGGACTCGCCGGGAACCTGCTAGTTAGTATTATACCTATTGTCAGATAGCAGTTCCCAGGTGACATGTGTACAGGTTAGTCTGTCGACCTGAGATCGTCATTTGTCTCGTGTGAGTTCCCACTGTGCTTTGATTACTACCCTACCACGGCTCAAAGGAGTCGTGCAAACAGGTTTTAGTTGGGTACAGTCCCAAGCCACAAGGAGGCAGTGATCGGATCGTCGGGGATTCGTCTCTCCCGGTATTGGGAGTTGATGTCGCATTGTGTACGGATGGCCATCACCATAAATCCGTGGCCACGGTGGACGAGAATTATCGATCCAGGATCAATAGTTTCTCAGGTGGTGATGGGTTTCATACCGACACTAAATATCTCATTGTTGGGGGCTGACTTTATCTACACCCCTAGACTCGATATGCGATACTCTTAGACGAACAGACTGGACTGTACGGATATTGTCACTGTCAGGCTCAGTGGGGGTTCAGGATGAGTTTGCTCGTCGACCTCCCTTTCGCTCAATACCTGGGTAGCAGTTATGTACAGCTAGTGCCGCTGACGTGCTTGTGGTTAAACCCACTGCCAGCGTTTTGACGAGTCTTTGGTGTCCCACACAGAGGGTTTTCACGGTTCAGGCGATATGGTGTACATGTTGTATGTTGATACATACGGGTGTCCGATTAAATATGTGCTTTTACTGCGCAGACTTTAATCGGACGGTTGATAATACCAGCGGCTTAGGATTAAGCCGTATTATTAAATCATGTTTTGATTTAATAATTTATATATGTATTTGTATATACGTATTCTAGTATTATTGTTCACTATTCATTTTCTCTCTTAGCTATTCGTATTTTTGTACGAATACGCGTATATGTATTTCGATACATGTACCGGGAAGTATTCCGTATTTTATACGGAATAGCTTCTAGAAGATTTGCCACCTCATTATTGTTTTTCCTTTTTAGGAAATTCATTTTGATTTATAATGAGGTAGAGGGTGTGAGGTGGCATGAACAATGATAAAGCATGGGTTTTGAGTATGGTTGGCATTTGTTTATAGTTTTTTGATAAAAGGAAAAGTTTTCTTTATTGGAATTGAGAGAGGGAAAGGGGCCGGCCATTATTGGTGGTGGGATTGATTTTCTTTTTGTGATTTTTACACTAGCTCTCTCTCACTCTCTCATACTACATATATACTTAGCCATTTCTTGGTTCATGCTTTGACCTCCTCATTCATCTTCTATTGTTGCTTACTTGAGCTTATGGATGAGAGAAAAATAATAGTGATACAATCCTACACCTCAACTCTCCACCACTAGCAATCTTGGAGAGTCGGTTGGTCCGCTCGGCGAACCTGGAGCTTGTGCCGTTTCTCTCGGGTGGATCATCGGAGACGAAGGAAGACCGGCAACCAAACCACATCAACGAGCCGCTAGGAGCTTGGAATGAAGACCGAAGGACACGGATCAACTCGGTATAACGATTCTAACTATTAGTTAGCTCGCTAGAATAGTGTTTAAGGTCGATCCGTAAATCGGGTAGCGGTAGCACCGGTTTAGAAAATTTTAATTCCGCATTTTGGCCGCGTTTCGACTGCCGGGGCGCTGCCGGGACCCTTCACAACTAACGACATCCCGTCTCAGGGAAACTTTAGAAAGTGACACTCCCTCTCAGGGAAACGTCAAACAGACACTCTGTGCCGGGGATACGTTAACTAGCGATACTCCGTACCGAGGATACATCAACCAGTGACACTCTGTCTTGGGGAAACGTTAAACAGACACTTCGTGCTGGGGATACGTCAACCAGCGACAATCCGTCTCAGGGATACGTCAAACAGACATTTCGTGCTGGGGTTACGTCAACCAGCGACACTCTGTCTCAGGGAAATGTCAGACAGTGACACTCTGTCTCGGGGAAACGTCAAACAGACACTCCGTGCTGGGGATACGTCATATGCTTGTTGTGGTAAAAAATTACACCCCGGTTGACCAAGTCAAAGTCAAAGTCAACCCCAAGTAAATGGGCCGAAGCCCGGGTCAAGTGGGCCCATGCCCAAGTCGAGTCCCGCGACCAGCCTCTCCCATGCGAAAATGAAAATCATGTAATAAATAATTTTGATGTAATTTTTATGAATAAATATAAGAAAAATGGGCATAAATCCAAATTTTTGTAAAGTCCATGGCTCATGTGCAAAAGAAATGAGTACATGAGATATGTGATGGACAAAATGCCATTTTGTAAAGCCCAAAGGACTATATGTATGTTTGTAAGCCTATATAAGGCAACACGATGATAAAATAAAACAGAATAATTCATTCCCTCAAAAGCTAGGGTTTTTGTGCCTCCTTCTCCTTACTCAAGGTTCTAAATCTTCTTCCTTTTTTTTGAATTAAATCAAGAGTTTCACTCTTCCTTTTCCAAAAAGAAATTGTTTTTCACCACAAAACCCTTGAAGGGAAACGCAGATCTTCCATCAAATCTCCAAAAGGGGAGATTTTTAAATCTCACCTTCCTTTCTCCAAGATCCAGCCAATAGAGAGGAGGAAGAAGGAGACCCATCCCCAAAAATCCCATTTTGGGAAGATTCAAGGCTAAAGAGAAAACCCATGGCTCAAGGGAGAAGAAAGGGGCCCCCTTTCATCATCTTCGAAAATATCTTGAGAGTTTAACTCTATAAAAAATAATAATAATAATAATAATAATAATAATAATAATAATAATAATAATAATAATAAATCTTTTTTTTTGGGAGTACAACTCCCAGTGCAGGGGCTAAGCCTCTTTGTCCTCTTTTTTAGGAGTTTAACTCCAAAAGTTAATTAGGAGTACAACTTCCAGTATAGGGGCTAAGCCCCTTTTTCCCGCTGGTGTCCAGCGCCCGCATGCCAAGCACGCGAGGCGCTGGCACTCACGCGTCCTTTGGACGCTACTTTCCCTCTCCTTTTTATATATATACACACTCCACAACACTTTTCCCGTTAGAAAAAATTTCTAACGGGGCGCTGCACTGCACCCTGCAAGGGGGCTGCTAGCCCCTTTGACCCTCAGCCCGCTAACCGGGTAGCGGGACCCCCGTAAACTCTGCAGGGCCCCCAATATACCCAAAACCCCTCAAGACACATATACGCACGCTGCACATTGAGTTTGCATGACTAGTTGACCCGTTAATCGAAGGTTCTCTTTCTCCAAAGGAGAGGGGTAATTAACGGCAGCTTAGTTCACGGCTGCCGGAGATTCGGATCCCCATAATCAATAAACTCCCGCCTACACTAAGCAGGGGGAATCTATAGTACGCCTGACAAGCGACGCGTATTCCCATCTCAATAGGATAACGAAAAACAGCCTACAGACTCTATCATGCCCAGTGGGACCAATCTCTCCTCCCATATTTCGGGTTAAACGTTCATTCAAACTCAATCAACATATACATTGATTGCCTGTACTAAAATTATCCTTCTTTGTGCAGGTTAACAGTTTCCAATTGCAATCTTTGGATGCAACCAAATGTCTCCAAGGACAAGCTCAGCACTCAACACAGCTCCCATCTTCTACACGATGAAGATGGACGCCAGGACGGTCCTCCCGGCCAGTCTTGGGCGACAATAGGAGGAGCTGCTGCAACCATTTGGCTCTATTCTTTTCGTGCCAGCTAACGCCGTCCCTGCTCTTCAAGCCCCGGTGATGGATAAACCGGCCTCAAAAGGGAAAAGGCCAAATGTCATGGTCGCGAAGGCACCTCAACCCAAGCATAAATCCGTTTCCGAACGACTCTTCATTGCTCCAGTTGGGGGTAAGGTCATCAACACCAACAAAGCAATAAGGTATCTCGAGCAAGCTCCAGCGATGCCCCTGACAACCGCTCAATCGGGTATCTTCTCTAAGCTCCCCGTCAATCGACTCACGATGGCTTTCTGGATGACGGATGCCCGTCAAGCCCTCAAAATTGAGAAGCTAAGGCAAAAAAGGCTCAGATATAGAGCCAACAAAAGGGCTAGGGCTTATGTTAGACTGAACTTCATGAGGTTCCAAGAACAGGGTTACCCCGCTAAAGATAAAGAGATGGCTGGATATGTAGTCCACACTATTACATGGTGGGCATGCGCAGCAAGAGCAAGGAGGGGGCCACCACATCTCAAATCCAATCTGGGGTGAATGTGGCTGCCACTTCCCAACACTAGCCTCCTCTAGAAGGTAATGAAAACCCTTCCAGTGAGGCTGATAAGCAGAGAGATCCCTTGGTTCTTGAGGAGTCGGGCTCGGAAAGCGAAAATGAGCTAATCTTCCATCCCAAGAAAGCAGAGCAGCACCTTTTCTAAGAGCTCTGAAAATAGATCAGAATTAAAGACAAGGAGATGGCCAAACTTTACTCCCAAATTGACGACTTGACGAATGTCGTGATGCAGCTCACGACCCAAGTTGCCTCTCAGCCATCCAATCAAGCGCAGGGTTCTGCTCATGAACCAGGAAACGGTGACCCGAGACAGCCGACGCCTATTCCCTAAATCTAAAGGTGGGTGAGCCGCATGAAAGTCGGCCGCATCCTATCTCGGGAAATGTCTTGACGATCGATGACAGCAACCCTCTAACGCAAGATCAAGTCATTGATTTGGTCGCCAACAAAATCAAAACATTGGTAGCCGAAGCCGAAGTGTAAAAAGATATCAGCAGTAGTGGGAGACCATATCCTATTCGGTATGATCTGGTAGAATTTCCTGGCTGTTATGTCATCCCCAAATTCAGAAGATTTGATCGGACAGGAAATGCGAATCAGCACATCGCCCACTTTAAAGACTCGTGCAGGAATACTGGGGCAATGATGCGCTTCTCCTCCGCTAGTTCGTTAATAGCTTAACCGATGCCGCTTTCGACTGGTACGCTAGCATACCAGATGGCTCCGTTACTACTTTCGTCCAAATTGAATCTTTATTTCGACAAAGGTTCATGAGTGTCAGCGATAAGATCACCATCGCTGACCTCGTAAGGACCAAGCCAAAGAACAACGAAAGCATCACGGATTTTATAACTAGATGGCGCAATCTCTTCGTCAAATATGAACCACCGATAGAGTAAGACCAATCTGTCAGCCTTCTCGTCAGAATTATCAACAATTGGATGGCCCCGTTTCTATGCATTGCGGGTCTCAAAACATTCCAAGAGCTGACCAGGAAAGTTCAGATGTTGGAGCGCTTAAAGCATGAGTCCTCCTATGATTCCCAAAATAACAATAGGTCCTGGAGAAACTGAAAGGACGATAATTGTAAAGGCGGAAATTCCGACGAGAGGGGAAGGAGAGTCGCCTTTGAAAGAGAAGCTGGATAAGGTCTATTCCTTCAGAAGGGACAAAGTCCATAAAATATTCAAGGATGCCCTAAGAAACGTCTTACAATTGCCAGAATCAAAAAGATCTCAAGAAGCGAATATTACCGACGACCCCAAATATTGCCCCTATCATAGAGTGATAAGTCATGCTATTGACGGCTGCTTCGTCTTTAAAGATTGGGTCGAAAAACAATACAAGGCAGGAGAGATAGAACCGTCTAAACAGAGACCGAAGCCCTTCGGGAACCTGATTCTCTCAGTTATCTGCCCTTCTCTGAAAAGAGCGGACCAATGCAACAAGCTAAGAGCCAAACGAGCAATATTGCCAATGAAGAAGCGATAGACGGGTACACGACCCATACGGTCTACATAATGGAGCTCAGAGGAACAAGTCCTCCTACGCTTTATAGCCGTGACAATGACGCGGTGATTGCTATCCAACACTGGCTCGGTCTAGATGACGAAGAGCCCGCTTATGCAATTTAGCCAAAGGAGCCCGTGGTTCCTACAGAATCGAGCCCAGGCTCCAACAGTTGACCACCACGTCGTTAAAATGGGAACAGTTGACTACCATGTCGTTAAACTGGGAACGCATGACCCCTAAGTTGTTAAACTGGGAATGTAAAAAAATGTGTAAATAAAAAATGTGTAAAAAAACATGAATGAAAAAAAGTTGAAATGATGGGGCAACTCTCAATAAAAATCAGCGAGTAAAATAAAGATGAAATATAAAGCTGAAATGATGGGGCAACCGTGAATAAACAGCCGAAATGATAGGGCAATCACGACCTTCGCGATAAGAAAAGCTGAAATGATAGAGCAATCACGGTAAAAAAAAACCCAATAGCGAATGATGAGTCACTCCTGATATCATATTCCTGTGCAGCGATGCAGACGTCAACCAAGATCCAAATCACAAATCCCCTGACGGCGAATGATGAGTCGCTCCTGGTCCCATATTCCAGTGTAGCGATGCATACGCCAACCAAAATCCAATTTCCCAAAATTCTCCCAGCCATACGGTTGGTCCCCGAACTGACTACCGTATACAATCCATGGGCTCAAATAATTCTCATCACACCCATGCCTCACCACACCAGTCACGCGGCCGGTCTCCGCCTATGGAATTATGCTCCATTTGGGAAGACCTACCCATGTGTCCTCACGATACATGAGGAGAACAAACTTACGAGATCCTCTCGACTCGTAAGAAAACACCTTCGTGGGATCCTTACGACTCACAAAGAAAAAACACACTTGGGAGTCCCCACGACTCCCAAGGAGAATACACCTACGAGATCCTTTCGACTCGTAGGAGAAAATGATTTTATGGGGCCCTTACGGCTCATGAAATTGAAAAGTCTTAGGTGATAGGGACCTAAACCTGTCTCTTAATCCATCGCTTCCCAACAGGCAAAGACAAATGATGAATTGGTCCTGGCACCTGTGCTTCAGTGTTAGCAACGCTGATGCCGACCCCAACCCCAAAATTCCAAACTTTCGACCCAATAGACCTTTAAGTCTTTAAAATGGGAACATATGACCTCTAAGTCAGGAACAGATGACCCCTAAGTCGTTAAATTGGGAATGAGGGAAATCTCCTCACGGCAGATGATGATTCGCTCTTGGTACCATATTCCAGTGTAGCGGTGCTGATGCCAAACCAAAACCAAAATCCCCAAATCCTCTCATGACAAATGATGATTCGCTCTTGGTACCATATTCTAGTGTAGCAATACTGATGTCAACCCAAATCTGTTAGTTATATGTATGCCCTAGAGGCTATTACTGTACATTGGATGTATATTGTAGTGGATGCTGGGACATATATAGGGAGGACTTTCTTGCTCGACATGATAGTATGCTATCTGGTTGATCTTTACCTTAACGTGTACACTGATTGTCTCTCTGTTACATGTTGGTAAAGCCCTTAGGATGTGTACTTGACTACCTGGACTATGATGCGGATCATACCAGTGGGGACAGGGTAGTCCATGAGTACATCCTTCAAAGTCTCTAGTCGTGGGTATATCGAGACGGGGCATCGATATACCAGAGTAGACTAGCGTATACCTTCTCGACCCATACAGATGGGCGATGGATGATCCCATATCCATTGGTGTTTGACATCAGAGATGATATACGGGTGCTCAGTGGAGACTGGGTACACTGGACGGACTCGCCGAGAACTCCCAGATGGTATTATACCTTACGTCAGATGACAGTTCTATGGTGACACTGGTACAGAGTAGTCTGTTGACCCGAGATCGTCATAGTCTTGTGTGGCTCCCACTGTGCTTTGATTTCCATCTTACCACGTCCAAGAGGGCGTGCAAAACGGTGGTTTTTGGGTACAGTCCTGAGTCACATGGAGGCAATGAGCGATAGGAGGGGATTCGTCTCTCCCGGTATAGGGAGTTGATGTTGCGCAGTGTTCGATTGGCTATAACAGGAAATCCCTGGCCAGGGTTGTTGAGATTTACTGGTAAGTGTTACTTGTAGTTTCTCGAATTGTTATAGACCTCATATCGACACGACTTATCAAGCTATTGGGGTCTGACGTTTACCACCCCTAGGCGAGATATGCGACATATCAGACGATCAGACCGGACTGTACGGTAGTGTTACTGGTTGGATTCACTGGAGTGTGAGCGGGCTTGCTCGTCGATCTTCTGATCGCTCAATACCCGGGTAGCCGTTACGTTTAGCAGACCGCTTGCGGCTTGTGGGTGCTTGATATGATCATCACCTGCTGCCGGCGTATTGACGAGTCTTTAGAGTCCTACACAGAGGTTTCCTGGCTCAAGCGAAACGAAATAGGAGCGCATATGAGATATGTGCAGGACCGAGAATAATGCGTGTATGTGATACCGTATTCTATTCTTGCGATGAATGTATCGAATGGTTGTATGCGATATAACCTAGTTATCGAATCAAGGATTGATTCGATAAATCGATACATTGGATATTAGTCGGTTATATGCGATATGACCGGATCGTTAAATCAAGTGTTGATTTAATGATTTAATGTATAATTATATATTTGATATATTACTTTGCATTAACTAATATTGGTTCACTTTAAATGGATTTTCTCGCTCGGATGTGCACATTGTATATTCGATATAGTTTTGTGCACTTGATTGTATCATGTTTGATGATACATGTTTACTTGTGTTTGTGTGAAGATTGAACCATGGTTATATGAATGGTTAGGGTTATGATTATTTATTCATTCATTTATTTATTTATTAGTTTTGGAAAATAATAGCAAAAGAGAAAAATGGTGGCTTTCTTTGTTCTTTCTTGAAGCTTCATGAAGACTTTGACCAAGTGACCATTTTGTCTCATGCTTAACCCTAACCATTCCACTCAACCATGATTCATTCTCTACACTTGACCATGGTTTGGTTATGATAAGTATTCTTTTAATTTTCTTTTTGGTTTGAACTTATCATAACAATTATCTTCATCTTCTTCATCTTCTTTCATGAAGAAAGCTTCACTTCATCAATGGTGATTGATGAAAATGAGTGAGAAATCCAATTCTAAAGTGAACCCACTTCCTATTTCTTCATTCTCTACCTCTTGCCAAGTAGTAGAGTGTGTTTCCTTCACAAGTTTTCAAGACTTGGTGAAGTTGGAGCTTGATCTAGCGATGCCTCGACGTAGATCATCTTCGGCACGTCGTCGATGACCTAGCCCGCTCTTTCTCCGATGAAGCCGACGCTAGAGCCCGGGATTTGATTTGGACAGCGGAGAGGACTTCATCACGGAGCCGTGGAGGTGGAGGACCGGATCTACAAAGGTTGTATTTCCGTATTCTTGTAGTTAAGTGTTAACTAGTTCTAGTTTTGTCGCCTAAAAATCTAGCCAACGATCTTGTTAGGGTTTCTCGGCACCGTTAAAATTTGAAATTGGCATGGTTGATGCCTTGTGAGACCTCATTAGGGTGCCTAGGAACCCTACAGTGGTATCAGAGCCTAGCTAGAGCCTTAGACGATGCGTTGACGATGTTAGAAACCCGATCGAACCCGAAACCCCGACTTTTTCTTGCTCTCTGGACTTTTTTCAAAAACAGGGATTTTTGTGAATTAAAAATTCTCAGAAAATAGAGCAGGAAATTCTAAGAGTTACTGTAGAAAACGAGACCCTAACTCCACCAATGCGCCGCGGAACCGCGGCAATAGCCTCCTTGTGCGGCGGTTCCGCGGCCGTCTGTAATGATTGGGGTGTCGTTTTGGTACAGTAATGCCCGTATCTGTTTCCTATATTCTCTGGGAAGTTTTAATCTGCACTCAACAGTTGAGTTTTCTGGGGCTGTGTTGGGACTTCGGTGATTCGATCGGATTGTCTAATCTTGTCTGTGTTTTTCCGGATATTTTTTGAATATGTTAAAAAGTTCGACCGGATATAAATACCCAATTTTTCCCCTGTCGGGAAATTTCCAAGTGTTGGATTTTTCCGTAGTTTAACGACGTTCTAAGTAGTGCAAGTAACGAGATGGACCCTCTAGAAGACAACAAACCTTAACTCGATTATGTGACCGTCTTGAACTGCCCTTTGAACCTTAGGGTTTGGGGCAGTACGGCGTGCCACATGTGAGGCGTTGGCTTGACCCTTTTACGGCTGGACCGTTTGTACTGAGGCACGAACTGAATGTTGTTAGACTTATTTCATGTGTTGGACTGTATCGGGAAAACTTGGGTGTTTGGATGTTCGATCGGAAAGTTTAACATTTTCTATTTATTCGGAATGTGATACAATAATTGGAATTCACAAGAAGTTATGAGATAACTGAATGAATGTTATAAATCTAGCGGTTTAGTCTCACTTGATCGGTTGCCACGGAATTTTGATGTGATCAAAAGTCCGTCGCAATCACGTAGCGTACGCGGATACTCGCCGGGTAAACTTAATAGACAGCCTCACTCCATAGCCCCGACCAAGTGACTGTAGGAGAACCCCGTCGCCGAAAGCATCCGTTCGGGTGCTCGCGGTAGCGGTGTTCCGCCTTGGTGCACTTCGTCGACGGTATCGGGGGTGCAGCCGCCTACTAAATTTTGCGACGAGCATTCGATCAGGATGTCGGGAATCTTGTTGAATTGCCCGACTTGATATTGAAAAGTGTTTTCGATTCTGAGACTAAAATGCGGGGTTTATAATTGTTAGGCATGCGATGTCTAAGGAATTCATTTGGTCAGGCATGCGATGTCTGAGGTGGTTGCGGATTCCAACTGTTGTAGTTTTACACTTTCTTTTCTGTGACCGTAAGTGTAATATGTGATATCGCCGGTTTCGTTGCTATATGTCAACGACAATTGGGATGCGCATATTTACTTACGTTGATGACATGTGATGTTATGTGTTGCTGGATATGTTATATTGGATCGTCGTGTTTGAATAGCCGGGGTTTTTTATGTGAGATGAGTGTTTTTCATTTTCATTCATGTAAAAACTTGTATGTAATATTCTTTTATTAGGGCACTTCCAGGTTGCGGAAGTTGTCACCGTTGTTGTATATTATTTACTTTTCCGCACTAGGATAGACCCAAGAAGGAGGGCACAAGTAACCGGGTTCTGGAGTCCAGTGGGAGACCAACTCGAGGAGTCGAGTCCGGGTCTCCTAACTCTAGAATTGGTAGGGTTGCTTGCCGCTCTCGTAGGGGTCTAGGGGTGTGGATTTGGCTATTCACCGCGACCGTGGAATCCGTGTTTTATACTGGCTCGTATTGAAAACACGGACGTCCTAGTATATCCAATATTTCATATGATTCTTCTGCTGCGATATCTGTGATGTGATCATGTGATGTTCTGTGATGGATACTATATATAGTATATATGATATATTATATAGACGTTACTTATGTTTTACACCCGCGTTAGCCCTGCCCCGCTCTGCCGTTAGTTACCTAACCTAACGGTGCACGAGGGGACATCGAGGCGAATGCGGATGGCATAAGTGTACGTCGTATTTATCTGTGATGTTTAGGTACTTAAATGATGGGACTTCATTAATGTGATTAATGAAAGTAAAAGAAACCTAAGATGTTGTAGAATCGAATTTCAAAATTGAAACAGGTAGCTACAGTTCTTGCTTTGCACAGAGGTATATGTGATATATCCTGCACCTTATTCGATAAGGAAAGGACCGAGATCCCTTCACCGGGAGTGACTCCTTTAGCAATAACTGGCAGATGTTACAACCCTCGGTTTGTCTTTTGATTGCTTTTAAGAGTTTTTGCTTTGTACAGTGATATATATGATATATCCCGCACCTCATTCGACGAGGAAAGGACCGACGATCCCTTCACCGGGAGTGACTCCTTTAGCAAAACTAGAAAAGCCTCAAAAACACTCCATTTTAAAATCATTTGATTCCACAACGATATCAAGTTCATTACACAATAGGTTTTCAGAAAAACCTGTCGTAGCCCTCCGTCATTTCAGATAAGTACTAGTTAGTATTCGTGCTGCGGTTGTTTGGCATGCGTCAAGGCGTAGTGTATGGTAGCTAACTAGTGCTTATCTACTAGCATACGATGCGATTGGATTAGGGTATTCGTACGGCGTTGTTTGGCATGCGTCAAAGGTCGTGCGGGTGGGTTTAATTCAATCAAGAAATGTACGGGTTGAACTTGACTAGCGGACTATGGGTTGTTTGGCATGCGTCAAGGTCATAGCACGCTAGGGGCAAAATATTATCGGGAATTTCAAGTGTTGAAATTTGCAATGAGATTGCATACCTTCTATGAGATAGTTGGATCCCGATACCCGCTGCGAGTAATTGTTACTCCTGGGAGAGTTTTATACATTACAATTAGCCGATCAAGTAGGTGTCTAGAAAGGTGTTAACGAGGTTACGCCTCTGGGAAAATGAGGTTTACATTAATTAGGTCCGTGCGAAAGCACGGGGCACCTCCCTCAAAGTACCGACACTGGCCTGGCTGAAAGATTGGCGAACTTGTAGTGTGTAATTAATCCCGGCTAGTCTTTTCTTTTAGGGTTTGAAGGAAGATTTGATAAAAAGAAGTGGGAGCCATCCTGATTAGATAAAATAATAACCAATCTATTCTTGCAAGAGCGCACGCTGAGTGTTTTCTTCTCTCTCTCTCCTGGTAGCGACCATATCACGCCTTAATCAAGATAATAATACGGAATATTGACCGAACCCGCTTGTTATACTGAGCTGGGGAACGTTGTTCCCGCTCCAACTTATAATTGTTATAAGATAGAGCAGGAAATTGGGGAATACCAGATTTCCTGTGCCGCCCAAACGAAGAGAGTGCATGCTGATGCATCATCTTTGGGTGTGTTCATTATGCAGAACTGTTTCTCAGTGTCCTTTACGTCCTGGGTATATGATACCGGATCAGGATCCCGCATATGTAATATGTTACATAGGGCTACAGATAGGTAGAGAACTGAGAACGGGTGATAGGTTTCATGAGACAGAAAACGGGGCAAGTGTTGCAGCTAAGTCTGTTGGTCACTGTCACCCTGTATTCCAAATACATTGATTCTGAACGAATGTTATTAGATACCGAACCTGATATACAAAATCATATCTCTCTCTTTATTAGTGAAGAAAGGATATAATTTTGTATTGTTGGATAATGTTTTGAACATTTCCTATATCAAAAGTTGATCGGTTCAGGCACGTTATCTAAAAGCATATATGTTCTAAATCAAACTACAGTTCTTTAGTATACGGAACACACACAAGAGGAAGAGTTCAGAAATGAACGAATCCTTCTTGAGGCATTGTAGACTAGGTCATATCAATGTGACCCGACTAGCTGAAGTTACATAAAGATGCATATTTAAATGAGTTTGAATTTACATCTTGTGAAACTTGCCGGTCATGTCACAGAGATAAGATGACCACAGCTCTGTTTATTGGAAACAGAGAAAGAGTTAGTGAACTCTTGGGATGATACATGTTGATGTACAAAGGTCCACTGTCTACACATGCCAAGACCGGTTCTTTGTACTTCGTTACATTCTCTGATAATCTCTCAAGATTCAGACATATGTTCCTGTTGAAACACAAGTCCGAACCTTTTGAGATATTCACAAAATATAAGTTGGAAGTAGAGAACCAATACGGGTATAAGTATTATGTCCTTTGATGAGATCAAGGAGTAGAATACTTGAGCACGGAATTCTTGGACTTTTCTAAAGGAGAATGAGATTCTCTCTCAGCATTACTCCTCCGTATACACCATAGCACGATGGTATATCGGGGCGGAGCAATCACACCCTATATGATAAGGTGTGCTCTATGATGAGTACTACTGAATTACCTATTTCCTTTTTGGGAGTTATGCACTTGAGAAGTTGCATACCAATTGAATTGGGTTCCAATCAAATCAGTTGCCTACCACTTCATATGTGATATGGAAAGGGAAGAGCCCATATCTTAAGTTAGTTAAGATTTGGGGGTATCCGGCCTATGTCTAAAAGCAAAATCCGGACAAGCTCGAGGCAAGATCTGTTATGTAGAACTGGAAATGTTCCAGCTATACAAACTGCAGCTGATGATTTGATAGAACCAAAGGATTCAATAGATACCAACGAACCTCAGCCTCTCCGCCGATCTAGTAGGGTTTCTCACCCACCTGAGAGATACTTCTGTTTCTCTATGACAGTGGGAGCGAGGATTGCATCATGAGATGATGACCCAACTAGTTTCGAGCTGGCCATCGAGAGTAGTGACTCTGTAAGAATAGCTGGATGCTTAGCGATCTGAGATGGAATCCTTATATACCAACAAAGTATGGACTTTGGCTGCTATATCTGAAGGGTTAAATCCCCATCAGGAGCAAGTATATCTTGAGAAGATTACTTGGTGTAGATGGAAAAGTTGAGACTTTCAAAGCTAGACTTGTTAAAGGTTTTCGTCATCGACCATACGTGGATAATGATGAAACCTTTTCCAGTACCTATGCTTAAGTCCATCCAGATCCTACTTGCCACAGCTACATACCATGACTACGATATCTGGCGGTTGGGTGCCATGACTGCTTTTCTAAATGATGTTTTAGAAGAGAACGTCTATAAGTACACAGCCAGAGGGCTTCGTAGACAGTGGGAGCAGCGGAAACGTGTACAAGATGCTTTATAGGATAAAGCAGGTATCGCGGAGTTGGAACATCTGTTTTGATGTGGTAGTCAAAGAGTTTGACTTCATCAAAATGGTAGATGAACCTTGTATAAACAAAAAGGAAGTAGGGAGTATGGTGATGATCTTCGTAGAGTACGTGGATGACATACTCATGATAGGGAAGGAGTTTCCTATGCTACGCTCGATCAATCTCCGCCTATCACAATGATTCTCCACATAGGATCAAAGTGATACCTACTAAATCCTGGGTTTTGGACCTATGAGATAGATCTAAATGGATGTTAGAATACTCACTAGCTGTAGTGAGATGGTATCAATTGATCCTGGGAAGAATCACTGGAAGTGTTCCAGGGTGATAAAGACAACTGAGTGTCAGTCACATGCATTGTCTTTACCCTCAATCGAGGGACGGTATGTTGGAAGAGTTCCAAGCTAGATACCGTGATATACTAGACGATAAAGGCAGGATACATCGCTACTTAAGCTGCTACCAAAGAGGCAGTCTGGGTGTATATTGGTTCATGAGATGAACTACGTTCCTACCATTGTGAGACAATGGAGTTGTGGCTTATGCCAAGGAACGACGGTCCCATCAGTGATCCAGACATATTCTAAGGCAGTGTCACCTGATCATGGAGATGCTTGATCTCCAAGAGATCGAGGTTTGGAGAGTAGACTCAGAGGAGAACACAGCGGATCCACTCACAAAGGCCTGTTCCCAGAGAGAGATTTTTATGGGATGGTTGAGTATGAGATACTACAACCACTGCTATCAGATGGCCCTAGTGCAAGTGGGAGATTGTTAGTTATATGTATGCCCTAGAGGCCATTACTGTACATTGGATGTATATTTTAGTGGATGCTGGGACATATATAGGGAGGACTTTCTTGCTCGACATGATAGTATGCTATCTGGTTGATCTTTACCTTAACGTGTACACTGATTGTCTCTCTGTTACATGTTGGTAAAGCCCTTAGGATGTGTACTTGACTACCTGGACTATGATGCAGATCATACCAGTGGGGACAGGGTAGTCCATGAGTACATCCTTCAAAGTCCTTAGTCGTGGGTATATCGAGACGGGGCATCGATATACCAGAGTAGACTAGCGTATACCTTCTCGACCCATACAGATGGGCGATGGATGATCCCATATCCATTGGTGTTTGATATCAGAGATGATATACGGGTGCTCAGTGGAGACTGGGTACACTGGACGGACTCGCCGAGAACTCCCAGATGGTATTATACCTTACGTCAGATGGCAGTTCTATGGTGACACTGGTACAGAGTAGTCTGTTGACCCGAGATCGTCATAGAGTCTTGTGTGGCTCCCACTGTGCTTTGATTTCCATCTTACCACGTCCAAGAGGGCGTGCAAAACGGTGGTTTTTGGGTACAGTCCCGAGTCACATGGAGGCAATGAGCGATAGGAGGGGATTCGTCTCTCCCGGTATAGGGAGTTGATGTTGCGCAGTGTTCGATTGGCTATAACAGGAAATCCCTGGCCAGGGTTGTTGAGATTTACTGGTAAGTGTTACTTGTAGTTTCTCGAATTGTTATAGACCTCATATCGACACGACTTATCAAGCTATTGGGGTCTGACGTTTACCACCCCTAGGCGAGATATGCGACATATCAGACGATCAGACCGGACTGTACGGTAGTGTTACTGGTTGGATTCACTGGAGTGTGAGCGGGCTTGCTCGTCGATCTTCTGATCGCTCAATACCCGGGTAGCCGTTACGTTTAGCAGACCGCTTGCGGCTTGTGGGTGCTTGATATGATCATCACCTGCTGCCGGCGTATTGACGAGTCTTTAGAGTCCTACACAGAGGTTTCCTGGCTCAAGCGAAACGAAATAGGAGCGCATATGAGATATGTGCAGGACCGAGAATAATGCGTGTATGTGATACCGTATTCTATTCTTGCGATGAATGTATCGAATGGTTGTATGCGATATAACCTAGTTATCGAATCAAGGATTGATTCGATAAATCGATACATTGGATATTAGTCGGTTATATGCGATATGACCGGATCGTTAAATCAAGTGTTGATTTAATGATTTAATGTATAATTATATATTTGATATATTACTTTGCATTAACTAATATTGGTTCACTTTAAATGGATTTTCTCGCTCGGATGTGCACATTGTATATTCGATATAGTTTTGTGCACTTGATTGTATCATGTTTGATGATACATGTTTACTTGTGTTTGTGTGAAGATTGAACCATGGTTATATGAATGGTTAGGGTTATGATTATTTATTCATTCATTTATTTATTTATTAGTTTTGGAAAATAATAGCAAAAGAGAAAAATGGTGGCTTTCTTTGTTCTTTCTTGAAGCTTCATGAAGACTTTGACCAAGTGACCATTTTGTCTCATGCTTAACCCTAACCATTCCACTCAACCATGATTCATTCTCTACACTTGACCATGGTTTGGTTATGATAAGTATTCTTTTAATTTTCTTTTTGGTTTGAACTTATCATAACAATTATCTTTCTTCATCTTCTTTCATGAAGAAAGCTTCACTTCATCAATGGTGATTGATGAAAATGAGTGAGAAATCCAATTCTAAAGTGAACCCACTTCCTATTTCTTCATTCTCTACCTCTTGCCAAGTAGTAGAGTGTGTTTCTTTCACAAGTTTTCAAGACTTGGTGAAGTTGGAGCTTGATCTAGCGATGCCTCGACATAGATCATCTTCGGCACGTCGTCGATGACCTAGCCCGCTCTTTCTCCGATGAAGCCGACGCTAGAGCCCGGGATTTGATTTGGACAGCGGAGAGGACTTCATCACGGAGCCGTGGAGGTGGAGGACCGGATCTACAAAGGTTGTATTTCCGTATTCTTGTAGTTAAGTGTTAACTAGTTCTAGTTTTGTCGCCTAAAAATCTATCCAACGATCTTGTTAGGGTTTCTCGGCACCGTTAAAATTTGAAATTGGCATGGTTGATGCCTTGTGAGATCTCATTAGGGTGCCTAGGAACCCTACAAAATCACATCAAGTCTGCAAGACAACTAACGACTTCCCTGACGGAATCAAGCTCCACCTTGGAAACAAGTCGAATTTTGACACCGCGGAAAATGGAGCAAGTCAACATCAACTACTGACACCGCAGAAAGCGGAGTAAATCAAATCTAATCCCTGACACCGCAAGATGCGGAGCAACTCAATTCAAGCACCGACCGTCCAAGTCGCTAAAAGGGCAGTGCCGATCGTCCAAATCGCAAAAAGGGCAGCACCGATCGTCTAAGTCGCAAAAAGGGCAGCGCCGACCGTCCAAGTCGCTAAAAAGGTAGCACCGACCGTCTAAGTCGCAAAAAGGGCAGCACCGACCGTCCAAGTTGCTAAAAGGGCAGCACTGACTGTCCAAGTCGCAAAAGGGCAGCACCGACCTCCAAGTTGCAAAAAGGGCAGTAATGACCTCCCCGTCGGAATTATACTTCGTCTCGGAATCAAGTCAATCAATGACCTTCCCGTCAGAGTTATGCTCTATCTCGGAATCAAGTCAACCAATGACCTCCTCGTCGGAATTATGCTCCGACTCGGAATCAAGTCAACCAACAACCTCTGCGGCGGAATCATGCTTCGTCTCAGAGTGTGCCCCGTGTCGAAATTATGCTTCGCCTCGGAGTACCTACTTTCCCTGTCGGAATTATGCTTCTCCTGGAATTGACCTCTGCGTCGGAATCATGCTTCGTCTCAGAGTGTACTCGTGTTGAAATCATGCTTCACCTCGGAGTATTGGTCTTCCCTGTCGGAATTATGCTTCGACTCGGAATCAACCTCTGCATCGGAGCTATACTTCGTTCAGAATGTCTGCCCTGTGACGAAACTAAGTTTTGTCTCAGGATACACTTGTCCCCTGTCGAAATTATGCTTCGCCCCGAAATCCTGCGTCGAAACTATACTTCATCTCAGAATATATCCTCCCCTTGGAATCATGCTCCGCTCTTCGGAATTATGCTCCGATCCCCGGAATGATGTTCCACCTCGAAGTCCAACTCCAAGATCCATCAATTTCATGCACACAACTCATATATGCGGTGTGCATTTATTTATGGGGGGCACTTTGTTGGGGTCAAAAATTACACCCCGGTTGACCAAGTCAAATTCAAAGTCAACCCCAAGTAAACGAGCCCAAACCCAGGTCAATGGGCCTATGCCCAAGTCGAGCCCCGCGACCAGCCTCTCCCATGCCAAAATGAAAATCATGTAATAAATAATTTTGATATAATTTTTATGAATAAATGTAAGAAAAATGGGCATAAAGAAATTTTTTTGTAAAGCCCATGGCTCATGTGCAAAAGAAATGAGCATACGAGGCATGAGATGGGAAAAATGCCATTTTGTAAAGCCCAATGGGCTATATGGAAGTTTGTAAGCCTATATAAGCCAAAATAATGATGAAATAAAACAAAATAATTCATTCCCTCAAAAGCTAGGGTTTTCGTTCCTGCTTCTCCTTCTTCAAGGTTCTAAACCTTCTCCCTTTTCTTGAATTAAATCAAGAGTTTCACTCTTTCTTTTACAAAAAGAAATAGTTTTTCACCACAAAACTCTTGAAGGGGAACACGGATCTTCCATCAAATCTCCAAATGAGGAGATTTTTAAATCTCACCCTCCTTTCTCCAAGATCAAGCTAATAGAGAGGTGGAAGAAGAAAACCCATCTCCAAAAATCCCACTTTGGGAAGATCCAAGGCTCGAGAGAAAACCCAGGGCTCAAGAGAGAAGAAAGGGGTCCCCTTTCATCATCTTTGAAAATATCTTGGGAGTTTAACTCCACAAAAAAATAATATATATATATATATATATATATATATAAAATAATAAATCTTTCTTTTTGGGAGTACAACTCCTAGTGCAGGGCTAAGCCTCTTTGTCCTCTTTTTCAGGAGTTTAACTCCAAAAGTCAATTGGGAGTACAACTCCCAGTATAGGGGCTAAGCCCCTTTTTCCTGCTGGCGCCCAGCGCCCGCGTGCCAAGCACGTGAGGCGCTGGCGCCCAGCGCCCGCGTGCCAAGCACGTGAGGCGCTGGAGTCCGGTTCCCAGCTCCTGCGTGCTGAGCACGTGAGGCTCTGTCACCCACGCGTCTTTTGGACGCTATTTTCCCTATCCTTTTTTTTTATATATACACACACTCCACAACACTTTCCCCGTTAGAAAAAATTTCTAACGGGGCGCTGCCCCACACCCTGCACCTCGTAAAGGGGTTGCTAGCCCTCTTGACCCCCAGCCCGCTAACTTGGTAGCGGGACCCTCGTAAACTCTGCGAGGCCCCCGATTTACCCAAAACCTCTCAAGACACACATACGTATACTGCACATTGAGTTCGCATGACTATTTGACCCGTCAATCGGAGGTTCTCTCGCTCCAAAGGTGAGGGGTAATTAACGGCAGCTTAGTCCGCGAGTGCTGGAGATTCGGATCCCCACGATCAATAAATCCCCGCCTACCCTAGGCATGGTGAATTTGTAGTACGCCTGACAAGCGGCGCGTATTCCCATCTCAATGGGATGACGAAAAACACCCTACAACGCCGACACTCTGCCTCGGGGATACGTCATTCACCGACACTCCGTCTCAGGGAAACGTCTGACAGTGATACTCTGTCTCGGAGAAACGTCAAACAGTGACACTCCGCCTTGGGGAGATGTCATACGCAGATACTCCATCTTGGGGAAACGTTAAACAGACACTCCATGCCGGGGATACGTCAAACAACAGACACTCTGTTTTGGAGATACGTCAAGCATCGACTGCCCATGTTGTAAAAAGGGCAGTGCTGTCCTCCCAAAAATGGGAACCAAATCAAGGCAACCTCCATGCGGAAGAAGATCCATCAATTTCATACACACGACCCATATATATAGTGTGCATTCATTGATGGGGGTACTTTGTTGGGGTTCAAATTTACACCCTATTGACCAAAGGTCAAAGTCAAAGTCAAACCGTGGATAAGTAGGCCCAAGCCAAAGAATATAGACCATATTGTCGAATCCAAGTCGGGCCCACGCCTGAACCCATAATGGTTCCACGCCCGAACCCAAGCTGGGCCCACGTTCGAACCCAAGTCCATGCAGGCGGGCCAAACCCAAATAGCCCCATGCCAAGAAAGTACAACAAATAAATGTAATATTTAAATAAGTGGGTAAAAACCCAAATTTTTGTAAAGCGTATGGCTCATGTGCAAAAAGGAATAAGCACATGAGGTATGAGATGAGCAAAATGCTATTTTTTAAAGCCCAAGGGGTCACGTGTAAACTTGTAAGCCTATATAAGATAACATTATGATGAAATGAAATAATAATTTATTCCCCTAAAAAATATTTGGGTTTTGTGCCTCCTTCTCCTTCCTCAAGATTTTAAACCTTTTCCTCATTTTTTGAATTAAATCAAGAGTTTAACTCTTATTTTCCCAAAAAGGAATAGTTTTTCACCATAAAACCTTTGAAGGGGAGTTCAAATCTTCTATCAAATCTCTAAAAAGGCGATTTCAAATCTCACCGCCCCTTTTCTTCAAGATCCAACAAAAAGAGAAGAGCAAGAAGGAACCCATTTCAAAAGAACCCATTTTAAGGAAGTCTAAGGCTTGAAGAGGAAGAAAAGAGATCATTTTTCACTATCCAAGATCTAAATCTTTTGGGAGTTTAACTCTAAATCAATCTTGATGAACTCAACCCCAAGATCCAAATTCTCAAAGGAGTTTAACCTCAAATCCAGATCTTTTAGGAGTTTAACTCTAAATAAAAATCCTTCTTTTTCTAAGAGTTTAACTCCAAAATCCGTCAGGAGTTTAACTTCCAGTCCAGGGCCTAAGCTCCGTTTCTGCTGGCGCCCACACGCCGGCATTTTAACTCCCAGCGCTCATATTCCAGACACGTGACCCGCTGGCGCCCAGCGGCCACGCGCTATCTCACGCGTCCTTAGGACGCTCCTCACCCCTCTTTTTCCTACACGTTTCACACTCGAAACACTTCCCCATTATCCTACTATCCGGGTAGCGGGATCCCTGTAAACTCTTTGAGGTCCCCGATACGTTCAAAACACAACACATGCACACTGCACATTTAGTTCGTGTGACCAGTTTTACATGTCAATCGGAGATTCCCTCACTCTAAAGGCGATGAGTAATTAACGGCAGCTTAGTCCGCGGTTTCCGGAGATTTGGATCTCCACAATCAATAAATCCCAGCCTACCCTAGGCAGTGGGAATCTGTATATGCCTAATAAGCGCGTGTATTGCTATTTCAATAGGGTGACGAAAAACACTCTACACCCACATGCTCATTAGTGGCACTAGCTATACATAACGGCTGCCCAGGTATGTGCAAGATAAAGGCAGGTTAACGAGCGAACTCATCCGGGCTCGACAAAGTCTATAAATGACAGTCACCATACAGTCCGATCTTTTCGTCAAAGAGTATCGCATAACGGGTCTAGCAGGATAACCCACAAACTGCTATTACCGAAACGTGTCTCGAGTTTTCCGGTTTATGTTTTTAAGCACAAAACAGATAACTCAACATCTTAACAATTTTAAGATGAACACCATTCTATATCACATATAGAAACATTATCACTTATTTAGGTGGAACCAATATCAATTGATATGTACCTATTTCTAGTGCATCCCCATAATTGAAAAAAGCGATTCGACATTACTCATCATGGAGCACACCCGTGGATGAGCAATCTGAGAGAATCACATTCTTAATACAGAATACCTGGTACCAACCCATATTCGTATGGACATCGGACAACATACATCAATATGTATAAGCTCCTAGAGTCCACTAACTCAATTTCCGTGTGCTGTTAATTGAAAACATTCTTTTGGTTAAAAGAAACCAAAAGTTTGCCATTAGGCAAAACCTGATAATTTTTCTCAACAGCAACAATTGCTCCGAAAACCGACATTGAGGATAAAATCATTCATTCTCAATTCTCTGCTCTTTCTCAGCATCTGTAACGCTCTACAGACGTGAGATTATAACCCGGTATCTATATACCTAAGAGTTAGAGTTTATTGAGAACGTTTTTCAAAAACACAGACATACGGGAAATCCGAAATATCAAAATGTTTCAGCGGGGTTAGTCGGGTATTCATAGTATTGCCTTTTTCCAGTGCCCACGCTCATAACAATAGTCATAATTTCCTTTTCTCACTTCAACCCCTATTGATGTCTCTCCATATTACCTTTCTGTATACTGAACTTATGCTAGTTGATTTTCTTCTTATCATTCCTTCTGCACCAGCTTCGGGATTGAAAGAAAACTATCCAATAAGCGTAAATGGTATACTCTCCTTGCATATAAGAAGCTCTCGAACTTGAGATAAGATAGAAGGGAGAGACAAATGAACGATTCATCTACTCCAGAACCAGTGGCCATTCTCGAACTGAAACAATTTCATCGAGTTCGTATTTTACCATTGTTAGCTAATTGTGCTCACTCTACAATGAAAGTAGAGAGGTGGAAAGCACAAAGATCAAATTTTGATCAAGCACAATTAACAAAATCCTAAGTGATCAAATCATAACCCTAAACTAGAATCATGGAAGAGTTTAACTACTATGGAAAGATGTTATACCTAAGGATTCGTGTCCTTCGGTCTTCAAAACTCTTCTCTCTTGTGCTCCTAAAGATCCTTGACCAAGCTTGCTTGGAGGCCTTCTTAATCCTAGATGATCCACCCGAAGGAATATGGTTCAAGCTTCAACTTCACTAATGATGCAACTAAATAAAATAGTTTGCTAATCTAGATTATTTAGATGGTGTAGAGATTGTTTTGTGGTTTTAATCTATCTCATAACCCATAATTCTCAACACATGAGAGGGTTTGGGCTGAGGAGGAAGATGAGAGCTTGAGAGGAGAGAAAATGAGAACGAAAAAATGAAAACATGCTCTCAAAAAAATATGCACAACCAATTTGTTTTGTGAAAAAGAATTCCACAGTATAAAATGGTTTCCATACTTTAATAGTAGCTCCAAATGAATTAATAATTCATTTGTCCATACCCTCCACCATTCTCATTTGCTACATAACCCTACACCTCATTTCCAAATAAAAGAATAAAATGAAAATACAATAATGAGGTGTCCTCCTTCTAGAATGTATTTTGTATAAATACAAAACACTTTCTACCGTATATACATACCCGTATTCGTACTAAAATACGAATACCGTAGAGATAGAATAATACTAAAAATATAACACTAGCACTAAATCAATATTTGATTTAATAATCCGGCTTAATGCTAAGCCCGCTAGTATTACAAACTGTCCGATTAAATTCCGCGCAACTGGTACACGTATTTAGTCGGAATCCTGCACATATAAATATATGGTCTCTACATCGTTTCACCCGAACCAAGGAAACTCTCTATGTGAAACTCTAAAGACTCGACAGTATGCTGACAGTTGGTTTAACCACAAGCATGTCGGCGGCACTAGCTGTACGTAACGACTACCCAGGTATCTGTTGAAAAGAAGGCCGATGAGCAAACTCATCCAAACCCCTACTGAGCCTATCCGTGACAATCTCCGTACAGTCTGGTCTTTTTTTCTAAGAGTATCGCATACTGGGTCTAGATGGTGATAAATATCAGATCTATAATAACTCGATAAGTCGTGTCGATGTGGCTCAGGACCGATCTGAGAAATTGCTGATCTAACCATCAGTAAATCTCATCTGTCTTAGCCAAGGTCTTATGGTTCCGGCCAACCGGATACAGTGCGATATCGACTCCTAATACCAGGAAAGATGGATCCCTAATAATTGCTCACTGCCTCCATCTAGCTCGGGACTGTACCCAACCAAAACCTGTTTGCACAACTCAGTAGAGCCATGGTAGGCTTGTGATCTAAGTACAGTGGGAACTCATACGAGTTAAATGACGATCTCAGGTCTAAAGACTAACATGTACTCATGTCACCTGAGAACCGCTATCTGACGATATGTATAATACCATCCAGAAGTTCTCGGCGAGTCCGTCCAGTGTACTCACCCCCAGTGAGAACCTGTACATAATCTTAGGTGATCACACCAATAGTTGTGGGACCAACCACCGCTCCTCGTCGGGGTCTAGAAACATATACACAAGTATACTCTGGAATATTGATGTCCAGTCTCGATACTCCTACGTCTTAGGATATTTAAGGATGTGCTTACGGACCATCCAGCCCCTACAAGTATGCTTGCCATCATAACACTGGTAGTCAAGCAAAATCCTATGGGCTTTATCAACATGTATTAGCCATATGCGAAATCAAGTAAAACATATGCACATGTTAAGATAAAAAAAACCAAAATATATACTACTGTATCGAGACTTTATTAACATGTATAAGCAATAAAATGCAGCATGAAAAACAAATACACATGTTCAGATAAAGACAAACCAAAATAGTATACTATATATCTGAGAAAGATTGTCTTGTACATACATACCCCTAGCATCCTATACAATACAAGCCTCTACGGCATACATATCCAACAATCTCCCACTTGCACTAAAGGGTCCTGTAATTGGTGTACTGAATACCCAACTTCTGCTCTAGGGCCAGCTATTAGCGTATCGCATACCCAACATCTCAAAAAGTTGCTTGAGCTGCGCTTGCGGGAGGGCCTTGGTTAAAGGATCCACCATGTTGTCTTTTATATCTACTCTCCGCACCTCGATCTCCTGGCGATCTACGAACTTCCTGATCAGATGATATTGCCTCAAGATGTGTCTAGATTTCTGATAGGACCATAGTTTCTTTGCTAAAGCCATAGCCCCATTGTTATTGCAATATAAAGGTATTGTATCAACAATGGACGAAACTACCTCAAGTTCAGTAATGAAAATTTTCATCCAGAATGCTTCTTTTGTGGCAATATTGGCAGCAATGTATTCAGCCTCTATCATTGAGTCTGCGATGGTGTCCTGTTTGGAGCCCTTCCAACAGACCGCCCTTTTGTTAAGGGTAAACACATAACTCGAGACAGACTTGCTGTCATCCTTGTCAGTTTAGAAGCTTGAGTCGGTAAAGGATTCAATCTGGAGGTTTCTATTACTTTAAACCAAGAACATCTACTTAGTCCATCTCAGATACTTGAGAATGTTCTTTACAGCTGTCCAATTATTCTCACCTGGGTTTGACTGATACCGGCTCACCACGCTAAGTGCGTAAGCTACATCTGGTCTCGTACACAACATTGCATATATTATAGATCCTATCGCCGAGACGTAGGGTATAATGCTCATGCGAGCCTTCTCCTCATCAGTCTTGGGAGACATCTCTTTGGAGAGCGTGATTTCGTGCAAAGCGGGTATATTACCACGTTTAGAATCTTCCATACTAAATCTCTTTAGTATGGTGTCTATATACCTGGACTGTGATAGTCCCAACAATCTATTGGATCTATCTTTATAGATCTTAATCTCCAGAATGTAGGAGACATCATCCAGGTCTTTCATGGAGAACTTTTATGATAAGAACAGCTTGACCGATTGTAGCATAGGAATGTCATTTCTTATCAATAGAATGTGTTACGCCCCGCTTTCCAGTATACGGGGAAGGAGATGTGATGAGGCACGCGATGTATTTACTCAGAAGTAAACACGTTAACCGTAAATAAGCAATATAAATGAATACACAAGAATAACAAGAGATGTAATAATAACAACAATTTTTTATTAATATCCATTCTTTACATACAACTGAAAGAAAAGTACAATGATAGAAAGCTATACCTAAACAGTGGCATATAAACTGAAAAGAAAAGTACAAGTAAAAGCCTAGAAGTCTGACTCTTCTGTGAACTGCTCCAAATTGTCCTGGCTGGGCTTGGTCTCCTGAGAGTCGAGTCCTTCTGACGAACATTCCAAAGAAAGAAGAGACAAGAATATCGTCAGCGAACTAGTGCTCGGTAAGTCCCAAAAGATAGAATGGAATAGACAAATAAGGAGAATAGAACTGGTAAATTATCTGTTTGTTATGCTAACGTGGTTGTTTGTAGCTTGATGCACAATGTATCAGTGTATACGGGAGGAGTCCAACTTGCTCCGTAGACTATGGTGTTCCCCCAATCAGAGCAAGGCTCTGTTTGAATTTCAAAAATTCAAATTTTGAAGCAACGCTTCAGATCCCGTGCGCTGTGCGCAACGCGCCACGTGTCAAAGGTTGACACGCCAGCACAACACCCAAGGCAGTGCGTTCAATCAGAGCAAGGCTCTTAGAAAAACAAAAGCAACGCTCAGTTGCGCAAGCGCACCGCTGCGCGACACGTGTCCGCGCAGCTGCGCATACACTGCTGCGCAAGCGCTGCGCTGCGCGACACGTGTCCGCGCAGCTGCGCAATCCCTGCTGCGCAAGCGCTTCGCTGCGCGACACGTGTCCGCGCAGCTGCGCAAGCGCAGCTGCGCAAGCGCTTCGCTGCGCGACACGTGTCCGCGCAGCTGCGCAAGCTTCACTGTGCGACACGTGTCACGCGCTGGGGAGTTGCGCAAAAAACAGAACAAAGATTTAAAGAAATCCTTTCTGTTCTTGTTAAAACAAGAAGATTTTCTTCTGAAAAACAGGGGCCTTTGGATCAAAGATCCGACGGTGGAGAAATTTCCCCAAATCACTCAGAAAAAGATCTCTTTAACAAATTTAACTAATTTATGAGCACTATAAAAAGGACCCCAGACCTTAATTCAAGATCATGAACATCTGGCTAAAAAAAAAAAAGAGAAGAGAACTCTTGAGAACTCCTTGAGAATACAAAAAAAAAGGTAAAAACCTTTAAAAGAAGAGAAAATTCTCTTAGGAATAGATCATTGATCTGAGAACAAGATCAGTGATCTTCAATAAATAAATAAATAAATAAAAATAATAAAAATAGTGCCTTGCACTTGCTATGAACCTTTGGTTCTCTGAAACAAGAAAAAAAACTTGTTTTTCTTTGATCTAAATTTAGATCAAGAGATTAAAAAGTGCTTTGCACTTCTGTTCTTGAATCTAAAAGATTCTTAGTGCTTTGCACAAATGCAATGCATTACTTGAAGGGCCAGGCCCGAATCAAAAAGACCTAGCAGGCCTAAAAAGGGCAGAGCCCAAATGAAATTAATGCTCTGCATCATTTATAAAGGGCAGAGCCCAAAACAAATTGATGCTCTGCATCCTTTCTGGGCAAAGCCCAAATAAAAAATAAAAAGAAATGCAATGCAAAAGCAAATAAAATGTTGGACATTTTGAACTGGACTGAGCCCAATTGTGGCCATAAGTCCTTAAATTAAATTGACTGAGCAAAATAGCTCTCCTAAATCAATCTACATCCGGTTCGAGGGTACATCTCCGAACTCCTTTGACATCCATCGTTGTAATTCCTCAACGATGTCAAAGAGGTGACGGGTCCCAACGACCACACATCAATGTGGACTACGGGGTCCTTAAACTCGTGGACCGAAACGTCCCTAAACTAATATTGGACCACCACGTCCCTAAACTGGAAAGTGGACCGAAACGTCTCTAAACTAATATTGGACCACCACGTCCCTAAACTGAAAAATGGACCGAAACGTCCTTAAACTAATATTGGACCACCACGTCCCTAAAATGGAATATGGACCACCATGTCCATAAACTGGAGCAATAGAGCCTCCTAATGCTATTTTGCCGGATCTAAACGGTCCCGTTTAAGTTGATCTTAGCCCCAAACATGGCTAACGTATCCTTAAACACTCAAACGGACTATAAAACTCCAAATCGACCTTGGTTCAAGGGTACATCTCCAAACTCCTCTGACATCTGCCGTTGTAATCCTTCAACGACGTTAGAGAGGCGACGAGTCCCGACGGCCATATTTTAAATGGATCACCCCGTTAAGTTGATCTTAGTCTCAAACAGGACTAACGTATCCTTGACAAACGTTTAAGTTGATCTTAGCCGCAACGCGACTAATGCATCCTTAAACTAAAAACACCAAACCCAAATCTAAGTAAATACGGATTTGGACTAATCCACGTCCTACGGGCGACGGTATTACTCAGTCTCCGTATACAATCCACGGGCAACCACAAACAAAACAAACACCCAACACACGAAGTGAAATTCTGGAGAAGGAGAAAGTTGTTACCGCGAAGCGGTAGCGTAATTAACTGCAGGGGCTTGCGCCTGCAGGGAAGAGCGTCCCCACAATCAAAAAACCCCTCTAGCGAGGGGGAATCTGATGAAGTCTGCTACATCAGCCGCATCCGTCTAAACCTCCGATACATGGTGCCATAAATCAATTTGGCATTTTCGGAGAGGTGGACGGATAAAACCAAATAGTATCTGCTCCGAATCTCAGCGTCAGGCCATCGCGGTCCTGTGCGCCGTCCTTCGGAGGGGAACAGATTCTGGCACGCCCGGTGGGACCTAGTTCCTCTTTCCACTCCACACTTCATGTGTCGTCTTCGCGAACCAATCGCGGTTCGTTAAAAATGGTTGCCTATGGATTCCAAGTTTTCTAAGATTTGGTCTCTCATTTGGTGCAGAAAAGAAAACAAGCATCAATGGCCTCAACCTGCTCAAAGTGCTCCAACTGCGGTTACAGCTCGCGTCCAGCCTCAACTGGGGGCATAACCTACGGGCCCCAAGCGGCTTCTTTGTTCACCATGCCAGTGGAACAGGTAACTCAAGCCACCACTAGGCTCTTCTTCGGGACCATGCTCCCGCCAATGAGCTTTAGCACTCCTATGCCCGGACAAGAAGCTCCTAAGAAGTCGGTCTTCGATCGACTTTCAATTACTGCGGCCCCTGTCGACGGATCGCCCGCTACCAAACCGACAGCCTCTGTTTTCACCAGGCTAAATCTGAACTCTAAAATGGCTGTCCAAAGGAAGGCAATAACTGCCGCCCCAGAAGTCGTCAAGGCGCCTTCCCCTATCAAAGAGTCAGTCTTTTCAAGACTGACGATTCCTGCTCCTGCATCTGCTCAGGGATCCGTCTTCGGCAGGTTGAATATCACCCCTCAGAAGACAACCTCAGTCTTTAAGAGATTAACACCGGCGGCGCCTCATTCAGACAGGGGGCAAAAAGAAACTATCTCAATCTCTGAGCCAATCCCAACGGCTCGCCGTGCCCGACGTCGCCATTGGCAACGAGTGAGGAAGGCAGGGGGCAACTCTCCCTCAGGGCTAACTCCACCGGCTCCAGTGGTGGAAGTCAACGCTGCTATCCCAACCGGGAACAGCTTTGAACTGCTGAGGAGGGTACGGAAGAACTCTCCAACCGCTACACTGAAGAGATCTCCTCCACCTGCGGAGAGAGTTTCAGAAACGAAGCAAGAAAAGCCCCCTCAACGGCTGTCCTCAAAAATATATAAAGTTTGGAGGAGGGTTCAAGACTCCGTGATTGACCCAGGTCACTCTCGTCACCAGAAAAAGGCGAAGGTGGAAAAAGACAAGGACCGTCCCATTAAACAACGGGGGACAGCAGCCGCTAGGATGCCCACTTCAACGGTTCCTTCAACCTCAACGGCCCACAAAAGAAGGAGGCCAGAGAAAACTCCCGCGTCAGTGGCAAAAGTTAAAAATGGCAAACCCAAACGCCCTAAGTCAGGGGGCATGATAGTTCATACAGTTTATGTAGCATCGGGAAAGGAGGATAGCTGCATATCAACAGGTCATAGACCGCACACAAGGTCAGTGACCAAGGCTCAGGAGCAGCAGCAGAAGCTCTAAGAGATGATGAACGCTATGGCTGCACTTACAGGGCCAAAAGAAACCCCTGAAACGTCCTCGGACGAGCGTCAAGAACAAGAAACGGACACTGAATTCCTTCGTCGCGTACTAGAGAAGAAGGATAAAGAGGCTGCGGAGCAGGCAGCCAACATAAAGAAGATGGCCCTCCTGTTCCAGGATATGGTGGGTATGATGATTCAACAAGATCCACCTGCTGAAGATCCCCCAATCATTCTTGAAGACGATAGGGGAGAGACGTCGAATCCTCCACCAGTTTTGTCCGCAGCTAAAGAGGATACAATCTCCAAAGCTGATTTGGATGAATACATCGCCCAGCAAATAAGGGTTCATCATGCAACCGAAACAGCCGGCCAGGTTGTGAAAACGGGGAGACCATATCCGAGTTAGTACGATCAAATCAAATACCCGCCAGTTTATACGATTCCCAAGTTCCATGTTTACAAGGGGACGAGCAATCCTCACCAGCATGTTGCCCAGTTCAGGGCACTCTGCGGCAATACCGGTGGAGATGACAAGCTTTTACTTCGCCAGTTTGTTGGAAGCTTATCGGATACGGCATTTGAATGGTACTCTGAGCTCCCGAACGACTCTATTAAAACCTTCGCGGAGATGGAGCTGTTGTTTACTCAGCGTTTTGCAAGCGCTAGTGAACGTACCCCGATGAGAGCACTGATTAACGCCAGGGTAAAACCCGGCGAGACGTGGGTTCAGTACGCTATACGATGGCGGAACTTATAGTCAAAGTGTGAGCAGCGCATTGAAGAAGCTCCCGCGGTGGGTATGTTTGTGGGAACCCTCGATCCACAAGCAACCATCTCACAATTTATGATGTTCTTCAAGCCGACAACCTTCCAGGCTTTGATTGACAAACTAGCGCAGATGGACCAGATGGGCCATAAACCCCCTCTCCCAAAGCCGGACTCCCGAAATGATAAAGGGAAGGGAAAAGCGATCGTTGTCGCTAATACCCAACAACAGCCGAATAATGCGAAGCCGGTTGTGCGTCAAGGTAATACGCGTCCGTACGTAGACCTTGAGGAAAGACTAGGGCGTCCTTACTCCTTTCCCCATGATAAAACGAAGAGATTATTCGAGCTGGCGTTACGCAACAGACTTATAAACCTGCCAGATCCAAAACGTCCGTTGCAACCAAGTGACGTCAATGAGCCCAACTACTGTCCTTGTCATCGAGTACTAGGCCATCCGATTGAAAATTGCTACGTCTTCAAGAATTGGCTTGAAAACCAGTACCGACAGGGCAAGTTCGCGTTATCTGACAAATGGAAGGTGAATCCCCCGCAGCCACACACCTCTAAGCGGACGAATACGCCGGGGGCAACATGCTCCATCATTGAAGAAGCTCCTTGGGAGGTTGTATTATCAGCCAAGACAAAGAGGATGCTAAGCGATCTTCAGACATGTCCAGCGATCGAGTGGAAGAACCCGTTGGAACCGCAGGTCATTGAAGGGATGTTGAAACCGCGTCCAACTCCAAAAACCGATGGTGGTGGCTCGAGCACTCGCAACCAGTCGTCAAAATCTTCGAAAAAGAAAAAGAAGAAATCTACGAAGCCCGTGAAGCCTGGTGGCAAACGTACGGACTTACAAAAGCAAATTGACGCGTTAGAAGAATACAACCAAAAGGCACGGACTCCTATTACATTCCAAGAGTTCCTCAATCATGTCTTTCAAGAAGAAGATGAAGGAGAAAGTTCATCAGATGAATCCGAGGAATATGTGGCGAGCTGTCATATGATTTCCCATTCGATCACGAATGATGAGGAGACTCCTTGCACCGAAAAGCTGGGGGCAGATCCCGAACCAAAAGTTTTAGGGCCACCAGAGGAAATAATCGACGCTTTCCTCAATGAAGCTCGGTTGAAAAGTAAAGCTGATCGGGAGTGCGAGGCAGCTATATTTGAAAGGGCCAAGCGCCAGCGACTTGATGAAGGAGCTGAGACGATCCTGCTGGAGCAAAACACTTCCGCTACCGACAAAAGCCAATTCAAGATGAGGAAAAAGTTCGCTAAAGCCATATCAATGGGCATGAAGCTACCATCCTCTGGAGGAAACATCGCCGGTGAAGTGGAAATGCACCCCTCGTATTGCTTATATCATCGGAGGATTTCGCACCCCACTCAAGAGTGCAAAGCTTTCGATAGATGGTGGCAAGGATACGTTGCTCATCGACAACGCTTTAAGCGGGAAAAACGAAAAACTCGTCGGGAGCAAAGAAATATGACCGAAGGGCTTAAAAGAACTGCTGGCGATTGTTGCATGGTTAACACTGGTGGATCACAAGTGCCTACATTCGGGAGTGATTCTGATGAAGAGCTAGAACTTGCCCCTCTCTTTAAAGAGTCCGCTTCAGGAAAAGAAGAAGAACCGAAGGTCTGCGAAAATATCCGGCTGCGGAATCGGACGCTGCCTGAAAAGAACCTCGGACCCTTGAACAGAAAAGATAAAGGGAAAGAAAAGGTCTCTGAAGATATCATCTTAGATGACCAAGTGGCGGAAGAGTTAAACGCCAAGAACCCGCCGAAGAGAAATAAGGTAGACTATAACGTTTTGGCGCATCTGAGGAAGCTGCCCTCACAGCTCAGCATTCTTGACGCCCTTTTGCTATCAAAAGAGGTGAGAGATTCGTTGATTAAGGCGCTCCAAGACCCGGAACAATTCCAAGCATGCCTGGCCGAGGAAAAGATGAAGGATGAATTAGAGGAAGTGCACACGGCTGATGTTACTTTTGGCGATGAAGACCTTCTACTTTGGACGTGCGAACACAATCGCCCTCTCTATGTCTCGGGATACTGCCATGATATAAGGATAGGCAAAATCCTGATCGATAACGGGTCGTCTATTAACCTACTCAACGTGCGGGTGTTGAAGGAAATCTGCATGAGCGTCCAGCACCTTGCTCGGGACAAGATCACTATCTCCGGGTTCGATTCCCAATCGTCAAAGACTCTTGGATCTGTGATACTGACGCTATGCTTCGGGCTACTCGTCACGGACATTAAGTTCCACGTCATAGACGCCAAGACATGCTACAACGCTTTGCTCGGCCGACCATGGTTACACGAGTACAACATCATCCCTTCTACACAACATCAGTGTATGAAGTATTTTAAGGATGGTTTCGAGTATACCGTGACGGGAGAACTGAACCCGTTCTCTGTGAACGAGGTCCGCAAATACGAAGATGCCAAATACTTCTTGCCGGATTTCAAAGACACGGAGAAGTGTCACAAGCCGGAGAATAAAACTAACGCCACCATCCCTGTCTTCGGCAGTGATACCGAGGAGGAAGAGGAGATCGTTTATTCGGGTCCGCCCCAACATAACAAGCCAGGACCGTCCACTCCTACATTGGTCTTTGGTAGCGATTCGGAGGATGAAGTCCATGTCGTATTCTCTGCTCGACCTTCAATACAAGCTTCCGCTGATGAAGAGCAAAGTCTGCAAGTCGCCATGGTGCCGCCTAAACATCATAAAGAACTGGACGCACTTAATATCTACAGTATAGAAGAGCTGCGGACATTCTATATCCCTCCCAGGCGAGAAAACGAGAAAGCAATTCTGTTTTACCGCTCTGAAGAAACCAATGTGAAAAAAGAAATCTGGCATGGTGCAGATCCTGCGCTCGACAGGCTTCAGCCTATCCGTCTTCCCAGATATTATACAGAGGGTTTGAAGAAGCTGCTGAAACGCCAGGGGATATCCTTCAAACAGACCGTTAGAGAGGCCAAATTCTATGACAGGGTCTGGAACATTCCCGGGACCCAACGCAAACTGCCTAATGGGAGAATGGAAACAAGAGGGCTTGGATACATCCGGTCAAAGAAACGAGAGTTACTACCCGGCTGCTACATCGTGTATGACCTTGATGAAGAAGCGGATGCTCAATGGGAGGACGCTAATCCTAAGCCAGTGAAAGTTCCAGATGAAAAAGAGCCCAGTCCGTCGTTCGAGGAACAAATGGACAGACTTATAAAGAAAGCTGGTCAAAAGGTCCGAGATGATCACAACCGTGAGACGGCCATCTACGAGAAAGCCAAGACGCAACGCCTTCTCCAACAGGCCGTAAAGGATGAAAATGCCGCTCCCTGTCAACCCGTTATAAAGAAGGCTCAGCTCAAAAGCAGAAATAAGTCGAAAGGCCAAAAAGGCACTCAACAACAACAAAGCAGGGCTAAGAAGCCACGCAAACGGGAGTCGAACGTTATTGATCTATCCCTTATGAAGAAAATGGGGCGAGCATACTCGTTTCCTCGAGACAAGACGAAGAAAATACTTGATCTCGCCCTGAAACATCAAATGCTTACATTGCCGGAGTCTAAACACCCTGAACAAGCAGGCGAAGCCTCACACCTGGACTACTGCTCTTACCATCGAGTAGTAGGTCATCCTCTTGAAGATTGCTTCACCTTCAAGAATTGGGTCGAAGATCAATATCAGCTTGGTAAATTCGCTCTGTCCAGCAACTGGAGGGTAGCACCACCACAAAAGCACGAGCCTAAGGCCACGAAAGAAAAACTAGTTCCACATTGGGATTGGAAGCGAATTCGCACCTGTCACATGATTACAATATTAAAAGAATAGCCCGAGGACATAGATGAGCTCCCTTGGTGCTTCGAAAACAGCAGCGACGAGATAATCTCAGAATTCCCACCAGCACCAAAAGAGCTGGAGGATGGAATTCATATCACTGCAGATAACCTTAAGAAGATTGAGTTGGGGACGGTAAATGATCCGCGACCGACATTTGTCAGCGAACTGTTGTCTGAAGGAAAGGTGGCTGCGTTAAAGGACGTCCGTGTACAGCATAAAGATTGCTTCGCATGGAACTATTCCGAGATGCCAGGACTAGATCCAGAAGTTGCTGTACATAGACTGGCGATATCCTCGGGTGTCAAGCCAGTCAAACAAGCGCCGAGAAGAATGCGGCTCGAGCTCGAGATGAGCATCAACGCTGAAGTCAAAAAGCTGATAGACTCCGGCTTTATCCAGGAGGTTCAATACCCTGAATGGATTGCTAATATCGTCCCAGTGATGAAGAAAAATGGGACGGTGCGCATATGCGTGGACTTTTGGGATCTCAACAAAGCCTGCCCAAAGGATGATTTCCCAGTACCAGTCACCGAACTGATGATAGACAATACATCCACGCATGAGATTTTCTCATTCATGGACGGCTCATCAGGATATAATTAAATAAAAATGCATCCTGAAGACCAGAAACATACGGCTTTCCGAACTCCTTTGGGAATATTCTGTTACAAGGTGATGCCCTTCGGTTTAAAGAATGCCGGTGCCACCTACCAAAGGGCCATGACGAAGATCTTCGATGACCTTATACACGAAATCGTTGAATACTATATCGACGACCTCGTTGTTAAAAGCAAATCATATAAGGAACATCTCGAGCATCTGAAGACCGTATTTCAACGTCTTCGGCAATATAACTTGAAGATGAATTCGCTCAAGTGTGCATTCGGAGTTTCCTCAGGAAAATTCCTGGGATTCATTGTTCGACACCGGGGTATCGAAATAGATCCGTCCAAGATCAAGGCAATCATGGAAATGCCTCCGCCAAGGACTCTCAAACAGTTGCGGTCTCTCCAAGGGAAGCTCGCATACATACGGCGATTTATAGCCAATCTTTCAGGCAAGTGCCGTCCCTATAGCCACCTGATGAAGAAGGGAACCCCATTCGTCTGGGATCAAAGATGCCAAAGCGCGCTAGACGAGATCAAGCAATACCTGCAGAACCCGCCAGTGTTGGCTGCTCCGGTTAAGGGAAAGCCTCTCATTTCTTTATACAACTGGTCTCGAAGGTTCTTTAGGCACGTTATGGGCGCAGGAGAATGACCAGGGAAAAGAAAGAGCACTTTACTACTTAAGTCGAGTTCTGCTGGGGGCAGAAAGCAACTACTCCCCCATTGAAAAACACTGCTTGGCGTTGATCTTCGCAATAACAAAGCTTAGACATTACGCATTAGCACATGAAGTCCATCTCATTTCAAAGGTGGACCCTCTCAAATACCTAATGTCAAAGGCCATATTGACGGGACGACTCGCTAAATGGGCCCTGCTCTTAATGGAGTTCTCGATAACGTACCGACCTCTCAAGGCAGTGAAAGGCCAGGCCATCGCCGACTTCCTTGCTGAGCACCCGATACCTGCCGATTCTCCCCTAAAGTGCGATTTGCCAGACAAACATGCGTTTGACGCAGTCGACAGTAGTGATACCCGTTGGGAGCTTTATTTCAATGGAGCATCTTTCATGAAAAAGCACAAACAAAGTACGCCAATGATCAAATCGGGAGTAGGCCTTATCTTCGTGACCCCACAAGGAGGAATAATGCGCTTCGCTTTCTCCTTGACAGAACCGAGAACGAATAATGAAGCTGAATATGAAGCTTTGATAGCAGGTCTCGAGATCGCCATTGACATGGGAATTGAAAGCCTCCTCATATATGGGGACTCCCAGCTAGTCGTCAGTCAAGTGAACGGCGATTACCAAACATGCAAACCGGAATTGGTAAAATACGGGGAAAAGGTGCAACAACTGCTGACCCAAATTCCCTCCTATACTTTGGAAAGTATACCACGCGCAGAAAATAGCAAAGCGGACGCGTTAGCTAAGCTTGCTAAAGAACTGGCTGACGAGAACCTCGATGAGGTTAGAATCATGGTACAAAGTCGTCGGGTGCTCGCCCCCGCAGAAATACCTCCGGGATCACCCGAAGAAAAGAGAGTGACTGAACAAGCGACCTTACAAATAAAAGACCATGAGAAGGTTGAGGATTGGAGGGAGGTCTTTATAGACTACTTCAAATCCCACCAAATGCCCGAAGATGCGTCCGCACGACACCAGCTCATGAAACGAGCTCTGTCTTTCGCCTTCGTCAATGATACTCTATACAAGAGGTCATTCGATTCTCTGTGGCTGAGGTGCTTAGGACCGGACGAAGCGGAAAGAGTCGTTCAAGAAGTTCATGACGGAATCTGCGGTTCTCACCAAGCAGGCCCAAAGATGAAGTTAAAGATCAAACGGATGGGCTACTACTGGCCCACGATGATTCAGGACTGCCTCGAATATGCGAAACAATGTCACTCATGCCAAATTCATGGGGACTTCATCCATCAGCATCCCAATCCACTACATCCAACGGTGGCTAGCTGGCCATTCGAAATGTGGGGGACTGATATAGTCGGCCCCATCGAACCAGCATCGTCTAAAGGACATCGTTTCATCCTAGCGACGACTGACTACTTCTCTAAGTGGGCAGAAGCAGTACCGTTGAGAGAAGTGAAGACAGAGAATATCCTCTATTTCTTCAAAACGCACGTCATATATCGGTTTGGAACTCCGAGGCGGATCATCTCCGATAACGGGCCAGCCTACCGAAGTCATAAAATCAGCCGCTTCGCACAGCAGCATAACATAGACTGGAGATATTCCTCAGTCTATAATCCACGATCTAACGGTCTCGCCGAGGCCTTCAACAAGACCTTGACGAAAATTATAAAGAAAACAGTGTCCCGAAATAAGAAAGACTGGCATGAGAGACTGCAAGAAGCTCTTTGGGCGTATCGAACCACGTTCAAGACAGCCACAAACACAACGCCATACGCGTTGGTGTTCGGTACGGAAGCAGTACTCCCTCTCGAGATAGAGTTACCCTCTCTACGAGTAGCAGTCCACTACGAGCTGACGGACGAAGAAAATGCCCACCTTCGGCTTGAGGAGCTTGACGCCCTTGATGAAACTAGGCTCATAGCGCAACAAAATCTGGAAGCTTATAAAGCAAAAATGATGCGCTCATACGAAAGATTGACCCGACCGAGGACATTCCACCAAGGCGAACTCGTGCTAGTGGTCAAAAGGCCTATGATCCCCAATCACGCCAAGCGGGGAAAATTCGAGCAAAACTATGAAGGCCCATACATCATAGATAATGTTTACCCGTGTGGGGCCTATCTACTCATGGACATGCACGGTGAAAGGCCTTTCAGGCCGATAAACGGTCGCTTCCTGAAGAAATACTACGCTTAATGAGCCACAGCCTAGGTCAATGATAGATGACAACGACCATGTCCGCTCGCTATCTTCCTAAACTCAAGTTTTATAAGCAGTAGCCAGCTTCTCAATGTCGGACCGAAATGTCCTTAAACTAATAGCGGAACGAAATGTCCTTAAACTAATAGCAGACCGAAACGTCTTTAAACTACTACCGCAGCATCTTTAGGCTGACAAGATATAAAAAAAAACCATATAAAAAATAAAATTTAAAAAAAAACGGTATGTTCACAAGCAAAAAGGGCACGGATGAAAAACCCGAAAGGGCTCCGTGAGTAAAAACTGCAGGGCTATCGGCGAGTATTCGTGAAAACCCGAAAGGGCACGACCTTGTAAAAAAAAAAATATATAAAAATAAAAAGAATAAAAAAAAACGGTATGTCCATAAGAAAAATGGGCGCGGATGAAAACCCAAAAGGGCTCCGTGAGTAAAAACAGCAGGGCTACCGGCGAGTGTTTGTGAAAACCTGAAAGGGCGCAACCTCGTTAAAAGACACTTATAGGGTCCTCTCGACCTTGTAAGGAGAAACCACCCGCGTGAGATCCTTACGACTCACAAGGGATCAACACACTTAGGGATCCTCACGATCCCTAAGGAGAAAATACACTTGCGAGATCCTCACGACTCGTAAGGAGAACTCTCTTATGGGACCCTCACGGCTCATAAGAGTTGAAAGTCTTAAGTTACAGAGACCTAAACCTGTGCTTAAGCAACCCCCACAACTTCCGATATTGCCCTACAAGTGGCTCAATACTGACCCTTGTATACAATCCACGGGCGCGAATAAACATTTGCCTAACCAAGGTCCATCCGTGACTGGGGATATGTTCGCATAACCCTTGTAAATCCTCTCGATTTACAAAGAGAAAACCCTCCTGTAGGATCCTTACGACTTACGGAGGAACAAAACACTTAGGAACCCTCACGATTCCTAAGGAGAAAATACACCTATAAGATCCTCACGACTTGTAGGGAGAAATAGCTTTGTGAGACCCTTACGGCTCATAAAGTCAAAAGCCTTAGTCGACAGGACCCTAACCCTGGTCGCTAAGCCTCCTTTGTTCGACAATGACAGAGGCAAATGATGATTCGCTCTTGGCGATATCCCAGTTGTAGCGGTGCTGATGCCGAAATCGGTGTCCAATTTTAGGTTTACGGCAAAAAGCCGTTAGGCCGCATATGCATACGAAATAGCCGAAATGATGGGGCAACTTGCAATAAAAAAAAAGCAGCAAGTAAAATGTATGCATGCGAAATAGCCGAAATGATGGGGCAACTCGCAATAAAGAGCAGCGAGTAAAGATAAAATAAATAGCCGAAATGATTGGGCACCGCGAAAAATAGCCGAAATGATTGGGCAATCGCGACCTTCGCGATATAAAAGCTGAAATGATAGAGCATCGCGGAAATAAAAAAAAATGATGACGATAAAACTTTGGCCCTACAGTTAAGATCACATCGATCCCTGTAAACAATCCAAGGGCGTAAACATAGAGGGAACCATACTTTCCCAACAGACTCCGTCAGACGACGAAGCCAAACCTCGACGGTTCGTTTCAACCGAAGAAGCCAGTGTGTTCAACAAACTCCTCGACGCACGGATACAAACACTCATTGACGAGAGCCTCCTGATCCGCGTCGACTCACAGAGCCACCAGCGTCTCCGTGGGAATCCTCGACTCGTTTCAAACCCCAAGGAAACAAATAATCCTTGGCGCTTGGGAAACAAATAATCCCTAGCAAACTCCTCGACTCACGGATACAAACACTCCTTGACGAGAGCCTCCTGATCCGCGTCGACTCGCAGAGCCACCAGCGTCTCTGTGGGAATCCTCGACTCGTTTCAAACCCCAAGGAAACAAATAATCCTTGGCGCTTGGGAAACAAATAATCCCTAGCAAACTCCTCGACTCACGGATACAAACACTTCTTGACGAGAGCCTCCTGATCCGCGTCGACTCGCAGAGCCACCAGTGCCTCCGTGGGAATCCTCGACTCGTTTCAAACCCCAAGGAAACAAATAATCCTTCGAGCTTGGGAAACAAATAATCCCTAGCAAATTCCTCGACTCACGGATATAAACACTCCTTGACGAGAGCCTCCTGATCCGCGTCGACTCGCAGAGCCACCAGTGCCTCCGTGGGAATCCTCGACTCATTTCAAACCCCAAGGAAACAAATAATCCTTGGCGCTTGGGAAACAAATAATCCCTAGCAAATTCCTCGACTCACGGATACAAACACTCCGTGACTAGAGCCTCCTGACCCACGTCAACTCGCAGAGCCACCACTGTCTCCGCGGGAAAAATCCACTGTTCGTCCCACCTTGCAAGATGAAGTCTCGGGCAGCAAAGATTGAAAAACTTGCTTCCTGAACAATGGGGCCTTGCAAGTCAATCCAAAATGGTCTCTTTCATACTATTCACGGGTCTCACTCTCCAAAGTCGAGTTTCGACAAGGAGAGAAACAACCGCTTACGAATCCTCTCGACTCGTAAGGGGGAAAATTCTCTTATAGGATCCTTACGACTTATAAGAGAAAACCACGCTTAGGAATCCTCACGATTCCTAAGGAGAAAATCCACCTATGAGATCCTCTCGATCCGTAGGGAGAAAGATCTCTATGAGACCCTCACGGCTCATAGAATTGAAAAGTCTTAGGCGGCAGATCTGAACCTGCGGCCTAAGCCATCGCCATTTCTTAAGGAAGCCAAGACGCGCTCTCTATTATCCGTCGACCATGTTTATTAAGATGGCAGACCAAAAAAAAAGGGGGGAAGGAACATCCGATTCACATCTGATTAAGCATTCGAGACATACTCGTTCATGCACGGGCAGAAAACTCAGGACGAGAAATAAGAGAAGCTGAAATAAAAAGTTTCCATTCATATTGGCAAAAATTCTTACAATCATGAAAAGCAGTAAAAGGAAGATATTATTACAATGGAATGACTTCAGATCCGGAGCAGGGATTGAGGAATTCAAAAGTAAGGCTGTCCAAAGTTCTTCTGGCCTTTCTAATTATTCTTATGCGCAGCCTCTCGCGCTCCTCGGTGTCGATATCATCGGCAAGCCCTTCCGGCCTTCGATAAGCAGCAACGATCGTCGTCTGCTGAAAGATTTGATGTAGGATGTCAACGAGGTTGTTTCGCCGTTTCTTCGAAATCAGCCCCGTCAGGTACACTGAATGCACCTTGTCTTCGGCATCATCTAGCGCATTGAGCGGTAAGGCCTCGTGAAGACCTGGGAGTGCTCTCCATATTGCCCCCAGCACGACTTTCAAAAGGGCCGAACGACGAGGTAGCAGCCAGCCACCGCTGGCATTCAGGCGAGCCATGACCTCTGCACATTGAGCGTCTGTAAACTCCTGGTTTTGTTCACGACCCTGCGCGCGGATATCGTCGTAGGTGATGAACTCATGCAAACTGTATAGATGCACCGCCATTATGCCTGAAGGAAATACTGCAGAAGATTAGCGACAGAAGAAAAACAATACACATAGATGGCTAAGTTTTCTCTAAAATCTCTTCTGGTTAGGATTAATAAGAGTTAATCCAAGAATCGGTGTTACCTGAAGTTTCTCTAAGAACGTTGGAAGAGAGAGAGTAAAGCTCTGGAATTCTAGAAGGCAAGAGCAAAGCCCTGAAGTTTGTTGAAAATAAAATCTGAAAGATAATAAGCATCGATGGGGGACCAAAGGTCCTATTTATATGCATCATGTGCCTCTTTGGCTCCCAAAAGTTGTCACGACGATTCAAATTCCGAGGCGGGAGACGAAGCAACGCTTCATCTTCCCCCAACCAGAGCAAAGCTCTGCTTTCAAAACTAATAAATGAAGCGACGCTTCGGATTATCTGCACTGCGCAACGCGCCGTGTCTTGCGCAGACGTATCAGTGTAGTGCCCAAGGTAGCGCACCCAATCAGAGCAAAGCTCTATTTCAAGCAAAATTAAATGAAGCAGCGCTTCAGATTATTTGCGCTGCGCCGTGCGCTGCACGGCACGTGTCAGCGCAGATGCGCTAAGACAATTGCGCGGCGCCGTGCATTGCGTGACACGTATCACGCTCTGGAGTATTTACGCCAAACGGAATTAAAGTTCTAAAGAAATCTCTTCTATTCTTGTTAAAACAAGAAGATTTTTCCGAAAAACAGAAGCCCTTAGATCAAAAGATCTAACGGTGGGAAATTCCCCAAATCACTCAGAGAGAGATTTCTTTAACAAATTCAGCTTGCTTCTCAATTTGCAAGATGAAACCTCAGGCGGGGGAGGAGTGAAAACTTGATCCCTAAAAAAAACGGGACCCTACAAGGCGATCTGAGAAGGTCTCTTGCATACTATTCACGGGTCTCACTCTCCAAAGTCGAGTTTCGGTAAGGAGGGAAACAACCACTTACGGGTCCTCTCGACTCATAAGAGGGAAAAATTCTCTTATAGGATCCTTACGACTTATAAGAGAAAACCACACTTAGGAATCCTCATGATTCTTAAGGAGAAAAACCCATCTACGAGATCCTCTCGACCCGTAGGGAGAAAAGCCTCTATGAGACCCTCATGGCTCATATAGTTGAAAAGTCTTAGGCGGTAGACCTGAACCTGCGGCCTAAGCCATCGCTATCTCTGGGAGAAATGAAGTTATCGGCCAATAAGGTTCATCAAAGATATCATGCAGAAAAAAGGAGGCGGAGAAATGACACAAGACATTACAAAAATGTGCATATTTTACTCATAAATATTGATCGAGTACAGGATACATTGTACTAAAGAATAGAAAAATATATACATCTATTTTACAAGTACAAATGATACAAGGAGAATTACTGAGAAGGAAGCGTCTTGCATAGATTTAGCAATTGCTCGCATACTTCCTTCCACGCCTTCTCTTGACCAGCCGCCACCGCCAGTTCGGCCTCTACTTGAGCCCGCTGCTGCCTGAAGGATGCAAGCTGTTCCCCAACGACCTGCTGAGCTGCTTCACGGCCTCGGGCATCACGCTCGGCGGCATCAAGTCTCCACTTCAGTGCTAGCCCATTAGAAATACGCTCCAGCAGGCCTTCGAAGACAGCTTTCACCTCGGCAGCGTTCGTCCTAACTTCAGCGCGTAAGCGAGCAGTTGCGCTTGAAGATTCCTGACGTTCCTTCAACCGTAAAGCTGCTTCTTGCTCCAAATGGCGGAAGTAAGAAGTGCTTTGCTCGAGCCAAGCTGTCCGTTGGGTGCTTATATCCAAAACTTCGGGAGAAGGGCGCGTCGATTCCAACCGATGCAGGCAGGCCTCAATCTCTCTGCAGTGGTTAACCCAAGATTCAACGACGCCTTCGTTGTGAAAGTTTACGAGCGCCGCCAACATCGGGTTAACCTCCATGGCGAAATCCACGGCAGAAGGGAGAGCGTCCATATTAAGCGTTTCGATATACCCGCTCAGCATGCCCAAACTCATCACAGCACCTTTTGAAGATGGACGTTTCAAGAAAGGGCCTGCCGGTGAAAGGACGCGAGACTCAAGAGGAACCGGAGCCGGAACAATAGCTGCAAAACAAAACATGGTTAAACGATGGTTCAAGAGATGTTGAAGGGTTATCAAAAAGGCAATTTACTATACCAGCTGCAACGGACGGCAAAGCCGGAAGGGCCGGTGGCATGGCAGGTCTTGCGTCCCCTCCTTCGATTTGTGGCACTGCATAAGGAAGAGGAAAAGTCAGAAATCATCCCATTGCTAAAAAAGGGAGTAAATAAAGACATCGAAATAACACTCACCGGCACCACTAGAAGGAGAAGCGAGTTCGGATGGGAAGGAGAAGTGTGGGAGCAACACTTGGTATAGATGATCAAAGAGCACTCCTAAAAGGACACAGTGGTATAACGTTAGTACAGAAGCTACACGTTTAAAAGATTAACTCATGAGTCGTAAATCCATACCTTCCAACATCCGCGATGGCACAAGGGAAGGCGGGGAGGTGACCACCGCCAAAGCAGTAGTTGACGGTGCTCCTTCGAGCAATGGAGCGTCGGCACTGGCCGCACCTGCAAAGACAAACTTGTTAGAAGAGATCGCAAGATATATAAAAAGAAAAAAGCTGGTAACTCGAAATTTACCCGACGAGCTGCCAGCCGAAACTGAGGCAATCCCCTCCTCCATTGACATGAGGCCACCGCCCGTAGCCTCATCACCCGACTCGATGGGAACCGTTGTTGTGCTCGCAAGCCCTGGAGACGGTAGGGGACCATACGCGGGGAGGGCTATAATTGGGGTATTGCCAGATTCCTGGGAAAGAGCGGTTAGCTCCTCCTCAGGAATCGTGGCCGTCTAACCCGATACTCCCTCGGGTTCTACGGTCACGGTTGTCTCGTCCATCGGCGCCGTGAGGTCTCCAGACTCAAGCGCCTTGCCCTCTACTACCTTCGGCTCGGTTAAGACAATCATCTCGTCTGCCGCCACTTCAGGTTCGGCGTCCATGACCCTCTCGGCTGCAGGTCCCCCAACCTCTGCTTCGGGTCCTGTGGCACCAACGACGTTGCTCACCGTCGGCTCGGGTTCGGCAGGCACCGCTTCCGCCGTTTCCCTGGGTTCAACGGTCTCCGCCTCCCCCTCAGTCGGACTTGGCCCTGCAAGATGGAATGCATATGAGCCAATGGCTTTATAATAATTCTTACAACAAGGTTCTGAAGGAGATGCTACCTGAAGTGGATTTATTGTTCGCACTTCGGGCCGCACGCGCCACTTGCCTATGAGCAGTAGATAGAGCGATAGGGACCTCTTCAGAAGGAGTGTCAGCGCGAAGAATAGTGCTAGGGCCCGCTCCCGCGGCCAAAGCAGCTCTGCGCGCCTTTGCTTCGCGTCTCAACCGCTTCCGCTCCTCCCGAGCCGTTGAGACGGATGCCACTAGGGCTTCTTTAATTGAGGCGTCCTCATCCGTGAATAGGGATGCCTCCAGATTTTTCAGGGCATCCCTCGTCGTTTTGTCAAGTCGAGGCTCCTCCAGCAGCCTCGACGAGACCGGGACTTCAGTAACAGGCTCGGGAAGAATCCCCGCATCAACTGATATAACCCCTGCTAAGAAATGAAAGAAGGTAAGGTTGACCATCAGAAAAGGTGACAAACTTTCCTTATAAAAGAGAAAGGGGTGGGACATACCAACTCCTGCTAGAGCGCGCTTCTCCTCCTCCTCTTAGAAGGTTTTCAAAGAGGCAGCGATAGCCTCTTCAGTAGAGACACCTGTTGAAAATCGGGCAAATATTAGTTAAAGATAATAATAAAAAGTGCAATAAAATGACGAAGAAAGTGGCTGATGATTACCTGACTCAGCGAGTTTACTTAACATCGCTTCGAGCCTCGCCGATCGCTCCGAAGCTGCAATGGCGGCAGCCAAATTGGTGTCTGCAGGGTCTACCAAGAAGCCCTCATTGCTGCCATATTCACTTATGCCTTCGTTAGGAGGAGCTGCAGGCTCTAAGCTGAGGACCGCGTCAAGGGAAAGGACGGACTTCTTTTTCTTCTTCTGTCCGCCAGCCTTAGATCCACCCGGAGTAGATTTGCGCTTGGCAGTCACTTTAGGGCGGCGGGTCCCGATATCTGCTCCTGCACCAGACCCTGGTGATACCACATTAACCGTCTTTGTGGGAGCACGGGGCACCGGTGGTACGTCCGCCGTAGCAGGCAGTGGCAATCCACGCGGGGGGCTCAACACGCGTTGTCGATCAACCCCGGCATCTTTTATCGGGAGAATGACCTGGATCCTTGGCTGCAAGGGAGCCTTGCGATCATCGCTAGGAGGCGCACCCCTACGGTCAACCAGCATACGCTTCTCCGTCAAGATGATTGGGCCCATAGCATGCGCATACCGGGCTACATATGAATGGAGTATCTTAGGGGCACAGCTAGGTTCACTGATAAAGAAATAGGAACCTGTATTAAGCCGTATGAAGTGATGCATCGCATTCCTCATCCCCTCTTGGCTGGCCACGGGTGTTGCCAGAAAAGCTTCCATCGGGATCCCTTGGTTGTAACTCGATTGCCGGGCAAATCGGTGTGGGTTATACCTCATAAACAGAGCTGTTTCATTCTGCCTAAACACTAGATAGCCCGGCCGAATGGAGTAGAGGTGGAGGATTTCCCGAGCCTTCAGTACAGAAGCCCCGTCCTTAAAATCATCACTTAGTGGCACCACTGACTTAGCGGTCTCTGAGCCTATAGTGATGACCTTATCCACAAAAGCAATCTTTGCTCCGACCAGATATGGACGCAGGAGCAGTCCCCTAGAATCCCGTGGGGATGCAACCACAATTGAAGCCCCGACCAACCGCATGATTCTCGGAAGACTGCATTTCTCAAAGAACGGAGGAGTCTTATGGGCACCAAACACCCCTTGCATGTGCATCTCCATCCAAGAAGTGAAATAGTGCATCGGGAAGTTGGCAGGCTGTACCCCAGGCTCACTGGCGTCCGCCGCTACGCTAAGTCCATGATAAAGGTAAGTCAGCCCGGCGATTCCTACCGATAACTGTAAACCAGCCACCATCCGATGCGCTGGGTAAAAGACAGAGGATCGCATGAGGCGGGGGTGCATGGGAAGCGCGAAGCTGCATAACCATAAACCCAAGAACCCTATAAAAAAGGTCTCCTCGTCCATGCCAGGAACGGCGATTTCTGAGAAATAGACGTTGGCAGTGCCGGGGAGATAAAAATCCCGCTGGTCCTTTTCCGATATAGGTCGGCGGTCCAAGCCGAAACCAAAAGGGTCAGCAAGCTGAGCGAACTTCTCGCCCTGCTCTGATAAGAACTCCGGGCGAATAAAGCGAGCAATAAAATCTGCGAAACTGACGCCTCGGTCGCCCGATTCCAAATGGAGTTCCTTATAGATCTCCAACACCTTCACCAAGCCCGGATGCTGATGCTGAATGGCATTCTCCGGAGTTAAGTCAAACACCAACTGCTTGGTGGCAAAGACGTACTCGTCAGGAGGAAGCAGCTCCTCGTAGTGCTCTCCCCTCATTGGTAGACCCGAAATCTCAACAAATTCCTCCAAAGAGATAGAGACTTCCCTATCCGCCATCAGGAAGGTGTGGGTGGGATATTCCATTGTTCAATAAAGGCCTTTATCCACCACGTTGGAGGAGAGGGATACTCGAAAAGCGAAACGTAGACGGCCGAATATAAACCAATCGTCGTTAGGTGAGTCCTTTTCGCCGTTAAGATGTAGCGGGCCCATTGCAAATATCCGGCAAGCGGTCGCGGGATCATTCCAATATTGTAGGCCTGTCCCCAAGGGCGTGCTTCACCCTGACAGATTCGCCTCCCCAAGATGTCTATCGCCGGCGGCGGCTGCACTGGGATGGCACCGATTGCAGGCTGGAGGAGGTCGTCAGAATTCCAATTTTTAACCTCCACGGCATACTTCACCGGGGGCTCGTCCGCATAAGGGATCGTAACTATAGGCTCAGAGGGCGAGGCGGAGCTGAAGCTGCGACGGCCTTGGATGATTTGGCTGTACCACCTTCCCCACAGGTGGAGTTTCTTGCACTCGGGGTCATGATCTTTAATCAAAGCGAACGCCACCCGGTCCACTGGCGAATGGGGGAACCCTCCTTCCGAGCGAACAAAAGGGAAGGACAAATCTTCAGACATGTTTCCTGAAGAAAAAACAAAAAAAAAAACCGTTAGTGTTCCAATGCTTCACATTTTAAAATCTTACATCACACTGCAATGCAGTGGGTAGGGGACCAAAGGGGGACCCACAAAATCTGGATGACGGCGCATCATTTAATAAAACAGTCCCATCATTGGATGAAACTGTCAGTTAATGAAAAAGACCCCCAAGAAAATATCCTCATCAAAGGGAAATCCCTAGAGACAAGGAGAAAATCTTCTCTTTTAGAGCAAAGCTCTGTCACAGAGTGACATTTGTCAAACTCTGGTCTCAAGGAAGTAAAACTTCCTAAAAAAAGAGCCTAGCTCTGTAATAATAATGAAAACTATAACTACTAAGGATTCTTAAAAAAATTTGGGATCTTAAAGATCCATGAAAACTTTTAGGAGTTCTCCATTTTTTTTTATATATAAGAAAAAAGGGAAAATCTACGTTGGATCTATGAGCAAGGCTCTGTTCATGGGTTAAAACCCAGGAACAAGATCTCTGTAAATTTTTGAGAGCAAGGCTCTGTAAATTAAATTAAATTTAATTTAAACTTTTTTTACCTAGAACGATCTAAGTTCTGAACTTTGAAGTTCTTGGGAAGTACAAGAGCAAGGCTCTGAAAGTTATTAAGCAAGAGCAAGGCTCTGAAATTCAAATTCTTGAAAATGGTAAAGAATTACTAAGGACCAAGGGTCCTATTTATAGGCGCCTGCGCCTCTTCAACTGACCCCCTTGATCCAACGGCTAGGATCTTGCCACCGCTGCACTCACGTGCGCGCCACGTGAGCGCAACGGTGGGGGGGCATTTGTTCCCCCAATCAGAGCAAGGCTCTGTTTGAATTTCAAAAATTCAAATTTTGAAGCAACGCTTCAGATCCCGTGCGCTGTGCGCAACGCGCCACGTGTCAAAGGTTGACACGCCAGCACAATACCCAAGGCAGTGCGTCCAATCAGAGCAAGGCTCTTAGAAAAACAAAAGCAACGCTCAGTTGCGCAAGCGCTGCGCTGCGTGACACGTGTCTGCGCAGTTGCGCAAACACAACTGCGCAAGCGCACCACTGCGCGGACAACACAACTGTGCAAGCGCTCCGCTGCGCAACACGTGTCCGCGCAGTTGCGCAAACGCAACTGCGCAAGCGCTCCGCTGCGCGACACGTGTCCGCGCAGCTGCGCAAACGCTCCGCTGCGCGGCACGTGTCCGCGCAGCTGCGCAAGCCCAGCTGCGCAAGCGCTTCACTGCGCGACACGTGTCTGCGCAGTTGCGCAAGCGCAGTTGTGCAAGCACAGCTGCGCAAGCGCTTCACTGTGCGACACGTGTCACGCGCTGGGGAGTTGCGCAAAAAACAGAACAAAGATTTAAAGAAATCCTTTCTGTTCATGTTAAAACAAGAAGATTTTCTTCTGAAAAACAGGGGCCTTTGGATCAAAGATCCGACGGTGGAGAAATTTCCCCAAATCACTCAGAAAAAGATCTCTTTAACAAATTTAACTAATTTATGAGCAATATAAAAAGGACCCCAGACCTTAATTCAAGATCATGAACATCTGGCTAAAAAAAAAAGAGAAGAGAACTCTTGAGAACTCCTTGAGAATACAAAAAAAGGTAAAAACCTTTAAAAGAAGAGAAAATTCTCTTAGGAATAGATCATTGATCTGAGAACAAGATCAGTAATCTTCAATAAATAAATAAATAAATAAATAAAAATAATAAAAATAGTGCCTTGCACTTGCTATGAACCTTTGGTTCTCTGAAACAAGGAAAAAACTTGTTTTTCTTTGATCTAAATTTAGATCAAGAGATTAAAAAGTGCTTTGCACTTCTGTTCTTGAATCTAAAAGATTCTTAGTGCTTTGCACAAATGCAATGCATTACTTGAAGGGCCAGGCCCGAATCAAAAAGACCTAGCAGGCCTAAAAAGGGCAGAGCCCAAATGAAATTAATGCTCTGCATCATTTATAAAGGGCAGAGCCCAAAACAAATTGATGCTCTGCATCCTTTCTGGGCAAAGCCCAAATAAAAAATAAAAAGAAATGCAATGCAAAAGCAAATAAAATGTTGGACATTTTCAACTGGACTGAGCCCAATCGTGGCCGTAAGTCCTTAAATTAAATTGACTGAGCAAAATAGCTCTCCTAAATCAATCTACATCCGGTTCGAGGGTACATCTCCGAACTCCTTTCACATCCATCGTTGTAATTCCTCAACGACGTCAAAGAGATGACGGGTCCCAACGACCACACATCAATGTGGACTACGGGGTCCTTAAACTCGTGGACCGAAACGTCCCTAAACTAATATTGGACCACCACGTCCCTAAACTGGAAAGTGGACCGAAACGTCCCTAAACTAATATTGGACCACCACGTCCCTAAACTGGAAAGTGGACCGAAACGTCCCTAAACTAATATTGGACCACCACGTCCCTAAACTGGAAAATGGACCGAAATGTCCCTAAACTAATATTGGACCATCACATCCCTAAACTGGAATATGGACCACCACGTCCCTAAACTGGAGCAATAGAGCCTCCTAATGCTCTTTTACCGGATCTAAACGGTCCCGTTTAAGTTGATCTTAGCCCCAAACACGGCTAACGTATCCTTAAACACTCAAACGGACTATAAAACTCCAAATCAACCTTGGTTCAAGGGTACATCTCCAAACTCCTCTGACATCTGCCGTTGTAATCCTTCAACGACGTTAGAGAGGCGACGAGTCCCGACGGCCATATTTTAAATGGATCACCCCGTTAAGTTGATCTTAGTCTCAAACAGGACTAACGTATCCTTGACAAACGTTTAAGTTGATCTTAGCCGCAACGCGACTAATGCATCCTTAAACTAAAAACACCAAACCCAAATCTAAGTAAATACGGATTTGGACTAATCCACGTCCTACGGGCGACGGTATTACTCAGTCTCCGTATACAATCCACGGGCAACCACAAACAAAACAAACACCCACGACACGAAGTGAAATTCTGGAGAAGGAGAAAGTTGTTATCGCGAAGCGGTAGCGTAATTAACTGCAGGGGCTTGCGCCTGCAGGGAAGAGCGTCCCCACAATCAAAAAACCCCTCCAGCGAGGGGGAATCTGACGAAGTCTGCTATATCGGCCGCATCCGTCCAAACCTCCGATACACGGTGCCATAAATCAATTTGGCATCTTCGGAGAGGTGGACGGATAAAACCAAATAGTATCTGCCCCGAATCTCAGCGTCAGGCTATCGCGGTCCTGTGCGCCGTCCATTCGGAGGGGAACATATGGTAATTGGAAGTATAAGGCCCCGTCAAAACCCACGGGACAACGACACGGATGTTCATGTAGGTATCTTTTAGTGTCCATCATCGTGCCACTTTTAACACATTCCGTACCAGTTTACCCCTTTAAGACCCCGTAGTGTATATTGTATTGATTGGTAATTATCAGACTTGCCGAGAACATGGTATAAGTTGTTCATGTAAACAGTCAGGATGTATCAAGTAGTCATGTAATGAGTTAAGTCATAGCCATAGTTTGGTCAAGTCAAATTATGTTGCATGTTTGATATTGTTCCAGTATTTAGGTTCATGTTGGTATATTGGTTCATGTTGAATTGGATTCATGTTTGGATTGGATTCAGATTGATACTTGGACTCAGACTTGAGTCAGATACCTAGAACAGAATTTGGATCCTGAATTAGGTTTAGGAATTATCGGTAACTGCTGCATATGGACGGCAGGATTTGTGTCTTTTTCCAAGACAATTACCATTGAAAACACCGTTAAGTTTTTCTACCTTAAATAGGAAAGCACCCATTTTCTCCGCCTCCCTGAGGCTTAAGAGAATTGGTCCTGCTTAAACCTATTTTTACTAGAATCCTTAATGTAATTTTATATAACTCGAGGGGTTTTATGAAAAATGATTTTAATATACTTTCAAAATAAACCTCAAGTATTTATTTATATTATTTAGGGTTTTCATGGATGTAAATTTTTAAAGAATGAAGTATATTAGTGAAACTTAAATAGTTCAAGGTATTTTAGTGTAAAATTTGACTTGTATTGATTCTTGATGGTATTTTCATGAAACTTGTAATTCGTTTATTTTCTAAAAAACATGGAATTTTATTATATATTAAAAATATATAATTTGATAATATTTATATAATTATTAAAAATAAATTTTTATTATTAAATAGAAATCCTTGTTTTTCTTAAAAATTATATTAAAATTCTATCGAGATCGTATGCTCCGTGAGGAGGTCTGCATCTCGCTCTACTAGTCTTAAAGATGTGCGATAATCCGCACCATCCAAACTGGGTTCCCCAAAATGGGTTGTAGAGGTATAATTGTAAAGAATTAAGTAACACAATTTAAAGAAATCCGGGTTTTTAATAGTTTAAGGTATTTTGATGAAAAGTCGTATTTTACCACAAAAATATTGTTAAAGAGAATCGTGCTATGTCAAGATGTGTGTATGTGAGAGGTAGGTCATTACATCGTGAGGTTTTCTAAAGGTATGCTAAGCAAAAATAATTAAAAGATGTAAATTTCATGGTATTTAAACGTAAAAGCTTAATTAAAGTTATTTAATATGGAGTTTTAGAATGAAATTGGTTTCTAAACATTAGTTAAATGATTACAAGTAAGCTATATACATAAGTACAAATGATTCTTAAGAAGAATTGCGGTTTTCAAAGGTTTTAGAAACAAATGTCGGTATAACTCCACTTACCGACATGTTTTGAAAAAGAGAAGTTTTATAGTAGAAAGAGAAGGAGAGATATGGGACTTACAAATTTAAAGGAGATAGAGGAGGTAGAGGAGGTAGTAGCCTTCGTGGAGTCATGGGGTCGCCGGAAACGTCTTGAATCCTCGCCGGAATTTGATCTTGGGCTAATTCCACTTGTACTCTTCTTAGACTAAGAATTTTTTTGAGAATTTTGGTAATAGATTTCAGAATGAAGAGTGCTAGGGTATGGAATTGTATTTATAGTGTAAAATTAGGGTTTTGGAATTGAAGAAAGAATTAAAAAGCATTAAAAATTGGATTTAAAGCTAAATTTTAATTCTCTGGATAATTGCGGGGAAAATAAACAGAAGAGGAGTAGTGAGGGTAGGCCAAGGGTTTAGTGGGCAAAACATGGAGACCATTCCCTACGGGGGGACCGTCGGCGCCGGGCTTATAGCCAATCTCATCGGCCACATGGAGGAGATAGGGGGTAGGATTGGTGCCACGTGTCCTCGGCTGTGTACTCAACATTTTACACATGTTTATTTTTTCTGTCTCTTCATTTTTACGTGAATTGCACGTGTAAACTTTTTGGTTTCCAAAAAGTTTAAAAGAAAAATCAGTAAAAAATACATGTGGCTGATGGGATTCGAATACATGGGCAATGTCACAGCGGTGCAAGGGTTTTACCAATGAGCTACAAGTGCTTTCTTGCTGTTCTTAAACAAGTATAACTTTTAAATTGTGCCCAGGCTTGCAAACTCCTTTTTGTATTTTAAGAAGAAAAATTTTGTACAGAAAATTTAGGGCCGTTACAGAATGTCATCGACGTACAAGACGAGTAATACGATAGTTCTCCCTGCAATCTTCTTGTAGATATATGGCTCATCTTCATTTTTGATGAAGTCAAATTCATTGACCGTCTCATCAAAACAGATGTTCATACTCTGCGACGCCTGCTTTAATTCATAAATGGATTTAAGCAACTTGCACACCTTCCCGCTGCTCCCACTGTCTACGAATCCCTCTGGCTAATCCATATAAATGCACTCTTCTAAACTTCCATTTAGAAAAACCGTTTTTACGTCCATCTGCCAGATATCATAGTCATGGAAGGCAGCAATGGCCAATAGGATCCGAATGGTTTTTAGTATAGCCACTGGATTAAAGGTTTCGTCATAGTTTACTCCAGGTCTATGACGAAAACCTTTTGCAACAAGTCTAGCCTTATAAATTTCCACCTGTCCATCTACACCAATCTTCTTTTTGAAGATCCACTTGCATCCAACGGCTTTTACCCCAAGAGGAGCAACTTCCAAAGTCCAAACTTTGTTGGTGTACATGGATTCCATTTTGGATCTCATAGCATCCAGCCATTTTATAGAGTCCTTACTGGTAATGGCCTGCTTGAAACTAGTCAGAGCATCTTCTTTCAAGATGCAATCCTCTCGATCCCCGTCTATGAGAAAACCGTAGTATCTCTCAGACGGATGAGAAATCCTATTAGATCTGCGGAGTGGAAGAGGTTCATCTAGGATTATTGAATCCTGTGGTTCCACCAAATCTTCAGTTGTTGTTTGCATATCAAGAATTTCTTCCAGTTCTACAGTGCTCCCACTTATTTCTTTTGCAAGAAATTGCCATTCTAAAAAGGTGGCTTGACGAGCAACAAACACCTTCTATTCCTCGGTGTGATAGAACAAATATCCCCGTGAATGCTTCGGGTATCCCACAAACTTGCATAATACCGATCGTGCATCGAGCATATTTGGGTTTTGCTTTTAACAAAAGCAGGACAACCCCATATCTTAATATACTTAGGATATGGTTTCTTCCCACTCCATATATCATATGGAGTGGTAGGCATAGATTTGGTAGGAACCCTATTCAATAGATATGTCGCTGTCTCAAGTGCATATCCCCAGAAAGAAAGAGGTAATTCAGTATTACTCATCATGGAGCGAACCATATCTAATAGAGTACGATTTCTCTGCTATGATACACCGTTGTGTTGTGGTGTATACGGAGGAGTAAGTTGAAAGAGAATACTATTCTCTATTAGAAAGTCATGGAATTCCGTACTCAAGTACTCCTCTCCTTGATCAGATCGAAGGATCTTGATACTTTTTCCGGTCTGGTTCTCTACATCGCTTTTATATTCTTTGAACTTTTCAAAAGTTTTAGATTTGTGTTTCATGAGAAATACATATCTGAACCTGGAGAGATCATCAGTGAATATAATGAAGTACGAGAACACACCCCTTGTATGCGTAGACATTGGACCACATACATCACTGTGTATGAGTCCAAAGAGCTCTGTAGCTCTTTCTCCATGTCCCGTAAACGGAGGTTTTGTCATCTTTCGTTCGAGACAAGACTGACAAGTTTCATAAGATGCAAATTCGAACGAATTCAAATATTTATCTTTATGTAACTTAGCAAGTCTTTTCTCATTGATATGACCAAGTCTAAAATGCCACAAGCGAGCTTCGTTCGTATCTGAACTCTTCCTCTTGCATGTGTTTTGTACCTTAAGAACTGTATTTTGATTAAGAACATAGATACCATTACACAGTGTACCTTCTGCAACCAATACCTGATTAAGGTAAATGGTCATGATATTTCTATATAGAACAAAATTATATCCATCTTTATAAAATAAAGAAACTGATATGATGTTGCAAAGTATAAAAGGTACATAGTAGCAGTTGTTTAAAATCATGGTGTTGCCATTTAGCAATACTAGGTGATATTCGCCGACGGCTGCAGTATCAACTTGTGCTTCATTCCTTACTCTGAGGGACATATCACTCGGTCCAACCATTCTACTTTTTCTCGGTCCTTGTAATAAATTACAGATATGAGATCCTGATCCGGTATCTAGTACCCAGGAAGTAGGGTTGACCGAGAAACAGTTTTCAATAACAAATACACCCGAAGAAGATGTATAAGAATACTTCTCCTTCATTAGGGTCATATGGAAGTACATGCGGTCCTCTTTCTCTTGCTCATACTCATGACAGTTGTCATAAGTTAGAGCCAAATCGACGTTCCCCAGCCTGATGTAATTAGCTGGTTCGGTCAAGTCATATATTTTATTATCTTGATTAAGGCATGACATGGTTGCTACCTGAAGAGAGAGAAAAGAAACACTCAACGTGTGCTCTTGCAAAATTAGATTGGTTATTAGTTTATCTAATCAGAATGGCTCCCTCTGTTTCCTCGAATTCTCTTTCAAACCTTAAAAAGAGAACTAGTCGGGATCAATTACGCCTTACAAGTTCGCTAACCGTTAAGACAGATGGGTGTTGGTACTCCAAGAGAGGTTTCCCGTGCTCTCGCACGGACCTAATTAAAATAAACCTCGTTTCCACAGAGGCATAGCCCCGTTAACACATTTCTAGACACCTAATAGGTTAGCTAATTGTAAAGTGAAAAATATCTCACAAGAGTAATCCTACTCATCAGTGGGATCGGGACCCAACTATCATCATGTGATAACCTAGATGGAAGCCACTCTAGTCACCATACTCCAGAAGGTATGCTACACTTACAAGTTTCCTGTATATTTGAAACTCTCGATGTGGTTTTTTCCCCTAACGCTTATTGAAAGTCGACCTTTGCACCACCATGAGGTTCTAGAGGCATTAAGCATGCCAAATTTTAATTTTTATTAGGTGCTAAGCTAGACTAACAAGATCTTTACTAGATTATTAGGGTTTTCCTTTGTGATGTGATGAACTAAAGAGAAGAAAATAGCATACAACTTTTGTAGTTCGAGTCCTTCTCTTCAATAGCTCCGGGTTGTGGTCCACGCGACTCCACTAGGCTCCTCTTCGCATTAAACGAACCTCCTTCGCGATCTTCGCGCCAAAGACGATCCTCCCGAAGTCCACTAGCTCAAGCTAACCCTTCACTAATCTCATTAGTGAAGGCAACACTCCATATCAAATTGCTAATCTAATGTGTGATGGTGAAGTAGGGGTTTAATTTGCTCACTAGGGTTTTCATAAGTTCAATGATTTACATCACATGTGAGGGTTTGAATTTGGATGTGAGGTGAAGAAAATTGTAGAGAGCAAGAGGAAGCAAGAGCTCGAGAAATGGCTGAGGCATGAAGAATGAAAATGATGAGAGTAAACTCAAAATGGCTCTCCCTTTCCTCACTTATTCAGGTATGGAATAAAATTGCAATTCTAAATTGCAACCATGCTTGAATAGTGAGTCAAGACTAATATACAAATAATAAAACCCATGCCTTGCCCATTCCACAAATATCTCCACAATTTACACCTTATTTTTCTATTTTCTAAAAATAGAAAAACATGCCATGCTTCATATAATAATATATAGTTATATATCAAATATATATATATATATATATATATATATATATATATATATATGATGCAATTAGTGAGCTAATGATATTAGTTAAGATATATTTATATCACATATAATATATATCACATTATTAAATCAACACTTGATCTAATAATCCAGTTATATCAGATATAACCGACTAATATCATTAATCTGAATATCATATTATCAAATCAACACTTGATTCGATAATCCGGTTATATCACATATAACCTGACCGACATCAGATAACTGCCAGATTATAATACAGTATCACATACTCATATTTAATCAGGCCCACGCACATATCAACATATATGCCCTACCTCGTTTCGCTCGAACCCGGAAACTTCTGTATAGGACTCTAAAGACTCGTCAATACGCTAGCAGTAGGTGATGATCACTTCAATCACCTACAAGCCGTCAGCGGTACTAGCTGGACGTAACGGCTATCCGGGTATTGAGCGATATGAAGATCAACAAGCAAGCTCATCCATACTCTCCATGAAGCCTATCAGTAACACTACCATACAGTCCGGTCTCTTCGTCTGATATGTCGCATATCATGTCAAGGGGCGGTAAACGTTAGCCCCCAGTAACGTGATAAGTCATGCCGATGTCTGGCCTATAACGGTTTGAGAAACTACTGATAACTCTTATCAGTAAATCTCAGCAGCAGCCCTGGCCAGGGACTTCTAGTTATAGCCAATCGAGTATAGCGCAACATCAACCCCCAATACCGGGAGAGACGAAACCCCTCCTATCGCTCATTGCCTCCATATGACTCGGGACTGTACCCAAAATCCACCTGTTTGCATGACTCCTTTGAGCCGTGGTAGGCAGGAAATCAAAGCACAGTGGAAGCTACACAAGACTCTATGACGATCTCGGGTCTACAGACTAACCTGTACCAGTATCACCAGAGGACTGCTATCTGACTATAGGTATACTACCACATAGGAGTCCTCGGTGAGTCCTGTTCGGTGTACCCATTCTCCAATGAGCACCTATTTACAATCTTTGATGTCACACACCAATGGTTGTGGGATCAACCATCGCCCTCTAAGGGACAAGAAATGTACACACTAGTCTACACTGAAATATCGATGCCCTGGTCTTGATATTCTCATGACTAGGAACCGATTAAAGGATGTACTACACCCTGGCTCCATTAGTATGATCTCATCATAATCCTGGTAGTCAAGTACATATCCTAAGGGCTTTATCAACATGTGAGAGCAAGACAGTAAAGAATACTAGTCAACATGTTAAGATAAAGAGTAACCAGATATTATACTATCATGTCGAGCAAGAAAGTCCTCTATATATATGTCCAAGAATCCATTATAATATACATCACATGTACAATAATGGCCTCTAGGGCATACATATTCCTAACAATCTCCTACTTGCATTAAGGCCAGTTGTTGTAATATCTCATACCCAACGTCCCAAAAGTCTCTCGAATAGCATATGGGGAATGGCCTCGGTGAGTTGATCCGCTGTGTTATCCTCTTTTTCAACTCTTCTGAACTCGATCTCCCGGAGATCAACTATCTCCCTGATCAGGTGATACTGTCTAAGAATATATCTGGATCGCTGACAGGACCGGGGTTCCTAGGCCAAAACCACAACTCTATTGTCATCACAATACACAGGTATTAGATTCCCAATGGTAGGACCTAGTTCATCTCATGAACTCTATTTATCCAGACAACCACTTTGGCAGTATCGTTGGTAGCGATATAATTAGCCTCCATCATCGAGTCTACTATGGTATATAGCTTGGAACCCTTCCAACATACCGTCCCTCCACTGAGGGTGAAGACTAACCTGAGACTGATTTTCAGTCGTCCTTATCACTTTGGAAGCTCGAATCGGTAAAGTACTCCATCTGGAGTTCATCATTACAATACACCAAGAATATCTCTTTAGTCCTTCTCAAGTACTTAAGAATGTTCTTTAGCTGTCCAGTGGTTTTCGCAAAGATCTTTTCGATACTTATTCACTGCACCTAGTGAGTAAGCTACATCTGGTATGGTACATAACATCGCATACATGATTGACCTGTCTTTCCAAGCATAGGGTATCCCTTGTATGCGAGCCCTCTCCAAATCAGTCTCGAGAGACATCTCTTTGGAGAGAGTGATTCCTGAAAAAGCGGGTATATTACCACACTTAGAATCATCCATACTAAACCCCGTTAGCATGGTGTCTATGTACATGGATTGGGACAATCCCAAATCCATTTAGATCTATCTCTATAGATCTGTATCCCCAGGATGTAGGAGATATCAGTTAGATCTTTCATGGAGAACCTGTGTGATAAGAGGTGCTTGACCGAGTGTAGCATAGGAACACCCTTTCATATCAAGAGTATGTCATCCGTGTACAATATAAGGAAGATAACCATACTCTCTACAACCTTCTTATTTATACATGGTTCATCTACCTTTTTGATGAAGTCAAACTCTTTGACAGCTTCATTAAAACAGATGTTCCATCTCCGCGATACTTGCTTTAACCCGTAGATGGATTTAAGCAGCTTGCACATACTTCCGCTGCTCCCACTGTCTATGAAGCCTTTTGGCAGTGTCATATACACGCTCTCTTCTAAATCAGCATTTAGAAAAGCGGTTTTGACGTGCAGTCTGCCAGATATCGTAGTCATGGTATGCAGCAATGAAAAGTAGGATCCCGATGGACTTAAGCTTAGAGACAAGTCTAGCTTTTGAAATTCTCAACTTTTCCATCTACACCAAATTATCTTTCTCAAAGATCCCCTTGCTCCCGATGGGTTTTACCCCTTCAGGAGCAACATGCAAAGTCAACACTTTGCTGGTGTACATGGATTCCATCTCAGATCGCATAGCATCCATCCATTTCACATAGTCTCCACTTGTGATGTCCTGCTCGAAACTAGTTGGGTCATCATCTCCATGATGCAATCCTCGCTCCCACCATCTAAGAGAAAACCGTATTATCTCTTAGGTGGATGAGGAACCTAACTAGATCTGCGGAGTGGCTTCGGTTCATCAGGGATTATTGAATCCTCCGGTTCCACCAAATCATCAGTTATAGTTTGTGTTTGCTGGAACTACTTCCAGTTCTACCTCATCGCCACTAATATCTTCCAAAAGAAATTCCTTTTCCAAAAAGGTGGCATGTTAAGAAACAAAACACCTTTTGTTCCTCAGTGTGGTATAAGATATTCCCTCGCGAATGTTTGGAATATCCTACAAACTTGCACAGAACTGACCTTGCCTCGAGCTTGTCCGGATTTTGCTTTTCAACATAAGACGGACAACTCCATATCTTAACTCGTTTAAGAGATGGTCTCTTCCCATTCTATATCTCATATGGAGTGGTAGGCAACGGATTTGATCGGAACTCTATTCAATAAGTGTTGGATATATGTATGCCCTAGAGGCCATTATGTGATAGTGGATGTATCTATACATATATATATATTCAGTTTGCATTCTTGCTCGACATGATAGTATGATATCTGGTTCTTCTTTATCTGACATGTTGATTTGATCATGCTTTTATTCATTTATACATGCTGATAAAGCCCTGAGGATATCGGCTTGACTACTCTGATTATGATGGAGATCATACTAGTGGGACATCTGTAGTCTATAAGCATATCCTGGAATGTCCCTAGTCGTAGGTATATCGAGACGGGGCATTGATATACCAGAGTAGACTAGCGTATATGATACTAGACCCATATGATGGGCGATGGATGTTCCCACATTCATCGATGTTTGACATCAAGATCATATACGGGTGCTCAGTGGTGACTGGGTACACTGGACGGACTCACCGAGAACTCCTATATGGAATTATATCTATCGTCGGATAGCAGTTCTCAGGTGACACTGGTACAGGTTAGTCTGTAGACCCGAGATCGTCATGGAGTCTTGTGTGTTCTCCCACTGTACTTTGATTGCCACCCTACCACGGCTCTACTGAGTCGTGCAAACAGGTGGCCGTTGGGTACAGTCCCGAGACACACGAAGACGATGAGCGATAGGAGGGGTTTCATCTCTCCCGGTATTGGGAGTTGATGCTGTGCTGTGCCCGACTGGTTATAACAGCAAGTCCCTGGCCAGGGCTGCTGAGATTTGCTGATAAGTGTTATCAGTAGTTTCTCGATCTGTTATAGACCATTCACTGACACGACTTATTGAGTTATTGGGGTCGACGTGACCATCCCTAGGCTCGATATGCAGCATATCTGACGAAGAGACCGGACTGTACGGTAGTGTTGCTGGATGGCTCGACGGGAGTTGTAGCAGCTTCGCTTGTTGTCTTCTGATCGCTCAATACCTGGGTGGCCGTTATGTTTAGCTGACCGCTTGCGGCTTGAGGGTACTTGATATGATCATTACCCTCTGCCGGCGTATTGACGAGTCTTAGAGTCCCACAAATGAGTTACCCAGTCCAGGCGAAACGTTGTGGTGCGCGTATGCGATATGCGCATGCACCCGATTGAAATGTGCGTATATGATACCGAACATTGATCGGGTGAACTGCTTTTGGTGGGGTCATATGAGATATGACCGGATTGATAAATTAAGTGTTGATTTATCATCTAACCATTAGTATTCTCACTTGAAACCTTTCTAGGGTTTGATGGATGTATGCATGCATGCATGTGTTTCTTTCTTCTTTTCTAGTTTCATGCACATGTAGATGTGCATACATGTATACATACATACACCCATCCATCATGGTTGATTGCATATGGAAATGGTGGCAATATAAGACTCACACCATAGATTAAATAATAGATTATTATTTAATTTTGGTTTTAAAGTAAAATGAAAAAGGAAAGGATAAACATTCTTGCTTCTACATTCTTCTTCTAACCTAACCTATCTCAACTACCACTAACCAAGGGTTATCCTTCTCTTTATCATTTAAAACCCAAGTTAAATTAACTATCTATGATTTAATCATGGTTGAAGTTAAGAAGGAAATAAATATATATAGTGATATATATTTCATTTGGTTTTTTAACTCAAGGTTATCTTTTACACCTCTTGTTCATTTTAGCCACCATCTTCTTCCTCCTTCATCTCTTCCTCTCTAGTCTTTTCTAGTGAGCTAAATACAACTAAAGAAAGGTTTTTGAAGTGAGATTCCAAACCACAACATCATTCTACACAAGCTTAGCCAACTTTATTAGAGTGTTTCCTTCGGTTTTCCAAAGTAGCGAGCTTGGACGGAGTGCTCTGTGGTGGATCGTCGTGGACGCAAGGGAACTTCAAGAGGACCTCGATTCAACACCCAAGACACCAAGGAGTCCAACTAAGGGGAGCTACAAAGGTTGTAGCCTTCAAACCCTTATCTTTACTAGCTTAAAGTTTCATAACCCTAATTTTCTAGGATCGATCCCTTTGCATGTTAGTTTAGCACCTTAAAAATTATAACTTTGGGTCATGTGTGTAAGTGCACGGCGGCGCCCCGGCCGTCAATCCGACGCCGGAATGCGGAAGCGGTGATAAACTTTAATTTTGCGGACTTTGCAAACCGGCACCACCGCGCACTAAACTCCGGATCGTAACCATTAACAAGTCTAAGCTAACTAGAATACGGGTTAGAGATATACCGACTGATCCGAGTCCTCCGGTCTTCATCTCCACTCCGATCTCCTCGCGGGATCTCCGTCCGTCTCCTCCTCGTCGGAAAGGGCACCACATCGCCTTCGTCTTTTACGGGCTCCCGCCTCAATACCGAGGCAACTCGAGCATGAAGCCGGCAACTCGACATGCTCAAGATGTGCTGTAGGAAGTGTAGGGTCTATGTCTCATTGGGGTTTGTTGCCATTTGTAGATGATGGAGGAATCAAGAAGAAAAATGGTGCTTGCATTTTTCTTGGCATGAAAAGAGATCAAGAATGAAAAACACTCTCAAAGATGAAGCTCTCTCCTTCTCTTTTCTTCTTCTCACTCAACCATGGAAAAACTTATGCATCAAGTGAGAATAATGGTGGAGGAAAAACTATATGAAGCAAGAAGGGAGGTGAGGGTAGGAGAAGTCAAGAGGTGACCACATCAAGAGACAAGAAAACATCAACCATGCTTGCACTTTTGTTCAAACCATACCCTTTCCAATCACAAGCAAATCTCATAAAGCAAAAGCATGGTTGAAAAGAAATGAAAGCTATCATAATCAATCTTTTACAAGAAACCCCCTCCACAAATGTTATTTGCACAATTGCAAATAACCCCCTCCATCGGAAAAGTCCGGCCGGGAAAGAACAAAGGAAAACCGGCCGGAACGGAATGCAAACTGGCAACTCCAGAAAACTGGTCCCGTAATAAATTACAGGAAAACCCCGATACTGTGCATACACACCCGTATCTGTATTCCGTCCGGATACAAATGCAAAAAGACAAAATCTACACTGTACTAAACTAGGACCGGCTTAAACCAAAGCCGGCTAGTAATATCCGTTCGATCCTGATCCGTGCAATACCGCACGTATCTGATCGAACCCTGCCATATACCTATACGGCTACTAGTACAAACCGTCCGATCCTGATCCGTGCAATACCGCACGTATCTGATCGGACCCTGCCATATCTCCATACGGCCTCTACAGCGTTTCGCCCGAAACTTGAGTAACTGTAAGTGTGGTGGACTCTAAAGACTCGTCAATACTATGGCTGTGGATTTAACCACTAGCACGTCAGAGGTATAAGCCAATACGTGACGGGCCACCAGCTATTGACTAAAAGGGACGTCGATGAGCGAACTCATCCTGACACCCTACTGAGCCTGTCAGTGAAAATATCCGTGCAGTCCGGTCCGTTCGTCTATGAGCATCGCATGGCGGGCCTAGGGGGTTGGTAAAAGTCAGACCCCCAAAAGCGGTACAAGTCGTGTCGGAGTGTAGCCCAGAACACCCTGAGATACTACTGGAATACCTACCAGTAAATCTCCTTGCCTTGGCCAAGGACTTTGTGTAATGGCTCTCCTAGACACAGCACGACCTCACCCCCAATACCGGGAGAGACGAACCCCTGAAGATACGCTCACTGCCTCCATGTGGCTCGGGATTGTACCCAACTAAAACCTGTTTGCACGACTCCTTTGAGCCGTGGTAGGGTAGTAATCAAAGTACAGTGGGAACTCACACGAGACAAATGACGATCCCCAGGTCGATGAACTAACCTGCACACATGTCACCAGGGAACTGCCATCTGACGTCTGGTATATGACCAACTAGCATGTTCCCGGCGAGTCCTGTCCGGTGTACTCATAACCCAATGAGCACCTGTATACATCTTAGGTGATCCAACTGACACCAGTGGCTTGTGAGACCGGCCACCGCCCCTCGTCGGGGTCTCGACTGTATACACTAGTCTACTAATGGAGTATCGATGCCCGGTCTCGAAACTCCCACGACTAGGGACCATTTAAGGATATGCTTGTAGACCCCCAGCTCTCACTTATATGATCGCCCTCATACTGCTGGTGGTCAAGCAAGAATCCTAGGGGCTCTATCAACGTGTAATAGCGACGTGTCAGGTCACCTAAAACAGTGCACGATGATAAAGGTAAACCAGATAGCATACTATCATCTCGAGTAAGACTGTCCTACCGGGATAGGTCCTCCCTCAATCATTACAATCACGTACCTGTGACCTAATAATTGACTCTGAGGGCACTATCTCCAACAATCTCCCACTTGCACTCAAGGCTAATTATTGCGATGTCGCATACTCACAGCCCGTGTGATACCGAACATCCAACTCCTCTACTAGTCAGTCTCACAAAGCTCGTTTGCGGAACTATTGCGTTCGAGGAATAGCCTCAGTGAGTGGATCCGCTTAGATGTTTCTTTCTATGTCTCTCTATATCTCAAGTTCGCGGAGAAACCCATCTCCCGAAAAGAGCAATACCTGTCTTAGAATGTGTCTGGATGTCTGATGGGACATAGCTCATAAATGAACTCCAAATCCAAACTTCTTAGACTGTATCGTCAACTGAACTTAATCAGTATCCTGCGCGCCATGCCTCCCTCAGTATTGCCTTGGACCACCTGTCCAAAATACTGCCCCTCATCAGAAGGAAAACTATAACTCTGACAACCTCCTTGTCGTCCATGTCACCTTGGAAGCCTGGAATGATAACTGTCTCCTGAATGAGGCTGTCGTTATCATCTCCCTAGAACATCCACTTATGTTCTAAAACTGCTTCCGACTGTTTCTCCAGGATTGGATTAATGTCAACTTATTGCATCTAGTGCAACAACAACATCTGGTGTGGTACTTGACATCTCACGATTGACTCAATTGCCTGAGCAAGTGATCTGCCAATCATGCCCGTCCCTCTCCCCTTTAGTCTGTAAGACACCTTTGGAGAGGGTGACTCCATTACCTGCAGGTACACTACCGTGCCAGGAGTCGTCCATCCTAAATACTCTTAGAATGCTGTCAAGTACCCTGATTGGGAAACTACCCAAATCTAGATCTAAAACCATAGATCTAGTAACCAGTATGTCTGATATAAAATCCATGTCCTTTGTGGAGAAACCACTGTGTGACGACCAAAGTATAACCGATCGTAGTGTAAGAGTTTCTTTTCCTACTCTGTGTATATCATCCAAATACCAGGATATCACACCCTACTACATTCTCAACAGATCCATCCCCTATTCTGATGAAGTCAAACCCATGACTGTCACGTTAGAAATAGATGATCTATCTCCGCTACATCTGCTTTAGTCTATAAATAGACATAAACAACCTGTCCACCAATGCTTCCGCTGCTCCCACTGACTACGACAACCCTCTGGCAGAGTCATATATACGTACACTTCTAAAACTGGTTTAGAACGACGCTATACTCATCCTCCCGCCGGGTCTCATAACCTGGAACAACAGCAATGGTAATTGTGGGTAAACAAGAACTTCCCTGTCACCGTCCTTGAGGCTACCGTAGTGCCTCTCGGGTGCCTGAAGTTACCCACCTTATCTGCGGAGTGGCCAATGGAATGTCAATCCAGATTGAATCTTTAGGTTCCTTATCAAATCTTCAGTAATCGTTTGTGGTTCTGGAATCACTTCCAGTTCTACCATACTCCCACTACTGTTTTCTGAAAAAGTCCATTTTTAATAAAACTGTGGCGAGTCTAGAACAATATCGCTATTGTTCATCCAGATGGTAGAAAATCAACCCTCGTCATAGCCTGGGTCAACCCACAAACAGCCATTACAGAAACGTGCCTTGAGTTGTCCAGTGTCTGGTTTTAATCATAAACCGGACAACTCCCCGTACCTTAACATCGTTAAGATATGAACTGTTCTATATCCAATATAGAAACAGAGGCACTGATTTAATTGAACCAGATTCAAATCATGCAGCTGTCCCCAGCGCATGCCAACTAAATGGAAGGAGGCCGATCAGCGTTACTCAACTTAGGAATACTTCCAATTATGAGTAACCTGAAAGAGAAGCAAGATCTCTTAATCATTACTATCAACTGAATACCATATACAAGTACCTACATCTTCGATCTCTTTGAAGAATCCCGATACTTGCTATACCTGGTTCTCTACTCTATTCAAATACCTATAACTTCTCAAAATTCGGACCCTGTGTTTCCACGAAACACTTGTCTAAAAACTAGAGAAGTCATAAGTAAACCGAATATAGTACGAGGACCAACCCCTTTGTCCTGATGGACCCTGGACAACATACAATACTCTGTATAAGTCCCTTGAGTCTGAAAACTCATTCACTGTGTGTCGTAGGTTGAAAACTGTACTTATGGTTAAGAAGAATTACACCGCTGTTTAATGCTCCTTACCTAACCATCCACTGATATAGGCAAATGTCGTAGACATAATTTCAGAAAGGTATATCTCACTCTATGAAAATAGACGTACAGATATATCAATTTGAAATTGGTGCATAACAGCGGATATTCAAAACCAGATATTTGCCGACCGGCAAACAGCCCAGGTGATTTCCTCAAATATCACCGATTACAACGAATCCTGATATAATGAGGATAATCACCCAATTCCCAATAACTTACTCCCACTCATCATCTGTAAAACCATACAGATGTGAGAATCGTACCTGGTAAATACATACCCTGGAGTAAGTATCTAATCGGGAAATCAGTTTTCCTTTAACATTACACAGTGAAACTGAAACATTGAAATGTTCCGATGGGGTATCCTGGTATTCCTAGTAATGCCTCTTCCAGATTCACGACTGTAACCGTATAATTCTTTGCCACCTCTCAAAATCCCTTCATATGTCTTTAGTCTTTACCTTCTGCACACCCTTTTAGGCCAAATGGTTTTCTTCCTTCCCTACCGTTCGGCACCAGCCTATGGTTTGGAAGAAGACTATCCAATAAGCATAATGGGTGTACTGTCCCAATCCTAGGAACACTCGCAATGAGAGAGGGTGAAGATAAAAGACAACCGAATAAACCTTATTCCTATTTCTCCTGAACCAGAATCCATCCCCGAACTGGAACAAGTTCCATTCGAGTTCGTATATAACCATACGATGGAGTATCCAAATAAACTGTGGATCTTCGTAGTGATACGGAGTGTCCTGGAGAAATACAAAGGTGATGTGGGAGTGGTAACGAAATATTTGGTTTGGTCGTGAATAGCTGTTGCAATTTACTTTGCCCTCTTACTAATCCCTTGCTTTGTCTGAACTTAATACCTTCTGCACACCATCGTTATGCTAATTGGTTTTCTTCATTCCCTACCGGTCGGCACCAGCCTAAGGTTTGGAAGAAGACAATCCAATTTGCGTAATAGGTGTACTACCCCTAAACCAAGGAGTACTCGTAACCTGAGAGAGGGTAAAAGGAAAAGACAACTGAATAATCCTTTCCGTTTTCTCCAGAACCGGAAACCATCCTCGAATAAATTCTTTCGAGTTCGTATCTAACCATACGATGGTTTTGTCCAATGGAAGTGGACGTTCGTAGTAAAACGGGGTGTCCTGGAGAAAAGGGTAAAAGTAGGAGTGGCAATGAGGTTTGCAACTCTGACAATCCAAAAGCCAGTGTTAAGAAGGTTCGGTTAATTTGGTCACTGAGTCATAGTCTTAGGGTCGGGTCAGTGGTCGCTGCCAAAGAGAGAGAGAAAAGAAACACTCAGCGTGCACTCTAACCTAGATCAGAATGGTCACCAATTTATCTAATCTGGAATCCTCCCACTGTACCTCAAATTCTCCTCCAAACCTGAAAGAAGAATTAGTCGGGGTCACCCGAGGAGTAAACTAACTCATCAGTGGGAATCGGGATCCAACTATCATCGCATGATAACGTGACGGAATCCGCTCACGGTATCACACTCCAGAAGGTATGCGCATATCTGGCAAGTTTCAGTTCTTTTGAAACTCCCGATGTGATTTCTGCCCCATGCTCTTATGACCTTGACTTTGGCCAACATATCATAAGTCACATGTCAAGTTCTACCCGTCATTCTCCAGGTTAATTTGAATCCACCCGTACATACCCTTGACTTTGGCCAAAATGGCAGCACGACTGTCCCAAACCAACGCATCTATCTATGCTGCATATGAATACCCCAATAGCTACCAATCACTGTGCCTTGACTTTGGCCAACATACACAGCTTGAATACTATTGACCACCCATATGAAACGACGGAGGGCTACGAATGGCTTCTGGCGAAAACCTTTAACGTAAAGAACTTGATATCGTCGAAGGAACGGATAGCTTTTAAGAAATATAGTGACGACAACTTCCGCTAAAGAGGTCACTCCCGGTGAAGGGATCTCGGCTCTTTCCCCGTAGAATGGGGTGCAGGATATTCCAAATGAATACCACGGTGCAAAGCAAAAGTAATCGGCTATAGTGAAGTTAATGCCCTGACGCAAACTTTTTGTCCAAGGGGTCACTCCCGGTGAAGGGATCTCGGCCCTTGCCTCGTCGACTGAGGAGCAGGATATTCTAAATGAATACCGCGATGCAAAACAAAAGTGAACGTCCTTGCAATAACAGCTTTTTGAAAAGTGTTCCAACAACATCAGATTAGGTTTGTTTTTAACTTTGCATTGATCCGAATCAATGCAGTCCCATCAATTGATCACACCACAAAGAACGAAAATATATTGATGTACGTATATGCCATCCGCATTCGCCACTGGGTCCCGTCATTACCCGTTAGGTTAGCTTACTAACGACAGAGCGGGGACTGGACTAGCGCGGATGCAAAACATATACAACATCTACTAATATATATACCAATATATTATATTTCGCTCAAGGCGTGAAAGAAATGCAACATCACAGAGAATGAACAGCATCACAGAAACAATACAGATATCTGGGATCCCCGGGTTTCACAGAGCCGCTGAAACCCGACGTTCCCCTGGTCGTGTGGATAGCCTGTGCAATGAAATCCTAGACCCCTACGGGCGCGGCAAGTCACCCGCCAAAACCTGAAGCGAGGCAGCCCCCTTCAGCACCGTGAATGGACCACCCAGCACTTCACGGAATCCGGCAACTTGGGCACCCCTCCTGGGTCAACCTGTACCCCCTACGAGTGCGGCGAATAGCCCGCCAATTCCAGACTGAAGCCCCTCCGTCTCAATGCCCTGAGATGCGGGCCCGTTGCCCTCTAGAACCCGGCTATCCGTGCACCCCTCCGCGGGGTAACCCTAGTACAGAAAGTAAAATATACATACACCGGGTACATCGACCGCAACCAGGTCGTGCCCCGAAATAATAATACAAACTGGCAGTGACGGCAGTCCACATGTCGGACGCTCGCCCCGCAAAATCAAATGTACATAATACAACAGAAACTGTACTAACATTGCATCCAGGCTATCTCCACGACCAATCCGCAACATCACAGCATAAACATAGAACATCAACGTGAAGGTCACGTTCGCAAATCCGTCTAACCGGGCTATAGCAGTTAGACCGGATTTACCGATCGAGTGACATTCACGGTCGCAGATATAATGTAAATACTGTGAAAAATGTGTTTAAAATATCCGACCGATCGAATATCAACAAGTGGGCCCCAAAACAAAACTGTAGCAGTTACAGAAAATATGGGCCCAATTTTAATGTTCAAAAACCCCAAAAATAATCCCAGAGGCCCACTGAAAAAATCCGGCCCACTGACTCCTCTACTCTGCGGCGGAAGCGCGGCCAAAAGTGGGTTTTGGCCGCCCTTCCGCGCTCTTGTTAGAAGATCATGGTGTCGGGTTTTTCCAGAAGTCTTAAGTTTGCCTGTACAGTGCTTTTATACAACCTGAAAAATTTTTGGGGACCAAAAGGTTTCAACAGAAAACTGATGTGGGCAAATACGGGTTTTTGAACATTTCGATCGATCGGAACTGAAAAACACATTACACAAAGCTAGACTTAGTTAATGGGGAGGCTCTGATACCACTGTAAGTGCACGGCGGCGCCCCGGCCGTCAATCCGACGCCGGAATGCGGAAGCGGTGATAAACTTTAATTTTGCGGACTTTGCAAACCGGCACCACCGCGCACTAAACTCCGGATCGTAACCATTAACAAGTCTAAGCTAACTAGAATACGGGTTAGAGATATACCGACTGATCCGAGTCCTCCGGTCTTCATCTCCACTCCGATCTCCTCGCGGGATCTCCGTCCGTCTCCTCCTCGTCGGAAAGGGCACCACATCGCCTTCGTCTTTTACGGGCTCCCGCCTCAATACCGAGGCAACTCGAGCATGAAGCCGGCAACTCGACATGCTCAAGATGTGCTGTAGGAAGTGTAGGGTCTATGTCTCATTGGGGTTTGTTGCCATTTGTAGATGATGGAGGAATCAAGAAGAAAAATGGTGCTTGCATTTTTCTTGGCATGAAAAGAGATCAAGAATGAAAAACACTCTCAAAGATGAAGCTCTCTCCTTCTCTTTTCTTCTTCTCACTCAACCATGGAAAAACTTATGCATCAAGTGAGAATAATGGTGGAGGAAAAACTATATGAAGCAAGAAGGGAGGTGAGGGTAGGAGAAGTCAAGAGGTGACCACATCAAGAGACAAGAAAACATCAACCATGCTTGCACTTTTGTTCAAACCATACCCTTTCCAATCACAAGCAAATCTCATAAAGCAAAAGCATGGTTGAAAAGAAATGAAAGCTATCATAATCAATCTTTTACAAGAAACCCCCTCCACAAATGTTATTTGCACAATTGCAAATAACCCCCTCCATCGGAAAAGTCCGGCCGGGAAAGAACAAAGGAAAACCGGCCGGAACGGAATGCAAACTGGCAACTCCAGAAAACTGGTCCCGTAATAAATTACAGGAAAACCCCGATACTGTGCATACACACCCGTATCTGTATTCCGTCCGGATACAAATGCAAAAAGACAAAATCTACACTGTACTAAACTAGGACCGGCTTAAACCAAAGCCGGCTAGTAATATCCGTTCGATCCTGATCCGTGCAATACCGCACGTATCTGATCGAACCCTGCCATATACCTATACGGCTACTAGTACAAACCGTCCGATCCTGATCCGTGCAATACCGCACGTATCTGATCGGACCCTGCCATATCTCCATACGGCCTCTACAGCGTTTCGCCCGAAACTTGAGTAACTGTAAGTGTGGTGGACTCTAAAGACTCGTCAATACTATGGCTGTGGATTTAACCACTAGCACGTCAGAGGTATAAGCCAATACGTGACGGGCCACCAGCTATTGACTAAAAGGGACGTCGATGAGCGAACTCATCCTGACACCCTACTGAGCCTGTCGGTGAAAATATCCGTGCAGTCCGGTCCGTTCGTCTATGAGCATCGCATGGCGGGCCTAGGGGGTTGGTAAAAGTCAGACCCCCAAAAGCGGTACAAGTCGTGTCGGAGTGTAGCCCAGAACACCCTGAGATACTACTGGAATACCTACCAGTAAATCTCCTTGCCTTGGCCAAGGACTTTGTGTAATGGCTCTCCTAGACACAGCACGACCTCACCCCCAATACCGGGAGAGACGAACCCCTGAAGATACGCTCACTGCCTCCATGTGGCTCGGGATTGTACCCAACTAAAACCTGTTTGCACGACTCCTTTGAGCCGTGGTAGGGTAGTAATCAAAGTACAGTGGGAACTCACACGAGACAAATGACGATCCCCAGGTCGATGAACTAACCTGCACACATGTCACCAGGGAACTGCCATCTGACGTCTGGTATATGACCAACTAGCATGTTCCCGGCGAGTCCTGTCCGGTGTACTCATAACCCAATGAGCACCTGTATACATCTTAGGTGATCCAACTGACACCAGTGGCTTGTGAGACCGGCCACCGCCCCTCGTCGGGGTCTCGACTGTATACACTAGTCTACTAATGGAGTATCGATGCCCGGTCTCGAAACTCCCACGACTAGGGACCATTTAAGGATATGCTTGTAGACCCCCAGCTCTCACTTATATGATCGCCCTCATACTGCTGGTGGTCAAGCAAGAATCCTAGGGGCTCTATCAACGTGTAATAGCGACGTGTCAGGTCACCTAAAACAGTGCACGATGATAAAGGTAAACCAGATAGCATACTATCATCTCGAGTAAGACTGTCCTACCGGGATAGGTCCTCCCTCAATCATTACAATCACGTACCTGTGACCTAATAATTGATTCTGAGGGCACTATCTCCAACAATGTGATGCTTCAAAATACTTCATAGGGTGCTATACTAACCTTACATTGGTATCAGAGCCGACCTAGAACATTAGGCGACGTTTTTACGAAGTGAAAACCCCGATCGGACAAAAATACGGTATTTTTGGGTGCTCTCTGGAAATTTTCTAAAATTTGATAATTTGCAGAATTAAAAATATGTAAAAAATACAGCAGGAAAAACTAAGAGTTACGGTACAAAATATTTCATGTGAACAGTGTTTCTAGCCGCGGAAACGCGGCCTAAGCTTGCTTAGGCCGCGGTTCTGCGGCCGTATATATGTATTGAATAATACTTTTTGTACAGTAATTCATGAATCTGCTTGTATAAATTTTTGGATATTTTTAATCTGTATTTGGTTTTGAAAAATTCTGGAGATGGTTTTGAACTCGTCATTCCGATCGGGATTTTTATTTCGTAGCTTTTCCAGGTAAATTAGAAAGTATTGAAGTGTTTGAACGAGTATCATTTACTCACTATTCACGGGGTTTAAATACTTTGGAGATACGTGCAAGTCTTTTTGCGGTGGTCCCTCTAGAAGACAACAAACCTTAACTCGATTATGTGACCGTCTCGAACTGCCCTTTGAACCTTAGGGTTTGGGGCAGTACGGCGTGCCACATGTGAGGCGTTGGCTTGACCCTTCTACGGCTGGACCGCTACTACTGTGTCACACTCCGGATTTTTGAACCCTGCTCAAGTGTTGAGCTTTAGTGAATCTTGGGTGCTTGATCGTTCGTTCGAAAACTTTAGTACTGTCTGTTTATCTCGAATGTGATACAATATGTGGAATTTATATAGTGTAGGCATGAAATACGAAATATGTGATATTTCGCATTTATGATGTCTAAAGAGAATCTGGATTCCAAATATTGTAGTTTTACACTTTCTTTTCTGTGACCGTAAGTGTAGTATGTTAGATATCGCCGGTTTCGTTGCTATACATCAACGACAATCGGGGTACGCATACTTACTTACGTTGATGATATGTGATATTATGTGTTGCTGAGATATGATGTGCAGGATTGTCGCGATCGAATAGCCGGGGGGTTTTTGTGAGATGAGAGTTTTATATTTTCATTCATGTAATATTCTTTTATTTGAGGCACTTCCAGGTTGCGGTTGTGTCACCAGTGTTGTATATTATTTACTTTTCCGCATTAGGATGGACCCAAGGAGGGGAGCACAGGTGACCGGGTTCAGGGGTTCAGTGGGAGGCCATCTCGAGGAGTCGAGACCGGGTCTCCTAAACTCCAGAATTGGTAGGGTCACTTGCCGCTCTCGTAGGGGTCCAGGGTGTGGGCTTGGCTATTCATCGCGACTGTGGAATCCGTATTTTCTATTCTGGCTAAATTCTAAATACGGACGTCCTAGGATATCCCACGTTATATCTATGTTTCTGCTGCCTGTGTTCTGTGATATCTGAGACGAATGACATATTATATATATGATATATAGTAGACGTTGCTTATGTTTTACACCCGCGCTAGTCCCGTCCCGGTATACCCTTAGTTAAGTAACCTAACGGTGCATAAGGAACATTGCGGCGAATGCGGATGGCATAAGCGTACGTGTTATTTTCGTTTCTTTTCTGTGATTGGCTTAAGGACTTAAATGATGGGATTACATTAATGTGATTAATGTAAAGAAAATAAACCTAAAAAGATGTTGTAGAATCGGATTTAAAAACTACTCGGCTATTTGTGAAAAAGCTACATTTCAAAACTGCGGAGCTTAAGCCACTACTTTTGAAAACTGTTTGATTCTACAATGATATCAAGTTCAAAGCGTTAAAGATTTTCTTAAAAATCATTCGCAACCCTCCGTCATTTTAGGAAGTAGAGTACTTAGTATTCGTGCTACATTTGTTGACTTTAGTTAAGGCGTAGTGTACGGTAGCTAAGTGATGTCTTCCTACACTGCATATGATGCAGATTAATTAGGACATTCATGCGACTTTGTTGACCATAGTTAAGGGTCATATGGGTGGGTCTAATTGATCAAGAAATGACGGGTAGAACTTGACTGGTACTTATGATTTGTTGACTATAGTTAAGGTCATAAGTACTAGGGGTAAAAATTACATCGGGAATTTCAAGTGTTGAAATTTGCAATGAGATTGCATACCTTCCATGTGATGGTTGGATCCCGATCCCACTGTGGGCAATAGTTGCTCCTAGGAGAGTTTTACAGTTTACAATTAGCTAACTCATTAGGTGTCTAGAAAGGTGTTAACGGGGCTCCGCCTCTGGGAAAACGAGGTTTACTCTAATTAGGTCCGTGCGAAAGCACGGGGAACCTCCCTCAAAGTACCGACACTGGCCTGGCTGAACGATTAGCGAAGTTGTAGACTGTAATTAATCCTGGCTAGTTTTTCTTTTTAAGGTTTGAAAGAAAAACTTGATAAAAAGCAGTGGGAAACATCGATTAGACAAGAAAATAAACCAATCTAATCTATGCAAGAGCTTTCGCTGAGTGTATTCTTTTCTCTCTCTTAATGGCAGATACCAATGACTGGACTTAAGCTTCTACTAGATAAAAACAAACTGAATGGGACCAACTATAAAGACTGGCTAAGGAATCTGAAGATCGCCTTGACTTATGATAAAGTATCATATGTCCTCACGGCTTCAGCCCCGCCCGTCCCAAGTCCAAAATCCTCAGTTGCGGACATTGAAGTCCGCAAGACATGTGACGCTGACTGTGCCACGGCCACATGCCTCGCGCTTGCATCGATGGATAACACACATCAAAAGCAGCACGAGGACATGGACATTCACGGGATACTGCTCCATACAAAGGAGTTGTATGGGGAGCAATCCCGCGTATTACGATACGAAGCATCAAAGAAACTGTTTCAGATGCGAATGGTCCCTGGCACACCAGTAGGAGACCATGTTCTGAAGATGATAGCTCTTATAGAAGAGCTTGAGGACCTTGGATGGACAATGGACAATGAACAATATATAGATATTATTCTGCAGTCCCTCCCCTCCACCTTTGCTCAGTTCATAGTGAACTTCAACATGCATGGCATGGAGAAGGACCTCCCTGAACTCCTTAATATGTTAAGGAGTGCAGAAAGCACTATGAAGTTAGCAAAAACTCCCGTTATGACTATTGGACAGTCTTCCTCTTCTCGCCCGAAAGCCAAGGCCAAGGGAAAGAAAAAGAAGAAACCCACTAATCCTAAGGGCGGAGTTAAAAAGGTAAAGAGAAAGGGAAAGTCCAAGGCTGGAGACTCGGGGAAAGGCGAATGTTTTCATTGCCACAAGACAGGACATTGGAAGCGCAATTGCACGGAGTACTTAAGTCTCAAGAAGAAGCATGGTGATGCTTCTGCTTCAGGTGCGTTTGTGACTGAAAACTGTTTTTCTATAAACTCTGCTTCCTGGGTATTGGATACCGGTTCAGGTTCTCACATTTGCAATTCTATGCAGGGGCTGAGAAATAGCAAGGTTTTGAGGACAGGTGACCACACTCTCCGCGTTGGAAATGGTTCCAATGTACATACAGTCGCAGTGGGAGAGTATCACTTGGGGTTGCCATCTGGATGTATTTTGATTTTGAATCCATGTTATTTTGTACCAAGTATGCTATGTAATATAATATCCGTTTCTTTGTTGGACAATGAAGGATATAATTTTGTGTTGCAGAACAATGTTATGAACATTCACCTAAATCAAATGTTGGTTGGGTATGGTACGCTTAATAACGGAATATATGTCCTAAATCAACACACAGTTTTCAGTATACAACACACTAATAAAAGAAAACTTTCAGAATTAAATGAAGCTTTTCTTTGGCATTGTAGACTTGGTCATATTAATGAAACAAGACTAAACAGGTTACACAAAGATGGATATTTAAACTCTTTTGAATATAAATCTTATGCGACTTGCCAGTCTTGTATCAAGGGTAAAATGACCAAAACTCCGTTTACCGGACACGGAGAAAGAGCTACTCAGCTCCTTGGCCTCATACATAGTGATGTATGTGGGCCAATGTCTACACAGGCTAGAGGCGGTTTTTCATACTTCATTACATTCACCGACGATTTCTCAAGATTCGGTCATGTATTTTTGTTAAAGTACAAGTCCGACGCTTTCGAGAAATTCGTTGAATGTAAACAAGAAGTAGAAAAACAAACCGGCTTGAGTATTAAGATGCTTCGATCAGATCGAGGTGGAGAGTATCTCAGTACAGAATTTGCAAACTTCCTAAAAGAGAATGGGATTCTCTCTCAGCTCACTCCTCCTTACACACCACAGCACAACGGTGTGTCAGAACGACGGAATAGGACCCTATTAGATATGGTCCGGTCCATGATGAGTGACGCTGAGTTACCAGTCTCGTTTTGGGGGCATGCATTGGAGACTGCAGCGTTTCTGCTAAACAGGGTTCCGACCAAAGCCGTGTCTACCACGCCATATGAGATATGGAATGGGAAGAGACCATCTCTTAAGAGAATTAAGATTTGGGGTTGCCCGGCCTATGTTAAAAAAGCAGAATCCGGACAAACTCGAGACACGGTCGGTCATGTGTAACTTTGTGGGATATCCAAAGAATTCTTATGGATATCTATTCTACCACAAAGAGGAACAAAAAGTGTTCGTTTCTCAACATGCCACATTCTTAGAAAAAGAGTTTTTCACAGACAAAGATGATGGCAAGGTGGTAGATCTAGAAGAGGTTCTAGAGACACAAACTATAAATGACGATTTGGTTGAACCGGCTGTTGCAGCAGAAACTGAAGAACCTCGGCCACTCCGTAGGTCTGGTAGGACTTCTTGCCCACCGGAGAGGTACTACGGTTTCCTCATTGATGGTGACAGAGAAGATTGCATCATGGATGATGATGATCCTACCAGTTTTCAGCAAGCTATCACGAGTGGTGACTCTGTGAAGTGGCTGGATGCCATGAGATCCGAAATGGAGTCTATGTACACCAACAAAGTATGGACTTTGGACGTTGTACCCCCTGGGGTAAAACCTGTAGGGTGCAAATGGATCTTTAAAAGAAAGATTGGTGTAGATGGGCAGGTAGAGACCTATAAGGCAAGACTTGTAGCGAAAGGTTTTCGTCAAAGACCAGGTTTGGACTATGACGAAACTTTTTCGCCCGTAGCCATGCTTAAATCCATTCGGATCCTACTTGCTATTGCTGCTCACTACGACTATGAAATCTGGCAGATGGACGTTAAAACAGCATTTCTAAATGGAGATTTAGAAGAATGCGTTTATATGGATCAGCCAGAGGGCTTCATTGACAGTGGGAGCAGCGAAAAAGCATGTAGACTGCTTAAATCCATATATGGGTTAAAGCAGGCATCTCGGAGTTGGAACATCTGTTTCGATGATGTTATCAAAGAGTTTGATTTCATCAAAAATCCAGATGAACCTTGTGTTTATAAGAAGGCTGTAGGAAGAGCTGTCACATTCCTCGTATTGTACGTGGATGATATTCTTCTGATAGGAAATGATATTCCTATGCTACAGTCGGTCAAATCATTCTTATCACTAAGGTTCTCCATGAAGGACCTGGGTGATGCCACATACATCCTGGGCATACGGATCTATAGGGATAGATCCAAAAAGTTATTGGGACTGTCCCAAACCAGGTACATCAACACCATCCTAAAGAGGTTTAGTATGGAAGACTCCAAGCGGGGTGCCTTACCCGCTTGCCATGGAGTCACTCTCTCCAAGGATTCTTGTCCAAAGACCGATGAAGAGAGAGCTCGCATGAGCATTATACCTTATGCTTCGGCAGTAGGATCTATAATGTATGCGATGTTATGTACACGCCCAGATGTAGCTTATGCACTTAGTGTTGTAAGCAGGTATCAATCCAACCCAGGGAAAAACCACTGGACAGCTGTGAAGAACATTCTTAAGTACTTACGAAGGACTAAAGAATTGTTCTTGGTGTATGGTAATACAGATCTCCAAATCGAGGCCTTTACCGATTCGAGCTTCCAGAGCGATAAGGATGACAGCAAATCTATCTCAGGGTTTGTATTTACCCTCAATGGAGGGGCGGTAAGTTGGAAGAGTTCCAAACAAGATATCGTTGCAGACTCTACGATGGAAGCTGAGTACATTGCTGCAAATGATGCCGCCAAGGAAGCCGTCTGGATGAAGAAGTTCGTCTCGGAGCTAGGAGTAGTTCCAACCATTATTGATCCAATACCTTTGTATTGTGACAATAATGGGGCAATGGCGTTAGCCAAGGAGCCTAGATCCCATCAGCGGTCCAGACATATCCTGAGGCGCTTTCATTTGATCCGGGAGATTGTAGATCGCCGCGAGATCGAGATTAAGAGAGTAGATACAAAGAACAACGCCGCGGATCCACTCACCAAGGCCCTCCCTCAGCCACAGCATGAGCGACTTTTTGAGATGTTGGGTATGAGATACGCCAATAACTGGCCTTAGTGTAAGTGGGAAATTGTTGGATATATGTATGCCCTAGAGGCCATTATGTGATAGTGGATGTATCTATACATATATATATATATATATTCTGTTTGCATTCTTGCTCGACATGATAGTATGCTATCTGGTTCTTCTTTATCTGACATGTTGATTTGATCATGCTTTTATTCATTTATACATGCTGATAAAGCCCTGAGGATATCGGCTTGACTACTCTGATTATGATGGAGATCATACTAGTGGGACATCTGTAGTCTATAAGCATATCCTGGAACGTCCCTAGTCGTAGGTATATCGAGACGGGGCATTGGTATACCAGAGTAGACTAGCGTATATGATACTAGACCCATACGATGGGCGATGGATGTTCCCACATTCATCGATGTTTGACATCAAGATCATATACGGGTGCTCAGTGGTGACTGGGTACACTGGACGGACTCACTGAGAACTCCTATATGGAATTATATCTATCGTCGGATAGCAGTTCTCAGGTGACACTGGTACAGGTTAGTCTGTAGACCCGAGATCGTCATGGAGTCTTGTGTGTTCTCCCACTGTACTTTGATTGCCACCCTACCACGGCTCTATTGAGTCGTGCAAACAGGTGGCCGTTGGGTACAGTCCCGAGACACACGAAGACGATGAGCGATAGGAGGGGTTTCGTCTCTCCCGGTATTGGGAGTTGATGCTGTGCTGTGCCCGACTGGTTATAACAGCAAGTCCCTGGCCAGGGCTGCTGAGATTTGCTGATAAGTGTTATCAGTAGTTTCTCGATCTGTTATAGACCATTCACCGACACGACTTATTGAGTTATTGTGGTCGACGTGACCATCCCTAGGCTCGATATGCAGCATATCTGACGAAGAGACCGGACTGTACGGTAGTGTTGCCGGATGGCTCGACGGGAGTTGTAGCAGGTTCGCTTGTTGTCTTCTGATCGCTCAATACCCGGGTGGCCGTTACGTTTAGCTGACCGCTTGCGGCTTGAGGGTACTTGATATGATCATTACCCTCTGCCGGCATATTGACGAGTCTTAGAGTCCCACAAAGGAGTTACCAAGTCCAGGCGAAACGTTGTGGTGCGCGTATGCGATATGCGCATGCATCCGATTGAAATGTGCGTATATGATACCGAACATTGATCGGGTGAACTGCTTTTGGTGGGGTCATATGAGATATGACCGGATTGATAAATTAAGTGTTGATTTATCATCTAACCATTAGTATTCTCACTTGAAACCTTTCTAGGGTTTGATGGATGTATGCATGCATGCATGTGTTTCTTTCTTCTTTTCTAGTTTCATGCACATGTAGATGTGCATACATGTATACATACATACACCCATCCATCATGGTTGATTGCATATGGAAATGGTGGCAATATAAGACTCACATCATAGATTAAATAATAGATTATTATTTAATTTTGGTTTTAAAGTAAAATGAAAAAGGAAAGGATAAACATTCTTGCTTCTAAATTCTTCTTCTAACCTAACCTATCTCAACTACCACTAACCAAGGGTTATCCTTCTCTTTATCATTTAAAACCCAAGTTAAATTAACTATCTATGATTTAATCATGGTTGAAGTTAAGAAGGAAATAAATATATATAGTGATATATATTTCATTTGGTTTTTTAACTCAAGGTTATCTTTTACACCTCTTGTTCATTTTAGCCACCATCTTCATCCTCCTTCATCTCTTCCTCTCTAGTCTTTTCTAGTGAGCTAAATACAACTAAAGAAAGGTTTTTGAAGTGAGATTCCAAACCACAACATCATTCTACTCAAGTCTAGCCGACTTGATTAGAGTGTTTCCTTCGGTTTTCCAAAGTAGCGAGCTTGGACGGAGTGCTCCGTGGTGGATCGTCGTGGACGCAAGGGAACTTCAAGAGGACCTCGATTCAACACCCAAGACACCAAGGAGTCCAACTAAGGGGAGCTACAAAGGTTGTAGCCTTCAAACCCTTATCTTTACTAGCTTAAAGTTTCATAACCCTAATTTTCTAGGATCGATCCCTTTGCATGTTAGTTTAGCACCTTAAAAATTATAACTTTGGGTCATGTGATGCTTCAAAACACTTCATAGGGTGCTATACTAACCTTACAATAAGTATGCATCTTCTCAAGTGTATGTCCCTGAAAGGAAATAGGCAACTCAGCAGTACTCATTATAGAGCGCATCATATCTCATAGGGTGCGATTCCTCCACCCCAATATACCGTTGTGCTGTGGTGTATACGGAGGAGTAAACTGAGAGAGAATCTCATTCTCTTTTAAATAGTCTCGAAATTCCGTGCTCCAGTATTCAACTCCCCGATGATATCGAAGGATTTGAATACCTTTACCCATCTGGTTCTCAAGTTCGTACTTATATTCCTTGAAATTCTCAAAAGATTCAGTTTTGTGTTTCAACAAGAACACATGTCCGTATCTTGAGAGAACATCGGTGAATGTAATAAATTACGCGGAACCATCCCTGGCATGTATAGACATAGGACCGCATACATCACTATGTATCTGTCCAAGAGTTCAGTAGCTCTTTCTCCGTTTCCAGTAAACGGAGATTTGGTCACCTTGGTCTTTAAGACATGACTGGCAAGTTTCATAAGATGTAAATTCGAACGGATTCAAATACGCATCCTTATGGAACTTTAGCTAGTCTTGTTTCATCGATATGACCCAGTCTACAATGCAACAAGAAGACTTCGTTCATTTCTGAACTGTTCCTCTTGTGTGTGTTCTGTACGTTAGAACTGTGTTTTGATTCAGAACGTGTATACTGTTAAACAATGTACCTTACCCAATCAACACTTGATTTAGGAAAATATTCACAATATTATTGGTACGAAATAACAGTCGCTAAGAATCAACATATTACCTGTTGGTAACACCAAGTGATATCTGCCAACTGCTTTGGCTGCAACAATTGCACCATTCTCTACTATTAGATACATATCACCTTTTCCCAGTTCTCCACCTGTCTATAGCCCATGTAATAAATTACATGTGTGGGATCCTGATCCGGTATCCAATACCCAGGACGTAGAGGTAACTGAGAAACAGTTCTTGGTTACGAACACACCCGAAGACAATGCATCAACATACTTATTCTTCGTTTGGATGGCGTAGGAATCTGAATATTCCCCTATACCTTGCTCAGACTTATGACAATCATAAGATAGAGCGGAACCTATTCCAGTATAATAAATAGGTTCGTTCAATACATCCATATTATTATCTTGATTAAGGCATTTCATTGGTCGCTATCAGGAGAGAGAGAACGATAATCATTTTGCGTGCGCTCTTTGCAAGATTAGATTGGTTATTTTATCTAATCAGGATGGCTCCCACTGTTTTTATCAAATCTTCCTTTAAATCCTAAAAGGTAAGATTAGCCGGGATTAATTACACCTTACAGGTTTGCCAATCATTCGGCCAGGCAGGTATCGATACTCCAAAGGAGGTACCCCGTGCTTTCGCACGGACCTAATTAAAATAAACCTCGTTTCCCTAGAGGCATAACCCTGTTGACACCTTTCTAGACACCTACTGGATTAGCTAATTGTAAAGTGCAAAATTCTCCTAGGAGCAACTCTTACTCATAGTGGGTATCGGGATCCAACTATCATATAGAAGGTATGCAACCTCATTGAAAATTTCAACACTGAAATTCCTAATAATATTTTTACCCCTAACTTCTTATGACCTTGACGAAGGCCAACAAACCATAGGCCGCTAGTCAAGTTCAACCCGTTCATTTCTTGATTGAATTAAACCTACCCGCACGACCCTTGACGAAGGCCAACAAATTCGCACGACTATCCTAATCCAATCGCATCATATGCTGGCAGATAAGCACTAATCAGCTACCGCACACTACGTCTTGACGAAGGCCAACAAACGTAGCACGAATACTAGTTTCGCTAAAGAGGTCATTCCCGGTAAAGGGATCTCGGCTCTTTTCTCATCGAATGAGGTGCTGGATATACATGAATACCACTATGCAAAGCAAGAACTAGAGAAGCAATAAAAAACAAAACCCAGTGAGTTGTAGCATTTGCTAGTTTCGCTAAAGAGGTCACTCCCGGTGAAGGGATCTCGGCTCTTTCCTCATCGAATGAGGTGCTGGATATTCATCAAGGAATACCACTATGCAAAGCAAGAACTAGAGCTACCCTTTTTGAAAATTTGATTCTACAATATCTTTTGGTTTCTTTCTTTTCATTAATCTCATTAATGAAGTTCCATCAATTAATGTTTCCTAAACATTACAGAAAAATGAAAAAATAGAACATACGCTTATGCCATCTGCATTCTCCACGGGCCTCGTCATGCACCGTTAGGTTACTTAACTACCGGCAGAGCGGGGGCTGGACTAGCGCGGGTGCAAAACATAAGCAACATTTATTATATATCATATATATAATAGTACATTCATCTCACGCAGTTATATGATCAACATCACATAATCAAGCAGCAGAAGCAATATATGAAATATTGGATATTTTAGGATGTCCGTGTTTTAAATTTAGCCTGTAATGTAAAACACGGATTTCACGGTCGTGATGAATAGCCAAACCCACATCCATACACCCCTATGAGAGTGGCAAGTAACCCTGCCAATTCTAGAGTTAGGAGACCCGGTCTCAACTCCTTGAGATGGTCTCCCACTGGACTCTAGAACCCGGTTACTTATGCTCCCCGTCTTGGGTCTTTCCTAATGCAGAAAAGTAAATAATATACAACAGCGGTGACATCATCCTCAACCCGGAAGTGCCCCAATAAAAGAATATTACATACAGATTTTACATGAATGAAAATAAAAACCCCCATCTCACATAAAACCCCCGGCTATTCTTTCACGACGATACAATAAATCATATCAACAGCAACACATGATATCACATATCATCAACCTAAGCAAATATGCGTATCTCTAAAACTCGTTGACATATAGCAACGAGATTGGGATACCCCACATATTACATTTACGGTCACAGAAAAGAAATTGAAAAACTACAATAATTAGAATCCGCAATATCTTTAGACATCATAAACCCGGAATATCTCATATTCTGGATTTCATGCTTAACTTATAAAACTTGCATTTTAGTCTCAAATTGAAAACTCTTTTCAATCGGTTGTCGGATAATTCAACAAGATTCTCGACTTAGTGATCGCGTACAATACGCAATTGCGATGGAGTTTTGATCCGAATCAAAACTTTATGGCAATCGATCAAATGAGACTAAACGGCTAGATTTACAATTATACTAACTAGTTTTCATAAAACCAATTAATCCGGATTCTAATAATTGTATCACACACATCACAAAGATTGTAAAGTAACCGCGACATTAGAATTACGTACGCAATTAGCAAACTAAACCAATTTTTCCAAGACATGAAAAATCCAGTGAGCTAAAGTTCCAAAATCGATCATTTTAAGCCAATCCGGGAGTCGAAACGAACTAGAAACCTGTCCGAATCTTTGCGGCGGCGAAGATCACTAAATTAACTATCTAATGAGGGGCCTCGAGGGTGGGGGGTACCCACACCCGGGGGCCACCACGAAGTGGCCCCCTAGGGTATGCAAACCCGAGAGCACCCAGTTGGGGTGCTCTTGGGTCACCCACCCCTAAGGACACCTTGTGGTGGTCTTAGGGTGTGGGTCCAGCCTCTGGTCCCCCTAGGGTGTCCCTGAGGTGCGCACGCTCCACTCTGTGGCTTCTCGGTTCAAACCGTGAGCCAGCGGGGTATGCAAATAACTCAAAACATCATTTTTGAAAATTGTTTTTATCGGCAGTTTTTGCGTGACAAAAACAGCGGATTTCTAACGTCGCTACAAGTTACCCTAATGTTCTAGCTTTGCTCTAATACCATGAAAGCCGAACTTTGCACCATCATGAGGTTCTAGAGGCATCAAGCATGCTAAATTTTAATTTTTATTAGGTGCTAAGCTAGATTAATAAGATCTTTACTAGATTATTAGGGTTTGCCTTTTTGATGTGATGAACTAAAGAGAAGAAAAGAGAATATGACCTTTGTAGTTCGAGTCCTTCTCTTCAATAGCTCCGGGTTGTGATCCACGCGACTCCACTAGTCTCCTCTTCGAGTTGAACGAACCTCTTTCGTGATCTTCGCGCCAAAGACGATCCACCCGAAGTCCACTAGCTCAAGCTAACCCTTCACCAATCTCATTAGTGAAGGCAACACTCCACATCAAATTGCTAATTTAATGTATGATGGTGAAGTAGGAGTTTAATTTGCTCACTAGGGTTTTCACAAGTTCAATGATTCACATCACATGTGAGGGTTTGAACTTGGAAGTGAGGTGAAGAAAATTGTAGAGAGAAAGAGGAAGCAAGAGCTCAAGAAATGGTTAAGGCATGAAGAATGAAAATGATGAGAGTAAACTCAAAACAGCTCTCTCTTTCCTCACTTATTCAAGCATGGAATAAAATTGCAATTCTAAATTGCAACCATGCTTGAATAGTGAGTCAAGACTAATATACAAATAATAAAACCCATGCCTTACCCATTCCACAAATATCTCCACAATTTACACCTCATTTTTCTATTTTCTAAAAATAGTAAAACATGCCATGCTTCATATAATAATATATATGTTATATATCAAATATATATATATATATATATATATATATATATATATATGATGCAATTAGTGAGCTAATGATATTAGTTAAGATATAATTATATCACATATAATATATATCACATTATAAAATCAACACTTGATCTAATAATCCGGTTATATCACATATAACTGACTAATATCATTAATCTGAATATCACATTATCAAATCAACACTTGATTCGATAATCCGGTTATATCATATATAACCTGACCGACATCAGATAACTGCCAGATTATAATACGGTATCACATACTCATATTTAATCATGCCCACGCACATATAAACATATGTGCCCTACTTCGTTTCGCTCGAACCAGGAAACTTCTGTGTGTGACTATAAAGACTCGTCAATACGTCAGCAGTAGGTGATGATCACATCAATCACTTACAAGCCGTCAGCGGTACTAGCTGAACGTAATGGCTACCTGGGTATTGAGCGATATGAAGATCAATAAGCAAGCTCATCCATATTCTCCATGAAGCCTATCAGTAACACTACCGTACAGTCCGGTCTCTTCGTCTGATATGTCGCATATCATGTCTAGGGGTGGTAAACGTCAGCCCCCAGTAACGTGATAAGTCATGCCGATGTCTGGCCTATAACGGTTTGAGAAACTACTGATAACTCTTATCAGTAAATCTCAGTAGCAGCCCTGGCCAGAGACTTCTAGTTATATCCAATCGAGCATAGCACAACATCAACCCCCAATATCGGGAGAGACGAAACCCCTCCTATCGCTCATTGCCTCCATGCGACTCGGTACTGTACCCAAAATCCACCTGTTTGCATGACTCCTTTGAGCCGTGGTAGGGAGGAAATCAAAGCACAGTGGGAGCCACACAAGACTCTAAGACGATCTCGGGTCTACAGACTAACCTGTACCAGTGTCACCAGAAGACTGCTATCTGACGATATGTATACTACCACATAGGAGTCCTCGGCGAGTCCTGTTCGGTATACCCATTCTCCAATGAGCACCTGTGTACAATCTTTAATGTCACACACCAATGGTTGTGGGATCAACTATCACTCTCTAAGGGACAAGAAACGTACACACTGGTCTACACTGGAATATCGATGCCTTGGTCTCGATATTCCTATGACTAGGAACCGATTAAAGGATGTACTTATGGACCACCCTGGCCCCACTAGTATGATCTCATCATAATCCTGGTAGTCAAGTACATATCCTAAGGGCTTTATCAATATGTGAGAGTAAGACAGTAAAGAATACCAGTCAACATGTTAAGATAAAGAGTAACCAGATAGTATACTATCATGTCAAGCAAGAAAGTCTTATATATATATGTCCAAGCATCCACTATAATATACATCACATGTACAATAATGGCCTCTAGGGCATACATATTCCTAACACTTATGACCTTGATGTAGGCTAACATATCATAGGTCGTTAGGCAAGTTCAACCCATCATTGTCCTGGATTAATTTAGACCCATCCGTACAAGTCCTTAACGTAGGCCAAAATAACTGTACGACTGTCCTAAATAATCACATCTCTATACAGCAAAAAAGTATTACCCAACTACCATTCATTATCCCTAGACGTAGGCCAACATACATAGTATGAATACTAGGTGATACTTATAAGAAAAGACGGAGGGCTATGACTAATTTTTGGCAAAAAACCTTTAATTCAATGAACATGATACCGTTGAAGGAACTGAGCAGTTTTAAAAAGAAGTGGTTTAGGCTCCATTTTTAAAATGAGTGGTTTTGAAGAAAATCGAGTAATCTATAGTAACACAGACTTTTGCTCAAGAGATCATACCCCGTGAAGGGATCTTGGCTCTTGCCTCCTCAAATAAGGTGCGGGATATTCCTGACCGAATACCTCTATGCAAAATAAAAGAATACGACTATAGTTTTTCGAAAAATGGTTCCGACAACATCTTATTAAGTTTATTTTCTTGCACTAATCAAAATTAATGCGGTCCCATCAATTAATTCCTGTCACACTAGAAAAGAACGAAAATCGAATGTATGTATATGCCATCTGCATTCGCCACGGGGCCCCATCATGCACCGTTAGGTTACTTAACTAATGGCAGAGCGGGGGTATGGCTAGCGCGGATGCAAAACATATACAACACACACACACACATATAGCTATTAGTCACAGGCATGATATAAGCAACATTACAAACAAGAGATAAGCAATATGGAATAGCGAATAATTTAGGAGCCCCGAGTTTTATTTGAGCCGCAAAGGTAACTCAACGTTCCCCAATCATGTAGATAGCCTATGCAATACAGAACCAAGACCCTTACAAGTGCGGCAAGTTACCCGCCAATTTCAGAAGTGAGGCAACCCGCACTCTAGAACATGAGTTGGCCATCCGAAACTTCACAGAACCCAGTAACTTGACCACTCCACCGTGGGTCATCCTAAAACCCTACAAGTGTAGCGAATAGCCCGCCAATTCAAGAGCGAGGCGGCTCGAACTCACTACCGCGAGACGACCACCTAGCGCATTTTAGAACCCAGCATTTTGAGCACTTCTTCGTGGGTTTATCCTAGTACAGAAATGAAATAATATACAATGGTGACATCTACCTAAACTCGAACGTGTCCCAATAAAAGAATGTACAAACTGGCAGAAACAGTAGACCATAAGTCGGACGCTCGTCCCACAATAATGAATATACAAACAAACTCAAAACTGTACAACAAGCATTGCACAAAAGGCTATCCAACATGACAATCCGTCGAAAACCATCACAGAGATAAACATCGCAACAATAAGATGCGTGTAAACCCTTGTAATCGATGTATAGCGATTAGGAGACGTTCACAACACATATACGCATCACATGAGCAAGTAACGAATGCCACGACATTAGAATTCTACGCATAATTAGCAAACACATCCGATTTTCCAAAACTGAAAATCCAGTGTACTAAAGTCCCCAAAATCCCTCGTTTTAAGCCAATGCAGGAGTCAAAATGAACTCGAAACTCGCTTGAACTTTTGTAGAAGCAAAGTACCCAAAATTAATTATCGCTCGGGGGGCTAGGGGGTACACCCCCTGGGGCCACCATGAGGTGACCCCAAAGGGGTGGTAGACCTGAGCCTACCTATTGGGGTAAAGCTCGGGTCCCCACCCCCGAGGCCACCTCATGGTGGTCTCGGAGGGTGGGCTCGACCTTTTGTCACCGCGCGGCTTCTCGATCCAAATCGTGAACCCGCGGGGAGTGCAAACATCTTAAAACTTGGAATTTCGGGACTGTTTTTGTCGGCAGTTTTTGCGTTACGAGAACGGCGGAATTTAAACGTCGTAACTAGCTAGTTAAGGCTTATGGAGTGACTCTGATACCATGTTAGCTCATTGTGCTCACTCTACAATTAAATTAGAGAGGCGGAATGCGCAAAAATCAAATTTTGAGCAAGCACAATTAACAAAACCCCAAGTGATCAAACCATAACCCTAAACTAGCAATATGGAAGAGTTTAACTACTATAGAAATATGTTATACCTAAGGATTCGTGTCCTTTAGTCTTCAAAACTCTTCTCTCTTGTGATCCTAGGGATCCTTGATCAAGCTTACGTGGAGGCCTTCTTAATCCTAAATGATCCACCTGAAGGAATATGGTTTAGGCTTCAACTTTACAAATGAAGCAACTAAATAAACTAGTTTGCTAATCTAAATTATTTAGCTGATGTAGAGATTGTTTTGTGGTTTAAATCTATCTCATAACCCATGAATCTCAACACATGAGAGGATTTGGGTTGAGGAGGAAGATGAGAGATTGAGAGGAGAGAAAGTGAAAATGAAGAAATGAAAACTTGCTCTCAAAAAAATAAGCACAACCAATTTGTTTTGTGAAAAAAATTCCACAGTATAAAATGGTTGCCATACTTCAATAGTAGCTTCAAATGGATTAATAATTCATTTGGCCATACCCTCCACCATTCTCATTTGCCACATAACCCTACACCTCATTTACAAATAAAAGAATAAATAGAAAATACAAGAATGGGGTGTCCTCCTTCGGGAATATATTTTGTATAAATACAAAACACTTTCTACCGTATATACATACCCGTATTCATACCAAAATATGAATACCCTAGAGATAGAATAATACTACAGCTATAACACTAGCATTAATCAATATTTGATTTAATAATCCGGGTTAAACCTAAGCCCCTAGTATTACAAACCATCCGATTAAATTCCGTGCAACAAGTACACGTTTTTAATCGGAATCCTGCACGTATAAACATCTGGCCTCAACATTGTTTCATCCGAACCAGGGAAATCCTTTATGTGGTGTTAGTTGTATATATGCCCTAAAGGCTATTGTTGTATATATGATGTATATTATAGTGGATGCTTGGATATATATAGAGAGTACTTTCTTGCTCGACATGATAGTATGCTATTTGGTTTCACTTTGTCTTAACATGTTGACTCATATTGGTTTACTGTCTTGCTCTCACATGTTGATAAAGCCCTTAGGATTGTTGGAGATAGTGCCCTCAGAGTCAATTATTAGGTCACAGGTACGTGATTGCAATGATTGAGGGAGGACCTATCCCGATAGGACAGTCTTACTCGAGATGATAGTATGCTATCTGGTTCATCTTTATCATCGTGTACTGTTTGAGGTGACCTTACAGGTCGCTATTACACGTTGGTAGAGCCCCTAGGATTCTTGCTTGACCACCAGCAGTATGAGGGCGATCATATAAGTGGGAGCTGGTAGTCTATAAGCAAATCCTTAATTGGTCCCTAGTCGTGTGAGTTTCGAGACAGGGCATCGATACTCCAGAGTAGACTAGTGTATACAGTCGAGACCCCGACGAGGGGCGGTGGCCGGTCTCACAAGCCACTGGTGTCAGTTGGATCACCTAAGATGTATACAGGTGCTCATTGGGTTATGAGTACACCGGACAGGACTCGCCGGGAACATGCTAGTTGGTCATATACCAGACGTCAGATGGCAGTTCCCTGGTGACATGTGTGCAGGTTAGTTCATCGACCTGGGGATCGTCATTTGTCTCGTGTGAGTTCCCACTGTACTTTGATTACTACCCTACCACGGCTCAAAGGAGTCGTGCAAACAGGTTTTAGTTGGGTACAGTCCCGAGCCACATGGAGGCAGTGAGCGTATCTTCAGGGGTTCGTCTCTCCCGGTATTGGGGGTGAGGTCGTGCTGTGTCTAGGAGAGCCATTACTCGAAGCCCTCGGCCGAGGCAAGGAGATTTACTGGTGGGTATTCCAGTAGTATCTCAGGGTGTTCTGGGCTACACTCCGACACGACTTGTACCGCTTTTGGGGGTCTGACTTTTACCAACCCCCTAGGCCCGCCATGCGATGCTCATAGACGAACGGACCGGACTGTACGGATATTGTCACTGACAGGCTCAGTAGGGTTGTCAGGCTGAGTTCGCTCACAGACGTCCCTTTTAGTCGATACCTGGTATCCCGTTACGTATTGGCTTATACCTCTGATGTGCTAGTGGTTAAATCCACAACCAAGGTGTTGACGAGTCTTTAGAGTCCCCCACATTCAGTTACTCAGCTTTCGGGCGAAAGGTTGTAGAGGCCGTATGGAGATATGGTAAGGTCCGATCAGATACGTGCGGTATTGCACGGATCAGGATCGGACATTTTGTACTAGAGGCCGTATGGTTATATGGCAGGGTTCGATCAGATACGTGCGGTATTGCACGGATCAGGATCGAACGGATATTACTAGCCGGTTTTGGTTTAAGCCGGATCCTAGTATAGTACAGTGTAGATTTTGTCTCATTGCATTTGTATTTCGGTCGGAATACAAATGCGGGTGTGTATGCACAGTATCGGGGTTTTCCTGTAATTTATTACGGGACCAGTTTTCTGGAGTTGCCAGTTTGCTTTCCGTTTCGGCCATTTTCATTTGTATCTTTCATTGGCCGAAGATTGGTGGAGGAGGGCTTATTTGCATTGTTGCAAATAGGCATTTGTGGAGGGGGTCTTTGCATATTTCCTTGTATCATGATGGTGCACCATTCATTGACCTTGACTTCTTGACTCCTTCATGATGGCTTGACTTTTTGAAGTCATCATGCTTGATGATGGGTTATGATATGGTTGTTGAGTGTTGGATTTTGTTGAGAATAATTTCTTTTGATGATCACCTTTCTCTCTCCCTTTTTCTTGTGATTGATACACTCTCCATTCTCACTCTCCCCTCATTCACCATGGCCGGCCAAAGTCTTTTGGGGCTGTCCCAATTTGGGAGTGAGGAATTGTTGCTCATTTGGCTAGGCAAAAGTCTTTTTAGCTCCTCCTCCAAAAGCTTATCTCATATCCTCACCAATGGCAACTCCCTAAACCCCTAGAGACACAAATAGCTCACTACACCATTCTACAGCAAGTCTTGGGCACGTCGAGTAGCCGGCTTCGTGCCCGAGTTGCCTCGGCATTGAGGTGGGAGCCCGTAAAAGAAGTAGGCGATGTGGTGCACTTCCGGCGACGAGGAGGAGACGGGACATTCCGCAGGAGATCGGGACGATGATGAGAAGACCGGAGGACTTGGATCGTCGGTATATCTCTCTTCCCTTTCTTGTTGTTAGCTAGGACTAGTTAGTGGTTCGATCCGGGTATTAGTGCGCGGCGGTTTGCCAGTTCAAGAAAATTTATGTTTATCACCGCTTCCGCATTTGGCCGTCGGATTGACGGCCGGGGCGCCGCCGTGCACTTACAGTGGTATCAGAGCCTCGCCATTAACTTAGTCTAGCTTTCCTTAATGTGTTTTACAATTCCGATCGAAGAAATGTTCCGAAAACCCTATATCACCCACGACAGGTTTCTGTTGTTTTTTTTCAGTCTCGAAATTTTTTTCAGGTTGTATAAAAGTACTGTACAGGAAGTTTTAAGGCTTCTGGAAAAATTCGGGTCATTGATCCATCAAAGGGGGCGCGGAACCGCGGCCAAAACCCACCTTGGGCCGCGGTTCCGCCGCAGTATGTAAAGATCAATGGGCCAAATTTCTCCAGTGGGCTTCTGGGGTGATTTTAGGGGTTTTGGAATGTTAATATTGGGCCCAGATTTTCTTGATGTGCTACAGTAGTACTTGGGGCCCACTTGTTATATTTTGATCGATCGGATATTTTTTAACACATTATTTCACAGTATTTACATTATATCTGCGACCGTGAATGTCACTCGATCGGTAAATCCGGTCTAACTGCTATAGCCCGGTTAGACGGATTTGCGAACGTGACTTTCACGTTGATGTTCTGTTTTTGCTGTGATGTTGCGGATCGGTCGTGGGGGATAGCCTGGATGCAATGCTAGTACAGTTGTGATTGTATTATGTACATTTGATATTGCGGGGCGAGCGTCCGACATGTGGACTGCCGTCACTGCCTGATTGTATTATTCTTTTGGGGCACAACCTGGTTGCAGTCGATGTACCCGTTGTATGTATATTTTTACTTTCTGTACTAGGATTGCCCCGCGGAGCGGTGCACGGATAGCCGGATTCTAGAGGGCAACAAGCCCGCATCTCATGGCATTGAGACGGAGGGGGCTTCACTCTAAGATTGGCGGGATATTCGCCGCACTCGTAGGGGGTACAGGTTGACCCAGGAGGGGTGCCCAAGTTACCGGATTCCGTGAAGTGCCGGGTGGTCCATTCACGTCGCTGAAGGGGGCTGCCTCGCTTCAGGTTTTGGCGGGTGACTTGCCGCGCCCGTAGGGGTCTAGGTTTTCATTGCACAGGCTATCCACACGACCAGGGGAACGTCGGGTTTCAGCGGCTCTGTGAAACCCGGGGATCCCAGATATCTGTATTGTTTCTGTGATGCTGCACATTTCTGTGATGTTGCATTTTATTCACGCCTTGAGCGAAATATAATATATTGGTATATATATTAGTAGATGTTGTATATGTTTTGCATCTGCGCTAGTCCAGTCCCCGCTCTGTCGTTAGTTAGCTAACCTAACGGGTAATGACGGGACCCAGTGGCGAATGCGGATGGCATATACGTACATCAGTATATTTTCGTTCTTTTTGGTGTGATCAATTGATGGGACTGCGTTGATTCGGATCAATGCAAGTTAAAAACAAACCTAATCTGATGTTGTTGGAACACTTTTCAAAAGGCTGTTATTGCAAGGACGTTCACTTTTGTTTTGCATCGTGATATTCAGTTGGAATATCCTGCTCCTCAGTCGACGAGGCAAGGGCCGAGATCCCTTCACCGGGAGTGACCCCTTGGACAGAAAGTTTGCGTCAGGGCATTAACTTCACTATAGCCGATTACTTTTGCTTTGCACCGTGGTATTCAGTTGGAATATCCTGCACCTCATTCTACGGGGAAAGAGCCGAGATCCCTTCACCGGGAGTGACCTCTTTAGCAACGGTTTTTCGTCACTCTATTTTCTAAAAAGCTATCCGTTCCTTCAACGATATCAAGTTCACTACGTTAAAGGTTTTCGCCAGAAACCATTCGTAGCCCTCCGTCGTTTCATATGGGTAGTCAATAGTATTCAAGCTGTGTTTGTTGGCCAAAGTCAAGGCACAGTGTTTGGTAGCTGTTGGTTATTCATATGCAGCATAGATAGATGCGTTGGTTTGGAACAGTCGTATAGCCTTGTTGGCCAAAGTCAAGGGCTTGTGCGGGTGGATTCGAATCAACCTGGAGAATGACGGGTAGAACTTGACATGTGACTTATGATTTGTTGGCCAAAGTCAAGGTCATAAGAGCATGGGGCAGAAATCACATCGGGAGTTTCAAAAGAACTGAAACTTTCCAGATATGCGCATACCTTCTGGAGTGTGGTAGCGTGAGCGGATTCCGTCATGTTGTCATGCGATGATAGTTGGATCCCGATTCCCACTGATGAGTTAGTTTACTCCTCGGGTGACCCCGACTAATTCTTCTTTCAGGTTTGGAGGAGAATTTGAGGTACAGTGGGAGGTTTTCAGATTAGATAAATTGGTAACCATTCTGATCTAGGTTAGAGTGCACGCTGAGTGTTTCTTTTCTCTCTCTTTTTGGCAGCGACCATTGACCCGACCCTAAGACTTTGACTCAGTGACCAAGTTGACCGAACCTTCTTTAACACTGGCTTTTGGATTGTCAGAGTTGCAAACCTCATTGCCACTCCTACTTTTACCCTTTTCTCCAGGACACCCCGTATTACTACGAACGTCCACTTCCATTGGACAAAACCATCGTATGGTTAGATACGAACTCGAAAGAATTTATTCGAGGATGGTTTCCGGTTCTGGAGAAAACGGATAGGATTATTCAGTTGTCTTTTCCTTTTTACCCTCTCTCAGGTTATGAGTACTCCTTGGTTTAGGGGTAGTACACTTATTATGCAAATTGGATAGTCTTCTTCCAAACCTTAGGCTGGTGCCGACCGGTAGGGAATGAAGAAAACCAATTAGCCTAACGATGGTGTACAGAAGGTATTAAGTTAAGACAAAGCAAGGGATTAGTAAGAGGGCAAAGTAAATTGCAACAGATATTCACGACCAAACCAAATATTTCTTCGCCAATCCTAAATCACCTTTGTATTTCTCCAGGACACTCCGTATCACTACGAAGATCCACAGTTTATTGGATACTCCATCGTATGGTTATATACGAACTCGAAAGGAACTTGTTCCAGTTCGGGGATGGATTCTGGTTCAGGAGAAATAGGAATAAGGTTTATTCAGTTGTCTTTTATCCTCACCTTCTCTCGCATTGCGAGTGCTCCTAGGATTAGGACAGTACACCCATTATGCTTATTGGATAGTCTTCTTCCAAACCATAGGCTGGTGCCGAACGGTAGGGAAGGAAGAAAACCATTTGGCCTAAAGAGGTGTGCAGAAGGTAATGACTAAAGACATATGAAGGGATTTGGAGAGGTGGCAAAGAATTATACGGTTACAGTCGTGAATCTGGAAGAGGCATTACTAGGAATATCAGGATACCCCATCGAAACATTTCAATGTTTCAGTCTCACTGTGTACTGTTAAAGGAAAACTGATTTCCCAGTTAGACACTTGCTCCAGGGTATGTATTTACCAGGTATGATTCTCACATCTGTATGGTTTTACAGATGATGAGTGGGAGTAGGTTATTGGGAATTGGGTGATCATCCTCATTATATCGGGATTCGTTGTAATCGGTGATATTTGAGGAAATCACCTGGGCTGTTTGCCAGTCGGCAAATATTTGGTTTTGAATATCCGCTGTTATGCACCAATTTCAAATTGATATATCTGTACGTCTATTTTCATAGAGTGAGATATACCTTTTGAAATTATGTCTACGACATTTACCTATATCAGTGGATGGTTAGGTAAGGAGCATTAAACAGCGGTGTAATTCTTCTTAACCATAAGTACAGTTTTCAACCTACGACACACAGTGAGTGAGTTATCAGACTCAAGGGACTTGTACAGAGTATTGTATGATGTCCAGGGTCCATCAGGACAGAGGGGTTGGTCCTCGTACTATATTCGGTTTACTTATGACTTCTCTAGTTTTTAGACAGGTGTTTCGTGGAAACACAGGGTCCGAATTTGGAGAAGTTATAGGTATTTGAATAGAGTAGAGAACCAGGTGTAGCAAGTATAGGGATTCTTCAAAATGATCGAAGATGTAGATACTTGTATATGGTATTCAGTTGATAGTAGCGATTAAGAGAAATTGCTTCTCTTTCAGGTTACTCATAATTGGAAGCATTCCTAAGTTGAGTAACGCTGATCGGCCTCCTTCCATTTAGTTGACATGCACTGGAGACAGCTGCATGATTTGAATCTGGTTCAATTAAATCAGTGCCTCTGGTCCTATATTGGATATAGAACAGTTCGTATCTTAACGATGTTAAGGTACGGGGAGTTGTCCGGCTTATGATTAAAACCAGACACTGGACAACTCAAGGCACGTTTCTGTAATGGCTGTTTGTGGGTTGACCCAGGCTATGATGAGGGTTGACTTTCTACCATCTGGATGAACAATAGCGATATTGTTCTAGACTCGCCACAGTTTTATTAAAAATGGATTTTTTCAGAAAACAGTAGTGGGAGTATGGTAGAACTGGAAGTGATTCCAGAACCACAAACGATTACTGAAGATTTCATAGGAACCTAAAGATTCAATCTGGATTGACATTCCATTGGCCACTCCGCAGATACGGTGGGTAACTTCAGGCACCCGAGAGGTACTACGGTAGCCTCAAGGACGGTGACAGGGAAGTTCTTGTTTACCCACAATCACCATTGCTGTTGTTCCAGGCTGCGAGACCCGGCGGGAGGATGAGTATAGCGTCGTTCTAAACTAGTTTTAGAAGTGTACGTCTATATGACTCTGCCAGAGAGTTGTCGTAGTCAGTGGGAGCAGCGGAAGCATTGGTGGACAGGTAGCTTATGTCTATTTATAGACTAGAGCAGATGTAGCGGAGATAGATCATTTATTTTCTGACGTGACAGTCATAGGTTTGACTTCATCAGAATAAAGGATGGATCTGTTGAGAAGGTAGTAGGGTGTGATGTCATGGCATTTGGATGACATACACAGAGTAGGAAAAGAAACTCCTATACTACAATCGGTTATACTTTGGTCGTCACACAGTGGTTTCTCCACAAAGGAAATGGATTTTATATCAAACATACTGGTTACTGGATCTATGGTTTTAGATCTAGATTTGGGTGGTTTCCCAATCAGGGTACTTAGACAGCATTCTAAGAGTATTTAGAATGGACGACTCCTGGCACGGTAGTGTACCTGCAGGTGATGGAGTCACCCTCTCTAAAGGTGTCTTGCAGACTAAAGGGGAGAGGGATGTGCATGATTGGCAGATCACTTGCTCAGGCAATTGAGTCAATCATGAGATGTCAAGTACCACACCAGATGTTGTTCTTGCACTAGATGCAATAAGTTGACATTGATCCAATCCTGGAGAAACGGTCGGAAGCAGTTTTAGAACATAAGTGGATGTTCTAGGGATATGATAACGACAGCCTCATTCGGGAGACAGTTATCATTCCAGGCTTCCAAGGTGACATGGACGACAAGGAGGTTGTCAGAGTTATAGTTTTCCCTTCTGACGAGGGGCAGTATTTTGGACAGGTGGTCCAAGGCAATACTGAGGGAGGCATGGCGCGGGACACTGATTAAGTTCAGTTGTCGATACAGTCTAAGAAGTTTGGATTTGGTGTTCATTTATGAACTAGGTCCCATCAGACATCCAGACACATTCTAAGACAGGTATTGCTCATTTCGGGAGATGGCTTTCTCCACGAACATGAGATTTAGAGAGACATAGAAAGAAACAACAAAGCAGATCCACTCACTGAGGCTATTCCTCGAACGCAATAGTTTCGCAAACGAGCTTTGTGAGACTGACTAGTAGAGGAGTTGGGTGTTCGGTATCACACGGGCTGTGAGTATACGACATCGCAATAATTAGCCTTGAGTGCAAGTGGGAGATTGTTGGAGATAGTGCCCTCAGAGTCAATTATTAGGTCACAGGTACGTGATTGCAATGATTGAGGGAGGACCTATCCCGGTAGGACAGTCTTACTCGAGATGATAGTATGCTATCTGGTTCATCTTTATCATCGTGTACTGTTTGAGGTGACCTTACAGGTCGCTATTACACGTTGGTAGAGCCCCTAGGATTCTTGCTTGACCACCAGCAGTATGAGGGCGATCATATAAGTGGGAGCTGGTAGTCTATAAGCAAATCCTTAATTGGTCCCTAGTCGTGTGAGTTTCGAGACAGGGCATCGATACTCCAGAGTAGACTAGTGTATACAGTCGAGACCCCGACGAGGGGCGGTGGCCGGTCTCACAAGCCACTGGTGTCAGTTGGATCACCTAAGATGTATACAGGTGCTCATTGGGTTATGAGTACACCGGACAGGACTCGCCGGGAACATGCTAGTTGGTCATATACCAGACGTCAGATGGCAGTTCCCTGGTGACATGTGTGCAGGTTAGTTCATCGACCTGGGGATCGTCATTTGTCTCGTGTGAGTTCCCACTGTACTTTGATTACTACCCTACCACGGCTCAAAGGAGTCGTGCAAACAGGTTTTAGTTGGGTACAGTCCCGAGCCACATGGAGGCAGTGAGCGTATCTTCAGGGGTTCGTCTCTCCCGGTATTGGGGGTGAGGTCGTGCTGTGTCTAGGAGAGCCATTACACGAAGCCCTCGGCCGAGGCAAGGAGATTTACTGGTGGGTATTCCAGTAGTATCTCAGGGTGTTCTGGGCTACACTCCGACACGACTTGTACCGCTTTTGGGGGTCTGACTTTTACCAACCCCCTAGGCCCGCCATGCGATGCTCATAGACGAACGGACCGGACTGTACGGATATTGTCACTGACAGGCTCAGTAGGGTTGTCAGGCTGAGTTCGTTCACAGACGTCCCTTTTAGTCGATACCTGGTATCCCGTTACGTATTGGCTTATACCTCTGATGTGCTAGTGGTTAAATCCACAACCAAAGTGTTGACGAGTCTTTAGAGTCCCCCACATTCAGTTACTCAGCTTTCGGGCGAAAGGTTGTAGAGGCCGTATGGAGATATGGCAAGGTCCGATCAGATACGTGCGGTATTGCACGGATCAGGATCGGACATTTTGTACTAGAGGCCGTATGGTTATATGGCAGGGTTCGATCAGATACGTGCGGTATTGCACGGATCAGGATCGAACGGATATTACTAGCCGGTTTTGGTTTAAGCCGGATCCTAGTATAGTACAGTGTAGATTTTGTCTCATTGCATTTGTATTTCGGTCGGAATACAAATGCGGGTGTGTATGCACAGTATCGGGGTTTTCCTGTAATTTATTACGGGACCAGTTTTCTGGAGTTGCCAGTTTGCTTTCCGTTTCGGCCATTTTCATTTGTATCTTTCATTGGCCGAAGATTGGTGGAGGAGGGCTTATTTGCATTGTTGCAAATAGACATTTGTGGAGGGGGTCTTTGCATATTTCCTTGTATCATGATGGTGCACCATTCATTGACCTTGACTTCTTGACTCCTTCATGATGGCTTGACTTTTTGAAGTTATCATGCTTGATGATGGGTTATGATATGGTTGTTGAGTGTTGGATTTTGTTGAGAATAATTTCTTTTGATGATCACCTTTCTCTCTCCCTTTTTCTTGTGATTGATACACTCTCCATTCTCACTCTCCCCTCATTCACCATGGCCGGCCAAAGTCTTTTGGGGCTGTCCCAATTTGGGAGTGAGGAATTGTTGCTCATTTGGCTAGGCAAAAGTCTTTTTAGTTCCTCCTCCAAAAGCTTATCTCATATCCTCCAGCAATGGCAACTCCCTAAACCCCTAGAGACACAAATAGCTCACTACACCATTCTACAGCAAGTCTTGGGCACGTCGAGTAGCCGGCTTCGTGCCCGAGTTGCATCGGCATTGAGGTGGGAGCCCGTAAAAGAAGTAGGCGATGTGGTGCACTTCCGGCGACGAGGAGGAGACGGGACATTCCGCAGGAGATCGGGACGATGATGAGAAGACCGGAGGACTTGGATCGTCGGTATATCTCTCTTCCCTTTCTTGTTGTTAGCTAGGACTAGTTAGTGGTTCGATCCGGGTATTAGTACGTGGCGGTTTGCCAGTTCAAGAAAATTTAAGTTTATCACCGCTTCCGCATTTGGCCGTCGGATTGACGGCCGGGGCGCCGCCGTGCACTTACAAGGATATGTACTCGACTGCTGGGACTATGATGCAGATCATATTAGTAGGGCCAAGGTAGTCCAAGAGTACATCTTATAACTGTTCCTAGTCGAGGGAGTATCGAGACAGGGCATCGATACTCCAGAGTAGACTAGCGCATACGCTTCTCGACCCATATGATGGGCGATGGATGATCCCACATCCATTGGTGTTTGACATCAGAGAAGGTGTATGGGTGCTCAGTGGAGACTGGGTACACCGAACGGACTCACCGAGAACTCCTAGATGGTATTATACCTATCGTCAGATAGCAGTTCTCCGGTGACGCTGGTACAGTACAGGTTAGTCTGTAGACCCGAGATCGTCATAGAGTCTTGTGTGATTCCCACTGTGCTTTGATTTTCACCTTACCACGTCCAAGAGGGCGTGCAGAAAGGTGGCTTTTGGGTACAGTCCCGAATCATATGGAGGCAATGAGCAATAGGAGGGGTTTCGCCTCTCCCGGTATAGGGAGTTGATGTTGTGCTGTGTTCGATTGGCTATAACTGGAAGTCCCTGACCAGGGCTGATATGGAGTGCTACTGGTAAGAGTTATCAGTAGTTTCTCGACCTGTTATGAGCCTCACATCGACACGACTTATCGGTTACTGGGGTCTGACGTTTACCACCCCTAGACTTGATATGCGACATATGAGACGAAGAGATCGGACTGTACGGTAGTGTTACTGATTGGATTCACAGGAGAATGTACATGCTTGCTTATTGATCTTCTGATCGCTCAATACCCAGGTGGCTGTTACGTTTAGCTGATCGCTTGCAGCTTGTGGGTGTTTGATATGATCATCACCTACTGCCGGCATATTGACGATTCTTTAGAGTCCTACACAGAGATTTCCTGGCTCAGGCAAAACGGAGTAGGAGAACATATGTGATATGTGCATGATCGAGAATAATACATGTATGTGATACCGTATTCGATTCTCGCGATATGTGATATCGGCCGGGTATATGTGATATAGCCGGGTCATCGGATCAAGTGTTGATTCGATGAAAGATTACTTGTTATATTAGTCGGTTATATGTAATATGGCCGGATTATCGGATCAAGTGTTGATTCGATAATTTAATGTATAATTATATATGTGATATATTATGTTACATTAACTAATATAAGCTCGCTTTATTGATTCTTTTTCTCACTTGGATAATACATTGTTGTATATGCGATATATGTTACTTGTATTATTTTATTTTGTTACATTATATATTATATATGTAATATAAAATATTGTAACATGTTAGGGTTACAAATGCGACAAAGGTTTTGAGATTTAACCATGTTAGGGTTTGGATTAGGGTTAAGATTATGGATTAGGTTTTGGATGAGCTTTGAGGAAGCTTCATGAAGCTTTGACTTTGTCCACTTTCCTTGGTATTTTTTGCTAGATATTTGTTAACCCAACCCAAACCTTAACCCATGGTAAAGTCTCTACAAGGGTTAAGCATGTCATGCTTAACTCTAGGTTTCAATTGTAACCACAACAATAATTCATTATTCATCACAAAAGAAATTCTTCTTCTTCTTCCTCTCTTGAAAGCCTTTCTAGCTTTTTGTGTGTGATGATTTAAAGTGAGAAATTGAAAAAAAAAAGTAAAATTCCTACTTTATCATCCTCATCTATTCTAACCACTTATATTAGGGTGTTCACTTCACTAATAACTTCATTAGTGAAGTGTAAGCTTGGGTTAGAGATTCTTCAAGGTAGATCATCTTAGAAGATGAAGACTTCAAGCAAGATATCTCATTCATCTCATGGAGCCTCTATAGAGTCTGAGTTTTTGATGATCGCAGCGAAGGGACCTCAACACGGAGCTTATGAAGCGAAGGAACGGACTACAAAGGTTGTAATCCTAAACTCTTAGAAGTAAAGTTGTTTACTTTGTGTATTTTGGTTTGATTCTCTAGTTAACATCCTGGGTTTAGGGTTATCTGTAATGGCAAATTTTGAAATTGGCATGGGAGATACCACCCGAAACCTTGCTTCCATTGTAGGTATCCCTGTAGTGGTATCAGAGCCTAGCTAGAGAATTAGACGGATAAGTATAGGATTACGAAACCGAAACAACTCCGAAGCACCCGACGAAAAACCCTAGTTTCTGTCGAAATTTTTCAGGTGTCAAAAAAATTATTTTAACAGTTGCAGAATGATGTATGGGATACATTAAGAACACAACACAAAACTCACCCCCTTCTCGGAGGATGGCCGGCGACGAGGCTAGGGATTCCGGCGACGCCGGTTTTTCCATAGGGAAAGGGTTTGGGTTTTGTGGTGTGGTCCAGGTTCTGGGGTTTGGTACTTGTGGCGTTGTTTATTTTTTCTCAAATTACATGTGATGTTAATTTACTGTATTAAAAATTCGGAGTGTTTCGTATTCGAAATTCTAGTTTCTGTTTCGGTTATTTTAGACGTTATTAAAAAGTTCGATCGGATATCAAATACCCACTTTTTCCCCTGCTGAAATTTTTTCAAGAGTTGGATCAGTTTCATAGTTAAACAACATTCAAATAGCGTGCAAGTGACGCGGTGGAACATCTAGAAGAACGAAAACCTTAACTCGATTATGTAACCGTTAGAACCGCCTCTAAACCCTAGGGTTTGTGGTAGTTCAGCATTGCCACATGTGAGGCGTTGGTTTGACCCTTCTACGGCTGGTCCATTGGTACTGTGGCATGTGATGGATGCTTTTAAACTAAGTTCAAGTGCTGAGCATTTTGGGAAATTTTGGGTGTTTGTTGATTCGATCGAAATGTTTAATATCGTCTAACTTTTTCTGTAATGTGATACAATATGTGGAATTCATATAGTTAGGCATGAAATCCGTAATATGTGATATTTCAGGTTTACGATGTCTAAGGTGATTGTGGATTCCAAATGTTGTAGTTTTTCACTTTTCTTTTCTGCGACCGTAAGTGTAGTATGTGGTGTATCGCCGGCTTCGTTGTTATACATCAACGATAATCGGGATACGCATACTTGCTTACGTTGATGATATGAGATATTGTGTGTTGCTGTGATATGTTATATTGGATCATCGTGTTTTGAATAGCCGGGGGTTTTATGTGAGATGGGGGTTTTCATTTTCATTCATGTAAAATTCATTGTATGTAATATTCTTTTATTGGGGCACTTCCGGGTTGAGGATGATGTCACTATTGTATATTATTTACTTTTCCGCATTAGGATAGACCCAAGGCGGGGAGTACAAGTAACCGAGTTCTAGGGTCCAGTGGGAGGCCATCTCGAGGAGTTGAGACCGGGTCTCCTAACCCTAGAATTGGGAGGGTTGCTTACCGCTCTCGTAGGGGTCTAGGGATGTGGGTTTGGCTATTCACCATGACTGTGGAATCCGTGTTTTATACAGTCTCAAAATAAAACACGGACCTCCTAGTATATCCAATATTTCATATGATTCTTCTGCTGCTGATATACTATGATGTGATCATATTATATGCGTGAGACGAATGCTTTATTATTGTATATATGATATATAATAAACGTTGTTTATGTTTTACACCCGTGCTAGTCCCGCCCCAGTATGCTGTTAGTTAAGTAACCTAACGGTGCATAACGGGACACAGTGGCGAATGCGGATGGAATAAGCATACGTTGTATTTTCGTTTCTTCTGTGATGCTTAGGAAGCTTAAATGATGGGATCATTAATGAGATAAATGAAAGAAAAGAAACCTAAAAGATATTGTAGAATCAAATTTATAAAAGGGCAGCTCTAGTTTTTGCTTTGCATATCGGTATTCCTTGTAGAATATCCAGCACCTTATTCGATAAGGAAAGAGCCGAGATCCCTTCACCGGGAGTGACCTCTTTAGTGAAACTAGCAGATGCTACAACTCACTCGGTTATGTTTTTGACAGCTTCTATAGTTCTTGCTTTGCATAGCGGTATTTGTGAAATATCCTGCACCTTATTCGATAAGGAAAGAGCCGAGATCCCTTCACCGGGAGTGACCTCTTTAGCAAAACTAGAAAAAGCCTAAAAAACACTCATTTTCAAAATCACTTGTTTCTACAACGATATCAAGTTCTTTACGCTCATGGTTTTCTGAAAAACCTGCGTAGCCCTCCGTCATTTCAGATAGGTACTACTTAGTATTCGTGTTACGTTTGTTGGCCTGCGTCAAGACGTAGTGTGCGGTAGTTAACTAGTGCTTATCTACAATATAAGATGAGATTGAATTAGGGTAGTCGTACGACTTTGTTTCCTGCGTCAAGGGTCGTGCGGGTGGGTTTAATTTAATCAGGAAATGACGGGTTGAACTTGACTAGCGGACTATGGTTTGTTGGCCTGCGTCAAGGTCATAGCACGCTATGGGCAAAAGAATTATCGGGGGTTTTAAGAGTTGAAATTTGCAATGAGATTGCATACCTGCTATGAGATAGTTGGATCCTGATACCCACTGCGAGTAAAAGTTACTCCTGAGAAAGTTTTACACATGACGATTAGCCGATCAAGTATGTGTCTAGAAAGGTGTTAACAGGGTTATGCCTATGGGAAAACGAGGTTTATTTTAATTAGGTCCGTGCGAAAGCACGGGGAACCTCCCTCAGAGTACCAACACTGACCTGGCTGAAAGATTGGCGAACTTGTAAGGTGTAATTAATCCCGGCTAGTCTTACCTTTTAGGGTTTTAAGGAAGATTTGATAAAAACCAGTGGGAGCCATCCTGAATAGATAAGATAATAACCAATCTAATCTTGCAAAAGCATACGCTAAAGTGTTTTCTTCTCTCTCTCTCCAGGTAGAGACCATATCAGGCCTTAATCAAGATAATAATATGGATGTATTGACCGAACCCGCTTACTATACTGAGCAGGGGAACGTTGGTCCCGTTCTTTCTTATAAATGTTATAAGACTGAACAGAGAAAAGGAGAATATCCGGATTCTCACGCCACCCAAACGAAGAACAAGCATGCTGATGCATCTTCTTTGGGTGTGTTAGTTATCGAGAACTGTTTCTCAGTTCACTCTACGTCCTGGGTATTAGATACCGGATCGGGATCCCATATATGTAATATGTTACATGGGCTACGTAAAGGTAGAGAACTGGGAGAGGGTGATCATTCCATAAGAGTAGGGAATGGTGCAAATGTTGCAGCCAAGGCTGTTGGCGAATATCACTTTGTATTACCGAATGGTAATACATTGATTCTGAACGAATGCTATTACATTTCGACCATGATATGAAATCTTATATCAGTTCTTTGAGTAAAGAAGGATATACTTTTGTAGTACATGATGATGTTATGAACATCTTCCTGAATCAAAAGTTGATTGGACCAGGCTCGTTAAATAATGGCATATACGTTCTGAATCAAACTACAGTCCTTAATGTACAAAACACACACAAGAGGAAGGGTTCAAAAATGAACGAATCCTTCTTATGTCATTGTAGACTAGGTCATATCAATGCGTCACGACTGGCTAAGTTACATAAGGATGTATATTTGAATCCGTTTGAATTTTCATCTTATGACACTTTCCAGTCATGTCTCAAAGGCAAGATGACCAAAACTCCGTTTAGTGGACACGAAGAAAGAGTTACGGAACTCTTGGGGCTGATACATAGTGATGTATGTTGTCCCATGTCTACACATGCCAGGAATGGTTCCTTATACTTCATTACATTCACTGACGATCTCTTAAGATACGGACATGTGTTCCTGTTGAAACACAAGTCTGAACCTTTTTAGAAATTTAGAGAATATAAACACGAAGTAGAGAACCAAACGGGTAAAAGTATTAAGATCCTTCAATCTGATCGAGGAGGAGAATACTTGAGCAATGAGTTCCTGGACTATTTAAAAGAGAATGAGATTCTCTCTCAGCTTACTCCTCCCTATACACCAAAGCACAACGGTGTATCGGAACGGAGGAATCACACCCTATTAGATATGGTACGCTCTATGATGAGCACTGCTGAGTTGCCTATTTCCTTTTGGGGATATGCACTGGAAACAACTGCAGACCTATTGAATATGGTTCCCACCAAATCTGTTCCAACCACTCCATATGAGATATGGAAAGGAAAGAGACCATATCTTAATTATGTTAAGATATAGGGTTGTCCGGCATATATGAAAACACAGAATCCGGACAAGCTCGGCACAAGGTCTTTTATGTGTAAGTTTATTGGATATCCCAAACATTCGCGTGGGTATATCTTCTACCACACCGAGAAACAAAAGGTGTTTGTTTCTCAACATGCCACCTTTTTAGAAAAGGAATTTCTTGAAAAAGAAATTAGTGGCAAGCAGGTAGAACTGGAAGAGGTTCCGGCTATACAAACTACGACAGAACATTTGGTTGAACCAGAGGATTCAGCAATTCCCGACGAACCTCAGCCGCTCCGCCGATCTAGTAAGGTTCCTCATCCACCAGATAGATACTACGGTTTTCCATCGATGGTGGGAGCGTGGATTGCATCAAGGAAGATGATGACCCGACTAGCTTCGAGCAGGCCATCACGAGTGGGGACTCTGTGAAATGGCTGGATGCAATGCGATCTGAGATGGAATCCATGTACACCAACAAAGTATGGACTTTGGAAGTTGCTCCTTAAGGGGTAAAACCCATTGGAAGCAAATGGATCTTTAAGAGGAAACTTGGTGTAGATGGAAAAGTTGAGACTTTCAAAGCTAGACTTGTTGCAAAGGGTTTTCGTCAACGACCATGTGTGGATTATAACGAAACCTTTTCTCCAGTAGCTATGCTTAAGTCCATCTGGATCCTGCTTGCCATTGCTGCATACCATGACTACAAAATCTGGCAGATGGATGTTAAAACTGCCTTTCTAAATGGTGATTTAGAGGAGTGCGTGTACATGACTCAGCCAGAGGGCTTCGTAGATAGTGGGAGCAGCGGAAAGGTGTGCAAGCTGCTTAATTCCATCTACGGGTTAAAGCAAGTATCGCGGAGTTGGAACATCTGCTTTGATGTGTTAGTCAAAGAGTTTGACTTCATCAAGAACGTAGATGAACCATGTATATACAAGAAGGTTGCAGAGAGTAAGATTGTCTTCCTCGTATTGTACGTGGATGACATACTCTTGATAGGAAATGATGTTCCTATGCTGCACTCGGTCAAGGTCTTCTTATCACATAGATTCTTAATGAAAGATCTAGGTGATGCCTCCTGCATTTTTGTAAAACCCAGTTCCTTGTGTACACCACTATCTGTATTTTTCATAATATATTTACAAAATCTATTTATTGTTATTTATAATCATTTTATTTCCTTTAAACCCTAATTCATATTATTTTTACTTCCCATTTTCCAAGCCCGTTTCCCTTTTGCTCCTAACCCAAACCCAAACCTTATCTCTTTTATTCCCTTAGCTGTGTCCCAATTTCCTCAGCCCAGCCGAATAAAGAAAACACAATTCTTGAATTATTTCTCCTCAGCCTAAGTTTCCCTAATTCCTCAACCCTTTACAATCGAGCCCAAACATAAATTAAAACCCAACCAAAATATCCTTATATTTTCCTCAGCTTCCAAACTTCTTTTCTTTAGCCTAAATAGAATTTAATTCCCTCGGCCCTTTCCCCACCGGCCCAAGCATCCATTTCCCCAGCCCAAATAATTAGTAAACCCAAGGAAATAAATATTAAGACCCCGAGCTCGGCCCACTCCCCTCTTTTCTCATCAATTTTTCCTTACTCCTTTCCCGGCCCAGCAGCCCGCGCCCGCTCACCTCTACCCGACCCGCTTTTAACTCTCTTCTCCCCAACGTAAACTTTTTTTCCGCTTGTTCTTCGCCAACCCACGTGCCCCTGCCTGCCTCGCCAACGCCCCGCTCCTTGCGCCTATGACGCGCGCGCCCCCTACGACCCGCTCCCCCAACGGCTCGCTCCTCTCTCTCCCTCACACCCTGGATGTCAAACTCCTCCTTCCCTCTCTCTCCACAGAAAAACCCCACATCGTCGAACCCACTGCTTCGAGTGCCCATCACCCGCTCACCGACGACGACGACGACCAACCTCCTCCTCCATCGACCGAGCCCCTCCTCACATTCTTCTCCACCACCGAGCTCTCTCGCCGACCCAGCAAGCTCCCCTGCATCCGAGCTCTCTCGCCGACCCACCAAGCCTCCCTGCACCCGAGCTCAACCACTGAGATCACCCCGACGACGACGACTCCCCCGTCCTCCCTCCCTCGCTTTCTCCTCTCCATCAACAGAGCCCCTGACTAACCCCCCTCAACTGAGCTCGAGCTCGAGCCCCTGCACCCATCTCGGCCGTCCCTTGCACTCGACGCCGGTGAGCCCCCAACCGACCTGAACCACTCCGTCGACCCCCTCATCTTCGCCAAGTAAGTCTCTCTCTCTCTCTCTGTTTCCCCCCCTCTCTCTCTCTCCGTTTCTGTCTCTCTCTCTCTCTCTAATTCTCTCTCTCTCTCTCTGTTACTCTCTTTCTCTCCATTTCTATTTCTCTCTCTCTCTCTAAATTTCTCTCTCTGTTCTCTAACTCTCTCTCTCTCTCTCAGATCAAAACCGGAAACAACTCGGGGCGGTGATGAAAATGGTTGCACGGAGATTAACTGGAATGAGTGCAATTATCTGATTCCGAAGGCCGAACCGGGGCTGCGCCCGTGACACGATCGTGCTATTGCTGCTGCCGGACTATCGCCGACACGCCTTCAGGCAAGTTTAATACTTGCTTCATGCTATTCCCTATATTATATTTCTAGTTACCAAAATTTCCCACTCATACCTTCCATGTAAATGGTTATAAATGAGTATTTGATGTGAACCATGACCTATAAACCCAATTAAATTGACGGCATTAGATGACTATGGATGGCCCGAATTATAGTGAATACCCCTTAAGAGTTTGGTTGCAAAATAAGATCGTTTGCTCGCATATAATGGCGCCCCAATGTTTGTCGGGAAACCTGAAAACCCTCGTACGCCCCAAACAATAAAATTTATATTAAATTGTGTATGAACAGGATTTTAGCGTTTGATGGTTCATAATGAAGCTAACTGGTTTCCCTACTGTAAAATATTATCAATCACTGAATTGTAGTACATTATGATAGAGATAACTGCGGTGGATTATGATTCTGGACTGCAGTCCAGAATGGAAATCCAGGTTAACCCCTGTTGTTAAGCCCCTGTTTATCGCTTCTCATGTAAGAGAATGCGCGTAATACTATACCGTTATGTAGGAAATTGAATTAGCTTCTTTACTCGACTGGTTTCATTGGTTTCTTCAACCGTTTGATATTTTTACTTCAATTTAACTTTTCGGCATGCCTTGCTGAATTCTGCAGAATCAGATTTTACACCCCTAACTTAATCTGGCCATAACTCTCTGTCGGAGTGATAAAATACTGATTCTCCAATTGCGGTGGAAACATGACTAGAAATACTATATATAGTTCAACTGTAGCTCAGCTTAATTCTGATCGTAACTGGGATTAAATTGCGTCACGAAACGGACTTCCGATTCTGAAACCGGATTTCCAGCAGTGAACGCTTAAAATGAAATGGCCTTATCTAGTGATCCTGAAATCCGATTGACGTGAAATCAAATTTTATGGTTAGATAATCAAACATACTACTTATCCCCTATTCATAGTTTCGTTAAATTGTGCATACCTGATTTATGATAAATTATGCAAGTGGTAGGATACCGACATATGACATCTTAATCATGCCTTACATACTGTTTTCTCATCACATCATACATATATGTCACTGCATTGGTAACCCAGTGATCATGTGCATTACCCATTGTTAGGTATTAGTGGTGATTGTGGCAAGTACGTTAGTGTTCGTGCATGAATGGATAAGTGAAAGTGATACGTACTTGTACACCATCAGTGGACTCTATCGATTTACTGCATTGTCGACGTCTGTGGGACGCGTATAAGTATGACTATAAGTAGTATGGGATACTTATGGAAGCACTTGTATGGGTGTCACAGGTAAGGCACCAGACACTGTCCATTTATCTTGGGTATCAGTCGGGACGTGCTTGATGGAGATCCTGTCTCCAGTTCTCGCGCAGACTTATCATGGACCGACTGGTATTTGAGGTTATGGTTGGCGTTTGATGTAGACCATGGGGTGTGGGGTAGTTTGAGTATGAGTTCAACAGAATCTCAGGAGTCCCATGCCGGCATATATATATGGAGATATATGGAGATTTACAGGGTACATGATTATTACCGTAAGTTATAGTTTGGGCCCGTGGTCCATTGCCCTTAGGTCCTACCCTTGGGTGGACGACACTCACGAGTGGCTGACTCTCACACTTGGACTGACGATAGGCTTAATGACCTGTACAGTGAGACTTAGAGACTGATAGGGATAGTGACATTGACATGCATTACTTACTGTATTGACACACCTGACATACTATTTTACTGCTTTACTGTTCATCCGCTCTTTTAGACACACCGCATTGACTACTTCACGTTCACATCTTTACTGTCTTGGTTTACTGTTTTACATCCATTATTACTGTACGAGTTACCACCTGCATCTATATATTTTTTGCTATCGCGTCGCTCTGACGACCTGAGTATGCATGCTCAGAGTGAGGAGTGGGTCTAGTCTGGACCAGGACCAGACGTACATCACGGACATCTGGATCGGCTATCCAGAGTTATACTCTCTTGACCTCCATCAGGTCAGTTCTTTGTATTTGTTTGTTTCAGTTACTGCATTTCTCATTACCTGTGCATTGTTTACTGATTAGTACGTAAAGCTAGAAGCCGAAGTGTGACTACGGCAGGATATTTCCTTGACCGTAGGAGCATGGCTGGCCTTGTCAACCCCTCGTATTCCGTATTTTGGGAAGCGGGGCGTGACATGGTTTTGTTGGTATCAGAGCCAGGTTTTGCTTCGATAGGGATTGCAGTTTTGTGTAGTGTTTGACAATCTAAGACATCCTTCTGTCTGGATTATGAAGTTGTTATTCTTAATCTTGATTCACATAGTGTATTCGGCTATGCATTTTGATCTATCCGCCAGGGTTTGAGTGACTTGGCGTTCTACAGTTGATTTCCACTTGTAATAAATTTCATCACATCCGATATTCTCGATTCCTTGCCTAATCCATATTATGTTTTGATTCTTATAGCTTATGCCTTATATCGTCCTCAAAATTGTTGTTTCAGGACCATGTCTTCCAACGACCCTTCCTCTATGTCCACTCCCCAGATTCAGACCGTGGAGGTTCTGGATGCACTGCAAAGTCTGAAGGAAGCCCAAGTGTGAACAAACTACCTGTTAGCCGAAGGACTAAGAAGGCAGATGACTCAGGCACCAGCGGAAACCTCCAATCGTAAAGGGATCCCTGTTAGGCGAGGAAAAGAGGTGAAGATGAAGCGCCCACTTGTTTCCCCGCAACTGAAGCAGCGGAAGGCTCCACATTGTGGATACTGCAAGAAGCCAGGACACCTTCAGAGAGATTGTCGCAACGCCAAAGGGCAGTGCCTGATTTGCGGATCCAGCGAATATCTTATCAACGGTTGCCCTAAAAGGAAGGAGCTACAAGGAGGAGATTCGTCCACACTTTCTACTTCTGCCAAGTGATGGTTATTGCGTAGTTCAAACTTCGAGGATAGGGCGGATCCAGCGCAGGATTCAACTCGCGTGACGAGAATGCAGCGGTCTAGTAATCGAAGAAAGAGTTATCACGTTTTCTATTTTTAATAAAATGTTGTCACTTGTAAATATTTCGCTTTTCGTTTGAGATCCTGTATCCGTTAAACTTTTGGCTGAATGTAATAAAATTCTGAGTTGTGATGTATGTATCGCCCCCTTCCCCCTCACTTTACTTATACTATTCGTTGCATCAGTATTCTAGATTTTGTTTTTCAGTCCTTGCTTACCGCATATTTTCCTTGTACTCCGTATCCTTGATTATTTTCCTAATATGTTCCACTGTCTGATCATGACTCTTTCTTTTCAGGCCATGGCCTACCCTGGAGCAGCGCCGCATCTAGATCAGGATGCACAGTCATGCGTTTCCTTAGACCGCATGCTGGTGAGTTCTGACGATGAGATCAACGGCCCCTAGGTCATTTTCGGAAACAGAGATTCCGAGGACGAAGGAGCCGCCGCCCCAGAGGTTGACATGATCGGCGATCCCGACGAGGAGGAAGGAGACCCTGAAGAGAACCCGATAGAGGAAGATCCCGAGGAGGGCCCGATAGAAGAAAATCCAGTGGAGGAAAATCCCATGGAAGAGGATCCAGAAGAAGAGAATCACATGGAAGCAGACCTCGATGAAGAAGCTCCAGCCGAGGAAGAAGGACCGGAAGAACAAGACCCTGCGACGGAAGAACTCCCAATGGCGGTCCCTGCGAGGCACTATGGAAATGGACGCCCCTACCTGAGCGCGCGAGCCTACCGTAACCTGCTGAACCTCCACAACCGCGACTGACAGGATTTTAGCTGTTGTCTTCTCTGGATAAGTAAACCTATGTATAGTTTAGGGCCATCTGTTACTTTTCGAGAGTGCTTTGTTTCGAATTTTCTAGAATGAAATAAATTTGCTGAGTTCGCTAATCTTTTGATTTTCTTGGTTCACATGATGCTTGGCTGTTTCCCCTATACATTTATTTCCTCCTAAGATCCCTGACTGTCCACCCTTGCACCTTATGCTGTTTTGACCCTCGCTGAGATTAAAATGTACCGCACTCCGATCTTTTGAATGGGCCACCCTTCATCCTTCGTATGTGCCTTGTTTGAGATTCTTCTGGAGGATAGATGATAGTAAAATTTCTGAGTTAGCTAACCCTTCGGATCTTTTGATTCGCATGATGTATCGACCATTTTCTTCCCATACATCCCTTCCCCTCCTAAGGTTCGTTACTGTTCACCCTTACTCCCTGTGCTGACCCGACCCCGGTCTCTTCGACCTTCAGTCTAAAGCCGTCACACTCCGACCTTTTGAGTGAGCCGTGCTCTATTGTAATCCCTATCCTAGCCAGTCCTATACATTTTGTGCTTTTTCCTATTGCCCTAACTATATTTAGGGACATCGTTATTCGAAAACTTAGCTTTCACTATTTTGTATTTATAAAGAAAAAAAATGAAATGAAATTGCGTGTTATTGACTACTTCCGTTTTACCCGTGTTAAATAGTTTACTATCCTTCACATTTTCAATAGTGCAACCATATATCGCGCATATTTTCGTTCCATGTTTCTTATTTTCACTATGTGGGTTTCCTAAGTTATTTTAAAAACTATTTTTGATCGATACAGTATCCTAAACTTTTTTAACCTATCGACGGATCCTTCACTATTTTATTGTTGTTACCTTATGTTCCCGGGTATTGTGCTTATCGTTCGCTAGTGTAAATGGTTGTGCTTGATACTATTATTTTAGCTGCGCTAGTTAGATGTACATATGTATACATATATTTAGGGTTCGATTTTATCGAGCACGTCTCGAATATTATTGTTCGTTATTGTTATTTTTTTAGTCTCGTATACATGTAGTTTGCCCTTATGATTGAGTCTGCCTTATGCTTACTTAGACCTACCCTTTGTTACGTTAGTTTTATACATATATAGACCTTCAAAATTCTTCTATCTGACCTTTTTGTAAACTACTATGCACTAGTGTTCGAGGTAGTAGCTTTTCGCTTATGATTTTATAGCTTATCGTTTATTTTAAATTTCGAGGACGAAATTTTTGTAAGGGTGGTATGATGTAATACCCAGTTCCTTATGTACACCACTATCTGTATTTTTCATAATATATTTACAAAATCTGTTTATTGTTATTTATAATCATTTTATTTCCTTTAAACCCTAATTCATCTTATTTTTACGTCCCATTTTCCAAGCCCGTTTCCCTTTTGCTCCTAACCCAAACCCAAACCTTATCTCTTTTATTCCCTTAGCCGTGTCCCAATTTCCTCAGCCCAGCCGAATAAAGAAAACACAATTCTTGAATTATTTCTCCCCATGTTTTTAAACCTCAGCCTAAGTTTCCCTAATTCCTCAACCCTTTACAATCGAGCCCAAACATAAATTAAAACCCAACAAAAATATCCTTATATTTTCCTCAGCTTCCAAACTTTTTTTCTTTAGCCCAAACAGAATTTAATTCCCTCGGCCCTTTCCCCGCCGGCCCAAGCATCCATTTCCCCAGTCCAAATAATTAGTAAACCCAAGGAAATAAATATTACGACCCCGAGCCCGGCCCACTCCCCTCTTTTCTCATCAATTTTTCCTTACTCCTTTCCCGGCCCAGCAGCCCGCGCCCGCTCACCTCTACCCGACCCGCTTTTAACTCTCTTCTCCACAACGTAAACTTTTTTCCTGCTTGTTCTTCTCCAACCCATGCGCCCCCGCCTGCCTCGCCAACGCCCCGCTCCTTACGCCCACGATGCGCGCGCCCCCTATGACCCGCTCCCCCAACGGCTCGCTCCTCTCTCTCCTTCACACCCTCGATCTCAAACTCCTCCTTCCCTCTCTCTCCACAGAAAAACCCCATATCGTCGAATCCACTGCTTCGAGTGCCCATCACCCGCTCACCGACGACCGACCTCCTCCTTCATCGACCGAGCCCCTCCTCACCTTCTTCTCCACTACCGAGCTCTCTCGCCGACCCACCAAGCTCCCCTGCATCCAAGCTCTCTCGCCGACCCACCAAGCCTCCCTGCACCCGAGCTCAACCACCGAGATCACCCCGACGATGACGACTCTCCCGTCCTTCCTCCCTCGCTTTCCCCTTTCCATCAACAGAGCCCCTGACTCACCCCCTCAACTGAGCTCGATCTCAAGCCCCTGCATCCATCTCGGCCGTCCCTTGCGCTCGACGTCGGCGAGCCCCCAACCGACCTGAACCACTCCGTCGACCCCCTCGTCGTCGCCACGTAAGTCTCTCTCTCTCTCTCTGTTTCCCCCCTCTCTCTGTTACTCTCTCTCTCCATTTCTGTCTCTCTCTCTAATTCTCTATCTCTCTCTCTTTCTCTGTTTCCCTCTCTATCTCTCTCTATGTTACTCTCTTTCTCTCCATTTCTATTTCTCTCTCTCTCTCTAAATCTCTCTCTCTGTTCTCTAACTCTCTCTCTCTCTCTCAGATCAAAACCGAAAACAACTCGGGGTGGTGATGAAAATGGTTGCACGGAGATTAACTGGAATGAGTGCAATTATCTGATTCCGAAGGCCGAACCGGGGCTGCGCCCGTGACACGATCGTGCTATTGCTGCTGCCGAACTATCGCCGACACGCCTTCAGGCAAGTTTAATACTTGCTTCATGCTATTCCCTATATTATATTTCTAGTTACCAAAATTTCCCACTCATACCTTCCATGTAAATGGTTATAAATGAGTATTTGATGTGAACCATGACCTATAAACCCAATTAAATTGACGGCATTAGATGACTATGGATGGCCCGAATTATAGTGAATACCCCTTAAGAGTTTGGTTGTAAAATAAGATCGTTTGCTCGCATATAATGGCGCCCCAATGTTTGTCGGGAAACCTGAAAACCCTCGTACGCCCCAAACTATAAAATTTATATTAAATTGTGTATGAACAGGATTTTAGCGTTTGATGGCTCATAACGAAGCTAACTGGTTAACCTACTGTAAAATATTATTAATCACTGAATTGTAGTACATTATGATAGAGATAACTACGGTGGATTATGATTCTGGACTGCAGTCCAGAATGGAAATCCAGGTTAACCCCTGTTGTTAAACCCCTGTTTATCGCTGCTCATCTAAGAGAATGTGCGGAATCCTATACCGTTACGTAGGAAAATGAATTAGCTTCCTTACTCGACTATTTTCATTGGTTTCCTCAACCGTATAATACTTTTACTTCAATTTACCTTGTCGGCATGCCTTGCTGAATTCTGCAGAAGCAGATTTTACACCTCTAACTTAATCTGGCTATAACTCTCTGTCGGAGTGATAAAATACTGATCCTCCAATTGCGGTGGAAACTTGACTAGAAATACTATATATAGTTCTACTGTATCTCCGCCTAATTCTGATCCCAACTGGGATTAAATTGCGTCACGAAACGGACTTCCGATTCTGAAACCGAATTTACAGCTGTGAACGCTTAAAATGAAATAGCCTTATCTTGTGATCCTGAAATCTGATTGACGTGAAATCAAATTTGCTGGTTAGATAATCAAATATACTACTTATCCCCTGTTCATAGTTTCATTAAATTGTGCATACCTGATTTATGATAAATTATGAAAGTGGTAGGATACCGACATATGACATCTTAATCATGCCTTACATACTGTTTTCTCATCACATCATACATATATGTCACTGCATTGGTAACCTAGTGATCATGTGCATTACCCAGTGTTAGGTATTAGTGGTGATTGTAGCAAGTACGTTAGTGTTCGTGCATGAATGGATAAGTGAAAGTGATACGTACTTGTACACCATCAGTGAACCCTATCGATTTACTGCACTGTCGACGTCTGTGGGACGCGTATAAGTGTGACTATATGTGGTATGGGACACTTATGGAAGCACTTGTATGGGTGTCACAGGTAAGGAACCAGACACTGTCCATTTATCTTGGGTATCAGTCGGGACGTGCTTGATGGAGATCCTGTCTCCAGTTCTCGCGCAGACTTGTCATGGACCGACTGGTATTTGAGGTTATGGTTGGCATTTGATATAGACCACGGGGTGTGGGGTAGTTTGAGTGTGAGTTCAACAGAATCTCGGGAGTCCCATACCGGCATATATATATGGAGATATATGGAGATTTACAGGGTACATGATTATTACCGTAAGTTATAGTTTGGGCCCGTGGTCCCTTGCCCTTGGGTCCTACCCTTGGGTGGAGGACACTCACGAGTGGTTGACTCTCACACTTGGACTGACGATAGGCTTAGTGACCTGTACAGTGTGACTTAGAGACTGATAGGGATAGTGACATTGACATGCATTACTTACTGTATTGACACACCTGACATACTATTTTACTGCTTTACTGTTCACCCGCTCTTTTAGACACACCGCATTGACTACTTCATGTTCACATCTTTACTGTCTTGGTTTACTGTTATACATCCATTATTACTGTACGAGTTACCACCTGCATCTATATATTTATTGCTATCTCGTCGCTCTGACGACCTGAGTATGCATGCTCAGAGTGAGGAGTGGATCTAGTTTGGACCAGGACCAGACATACATCACGGACATCTGGATCGGCTATCCAGAGCTATACTCTCTTGACCTCCATCAGGTCAGTTCTTTGTATTTGTTTGTTTCAGTTACTGCATTTCTCATTACCTATGCATTGTTTACTGATTACTACGTAAAGCTAAAAGCCGAAGTGTGACTACGGCAGGATATTTCCTTGACCGTAGGAGCATGGTTGGCCTTGTCAACCCCTCGTATTCCGTATTTTGGGAAGCGGGGCGTGACAATTTTGGGGATTAAGATCTATAGAGATAGATCTAAACGGATACTGGGATTGTCCTAATGCAGGTACATTGACACCATACTAAAGAGGTTTAGTATGGAAGAATCCAAGCGTGGGAACCAACCCACGATCTCTAGACTCACTCTCTCCAAAGAGATGTCTCCTAAGACTGATTTGGAGAGAGCTCGCATGCAAAGGATACCCTATGCTTCGGCAGTAGGCTCTATCATGTACGCGATGCTATGTACCAGACCCGATGTATTATACTCACTAAGTGTAGTGAGTAGGTATCAAGCAGATCCAGGAGAGAGTCACCGGACAGCTGTGAAGAACATTCTCAAGTACTTGAGAAGGACTAAAGAGATGTTCTTAGTGTATGGCAACGGAGAACTCCAGGTGGAGTCCTTTACCGATTCGAGATTCCAAAGTGATAAGGATGACTCCAAGTCGCACTCGGGATTTGTCTTCACCCTCAATGGAGGGGCGGTTTGTTGGAAGAGTTCCAAACAGGAAACCGTGGCAGACTCGACGATGGAGGCCGAATACATCGCTGCTAACGATGCTGCCAAAGAGGCTGTCTGGATGAAGAAGTTCATCACTGAACTTGGTGTGGTTCCATCCATTAAGCATCCAATACCTTTGTATGGTGATAACAATGGAGCTGTGGCTTTAGCCATGGAACCCAGATCCTATCAGAGATCCAGACATATTCTGAGGCGGTATCACCTGATCCAGGAGATAATAGATAACTGCGAGATCGAGGTCAGGAGAGTTGACATGAAGGACAACACTGCGGATCCACCCAAGAAGGCCATACCCCAGATACAATTTGAGAGACTCTTCGGGATGTTGGGTATGAAATACTACAACAGCTGGCCTTAGTGCAAGTGGGAGATTGTTAGTTGTATATATGCTCTAGAGGCCATTGTTGTACATATGATGTATATTATAGTGGATGCTTGGATATATATAGAGAGGACTTTCTTGTCGACATGAAAGTATGCTATTTGGTTTCACTTTGTCTTAACATGTTGACTCGTATTGGTTTACTGTCTTGCTCTCACATGTTGATAAAGACCTTAGGATATGTACTCGACAGCTGGGACTATGATGCAGATCATACTAGTGGGGCCAAGGTAGTCCAAGAGTACATCCTATAATTGTTCCTAGTCAAGCGAGTATCGAGACAGGGCATCGATACTCCAAAGTAGACTAGCGTATACGCTTCTCGACCCATATGATGGGCGATGGATAATCCTATATCCATTGGTGTTTGACATCAGAGAAGGTGTACGGGTGCTCAGTGGAGACTGGGTACATTGAACGGACTCGCCAAGAACTCCTAGATGGTATTATACCTATTGTCAGATAGCAGTTCTCCGGTGACACTAGTACAGGTTAGTCTGTAGACCCAAGATCGTCATAGAGTCTTGTGTGATTCCCACTGTGCTTTGATTTCCACCTTACCACGTCCAAGAGGGTGTGCAAAAAAGGTGGCTTTTGGGTACAGTCCCGAATCATATGGAGGCAATGAGCGATAGGAGGGGTTTCGTCTCTCCCAGTATAGGGAGTTGATGTTGTGCTGTGTTCGATTGGCTATAACTGGAAGTCCCTGGCCAGGGATGATATGGAGTGCTACTGGTAAGAGTTATCAGTAGTTTCTCGACCTGTTATGAGCCTCACATTGACACGACTTATCGGTTACTGGGGTCTGACATTTACCACCCCTAGACTTGATATGCGACATATGAGACGAAGAGATCGGACTGTACGGTAGTGTTACTGATTGGATTCACAGGAGAATGTACAGGCTTGCTTGTTGATCTTCTGATCGCTCAATACCCGGGTGGCTGTTACGTTTAGCTGACCGCTTGCAGCTTGTGAGTGTTTGATATGATCATCACCTACTGCCGGCGTATTGACGATTCTTTAGAGTCCTACACAGAGGTTTCCTGGCTCAGGCAAAACGGAGTAGGAGCACATATGTGATATGTGCGGGACCGAGAATAATACGTGTATGTGATACCGTATTCGATTCTCGCGATATGTGATATCGGCCGGGTATATGTGATATAGCCGGGTCATTGGATCAAGTGTTAATTCGATGAAAGGTTACTTGTTATATTAGTCGGTTATATGTAATATGGCCGGATTATCGGATCAAGTGTTGATTCGATAATTTAATGTATAATTATATATGTGATATATTACGTTACATTAACTAATATAAGCTCGCTTTATTGATTCTTTTTCTCACTTGGATAATACATTGATGTCTATGCGATATATGTTACTTGTATTATTTTATTTTGTTACATTATATATTATATATGTGATATATAATATTGTAACATGTTACGGTTACAAATGCAACAAAGGTTTTGAGATTTAACCATGTTAGGGTTTGGATTAGGGTTAAGGTTATGGATTAGGTTTTGGATGAGCTTTGAAGAAGCTTCATGAAGCTTTGACTTTGTCTACTTTCCTTGATATTTTTTGCTAGATATTTGTTAACCCAACCCAAACCTTAACCCATGGTAATGTCTCTATAAGAGTTAAGCATGTCATGCTTAACCCTAGGTTGCAATTGTAACCACAACAATAATTCATTATTCATCACAAAAGAAAATTTTCTTCTTCTTCCTCTCTTGAATGCTTTTCTAGCTTTTTATGTGTGATGATTTAAAGTGAGAAATTGAAAACAAAAGAGAGCAAAATTCCTACTTCATCATCTTCATCTATTCTAGCCACTTAGATTAGGGTGTTCACTTCAGTAATAACTTCATTAGTGAAGTGTAAGCTTGGGTTAGATATTCTTCAAGGTAGATCATCTTAGAAGATGAAGACTTCAAGCAAGATGCCTCATTCACCTCATGGAGCCTCTCTGGAGTCCGAGTTTTTGATGATCGCAGCGAAGGGACCTCAACACGGAGTTTATGAAGCGAAGGAACGGACTACAAAGGTTGTAATCCTAAACTCTTAGAAGTAAAGTTGTTTACTTTGTGTATTTTGGTTTGATTCTCTAGTTAACATCCTAGGTTAGGGTTATCTATAATGGCAAATTTTAAAATTGGCATGGGAGATGCCACCCGAAACCTTGTTGCCGTTGTAGGTATCCCAGCATGTGGGACTCTAAAGACTCGTCAGTTTGCTGGCAGTGGGTTTAACCACAAGCACGTTAGCGACAACAGCTTTATGTAACAGTTACTCAGGAACTTGTCGAAAAGAAGGTCGACGAGCAAACTCATCCGAACCCTTACTGAGCCTATCTGTGATAATCTCCATGCAGTCCGGTCTCTTCGTCTAAGAGTATCGCATATCGGGTCTAGTGGGTGGTAAACGTCAAACCCCTAATAATCCGATATGTCGTGTCGATATGGCTCAGGACCGATCTGAGAAACCAATGATCTAACCATTAATAATCTCATCTGCCTTGTCCAAGGTCTTATGGTTTTGGCTAACCGATACAGTGTGATATCGACTCCCAATACCGGGAGAGATGAATTCCTGCCAATTGCTCACTACCTTCATGTGGCTTGGGACTGTACCCAACCAAAACCTGTTTGCACAACTCAGTAGAGCCATGGTAGGGTTGTGATCTAAGTACAGTGGGAACTCACACGAGACAAATGACAATCTCAGGTCTAAAGACTAACCTGTACTCATGTCACCTAAGAACCGCTATCTGACGATATGTATAATACAATCTAGAAGTTCTCGACGAGTCCGTCCAGTATACTCACCCCCAGTGAGCACCTGTATACAATCTTATGTGATCACACCAATGGTTGATGGACCAACTACCGCTCCTCATCGGGGTCTAGAAACGTATACATAAGTCTATTCTGGAATATCGATACCCGGTCTTAATACTCCTGTGACTTAGGACATTTAAGGATGTGCTTATGGACCACCCAGCCCCTACAAATATGATCGCCATCATAATGCTGGTAGTTAACCAAAATCCTACGGGCTTTATCAACATGTATCAGCCATATGTGATATCAAGTAAAACATATGCATATGTTAAGATAAAGACAAACCAAAATAGTATACTACTGTATCGAGTTTTTATTAACATGTATAAGCAATAAAATGCAACATGAAAAACAAATACACATGTTCAGATAAAGACAAACCAAAATAGTATACTATATATCTGAGCAAGATTATCATGAACATACATATCCCCCGTATCCTATACAATATACGCCTCAAGGACATACGTATCCAACAACCATACGATGGCCTTTCAAGAAATATGGATCTCTATACCGAATACAGAGGGTTCTGGAGTTAGCAGAAGGGGAAGTAGGATAGGTAAGGACATATGCAACTATGTCGTGAATTAGGACAATCCAGACATTCTAAACCTATCGATTGTAAAAAGGTCGGCCAACATGGTTAACGAGTCTTAGTTTAAAGTGAGTCAAGGGTCGTTGCTAGAGAGAGAGAAAAGAAATACTCAGCATGCATTCTAATCTAGATTGGATTGGTATATTTATCTAATCAGGATGGCTCCCACTGTTCCGTCGAATTCTCCATCAAACCCTACAAGGGAACTAGCCGGGATTTCGTATAGAAAATCTTCCGGGAGTAACTATTACTCACAGTAGGAATTGGGACCCAAACTATCATGGCGTGGTAACCTTGATGAAGGTCAACAAGTCATCCCACTCCATAGAAGGTATGCAATATCATTGCAAATTTCAACACTTGAAACTCCCGATATCGGTTTTTACCCCTAACAACTTATGACCTTGACGAATGTCAACAAATCATAAGCTGCTAGTCAAGTTCTACTCGTCATTTCATGATTAAGTTAGATCCACCCGCACGGGCCCTTGACAAAGGTCAACAAGGCTATGCGACTGTCCTAGCTAATTGCATCATATACTAGTAGGAAGATATCACTTAGCTACCGTACACTACACCTTGAAGAAGGTCAACAAACGCAACATGAATACTAAGTACTCTACTTCCTGAAATGACAGAGGGTTACGGCTGGTTTTGAAGAAAACTATTAATGTAATGAACTTGATATCATCGTAGGAACTAAGTGGTTTTAAAAATTTATAGTCGTGTAGACCGTTGCTCATGTGAACTCCCCGTGAAGGGATTTAGACTCTTTCCTCGTCGAATGAGGTGCATGATATTCTTAACTGAATACCACGACGCAAAGCAAAAGAATACGGCTACAAAAATATTTTTAGTGACAAATTTTTTTGCTCAAGAGCGAACCCCCTGTAACGGGATCAAGGCTCTTTCCTCATCGAATGAAGTGCAGGACAATCCTAACTGAATGCCACGATGCAAAGCAAAACAATCGACTAAAATTTCCCTTTTTAGAAAAAGTGGTTCCTATAACGTATAGGTTTATTTTACTTTGTATTAATCCAATTAATACAATCTCATCATTTAGATAATCTCATTATCTAGAATTTTTCTCCTCACACAATCATTACAAAAAAAGTATGAAAAGAAAATAGAATGCATATATACGCCATCCGCATTCGCCACGGGGTCTCGGGTCTTCACCATAAGATTACTTAACTTACGGCAGGGCAGGAGCAGGGCTAGCACGGATGCAAAATGTATATATCATTTATTTATATATACTATATGTTATCACACGCAAATAATCACATTACAGCATGCAGGAAAACAACATCACAGAGTTGGAATGGTCGGATCACCTAGGAATCTTGCGTTTCATTCGAGCCACAAACGATACATGAAATACTCCGATCATGTGAATAGCCCATGCGTAGCCAAAAGCAGACCCCTATGAGTGCATCAAGTCATCCGCCGATCCAAGAAATGAGGCAACCCGGCATCATCACCATGATGGGTCACCCAGCACTTTTTCGAATCCGATAACTTGAGCACTCCTCCGTGGGTCTATCCGAACCCCCTATGTCACGCCCTACTTCCCAGTAGATGGAAATAGTGATATGGCAAGCCCCCAACGTATTTATTATGAGAGGGTCGTTTCTCGAAATAAATACGTTAAGCGTCTATAAGCAACATATAGTAATAAGAATAAACAAAAGAATGAAATTCAACTCTGATTTATTACATTCATGATTCACAACTGACAAAATATCTCAATACAAGATATGATAACATGATAAGCCTTAACAAGAAGGCATACATAAATAAGCTGAAATGAAATAAAAAGCAGAATGGAACTAGATATCCAGTTGTGATGTAAACCAGTTGTACTCCTTTTCGACCACTTCTATCTTCTCTGCCTCAATGTCACCTGACGAATATTCCAAGAATAGAAAGAAGTGGATGGAATGCCCGTTAGTGAACTAGCACTCGGTAAGTCCCAAAAAACATGAATGTGAAATATAAAGATATAGTGACAAGTTGGAAAAGGATATAATGAAGCAATGGACAAAGTGTGATATGGTGATTAAACAGGTCATTTGATATAAACATGGCAAATCTATGTAACATAGTAATTCTATATAATATGGTAAATAATGGCAACTATGTAAGCTATGACAATGAAACATGAGCATAGCAAGTAAGTATCGAAATGGCTGGATAATATAGATATAGTAAACAAGAAATGAATGTTAATGTGTAAGCATGGTTATTCTAACATGATTGTTTGTAATTTGATAGAGAAGATATTCATGTATACGAGAGATTACCCCGTGGACTATGGTAACATGTAGTACAAGGCATCGTCATAACCCATGGGACAACGGCACGTGAATTCATGTAGGTGTCTTTTAAAGCGACCTCTTGTGCCATAATATACGTCCCGTACCAATCTACCCCTTATCCCCGTATATTTATAAGTCGATGTCGCACACTCCACAGGGTTTGTGGAGAGACGGAATTTACAAAAAATAATTTTATAGAAAGAAATATTGAATGAACTTTCGAGATCTACCATAAGCCTTAGCTAACAAAACTCACAAAGGTTCTAATCTACTTCGATAGTGATTTGTACTTTTATGATACAAGTCCTTCGGGTCTTCTTGTCCCCTTCTTGAGCTCCTAGATGGTACGGATCGATCTCGGTCGTCGGCTTCCTCGTGTTGAAGACAATCCACCCGAGAGTCTATGGTTCAAGCTCTAATCTCTAATATGAGGTAACTAAAGTACCTAGTTTTCTAATCTAGGTATCTTAGGAGATGTACAGAGTTAATTGGACTAATTTATCTCAAAATACCCTAGGTTTCACAACACATGTGAGGGTTAGGGTTTGAGGAAGAAGAAGAGAGCAAAGGAGGAGAAAGAATGTCAAGTGTAGAATGAATGAAGAATGGCTAAGCTCTAAACTATCAAGCATTTCATTTTTCCATAAAATACAGCAGCCATGCTTGAATAGTGATAACAAATGAATAAAGAAAATAAATAGCCATGCTTCATACCATGCTTTGAAAAAACTCATCCCTCCACCCCATTTTCTATTTTCAATAAATAGATTTATCAAAAATGAGGTGTCTCCTTCGAAAAGCACTTCTTGTGAAATTACAAGAATGCCCTCACCGTATATACATACCCGTATTCGTACTGCAAAAAATATGAATACCAAGAGATAAAAAATAATCCAATAATATGATACTAGAATGCGGTTTAATCCTAAGCCCACTAGTATTATCTGTCCGAACAAAATCCGTGTAGCTAGTACACGTATATGATCGGAACCCTACACGTAAAAACCATACGGCCTTTACATCATATTTCCTGAACCAGGAAAACCCTCTGTGTGGGACTCTAAAGACTCGATAGTACGCTGGCAGTGGGTTTAACCACAACCCGTCAGTGGCACTGTTAGGTTACGGCAGCGCACCGACAATCAATCTGTGGCCAAATGCGGAACAAAAACTTTTAGAAACTGGCGCCAACGGAACCCTAATCTACGGATCATACCATTAACCCTACACTAGCTATATGAACGGAGTTTAGAGAGGTTATACCAAACGATCCGTGTCCTTCGGTCTTCAACCTCTGTCCCAAGCTCCTCGCGGCTTCCTCGATCATGTTTGATCTCCTGTCTCCCCCATCGAAGACGATCCACGTCGAGGGTTTGTAATACGGGCTCCCGTCTCAAATCCGAAGTAACTCGGGTATCTAGTTTGCTAGCCTAGATAGCCAAGATGAATACGAGAGTGTATGTGATTACTTTTTCTCAATACACCCAAGCATTCTCAACTCATGAGAGGGTTTGGGTGGAGGTTGAAGAAGATGCCATGGGAGAAGAAGTGTGAGCTTAGGAAAAGAAAAGAGCAAGTGAGGAAAAAGAAGTGGCTGCCTCTTTATTTTGTGTTGTGTGTGTGTGTGTGTGTGTTATTTCTTGTGAGCAACTAAAGAAAACAACTAGAGAATAAATATCTACTTGGCTCACAAAAAATATCCCACACCACAAACAAAACAACATCATGCCACCATGAGTCACACCCATATGGACATGAATGATTCAATGAATCACACTTCCACTCACAAACCATTTAACCTAAAATGATTTACTCCAAAAAGAGATGGCATCTTATAAAGTAAACTTGTAACGAATTACAAGAATACCCTTCATCCGTATATACATACCCGTATCCGTATTCCGACTGAATACGAATACAACGAGACGAAAATAATCCAACAATATAATACTAGGATCCGGTTTAAACCAAAGCCCACTAGTATTATCCGTCCGAACATCATCCGTGCATAAGTACACGTATGTGATCGAACCCTGCTATAAAACCATACGGCCTCTACAACGTTTCGCCCGAAGCAGGGAAACCCTCTGTATAGGACTCTAAAGACTCGTAAATATGCTGGCAGTGGGTTTAACCACAAGCACGTCAGCGGCACTAGCTGTACGTAATGACTACCCAGGTATTGAGCGAAAGGGAGGCCGACGACCAAACTCATCCTGAAACCCTATTGAGCCTGACAGTGACAATATCTGTATAGTCCGGTCCGTCCGTCTATGAGTATCGCATATCGAGTCTAGGGGGTGGATAAAGTCAGACCCCTAATAACGCGACATTTAGTGTCGGTATGAAGCCTATCACCACCTGAGAAACTACTGATCCGAATCAGTAATTCTCGACCAGCTTGGCCAAGGATTTCTGGTGATGGCCACCCGTGCACACTGCGACATCAACCCCCAATACCAGGAGAGACGAATCCCCTAACGATCCTCTCACTGCCTCCATATGGCTCGGGACTGTACCCAACTAAAACCTGTTTGCACGACTCTTTTGAGCCGTGGTTGGGTAGTAATCAAAGCACAATGGGAACTCACACGAGACAAATGACGATATTAGGTCGATAGACTAGCCTGTACACATGTCACCAGGGAACTGCTATCTGATAATAGGTATAATACCAACTAGCATGTTCCCGGCGAGTCCGTCCGGTGTACTCATAACCCAATGAGCACCTGTATACATCTTAGGTGAACCAACTGACACCAATAAATTATGACACCGGCCATCGCCCCTCATCGGGGTCTCAATCAGTATACACTAGTCTACTCTTGGAGTATCGATGCCTAGTCTCGAAACTCCCACGACTAGGGATATTTTAAGGATGTGCTTATAGACCACCCAACTCTCACGTATATGATCACCATCATACTGCTGGCAGTCAAGCATGAATCCTATAGGCTCTATCAACATGTAATAGTGATCTGTAATGTCACCTAAAACATGTACACGATGATAAAGACAAACCAGATAGCATACTATCATCTCGAGTAAGACTGCTCTACCGGTATAGGTCTTCCCTCAATCATTGCAATCACGTGCCTGCGATCCAATAATTGACTTGAGGGCACTATAGCCAACAATCTCCTATTTGCACTTTAGGCTAATTATTGCGGTGTCGCATACTCAGAGCCTGTGTGATACCGAACACCCAACTTCTCTACTAATCAGTTTCACAAAGCTCGTTTGTAAAACTATTGCGTTCGAGAAATATCGTCAGTGAGTGGATCGGCTCCAAGGTTTCTTTCTATGTCTCTCTTTATCTCAAGTTCGCGGAGAAAGCCATCTCCCGAAATGAGCAATACCTGTCTTAGAATATATATGGATGTCTGATGGGACCCAGTTCACAAATGAACTCCAAATCCAGCAAACTTCTGAGACTGTATCGTCAACTGAATTTAATCAGTATCCTGTGTCATGCCTCCCTCAGTATCCTCTTGGACCACCTGTCCAAACTACTGCCCCTCAAAAGAGGGAAAACTATAACTCTGACAGTTACTCTGTCATCCAGGTCACCTTGGAAGCCCAGAATGATAACCGTCTCCCGAAGGAGGCTGCCGTTACCAAATCCCTAGAACATCCACTTATGTTCATAAACTGCTTCCAAACGTTTCTCCAGGATTGGATTAATATATAAACTTATTGCAGCTAGTGCAAAAACAACATCTGGTGTGGTACGTGACATCTCATGATTGACTCAATTGTCTAAAGTGATATGCCAATCATGCACATCCCTCTCCCTTTTAGTCTGTAAGACACCTTTAGAGAGGGTGACTCCATCACCTGCAGGTACACCACCATGCGAGGAGTCGTCCATTCTAAAACACTTTTAGAATAGTGTCAAAGTACCTATATTAGGAAACTACCCAAATCTAGATTTAAATCCATAGATCTAGTAACCAGAATGCCTGATATAATATCCATATCCTATGTGGAGAAACCACTGCGTGACAACCACAGTATAACCGATTGTAGTGTAGGAATTTCACTTTCTACAAAGTGTATGTCATCCAAATGTCAGGACATCACACCCTACTACCTTCTTAACAGATCCATCTCCTATTCTGATGAAATCAAAGCCTATGACTGTCACATAAAAAATAGATGATCTATCTCCGCTATACCTGCTTTAGTCTATAAATAGACATAAGCTCCTTGTCCACTATGTTTCCGCCACTCCCACTGACTACAACAACCCTCTGGCAAAGTCATATACACATGCACTTCTAAAGCAAGTTTAGAACTATGCTATACGCATCCTCCTGCCGGGTCTCATAGTCTAGAACAACAGCAATGGCAAGTCTGGGTAAACAAGAACCTCCCTGTCACCGTCTTTGAGGATATCGAAGTACCTCTCGGGTGGTTGAGGTTACCCACTATATCTACGGAGTGGCTAATGGAATGTCAAACCCGATTGAATATTTAGGTTCTATTAAATTTTCAGTAATCGTTTGTGGTTCTGGAATCACTTTCAGTTCTACCATACTCCCACTACTGTTTTCTGAAAAAGTCCACTTTACTAAAACTGTGGCGAGTCAAGAACAATATCACTATTGATCTTCCAGATGGTAGAAAGTTAACCCTCGTCATAACCCGGGATAATCCACAAACAGCTATTACAGAAACGTGCCTTGAATATGTCCAGAGTCTGGTTTTAAGTATAGCCGGACAACTCCATATACCTTAATATCGTTAAGATATGAACCATTCTATATACAATATAGAAATCGAGGCACTGATTTAATTGGAACCAGATTCAAATCATGAAGTTGTCTCCAGTGCATGTCAACTAAATGGAGAGAGGCCGATCAACATTACTCAATTTAGGAGTGCATCCAGATATGAGTAAGCTGAAAGAGAAGCAAGTTCTCAAAACCATTACTATCAACTGAATACCATACATAAGTATCTACATCTTCGATCACTTTGAAGAATCCCGATACTTGCAACACATGGTTCTCTACTTTATTCTTATACCTATAACTTCTCAAAACTTGGACCTTGTATTTCTACGAAACACTTGTCTAAAACTGAAGAAGTCACAAGTAAACAGAATATAGTACGAGTACCAACCCCTTTGTCCTAATGGACATTAGACAATATACAATACTTTGTATAAGTCCCCTGAGTTTAATAACTCAAACCTTATGCGTCGTTGGTTGAAAACTGTACTATGGTTAAGAAGAATTACACCGCTGTTTAATGCTCCTTACCCAATCATCAACTGATATAGGTAAATGTCATGGATATAATTTCAAAAAGTTATATCTCACTTTATAAAATAAACGTACAGATATATCAGTTTGAAATTGGTGCATCACAACGGATATTCAAAACCAAATATTTGCCGTCAGGAAAAACCCCAGGTGATTTTCCTCAAATATCACCATTTACAACGAATTCCGATATAATGAGGATATAATCACCTAATTTCTAATAACTTACTCCCACTCATCATATGTAAAACCATACAGATATAAGAATCATACCTGGTAAATACATACCCTGGAGTAAGGATCTTATTGGGAAATCAGTTTTCAATTAACAACGCATAGTAAACCTGAAACATGAAAATGTTTCGAAGGGGTAGCCGGGTATTCCTAGTAATGCCTATTCCATTATCCAGATTCATGACCGTGACCGTATATTTCCTTACCATCTCTCCAAATCCCTTTATTTTTCATTTCTCATTACCTTCTGTACACCATCCTTAGGCTAAATGGTTTTCTTCCTTCCCTACTGTTCGGCACCAGCCTATAGTTTGGAAGAAGACTATCCAATAAGCTTAATAGATATACTCTTCTAATCCTAGGAGCCCTCGCAACCTGAGAGAAGGTAAAGATAAAAGACAATAATCCTTATTTTATTTCTCCTGAACCAGAATCCATTCTCGTGGAATAAGTTCCTTCGAGTTCGTATGTAACTATACGATGGATTATCCAATAAATGTGGATCTTCGTAGTGATACGGGGTGTTCTGGAGAAATTCAAAGGTGAAGTAGGAGTGGCGATGATATACGTGGTTTCGTCATGAATGATAGCAGTCGTATTTACTTTGCTCTCTTTCTAATCCCTTTATTTGTCTTTACTTATTACCTTCTGTACACCACACTTAGGCTAATTGGTTTTCTTCCTTCCCCACCTTTCGGTACCTGTCTATGGTTTGGAAGAAGACTATCCAATAAGCGCAATAGGTGTACCCTCTCCTTATCTTAGGAGCCCTCACAACCTAAGAGAAGGTAAAAAGAAAAGACAACTGAATAGTCCTATTCAATTTCTCCAGAACCGGAAACCATTCTCGAATCTGAAACAAGTTTCTTCAAGTTTGTATGTAACTATACGATGGTTATATCCAATAAATGTGGATCTTTGTAGTGATACAGAATGTTCCGGAGAAAAGCAAAGGGTAAAAATAAGAGTGGCGATGAAGTATGCAACTCTGACAATTCAAAAGTCAATGTGTTTTAAGAAGGTTCGGTTAACTAGGTTCATGAGTTCTAGTCTAGGGTCAGGCCATGGTCGCTGCTAAAGAGAGAGAGAGAAAAGAAACACTCAGCGTGCATTCTAACCTAGATCAGAATGGTCAATCACTTTATCTAATCAGGATATCTTCCACTGTATCCTCAAATTCTCCTCCAAACCCAAAAGAAGAATTAGTCGGGATCATCTAAAATCACCCGAGGAGTAAACCAACTCATCAGTGGGAATCGGAATTCAACTATCATCGCATGATAACTTGATAGAATCCACTCAAGTTATCACACTCCAGAAGGTATGCGCATGTCTGGCAAGTTTCCTGTATGTTTGAAACTCCCGATGTGATTTTTACCCCATGCTCTTATGACCTTGACGAAGGTCAATAAATCATAAGTCACATGTCAAGTTCTACCCATCATTGTCCAGGTTAATTTGAACCCACACGTATATGCCCTTGATGAAGGAAAACAAAGTAGTACGACTGTCCCAAACTAACTCATCTATCTATGCAACAGAAAAGTAACAAGCAGCTACCATACACTATGCCTTGACGAAGGTCAACAAACATAGCATGAATACTAAGTGCTACCCGTCTGAAATGACGGAGGGCTACGAATGGTTCTTGGCGAAAAATCTTTAACGTAATGAACTTGATATCGTTGAAGGAACCAGATAGCTTTACAAATATATAGTGGCGAAAACCTTTGCTAAAGAGGCCATTCCCGGTGAAGGGATCTCGGCTCTTTCTTCGTGGAATGAGGTGCAGGATATTCCCACTGAATACCACGATGCAAAGCAAAAAGTAACCAACTATAGTGAAGTTATTACCCTGAAGCAAACTTCTGCCCAAGAGGTCACTCCCGGTGAGGGGATCTTGGCTCTTGCCTCATCGAATGAGGTGCTGAATATTCATAACCGAATACCGCTGTGCAAAACAAAAGAAAACGTCTTTGTAATAACATCTTTTGAAAATTTGTTCCAACAACACCGAATAGGTTTGTTTTCCTTGCATTGATCAAAATCAACGCAGTCCCATCAATTAATCACACCAGAAAAGAATGAAAATATTATGTACGTATATGCCATCCACATTCCCCACTAAGCCCCGTCATCACCCGTTAGGTTACTTAACTAACGACAGAGTGGGGGCTGGACTATCGCGGGTGAAAAACATATACAACATCTACTAGTATATATATAACAATATATAATAATTGCTCTAGGCATGATAAATGCAATATCACAGATAAGCGATAAGCATCACAGAACAATACTGATAATCTGAGAGCCCCGGGTTTCCATTGAGCCGCAAGTGAAACCCGACGTTCCCCTGGTCATGTGGATAGCCTGTGCAATGAAAACCTAGACCCCTATGAGTGCGGCAAGTTACCTGCCAAAAACTAGAAGCGAGGCAGCCCCCTTCATCAAAATGAATGGGCCATCCAGCACTTCACGGAATCCGGTAACTTGAGCACTCCTCCTTGGGTCAACCTGTACCCCTTACGAGTGCGGCGAATAGCCCGCCAATTCTGGAGTGAAGCCCCCTCTGGCTATTCGTGCACTCCATCACGAGATAATCCTAGTACAGAAATGAAAAATATGTACAACGGTGACATCGACCTCAACCCGGTCATTCCCCAAACAAATAATATACAAATAGGCAGTGACGGCAGTCCACATGTCGGACGCACGCCCTGCGATATGAAATGTACAAATGAAACTAAACTGTACTATCATTGCACCCAAGCTATCCACCACGACGATCTATCCAACAACACAGCACAACACAGAATATCAACGTGAATGTTACGTTCGCAAACCCGTCTAAAAGAACTATGGCAATTAGACAAGTTGTACCGCTCTAATGACATTCACGGTCGCAGATAGTAATGTATGTACTGTAAAACTTTAAACAGTGTTAGAAATATCGACTTCGAAACACCCCGAATAGCCCCCAAACTAATAGATAAATCCATATCCAAACTGGGCTAATCTAGCAATACCAATGAACCAATATTCCAGAGACTAAACTACACCACAAAAATCAAGTCTAGAAGCATTAACAAAACCGGCCACCTCGGAATTTTGGGTGATTTGGCTGATCCAATTTTTTAATCTGGGGTTTGTGTTTGGGGTGTGTTCTAGTGATCATACAGTTACTCTTCTGTAATTGCTTAAATATTTTTTAAAGACTCGAAAAAATTTGATAGAGAATAGAATATGAGTTGGTATTGTTTCGGAGTTGTTTCGGTTTCAATACTTTAACATCGTCTAAACAAACTAGTATGAGGTTAATGGGTTATCTCTGATACTATGTTGGGTTACGGCAGTGCCCCAACCATCAATCCGTGGCCAAATGCGGAACAATGTTTTTTAGAAACCGGCGCCAACGGAACCCTAATCTACGGATCGTACCATTAACCCTACACTAGTTATATGAAAGGAGTTTAGAGAGGTTATACCGAACGCTCCGTGTCCTTCGGTCTTCAACCTCTGTCCCAAGCTCCTTGCGGATTCCTCGATCATGTTTGATCTCCGGTCTCCCCCCATTGAAGATGATCCACATTGAGGGTTTGTAATACGGGCACCCGTCTTAAATCCGAAGCAACTTGGATATCTAGTTTGCTAGCCTAGATAGCCAAGATGAATACGAGAGTGTGTGTGATTACTTTGTCTTAATACACCGATAGATTCTCAACTCATGAGAGGCTTTGGGTGGAGGTTGAAGAAGATGCCATGGGAGAAGAAGTGTGAGCTTAAGAAAAGAAAAGAGCAAGCGAGGAAAAAGAAGCGGCCGCCTCTTTATTTTGTGTTGTGAGTGTTATTTCTCGTGAGCAACTAAAGAAAACAACTAGAGAATAAATATCTACTTGGCTCACAACAAATATCCCACACCATAAACAAAAAAACATCATGCCACCATGAGTCACACCCATGTGGACATGCATGAATCGATGACTCACACTTCCACTCACAAACCATTTAACCTAAAATGATTTAATCCAAAAAGAGATGGCATCTTATAAAGTAAACTTGTAACGAATTACAAGAATACCCCTCATCCGTATATACATACCCGCATCCGTATTCCGACTGAATACGAATACAACGAGATGAAAATAATCCAACAATATAATACTAGGATCCGGCTTAAACCAAAGCCTACTAGTATTATCCGTCCGAACATTATACGTGCACAAGTATACGTATGTGATCGAACCCTGCCATAAAACCATACGGCCTCTATAATGTTTCACCCGAAACAGGGAAACCCTCTGTATGGGACTCTAAAGACTCGTCAATATGCTGGCAGTGGGTTTAACAACAAGCACGTCAGCGGCACTAGCTGTACGTAACGACTATCCAGGTATTGAGTGAAAGGGAGGCCGACAAGAAAACTCATCCTGAAACCCTACTGAGCCTGACAGTGACAATATCCGTACAGTCCGGTCCATCCGTCTATGAGTATCGCATATCAAGTCTAGGGGGTGGATAAAGTCAGACCCCTAATAACGCGACATTTAGTGTCGGTATGAAGCCTATCACCACCTGAAAAACTAATGATCTGAATCAGTAATTCTAGACTACCTTGGCCAAGGATTTCTGGTGATGGTCACCCATGCACACCGTGACATCAATCCCCAATACTGGGAGAGACGAATCCTCTGACAATCCGCTCACTGCCTCCATGTGGCTTAGGACTATACCCAACTAAAACCTGTTTGCACGACTCCTTTGAGCCGTGGTAGGGTAGTAATCAAAGCACAGTAGGAACTCATACGAGACAAATGACGATCTCAGGTCGATAGAGTAACCTGTACACATATCACCAGGGAACTGCTATCTGACAATAGGTATAATACTAACTAGCATGTTCCCGGCGAGTCCGTCCGGTATACTCATAACCCAATGAGCATCTGTATACATCTTAAGTGAACCAACTGACACCAATGGCTTGTGAGACCAGCTACCGCCCCTCATCGGGGTCTCTATCAGTATACACTAGTCTACTCTTGGAGTATCGATGCCCAGTCTCGAAACTCCGACGACTAGGGACATTTTAAGGGTGTGCTTAACTCTCACGTATATGATCGCCATCATACTGCTGGTAGTCAAGCATGAATCCTATTGGCTCTATCAACATGTAATAGTGATCTGTAATGTCACCTAAAGCATGTACACGATGATAAAGACAAACCAGATAGCATACTATCATCTCGAGTAAGACTGTTCTACCGGTATAGGTCCTTCCTCAATCATTGCAATCACGTGCCTGCGATCCAATAATTGACTTGAAGGCACTATAGCCAACAGGCACTAGCTGTACGTAACAGCTACCTAGGCACCTTTCAAAAATAAGGCCGATGAGCAAACTCATATGAACTCCTACCGAGCCTATCCGTGATAATCTCCATACAATCCGGTCTGTTCATCTGAGAGTATCGCATGCCGGGTCTAAGGGGTAGAAAACGTCAGACCCTTAATAACTTGACAAGTCATGCCGATGTGGCTCAAGACTATCCGAGAATCTACTGATATAAATATCAGTAATTCTCAATCCGTCATGGCCAGATACTTATGGTGTTGGCCAACCGAATACAGTGCAACATCGACTCCCTATACCGGGAGAGACGAATCCCTAACAATCGTTCACTGCCTCCATGTGGCTCGGGACTGTACCCAACTAAAACCAGTTTGCATGACTTAGTAGAGCCGTGGTAGGGTAGTAATCAAAGCACAGTGGGAAATCACACGAGACAAATTATGACCTCAGGTCGACAGATTATCTGCACTCATGTCACCAGAGAACTGCTATCTGACGATATGTATAATACCATCTAGCCAGTTCTCAGCGAGTCTATCCAGTGTACTCACCCCAGTGAGCACCTGTATACAATCTTAGGTGCATCACACTAATGGTCGCGGAACCAACCATCGCCCCTTTTCAGGGTTTAGAAATGTATACACCAGTCTACTCTGGAGTATCGATGCCCAGTTTCGATACTCCCACGACTAGGGACATTTAAGGATGTGCTTATCGACTACCCAGCTCCCACAAGTATGATTTCCATCATAACGCTAGTAGTCAAGCAATGATCCTACGTGCTTTATCTACATGTACAAGCGATATGAAATAACAAGTAAAACATATATACATGTTAAGATAAAAGCAAATTAAATAGCATACTATCTTATTAAGCAAGATTGTCCTGTACATACATATCCCTAGCATCCTATACAATGAAGGCCTCTAGGGCATACATATCCAACAGTATTGTATTATATAGTTCAAGTTTACAGGTCTTGGCCGAATCCATGAATATAAAAAATGTATAAGTTCATGTTCAAGTTGTAATCATGTATTCAGATATTCATTTCAAGTTCATGTCAAGTTATATTTATGGTTTGGTCAAGTCAAGTCAAGTGTTCAAGTCAAACATATAATATCTAATTATATATTCAAGTACATGCGGCAATTCAGAGATCAGAAAAAATAAGGTATACATGTTCGAATAGTATGAAATGAGGCAAGTATGTTATTCAAGTAACGACCATAAATAATGCTGTAAAGAAGTGTTGTGTGCGAGTAATTAATAAAATCAAACGATTACAGAATATAATAAAAAATATAGATCTTTGTGTTGTGCATGTGTGAGTTCCAGTTGCACCTAAATATGATTGCCGGTTTGGGAAATATACCCGTTTTCGTATCGTTACGCAAAACAGATCAGAATCCATTCAGTATCGTCACACATTTTTAAAATACAGTTTGGGTCAATTTTTATCAGGTTTCAAGTTACGAAGATTATTATAAAATTTTAGGTCTTTCGATATAGTTATCCAAAACACTAATATTCGCATGATTTGTATTTCTGAAACTCTAGTTATGATCATTTTAATATCAACGTTTAAAACAGAAATTTAGATTTCTAGACAGCAACTATATGTTATATTGCAAAGCCTATATTGGGTTGTTTCATGCATTTCTAAGTAATATAATATACATAAAATTATAGTTCTATCAATTTTGCATCTACACATCTAAAGTTTGTGAACGGACATCGCGAGTTCGAGTTATATCCTATTTAAAAATAATGTGCAAATCTGGACAGATTCTGTCTAGATCCGTCACTAAATATTGTAACATGGTTTTCTATATTTTATGTCGGTTTTCAGTAAAAACTTAAAACTAAGAAAATTTATATATTTCGATGAAGATATAGAAAACACCCGCGTTTACTCAATTTGGACATCGGTAGACAAAATTATGTGTCTTATAAGTTGACCGATAAATACAGTTTTCTGTTTTTATGAACAATGAATAAAAATGATGTACTTCCTAAACCGTTATGCGATTAGATCTGAAATTTTTACTGTAGATTTGGAATTCTATCTATTATTTATTATAATATTCCAAGAATTTCTAGAAGTAGAAATTAATTTATAAATATTATTTTAAAGATAAAGGTTTTGTAAGATCATTTTTGAAAATGATAAATTTATGGTATTTATTTATAATTTTGTTTTCTTGTATGCAAAAGTAAATATAAATAATTAAAATTTCAGCAATAAATAATATGAATTAACATATGTGAAGCAAACATATGATCCGGATCGTCTAAAACAACAATATATGCACCGGATTAACGCTATGGAGTTATAATATGCAATTATAGAAACCAAAGCTTATTCTAAGTAACAAAGTCCCATTTGCAATAACTTAATTCAATATAAATTATATTCCATACCTGAAGTAATAGTGCTTACTAATAAATATGAAAACAAATTATGTTAAGAAAAACAATTTCATATCGCAAGTTGACATGGTGGGACATGATAGGAGGTCAAGATTTAAACAGTGAGATTGAGGAGAGCAGAAAAGTTGGGACTTACATATATAAGCCGGTATTGTCACCGGGCTTGTCTATCCGCCGATAGCCTCGCGTTACGAGCGAGACCTTCTTGGGAACTTCTTCATGTTCCTTTTTGAGGAATCTAGATGAAGAGAGATATGAGAAATGATAGAAATGCGTGATGAAGAAAAAAAAGAGGAGTGGCATATAAAAAAGATTTATTGTTAGTTATATGTATGCCGTAGAGGCCATTACTATACATGAGATGTATATTGTAGTGGATGCTTGGACATATATAGGGAGGACTTTTTTGCTCGACATGATAGTATGCTATATGGTTACTCTTTACCTTAACGTGTACACTGATTGTCTCTCTGTTACATGTTGGTAAAGCCCTTAGGATATATACTTGACTATCTGGACTATGATGCGGATCATACTAGTGGGGACATGGTAGTCCATAAGTACATCCTTCAAGGTCCCTAGTCGTAGGTGTATCGAGACGGGGCATCGATATACCAGAGTAGACTAGCGTATAGCTTCTCGACCCATATAGATAGGCGATGGATGATCCCATATCCATTGGTGTTTGAAATCAGAGATGACATACGGGTGCTCAGTGGAGACTGGGTACACTGGACGGACTCGCCGAGAACTCCCAGATGGTATTATACCTCACGTCAGATGGCAGTTCTCTAATGACACTGGTACAAATTAGTCTGTAGACCCGAGATCGTCATAGAGTCTTGTGTGATTCCCACTGTACTTTGATTTCCACCTTACCACGTCCAAGAGGGCGTGCAAAACGGTGGTTTTTGGGTACAGTCCCGAGTCACATGGAGGCAATGAGCGATAGGAGGGGTTTCGTCTCTCCCGGTATTGGGGGTTGATGTTGCGCTATGCTCGATTGGCCATAACAGGGAAGTCCCTGGCCAGGGCTGGTTTAGAGATTTACTGGTAAGTGTTACCAGTAGTTTCTCAACCCATTATGAGCCTCATATCGGCACGACTTATAGAGTTATTGGGGTCTGACGTTTACCATCCCTAGACTTGATATACGACATATCAGACGAGGAGACCAGACTGTACGGTAGTGTCACTGTCAGGCTTTTGCAGGAGTTGGAGCGGGCTTGCTTGTTGATCTTCTGATCGCTCAATGCCCGGATAGCCGTTACGTCCAGCTAGTACCGCTGACGGCTTGTGGGTGCTTGATGTGATCATCACCTACCGCCGGCGTATTGACGAGTCTTTAGAGTCCTAGATAGAGGTTTTACTGGCTTGGGCAAAACGAAATAGGAGCGCATATGTGATATGTGCGGGACCGAGAATAATACGTGTATGTGATATCGTATTCTATTCTCGTGATGTTTGTATCGATCGGTTATATGCGATATAACCGGGTCATCGAATCATGGGTTGATTCGATAAGACGATACATTAGATGTTAGTCGGTTATATGTGATATAGCCGGATTATTAAGTCAAGAGTTGACTTGATAATTTAGTGTATAATTGTATATTTGATATACTAATTTACATTAACTAACATTGGTTTACTTAAGCATTCTTTTCTCACATGTGTGTACATGTAATATATATGTGATATATATTGATGTGCATTATTTATTTAAGTGTGTCATGGTTGTTGATACACTTTGCATGGGTGTATGAGACATACATCATTATAATTATATTGCTAGGGTTTTATTATCCAAAGTAAATACAAAATTAGTGGATAATTGTTCAAGTACATGAAGCTTCATGAAGCTTGTGAGTGCATTGACCAAGTCCACTAGTTTTGTTTTACTTAGGATATTTATTAACCTAACCACTATAGTTAGCCATGGTTATGTCTCTACATGAGCTAGTATGTGATACCCACTCACCCATGGTTAGCTCATCTCACTTGATCATTTCATTTTCTCATTATCTCTTTCTTCATCTTCTTCCTCCAAAAAAAAATGCTTGCTAGGTTTTGATTAAGTGAGAAAGTAAAGTGAGAAAAGAAATTCTAAAGTGAGCCCACTTGCTATTTCTCCATCCTCTACTAGATTAGCACTTTAGTATAGGGTGTTTGCTTCACTTTTGTGAAGAGGTAGCTTGAGTTCATATTCCCTCGACGTAGATCATCTTCGGCCTCGAAGACTTCAAGCAATACCGTTGCTATCTTCTCATAGAGCCGTCCGAGAGTCCGGGAGCGTGATGATCGCAGCGAAGGGACTACTACAAGGAGCTTATGAAGTGAAGGACCGATCTACAAAGGTTGTATTTCGATTTCACTTAGAAAGTAAATAGTTTACTTTGTTTCCGTATTGTATTCTAGATAACGATTCTAGTTTAGAGTTCCCTTTAACGGCAAATATTTTAAAATGGCATGGAAGATGCCTCCCGAAACCTTGCTGCCGTCGAGAGGAACCCTTCAGTGGTATCAGAGCCTAGCTAGGAAATTATTCGGATAATGTTAGATTACGAACACGAAACAAACTCCGAACTTGAAACCCTAAAATCCATGTTTCTGTCGATTTTAAAATGGGCCCTAAATTTTTTTTAAACAATTACAGAGTCATATATATGTGATAACATGAACACTGATGAAATTTGGAGGCATTTGGCCACTTTTGGGCCGCCGAGTCCCCCCCATACCGACCATTTCCAAGCCCCCTCCAGATTTTTACAGTGTTCTGTTACATGGGTTTTGGTGCTTCAGGTGTTGTTTATTTTTGCTAAATTGTCATGTGATGCTGATTTACTATAATAAAAAATCGGAGTGTTTCGTAGTCGTATTTTAACTGTTTTCAGGATACTTTAGACGATATTAAAAAGTTCAATCGGATGTCAAATATCCACTTTTTCCCTTGCCGGAAAATTTTCCAAGTGTTGGATTTTTCCCGTGGTTAAAAAGCTTTCAAAGATCATGCAAGTTATTCGATGGACCCCCTAGAAGAACAAAACCTTAACTCGATTATGTGACCGTCAAAACCGCCACTGAACCCTCGGGTTTGTGGTGGTCCAGCGGTGCCACATGTGAGGCGTTGGTTTGGCCCTTCTACGGCTGGTTCATTGGTGTTGTGGCGTGTGCTAAATTACTTTAAACTACGCTCAAGTGTTGAGCTTTCTGGGTAATTTTGGGTGTTTAATGATTCGATTGGAATGTTTAACATCGTTTAGCTTTTTCTGTAATGTGATACAATATGTGGAATTCATACTGTTAGGCATGAAATGCGAAGTATGTGATATTTCGGATTTATGATGTCTAAGGAGTTTGTGGATTCCAAATGTTGTTGTTTTACAGTTTCTTTTCTGCGATCGTAAGTGTAATATGTAATATCGTCGGTTTCGTTACTATATGTCAACGACAATTGGGATGTGCATATTTACTTACGTTGATGACATGTGATGTTATGTGCTGCTGTTGGATATGTTATATTGGATCGTCGCGTTTTGAATAGACGTGGGTTTTATGTGAGATGAGAGTTTTATTTTCATTCATGTAAAATTAAATGTATGTAATATTCTTTTATTGGGACACTTCCGGGTTGAGGTTGATGTCACCATTGATGTATATTATTTACTTTTCCGCACTAGGATAGACCCAAGAAGGAAAGCACAAGTAATCGGGTTCTAGAGTCCAGTGGGAGACCAACTCGAGGAGTTGAGTCTGGGTCTCCTAACTCTAGAATTGGGAGCGTTGCTTGCCGCTCTCGTAGGGGTCTAGGGGTGTGGGTTTGGCTATTCATTACAACCGTGGAATCTGTGTTTTATAGAGGCTCAAAATAAAATACGGACCTTCTAGTATATCCAATATTTCATATGTTTCTTCTGCTGCGATATCTGTGATGTGATCAGCTGATATGTTCAGATGGATACTGTATATAGTATATATGATATATTATATAGACGTTGCTTATGTTTTACACCCGCGCTAGCACTGCCCCGCTCTGCCTTTAGTTACCTAACCTAACGGTGCACGAGGGGACATCGAGGTGAATGCGGATGGCATAAGCGTACGTCGTATTTATCTGTGATGTTTAGGTGACTTAAATGATGGGACTTCATTAATGTGATTAATGAAAGAAAAGAAACCTAAAAGATGTTGTGGAATCGAATTTTCAAAAACAGGTAGCTACAGCACTTGCTTTGCATAGCGGTGTTTCTTGTAGAACATCATGCACCTTATTCGATAAGGAAAGGGCCGAGATCCCTTCACCGGGAGTGACCCCTTTAGCAATAACTGGCAGATGCTACAACCCTCGGTTTCGTTTTTGATTGTTTTTCTATTTCTTTCTTTGGATAATGATATATATGATATATCCTGCACCTCATTCGACGAGGAAAGAGCCGAGATCCCTTCACCAGGAGTGACCTCTTTAGCGAAACTAGCAAAAGCCTAAAAAACACTTCATTTTAAAATCATTTGATTCTATAACGATATCAAGTTCATTACGCAATAGGTTTTCAGAAAAACTTGTCGTAGCCCTCCGTCATTTCAGATAAGTACTTCATAGTATTCGTGCTACGTTTGTTGGCCTGCGTCAAGGCGTAGTGTGCGGTAGCTATTTATGCTTATCTACTTATGCATATGATGCAGATTGAGTTAGGGTAGTCATGCGACTTTGTTGGCCTGCGTCAAGAGTCGTGCGGGTGGGTTTAATTCAATCAAGAAATGACGGGTTGAACTTGACTAGCGGACTGTGATTTGTTGGCCTGCGTCAAGGTCATGGGACGCTAGGGGCAAAATTATCGGGAATTTTAAGTGTTGAAATTTGCAATGAGATTGCATACCTTCTATGAGATAGTTGGATCCCGATACCCACTGCGAGTAATTGTTACTCCTGGGAGAGTTTTACACATTACAATTAGCCGATCAAGTAGGTGTCTAGAAAGGTGTCAACGGGGTTATGCCTATGGGAAAATGAGGTTTATTTTAATTAGGTCCGTGCGAAAGCACGGGGAACTTCCCTCAAAGTACCGGCACTGGCCTGGCTGAAAGATTGGCGAACTTGTAGGGTGTATGTAATTAATCCCGGCTAGTCTTTCCTTTTAGGGATTGAAGGAAGATTTGATAAAAACAGTGGGAGCCATCCTGATTAGATAAAATAATAACCAATCTGATCTTACAAGAGCGCACGCAGAGTGTTTTCTTCTCTCTCTCTCTAGGTAGCGACCATGTCATGCCTTAATCAAGATAATAATATGGATGTATTGACCGAACCCGCCTGTTATACTATGCTAGGGAACGTTGGTCCCGCTCCAACTTATAATTGTTATAAGACCGAGCAGGAAATAAGGGATTACCAGGATTCCCATGCCGCCCAAATGAAGAAAGTGTATGTTGATGCATCTTCTTCGGGTGTATTAATTGCCGAGAACTGTTTCTCAGTATCTTCTACGTCCTGGGTATGAGATACCGGATCAGAATCCTACATATGTAATCTGTTACATGGGCTGCTGATAGGTAGAGAACTGAGAACGGGTGATAAAATTTCAAGAGTTGGAAACAGTGCAATTGTTGCGGCCAAGATGTTGGCAGTTATCACCCTGTATTACCGAAATACATTGATTCTGAACGAATGTTATTAGATACCGAACCTGATATACAACATCATATCAGTCTCTTTATTTAGCAAAGAAGGATATAATTTTGTATTGTTGGATAATGTTTTGAACATTTCCGATATCAAGAGTTGATCGGATCAGGCGCGTTATCTAAAAGCATATACGTTCTAAATTAAACCACAGTTGTTAACGTACAGAACACACACAAGAGGAAGAGTTCAGAAATGAACGAATCCTTCTTGAGGTATTGTAGACTAGGTCATATCAATACGACCCGACTAGCTAAGTTACATTTAGATGCATATTTAAATCAGTTTGAATTTACATCTTGTGAAACTTGCCAGTCATGTCACGAAGATAAGATGACCATAGCTCCATTTATTGGAAACAGAGAAAGAGTTAGTGAACTCTTGGGATTGATACATGATGATGTATGTAGGTCCCTAGTCTACACATGCCAGGACCGGTTCTTTGTACTTCATTACATTCACTGATGATCTCTCAAGATTCGGATATATGTTCCTGTTGAAACACAAGTCTGAACCTTTTGAGATATTCAATGAATATAAGTTAGAAGTAGAGAACCAAAACAGGTATAAGTATTATGTCCTTTGATGAGATCAAGGAGGAGAATACTTGAGCATGGAATTCCTGGACTATTCTAAAGGAGAATGAGATTCTCTCTCAGCATTACTCCTCCGTATACACCACAGCACAACGGTGTATCGGGGCGGAACAATTGCACCCTATGTGATATGGTGCGCTCTATGATGAGTATTATTGAGTTGCCTATTTCCTTTTGGGGTTATGCACTTATGAAGCTGCATACTTATTGAATGGCGTTCCAATCAAATCAGGTGCCTACCACTCCATATGTGATATGGTATGGGAAGAGCCCATCTCTTAAGAAAGTTATGATTTGGGGTTGTCTGGCCTATGTCTAAAAGCAAAATCCGGACAAGCTTGAGGCAAGGTCAGTTATGTGGAAGTTTGTTGGATATCCCAAGCATTCGCAAGGGAATATCTTCTACCGTACCGAGGAACAAAATGTGTTTTATTTCTCGGCATGCCACCTTTTTAGAAAAGGAATTTATTTTGGAAAGAAATTTGTGGTCATGAGGTAGAACTGGAAGGAGTTCCAGCTATACAAACTACAGCTAATGATTTGGTAGAACCGGAGGATTCAATAGCTCCCAACGAACCTCAGCCTCTCCGCCGATCTGGTAGGGTTCCTCACCCACTTGAGAGATGCTTTGGTTTCTCTATGACAGTGGGAGCGAGGATTTCATCATGAGATGATGACCCAACTATTTTCGAACAGGCCATCAGGAGTGGGGACTTTGTAAGAATGGATGGATGCTATGCGATCTGAGATGGAATCTATGTACACCAACGAAGTATGGACTTTGGTTGCTATATCTAAAGGGTTAAATCCCCATTAGTAGAAAGTATATCTTGAGAAAATTACTTGATGTATATGGAAAAGTTGAGACTTTCAAAGCTAGACATGTTGAAGGTTTGCATCATCGACCATGTGTGGCTTATGATGAAACCTTTTCTAAGTGCCTATGCTTAAGTCCATCCAGACCCTACTTGCCACTGCTACATACCATGACTACGATATCTGACGGTTGGGTGTCATGACTGCTGTTCTAAATAGTGATTTAGAAGAGTGCATCTATAAGTACACAGCCAGAGGGCTCCGTAGACAGTGGGAGCAGCGGAAACGTGTGCAAGTTGCTTTACAGGTTAAAGAAGGTATCGCGGAGTTGGAACATCTATTTTGATGTGGTAGTCAAAGAGTTTAACTTCATCAAAATGTTAGATGAACCTTGTATATACAAAAGGGAAGTAGGGAGTATGGTGGTGATCCTCGTATTATACGTGGATGACATACTCTTGATAGGAAAGGAGTTTCCTATGCTACGCTCGATCAATCTCCTCTTATCACAAGGATTCTCCATATAGGATCAAGGTGATACCTCTTAGATCCAGGGTTTTGGATCTATGAGATAGATCTAAGTGGATGTTAGGATTCTCACTAAGGGCAGTGAGATGGTATCAATCGATCCTGGGGAGAATCACTAGATAGCTTCCAAGGTGATAAGGTCGACTGAATGTCAGTCACATGCATTGTCTTTACCCTCAGTAAAGGGACGGTATGTTGGAAGAGTTCCAGGCTAGATACCGTGGCATACTAGACGATAAAGGCTGGATACATCGCTACCAAAGATGCTACCAAAAAGGCAGTCTGGATGTATATTAGTTCATGAGATGAACTTCGTTCCTACCATTCTGTGACAATGGAGTTGTGGCTTATGCCTAGGAACCCCCGTCCCATCAGTGACCCAGACATATTCTAAGGCAGTATCACCTGATCAAGGAGATGGTTGATCTCCAGGGGATCAAGGTTAGGAGAGTAGACTCATAGGACAACACGGCGGATCCACTCACAAAAGGCCTTTTCCCAGAGAGAGACTTTTACGGGATGGTTGAGTATGAGATACTACAACCACTTCTATCAGATGGCCCTAGTGCAAGTAGGAGATTGTTAGTTATATGTATGCCCTAGAGGCCATTACTATACATGAGATGTATATTGTAGTGGATACTTGGATATATATAGGGAGGACTTTCTTGCTCGACATGATAGTATGCTATCTGGTTACTCTTTACCTTAACGTGTACACTGATTGTCTCTTTGTTACATGTTGGTAAAACCCTTAGGATGTGTACTTGACTATCTGGACTATGATGCGGATCATACTAGTAGGGACATGGTAGTCCATAAGTACATCCTTCAAGGTCCCTAGTCGTGGGTGTATCGAGACGGGGCATCGATATACCAGAGTAGACTAGCGTATAGCTTCTCGACCCATATAGAAGGGCGATGGATGATCCCATATCCATTGGTGTTTGACATCAGAGATGACATACGGGTGCTCAGTGGAGACTGGGTACACTGGACGGACTCGCCGAGAACTCCCAGATGGTATTATACCTTACGTCAGATGGCAGTTCTCTGGTGACACTGGTACAGATTAGTCTGTAGATCCGAGATCGTCATAGAATCTTGTGTGATTTCCACTATGCTTTGATTTCCACCTTACCACGTCCAAGAGGGCGTGCAAAACGGTGGTTTTTGGGTACAGTCCCGAGTCACATGGAGGCAATGAGTGATAGGAGGGGTTTCGTCTCTCCCGGTATTGGGGGTTGATGTTGCGCTATGCTCGATTGGCCATAACAGGGAAGCCCCTGGCCAGTGCTAGTTTAGAGATTTACTGGTAAGTGTTACCAGTAGTTTCACGACCCGTTATGAGCCTCATATCGGTATGACTTATAGAGTTATTGGGGTCTGACGTTTACCACCCCTAAACTTGATATGCGACATATCAAATGAGGAGACCGGACTGTACGGTAGTGTCACCGTCAGGCTTTTGTAGGAGTTGGAGCGGGCTTGCTTGCTGATCTTCTGATCGCTCAATACCCGGGTTGCCGTTACGTCCAGCTAGTACCGCTGACGGCTTATGGGTGCTTGATGTGATCATCACCTATCACCGGCGTATTGACGAGTCTTTAGAGTCCTACATAGAGGTTTTACTGGCTCAGGCAAAACGAAATAGGAGCGCATATGTGATATGTGCGGGACCGAGAATAATGCATGTATGTGATACCGTATTCTATTCTCGCGATGTTTGTATCATCGGTTATATGTAATATAGCCGGGTCATCGAATCAAGGGTTGATTCAATAAGACGATACATTGGATGTTAGTCGGTTATATGTGATATAGCCGGATTATTAAGTCAAGAGTTGACTTGATAATTTAGTGTATAATTGTATATTTGATATACTAATTTACATTAACTAACATTGGTTCACTAAAGCATTCTTTTCTCACATGTGTGTACATGTAATATATATGTGATATATATTGATGTGCATTATTTATTTAAGTGTGTCATGGTTGTTGATACACTTTGCATGGGTGTATGAGACATACACCATTATAATTATATTTCTAGGGTTTTAATATCCAAAGTAAATACAAAATTAGTGGATAATTTTTCAAGTGCATGAAGCTTCATGAAGCTTGTGAGTGCATTGACCAAGTCCACTAGTTTTGTTTTACTTAGGATATTTATTAACTTAACCACTATAGTTAGCCATGGTTATGTCTCTACATGAGCTAGTATGTGATACCCACTCACCCATGGTTAGCTCATCTCACTTGATCATTTCATTTTCTCATTATCTCTTTCTTCATCTTCTTCCTCCAAAAAAAATGCTTGCTAGGTTTTGATTAAGTGAGAAAGTAAAATGACAAAAGAAATTCTAAAGTGAGCCCACTTCCCATTTCTCCATCTTCTACTAGATTAGAACTTTAGTATAGGGTGTTTGCTTCACTTTGGTGAAAAGGTAGCTTGAGTTCGTATTCTCTCGACGTAGATCATTTTCGGCCTCGAAGACTTCAAGCAATACCGTTGCTATCTTCTCATGGAGCCGTCCGAGAGTCCGGGAGCGTGATGATTGCAGCAAAGGGACTACTACAAGGAGCTTATGAAGTGAAGGACCGATCTACAAACGTTGTATTTCGATTTCACTTAGAAAGTAAATAGTTTACTTTGTTTTCATATTGTATTCTAGCTAACGATTCTAATTTAGAGTTCCCTTTAACGACAAATATTTTAAAATGGCATAGACGATACCTCCCGAAATCTTGCTGTCGTCGAGAGGAACCCTTAATTAATGGCCACTATAATTCTAATTAATTGTAGTTCATAATCATTCTAATTATTTTGGGAGTTAAAAGGAAGATAAAATGATAGCTCTCATTTGTAGGTTATGAGAAAAATAAAAATTGATAAAAAATAATTGTAAAAATAGAGATTTGAACATGTGACCTATAGAATAACGATAGAAGAACTTAACTAATGAGCTATAAGATTGTTCCTGCTTATATTTAATAAGAATTAAATATATACTGTTATTTGAAAAGAAAGTGGGCTTTTAGGCTCATAATTTTATAAAAGAAAATGAAAATGAGTTTGGATTTGGGTTGTGGGCCGGATTAGGTCTTGCGTTTAATTTGAAATAGGTTAAAATTTAGTTTAAATAAATGGGATTAGGAAAAATAGATGGAATAATAAAATAATATATTTAATAGAAAACAAAATATACGGAAAGTACTGAGAATAAATAAATACAATATTCTAATAAAGAAAGAAAACACATATGTATAGTAATATTGGGGTCGTTACACCCTACAAGCGCGGCAAGCAGCCCGCCAATCCAAGAATTGAGTGACCCAGTATCAACTTCTTGAGATGGCCATCCACTGCAATCTAGAACCCGACTGCCAGTGCGCTTCTCTGTGTGGTAAACCTAAAGCCTGTATTAGTACAACGGTAATATCGATCGCAACTTGATCGAGTCCTGACAAATAATAATACAATAAGTGGAAGCGACGGCCACATGTCGACCGCTCATCCCGAATAAAAGAATATGCATTTGGCTATAACATGACTGAAATGAAAAACACATCACAGAAAACACACGGGGCTATTCACTTCATGACAATCCAATCTACACTATGTAATCTTAAATATAGAACATATCATACCCACATATACAAAAAAAACCAATATGTATCATTGTATTAACTGAGTTAAACACTTTAACTTCATCAATACGGAAATGTACGATGTAACAGTTTCGATCAATAACTTTCCAGAACAAAACGAGATCAAATCTCAAACCTGGAAATATTCAAAAAATACCAAAACCCCCATTTCCTTAAGTTTAAACCCCCAGAGAAAATTGGAGGCATTTGGCAACACTATAGCCGTCAATTAACCGCTGGTAGCGGCCCACTTGGTGCCGAATTCCCTCAGTTTTCAATCATTGCATTTTCACATCTAAAACATCATTCTGCAATAGTTTAAAAAAATTTAAAATGATTTTTGAAATTCAAACGACGAGGGGTTTAAACTTTGAAATCGGAAAGGGAAAATTGTTGATCGAAACTAAAACACCATCTAATGCTAGTCCTAGTGCTTGGTTGGCTCTGATACCACTGTAAGGTCGAACATGCTCCGTGCGAGTGCGCAGCGGAAGCGGAACTGTTCGGACAACAAAAAATTCCGAAAGAGCGCGATCGACCATACGCCTAGAAATCGTCCAAACACTAGTCTGGCAAATATAAAGAGCAAAGAAAGAGTAGTGAAGGCGTTACAACCTTTGTAGCGTGTCCGGTTTATTCCGGAGACCCTATCTAGACTTTGTGAGCTCCCGGACGCGTAGGAACGTCGACTGCCTTACCCTAAATGATCCACGTTGAAAGCGGGCTTCCCGAACTCCAACTCCGTCACCGGGCGGAGAAACTTCCTCTAGTGGCTAGCTATGCGTAGATGAAGGCGATGTGAATAACGAGTACTCTCTCATTTTCTCACTCCCTCACCATGGCAACATTTTCCATTAATCAAGAGAGCTCAAGCTTTCAAGAAGAGGATGACGAAGATGTGTTTTTGGATGGCATGGAAAAATGAATGAATTATTTTTTCCCTTTTTCAACCATGTCATAGTCTTATGACACATAACACTTTCCCACTCTCTCTCATGTGTGTGTCATACAAATAAGAGAGGGGGTAGGCCCCACCATTATGTTACATATAATAAATAATATATATATATATATATATTAAATAAGTATTTGTATGTGTATCCCATACACATACACATCATGCATCATATACACGAAATGACATCAATATCTTCTCAGTATCACATACTGTAGAGAGTGCTTGTATCATATACCCTATATTAGAAACCGCATCATAAATACGGTTATCAAGTCAATACTTAATTTGATATTCCGGCTTTTAACCGGCTAGCACAACAGTCGTCCGATTAAACACGTAAATCCAATATACATATTTAATCGAACTCATGCACATATCCCAATACGCACATCACATCGCGTTTTGCCCGGGCATGCACTTTTGTTGTGGGACTCTAAAGAGCTATCAATACGCTGGCAGTAGGTTATACAGAATCGCATCTGATTGAATATGAAACACTTTCAGATTTAACCTCCTTTCGGGTTAACCCACAAGATCGTCAGTGGCACTAGCTGTACGTAACAGCTACCTAAGTATGAGAAAGATAAAGGCAGGTCGACGAGCGAACTCATCCGGACCCGACAAAGTTTATAAGTGACAGTCCCCGTACTGTCCGGTCTTGTCACGCCCCGCTTCCCAGTAGACGGAAGCGGCGACGTGGCAAGCCCGCGGCATATTTATTCAGAGAAGGTCATTCCCTAAATAAATATACTAAGCGTATTGAAACAATAATACACAATGTAAGAATAAATGGAGACTGTAAAATTTTTCAACAAACACTTTTATTTACATTCAACTTCCAATATTTACAAGTACATGAATTTCAGCTAGAAAGTAAATACAATAAAAGAAAATGCCTAAACATGTGGCATACATAAAATGAAGGAAAGTGAAGCTGAGCTAGTCCTGAGTAGCGATCCGGTTATAGTCTTCCTCTGTAGCCTCCACGTCTTCCGTCTCGACCGTATCTGACGAACATTCCAAAAGAAGAAAAGTGGGTGGAATGCCCGTCAGCAAACTAGCACTCGGTAAGTCCTAAGGATAAAGTAAGAGAAAAGTGTAACATTTCAAAAAATATAAAATATTATTTTTGGAATTTAATATTAAAATAATATATTTCCCGAAAACTGCCCGATTTGCGAAATTGGGGTTTTCGAAAAAGGGTATAAATATATACCAATAATTGTGAAATAAATGGAAATTAAAATGATTTATTCATTTAAAAATATATTTAAAGGATTTGGCATTTTTAAAATTCATTATATGCAGTTTGGATAAAAACCCGATTAGTGTACTGCTAATCGCGATTAAGCCAACTCCGTGTTTCTACAGTTTTCATGGTTAGTGCACCATGACATGTTTCATTTGGTTACTTGTTCATTGTGTTGTTTCATGTTATGGTTTTATTGTGGTGAGAAAAGAAAAGAAAAGGGAAAAATGTGTCATGATGACTTGAGGAGAGAGAGGGGGGACATCATGATGAGAGTGAGCATGCTAGGAGAGAGAATAAGAGTGAGAAAGAGAGAGAGAGGGAGAGTGCTGCCCATATCTTTTCCACCATTTCTTTCATCTCCTTCTTCATCCTCAATCCTTCATTCTACCCTCATGACTCATCTCCAATCTTTCATCAAAACCCCATACCCCCTTCACAAAAGATGATCACCTCCTCACCCTCATCACAATGGACCAAGCAAAGTGGGATTTTGAAAATATTGGGACTTCTAGGGTTTTGCTTGAGTGTAACCATGAGGTATATCTTTTTTCATTTAGGGTAGTTTTGATTTCCTAGCATTTTGTTTAAGTTTAGAAGTCGTTTAGCGATGGATTTGTGGGCTTTGAAATTCTAGAGAAGGGTTTGGGAGATTGATGATGTTTAGTGGCTGTCAATTAGACTTTAGAGATGATTCTCGACCTGGACCAGTGACCAAAACCCCAAAATACGAACTTTAGATTCGTCGATATCGGGTTTTTGTGGATTTGGTGATGGTATATAGGAATCTGGGATGACCTGAGACCACCATAAAATAAGTTCCCTTGGCAGAGATGTGTGCAGGTGATTATGAAGCAACCCCTGAAACCCGAGACCAAAATCCCTTAATCTGGCCGCAAATTTATTCATTTTGGCCGCAATTTGCGGCCACATTTTGGTGGAATTTGTTGATTTTTGGTTGGTGGCTCACTTAGGTGATATCTTGAGCAACTCGATATGCAAAATTGGCTAATTTGACCTGAGTCAAAATCTGGGAGCACATTGTGGTGTTTTTGGCTATGTTTTCCGTATTTTGAAATGTTTGGTTTTGCTATTTGGATTTGTTTTGGGTTGTTGGATGTTTTTACATCGACAAGAAGGGTTGTTTAATTGTTTTTGCATGCGTAGGCCATAGGTTTTAACCTATGAGCGCGCCGTGTGCCGTATCGGTTTTCCGGATTCGATTTTTAATAGCGATTGTGATTGTGTATTATTGTAGGTGCCTTCGTGTGGATCCCAAGGCGACGGAGCGTGGCGTCATCGACTTCGGCAAGTAAGGAGCAAGGAGAGTAGATCTATATCTACGGGGGAAGTCGGGTGGATGGCGTATAGCACCCCCGCAAACTTTGATGGAAACCGATTTATATAAATAGATTATAATTAATGAAACGTTTAATAGAAGACTATAGATAGAGTAAAAAGGTAGTTAGAGAACAATAATAGAAACTAAGGATAGTTAGAAGTGATATGATACGACTAGTATGTGATGACAGGATTTGAGAATGATATTTGATGATATAGCCGTTTAGGGTACTATAAGACTAGATAGTCGACGTAGATGTGTCATCCGAACCATACCTATTTCCAAACTGAAAAATCGTATGCATCTTTTAAAACAATATTTTTAGGGACGTTACGGATTTTCAAATGATATATTTTCTTTAAAAATACCGTAGACCCTACTTTCAAAACTACGATTCTCATCTTTCAAAAACTGTTTGTATGGTTCGGGTGTGTATGTTAGATTAGATACGTATGCTTATAGTAAAGGTAGAATGTATTTGTAGGATTGACTTGATGTGGGATATAAATGCGATGAAAAGAATATATGACGTGATATGATGATTTGATGATATGTTGGTATACGGATGCGAGTCGATTGAGATGATTGATACCTTGCCGGTCCCCTGATATGAGATTTTTGCGGATGTGACCTGGGACATAGGTATATAGAGATATTTATATATATTGTGAATCATGAATGATAGGCCGTACGTGACATTAGGTCGTACCCTCATTGTCATATAGGTTGATAGGATCCCTACTGGTTTAATGCCGCCGTACGATAATTTTCCGTACGGGATGAGTTTGACTTGATGATTGATCCATACCCCTGACTAGAGAATGACGTACGATAGTTGTACCGTACGCGATGTTGTGAGGCCGGATGCCGATTGATAGATTCACCGACTCGGTCTTGTAGACACGTATACCTTATAGCTTTTAGCTGATAATTTACCTTATGCTGCATTCATATTATTCGCATTGCATTATTTATACCGGTGCTAGTACACCTGCACCATTATCGATGATGCGTATGTTACACTTACACAGATTTGCCGGCTCACACACTTCATCATCGATAATTGCCAGGTCACTACACAGTAGGATTGTTGCATCATGATATGACTCCTTGCATGCTATACTTGCGTATATACCACTTGTACATCCATATTGGCGCACATACATATTGTACACTCATACATGCGTATATACCACTTGTACATCCATACTTGCGCACATACATATTGTACACTCATACTTGCGTATATACCATTTGTACATCCATATTGGCGCACATACATATTGTACACTCATACATGCGTATATACCACTTGTACATCCATACTTGCGCACATACGTATTGTGCACTCATACTTGCGTATATACCACTTGTACACCCATATAGGCGCACAAACATATTGTACACTCTTACTTGCGTATATACCACTTGTACATCCATATTGGCACACATACATATTGTACACTCATACATGCGTATATACCACTTGTACTTCCATACTTGCGCACATACATATTGTACACTCATACTTGCGTATATACCATTTGTACACCCATATTGGCGCACATACATATTGTACACTCATACTTGCGTATATACCACTTGTACATCCATATTAGTGCACATACATATTGTACACTCATACATGCGTATATACCACTTGTACATCCATACTTGCGCACATACATATTGTACACTCATACATGCGTATATACCACTTGTACATCCATACTTGCGCACATACATATTGTACACTCATACTTGCCTATATACCACTTATGCATCTATACCTATATACATACTTATTGCACATACATAGATGATGCTGGCTTTGGTTTTGGAGAATTGGGAACTGCAGGATATATTTTAAAACTGGAATCATTTAAAAGAGCGGTTTTTCCTTAATATGTCACATCACTGTTCCATATTGCATGATATATGGATATGCTTACATTTCTATCATATGTCGCATACATCATGCTTTATGATTTTATGCATTGAGATATGCTTTTTTCATGAGATTTCTGGATTTGAGAACCGTGGTCATTTTACAAAAAAGTATGTATTGTTTTAAAAACCAGATTTCCCTTGATATGATATTTCAGTGCGTCCACCATGCGTTTTCTCGGTTCTGAGACGTGTGACATATGAAACCCGATTCAAGGAGCTGGATGAGGCCGATGGCGGGTACATGGTGGACCCGGTATGGTACCCAGGGGAGAGAACGGATTGCTGTGCAGTAGACGGCGAGTCTGGCAGAGGGACTACTACCTACCGGTGATAGTATTTGGGCTCGGCGGATATCCGGAGGATACCGACCGGAGTCGAGAGATGAGATGGGCCGATCCGGACTGACGGAGCCCGAGATATATGAGAATTTACATGTCGATGCTGGACACGGGTTTTCATGATGTTTCGAGTGTCAATGCTGGGCACTCAGGTTCCATGATTTTGATGTGTCGCGAGGGACACATGTTGATTTATATCGTTATACTTTCATGCATATACTTTTATGATATTTACATGCACGATGTTGTTGTGTCAGTGGTTGGCACGTGGACGAGATCCACATGCATACATACATTTATTATATGGTTGGACGAGATCTACATGCATACATGCATTGATTATATTGTTGGATGTTATCCATATGTTGATAGGCGTCTATTTTCTGTTGTTGGCACATATACAGACCCGGTCACCCTAGATATCATAGTATTACCTTTATGATATAGTTGACCTAGGAGTCGTTGTTTATTCGATTTCTATTTATAGATGTTTTTCTACTCATGAGTTGGCAACTCACCCCCGTTGTGCCACAGTTCTTGCAGGTTGACCGCATGGATCAGTAGCGGCATCGCTGTCACACAGTTGCTTTCGGGTGATTGCCTTGGTAGGTGAGACATTTGTATCGTGTCCACTCTTGTATTTATATTTCTCATTGTATCTAATCAACTCCATCAATCAAATTTAGTAATTTTATAAGTAATGAGACTTAGCAAGACTTGTAGTTGCGAGAATTGAGCGATGGGTTTTATGTTTGCATTTTTGGTTCATGTCTTGCTTATTTCTTTATCTTTTGTTGTGAACTTCGCCGTTGGGCGTCGTATACTTATATTCATGCTTTGCGTGGTTGTGATCCGCCGGTTGGCGAAGAGCTAGCTCCCGCTTGGGGATGCCAATATTCTTGTTATGTATTTGTGGTTTTGGATCATAATATACAAAGGAGGTGCTGCCCAATTTTTTTTAAAAAGACGAAACACGTTTTCATTCTAGTAAATTTCACTTGCATTTTCATGTTCCTTTTTTTATGCATTAAGAAAACTTGATTTCATTATACTTTTATTTCAAAACTTCACCTCCTTTATTTTCTTAAAAAGGTTTAGATTTCTGGGTTTCAGCTTACTTGAATTACGTTACGCCTTTAGACGTTGCGTGATTTAAGTGCTGGTCACGAGCTAATATTTCAGGTCATGGCAAAATTGGTATCAGAGCGCTAGGTTTAACCTTGGTTCGAGTCTATGTTTGACTATGCGAAGTCTAGGGCGGGTATGTATTTTGGAACCTAGGCTTGACCTTTCGGAACTTAGACTTGAACGAGGGGGGTATTAGACCCGAACTTTCGTTACATAGGCTGACCCTGATTGATGGAGTAGGTAGCTTGTGTAGAGTGACGTACTGTACGTATGTTCCACGGTATATTTACGATACGATACTCCACTTAAGAAACCTTAGGATGTACATTTTTTTGAGACTTATGATTCTCTTCATATCCATGATTATACATCCATTTGAGATCCTTGATTATATTCGTTTCCATGATTATACTCTCATTGATGCTGTTCCTTCTTATGATCATGTATCCATTCTGGATCTGTCGTTTCCTTTTATGCCCTTGATCTGTTTTCTTCGATACACTATTGAGGTTCCTGTCACCATGTTTGAGCGCAGATTGAGCTACTGCGAGTGTTGCGGTCAGGGAGAGCTCGTCTGGTACGAGGGCTGACCATTTTGTTTTCTGGTGACATGGGAATGTCTCGATGTAGTGTTTGTGTTGTGACCTCTTGTTTGGTTTTGCACCGGATGATCAGGCCATTAACAGAAGCTGCCAGTTGTGAGGGCACTGTTGATGTACAGCATACCTCAGAGATTGTGATGTCATCTTCTGTGCAGACAGATGACCCAGCTGTTGCTAAGATTAATAGGATGTCGCTTCCAGAGCTTACGAGCTGAGATCGCCGGAGCTCCCAGGCAGAGATGCGATAGATGATAACTAGTCTACCTCGGGTTGATAGACGAAGGGTATTTACATGTCGTCTAGGCGAAGTTAAAAAGTCGAACGAATGTCAGAAACCCATTTTTCCAAATTTAAAGTATTTGAAGGAACACGCAAGTAATTCGGTGGACCCTCTAGAAGAATGAAACCCTAAATCGACATGATGACCATAGAACCGCTTTTGAACATTAGGGTTTGCGGCAGTTTAGCGGTGCCATCAGTGAGGCTTGGGTTTGCCCTTCTACGGTTGGTCCATAGGTACTGTGGCATGTACCGGATATTTTTAGACTGTGCTCAGGTGTTGAGCTTTCGGGGAATTATTGGACTTTGATGACTCGATCGAAAAGTTTGAAGTCGTTTGGATATCATGTGATAGGAGACTGGTAAGCTGACCAGCTATGGATAGAGGACCTCACCCAGATGCGTTGTGAGTTGATTGAGAGCGGACGAGTATGGAGTATTCCTCCGATGGTTGGGACGAGTTCCCGAGGACGTGTTCGGCTAGATATCTTCTACAGAGTGACGAAGATACCGAGTTCGTGATTTCGAGTCCGTGTGAGAGACTTTGGATTAACCGTGGCCGAGAACAGTTGCAGTGCGTAGATAGCATGGCATGGCGTCAAAGTGGATGATGATACGGACGAGTGGAACCAGAGGTTTGCGCGAGATGCTAGCGAGCTGTTATCACTCCCCGTCGAGATCAGAGATCTGAAATGCTTACAGAGGCGTTAGGATGCGGCTAATTCCCGAGGAAATGATGTGCTGAAAACGCAGATGTTCAGAAAGTGAGAAAAGATTATGCAAGAGTACCAGCCTCCGTATACTTCGGCATAGGCGAGATTGGAAGAGACCCTGAGAAGGTTCCTTCCAGGACACTGCTGTGATGAGATTTGCACCTAGGATCAGTTGTGTCACGTGTATTCAGAGGGCCAGAGGCCAACGCCGGTGACGTGCTGCTTTATGAGTGATCATACAAATTGGCTGAGAGATGACCAGAGAAGTGCCAGAACGGAATCGTTCCCGTTAGCACACCTGACAAGGCCGATGAGCGGATGGATTGCGAGATTGGTAAATCCATAGAGAAGATAAGGACCTAGAGACTGAGGACGCCAGACCGTGAGCAGGAGGCAAGCGGATATTCTTGTTCTGCCGGTTTTAGGTCCACCGTTTTATTTTTCAACATTGTAGGAGGTGTAACTCAATGTCATTTATTGCGATTTGCGTTTGTGATCCGAGTATCACTCTTATATTGCTTGGATCTAAGTTTTGATGATTGGGTATCATGATATTGGTTTTCGTGCACCATGGCTGCACCTACTGGGTATTCACCTTTTGTGTATAGTTATTGCACTTGATATATGTTTTTTTACACCGTTGTGATGGTTTATGATTTGTGCATGTCTATTGCACTTGATATGGATTTTGTGCCTTGACTGCACATGTTTATGATTTCGTGAATTTCATACGGTTGATTTGATTTTGTGCATGTGGTATGCACTCGATTTGGTTTTTGTACTTGGTATAGCTTATATGTGCTTGCAGTGCATTGATACGTGTTTTGTGCACGCTGTTGCACGCTTTTATGATTTTATACACCCTGGTACACTCGGTGTTGCTTTTATACGCATTTGAGTTATGGATTTGTATTTCGTGCACTGGATGCACTGTATTCGTATTTCGTGCACTGGATGCACTGTATTCGTATTTCGTACACTGGATGCACTGTATTTGTATTTCGTGCACTGGATGCACCAGATTTGCACTTCGTGCATTTGTTGCACTAGATTTTCATTTCGTGCAATTGTCGCACCAGATTTATATTTTTGTGCATTTACTGCACCAGATTCGTATTTCGTACATTAGTTGCACTAGATTTGCATTTCTTGCATTTGTTGCACCAGACAGGTATTTGTGCATTTGTCGCACTGGATTTATACTCCGTACCTTGGTTGCACCCGATTTATGTCTTTGAGCATTTGTGTTACCAGATTTGTGTTTTCGTGCGCGTTGGCACTTACCGTTCTTTTTCGTGCATGCTACTACACTATATGCTTTTACGGACCCGACGCGCTTTGGTTGGATTTTTGCGCATATTAGGCGCTTGATTTTGGATTTTGTGCGCATCGGATGCACTTGAGTGAGATTTTACTCGTGGATGTTGGATGCACTTGATTTAGATTTCTTTCGTGCATGATGGATGCACTTGATTTGGATTTTCGCTCATGTTGGGCGCATGATATGAGATGTGGTTTTGTGCACACCGGATGCACTCAATTGGGATTTTCATTCATGCATGTTAGTTGCACCGGATATACTCTAGATGTACTTGATATTGTTGTCGTGGACACCCATTGCACTGGACAGATGCTTTCGTGCACACCCGTTGCATTGAGTTTTGCTTTTGTGCATATTGTGGCACGTGTATTTGGATTTGATTTCTATGCGCACCAGACGCACGTGATTATTGGACACGCCTTTTGAGACTGATTTTGCTTTTGAGCACTTTGTTTTTATGATGGGCACTAAGTTATGTAGTGGCCAAACATGACTGATCTGAGGACAGTATCTGAGTATTTTGCATGCATTAAAAGTTTACCAAAGGTTTTCAAAAAGGGGCTATAGTCTCGCTCTTTCTTACGTGTCTATGAGCGACACGGACGTTTATAAAGGAAAACCTTTTGGGATATTTTGAAATAACGGAACGTATATTTAGCAAAACATATATGAACATATATTATTACTTTACAAATGAGCGTCCCTCACTTATGCCGTGAGTTACGCATTCACGCGGCAATTTAGAAAAGATTTTTGCATGAGTTTTATTCAGTTCTTGAAAGTTTTCCAAAGATGCGTACTATACACGTATTATAGTATTTGACTAGTGTATATTGGATTTCTATAGTGGATTTTGAGATCTGTATCTTCAATGTAACTCCGAGAATATGCGTGCAAATCAAATGATTTGCGTGACGCTTGACGGTGTTCGATTTTGAGTTTCGTATTCGTTTTCAGGCGCACGCGATGCGCTGTGGTATTTCTGCATCTTCCATGATTTTGGAGCTCCGTTGATTTGAATTGAGTATTGAAATGTTTTAGTATTTGGGGGTTTAAATTTAAATTCGGAGACCGAATTTATTTAAGAGGGGAAGATTGTAACATTTCAGAAAATATAAAATATTATTTTTGGAATTTAATATTAAAATAATATATTTCCCGAAAACTGCCCGATTTGCGAATTTGGGGTTTTCGAAAAAGGGTATAAATATATACCAATACTTGTGAAATAAATGGAAATTAAAATGATTTATTCATTTAAAAATATATTTAAACGATTTTGCAATTTTAAAATTCATTATATGCAGTTTGGATAAAAACCTGATTAGTGCACTACTAATCGCGATTAAGCCAAATATGTGTTTCTACAGTTTTCATGGTTAGTGCACCATGACATGTTTCATTTGGTTATTTGTTCATTGTGTTGTTTTATGTTATAGTTTTATTGTGGTGAGAAAAGAAAAGAAAAGGGAAAAAGATGTCATGATGACTTTGAGGAGAGAGAGAGAGAGAGGGGACATCATGATGAGAGTGAGCATGCTAGGAGAGAGAATGGGAGTGAGAAAGAGAGAGAGAGAGGGAGAGTGCTGCCCATATCTTTTCCCCCACCATTTCTTTCATCTCATTCTTCATCCTCAAGCCCATATTCTATCCTCATGACCCATCTCCAATCTTTCATCAAAATCCCATACCCCCTTCACAAAAGATGATCACCTCCTCACCCTCATCGCAATGGACCAAGCAAAGTGGGATTTTGACAACATTGGGACTTCTAGGGTTTTGCTTGGGTGTAACCATGATGTATATCTCTTTTCATTTAGGGTAGTTTTGATTTCCTAGCATTTTGTTTAAGTTTAGAAGTCGTTTAGTGATGGATTTGTGGGGTTTGAAATTCTAGAGAAGGGTTTGGGAGATTGATGATATTTAGTGGCTGTCAATTAGACTTTATGTAACAACCGAGTCCAGTTTTACCAAGTTCAGTTACCGTATGTGTTGTTTGTGGTAATTATTTCATTCATCATGTTTGGTTGCAAAATGATAATTTACTTTATATTCGACCCGTTTACTTGAGCTCGTTGCTTCCTAGTTTCCAGATTACCCCTAACCCTGTGTTAGCGTCTTTACATCGTGTTCTCGTCCCGTTCAGTGAAACGGACGTGTTTGGATGACTACGCGCACGTACGTGCGTCCGTTTTTGGGGGCATTCTTTTTCTTTACATAGTCCTTCATATTAATTTTTGGAACCGGCTAATATTTTTCATTTTTCAAATCCAAATTTTTTGGATCCGACCCGGGCGCAATTCTGAAATATTTTGCATCCCGCCAAATCCTATTTTATTTTAAATTTCATAAATCAACTTTAAAAAAAAATATAGTTCTACAGCTAACAATATATTTTCAAAGCCACTATTTAACCGGTAAATCTTTTATTTTTTCCAAAACATTTTTCCCAATTTTCCCCAGCCAATGAAATGGCTCTCTAGTGTATAGAAAATCTTTTTCTATTTTTTCCCCCTAATCTATTTCCTTCCCCAGCCAATTGCAGCCATCCGTTCTCCCTGGGACCCACAGCTCTCTCCCTTTCTCACCCTTCCCCTTCTCTTTCTCTCTCTTCTCTCTTTATCTTTCCTCGCAAAAGGCCAATTTTATATCTCCTCTCTCTCTCTCCCCTCTCTCGCTCTCTCTCGTCTCTCTATCTCTCTCATCTTCTCTCTCCTTTCGAATCTTTCTCTCTCTCCTCCCCGCGTATCTCTCTCTCTCTTCCCTTTATATTTTTCTTCCTCGTCGTTCTTCAAAATAGAACACAACCCATCCCAGTAACCCTAGCCGTCGTCTCCCCTCTCGCCTTTGCCCTAGCGCCGACGCCACCATCGTCGTTCGTCGCCGCTCGTCACCCTCACCTCCATTCTCACCTCTCCTTCCCCGTTTCCTGTGCGCACGTCGAGCGCCGGTGTGCACAGCCGAGGCTTGCACGTCCCCTCACCGCGACGACCACCGTAGGGATCTCGTCGCCGTCCACTGTTCCAGATCGACGTAGCGATGAGCTTTCACACCCCTTCCTCCTCCTTCTTCCTTCCTCTTCTCTTCTCTTATTATTTCCGGTTCTGTGTTGGCCGGTTGACCCCCTGCAGGCAGTTCACCGGAGCTCCGTCAGCGCAGTCGACGTTCATGATCCCTCTACAGATCAATGTAAGCCTCCTCTCCTCCATCCTTCTTCTCTTCTTCTCTTCTGCAGTCGTTTTGTTTATTGGCGTTCACTGTTTTCTTGGTGGCCGGAATCCGACCGTGCCGGCGACGATTCCTGACGACCTAGCGAGGACCTCTGATCCGTGTGATCCCACTGTTCGTTGTTTGGACTCATTCCGTGTACCGTGCGCGCGTCGCGACTTTTCCCGCTAACGCGAGACGTTCTGTTTTCCGTATCGCGATCCGTCGAGGCAAGTAAAACTTTCTACATGCTACTTAATATATTATATATACATTTGATGGCACTTTAAACCCGTAGTTTAACCTTAATATCATGATTTACCTTTTACAGGTTCAATGTCACGTTATATCATTTTAGTTCCAAAACGTGAAACCTACCCATGGCATTTACTTTATTAAACCTATTAACCACGTTTATATTCTAATCACATAATAAATAATTACCTAGTTTGTGGTACCCTTTCTATAGTTTACTCTATTGGACACCCGTGTGCATACTTGACTTGTTTTAGTTATAATGGCATCTATTGAACCTATTATACATAACATTGCATCTCTAGATTACATAATATATGTTAACATGATTCTAACATCCATATTTGTATACTGTAGTTAAGTAATGATAACCGTGCATCAATATAATTTAATCTGTACCTATTTGCATATCATGTTCTAGTTTATTGTTCTGACAGTACCCGTGCTTGTTTAATTATGACCATGTTTATATTAGTTTGCTTTATGAGCATCCACATAACATTTTGTATTGGCTGACATGACTTGTTACACTTTCTACCTGATATGACATGGTACCGTACACTCTTGACAAGACATGACACCTAAATACACTACTTGACCTGACCTGATGTACCATAGCTTTACCGTTACCTGATCTTGTGTCTAATACCAACAAACCTGACATGTAGTTCTTACAGACCGTTCCTGTTGTCTATCCAGACAAACCTGCACCTACCTGATCCTGAGTTGGCATTAGTTCGTGATTACTTAATACCTGACTTGAACACATATAACTTGGGGGTATGGGGAAATCAATGATGAAATCCTGACTTGTAACTCGACAGTTGCTCGCTTATTCTGATCAGTTTTTGAGGGTAGGCCCGCCTCGGGATGATGCTGCTGACATCGTTCGTCTTTCCCTTTTTCCTTTTTGTGCCTAGCGGTACGTCTCGGTTTCAGCCCGAGAGTCTTAGACCGTGGTCCCGGGCATGCACGGGATACTATTGAGTTACATCGATGATTCATCAAATTGATTTCAAAGACTTGAGAGTAGATAACCCAATAGACCAGTTTAGTTTACTCACCGCACACTACCCTTCACTGCCCTGATTTATTTTGCTGTTACACCTGATTTACCATTTATGATTACTTGCATTGCTTGGTCCCTGTTTATATTATATTGCTTGATGACATGACGCGCCGACGTCTGGGTTTTGCATGGCCCAGATTCCATACCTTTGTCGCAGTCCGAGCAGGAGTACTTCAGCCAGCAGGCTGAGCAGTAAAGATTCAGTAGTAGTTAGTTCTTTACTTTTCAACATTTTTATTTCTGATGTGAGCCCGCATTTTGGGATATACATTCCAGTTATTCTTGTATTGGATCTTTTGCTTCCGCATTATTATTATTCTTGACTCATTCTATTTTGGCTTATGGACATGTATTCGATAGTTTTATTTTTGTTCTTGATATCTCTACAGCCGTAATGTGACTGTGGATGGATACTTCCTACCCGCAGGTAGCTTGGTTGACTATGTCACGTGCCCATTTAGCGTACTCTGGGAAGCGGGGCATGACATGGTTCTTTTGGTATCAGAGCAATAGGTTAATCGGGTTGATTCTTTTATAGTTGGGTATTGTACCCAATACATGAATCAGAATACTCGTGATGAGGAAATATGTCCTGCCACCTTGCCGTTAAACCGTTCTTGAATCTTAACCTCTTCCTGATTATACTTTTACGATATGCAAACCTCCTTTGCATATCGACTCGAAACCTGGTTCCTTGTTTATCTCTAGAGCTTAGGCGACTTGGGTGGAGTTATGTGATTGTAACTATGATACCGCGGCATAGTTACAATGCGATACTCTATTTAAGTAACTTGGAGTTCTAGCCTTGACTCATATCCTTGATCTATATGTTGAATCTGTTATCGTACTAATACTCTTTGGTGTTTGGTTGCAGTATCATGGAAGCCAGGAATCTACAACCGTACCAGAGGTGTATGGATGACGCTACTTTGCTTGGAGTAATTCATGACTTGCTTGAGGACCATAAGCAGCAGACCGAGCTGAAGCCGGCGTTTGCACCAAATCTAACGTCCGTACGTAGAAGTATTCCAGTGAACCAACGCAGTGTGGCACCAATGAAGAAAACAATCGTTGCTGGTCGGAGAGGGAGCGTGATATGTGACTTTTGCCGTTTGCCTGGGCATGTGCAAAGGGAGTGTCGGAGAAAGCGTGGATTCTGTTTGGTCTGTGGATCGGCGGATCACACTATCCATGTTTGTCCGTCGAAACTTCATAAGGAAGAGAATGTTCAGAGGCCAGTGTTACCCAAGAAAAAGGGAAGGATGTTGTGTGACTTCTGCCAACGACCGGGTCATTATCGAAGAGATTGTCATAAGAGGCTTGGACTTTGTCTGATTTATGGATCAGGGGATCACACCATTGATAATTGTCCGTCAAGGCTAAAATTGAAGGAAGATACTCGGGAGCCACCGCAAGAGCAGCTTCCAGATCAGGAGCAGTTAATTCGGGGAGTTATTCAGGCTCAGGCTTTTCCCTTGTTGGTTGAAAAGGCAAAACCTTCAGAGGAAGTCGTTTCAGGTACCCTATTTGTTCATGGTTTTCTCGCATTAGCGTTATCCAATTCTAGTGCATCTCATTGATTTATGTCGTCCAAGTTTATTGCTTTACACTCGATGACTTCCACGACCCTGTTTAATTATGCGACATACACACTGGGAATGGGTAAATTATAACTAGTAGAGGGTGTAAGGATGGTTTCGTCGTTGTTTGTGGACGGGAGCTATTGCAGAGGTCTTGGAAGTTGTTACTGGTAGATTTGATGTAGTCTTGGGAATGGAATTTCTCGGCACTTTCCACGCTCACATTGAGGGTGGAGTGCAGAAAGCGAATTTCTAGATTCCCGGACATCCAGAAGTTGTCTGAAGGAAGCAGTTCTATCGGGCCAGTTGAGTTTAGGGCTAGGCCGACAAACAGTGTTTTCCATCGTTGGAGGTTAATAAAGATGAAGCGCTAGTCTCATAAGCATATTATCCAATGGCACCAGTAGAGTTGGAAGAAGTCAAGAAGCAGGTTACTGAATTACTTGAGAAGGGTTGGATTTTCAGCAGTAACTCGCCTTGGGGATCTCCAGTTCTTCTAGTCAAGAAGAAGGATGGCACAAGAAGGATGTGCATCGACCATCGAGAATTAAACCGGGTGACCATTAAAAACAAGTGCCCGATCCCTCGCATTGGCGAACTATTTGAGCAGCTTAGTGGCGCGAGGGTATTCTCGAAACTGGATTTGCGATCCGGGTATCATCAGGTCCGAGTGAAAACAGAAGATATTTGCAAGACTGCGTTTCGAACTCAGTATGAACATTACGAGTTTAGTGATGCCCTTCGGAGTAATGAATGCACCGGCAATATTTGTGGACTTGATGAACCGAATCTTTTCACCATTCTTGGACCAGTTTATTATGGTATTCATTGACGATATTCTGGTCTTCTCGAAGAGTATTGAAGAGCATGCTGAACATTTGAAGATCGCACTGCAGATGTTGAGACAAGAGAAATTATGCGAAGATGAGCAAGTGCGAGTTTTGGCTGGAAGAAGTAAAGTTTTGGGGCATGTTGTGTCTGGCGATGGAATCGCCGTCGATCCCGAAAAGATTGTAGCAGTTCGAGATTGGTCGATTCCGAAGAATGTTATGGAAATAAGAAGTTTTCTTGGACTCGCCGGGTATTACAGAAGATTTGTGGAGAACTTTGCTCGTCTGGCGGAGCCGTTGACCAAGCTTACGCGCAAGGAGGTACCTTTTGTGTAGACGGATAGGTGTGCGTCAGCTTTCGAGGCGTTGAAGCAGAAACTGATAACCGCTCCTATTCTGACCGTGCCAGACAGTTCCGGAGGATTGGTGATTCACAGCGACGCATCTGGGAAGGGATTGGGATGTGTTTTGATGCAGCATGGGAAGGTTATAGCATACGCATCGAGACAGTTGAAGACCCATGAGAAGAATTACCTAACTCATGACTTGGTGCTTGCGGCTGTGATCTTCGCTTTGAAGATTTGGAGACACCACCTTTTGGGCGAAAGGGTAGAGGTGTTCACTGATCATAAGAGCTTGAAGTATGTGTTCACGCAGAAGGAGATTAATATGAGGCAACGTAGATGGTTGGAGCTGATGGCTGACTACGATCTTGATCATTAAGTACCATCCGGGGAAAGCTAACGTCATGCCGGATGCGCTCAGTCGGTTGCCAGCAATTCAGACGTGGACTGCTCAGACGAAACTCATTGAAGACTTTCGAAGATTTGATTTGGAAGATTGTGCTACCGCATTCTTCGGGACAGTGGATGCAGCTGCAGGTACATTCATCGTTGATCGAGAATATTAAAGCAGCGCAATCGCAGGACCCTAGATTGCAAAAGTTTCGAGAACAGGTTGAAGCTAGACTTCGAACAGATTTATTGATCCATGAAGATAGTTCGTTGAGATATGGTAGCCGGTTGTGTGTGCCAAGGGAGATATTCGCGAAGAACTTATGTAAGAGGCGCACAGCTTAGCTTATTCCGTACATCCAGGAGGCACGAAGATGTACCGAGATACGACAGCATTTCTGGTGGGAAGGCATGAAACGGGAGATTGCTCGCTTCGTGGCAAAATGCTTGGTGTGTCAGCAAGTTAAGGCTGAACATCAAAGGGTTGCTGGTTTATTGCAACCACTTCCGATTCCTCAGTGGAAGTAGGAACATATAACCATGGATTTTGTGACAGCTCTACCGCGGAGTCCAAAAGACAACAATGCAGTTTGGGTGATTGATGATCGTTTGACCAAGGCAGCTCATTTCATTCCTTTTTGGATTGGTCAATCAACAGAAACTTTGGCAGAATGGTACATGCAGGAGATTGTAAGATTGCATGGAGTACCGGTGAGCATCGTGTCCGACCGTGACACTCGGTTCTTATCACACTTTTGGAGGAGCTTACAGGAAAGTTTGTATCACGCCCCACCCCAAATACAGAGGGTATTGTCAGCTTTGGCCGAAACCGCACGGTTTTTCCCTTTAGAGCGAACCGGACCCGACCAGGGGCCACTTCCCAGGAGGTCACCCATCCCAAGACTTCCCTGGCCCGAGCACGCTTAACTACAGAGTTCTTAAGCTCCTGTAGTTCCGTTTCACTTAAAAGGCGCCTCTGTATTGAAGAGTGGTATCATTCCATTTATAGTACAGATCTGTCCCCTTTCGGAATGTATTCCGAAGATTCCCCATTGTTCTACAGTGGGTCCCACGGACTCAAGAGGTGGCCCCCGCCTACTTAACACGACACTTGGCGTGGCACTTTGTTCCGTGTGGGACTTTGCTCCGTGAGCAAGAACCGGGTCCCGACATTCTCCCCACCTTTGAACAATGGTTCGTCCTCGAACCACAGACCTACTATTGAGGAACCGGCTCTGATACCATTCTATCATGCCCCACCCCCAATACAGAGGGTATTGTCCGCTTTGGCCGAAACCGCACGGTTTTTCCCTTTAGAGCGAACCGGACCCGACAAGGGGCCACTTCCCAGGAGGTCACCCATCCCAAGACTTCCCTGGCCCGAGCACGCTTAACTACGGAGTTCTTAAGCTCTTGTAGTTCCGGTTCACTTAAAAGGCGCCTCTGTATTGAAGAGTGGTATCATTCCATTTATAGTACAGATCTGTCCCCTTTCGGAATGTATTCCGAAGATTCCCCATTGTTCAACAGTGGGTCCCACGGACTCAAGAGGTGGCCCCCACGGATTCAAGAGGTGGCCCCGGCCCACTTAACACGACACTTGGCGTGGCACTTTGTTCCGTGTGGGACTTTGCTCCGTGAGCAAGAACCGGATCCCGACATTCTCCCCACCTTTAGATTTTGGGGTTTAAATTTAAATTCGGGGACCGAATTTATTTAAGGGGGGAAGATTGTAACATTTCAGAAAATATAAAATATTATTTTTGGGAATTTAATAATTAAATAATATTTTTCTCGAAAACTGCCGATTTGCGAAATTGGGGTTTTCGAAAAAGGATATAAATATATCCCAATAATTATGAAATAAATAAAAATTAAAATGATTTATTCATTTAATAATATAATTAAAGGATTTGGCAATTTTAAAATTTATTATACGCAGTTTCGATAAAAACCCGATTAGTGCACTGCTAATCGCGATTAAGCCAAATCCGCGTTTTTATAGTTTCCATGGTTAGTGCACCATGACATGTTCATTTTGTTACATGTTTCATTTCATTTGGGCTTTAGATTATGGTTTTTGATGGATAGAAAAGAGAAAATGAAAAAGGGAAAAGTCAAGGAGACATAATGATTAGGTTAGGTGAGCTTGGAGAGAGAGAGTGTGTGTGAATTGTGAGAGAGAGGGAGGGGGGCTGCTGCCCTTTTGTTGGCTCCATCTTTTTCTTCTTCTCTCCTTCATCTCCTCAACTCCAAAAAACCCTCCACAAAAATCCATAGATCCATCTCCAACCATGCCCCAAAACCCTACACACCCTTCACAAATATTAATCCCCTCTTCAACCTCTACACGATGGACCGAGCAAAATAGGATTTTGACGACTTTGGGAAGTTAGTGCTGCCTAGAGTGGACTAGATGAGGTATAATTTCTTCCCTTTAGATTAGTTTTGTGAGATATCATGTTTAGATGTCGTTTTGTGCATATTAGTGGACATTGGGAAACCCTAGTGAATGTTTGAGTGTTGGTTTGAATTGGGTGATTCCTAATAGCTGTTAACTAAACTTAGGTGCTGTTTAGTGACCTGGACCAGACCCTAGAAACCCCAAAACACGGATTTAGAAACCCGACATCGGATAAATGTGTGATCTGTGAAGGTGTTCTGGAATCTGGAGCAACCCGGGGGCACCAAAAATAAAATTGAGCTGACAGTGAGTCGTGCAGGCACCTAGGAAGCTACCACTGAGACCCGAGCCCCTAACTCAAACCTACGGCCGCAGATTTAATCATTCTGGCCGCAATTTGCGGCCAGAGTAGGAAGGAATGGTTCCATTTTTGTTCCAGGGCTCACTTAGCACTAAATTAGACCCCTCCTATATGTAGTTTTGGCTAATTGTCATCTGGGGAAAATCTGGGAGCATTTTGGTGTGTTTTAGGCGATGTTTTCCGTATTTTTAAATGCACTTTCTTGATATTTGGATTTGTATTTGGTTGTCGGGTGTTCGTACATCGACAACAGGGGTTAATTGTTGGATTTGCATGTTTGGGCCATAGGTTCCAACCTATGAACACACTGTGCGCTGTATCGGTTTTCTGCCTCGATGTTAATACGTATTGCGACTGTTTATTATTCTAGGTACCCTCGCAAGGATTCCGAGGCGAAGGAGCATGACGTCATCGATTTCGGCAAGCGAAGACCAGGTGAGTAGATTTATATCTACGGGGAGAAGTCGGGTGGATGGCGTATAGCACCCCCGCAGTCCGTGGTGATGTATACGAATACGTATACACACATATATTTATTATGTGCTGTTAAGATTATTGATGGTAGTAATGGAATTATCAATGATAAGGATGTATTGGATTGGTATAGTGCGAACCCTAGAGTAGTGGTTGCACTCACACATACACGTACACGTATACTTGCATACATTCTTTCATCTATCTGTGCGCATTTGGAGGTGTGTATATCTACACATGGGTATGGGACTATGTGTTCATATACGGGATTTGAGGCCGTGAGATTCGGCGATATGACAGAGTTCGTATTTGAGGTGCGACATGATAGTTTTAGCGGGCCTTTGGGCATATGTTTTACCCCGCATTCATATTTATATAGATGGTATCGATGGTACTAGACTTAGATTTGTACCAGAGATAATGTGATATGATGGTAATGATACCTGATACATGATGAGATGAATATGATATTGACCCGTACCTAGCTATTGAGATGCCGTACGACGATTTACCGTACGAGCTTTATATTGATGTTAGATCCGCACTCATGACTCGAGGATGTTATATGATATACCGTATCGTACATGATACTATTGAGGAGAGATCACCGACTATTGTATATATATATGTATATCGACTCAGATGTCGATGGTTTCATACTCCTCCTGTTTAGATTACTTAGTAGACATTAGACTGACCCGAGTCATACCTATTTCAAAACTAACGAATCGGGGATATTTTTAAAGATAGGCAAAAGGGATTCTACGGGTATTTTCAAACGAAGTATCTTTTCTTAAAACACCGTTTCCCTTATTTTCTTAAAGACCCCGATTCGTCTTATTTCAAATGTCAAGGTTGCATGATATATTTATTGAGGCAGGTTCTTTACTGTTGCGTGATTATTCGATTCCGCATATCCATGCTGTTTGCATTGCATCGCTTATATTGTTGATATATTTCAGTCATGCTGCTAGGACACCAGCACCATTATCGATGATGCGTATGTTCCACGTACACTTGCTTGCCGGCTCACACACTTCATCATCGATAATTGCCATGTCACTACACTGTAGTACTGTTGCATTCAGGATATGACCCTTGCATGACATATTGATATGCTTACCTTTCTGCTATATGTCGCATACATGCTGCTTTCTGATTATACGAATTGAGATATGCTGTTTCCATGATATTTCTGGTTTTGGGGAACCGTGGGTGTTTCAAAGAGAATATGCAAGTGTTTTAAAAACCCGGTTACCCTTGATATGATATTTCAGTGCGTCCACCATGTGTTTTCTCGGTGCTGAGAGCGACATGTGAAACCCGATTCGAGGAGGCGGATGAGGCCGATTGCGGGTACATGGTGGACCCGGTATGGTTCCCCGGGGCAAGAAATGTTTTTCGTGGAGTAGACGATGAGCCTGGCAGGGTGGCGAGTACCTACCGGTGATTGGTTGGACCTGGCGGTTATCCGGAGGATACTGACCAGAGTCCATAGATGGATATGGGCGTACTGCCGGGGCCGAGGGCCGATACCGCAGACAGAGCCCGAGGGCCGATCCGGACTGACGGAGCCCGATATATGAGGATTTACGTGCCGATGCTGGGCACAGTTTTCATGATGTTTTCGAGTGCCGATGCTGGGCACTCCGGTTCCATGATTTTGACGTGTCGCGAGGGACACAGATGGTTTATATCCTCATATTATTCCCATGCACATGATTTATGATATTTACATGCATGATGGTTATTGTCATTTGGTGACGAGTGGACGGGATCCACGTATATGCAGATTTGATTACATTGATCATACCCCACATTTATGATATGCTATTACCTGAGACACTGGCACGAGCACTTGGCACTACACTCATGTATAGAGATTACATTGCCAGTTTAGCATGCTCCAGACTTATTCATATTGAGGTTTATATATATCTGATCGTATTGACCTAGGATGGGTCATGCATTCGATCTCTGCTTGTAGATATTTTCTATTCACGAGTTGGCAACTCACCCCCGTTGTGCCACAGTTCTTGCAGGTTTTTGCCGTACAGATTCTATAGCGGCATTTCTGGCACACTGCTTCTTTACGGGTGACTTGCTTTGGTAGGTGGGTTCTTTGTATCAGAACCGCCATTGTACATTATTTATTCATTGTATCTAGAAATTCCATCAACCAAAACTTGTATATTGTTTCAGACTTAGAAAACAGTGTTGTATTATTTCGACCTTAGAGTCGCGCTTGTAGTATTACGGTTTTCTGGCTGTTTTGCGTTTCTTTTGGGTTTTGATCCTCACCCTTTGGCGTTGTATATTATATTGCTTGCGTGGTTGTGACCGTCGATTTGATGAAGAGCTAGCTCCCGCTTGGGGATGCCTTTTACCATTTCATATTTATGTTATTCTTGTTGTACCCCGTTCGGGGCCAGTTTTTACAAAGGAAACTCTGCCGAAATTTTCAGGAAAGATTACACATTTTAAAAATGCATATTCGGCTTAGTTATTTAAAAACTTGATTTTCAAAACATGTTTTCTTTACCTCTTAAAACTAGTTTTTCCTTTATTTACTCAAATGGTTTTAGATTTCCGGGCTTTTGGCTTACTTGGATCAGATGGAGTCCTGTAGACTTCATAGGATTCAAGGGCCAGCCACGTGCTCTTTCGGGTCGTGACAAAGTTGGTATCAGAGCGCTAGGTTGACCTTGGTTCGAGTCTAAGTTTGACTATGTGGAGCCTAGGGCGTTATCTATATACGGAACTTAGGCTTGACCTTACGGAACTTAGACATAGTCGAGGGGGTATTATACCCGAACTTTCGTCGTGTAGGATGTCCCTTGGTTGATGGAATATGTGACTTCAGTAGAGTGACGTACCATGGGTATGTTCCGCGGCATACTTACGACACGCCACTCCGCTTATGAAACCTTAGGATGTACATTTCCTTGCACAGTATTATATTCATTCCTATGATCTATCCTCATCGATTTTGGTTATGATTTTGCTGCCACGATTGCACGGACAGAGTGAGCTACGGCTCGAGTTGCGTCAGCATGAGCTCGTCGTGGACGAGGACTGACCAGGGCGTGATTCCAGAGACATACGATTGCATATTGAGGTGTTGTTTTATTGTGTTTTCGCGCCATGAGCGTTGGATTGATCGCTTTTACGAGATTTCCAGATGTGCTGATCGGTACCAGAGGATTGAGCCACTGATAGAGGCCAGCCAGGATGTGATGACGTTGATATTATTGCTTATCCAGGATGATTGAGGCGCTGTTCAGCGTACGGACGGATGATCCAGTTGTTGCTGCGAGTGATGAGATATCGCCCAGATGATTGGAGCTACTGCAGCTTGAGCATATTCTTAGAGATATGATAGTGAGTCGCTAGTCACCGAGGATTAATGACCAGGTCATATGGTTCGTTCGCTTACCCCGATGCAAGGTCATCAGACAGATTGATTCCAGCTAGAGGTGACTTCACGCAGATTCGTTGAGAGTCGATTTAGACGATCGAATGCCAGGAACCTATTTTCCAAGTTTAAGGTATCCGGAAAGACATGCAAGCGATTCTATGGACGCTCTAGAAGAATGAAACCCTAACTCGACATAATGGCCGTGTGAAAGCCTTTGAACCTTAGGGTTTGCGGCAGTTCCGCGGTGCCATTAGTGAGGCTTGGGTTTGCCCTTCTACGGCTGGACCAACGAGGCTGTGGTATGTACTCGATACTATTAAACTGTACCCGAGATGTTGAGCTCTTGGGGGATTGTGAGGTTCTGACGAGTCGATCGGATGGTTCGACATCTTTCGGATCTTGTGATGGGGCACTGCTTGGGAGACTCCAGATACGAGCATAGCCGTTGGAGCACAGTCTGTGTAGCCACGATGAGATGAGTACGAATCAGTCGATATTGAAGCAGAGTGGAGTAAAGAGTTCGCATGAGATTTCGACGAGATGACGTTCCACTCCACTGACATCAGAGATGTGATATGCACGCTGAGGATGTGTTCGGCTAGATATCTTCTACTGAGTGATGAAGATACCGAGTTCGTGATTTCGGGTCCGTGTAAGGGACTTTGGATGGACCGTAGCCGAGGGCATTGCAGTGCGTGGTTAGAGATGCGATGTCGAAATGGTCGATGATACAGAAAAGCGGGACAAGAAGTTCGTGCGAGACGCAGACGAGCTGTTACTACACTCCGTTAAGATTAAAGGTCGGATATGCATACAGAGGCGCAGGGATGCGACCAGCCTCCGAGAAGATGTTGTACTAAGGACGCAGATGTCCAGAGAGCGAGAAAAGATTATGCCAGAATACCAGCCTCCGTACAGTTTGGCTTAGGCAAGATCAGAAGAGACCTTGAGTAGGATTCCTTCCAGTACACTGCTGCAATAAGATCCGCACCAGGAGCAGATGCATGATATGCATTCAGAGGACCCAAGGTCGGCGCCAGAGATGTGCTGATTTACGAGCGGTCGTGAGGATTGACCGAGAGATGACTAGGAAAGTGCCAGAACGGAATCGTTCCTATCAGCACACCTGACCGGGCCGATGAGCCGATGGATTGCGAGATCGGTAATCCGCAGAGAAGATATGTACCCAGAGACAGAGGACGCCAGACCGTGAGCAGGAGGCGAGCAGATGTTCTTGTTCTGCCAGTTTCTAGGCGCACCGATTTATTTTTCGACATTGCAAGAGGTGTACCTCGATGTCCTTTGTTGCGATTTGCTTTTATGATCTGAGTATCACGCTTATATCGCTTGGGTTTGAGTTTTGATGACGAGTTTCCTGATACTGATTTCGTGCACCATGGTTGCATTTACTGAGTATTTACATTTTGTGCATAGTTATTGCACTTGAGATATGTTTTTATACACCATGGTATTGGTTTTTGATTTGTGCATATTTATCGCACTTGATATCGGTTTGGACCCGACACGTTTTGGTTGGATTTTGCGCATATTAGGCGCACGATTTTGGGTTTTGTGTACGTCGGACGCACTTGAGTGAGATTTTACTCGTGCATGTGGGATGCTCTTGACTTGGATTTTCTTCCGAGCATATTGGATGCGATTTCATTCGTGCAGGACATATGCACTGGAGTTGGATTTTCGCGCATGTTGGGCGCATGATATGAGATGTGATTCTGTGCACACCGGATGCATGGGATTGAGGTTTTAGTGCACTTTAGATGCACTTGATGTTGTTGTCGTGCACACCCGTTGCACTGGACAGATGTTTTGTGCACACCCGTTGCACTTAGTTTTGCTTGTGTGTATTATAGCACCTGTATTTGGATTAGATTTCCATGCGCACCAGACGTAGGCGACTATTGGATACGCCTTTTGAGGCTGATTTTTCTTTTGAGCATTTTGTTTTCATATTGGGCACTATATTGTGTAGTAGCCAAACACGACTGATCTGAGGACAGTACCTGAGTACTTTACTTACATTAAAAGTTTACCAAGAGGTTTTTGAAACAGAGAAGCTATAGTCTCGCTATTTTCTACGTGTCCGTGAGCGACACGAACGTTATAAACGAAAACCTTTTGGGATGTTTTGAAAACGACGGAACGTGTAATTAAGAAAACATATGTGGACATACATTATTATTTTAAAATGAGCGTCCGTCAGTTATGCCGTGAGTTACGCATTCCCGCGGTGATTTAGAAAAGATTTTGCATGTCTTTCATTCAGATTTTGAAGTTTTTAAAAGATGCGTACTATACACGTATTATAGAATTTGACTAGTGTTTATTGGATTTCAGTAGTGGATTTCGAGATCTGCATCTCTATTGTAACTCCGAGGATATGCGTGCAAATACGATGATTTGCGTAACGCTTGATGGAGTTCGGTTTGGAGTTTTGTACTCGTTTTTATGCACACTTGACGCGCTGTATTATTTCTGCGATTTCCATGATTTCGGAGCCCCGCTGTTTTGAGCTGATTATTGAAATGTTTTAGATTTTGGGGTTTAAATTTAAATTCGGGGACCGAATTTATTTAAGGGGGGAAGATTGTAACATTTCAGAAAATATAAAATATTATTTTTGGGAATTTAATATTTAAATAATATTTTTCTCGAAAACTGCCGATTTGCGAAATTGGGGTTTTCGAAAAAGGATATAAATATATACCAATAATTATGAAATAAATAAAAATTAAAATGATTTATTCATTTAATAATATAATTAAAGGATTTGGCAATTTTAAAATTTATTATACGCAGTTTCGATAAAAACCCGATTAGTGCACTACTAATCGCGATTAAGCCAAATCCGCGTTTTTATAGTTTCCATGGTTAGTGCACCATGACATGTTCATTTTGTTACATGTTTCATTTCATTTGGGCTTTAGATTATGGTTTTTGATGGATAGAAAAGAGAAAATGAAAAAGGGAAAAGTCAAGGAGACATAATGATTAGGTTAGGTGAGCTTGGAGAGAGAGAGTGTGTGTGTGAATTGTGAGAGAGAGGGAGGGGGGGCTGCTGCCCTTTTGTCGGCTCCATCTTTTTCTTCTTCTCTCCTTCATCTCCTCAACTCTAAAAAACCCTCCACAAAAATCCATAGATCCATCTCCAACCATGCCCCAAAACCCTACACACCCTTCACAAATATTAATCCCCTCTTCAACCTCTACACGATGGACCGAGCAAAATGGGATTTTGACGACTTTGGGAAGTTAGTGCTGCCTAGAGTGGACTAGAAGAGGTATAATTTCTTCCCTTTAGATTAGTTTTGTGAGATATCATGTTTAGATGTCGTTTTGTGCATATTAGTGGACATTGGGAAACCCTAGTGAATGTTTGAATGTTGGTTTGAATTGGGTGATTCCTAATAGCTGTTAACTAAACTTAGGTGCTGTTTAGTGACCTGGACCAGACCCTAGAAACCCCAAAACACGGATTTAGAAACCCGACATCGGATAAATGTGTGATCTGTGAAGGTGTTCTGGAATCTGGAGCAACCCGGGGGCACCAAAAATAAAATTGAGCTGACAGTGAGTCATGCAGGCACCTAGGAAGCTACCACTGAGACCCGAGCCCCTAACTCAAACCTACGGCCGCAGATTTAATCATTCTGGCCGCAATTTGCGGCCAGAGTAGGAAGGAATGGTTCCATTTTTGTTCCAGGGCTCACTTAGCACTAAATTAGACCCCTCCTATATGTAGTTTTGGCTAATTGTCATCTGGGGAAAATCTGGGAGCATTTTGGTGTGTTTTAGGCGATGTTTTCCGTATTTTTAAATGCACTTTCTTGATATTTGGATTTGTATTTGGTTGTCGGGTGTTCGTACATCGACAACAGGGGTTAATTGTTGGATTTGCATGTTTGGGCCATAGGTTCCAACCTATGAACACACTGTGCGCTGTATCGGTTTTCTGCCTCGATGTTAATACGTATTGCGACTGTTTATTATTCTAGGTACCCTCGCAAGGATTCCGAGGCGAAGGAGCATGACGTCATCGATTTCGGCAAGCGAAGACAAGGTGAGTAGATTTATATCTACGGGGAGAAGTCGGGTGGATGGCGTATAGCACCCCCGCAGTCCGTGGTGATGTATACGAATACGTATACACACATATATTTATTATGTGCTGTTAAGATTATTGATGGTAGTAATGGAATTATCAATGATAAGGATGTATTGGTTTGGTATAGTGCGAACCCTAGAGTAGTGGTTGCACTCACACATACACGTACACGTATACTTGCATACATTCTTTCATCTATCTGTGCGCATTTGGAAGTGTGTATATCTACACATGGGTATGGGACTATGTGTTCATATACGGGATTTGAGGCCGTAAGATTCGGCGATATGACAGAGTTCGTATTTGAGGTGCGACATGATAGTTTTAGCGGGCCTTTGGGCATATGTTTTACCCCGCATTCATATTTATATAGATGGTATCGATGGTACTAGACTTAGATTTGTACCAGAGATAATGTGATATGATGGTAATGATACCTGATACATGATGAGATGAATATGATATTGACCCATACCTAGCTATTGAGATGCCGTACGAAGATTTACCGTACGAGCTTTATATTGATGTTAGATCCGCACTCATGACTCGAGGATGTTATATGATATTCCGTATCGTACGAGATACTATTGAGGCGAGATCACCGACTATTGTATATATATATGTATATCGACTCAGATGTAGGTGGTTTCATACTCCTCCCGTTTAGATTACTTAGTAGACATTAGACTGACCCGAGTCATACCTATTTCAAAACTAACGAATCGGGGATATTTTTAAAGATAGGAAAAAGGGATTCTACAGGTATTTTCAAATGAAGTATCTTTTCTTAAAACACCGTAACCCTTATTTTATTAAAGACCCCGATTCGTCTTATTTCAAATGTCAAGGCTGCATGATATATTTATTGAGGCAGGTTCTTTACTATTGCGTGATTATTCGATTCCGCATATCCATGCTGCTTGCATTGCATCGCTTATATTGTTGATATATTTCAGTCATGCTGCTAGGACACCAGCACCATTATCGATGATGCGTATGTTCCACGTACACTTGTTTGCCGGCTCACACACTTCATCATCGATAATTGCCATGTCACTACACTGTAGTACTGTTGCATTCAGGATATGACCCTTGCATGACATATTGATATGCTTACCTTTCTGCTATATGTCGCATACATGCTGCTTTCTGATTATACGTATTGAGATATGCTGTTTCCATGATATTTCTGGTTTTGGGGAACCGTGGGTGTTTCAAAGAGAATATGTAAGTGTTTTAAAAACCCGGTTACTCTTGATATGATATTTCAGTGCGTCCACCATGTGTTTTCTCGGTGCTGAGAGCGACATGTGAAACCCGATTCGAGGAGGCGGATGAGGCCGATTGCGGGTACATGGTGGACCCGGTATGGTTCCCCGGGGCAAGAAATGTTTTTCGTGGAGTAGACGATGAGCCTGGCAGGGTGGCGAGTACCTACCGGTGATTGGTTGGACCTGGCGGTTATCCGGAGGATACTGACCAGAGTCGATAGATGGATATGGGTGTACTGCCAGGGCCGAGGGCCGATACCTCAGACAGAGCCCGAGGGCCGATCCGAACAGACGGAGCCCGATATATGAGGATTTACGTGCCGATGCTGGGCACAGTTTTCATGATGTTTTCGAGTGCCGATGCTGGGCACTCCGGTTCCATGATTTTGACGTGTCGCGAGGGACACAGATGGTTTATATCCTCATATTATTCCCATGCACATGATTTATGATATTTACATGCATGATGGTTATTGTCATTTGGTGACGAGTGGAAGGGATCCACGTATATGCAGATTTGATTACATTGATCATACCCCACATTTATGATATGCTATTATCTGAGGCACTGGCACGAGCATTTGGCACTACACTCATGTATAGAGATTACATTGCCAGTTTAGCATGCTCCAGACTTATTCATATTGAGGTTTATATATATCTGATCGTATTGACCTAGGATGGGTCATGCATTCGATCTCTACTTGTAGATATTTTCTATTCACGAGTTGGCAACTCACCCCCGTTGTGCCACAGTTCTTGCAGGTTTTTGCCGTACAGATTCTATAGCGGCATTTCTGGCACACTGCTTCTTTACGGGTGACTTGCTTTGGTAGGTGGGTTCTTTGTATAAGAACCGCCATTGTACATTATTTATTCATTGTATCTAGAAATTCCATCAACCAAAACTTGTATATTGTTTCAGACTTAGAAAACATTGTTGTATTATTTCGACCTTAGAGTCGCGCTTGTAGTATTATGGTTTTCTGGCTGTTTTGCGTTTCTTTTGGGTTTTGATCCTCGCCCTTTGGCGTTGTATATTATATTGCTTGCGTGGTTGTGACCGTCGATTTGACGAAGAGCTAGCTCCCGCTTGGGGATGCCTTTTATCATTTCATATTTATGTTATTCTTGTTGTACCCCGTTCGGGGCCAGTTTTTACAAAGGAAACTCTGCCGAAATTTTCAGGAAAGATTACACATTTTAAAAATGCATATTCGGCTTAGTTATTTAAAAACTTGATTTTCAAAACATGTTTTCTTTACCTCTTAAAACTAGTTTTTCCTTTATTTACTCCTTAAATGGTTTTAGATTTCTAGGCTTTTGGCTTACTTGGATCAGATGGAGTCCTATAGACTTCATAGGATTCAAGGGCCAGCCACGTGCTCTTTCGGGTCGTGACAAAGTTGGTATCAGAGCGCTAGGTTGACCTTGGTTTGAGTCTAAGTTTGACTATGTGGAGCCTAGGGCGTTATCTATATACGGAACTTAGGCTTGACCTTACGGAACTTAGTCTTAGTCGAGGGGGTATTATACCCGAACTTTCGTCGTGTAGGATGACCCTTGGTTGATGGAATATGTGACTTCAGTAGAGTGATGTACCATGGGTATGTTCCGCGGCATACTTACGACACGCCACTCCGCTTAAGAAACCTCAGGATGTACATTTCCTTGCACAGTATTATATTCATTCCTATGATCTATCCTCATCGATTTTGGTTATGATTTTGCTGCCACGATTGCACGGACAGAGTGAGCTACGGCTCGAGTTGCGTCAGCATGAGCTCTTCGTGGACGAGGACTGACCAGGGCATGATTCCAGAGACATACGATTGCATATTGAGGTGTTGTCTTATTGTGTTTTCGCGCCATGAGCATTGGATTGATCGCTTTTACGAGATTTCCAGATGTGTTGATCGGTACCAGAGGATTGAGCCACTGATAGAGGCCAGCCAGGATGTGATGACGTTGATATTATTGCTTATCCAGGATGATTGAGGCGCTGTTCAGCGTACGGACGGATGATCCAGTTGTTGCTGCGAGTGATGAGATATCGCCCAGATGATTGGAGCTACTGCAGCATGAGCATATTCTTAGAGATATGATAGTGAGTCGCTAGTCACCGAGGATTAATGACCAGGTCATATGGTTCGTTCGCTTACCCCGATGCAAGGTCATCAGACAGATTGATTCCAGCTAGAGGCGACTTCACGCAGATTCGTTGAGAGTCGATTGAGACGATCGAATGCCAGGAACCCATTTTCCAAGTTTAAGGTATTCGGAAAGACATGCAAGCGATTCTATGGACCCTCTAGAAGAATGAAACCCTAACTCGACATAATGGCCGTGTGAAAGCCTTTGAACCTTAGGGTTTGCGGCAGTTCCGCGGTGCCATTAGTGAGGCTTGGGTTTGCCCTTCTACGGTTGGACCACCGAGGCTGTGGTATGTACTCGATACTATTAAACTGTACCCGAGATGTTGAGCTCTTGGGGGATTGTGAGGTTCTGACGAGTCGATCGGATGGTTCGACATCTTTCGGATCTTGTGATGGGGCACTGCTTGGGAGACTCCAGATACGAGCATAGCCGTTGGAGCACAGTCTGTGTAGCCACGATGAGATGAGTACGAATCAGTCGATATTGAAGCAGAGTGGAGTAAAGAGTTCGCATGAGATTTCGACGAGATGACGTTCCACTCCGCTGACATCAGAGATGCGATATGCACGCTGAGGACGTGTTCGGCTAGATATCTTCTACTGAGTGATGAAGATACCGAGTTCGTGATTTCGGGTCCGTGTAAGGGACTTCGGATGGACCGTAGCCGAGGGCATTGCAGTGCGCGGTTAGAGATGCGATGTCGAAATGGTCGATGATACAGAAAAGCGGGACAAGAAGTTCGTGCGAGACGCAGACGAGCTGTTACTACACTCCGTTAAGATTAAAGTTCGGATATGCCTACAGAGGCGCAGGGATGCGACCAGCCTCCGAGAAGATGTTGTACTAAGGACGCAGATGTCCAGAGAGCGAGAAAAGATTATGCCAGAATACCAGCCTCCGTACAGTTTGGCTTAGGCAAGATCAGAAGAGACCTTGAGTAGGATTCCTTCCAGTACACTGCTGCAATAAGATCCGCACCAGGAGCAGATGCATGATATGCATTCAGAGGACCCGAGGTCGGCGCCAGAGATGTGCTGCTTTACGAGCGGTCGTGAGGATTGACCGAGAGATGACCAGGAAAGTGCCAGAACGGAATCGTTCCTGTCAGCACACCTGACCGGGCCGATGAGCCGATGGATTGCGAGATCGGTAATCCGCAGAGAAGATATGTACCCAAAGACAGAGGACGCCAGACCGTGAGCAGGAGGCGAGCAGATGTTCTTGTTCTGCCAGTTTCTAGGCGCACCGATTTATTTTTCGACATCGCAGGAGGTGTACCTCGATGTCCTTTGTTGCGATTTGCTTTTATGATCAGAGTATCACGCTTATATCGCTTGGGTTTGAGTTTTGATGACGAGTTTCCTGATACTGATTTCGTGCACCATGGTTGCACCTACTGAGTATTTACATTTTGTGCATAGTTATTGCACTTGAGATATGTTTTTATACACCATGGTATTGGTTTTTGATTTGTGCATATTTATCGCACTTGATATCGGTTTGGACCCGACACGTTTTGGTTGGATTTTGCGCATATTAGGCGCACGATTTTGGGTTTTGTATACGTCGGACGCACTTGAGTGAGATTTTACTCGTGCATGTGGGATGCTCTTGACTTGGATTTTCTTCCGAGCATATTGGATGCGATTTTATTAGTGCAGGACATATGCACTGGAGTTGGATTTTCGCGCATGTTGGGCGCATGATATGAGATGTGATTCTGTGCATACCGGATGCATGGGATAGAGGTTTTAGTACACTTTAGATGCACTTGATGTTGTTGTCGTGCACACCCGTTGCACTGGACAGTTATTTTGTGCACACCCGTTGCACTTAGTTTTGCTTGTGTGTATTATAGCACCTGTATTTGGATTAGATTTCCATGCGCACCAGACGCATGCGACTATTGGATACGCCTTTTAGGGCTGATTTTGCTTTTGAGCATTTTGTTTTCATGTTGGGCACTATATTGTGTAGTAGCCAAACATGACTGATCTGAGGACAGTACTTGAGTACTTTACATGCATTAAAAGTTTACCAAGAGGTTTTTGAAACAGAGGAGCTATAGTCTCGCTATTTTCTACGTGTCCGTGAGCGACACGAACGTTATAAAGGAAAACCTTTTGGGATGTTTTGAAAACGACGGAACGTGTAATTAAGAAAACATATGTGGACATACATTATTATTTTAAAATGAGCGTCCGTCAGTTATGCCGTGAGTTACGCATTCCCGCGGTGATTTAGAAAAGATTTTGCATGTCTTTCATTCAGATTTTGAGTTTTTTAAAAGATGCGTACTATACACGTATTATAGAATTTGACTAGTGTTTATTGGATTTCAGTAGTGGATTTCGAGATCTGCATCTCTATTGTAACTCCGAGGATATGCGTCCAAATCCGATGATTTGCGTAACGCTTGATGGAGTTCGGTTTTGAGTTTTGTACTCGTTTTTATGCGTACTTGACGCGCTGTATTATTTCTGCGATTTCCATGATTTCGGAGCCCCGCTGTTTTGAGCTGATTATTGAAATGTTTTAGATTTTGGGGTTTAAATTTAAATTCGGGGACCGAATTTATTTAAGGGGGGAAGATTGTAACATTTCAGAAAATATAAAATATTATTTTTGGGAATTTAATATTTAAATAATATTTTTCTCGAAAACTGCCGATTTGCGAAATTGGGGTTTTCGAAAAAGGATATAAATATATACCAATAATTATGAAATAAATAAAAATTAAAATGATTTATTCATTTAATAATATAATTAAAGGATTTGGCAATTTTAAAATTTATTATACGCAGTTTCGATAAAAACCCGATTAGTGCACTGCTAATCGCGATTAAGCCAAATCCGCGTTTTTATAGTTTCCATGGTTAGTGCACCATGACATGTTCATTTTGTTACATGTTTCATTTCATTTGGGCTTTAGATTATGGTTTTTGATGGATAGAAAAGAGAAAATGAAAAAGGAAAAAGTCAAGGAGACATAATGATTAGGTTAGGTGAGCTTGGAGAGAGAGAGTGTGTGTGAATTGTGAGAGAGAGGGAGGGGGGCTGCTGCCCTTTTGTCGGCTCCATCTTTTTCTTCTTCTCTCCTTCATCTCCTCAACTCCAAAAAACCCTCCATAAAAATCCATAGATCCATCTCCAACCATGCCCCAAAACCCTACACACCCTTCACAAATATTAATCCCCTCTTCAACCTCTACACGATGGACCGAGCAAAATGGGATTTTGACGACTTTGGGAAGTTAGTGCTGCCTAGAGTGGACTAGATGAGGTATAATTTCTTCCCTTTAGATTAGTTTTGTGAGATATCATGTTTAGATGTCGTTTTGTGCATATTAGTGGACATTGGGAAACCCTAGTGAATGTTTGAGTGTTGGTTTGAATTGGGTGATTCCTAATAGCTGTTAACTAAACTTAGGTGCTGTTTAGTGACCTGGACCAGACCCTAGAAACCCCAAAACACGGATTTAGAAACCCGACATCGGATAAATGTGTGATCTGTGAAGGTGTTCTGGAATCTGGAGCAACCCGGGGGCACCAAAAATAAAATTGAGCTGACAGTGAGTCGTGCAGGCACCTAGGAAGCTACCACTGAGACCCGAGCCCCTAACTCAAACCTACGGCCGCAGATTTAATCATTCTGGCCGCAATTTGCGGCCAGAGTAGGAAGGAATGGTTCCATTTTTGTTCCAGGGCTCACTTAGCACTAAATTAGACCCCTCCTATATGTAGTTTTGGCTAATTGTCATCTGGGGAAAATCTGGGAGCATTTTGGTGTGTTTTAGGCGATGTTTTCCGTATTTTTAAATGCACTTTCTTGATATTTGGATTTGTATTTGGTTGTCGGGTGTTCGTACATCGACAACAGGGGTTAATTGTTGGATTTGCATGTTTGGGCCATAGGTTCCAACCTATGAACACACTGTGCGCTGTATCGGTTTTCTGCCTCGATGTTAATACGTATTGCGACTGTTTATTATTCTAGGTACCCTCGCAAGGATTCCGAGGCGAAGGAGCATGACGTCATCGATTTCGGCAAGCGAAGACCAGGTGAGTAGATTTATATCTACGGGGAGAAGTCGGGTGGATGGCGTATAGCACCCCCGCAGTCCGTGGTGATGTATACGAATACGTATACACACATATATTTATTATGTGCTGTTAAGATTATTGATGGTAGTAATGGAATTATCAATGATAAGGATGTATTGGATTGGTATAGTGCGAACCCTAGAGTAGTGGTTGCACTCACACATACACGTACACGTATACTTGCATACATTTTTTCATCTATCTGTGCGCATTTGGAGGTGTGTATATCTACACATGGGTATGGGACTATGTGTTCATATACGGGATTTGAGGCCGTGAGATTCGGCGATATGACAGAGTTCGTATTTGAGGTGCGACATGATAGTTTTAGCGGGCCTTTGGGCATATGTTTTACCCCGCATTCATATTTATATAGATGGTATCGATGGTACTAGACTTAGATTTGTACCAGAGATAATGTGATATGATGGTAATGATACCTGATACATGATGAGATGAATATGATATTGACCCGTACCTAGCTATTGAGATGCCGTACGACGATTTACCGTACAAGCTTTATATTGATGTTAGATCCGCACTCATGACTCGAGGATGTTATATGATATACCGTATCGTACATGATACTATTGAGGAGAGATCACCGACTATTGTATATATATATGTATATCGACTCAGATGTCGATGGTTTCATACTCCTCCTGTTTAGATTACTTAGTAGACATTAGACTGACCCGAGTCATACCTATTTCAAAACTAACGAATCGGGGATATTTTTAAAGATAGGCAAAAGGGATTCTACGGGTATTTTCAAACGAAGTATCTTTTCTTAAAACACCGTTTCCCTTATTTTCTTAAAGACCCCGATTCGTCTTATTTCAAATGTCAAGGTTGCATGATATATTTATTGAGGCAGGTTCTTTACTGTTGCGTGATTATTCGATTCCGCATATCCATGCTGTTTGCATTGCATCGCTTATATTGTTGATATATTTCAGTCATGCTGCTAGGACACCAGCACCATTATCGATGATGCGTATGTTCCACGTACACTTGCTTGCCGGCTCACACACTTCATCATCGATAATTGCCATGTCACTACACTGTAGTACTGTTGCATTCAGGATATGACCCTTGCATGACATATTGATATGCTTACCTTTCTGCTATATGTCGCATACATGCTGCTTTCTGATTATACGAATTGAGATATGCTGTTTCCATGATATTTCTGGTTTTGGGGAACCGTGGGTGTTTCAAAGAGAATATGCAAGTGTTTTAAAAACCCGGTTACCCTTGATATGATATTTCAGTGCGTCCACCATGTGTTTTCTCGGTGCTGAGAGCGACATGTGAAACCCGATTCGAGGAGGCGGATGATGCCGATTGCGGGTACATGGTGGACCCGGTATGGTTCCCCGGGGCAAGAAATGTTTTTCGTGGAGTAGACGATGAGCCTGGCAGGGTGGCGAGTACCTACCGGTGATTGGTTGGACCTGGCGGTTATCCGGAGGATACTGACCAGAGTCCATAGATGGATATGGGCGTACTGCCGGGGCCGAGGGCCGATACCGCAGACAGAGCCCGAGGGCCGATCCGGACTGACGGAGCCCGATATATGAGGATTTACGTGCCGATGCTGGGCACAGTTTTCATGATGTTTTCGAGTGCCGATGCTGGGCACTCCGGTTCCATGATTTTGACGTGTCGCGAGGGACACAGATGGTTTATATCCTCATATTATTCCCATGCACATGATTTATGATATTTACATGCATGATGGTTATTGTCATTTGGTGACGAGTGGACGGGATCCACGTATATGCAGATTTGATTACATTGATCATACCCCACATTTATGATATGCTATTACCTGAGACACTGGCACGAGCACTTGGCACTACACTCATGTATAGAGATTACATTGCCAGTTTAGCATGCTCCAGACTTATTCATATTGAGGTTTATATATATCTGATCGTATTGACCTAGGATGGGTCATGCATTCGATCTCTGCTTGTAGATATTTTCTATTCACGAGTTGGCAACTCACCCCCGTTGTGCCACAGTTCTTGCAGGTTTTTGCCGTACAGATTCTATAGCGGCATTTCTGGCACACTGCTTCTTTACGGGTGACTTGCTTTGGTAGGTGGGTTCTTTGTATCAGAACCGCCATTGTACATTATTTATTCATTGTATCTAGAAATTCCATCAACCAAAACTTGTATATTGTTTCAGACTTAGAAAACAGTGTTGTATTATTTCGACCTTAGAGTCGCGCTTGTAGTATTACGGTTTTCTGGCTGTTTTGCGTTTCTTTTGGGTTTTGATCCTCACCCTTTGGCGTTGTATATTATATTGCTTGCGTGGTTGTGACCGTCGATTTGATGAAGAGCTAGCTCCCGCTTGGGGATGCCTTTTATCATTTCATATTTATGTTATTCTTGTTGTACCCCGTTCGGCGTCAGTTTTTACAAAGGAAACTCTGCCGAAATTTTCAGGAAAGATTACACATTTTAAAAATGCATATTCGGCTTAGTTATTTAAAAACTTGATTTTCAAAACATGTTTTCTTTACCTCTTAAAACTAGTTTTTCCTTTATTTACTCAAATGGTTTTAGATTTCCGGGCTTTTGGCTTACTTGGATCAGATGGAGTCCTGTAGACTTCATAGGATTCAAGGGCCAGCCACGTGCTCTTTCGGGTCGTGACAAAGTTGGTATCAGAGCGCTAGGTTGACCTTGGTTCGAGTCTAAGTTTGACTATGTGGAGCCTAGGGCGTTATCTATATACGGAACTTAGGCTTGACCTTACGGAACTTAGACATAGTCGAGGGGGTATTATACCCGAACTTTCGTCGTGTAGGATGTCCCTTGGTTGATGGAATATGTGACTTCAGTAGAGTGACGTACCATGGGTATGTTCCGCGGCATACTTACGACACGCCACTCCGCTTATGAAACCTTAGGATGTACATTTCCTTGCACAGTATTATATTCATTCCTATGATCTATCCTCATCGATTTTGGTTATGATTTTGCTGCCACGATTGCACGGACAGAGTGAGCTACGGCTCGAGTTGCGTCAGCATGAGCTCGTCGTGGACGAGGACTGACCAGGGCGTGATTCCAGAGACATACGATTGCATATTGAGGTGTTGTTTTATTGTGTTTTCGCGCCATGAGCGTTGGATTGATCGCTTTTACGAGATTTCCAGATGTGCTGATCGGTACCAGAGGATTGAGCCACTGATAGAGGCCAGCCAGGATGTGATGACGTTGATATTATTGCTTATCCAGGATGATTGAGGCGCTGTTCAGCGTACGGACGGATGATCCAGTTGTTGCTGCGAGTGATGAGATATCGCCCAGATGATTGGAGCTACTGCAGCTTGAGCATATTCTTAGAGATATGATAGTGAGTCGCTAGTCACCGAGGATTAATGACCAGGTCATATGGTTCGTTCGCTTACCCCGATGCAAGGTCATCAGACAGATTGATTCCAGCTAGAGGTGACTTCACGCAGATTCGTTGAGAGTCGATTTAGACGATCGAATGCCAGGAACCTATTTTCCAAGTTTAAGGTATCCGGAAAGACATGCAAGCGATTCTATGGACGCTCTAGAAGAATGAAACCCTAACTCGACATAATGGCCGTGTGAAAGCCTTTGAACCTTAGGGTTTGCGGCAGTTCCGCGGTGCCATTAGTGAGGCTTGGGTTTGCCCTTCTACGGCTGGACCAACGAGGCTGTGGTATGTACTCGATACTATTAAACTGTACCCGAGATGTTGAGCTCTTGGGGGATTGTGAGGTTCTGACGAGTCGATCGGATGGTTCGACATCTTTCGGATCTTGTGATGGGGCACTGCTTGGGAGACTCCAGATACGAGCATAGCCGTTGGAGCACAGTCTGTGTAGCCACGATGAGATGAGTACGAATCAGTCGATATTGAAGCAGAGTGGAGTAAAGAGTTCGCATGAGATTTCGACGAGATGACGTTCCACTCCACTGACATCAGAGATGTGATATGCACGCTGAGGATGTGTTCGGCTAGATATCTTCTACTGAGTGATGAAGATACCGAGTTCGTGATTTCGGGTCCGTGTAAGGGACTTTGGATGGACCGTAGCCGAGGGCATTGCAGTGCGTGGTTAGAGATGCGATGTCGAAATGGTCGATGATACAGAAAAGCGGGACAAGAAGTTCGTGCGAGACGCAGACGAGCTGTTACTACACTCCGTTAAGATTAAAGGTCGGATATGCATACAGAGGCGCAGGGATGCGACCAGCCTCCGAGAAGATGTTGTACTAAGGACGCAGATGTCCAGAGAGCGAGAAAAGATTATGCCAGAATACCAGCCTCCGTACAGTTTGGCTTAGGCAAGATCAGAAGAGACCTTGAGTAGGATTCCTTCCAGTACACTGCTGCAATAAGATCCGCACCAGGAGCAGATGCATGATATGCATTCAGAGGACCCAAGGTCGGCGCCAGAGATGTGCTGATTTACGAGCGGTCGTGAGGATTGACCGAGAGATGACTAGGAAAGTGCCAGAACGGAATCGTTCCTATCAGCACACCTGACCGGGCCGATGAGCCGATGGATTGCGAGATCGGTAATCCGCAGAGAAGATATGTACCCAGAGACAGAGGACGCCAGACCGTGAGCAGGAGGCGAGCAGATGTTCTTGTTCTGCCAGTTTCTAGGCGCACCGATTTATTTTTCGACATTGCAAGAGGTGTACCTCGATGTCCTTTGTTGCGATTTGCTTTTATGATCTGAGTATCACGCTTATATCGCTTGGGTTTGAGTTTTGATGACGAGTTTCCTGATACTGATTTCGTGCACCATGGTTGCATTTACTGAGTATTTACATTTTGTGCATAGTTATTGCACTTGAGATATGTTTTTATACACCATGGTATTGGTTTTTGATTTGTGCATATTTATCGCACTTGATATCGGTTTGGACCCGACACGTTTTGGTTGGATTTTGCGCATATTAGGCGCACGATTTTGGGTTTTGTGTACGTCGGACGCACTTGAGTGAGATTTTACTCGTGCATGTGGGATGCTCTTGACTTGGATTTTCTTCCGAGCATATTGGATGCGATTTCATTCGTGCAGGACATATGCACTGGAGTTGGATTTTCGCGCATGTTGGGCGCATGATATGAGATGTGATTCTGTGCACACCGGATGCATGGGATTGAGGTTTTAGTGCACTTTAGATGCACTTGATGTTGTTGTCGTGCACACCCGTTGCACTGGACAGATGTTTTGTGCACACCCGTTGCACTTAGTTTTGCTTGTGTGTATTATAGCACCTGTATTTGGATTAGATTTCCATGCGCACCAGACGTAGGCGACTATTGGATACGCCTTTTGAGGCTGATTTTTCTTTTGAGCATTTTGTTTTCATATTGGGCACTATATTGTGTAGTAGCCAAACACGACTGATCTGAGGACAGTACCTGAGTACTTTACTTACATTAAAAGTTTACCAAGAGGTTTTTGAAACAGAGAAGCTATAGTCTCGCTATTTTCTACGTGTCCGTGAGCGACACGAACGTTATAAACGAAAACCTTTTGGGATGTTTTGAAAACGACGGAACGTGTAATTAAGAAAACATATGTGGACATACATTATTATTTTAAAATGAGCGTCCGTCAGTTATGCCGTGAGTTACGCATTCCCGCGGTGATTTAGAAAAGATTTTGCATGTCTTTCATTCAGATTTTGAAGTTTTTAAAAGATGCGTACTATACACGTATTATAGAATTTGACTAGTGTTTATTGGATTTCAGTAGTGGATTTCGAGATCTGCATCTCTATTGTAACTCCGAGGATATGCGTGCAAATACGATGATTTGCGTAACGCTTGATGGAGTTCGGTTTGGAGTTTTGTACTCGTTTTTATGCACACTTGACGCGCTGTATTATTTCTGCGATTTCCATGATTTCGGAGCCCCGCTGTTTTGAGCTGATTATTGAAATGTTTTAGATTTTGGGGTTTAAATTTAAATTCGGAGACCGAATTTATTTAAGGGGGGAAGATTGTAACATTTCAGAAAATATAAAATATTATTTTTGGGAATTTAATATTTAAATAATATTTTTCTCGAAAACTGCCGATTTGCGAAATTGGGGTTTTCGAAAAAGGATATAAATATATACCAATAATTATGAAATAAATAAAAATTAAAATGATTTATTCATTTAATAATATAATTAAAGGATTTGGCAATTTTAAAATTTATTATACGCAGTTTCGATAAAAACCCGATTAGTGCACTGCTAATCGCGATTAAGCCAAATCCGCGTTTTTATAGTTTCCATGGTTAGTGCACCATGACATGTTCATTTTGTTACATGTTTCATTTCATTTGGGCTTTAGATTATGGTTTTTGATGGATAGAAAAGAGAAAATGAAAAAGGGAAAAGTCAAGGAGACATAATGATTAGGTTAGGTGAGCTTGGAGAGAGAGAGAGTGTGTGTGAATTGTGAGAGAGAGGGAGGGGGGCTGCTGCCCTTTTGTCGGCTCCATCTTTTTCTTCTTCTCTCCTTCATCTCCTCAACTCCAAAAAACCCTCCACAAAAATCCATAGATCCATCTCCAACCATGCCCCAAAACCCTACACACCCTTCACAAATATTAATCCCCTCTTCAACCTCTACACGATGGACCGAGCAAAATGGGATTTTGACGACTTTGGGAAGTTAGTGCTGCCTAGAGTGGACTAGAAGAGGTATAATTTCTTCCCTTTAGATTAGTTTTGTGAGATATCATGTTTAGATGTCGTTTTGTGCATATTAGTGGACATTGGGAAACCCTAGTGAATGTTTGAATGTTGGTTTGAATTGGGTGATTCCTAATAGCTGTTAACTAAACTTAGGTGCTGTTTAGTGACCTGGACCAGACCCTAGAAACCCCAAAACACGGATTTAGAAACCCGACATCGGATAAATGTGTGATCTGTGAAGGTGTTCTGGAATCTGGAGCAACCCGGGGGCACCAAAAATAAAATTGAGCTGACAGTGAGTCATGCAGGCACCTAGGAAGCTACCACTGAGACCCGAGCCCCTAACTCAAACCTACGGCCGCAGATTTAATCATTCTGGCCGCAATTTGCGGCCAGAGTAGGAAGGAATGGTTCCATTTTTGTTCCAGGGCTCACTTAGCACTAAATTAGACCCCTCCTATATGTAGTTTTGGCTAATTGTCATCTGGGGAAAATCTGGGAGCATTTTGGTGTGTTTTAGGCGATGTTTTCCGTATTTTTAAATGCACTTTCTTGATATTTGGATTTGTATTTGGTTGTCGGGTGTTCGTACATCGACAACAGGGGTTAATTGTTGGATTTGCATGTTTGGGCCATAGGTTCCAACCTATGAACACACTGTGCGCTGTATCGGTTTTCTGCCTCGATGTTAATACGTATTGCGACTGTTTATTATTCTAGGTACCCTCGCAAGGATTCCGAGGCGAAGGAGCATGACGTCATCGATTTCGGCAAGCGAAGACAAGGTGAGTAGATTTATATCTACGGGGAGAAGTCGGGTGGATGGCGTATAGCACCCCCGCAGTCCGTGGTGATGTATACGAATACGTATACACACATATATTTATTATGTGCTGTTAAGATTATTGATGGTAGTAATGGAATTATCAATGATAAGGATGTATTGGTTTGGTATAGTGCGAACCCTAGAGTAGTGGTTGCACTCACACATACACGTACACGTATACTTGCATACATTCTTTCATCTATCTGTGCGCATTTGGAAGTGTGTATATCTACACATGGGTATGGGACTATGTGTTCATATACGGGATTTGAGGCCGTAAGATTCGGCGATATGACAGAGTTCGTATTTGAGGTGCGACATGATAGTTTTAGCGGGCCTTTGGGCATATGTTTTACCCCGCATTCATATTTATATAGATGGTATCGATGGTACTAGACTTAGATTTGTACCAGAGATAATGTGATATGATGGTAATGATACCTGATACATGATGAGATGAATATGATATTGACCCATACCTAGCTATTGAGATGCCGTACGAAGATTTACCGTACGAGCTTTATATTGATGTTAGATCCGCACTCATGACTCGAGGATGTTATATGATATTCCGTATCGTACGAGATACTATTGAGGCGAGATCACCGACTATTGTATATATATATGTATATCGACTCAGATGTAGGTGGTTTCATACTCCTCCCGTTTAGATTACTTAGTAGACATTAGACTGACCCGAGTCATACCTATTTCAAAACTAACGAATCGGGGATATTTTTAAAGATAGGAAAAAGGGATTCTACAGGTATTTTCAAATGAAGTATCTTTTCTTAAAACACCGTAACCCTTATTTTATTAAAGACCCCGATTCGTCTTATTTCAAATGTCAAGGCTGCATGATATATTTATTGAGGCAGGTTCTTTACTATTGCGTGATTATTCGATTCCGCATATCCATGCTGTTTGCATTGCATCGCTTATATTGTTGATATATTTCAGTCATGCTGCTAGGACACCAGCACCATTATCGATGATGCGTATGTTCCACGTACACTTGTTTGCCGGCTCACACACTTCATCATCGATAATTGCCATGTCACTACACTGTAGTACTGTTGCATTCAGGATATGACCCTTGCATGACATATTGATATGCTTACCTTTCTGCTATATGTCGCATACATGCTGCTTTCTGATTATACGTATTGAGATATGCTGTTTCCATGATATTTCTGGTTTTGGGGAACCGTGGGTGTTTCAAAGAGAATATGTAAGTGTTTTAAAAACCCGGTTACTCTTGATATGATATTTCAGTGCGTCCACCATGTGTTTTCTCGGTGCTGAGAGCGACATGTGAAACCCGATTCGAGGAGGCGGATGAGGCCGATTGCGGGTACATGGTGGACCCGGTATGGTTCCCCGGGGCAAGAAATGTTTTTCGTGGAGTAGACGATGAGCCTGGCAGGGTGGCGAGTACCTACCGGTGATTGGTTGGACCTGGCGGTTATCCGGAGGATACTGACCAGAGTCGATAGATGGATATGGGTGTACTGCCGGGGCCGAGGGCCGATACCTCAGACAGAGCCCGAGGGCCGATCCGAACAGACGGAGCCCGATATATGAGGATTTACGTGCCGATGCTGGGCACAGTTTTCATGATGTTTTCGAGTGCCGATGCTGGGCACTCCGGTTCCATGATTTTGACGTGTCGCGAGGGACACAGATGGTTTATATCCTCATATTATTCCCATGCACATGATTTATGATATTTACATGCATGATGGTTATTGTCATTTGGTGACGAGTGGAAGGGATCCACGTATATGCAGATTTGATTACATTGATCATACCCCACATTTATGATATGCTATTATCTGAGGCACTGGCACGAGCATTTGGCACTACACTCATGTATAGAGATTACATTGCCAGTTTAGCATGCTCCAGACTTATTCATATTGAGGTTTATATATATCTGATCGTATTGACCTAGGATGGGTCATGCATTCGATCTCTACTTGTAGATATTTTCTATTCACGAGTTGGCAACTCACCCCCGTTGTGCCACAGTTCTTGCAGGTTTTTGCCGTACAGATTCTATAGCGGCATTTCTGGCACACTGCTTCTTTACGGGTGACTTGCTTTGGTAGGTGGGTTCTTTGTATAAGAACCGCCATTGTACATTATTTATTCATTGTATCTAGAAATTCCATCAACCAAAACTTGTATATTGTTTCAGACTTAGAAAACATTGTTGTATTATTTCGACCTTAGAGTCGCGCTTGTAGTATTACGGTTTTCTGGCTGTTTTGCGTTTCTTTTGGGTTTTGATCCTCGCCCTTTGGCGTTGTATATTATATTGCTTGCGTGGTTGTGACCGTCGATTTGACGAAGAGCTAGCTCCCGCTTGGGGATGCCTTTTATCATTTCATATTTATGTTATTCTTGTTGTACCCCGTTCGGGGCCAGTTTTTACAAAGGAAACTCTGCCGAAATTTTCAGGAAAGATTACACATTTTAAAAATGCATATTCGGCTTAGTTATTTAAAAACTTGATTTTCAAAACATGTTTTCTTTACCTCTTAAAACTAGTTTTTCCTTTATTTACTCCTTAAATGGTTTTAGATTTCTAGGCTTTTGGCTTACTTGGATCAGATGGAGTCCTATAGACTTCATAGGATTCAAGGGCCAGCCACGTGCTCTTTCGGGTCGTGACAAAGTTGGTATCAGAGCGCTAGGTTGACCTTGGTTTGAGTCTAAGTTTGACTATGTGGAGCCTAGGGCGTTATCTATATACGGAACTTAGGCTTGACCTTACGGAACTTAGTCTTAGTCGAGGGGGTATTATACCCGAACTTTCGTCGTGTAGGATGACCCTTGGTTGATGGAATATGTGACTTCAGTAGAGTGATGTACCATGGGTATGTTCCGCGGCATACTTACGACACGCCACTCCGCTTAAGAAACCTCAGGATGTACATTTCCTTGCACAGTATTATATTCATTCCTATGATCTATCCTCATCGATTTTGGTTATGATTTTGCTGCCACGATTGCACGGACAGAGTGAGCTACGGCTCGAGTTGCGTCAGCATGAGCTCTTCGTGGACGAGGACTGACCAGGGCATGATTCCAGAGACATACGATTGCATATTGAGGTGTTGTCTTATTGTGTTTTCGCGCCATGAGCATTGGATTGATCGCTTTTACGAGATTTCCAGATGTGTTGATCGGTACCAGAGGATTGAGCCACTGATAGAGGCCAGCCAGGATGTGATGACGTTGATATTATTGCTTATCCAGGATGATTGAGGCGCTGTTCAGCGTACGGACGGATGATCCAGTTGTTGCTGCGAGTGATGAGATATCGCCCAGATGATTGGAGCTACTGCAGCATGAGCATATTCTTAGAGATATGATAGTGAGTCGCTAGTCACCGAGGATTAATGACCAGGTCATATGGTTCGTTCGCTTACCCCGATGCAAGGTCATCAGACAGATTGATTCCAGCTAGAGGCGACTTCACGCAGATTCGTTGAGAGTCGATTGAGACGATCGAATGCCAGGAACCCATTTTCCAAGTTTAAGGTATTCGGAAAGACATGCAAGCGATTCTATGGACCCTCTAGAAGAATGAAACCCTAACTCGACATAATGGCCGTGTGAAAGCCTTTGAACCTTAGGGTTTGCGGCAGTTCCGCGGTGCCATTAGTGAGGCTTGGGTTTGCCCTTCTACGGTTGGACCACCGAGGCTGTGGTATGTACTCGATACTATTAAACTGTACCCGAGATGTTGAGCTCTTGGGGGATTGTGAGGTTCTGACGAGTCGATCGGATGGTTCGACATCTTTCGGATCTTGTGATGGGGCACTGCTTGGGAGACTCCAGATACGAGCATAGCCGTTGGAGCGCAGTCTGTGTAGCCACGATGAGATGAGTACGAATCAGTCGATATTGAAGCAGAGTGGAGTAAAGAGTTCGCATGAGATTTCGACGAGATGACGTTCCACTCCGCTGACATCAGAGATGCGATATGCACGCTGAGGACGTGTTCGGCTAGATATCTTCTACTGAGTGATGAAGATACCGAGTTCGTGATTTCGGGTCCGTGTAAGGGACTTCGGATGGACCGTAGCCGAGGGCATTGCAGTGCGCGGTTAGAGATGCGATGTCGAAATGGTCGATGATACAGAAAAGCGGGACAAGAAGTTCGTGCGAGACGCAGACGAGCTGTTACTACACTCCGTTAAGATTAAAGTTCGGATATGCCTACAGAGGCGCAGGGATGCGACCAGCCTCCGAGAAGATGTTGTACTAAGGACGCAGATGTCCAGAGAGCGAGAAAAGATTATGCCAGAATACCAGCCTCCGTACAGTTTGGCTTAGGCAAGATCAGAAGAGACCTTGAGTAGGATTCCTTCCAGTACACTGCTGCAATAAGATCCGCACCAGGAGCAGATGCATGATATGCATTCAGAGGACCCGAGGTCGGTGCCAGAGATGTGCTGCTTTACGAGCGGTCGTGAGGATTGACCGAGAGATGACCAGGAAAGTGCCAGAACGGAATCGTTCCTGTCAGCACACCTGACCGGGCCGATGAGCCGATGGATTGCGAGATCGGTAATCCGCAGAGAAGATATGTACCCAAAGACAGAGGACGCCAGACCGTGAGCAGGAGGCGAGCAGATGTTCTTGTTCTGCCAGTTTCTAGGCGCACCGATTTATTTTTCGACATCGCAGGAGGTGTACCTCGATGTCCTTTGTTGCGATTTGCTTTTATGATCAGAGTATCACGCTTATATCGCTTGGGTTTGAGTTTTGATGACGAGTTTCCTGATACTGATTTCGTGCACCATGGTTGCACCTACTGAGTATTTACATTTTGTGCATAGTTATTGCACTTGAGATATGTTTTTATACACCATGGTATTGGTTTTTGATTTGTGCATATTTATCGCACTTGATATCGGTTTGGACCCGACACGTTTTGGTTGGATTTTGCGCATATTAGGCGCACGATTTTGGGTTTTGTATACGTCGGACGCACTTGAGTGAGATTTTACTCGTGCATGTGGGATGCTCTTGACTTGGATTTTCTTCCGAGCATATTGGATGCGATTTTATTAGTGCAGGACATATGCACTGGAGTTGGATTTTCGCGCATGTTGGGCGCATGATATGAGATGTGATTCTGTGCATACCGGATGCATGGGATAGAGGTTTTAGTACACTTTAGATGCACTTGATGTTGTTGTCGTGCACACCCGTTGCACTGGACAGTTATTTTGTGCACACCCGTTGCACTTAGTTTTGCTTGTGTGTATTATAGCACCTGTATTTGGATTAGATTTCCATGCGCACCAGACGCATGCGACTATTGGATACGCCTTTTAGGGCTGATTTTGCTTTTGAGCATTTTGTTTTCATGTTGGGCACTATATTGTGTAGTAGCCAAACATGACTGATCTGAGGACAGTACTTGAGTACTTTACATGCATTAAAAGTTTACCAAGAGGTTTTTGAAACAGAGGAGCTATAGTCTCGCTATTTTCTACGTGTCCGTGAGCGACACGAACGTTATAAAGGAAAACCTTTTGGGATGTTTTGAAAACGGCGGAACGTGTAATTAAGAAAACATATGTGGACATACATTATTATTTTAAAATGAGCGTCCGTCAGTTATGCCGTGAGTTACGCATTCCCGCGGTGATTTAGAAAAGATTTTGCATGTCTTTCATTCAGATTTTGAGTTTTTTAAAAGATGCGTACTATACACGTATTATAGAATTTGACTAGTGTTTATTGGATTTCAGTAGTGGATTTCGAGATCTGCATCTCTATTGTAACTCCGAGGATATGCGTCCAAATCCGATGATTTGCGTAACGCTTGATGGAGTTCGGTTTTGAGTTTTGTACTCGTTTTTATGCGTACTTGACGCGCTGTATTATTTCTGCGATTTCCATGATTTCGGAGCCCCGCTGTTTTGAGCTGATTATTGAAATGTTTTAGATTTTGGGGTTTAAATTTAAATTCGGGGACCGAATTTATTTAAGGGGGGAAGATTGTAACATTTCAGAAAATATAAAATATTATTTTTGGGAATTTAATATTTAAATAATATTTTTCTCGAAAACTGCCGATTTGCGAAATTGGGGTTTTCGAAAAAGGATATAAATATATACCAATAATTATGAAATAAATAAAAATTAAAATGATTTATTCATTTAATAATATAATTAAAGGATTTGGCAATTTTAAAATTTATTATACGCAGTTTCGATAAAAACCCGATTAGTGCACTGCTAATCGCGATTAAGCCAAATCCGCGTTTTTATAGTTTCCATGGTTAGTGCACCATGACATGTTCATTTTGTTACATGTTTCATTTCATTTGGGCTTTAGATTATGGTTTTTGATGGATAGAAAAGAGAAAATGAAAAAGGAAAAAGTCAAGGAGACATAATGATTAGGTTAGGTGAGCTTGGAGAGAGAGAGTGTGTGTGAATTGTGAGAGAGAGGGAGGGGGGCTGCTGCCCTTTTGTCGGCTCCATCTTTTTCTTCTTCTCTCCTTCATCTCCTCAACTCCAAAAAACCCTCCATAAAAATCCATAGATCCATCTCCAACCATGCCCCAAAACCCTACACACCCTTCACAAATATTAATCCCCTCTTCAACCTCTACACGATGGACCGAGCAAAATGGGATTTTGACGACTTTGGGAAGTTAGTGCTGCCTAGAGTGGACTAGATGAGGTATAATTTCTTCCCTTTAGATTAGTTTTGTGAGATATCATGTTTAGATGTCGTTTTGTGCATATTAGTGGACATTGGGAAACCCTAGTGAATGTTTGAGTGTTGGTTTGAATTGGGTGATTCCTAATAGCTGTTAACTAAACTTAGGTGCTGTTTAGTGACCTGGACCAGACCCTAGAAACCCCAAAACACGGATTTAGAAACCCGACATCGGATAAATGTGTGATCTGTGAAGGTGTTCTGGAATCTGGAGCAACCCGGGGGCACCAAAAATAAAATTGAGCTGACAGTGAGTCGTGCAGGCACCTAGGAAGCTACCACTGAGACCCGAGCCCCTAACTCAAACCTACGGCCGCAGATTTAATCATTCTGGCCGCAATTTGCGGCCAGAGTAGGAAGGAATGGTTCCATTTTTGTTCCAGGGCTCACTTAGCACTAAATTAGACCCCTCCTATATGTAGTTTTGGCTAATTGTCATCTGGGGAAAATCTGGGAGCATTTTGGTGTGTTTTAGGCGATGTTTTCCGTATTTTTAAATGCACTTTCTTGATATTTGGATTTGTATTTGGTTGTCGGGTGTTAGTACATCGACAACAGGGGTTAATTGTTGGATTTGCATGTTTGGGCCATAGGTTCCAACCTATGAACACACTGTGCGCTGTATCGGTTTTCTGCCTCGATGTTAATACGTATTGCGACTGTTTATTATTCTAGGTACCCTCGCAAGGATTCCGAGGCGAAGGAGCATGACGTCATCGATTTCGGCAAGCGAAGACCAGGTGAGTAGATTTATATCTACGGGGAGAAGTCGGGTGGATGGCGTATAGCACCCCCGCAGTCCGTGGTGATGTATACGAATACGTATACACACATATATTTATTATGTGCTGTTAAGATTATTGATGGTAGTAATGGAATTATCAATGATAAGGATGTATTGGTTTGGTATAGTGCGAACCCTAGAGTAGTGGTTGCACTCACACATACACGTACACGTATACTTGCATACATTCTTTCATCTATCTGTGCGCATTTGGAGGTGTGTATATCTACACATGGGTATGGGACTATGTGTTCATATACGGGATTTGAAGCCGTGAGATTCGGCGATATGACAGAGTTCGTATTTGAGGTGCGACATGATAGTTTTAGCGGGCCTTTGGGCATATGTTTTACCCCGCATTCATATTTATATAGATGGTATCGATGGTACTAGACTTAGATTTGTACCAGAGATAATGTGATATGATGGTAATGATACCTGATACATGATGAGATGAATATGATATTGACCCGTACCTAGCTATTGAGATGCCGTACGACGATTTACCGTACGAGCTTTATATTGATGTTAGATCCGCACTCATGACTCGAGGATGTTATATGATATACCGTATCGTACGTGATACTATTGAGGCGAGATCACCGACTATTGTATATATATGTATATCGACTCAGATGTAGGTGGTTTCATACTCCTCCCGTTTAGATTACTTAGTAGACATTAGACTGACCCGAGTCATACCTATTTCAAAACTAACGAATCGGGGATATTTTTAAAGATAGGCAAAAGGGATTCTACGGGTATTTTCAAACGAAGTATCTTTTCTTAAAACACCGTAACCCTTATTTTATTAAAGACCCCGATTCGTCTTATTTCAAATGTCAAGGCTGCATGATATATTTATTGAGGAAGGTTCTTTACTGTTGCGTGATTATTCGATTCCGCATATCCATGCTGTTTGCATTGCATCGCTTATATTGTTGATATATTTCAGTCATGCTTCTAGGACACCAGCACCATTATCGATAATGCGTATGTTCCACGTACACTTGTTTGTCGGCTCACACACTTCATCATCGATAATTGCCATGTCACTACACTGTAGTACTGTTGCATTCAGGATATGACCCTTGCATGACATATTGATATGCTTACCTTTCTGCTATATGTCGCATACATGCTGCTTTCTGATTATACGTATTAAGATATGCTGTTTCCATGATATTTCTTGTTTTGGGGAACCGTGGGTGTTTCAAAAAGAATATGTAAGTGTTTTAAAAACCCGGTTACCCTTGATATGATATTTCAGTGCGTCCACCATGTGTTTTCTCGGTGCTGTGAGCGACATATGAAACCCGATTCGAGGAGGCGGATGAGGCCGATTGCGGGTACATGGTGGACCCGGTATGGTTCCCCGGGGCAAGAAATGTTTTTCGTGGAGTAGACGATGAGCCTGGCAGGGTGGCGAGTACCTAGCGGTGATTGGTTGGACCTGGCGGTTATCCGGAGGATACTGACCAGAGTCGATAGATGGATATGGGCGTACTGCCGGGGCCGAGGGCCGATACCGCAGACAGAGCCCGAGGGCCGATCCGGACTGACGGAGCCCGATATATGAGGATTTACGTGCCGATGCTGGGCACAGTTTTCATGATGTTTTCGAGTGCCGATGCTGGGCACTCTGGTTCCATGATTTTGACGTGTCGCGAGGGTCACAGATGGTTTATATCCTCATATTATTCCCATGCACATGATTTATGATATTTACATGCATGATGGTTATTGTCATTTGGTGACGAGTGGACGGGATCCACGTATATGCAGATTTGATTACATTGATCATACCCCACATTTATGATATGCTATTACCTGAGGCACTGGCACGAGCACTTGGCACTACACTCATGTATAGAGATTACATTGCCAGTTTAGCATGCTCCAGACTTATTCATATTGAGGTTTATATATATCCGATCGTATTGACCTAGGATGGGTCATGCATTCGATCTCTGCTTGTAGATATTTTCTATTCACGAGTTGGCAACTCACCCCCGTTGTGCCACAGTTCTTGCAGGTTTTTGCCGTACAGATTCTATAGCGGCATTTCTGGCACACTGCTTCTTTACAGGTGACTTGCTTTGGTAGGTGGGTTCTTTGTATCAGAACCGCCATTGTACATTATTTATTCATTGTATCTAGAAATTCCATCAACCAAAACTTGTATATTGTTTCAGACTTAGAAAACAGTGTTGTATTATTTCGACCTTAGAGTCGCGCTTGTAGTATTACGGTTTTCTGGCTGTTTTAAGTTTCTTTTGGGTTTTGATCCTCGCCCTTTGGCGTTGTATATTATATTGCTTGCGTGGTCGTGACCGTCGATTTGAAGAAGAGCTAGCTCCCGCTTGGGGATGCCTTTTATCATTTCATATTTATGTTATTCTTGTTGTACCCCGTTCGGGGCCAGTTTTTACAAAGGAAATTCTGCCGAAATTTTGAAAGATTACACTTTTTAAAAATGCATATTCGGCTTAGTTATTTAAAAACTTGATTTTCAAAACATGTTTTCTTTACCTCTTAAAACTAGTTTTTCCTTTATTTACTCCTTAAATGGTTTTAGATTTCTGGGCTTTTGGCTTACTTGGATCAGATGGAGTCCTATAGACTTCATAGGATTCAAGGGCCAGTCACGTGCTCTTTCGGGTCGTGACAGTTTGGGGACTCGATTGAAGTTTAGCACAGCTTATCATCCTCAAACAGATGGCCGGTCGGAGAGAACGACCCAAACTCTTGGAGATATGTTGAGAGCTTGCATGTTGGACTTCAAAGGTTCATGGGAGGATCATCTACATTTGGTGGAGTTTTCTTACAGCGACAGTTTCCAGGCAACTAACCAGATGGCTCCATTCGAAGCTTTGTATGGTCGCAAGTGCCGTTCACCTGTTTGTTGGGACGATGTCGGTGAACGAAGAGTGTTGGGACCAGATTTGGTTGTGCAGACCGTTGAAAAAGTTAACACTACCAGGAATCATATGAAAGCAGCACAAGACAGACAGAAGAGTTGGGCAGATACGTCGAGAAGACTTCTAGAGTTTGCCGTGGGTGATTTGGTATTATTGAAGATATCACCGACTAGAGGGGTGATTCATTTTGGAAGTCGAGGGAAGCTCAGTCCTCGATTCGTCGGACCCTTTGAGATTTTGGAGCGTGTTGGTGAGGTAGCGTATCGTTTGGCGTTACCGCAGTCCTTGGTGAATGTGCATGATGTGTTTCACGTATCTCAACTCCGTAAGTATGTTCGGGATGAAATGCATGTGTTGGATCATTTGGAGCTGACTGTACGAGAAGACTTGACTTTTGAGGAGCGACCGATTCTGATTGTGGATCGAAGGGAAAAGGTTCTTAAGAACAAAGTTATCCCCCTTGTACTTGTTCCTTGGGGTAGTCGCTCATATGGAGAGTCAACTTGGGAACGAGAAGATGAAATCCAGCAGAAGTTTCCTTATCTTTTCTTGTAGTTTGATTGATTGTTTATTCTTTCTTGTTTTGGAATTTCGAGAACGAAATTCTTTTTGTAGTTGGGTATAATGTAACAACCGAGTCCAATTATACCAAGTTCAGTTGCCGTATGTGTTGTTTGTGGTAATTATTTCATTCATCATGTTTGGTTGCAAAATGATAATTTACTTTATATTCGACCCGTTTACTTGAGCTCGTTGCTTCCTAGTTTCCAGATTACCCCTAACCCTGTGTTAGCATCTTTACATCGTGTTCTCGTCCCGTTCAGTGAAACGGACGTGTTTGGACGACTACGCGCACGTACGTGCGTCCGTTTTTGGGGTCATGCTTTTTCTTTACATAGCCCTTCATTTTAATTTTTGGAACCTGCTAATATTTTTCATTTTTCAAATCCAAATTTTTTGGACCCGACCCGGGCGCAATTCTGAAATATTTTGCATCCCGCCAAATCCTATTTAATTTTAAATTTCATAAATCAACTTTAAAAAAAAATATAGTTCTACAGCTAACAATATATTTTCAAAGCCACTATTTAACCGGTAAATCTTTTATTTTTTCCAAAACATTTTTCCCAATTTTCCCCAGCCAATGAAATGGCCCTCTAATGTATAGAAAATCTTTTTCTATTTTTTTCCCCTAATCTATTTCCTTCCCCAGCCAATCGCAGCCATCCGTTCTTCCTGGGACCCACAGCTCTCTCCCTCTCTCACCCTCCCCTTTCTCTTTCTCTCACTTCTCTCTTTATCTCTCCTTGCAAAAGGCCAATTTTATATCTTCTCTCTCTCTCCTCTCGCTCTCTCTCGTCTCTCTCTCTCTCTCATCTTCTCTCTCCTCTCGAATCTTTCTCTCTCTCCCCCCGCGTATCTCTCTCTCTCTCTCTCTTCCCTTTATATTTTTCTTCCTCGTCGTTCTTCAAAACAGAACACAACCCATCCCCAGTAACCCTAGCCGCCGTCTCCCCTCTCGCCGTTGCCCTAGCGCCGACACCACCATCGCCGTTCGTCGCCGCTCGTCACCCTCACCTCCATTCTCACCTCTCCTTCCCCGTTTCCTGTGCGCACGTCGAGCGCCGGTGTGCACAGCCGAGGCTTGCACGTCCCCTCACCGCGACGACCACCGGAGGGATCTCGTCGCCGTCCACTGTTCCAGATCGACGTAGCGGTGAGCTTTCACACACCTTCCTCCTCCTTCTTCCTTCCTCTTCCCTTCTCTTATTCTTTCTGGTTCTGTGTTGGCCGGTTGACCCCCTGCAGGCAGTTCACTGGAGCTCCGTCAGCGCAGCCGACGTTCACGACCGCTCTACAGATCAATGTAAGCCTCCTCTCCTCCATCCTTCTTCTCTTCTTCTCTTCTGCAGTCATTTTGTTTATTGGCGTTCACTGTTTTCTTGGTGGCCGGAATCCGACCGTGCCGGCGACGATTCCCGACGACCCAGCGAGGACCTCTGATCCGTGTGATCCCACTGTTCGCTGTTTGGACTCATTCCGTGTACCGAGCGCGCGTCGCGACTTCTCCCGCTGACGCGAGACGTTCCGTTTTCCGTATCGCGATCCGTTGAGGCAAGTAAAACTTGCTACATGCTACTTAATATATTATATATACATTTGATGGCACTTTAAACCCGTAGTTTAACCTTAATATCATGATTTACCTTTTACAGGTTCGATGTCACGTTATATCATTTTAGTTCCAAAACGTGAAACCTACCCGTGGCATTTACTTTATTAAACCTATTAACCACGTTTATATTCTAATCACATAATAAATAATTACCTAGTTTGTGGTACCCTTTCTATAGTTTACTCTATTGGACACCCGTGTGCATACTTGACTTGTTTTGGTTATAATGGCATCTATTGAACCTATTATACATAACATTGCATCTCTATATTACATAATATATGTTAACATGATTCTAACATCCATATTTGTATACTGTAGTTAAGTAATGATAACCGTGCATCAATATAATTTAATCTGTACCTATTTGCATATCATGTTCTAGTTTATTGTTCTGACAGTACCCGTGCTTGTTTAATTATGACCATGTTTATATTAGTTTGCTTTATGAGCATCCACATAACATTTTGTACTGGCTGACATGACTTGTTACACTTTCTACCTGATATGACATGGTACCGTACACTCTTGACAAGACATGACACCTAAATACACTACTTGACCTGACCTGATGTACCATGGCTTTACTGTTACCTGATCTTGTGTCTAATGCCAACAAACCTGACATGTAGTTCTTACGGACCGTTCCTGTTGTCTATCCAGACAAACCTGCACCTACCTGATCCTGAGTTGGCATTAGTTCGTGATTACTTAATACCTGACTTGAAAACATATAACTTGGGGGTATGGGGAAATCAATGATGAAATCCTGACTTGTAACTCGACAGTTGCTCGCTTATACTGATCAGTTTTTGAGGGTAGGCCCGCCTCGGGATGATGCTGCTGACATCGTTCGTCTTTCCCTTTTTCCTTTTTGTGCCTAGCGGTACGTCTCGGTTTCAGCCCGAGAGTCTTAGGCCGTGGTCCCGGGCATACACGGGATACTATTGAGCTTAGATCGATAATTCATCAAATTGATTTCAAAGACTTGAGAGTAGATAACCCAATAGACCAGTTTAGTTTACTCACTGCACACTACCCTTCACTGCCCTGATTTATTTTGCTGTTACACCTGATTTACCATTTATGATTACTTGCATTGCTTGGTCCCTGTTTATATTATATTGCTTGATGACATGACGTGCTGACGTCTGGGTTTTGCATGGCCCAGATTCCATACCTTTGTCGCAGTCCGAGCAGGAGTATTTCAGCCAGCAGGCTGAGCAGTGAGGATTCAGTAGTAGTTAGTTCTTTACTTTTCAGCATTTTTATTTCTGATGTGAGCCCGCATTATGGGACATACATTCCAGTTATTCTTGTATTGGATCTTTTGCTTCCGCATTATTATTATTCTTGACTCATTATATTTTGGCTTATGGACTTGTATTTGATAGTTTTATTTTTGTTCTTGATATCTCTACAGCCGTAATGTGACTGTGGATGGATACTTCCTACCCACAGGCAGCATGGTTGGCTATGCCACGTGCCCATTTAGCGTACTCTGGGAAGCGGGACGTGACACTTTAGAGACGATTCTCGACCTGGACCAGTGACCAAAACCCCAAAATACAAACTTTAGATTCGTCGATATCGGGTTTTTGTGGATATAGTGATGGTATATAGGAATCTAGGATGACCTGAGACCACCATAAAATAAGTTCCCTTAGCAGAGATGTATGCAGGTGATTATGGAGCAACCCCTGAAACCCGAGACCAAAATCCCTTAATCCGGCCGCAAATTTATTCATTTTGGCCGCAATTTGTGGCCACATTTTGGTGGAATTTGTTGATTTTTGGTTGGTGGGTCCCTTAGGTGATATCTAGAGCAACCCCATATGCTAAATTGGCTAGTTTGACCTGAGTCAAAATCTGGGAGCACATTGGGGTGTTTTTGGCTATGTTTTCCGTATTTTGAAATGTTTGGTTTTGCTATTTGGATTTGTTTTGGGTTGTTGGATGTTTTTACATCGACAACAACGGTTGTTTGATTGTTTTTGTACTCGTAGGCCATAGGTTTTAACTTATGAGCGCGCCGTGTGCCGTATCGGTTTTCCGGATTCGATTTTAATAGCGATTGCGATTGTGTATTATTGTAGGTGCCTTCATATGGATTCCGAGGCGATGGAGCGTAGCGTCATCGACTTCGGTAAGTAAAGAGCAAGGTGAGTAGATCTATATCTACAGGGGAAGTCGGGTGATGGCGTATAGCACTCCCGCAAATTTTGATGGAAACCGATATATATATATATAGATTATGATTAATGAAACCTTTAATAGAAGACTATAGATAGAGTAAAAAGGTAGTTAGAGAACCATATTAGAAACTAAGGATAGTTAGAAGTGATATGATACGACTAGTATGTGATGACGGGATTTGAGGATGATATTTGATGATATTGCCGTTTAGGGTACTATAAGACTAGATAGTTGACGTAGATGTGTCATCCGAACCATACCTATTTCCAAACTGAAGAATCATATGCATCTTTTAAAACGATACCTTGAGTGACATTACAGATTCTCAAATGATATTTTTTCTTTAAAAACACCGTAGCCCCTACTTTCAAAACTACGATTCGCATCTTTCAAAAATTGTTTGTATAGTTTGGGTGTGTATGTTAGATTAGATACGTATGCTTATAGTAAAGGTAGAATGTATTTGTAGGATTGAATTGATGTGGGATATAAATGCGATGAAAAGAATATATAACGTGATATGATGATTTGATGATATGTTGGTATACGGATGCGAGACGATTGAGATGATTGATACCCTGCCGGTCCCCTAATATGAGATTGTTGCGGATGTGACTTGGGACATAGGTATATAGAGATATTTATATATATTGTGAATCATGAATGATAGGCCGTACATGACATTAGGCCGTACCCTCATTGTCATATAGGTTGATAGGATTCCTACTGGTTTAATGCCACCGTACGATGATTTTCCGTACGTGATGAGTTTGACTTGATGATTGATCCATACCCCTGACTAGAGAATACCGTACGATGGATTATACCGTACGCGTTGTTATGAGGCTGGATGCCGATTGATAGATTCACCGACTCGGTCTTGTAGACACGTATACCTTATAACTTTTAGCTGATGATTTACCTTATGCTGCATTCATGTTATTCGCATTGCATTATTATACCGGTGCTTAGTACACCTGCACCATTATCGATGATGCGTATATTACACTTACACAGATTTGCCGGCCCACACACTTCATCATCGATAATTGCCATGTCACTACACAGTAGGATTGCTGCATCATGATATGACTCCTTGCATGCTATACTTGCGTATATACCACTTGTACATCCATATTGGCGCACCTACATATTGTACACTCATACATGCGTATATACCACTTGTACATCCATACTTGCGCACATACATATTGTACACTCATACTTGCGTATATACCACTTGTACATTCATATTGGCGCACATACATATTGTACACTCATACATGCGTATATACCACTTGTACATCCATACTTGCGCACATACATATTGTACACTCATACTTGCGTATATACCACTTGTACACCCATATTGGCGCACATACATATTGTACACTCATACTTGCGTATATACCACTTGTACATCCATATTGGGTCCATATTGGCGCACACACATATTATACACTCATACATGCGTATATACCACTTGTACATCCATACTTGCGCAAATACATATTGTACACTCATACTTGCGTATATACCACCTGTACACCCATATTGGTGCACACATATTGTACACTCATACTTGCGTATATACCATTTGTACATCCATATTGGCGCACATATATATTGTACACTCATACATGCGTATATACCACTTGTACATCCATACTTGCGAATATACATATTGTACACTCATACATGCATATATACCACTTGTACATCCATACTTGCGCACATACATATTGTACACTCATACTTGCGTATATACCACTTGTGCATCTATACCTACATATATACTTATTGCACATATATAGATGATGCTGGCTTTGGTTTTGGAGAATTGGGAACCGCAGGATTTATTTTAAAACTGGAATCATTTAAAAGAGCGGTTTTTCCTTAATATGTCACATCACTGTTACATGTTGCATGATATACGGATATGCTTACATTTCTATCATATGTCGCATACATCATGCTTTATGATTTTACGCATTGAGATATGCTGTTTTCATGAGATTTCTGGATTTGAGAACCGTGGTCATTTTAAAAGAAAGTATGTATTGTTTTAAAAACCAGGTTTCTCTTGATATGATATTTCAGTGCATCCACCATGCGTTTTCTTGGTTCTGAGACGTGTGACATGTGAAACCCGATTCGAGGAGCTGGATGAGGCCGATTGCGGGTACATGGTGGACCCGGTATGGTACCCCGAGGCGAGAACGGATTGCTGTGCAGTAGACGGTGAGCCTGGCAGAGGGACTACTACCTACCGGTGATAGTATTTGGGCTCGGTGGATATCCGGAGGATACCGACCGGAGTCGAGAGATGAGATAGGCCGATCCGGACCGACGTTGCGTAATTTAATTGCTGGTCACGAGCTAATATTTCGGGTCGTGACACAAAGAAAATAACAAATATAGAATATATAGATGATGAGTAAGAGTATATATTCATGGGTGAATATGTACTATAGGTCTCTATATGGTCATCATGTTAACGTTAAGTTCCAAGTGTGAATGTCAACGCAGCCGCAGAAGTATTCACGAACTCAAGAGTGGGGCCTCAAGAGAAAAAAACACGGGACCATTTTATGTGTTAGCATCGGGGCTCTAGGCCGTGGATGAGTCAACCCGACTGATATTCGAGTAAAATAAAAAAGAGATTAATACGGGACTCTTGAAACTCCGTTGGATTTACACAGAAACTATCCCAAACACATCAAGAATAAATAGTTTATAACTGTATAATATACTTAATTAAATTTGATTGATTGATTATAACATTTCTTGATCAAAACCATGGATTGCAAAAGGTGTAGAATGAAGTCGAGTGAGTCGAGTAATATGCGAGTCATGTCAATTGCAATCTTGGTTCGAGTCAAATTAGTTTGAGTAGATTGGGTTCGAGTTCATGTTCAGGTTTAGATTCGAGTTGGGTTAGAGTTCGAGTTTGTATTTGAGTTCGAGTTCAAGTTTAGATTCCAGTTCAGGTATTTTTCATATGGATTGTTCTAAACTATTAAAAATATTATGTTCGGGAGAAATTGGCAACTGCTGCACATGGACGGCAGGATTTGTATTTTTTTCCAAGATAATTGTCATTTGATAACTCCGTTAAGTTGTCTAACCTGAAAGGCAAGCACCCACTTTTTCCGGCTCCCCGATGCTCAAGAGAAATGATACCGCTTAGACTATATTAATCTAGAGTCCTTAATATTATTTGCATATCTCGAGGTTTTTTTTTTGAAAAATACTTTAATATAGTTTAAAAAAAAACCTCGATGGTGATTTATAATATTTAGGATTTTTATGAACATGTATTTTAATTATTGTGGTGTTTTGGTGATAAAACCTATCTTTTGGTATTTTTATGAAACTTAGATCTTTTGGAAACTTGATGGTATTTTATTAAATTCCACTTTTTCATTTTAAAATATAGTTTCATAATATGTTTTTATTGAAAATACGAATTCATAGTTTTATATAATTTTCCAAAAATTTAGTTTTGTTTAAAAAGTCGTATTTCTTAAAAACCATATTTTTATTTCATTTCTAGACCAAATACTCCGTGAGGAGTTCTGCATCTCGTTTTACTATCCTAAGGTTGTGAGATAATCCGCACCATCAATTAGCGGGTCCCCTAACAAGGGTTGTAGAGATGTAATTGCCAAGGGTTACAAAAATACCGATTAAAAGAAACCTGTTTTGAAAATGTGTGGTATTTTAATGAAAAAGTTATTCTTTAAATGAACCATAAATCTAGAATACCGTGCTATGAAACCATAGTGTGCATATAGGGTAGGTCGTTACCCCATGAAAGTTATAGAGATGGGTATACTAGTTATCGAAAAAGGGTTATATTAAAGTTCATGGTATTTTAGAGAAAAATTCGTTATATGATTGTTTCACACGAAAATTTTGGTTAAACTAGAAAATAAATGATGTGAACAAGGTTAAGATTAGTATAGGATGCTAGTTTAATCTAATTTGCTTATCACGTGGATTACAAATATCAAAAAGAAGATTATATCAGAGATAACTCCACTTTTGTCGATTTGTTTTAAAAGTTGTTTTGAGATGGAAAGGGAGAGAGATGAAGGGACGTAGTCGTTGCGTAGCATTGGGAAGAGGTTAAAGAAGAGAGGGGGGGTTCCATGGTGTCGCGGAAACTCCGGAAACGACTTCGATCTTTGACAGAAAGAGCTTGATTGCTAACTCCACTTGACTCCAGTTGCACTTAGAACTTTTGAAAGAAATTTTCAGAATAGAGGGGAGCCAGGGTATGGGGTAGTATTTATAGTGAAGAAATTAGGATTTGGCAATTAAAAATTGGATTAAAAGAATTAAAATGCTGTTAAATGATGAATTTAAATGCCACTGTTTAATTGCAGGAAAATCAAACAGTGCAAGGGAGTTGAGGGGAGTTAAAGGGATGGGTGTGCAAAGCACGGAGGTGATTGGGGGTAATCCAACAGTCGGCGTCGGCCCCAAGGAAGAAATGGGCGTTCGGATCTTGAGGGTTTGTCTCGAGATTTGTGCCACGTGGTTTAGTCAGTGTTTACTCCTTTTGGCGCATGTTTGATTTTTCTGAAACTTTTTGTTTCTCCGTGAATTGCACGTGGAACTCTTGGACTTCCGAAAAAATAAAGAGAAAAATCTAAAAAATAATTGGTTCTTATGGGATTCGAACACACAGGCTATGTCGCAGTAGTGTAGAGATTTTACCAGTAAGCTACAAGTTGCTTCTTGCCTTTATTTAACAAAAATAACCTATAACTCTTACACAGGCTGTAATACCTTTTTCTATACAATAACAAGAATTTTTTGTACAGGAATTTCAGAGTCGTTACATTCTACCCTCCTTATAAAAATTTTGTCCTCGAAATTTACATTTACATAGAGACTAATTTTCATAGAGTTAAGGGTATCGTGTACGCATATCTTCTTCTCTTTCCTAAGTTGATTCTCTTGGCGAATCTTTTCTCCACATCACTCAAACCAAGTTTACGTCCTTGTTTCATAATGTCTTCACCTTTCGGTCTAGGATCTCAACGGGTTGTTGCTCGCAGTTTAGGTCAGTCTGTACCGTGAGCTCTGAGTGATCAAGTATATGGCTGTGGTCGCTCACATATCGTCATAGTTGGGATATGTAGAACATGTTGTGCACTCTTTCCAATGAGGGTAGTGGTGCTAAACGGTACGCCACTTCTCCAACTCGTTCGAGTATGTCGAACAGTCCTATGTATCTTGGGCTTAATTTACCCCTCTTGCCAAAACGTATCACTCTTATATTTGGAGAGATCTTCAAGAATACATGCTTTCCGGGTTGAAACTCTAAGTGTCGACGCTTTGCAGTTGCCTAATGTTTCTGTCAGTCTTGGGCTATGCGCATCCTTTCCCTGATCGTGCGAACCACATCTACAGTTGCCACGATCATCTCTGGTCCAAAGAGTTCACGATCTCCAATGTCATCCTAACTCAACGGGGAACGACATTTCCGTCCGTAGAGTGCTGCGAATAGTGCCATCCCAATGCTTGCCTGGTAGCTGTTGTTATATGAGAACTCCATAAGGTGTAGGTGATCTTCCCACGAACCTCCGAAGTCTAACATACAGGCTCTCGGCATATCTTCCAGAATCTGAATTGTTCGCTCAGACTGTCTGTCCATTTGTGGATGGTACGCCGTGCTGAAATTCAGACTCGTTCCTAGGCTAGCTTGTAGACTCTGCTGTTGGGGTCGAAAATTGCACCCCGGTTGACCAAGTCGAAGTCAAGGTGAACCCCAAGCTAGGTGGGACCAAGCCCAGATCAAGTGGGCTCATTCCTGAGTCGAGACCGAACATGAAGCGGCCGGCCTCCCCCATGCTGAAATAAAAAATCATGTAATAAATAATTTTAATGTAATTTTTTATGCATGGATGGGCAAAATGCCATTTTGTAAAGCCCAAGGGGCTATATGTAAATGTGTAAGCCTATATAAGGCAACATGATGATGAATAAAAGACAATTTTCATCCCCCCAAAAAAACTACGGTTTTTGTGCCTCATTCTCCTTCCTCAAGGTTCTAAACCTTCTTTCCCCTTTTCAATTAAATCAAGAGTTTTACTCTTCTTTTTCCAAAACTAAATATTTTTTCACCACAAAACCCTCAAAGGGGAACTCAGATCTCAAAAATAAGAGATTTTGAAAATCTCATACTTCTTGTTCTTTAAGATCCAGCCGACAGAAGAGGAGGAAGGAGACCCATCTCCAAAAATCCCACTTTAGAGAAGATCCTGGGCTCAAGGGAGAAGCCCCTTCATCAGCTCCAAAAATATCTTAGGAGTTCAACTCCATAAGTCAAATCGGGAGCAGAGCTCCTAGTGCAGGGACCAAGTCCCTTTTGCTACTGACGCCGCGTGCCAGGCACGTGGGGCGCTGGCGCTCTGGCGCGCAGCGCCCGCGTGCCTAGCACGTGGGACGCTGGCCCACTCATCCTTTGGATGCCTTTTCCTTTTATACACACGCGCGCGCGCGCACGCACGCACATACTCCACAACACAGTCCCTGTTAGAAAAAGTTTCTAACAGGACGCTGCCCTTCACCCCGCAAGGGGGCTGCTAGCCCCCTTGACCCCCAGCCCGCTATCCGGATAGCGAGACCCCTATAAAAACTTTATGGGGCCCCCGATATATCCAAAACCCCTTCATAACACAACACTGCACATTGAGTTCGCATGACCAGTTTAACCCGTTAATCGGAGGTTCCCTCGCTCCAAAGGTGAGGGGTAATTAACGGCAGCTTAGTCCGCGGCTGCTGAAGATTCGGATCCCCATAATCAATAAACCCCAGCCTACCCTAGGCAGGGGGAATCTGTAATGCGCCTGACAAGCGCGTGCGTATTGCCATCTCAATGGGGTGACGAAAAACACCCTACAGATTCTGGCATGCCCGGTGGAACTTTTCTCCCCTCCTATATCTCGGGTCAAGTGTTCATGCGAACTCATTTAACATATATGCCGATGTTTGTACTGAAATAATGTTTTTTTCGTGCAGCAATCAACTTTCAACGACAATGTCTCCCAAGATGAATTCAACTTCCAATGCGACCTCGATCTCATACGTGGTCAAGATCAATGCTCGTGTGGTTCTCCCCGCAAGCCTCAAACGATAGTGGGAGGAACTGCCCTGCCAGTTTGGTTCCGTCGTCATCGACCCATCTGGCAGAAACCCCGGAAAAACAGGTGGCCAAGCCGGTCTCAAGGGGCAAGAGGCCGAATGTTGTTATCGCTAAGGCACTGATCAGTCGAAAATATTGCATTTTTAACATGTCAATTTCCCTACCATTTGCTCTCATCTAGAGATGTTCGGTATTAATAAAGCACATATTAGCAAAACAGCTGTAAAATACCAAATAACTTGTGTTATATATTAAAACCGACATTTCTGAGGGAAATTGAGTGTTTATCATGGCATCGCATCATCTTTGTATAGCGCAACACTTGTCTCGAGAATCTGTGCAGAAAATTGCAGGAAAAGAGCCGAAACATTTAAAAGTGCTGAGAAAATACGCTAAGTCCAAGACTTGAGATCTGGAAGTGATCAAGGAAGAATTATGCAATTCCACACATCAGAAATGATCTAAAAAGCCAACAACAAGTAGCAAAGAAATTTTCATTCACAAAGAGCTCCAATGGGCCGCGGATCCGCGGCCCGTAGGCGCTTCCCGCCGCAGATCCGCGGCATCATAGTGACATCATCACTTCAATTTTCTGCATGTGGCTTACCTCTAACAGAAAAGCTTCAGAAAACTCCAGATTGTCCACGTGGCTTCATCTAGAAGGCTCGGCCTAACAACCTAGCTCTAGAATATTCCCTCCAACAAACTACTTCTAGAAGCCTCTCTTTAACAAACTTTTGGAGGGAAACTTGAATTTTGAATTCTAGATCTAGGGCTATGGTGGCTATAAAAGGAAACCTAGATCGAGGGTTCAAGGTTGTTCATTAGTTCAATCTTCATCTCCCCAATACAAGTTGAGTGACACAACTTGTAAACCCTAATCCCCAATTCAAATTCCAAAGCAAAAAATCAAGAACTTCGAGTACCAAATCAAGCATGAAGCCTTCGATCCTTTAGAAAGCGACGCCGGACTTCATTGGAGCAAGTGATCCAAGGAGATCCGCGACTCATGGAGACGAGCGAAGCCGAAATCAACGATCAAGTTCTTTCCTCTTGTAGATCTTGAGAGAATTGTAACAAAAATTGTTGATAAATAAAGGTGAAATTTCTATATCTTGCTTTCTTTACATTCTTGCATCATGATTCGATCTCAATTCTTGATTGTGTTTCTTATTATGATGTTTGAGTAAAACTCCGCTCGTGGAGGAGTCGAGACGATCAATAGATGATGATGTTACAAATCTTGAAACGATTCTTAAGTCCTATGAGTTTGTAAACCCTAGAAAATTGAAGAATCGACGACCTAGTTTCGATGCGATGCTTTCTTGATTGTGTTCGCTCGAAATTAGGGATCCACGATCGATTCTTGAATTTACTAGAGGGTAGAATGTGAATAATCAACGAAAGGACAAGGGATAGAAGATGAAACTTTAGTTTCCGCAAGAAATCCCTAATTCTCGTTGATCATCATCGATCTAGTATCAAATCATCGATGGATAAGAAAACGTAATCAAGATTTCATCACGTCTATAGATTCGATCGATTCCTACGAGCCTCACTTCGATTCTTGATTATTGGATTGGAAATCATCAATTCTTCATTCTTGATTTTAAATGTTTTTTTGATTTTAGATTTAGATCTAGATTTTGCTAATTCTTGAACTTCACTTTTAAATCTTGAATTGAATTGTATTTTCTTTTCTTTCTTTAATTTTTAATTCATCTAATTCAAATTCGAACGGATCTCACTTTCCCTGTGGACGATCCGCACTCACTAACGCGCTACAATCGACACCGTTATTGATTGCGGTCAAAATATTTTTGCTTGTGATTTCTATACATTTTCTACATACGCACCGAGATATCATTCAATCAAATGGCGCCGTTGCCGGGGATAGTGTGCTAATTTGTTCGTTTTTGAAATTTGAGTTGAAAAATTTATTCCATCAAAATTTTTAGATCTAAATTCGCGCAAACACTAAACGATTTGTTGTGATTTGTTGCGAGGGAATCTGGAATCTGCTGAGCAAGAGGAAAAATATTCTGAACATTCCAGGGAGCTCAGTAAGGCAACAGAAGAATTTTCCTAAATTTTTGTGCAGTGATCTCCTGAGAGGACCGCGGATCCGCGGCTATTGGCAGCCTCCCGCGGCGGAAACGCGGCAACACTGTAGCTTCTCTGTGCGAAATTTTTCTGGTATCTCCTGTACTTTCTTATCTCCTCCTCTGTCTACTCCATTAATAATTTGCTGCAGGTTTCTTTGCAAATAATTCGCAGCGCCGCAAAAGCAATAAAAATTGTGCGTGTTTGATCTTGGTTGTTTGCATAATAATACGGAATTTAAGGGACACGGCCAAATTCAGATTAGGTGAGGAGTTCATTACCCTTCCTAAGCCCTGGAAATCACAAAATTGCATCCGTATTACCCTCATTAACTAAAAGAAATCTAGACATGATTCTAAGGACCGTCACGCTCACTTAGGACAGAAGGACGTCGTGGGTAATCTATTGCTTATCTGCGTTTCTTTTGTGGTGTCTAAGGTAAGTGTGTTTAAGGCAAGTGGTTACTTAATTAGGCCCACTACTTACGTAGTGGAGAACCTCCCACTTACCTGGCCACAGGAGAGACAAAGAGGCAGTGGAGGATTGATCCTGTGACTTGTCTTCTGGCAGTTAGGAGCGGTCTAGAGCCTTGACCTAGGTGACCACTAGACTTAGGATTGCTTGTTGCATTTGTTGTGATTTGCATCATTTTTTCAAAAATCCGTATCTTTTTCAAAACCAAACACCACTTTCTCTTTCCCCTAATTATATCAACGTTGCCACTTGTACTAAACCCTTTAGTGCAAGCTCGGCTGGAAACGGGATTCTAGTGCCCGTCTTGTCCGCGTTTCCCCCGATCGACCCCAAAGTCAGTATTTCTACATTTACCTCTTCTTTACCCACCACCATACCCATTTCGATGGACGATTCTCCATCGAACTTCTTTACCACTAATCTGCCGCCGTCCGCAGGTGCGCAAAATCCACCCCGCATCTCTCTCCAAGAGAGGTGCTATCCTATGCGAGGTCCTCTTTCGACCCGTCTCTCCATTCCACCAGCCAACGGGGAAAATTTTCAGATTAAACCCCAATACATCAACCTTCTACCCAAATACCACGGTCTCGAGTCTGAAGACGCATATGTCTTTATCACCAAATTTGAAAATGTATGCGCAATGATTGGTACGTCACAACTTTCTATGGATGTTATGCGTCTCCGTCTTCTCCCATTTACCTTGTGCGATATAGCCGAGAAGTGGCTGTATAACACAACCGCACATTCCATTTCAAACTGGGGAGAATTCGTCAAAGCATTCCTAAAGAAATTTTACCCCTATCATAAAACAGCTCGAGTCCGTAGCGAAATCAATCAATTCACCCAGCTTCCAAATGAAACATTCTCGAAGTGTCTTGAACGCTTTAAGGATCTGTTAGTTCAATGTCCACATCACGGAATCCCCAGATGGGATCTATGCCGAATCATATATGAGGGCATTAATCCTAACACAAAACATACCCTTGAATCCATGTGTCAAGGCAATTTCATGACCAAAGATGATGGGGAAGTCTGGAAATTTTTAAAAGATTTCGCTGAAAAATCTTTACAGTGGGAGGGTGTGAGTCAATCGTCTAGAGGTGGCAATAACCAATCGGAAGTTTCCATAGGAGTTAGAGCTGAAATTTCAGCTATACATAAGAAACTCGAGACTATGGAAAACAAATTTTTAGCTGCCGCCCTAAATCAAATGTCACTCTCCAAAACTGTATGTGGATGCTGTTCTGATCCTTCTCATTTGACGGAAGAATGTCCACTTAATTCTCCGTTTTAAGGTCATGAGCATATCAATTCTTCTTTCCAACAACGATCTAGAAACGATCCATTTTCTTCCAGGGTTGGAGGAATCACCCTAACCTTGCTTGGAACCAATCACAATCTCAAAACACGGTTCCAAACCAAAACAATTTCCAAAAGGTCCCTCCACCACAACAGCAACCACTTCAATTGAGTCAGCACCCCTTCCAAGCACAAAACTTTCAAAATCCGGTTAACACACCCGCACCGTCTAGTTCTTTGCAGTTGACCGGGACAGATGAATCCTCTTCATTTGCACAATACATGAATTTGGTCCTAACAAATATCATGCAAGTTTCGGCTGAGATGAAATCTTCTGTCGATGACATGAAAAGAAATATTGTCTCTCAAAATGAGACTATAAGATCGATGGAAGAAGAAATTGCACGATTAAAAGCCGAAATGAGTGCAAGAGAGAAAGGGAAACTTCCAGCTCAACATTTGCCCAATTCTGGCTATTCACATCATGTGAATGCAATCATGTTGATATCTGGAAGAGTGCTTAACAATCACATTGGGGAACAGATTGATGACACTGAAAAATCTATCAATGATACCCCGGCTGAGACCTTTCCTTCCACTTCTACTTCTAATTCTGACCCCAGTTCTTCTACCCTACCACCTTCTTCCGAGCCTATTCTCCGTTTTCCCCAAGGCTCGACACCTCAGCCCACACCGAAAATGATCCCCACTCCTATTCATAGATCGTTCCCACCTACACGATCTTCTCCGGTGTTGGACCCGACCTTATTGCTCAAGCTCCTTATCCGAATCGGTTAAGGGGAAACACACTGAGTCCACAAATGGAGAAGATCACTGAAATGTCTAAATAGGTTAACATCAACATCCCTCTTCTAGATGCTATCCAACAAGTCCCCGCATATGCGAAAGTTCTTAAAGACTTGTGCACTAGAAAGAGAAAGACTCAAGTGCCCAAGAAGATATTCATGGCAAAGACTGTAGACACGGCTTTCCCCCAGCAATTACCGAGGAAACGTAAGGATCCTGGATATCCTACTATTTCCATTTCTATCGAGGAGAAACACATCAACTGTGCTCTACTTGACCTTGGCGCAAGTGTTAACTTGCTTCCTTTCTCGGTATACGAGCAGTTAGGGATCGGAGAGTTGAAACCGGCTCCTTGCACTCTCCAGATGGCTGACCGATCAATCACCAAACCTAGGGATGAACTGGAGGATGTGTTAATAAAAATCGGGGAATTTGTATTCCCTGTGGACTTTATTGTAATTGATACACAGCCTGTAGCGAACCCACGGAATCAAATTCCGGTGATTTTAGGTCGCCCCTTTTTGGCCACTTCCAATGCTATCATCAACTATCCTAATGGCTCTATGACCCTATCCTTCGGGAATAGGTCAATTGAGCTGAACATTTACAAGTTGGGAAGTGTACCCTCCGAACCTACTGCTCAGGTCTGTTCTGTCGAATTAATGGATGTCGACAGCAGCGAATTTGACGATCCTCATGATACCGACCTTGACTCTTTTCATAGGTTGTTGTTTGACCCAACTATGTATCATACACATACGGACTCTTCCACCGAGTTGTCCGGGTCAACAACTAACACTGATTATGAACCGTTCTTAGAGTCTGAAGATCACCCCGCGCTTTGTGATGACATTATTCTTCGGGGTATTGATGAAACTTTTGAGGAAATCTTCGCTGATGAACTTGCATTTTTGAATGACACGGGTGTTGAGATGAATCATCTCCCAATCAATGAAATTGAACCTCCACCCCTTCTTCTGAACTGTAAAAAGAATGCGAGTAATCCATCACATTCACTGCATCGTCTCTCCAAAATGAGACGCACACACATTCTATTCTACCACTTACCCTTTCCCTACTTCTTCTTCCACCAACCTGAGCACTACATTGATAAAATCTTTGAATGGTTGATGTTGACGTACGGTCTGTGCAAAGCTTGGCATCGACCAATGATTTTTTACCCCCTCATGTGATTTTCAAAGATTAACATGGCTTAATTCAAGTTTGGGGGGGTATAATCTGGCTCTTGAAAAGAAAAATTTACACAAAATGATGAGCCAAAAATAAGTTTGGGGGAGGATCTTCACTTATATATTTTGCCCCCGTTAATAAATTTCCTCCCAAGTTTACAGGTTTTTCGAAATTTAGCGGATGGCAACAGTGAGGACACTGTTGAAAACAAGTTTGGGGGAGATTTGTGCTTATTTTCGCATCATTTGCATTATACTTTGTATAAGCACAAAACATTTTTTCAAAACCTATAAAAATTTAAAAATTTTCAAAAATAAATTTTTTTTGTATATAAATAAGATAATAAGAGATTAGATAGTGAAAAATTACATCCAAAAGATTGGAAAAATTTAAGAAAACCAAGAAAATTAGAAGTTTTCTTATACGAACTAGTAATAAGTAGTTATGAGCCGTTGTTCCAAGGGTTAGTAAGATGAAAGAAGTCATTAATCTGAGGATAAAAATAAGTCTGAAAAATAGTTCCTATTCTGGAAGCCAAACATTTGAACGTTGATACCCTACTATACGCACTTACATACGTCTTGAAGCTCGGGATAGTAGAGGATACCTTGAAATGCTCTTGTCTAAAAGTCAAAGTATGAAGGAAATAAAAAAAATGAATAAAATATAAAGTGGTGAGAAAAATGAACACTGGTTTTGTTATCGCCAAGGCAGCAATAAAAAAATATAGCGAGGGTGCCTCTTCACCTAGTGCCTTAGACCAACTGGTCTGGGAATCACTGCTAAGCCTTAGGTGGTGCAAGACGAGGAAATACACCTAATAAGCAAACACATGAGTAATCGGTCGGTTAGTACCTTAAGAAGTATTAACGGTCGCATGAAAAATGTGTGAGCAAATCCATCTAATATTCATCAAATTAAAAAGTACTGAGACAGATGGACAAGAGTATGATAGCTTGAATTGAATTCTCCGAGTGTAAGGATGTCTTTTACACACACGTAGGGTTATATGATCGATATTTGGAAGAAAGATAGGAATGAAGAATAAAGATGATGTTTTATTGAGGGATGATGTGATTTCTGACATCTTTTCATGACTATTAAGATAGGGCTCATGACAACCGAAAAGCTAGCATAGTTGGAAACCCTAATTTTCAATGTCTTTCTTTTACAATTCTTATCTTTATATTTAACTATCACGGTCTTCCTTTTATTATTAGATTTTGTGGGTGCAATCCGCTGAAAACCCTCAGGAGACAACACTACTCCTACTAGGGACACCTAGAGGTTTAAAGGCTTGCTGCACGTGCTCAGTGCAATCGTGTTGCCTACGAAAGTGTGCTAGCTAGTTTTTTCTCTTTCTTTATTTTGTCCTTCTCTTTTTAATAAAACAGTTCGCTCGAGACGACCGAAAATAAGTTTGGGGAAATTTGATCAGTTGAAAATATTGCATTTTTAACACGTCAATTTCCCTACCATTTGCACTCATCTAGAGGTGTTCGGTATTAATATAGCACATATTAGCAAAACAGCTGTAAAATACCAAATAACTTGTGTTATATATTAAAACCGACATTTCTGAGGGAAATTGAGTGTTTATCATGGCATCGCATCATCTTTGTATAGCGCAACACTTGTCTCGAGAATCTGTACAGGAAATTGCAGGAAAAGAGCCAAAACAGTTAAAAGTGCTGAGAAAATACGCCAAGTCCAAGACTTGAGATCTGGCAGTGATCAAAGAAGAATTATGCAATTCCACACATCAGAAATGATCTAAAAAGCCAACAACAAGTAGCAAAGAAATTTTCATTCACAAAGAGCTCCAATGGCCCGCGAATCCGCGGCCCGTAGGCGCTTCCCGCCGCGGATCCGTGGCATCATAGTGACATCATCACTTCAATTTTCTGCACATGCCTTACCTCTAACAGAAAAGCTTCCAGAAGACTCTAGATTGTCCACGTGGCTTCATCTAGAAGGCTCGGCCTAACAACCTAGCTCTAGAATATTCCCTCCAACAAACTACTTCTAGAAATCTCTCTTTAACAAACTTTTGGAGGGAAATTTGAATTTTGAATTCTAGATCTAGGGTTATGATGGCTATAAAAGGAAACCTAGATCGAGGGTTCAAGGTTGTTCATTAGTTCAATCTTCATCTCTCCAATACAAGTTGAGTGACACAACTTGTAAACCCTAATCCCCAATTCAAATTCCAAAGCAAAAAATCAAGAATTTCGAGTACCAAATCAAGCATGAAGCCTTCGATCCTTTAGAAAGCGACGCCGGACTTCATCGGAGCAAGTGATCCAAGGAGATCCGCGACTCATGGAGACGAGCGAAGCCGAAATCAACGATCAAGTTCTTTGCTCTTGTAGATCTTGAGAGAATTGTAACAAAAATTGTTGATAAATAAATGTGAAATTTCTATATCTTGCTTTCTTTACATTCTTGCATCATGATTCGATCTCAATTCTTGATTGTGTTTCTTATTATGATGTTTGAGTAAAACTCCGCTCGTGGAGGAGTCGAGACGATCAATAGATGATGATGTTACAAATCTTGAAACGATTCTTAAGTCCTATGAGTTTGTAAACCCTAGCAAATTGAAGAATCGACGACCTAGTTTCGATGCGATACTTTCTTGATTGTGTTCGTTCGAAATTAGGGATCCACGATCGATTCTTGAATTTACTAGAGGCTAGAATGTGAATGAAATCAATGAAAGGACAAGGGATAGAAGATGAAACTTTAGTTTCCGCAAGAAATCTCTAATTCTCGTTGATCATCATCGATCTAGTATCAAATCATCGATGGATAAGAAAACGTAATCAATAGATTTCATCACGTCTATAGATTCGATCGATTCCTACGAGCCTCACTTCGATTCTTGATTATTGGATTGGAAATCATCAATTCTTCATTCTTGATTTTAAATGTTTTCTTGATTTTAGATTTAGATCTAGATTTTGCTAATTCTTGAACTTCACTTTTAAATCTTGAATTGAATTGTCTTTTCTTTTCTTTCTTTAATTTTCAATTCATCTAATTCAAATTCGAACGGATCTCACTTTCCCATTCCCGCCGCGGATCCGCGGCTTGTTGATGACATCATTCCTTCAATTTTCTACACGTGCCTTAATTCTAACAGAAAAGCTTCCAGAAGACTCCAGAAATGCCACGTGGCTTCATCCAGAAGGCTCGGCCTAACAACCTAGCACTAGAATATTCTTCATTCTAGAATATTCCCTCCAACAATCTAGTTCTAGAAGCCTCCCTCCAACTAACTACTTCTAGAAGGCTCTTTCTAACAAACTTTTGGAGGGAAATTTGAATTTTGAATTCTAGATCTAGGGTTATTATGGCTATAAAAGGAAACCTAGATCTAGGGTTCAAGGTTGTTCTTTAGTTGTTCATTAGTTCAATCTTCATCTCTCCCACAAGTTGAGTGACACAACTTGTGCATTCAAACCCTAACCCTAATCCAAAATTACCAAGCCAAAAATCAAGAACACCGAGTACAATTCAAGCAAGAAGCCTTCAACGTTTTAGGAGCGAAGCCGATCTTCATCCGAGCAAGTGATCCAAGACGATCCGCGACTCACGAAGATGAGCGAAGCCAAATCGATGATCGAGTTCTTTCCTCATTGTAGATCTTGAGAGAATTGTAACAAAATTGTTGATAAATAAAAGGTGAAATTCTATATCTTGCTTTCTTTACATTCTTGCATCATGATTCGATCTCAATTCTTGATTGTGTTTCCTATTATGATGTTTGAGTAAAACTCCGCTCGTGAAGGAGTCGAGAGAATCAATAGATGATGATGTTACAAATCTTGAAACGATTCTTAAGTCCTATGAGTTTTGTAAACTCTAGCAAATTGAAGAATCGACGACCTAGTTTCGAGCGATGCTTTCTTGATTGTGTTCGCTCTTAATTAGGGATCCACGATCGATTCTTGAATTTTCTAGAGGCTAGAATATGAATGAAATCAACGAATAGACAAGGGATAGATGATGAAACCCTAGTTTCCGCAAGAAATCCCTAATTCTCGTTGATCATCATCGATCTAGTATCAATTCATCGATGGATAAGAATACGTAATCAATAGATTTCATCACGTCTGTAGATTCGATCGATTCCTACAAGCCTCATTTCGATTCTTGATTATTGGATTGGATATCATCAATTCTTCAATCTTGATTTTAATGTTTTCTTGTTAATTAGATCTAGATTTTGCTAATTCTTGAAATTCACTTTTAATCTTGAATTGAATTGACTTTTTTCTCTTTTCTTTAATTTTCAATTCATCTAATTCAAATTCGAACGGATCTCACTTTCCCTATGGATGATCCGCACTCACTAACGCGCTACAATCGACACCGTTATTGATTGCGGTCAAAATATTTTTGGTTGTGATTTCTATACATTTTCTACATACACACCGAGAATTCATATCAATCAGGCACCACAACCGAAACTTAAAACGGTGTCTGAACGACTCTGTGGTGCTCCATCTGGGGGCAAGACTTCCGGTACAAAGGGAAACATCAAACGTTGCGGACGAGCTCAGGAGATGACTCCAACAAATGCACAATCGGGCGTATCTCCAAAGCCCTCCATCGCCCGGTCTTCGGCGGCTTCCTGAAAAGCCATAACCAGCCAAGTGCTCAAAACAGAAAGGCTGAGACAGAAGTGGCACAGGTATCGAGCCAACAAGAGGGCCAGGACTCCGGCCAAATGGAATCTTGTGAGATTCCAATAGCATAGTCATCCTGTGACGACGGATGAGTCGGCCGTAAAAATCAGCAATTCCTTCGAACCTCTGAAGTGGGTTTAGAGAAATGCCATGACCGCCAGAATCAAGAAGACAGCGCTCCGAACGTTGCTACAAAGAGACGTGTCTCGGCCCAACAGAAAAAGTATGACACTGTCTTTTCAAGAGTTTACCAGGCGCTCTGTGCCGCGCTAAAACAGCAGGGCAAAACCAAAAAGGAAGCGTCAGCATCATTCAAGAATCCGGCCAGGCCGGCCGCCTTCAGTCGACTGCCCGTTACCGAAATGGGAAGGTCGAGACAGTAATCCGTGAAATCAACCGCCGATAATAAAAAGACGCCTGGATATGTTATCCATACGGTCTATATGGCGGGTGGGCGCCCCAGCGACAACCTTCACAGCAAAATCAAGGACAGGGCCACCACATCCCAAGCCCAATCTGGCTTGAATGTGGTTGCTGCTTCCCAAGAATAGCCGCCTCCGCTGGATGATGAAAACCCCCTCGATGAGGAAGATAGACAGAAAGACCCCTCAGTCCATGCAGAGTCAAGCTCGGATAGCGAGGAAGAGCCGACTTTCCGTCCCAGGACCGCGGAGCAAGAGCTGCTTCAAGAGCTTCGAAAATAGCTCAGGAGCAAAGATAAAGAGACGACCAAGCTCTATTCGAAAATTGACGACCTAACGAACGTTGTGATATAGCTTACGGCTCAAATTGCTCGGACGCCTCCTAATCAAGCACAAGTCGCTACTCATGAGCCGGATGATGACAATCCGAAGCGGCCGATGCATGTCCCTTTGGGTCCAAGATTGGCCGAGCCGCACGAAAGCCGGCCGTGTTCCGCTTCTGGGGACGCCTTGGCCCCAGATAACACTATCCCGCTAACACAAGACCGGATAATGGATTTGGTCACCAGCAAGGTTAAAACGTTGGTGGCCGAAGCTGAAGCTCAGAAAGAAATTGGCAGTAGTGGGCGGCCATACCCCGCACAGTAAGATCTGATCGAGTTCCCGAGCAGCTACGTCATTCCTAAGTTCAGAAGATTTGACGGGACGGGAAATGCAAATCAGCACGTCACCCACTTTAAAGCATCGTGCAGAAATACAGGGGGCAATGATGCGCTCCTTCTTCGTCAGTTTGTCAACAGCCTGACCGGTGTCGCTTTTGACTGGTACGCGAGTATACCAGACGGGTCCGTTATTGCCTTTGCCCAAATGGAGTCTCTGTTTTGGCAAAGGTTTATGAGTGTCAGTGATAAAATCTCCATTGCTGACCTTATGAGGACCAAGCCAGGGAAGAATGAAAGCAATACCGACTTTATCGCCCGATGGTGTAATCTCACAGTCAAGTGCGAACCGCCGCTAGAGCAGGACCAGTCCATCAGCCTTCTCATTGGGAACCTCAGCAATTGGGTGGTCGCATTCTTGTGTACAACAGGCCTCAAGACATTTCAAGAGCTAACCAAGAAAGTCCAAATGCTGGAACGCTCGAAGCAAGAGTCTACCCTGGACTCTCAGAGAGACAAGACTTGGAAAAGCAAGCGGGACGACAACCGTAGAAGCGGGAATCCCAGCAGTACCAATGTCTTCAATGCATCCGACAATGAAGAAAAGCGAAGGGCGGGCGAATCCAAAACCAACCGGTCTCGAAAGCCAGTGCTGGGAGGAGAAGGGCCTTCCCTAGAGGAGAAAAAGAGAAAGGTTTACTCTTTCAGAAGGGACAAGGTCCGAAAGATATTTAAAGATGTCTTGAACAACGGTCTACAATTGCCAGAGTCGAAAAGACCTCAAGAAGCAAAAATGACCGAAAATCCCCTGTACTGCCCGTACCACCGAGTAGTGAGCCATGCGATCGACGATTGCTATATCTTCAAAGACTGGGTCGATAAGCAGTACAAGGCTGGAGAGATCGAGCTGTCCAAAAGTGTGTTGGTGAACAATCAAGTTGCAACCACCAACTTTATACAGATAGAAGCTGAAGCGTTCTGGGAGCAGACAGCCGAACCCACTGCCCTGAGAAATGAAACCGACTCACCACAGCCTTCTTGGAGTACACACATATCTAATAAGACGAAGAAGATGATAAAGCTACTTCGGAAAGAGCCTAGGACAGAATGGGAAGGGCAGAAGAAGCCTACCATTCTAGCTGCCAAAGTGCCAATGCGGCTCCATCAAGCTCAAAATCCAAAAAGCTCAAGAAGAAGAAAAGTGTAGCTCGGCGCGAAAAAGAGTTTGTAGGGAGAACGACCATTCAAAAATATATCGATTCCCTCGATGACTATAAACAAAAGGAAAAAACTCTGATTCAATTGCAGGAGTTCCTCCCTGTAGAAGTGGCTGCAATTCTGGAGGAGTTAGATGAAGACTCCAATGAAGAGATCCCAATAGTGACCTGCTACGCCATTCATCTTGGCAGCGACTCTGAGGAGGAGCTCTGTTTTCCCGAAGAGGACGAGGAGCTCACCACAAGGGCCAACCAAATCCAGCTCAGAAGCGGCAGGGCTCTGCCGCCAAATCAGGGCCATGCCCCTAAAGGAAAGGAAAAATAGGTGGCTAATGAGGAAGACGGCAGAGAATCGGCTAATGAAAATTCAAGCTCTTCCTCGGTGGACTATAATGTCTTGGCTCATCACCGGAAACTTCCATCTCTCCTGAGCATCTACGATGCCTTGGTCCTATGTAAGGAGCTTAGAGATGTTCTCATTCACGCTCTACAAAACCCTGAGCGGTATCAGGCTCGCTTTGCGGAAATCAATATGAAAGAAGCCCAGTACGCTCTGCATGCCGCCACAGTCACGTTTAAGGACGAAGACTTGCTACTGGGAACAGCTAAGAATAATCGACCGCTTTACATGACAGGGTACAGCGACGGAGACCGGATTAATCGCATATTGATTGATCCAGGGTCCTCGGTGAACATCATGAACTTGCGAACTCTGAAGAGTTTGTCAATGGACGTCCGACACCTGTCAGGGAAAGTATTGTTATTCAAGGCTTCAATCAAAACTGCCAGCAAGTTCTGGGGTCTATAGTTTGCCAATCAAATTTGGGGATCTGCAAACTGAAGTTAAGATATACATGATCGACGCCGACACGTCTTATAAAATTCTCTTAGGACGGCCGTGGCTCCACAATTACGGCATCATTCCGTCAACTCTCCATCAATGCATGAAGTATACTAAAAATGGCGAAGAAAGACGCATTGACGGAGACATCCAGCCATTCGGTGTGCATGAAGTCCGATATGAAGATTCTCGGTACTTCATGAACCACCAAAATGCTAAGACACAACTGACTGAGGATAGAGCGGCCCCTAGAATCAAAAGCAAATCTGAGCCGGCTGTCACTTTCAAAAGCAAAAACACACAAGGGTGCCCTCATCTTGGCAGCGACACTGATGAGTCTGATGATGGAAGTCCATCCTTCCGTAAAAATCGCCCTCATTTCGATAGCGATACGGACAAATCCGATACTGAAAGCCCATCTAGCTGCAAAGTACGCCCTCATCTTGGCAGCGACACTGAAGAGTTGGAGGAAGAGGACCTGCCGTGCAACAGCTGTGCAGATTGGACCCCCATGAAGCAAGCAAAACTATGAGAGGCCTTCAAAATTGTAGAAGGGTCCCTGGCCATCATAAGGGTGCCAGAACGGATGTACAAAGAGCTCGATGCATTGTCAGTCTCTACCATGGACCAGCTGAAAACTTTCTACGTTCTGGGAGGAAAAGTGGACAGAAAAGCATCCTGTTTTATGGGTCAAACCCCGTTGTGGACCCGGACGATTTGTCTGTCGTGTGCCTTCCCCATGAGAGAGGCATAAGAGCCGTCCTCAATCCCAGATACTATGCACCCGAGATGCGGGAATATTTCAAAAGGTGCGGATGTCGGTTATATCAAACGGAGTCCGAAGCAAAGTTTTATGAAGGGCTATGGCATCCACCCCAGGTCCGAGTACTCATCGATGGACGAATTCCAGATAGACGGGGCATAGGCTTCATTCAACCTGATTCCAAAGTATGCTGCATGATCCATGTTGGTGAAGCCAGCGAAAGATCAAATGATGATGATGAGATAGCCGAGCCAGAAGAAGCTCCTTAAGAGCTCGAAGATGGTGGACAAGCAACCTTTGACGAGCTAACTGAGATTGACTTAGGAATGCCCGATAATCCAAGGCCGACTTACATCAGCTCACTCTTGTCAGAGGAAATTAAAGAGTAGATAATTGCCCTGCTGCATGAGTTCGTCGACTGCTTCGCGTGGAAATACAAAGAAATGCCTGGTCTTTCCCCTGAAGTGGCCGTGCATAAACTAGCTATATCTCCTGATGCTAAGCCAGTCAAACAAGCTCCTCGAAGAATGAGAAAGGAACTAGAAGAAAAGGTCATCGAGGAAACTAAGAAGCTCATCGATGCCGGCTTCATCAGGGAAGAGAAATATGCAGACTGGATTGCATGCATAGTCCCAGTGAAGAAGAAAAATGGGCAGATCTGAGTTTGTCTCGATTTCAGGGATCTCAACAAGGCATGTCCTAAAGACGACTTCCCGCTACCGGTCATGGAAATGATGGTCAATGATACCTCAAATTACGAGCTATTCACCTTTATGGATGGCTCGTCTGGGTATAATCAGATCAAGATGTCGCCTGAGGATGAGAAGTACACCATTTCGAACCCCGATCGGAATATACTGGTACAAAGTGATGCTGTTCGGACTGAAGAACGCAGGTGTTACATATTAAAGGGCAATGACCGATATATTTGATGACCTAATTCATTAAGTCGTCAAATGTTATGTTGATGATCTGGTCGTCAAGAATAAAACCAAGGCCGATCACATCCAAGATCTTAGGACCGTTCTCACCAGACTGAGGGAGTATGATCTGAAAATGAATCCTCTGAAGTGCGCTTTTGGCATGTCATCGGGAAAATTCCTGGGCTTCATTGTCCGACATTGAGGGATTGAAGTTAACCCATCCAAGATAAAGGCCATCATGGAGATGCCCCTTCTGAAGAATCTGACGCAGCTAAGATCTTTTCAAGGCAAGCTTGCTTATATACGAAGCTTTATCTCAAATTTATCGGGGCGATGTAGGCCCTTCTCAAAGCTCATGAAGAAATGAGCTCCTTTTGTCTGGGATGCCGAATGTTAAGAAGCGTTCGAAAGCATCAAACACTACTTGTTGCACCCTCCAGTGCTGGCCGCTCCCATTCCAAATAAACCGCTGATTCTCTATACTGTCGTGCTAGATGAGTCACTCGGTGCGCTCCTTGCCCAGAACAACGAGGAGGGAAAAGATAATGCCCTCTACTACCTCGGTCAAACTTTAGTCGGGGCGGAAAACAACTATTCCCCTATCAAAAAGCAATGCCTGGCTCTGATGTTCACCGTGAAGAAGCCGAGACGCTATCTGCTCGCTCATCGGGTTATTCTGATCTCTAGGGTCGACTTGCTCAAATACTTAATTACAAAAGCAAGCCTAGCCGGTAGAATGTCAAGATGGGTTGTCATGCAGTTTGAGTTTGACATAGTTTATACTTCTCAGAAAGCAGTAAAAGGGCAAGCCCTCGCAGACTTCCTTGCTGCTCATCCCGTATCAGAGGGGTCATCAAATATAAAGCGTTACCTGGCATAACTAGTTCGATCCCCAATCCATGCAGTTCTTACTATAGTTTCCACTGAGTGGTGAGGTTCATTGCTAATGTCTAGCGACTAAGTGCATCAGGAACCGCGTTCACCTTTCCAGGATGATACTGTAGGTTGATGTCAAAGTCCGCCATTATTTCTAGCCATCTTCTCTGCCGTATATTGAGTTCCTTCTGAGTAAATACATAATTAAGACTTTTATGGTCAGTGCATATATCCACTCGTTCTCCCAAAAGGTAGTAGCTCCAAATCTTGAGTGCGAAAACTACTGCTGCCAATTCTAGATTATGTGTTAGATAGTTGTGTTCATGAACTTTTAATTGTCTTGATGCAAAAACCACAACTTTTCCATGCTGGTGTTGAACAAATCCCAATTCTTTATCGGACGCATCATAATGCACATCGAATCCACCATATTGATCCGGTATTACGAGGATAGGAGCAGAGTTTAGCCTCGACTTGAGTTCTACAAAAGCCTTCTCACATGATTCTGACCACACGAATACTTCGTCTTTATATGTGAGCTTGGTCAGGAGTGCTGCGATCTTTGAGAATCCTTCAATGAATCGTCTGCAGTATCCTGCTAAGCCTAAAAAACTTCTTATATCTTTCACCGTCTTTGGTATCGACCACTCACTGACAGCTGACACCTTAGCTGGATCCACAGAGATTCCTTCGCCTAAAACAATATGTCCGAGAAATCATACTTGATCTAGCCAAAATTCACACTTGTTGTACTTGCCGTAGAGCTGATATTGTCGTAATGTCTCTAGGACAATCCATAAGTGCTCGGCATGCGCTTTTCGATTCTTTGAATACACCAGGATGTCTTCGATGAAAATAACAACAAACCTGTCTAAGTACTCTCCGAAAACTTGGTTGATCAAGTTCATAAGGATGGCAGGTGCATTGGTCACGCAAAATGGTATTACGAGATATTCATAATGACCATAACGAGTCCTAAATGCCGTCTTCGGAATGTCGGATTCCTTGACTTTCACCTGATGATATTCTGAACAAAGATCTAACTTTGAATAGATACAATTCCACTTAATTGATTGAAAAGGTCATCGACGCGAGGTAGTGGGTACTTATTCTTAATCGTTATCTCGTTCAGATCTCAATAATCCACGCACATCCGGTAGGTACTGTAACGACTCTGAAATCACTGTATAGAAATTTCTTGTTATTGTACAGAAAAGGGTATTACTGCCTGTGTAAGAGTTAAAAGTTATTTTTGTTTAATAAAAGCAAGAAGTAACTTGTAGCTTACTGGTAAAACCTCTATACTGCTGTGACATATCCTGTGTGTTCGTATCCTATCAGGCCCAATTATTTTTTGGATTTTTCTTTTTAATTTTTCGGAAGCCTAAGATTGCACGTGCAATACACAGAGAAACGAAATGTTTCAGAAAATCAAACAGGCGCAATGAGGTGTACACACACAACTTGACACATGGCACGAATCTCGAGGCAGGCCTCAAGATCCGACTGCCCGTTTTTCCCCTAGGGCTGGCGCTGACGGTTGGATTACCCCAAATCGCCTCTGTGCTTTGCACACTCGTCCCTTCAGCTCCCCTTAACTCCCATGTACTGTTTGATTTTCCTGCAATCAAACAGAGACTCTTCAATTCACTATTTAACACCATTTAAATCCTTTTAATCTACATTTTTAATTCCCAAACCCTAATTCTTCACTATAAATATCACCCCATGTCCTAACTCTTCCCCATTCTGAAATTTCTAGCAAAAATTCTCTCAAACTCTCTAAGTGCCAAGTGGAGTTAAGCCCCCCAAGTGGAGTTGCAAGACAAACTCGACGACCGGAGCATCTCTGATGAAACTACGACCCCAAGGGCTTCTTCGATCTCTTATTAACCACCTAAAACCATAAGTCCCTTCATCTCTAACCTTTTCCACCTCAAAACAATTTTTTAAAACAAATCGACAAAAGAGGAGTTATCTCCGATATAATATTCTTTTTAATATTCGTAATGCATGTGGTAGGCAAATTAAATCAAACTAACATGCTACACTAATCTTAATCTCATTCACATTATTTAGTTTTTAGTTTAACAAAAATTTCATAGGAAACAAACATATAACGAACTTTTTCATTAAAATACCATGAACTTTAGTATAACACTTTTCAATAATTGTTAAATAGCTTTAGGAAAACTTCACGGGGTAACGACCTACCCCACACGCACACTATGGTTCCATAGCACCGTATTATAGATATATAGTTAATTTAAAGAATAACTTTTTCATTAAAATACCACACCGTTTTAAAACGGGTTTCTTTTAATCAGTATTTTGAAATCCTTGGCAATCACGTCTCTACAACCCTTGTTAGGGGACCCGCTAATGGATTGTATAGATTATCGTACATCTTTGGGATAGTAGAGAGAGATGCAGAACTCCTTACGGAGTATTCAGTCTCGAAAGGAAATAAAAATACGGTTTTAAGAAACGCGACTTTTCTAAATAAAATTAATTTTTGAAAAATTATATAAAAATTATGAATCCGTATTTTCAATAAAAACATATTACGAAACTATATTCTTTAAAATGAAAAGTTAGAATTCTTAATAAAATACGACCAAGTTTCCAAAATTAGTAGTTTCCACAAAAATACCATAAACTTTCAAAAAGCTAGGTTTTATCACCAAAACACCATAATAATTAAAATACATGTTCATGAAAACCCTAAATATTATAAATCATCCTCGAGATTATTTTTAAAGAATATTAATATTTATTTTTCCTAAACCCCCCCGAGATATGCAAAACAATAGTTTAAGGACTATAGATTAATATAGGCTTAAGCGGTATCATTTCTCTTGAGTCCCAGAGAGCCGAAGAAAGTGAGTTCTTGCCTATTCAGGATAGAAAACTTAACGAAGTTATCAATGATAACTGTCTTGGAAAAAGATACAAATCCTGCTGTCCATGTGCAGCAGTTGCCGATTTCTCCCGAACATAAGATTTTTAACAGTTTAAATAAATTCCTATGAAAAAGACATGAACCTAAATCCAAACTCGAACCTAAACTTGAATTTGAACACAAACTCGAACTCAAAGCTAGCTCGAATCTAAACTCGAATATGAACTCGAACCTAAACTACTCGAGCCAACTTGACTCAAACCAAGATTTCAATTGTCATGACTCGCATATTACTCGACTCACTTGAATACATTCTAAACATTTTACAATCTATGGTTTCGATCAAGACTTGTTAATCAATCAATCAAACCAAATAAGTATATTAACTAGTTACTTATCTTATACTCGGGGTGCTTGGGATAGTTTATTGTGTGAATTCAACGGAACTTCAGGAGTCCCGTATTAACCTTTTTTTTATTTTACTCGAATATCAGTTGGGTTGACTCATCCACAGCCTAGAGCACCGATGCTAACACATGAAACAGGCCCGTGTTTCCTTGCTCCTGCGGCTCCACTCTTGAGCTCGTGATTACTTTTACGGCTGCGTTGACATTCACACTTGGAACTTATCGTTAACATAATGACCATATAGAGACCTATAGAATATATTTACCATGATCATATACTCTTACTCGTTATATATATTCTACATTTTTTATTTTCTTTACTCTTACTAATCTTTGGAACTTACGGAGCGCTAGTTCGCTAACGGGCATTTCATCCACTTTTCTTCTCTTGGAATGTTTGTCAGATATGATTGAGACGGAGGAAGTGGAAGCCACAGAGGAGGACTACAGCTAGATCGCTACTCAGGACTAGCACAGCTTCACTTTTTCTTCAGTTTATGTATGCCTCTTGTTTAGGCATTTTTCTTATTGTATTTACTCTCCAGCATAAACTCATGTATTTGTAAATATTGGAAGTTGAATGTAAATAAAGATATTTGTTGAAAAATTTTACGGTCTCCATTTATTTTTGTATTGTGTATTATTGTTTCAAAACGTTTAGTATATTTATTTAGAGAATGATCTTCTCTGGATAAATATGCCGCGGGCTTGCCACGTCACCGTTTCTGTCTACTAGGAAGCGGGGCGTGACAGGTTTTTGTTGGTGGCCCATGCAGGTCCGTTCTTGTAACAACTCCAATTTCAGTGTATAAAAAAATTGTTTAAAAGTTAATATACAATTAGGGTATTTGCAAATCCTGTGAATGTTATAAGAATTTGTTTTGCTTTTGAATAGCAAGAAGGACTTGTAGCTCATTGGTAAGATCTTACACTGTTGAGACATAGCACCAGAGATCAAATCCTATCAGCCACATATTCTTTTTATTAAAATTTCTTTTAATCTTTTTAGAAGTCTAAGAGTCTACACGTGCACGTAAACTGAAGAGTCACAGTTTAAATAAACATATGCACTGAAGAAGCCAAAGTGACAAAGACACGTTGCATAAATCCTAGCCCCTCCGTCGGGAATGACCCGACGAAAACCCCAATTCCCCCGACACCGCCGGTCCAAACCGTTGGTAAATCCTCCATCTTCTCACCCGTGCAACCCTTGGCCTACCCCACTAACCCCATACTGCTTGTTTACTCTGAATTTATTCAGAGTCCAATAAAATGCCCCTTTAATCATTTTAAATGCATTTCTTTCACCCTCTAAACCCTAATTTCCCCTATAAATACCACACCATATTTTATCCCTCCTCACTCAGAAATTCCTGTCAAAACTATACAAAATTCTCAAGTCTCTTTCAGTGTACAAGTGGAGTTAGCGAAGGGCGAAGCCCCGACGAAATTCCGAGGAGATTCCGGTGACAAAACGACGTCCCGACGCTTCCCAATCCTTCTCCTACCTCTTCCCTCTCATTGAACCCAGTAAGTCCCCTCTTACCCTCTCTTTCTCTATTCTAAAAATCTTAAATACTAAAACCCAACGGAAGCGTAGTTAATCTGATTTCCGATTCGGTTTTTCTTTAAAAATCCTATTTTTCTTAAACAAGAAAATACCAAACTTTCTTATCATGTTCAATAAAAATATTAAATAAGTTTCACATCAAAAGAATTTATATTGTGATTTTATCCCAGTTTTACAGTAAAATACCACATACTTTAGTTTCTGACATAAACAACATATTACCTTTAAATAGTTCATGAGATAATGAATTATCTCATCACAACACACATCTCTAACATAGCACGATAGAAATTTTGGGAACATATTATGAGATAAAACGACTTTACAAATAAATACCTTTAACTTATAAAACCATTTCTATAAAATGATGTATTAATCATTTCCATGCAATTGTGCCTCTACAACCCACTTTTGGGGACCCCGTTCGGGATGGTACGTATTATCGCACATCCTCGGGCCTAGTAGAGAGAGATGCAGACTTCTGAAAGGAGCATTCGATCTCGATAGAATTTTTATACATTTTTCTTTAGAAAATGAGATTTCTATAAGAAAGTAAATAAATTATTTTCATTAAATATATATATATATATATATATTATCAAAATACCTATTTTAATTATATAAATATTCCAAGCTTTCTAAATCAAAGGAATCACTATAACATGAAAATACCATCCAAATACAACACAATTCCAATATTTCAATAAAATACCATATATTATAAAGTTAGGTTTTACTCACTAGAAATTTCACTTGTATAAAAATATACATTTATGAAAACTCTAAAGAGGATAATTAAATACTTGAGGTGTATTTTGAAAAATTATATCAAACTATTTTTACATAAAAACCCCTCAAGTTATACTAAATCAAGATAAGGACCCTAGTAAACATAGGTTTAAGGGATCGGCCTCTTGAGCCTCACGAAGCCGGAGATATGGGTGCTTGTCTATTTAAGGTAGACAATCTAACAAACGTTGTTATCAACATGGTAATTGTCTTGGAAAAAGACACATCCTGCCGTCCATATGCAGCAGTTACCGATAACATCAAAATTAATTCAGAATTTCAAGTTCTTTTTAAAAGTGTCTGACTCAGACCGAGTCTCAATCTAATCAATTTGACTTGAATGTGATTCAAGTACAAACTACAATTCAACATGAGTTCGTATATTCAATCTATATCAATCTATATGACTGAACCGAACATGGATATTCTCTGTCTACATGTTCATCTATTTATATCCATTCCATTACTGATATCATGGTTCCGGCAAGTCATCCATATACAATTTACAATACAATACAATACAATACAAACAATACAATCAAGACATCGCGGGGTTTATAAGGTGTAGATTGGTACGGAATGTGTTAAAAGTGGCACGAGACTGTAACCATAATACACATAACCTGAATATCCATTGCCGTTGTACCATGGCTGAACGGTTCCATGTGCTTATAGCTTAGTCTCCGGAATAGTGGGACTCCTCTCGTATACACTGGCATTTTCTGTACCAAACTACAAACAACAGCGTTAACAATATAATACAATTTTAAAAGTTACATTCTCCTTCTGTCTATTCTGTCTATATCTATTCTTTGGGACTTACCGAGCGATTGTTCACCGACGACATTCCTTTATTCTTTCTTTGGAATGTTGTCAGGTGGATCGGACCTTCTGGAGAAAGAGCCCACCAGCGAGCATTTGGATCAGATAGCCTTTCGACCCAGAGCTCTAGTTTACTTGTATATATTTTCATTTCTGTTATGCCACTGTTTAGGCATCGTTTTCATTCTATGTATTTACTTTTCCTTTGTATTATAAAAAGAATGTTAAACAAATAAAGTTGTTGTTCATTTACATTCATTTCTCTTGTGTACTTTACTTTATATTGCTTAGAGACGCTTAGCGTGTTTACTTCTGAGTAAATGCGTAGCAGTCTCGTCGCGTCCTCTGCCCGTACATTGGGAAGCGGGGCATGACATATTTTGTTAGCGGCTCATGCAGGCCAGCTCTGTGTGGACATGCAGGTCAGTTCTGCATGAACATGCGGGTCAATTCTGCATGAAGTACTAAGCAATATATAACATATGAACCAGCAACTGAAAACATTCTTTACAATTCATATTCCTTAAATCTTCCAATTCCATTTATTTTGAATCTGTCCTAACCCAAATTTTTCTTTCAGGGTTATGGATTCCTCAAACAACACCAGCACAAATGTCAACAACACTCCCCCACATCTACCGCTTACACCTGTGGTCGCTGCTCCGATAACGAGCAGACGGTCTTGCTTGAGGCGATCCGCAGCCTTCTGGAGGGACAGTAGCAGCAGACTGCTATATTAATGAACCGACCAGAGGCGGAAGCACCTGGGGTGAAGCAATTCTGGGCTTTACAACCCAAGCAATTCTCAGGAAAAGAGAGCCCTCTGGAAGCCGAGGAGTGGGCTCAAAATATTGAAGATGATCTGGCACGGCACAAGTGCCAGAGATAGCTTGGGTTCGAGTTGCGAAGCTGCAACTAACTGACAATGCACGGGTCTGGTGGAAGGCGGAAGAAAGCCGTCTTACCCAGCCGATTGAATAGAAGACCTTTCGCGATATGTTCGACGCGAAGTATTTTCCTGAGACTGCCAGATTCGACATAGAACAAAAGTTCATCCACTTACAATAGGGTTCGATGTGGACCAAATCCATGGATGAATATGATGCTGAGTTTACTATGCTCAGTCGGTAAGATATGTCTTAATATTTCGATTTCTATATATCACATACTACACAGCTAACACAATACCTTAACAGATTCGTGTCACACTTGATACCGATGGATGAGATCAGAGCCCATCGATTTCAGCAAGGGTTAGATTTGGAAATCCAAGTTGCTTTAGCCACAGGGGATTTCCCGACCCACGAATTTGCCCTGAAAGCTGCCCGCAGATATGAGGCAGTGGTGAAAATGAGGGGCAGACCTCAATCTGCCGGGATGAAGTGCTCTACCACTCAGATGGAAGGAGGAGCCTCTTCAAGGCCACCATTTGAGCTCAGGAGACCAGGAGTACCGAACAACCGGCCCAACCCAGCCTTTTGTACCTACTGCAGGAGGGATGGACATTTGGTGAAAATTTGCCGGCGTGAAAATTGCCTTTGCTTAGTCTGCGGCTCAGCTACTTATGACATCGGGTCTTGTCCTTGGAGACATAACCCAAATGTTGCACCCAGGCCAGCAATCACTTACCAGCAGCGCCAAGCCATCCAGGCACCAGCTCCATGACTCGCACTACCTGCTCTACCTCCTTGTGGACCTACTGCACCTCCTCCTCGTCGGTTCCATCAAGCTCAACGGAACGTATCTCAAGGACAAAGGAACGGATAGAGGAATGCTCCTCCAGCAAGGAGGAATGTGCTGAGACGACAAGCATTCACAATGACTGTGGAAGAAGCTGAAGCCACCGGCCAAGTCATTACTGGTAACACTTCCCCATCAAGCCTTATTTTCCATCTATACATACCTATATACATTTTCCCTTATACCTAAAACATATCCCATATAATTTAGGTACAATCTTAGTAGCCTCACTTCCTGCACTCGCACTCTTCGATACTGGAGCATCTCATTGCTTTATGTCACAACGGTTCGTCCGAACTCATGCAATTCCAGTCAAACCTCTCATATCCAGCTGGAATGTCAGTTCAGGGAATGGCGTTATAAAGGCAGTAATAGGATACGACCTGTGTCCAATGGTCGTCTGCTGTAGAGAATTCTATGCTGACTTTAAGGTGCTGGACATACCGAACTTTGACGTCGTCTTGGGTATGGATTGGCTCAGAACATTCAATGCTACCATTGACTGTCTTCAAAGGAGGGTAGTATTCGAGATTCCAGAGCATCCGATCTTCTATTTCAAAAGTGGAGACCGTACCCTGGAGTCAAGTACATACAAGGCGAAACCAAAGAAGGCGGTGATTGCGGCAATTCAAGCGGAGGAAGGATCAAAGCCAAAAGTAGTTCGAGAGTTCGACGATGTGTTTCCTGAAGACATATCAGGTTTGCCTCCCGATCGAGCTCTTGAATTCATTATTTATTTAGTACCAGGAGCACAACCGGTGATCAAAGCACCGTATCGGTTAAGTCCGGAAGGTTTGAAGGAAGTCCAAACTCAATTGGACGAATTATTGGCGAAAGGATGGATTCGTCCCAGCACTTCAAGTTGGGGATCACCAGTTCTACTTGTGAAGAAGAAGGAAGGTTCATACAGAATGTGCATTGATTATAGAGCCTTGAACGAAGTAACGATAAATAACAAGTATCCACTACCGCGCATCGACGATCTGTTCGATCAGCTAAGTGGATCTTGCGTTTTCTCCAAGTTAGATCTTCGTTCGGGTTATCATCAGGTGAAGGTCAAGGAAGATGATATTTATTAAACAACATTCAGAACTCGCCATGGTCATTATGAATTTCTTGTGATGCCATTTGGAGTGACCAATGCACCAGCAATATTCATGAACCTAATGAATCAAGTTTTTTGGGAGTACCTAGACAGGTTTGTTGTCATCTTTATCGACGACATCCTGGTATATTCTAAGAGTCGGAAAGAACATACCGAACACCTACGAATTGTCCTGGAAACTCTACAACAACATCAACTCTATGCCAAGTATAGAAAATACAAATTTTGGCTAGATCAAGTTGGTTTTCTCGAACATATTGTATCAGGTGAAGGGATTTCTGTGGATCCAGCTAAAGTTTCAGCAGTAAGCGAATGGCCGACACCGAAGTCAGTGAAGGACATTCGAAGTTTCTTGGGTTTAACTGGATATTTCAGAAGGTTCATTGAAGGATTTTTGAAGATTGCAACACCCCTGACCAAGCTCACACGTAAAGATGAAGAATTCGTGTGGTCAGAAGCATGCAAGCAAGATTTCGTAGAACTCAAGTCAAGATTGACATCATCACCTATTCTCGTTATACCAGACCAATCTGGAGATTTTAAAGTGCATTGTAATGCTGTAACAACCCCAAATTTCCAATACAAGTTTTTACAAAAAAAATTTAAAAAATCCATAAAGGGGTATTTTAGCCTGAGCATAAGTTATAAGTAATTATTTTGCTTTTTAATTACAAGTTAAAAGAATGTAACAACTCCATTTTTAGTGTAAAAAAATTTGCTTTAAAATTAATGTATACTTTGGGTATTTACATTAACTGTTATTACTTTAAGTAATTAATTAGCTCCATAATTACAAGAAGGAGCTTGTAGCTCATTGGTAATACCTTGCACTGCTGAACCAAGCCATCAGAGTTCAAATCCTATACCCCACATTAATTTTAATATTGTTTTTATTTTGAACCTTTAGAATACTAAGAGTTTACACGTGCATATCTCACAAAAACCCCACTACACCTAAAGAGCTAACATTTCCAGAGAGTAGATGAACTGTCGGGGGGATCCTAGCGACTTGACTCGGCCGGGAATCGGCCAAATCGGCCTCGACTCGGCCGACTCAGTCCTCCGACTGAGTCACGGCCGAGTCGGCCGATTCCGGCGACGACCCCAACATGAAAATTGTGTCTTTTAATATTCTATATGCACCTGCAAAATTTCAGCCTCAGACCATTTCCAGAGCTCTTTTAAAACCCCAATTACTCCACTTTTAATATATTTTAAATACATTTTTATCACATTTTTCATTTTAACCTTTCACCTACCCTAACCCTAGCCTAACCCTATAAATACCACCCCTACCCTCTACCCTCTCACCCCAAAATTCTGAGCCCACTCTCTAAAAAATTTCCAAGAATCTTATGCACTTTGAAAACGAGCTCAAAGCGAAGCTCCGACGAATTCTCGGAGGAACTTCCGGCGATCGTTTTACGAACTACCGGCAATGACGTAACACATCGATGTTTCCCCTACTTCTATTTCACTCTCTTGTGTGACCTAAAACCCGCAAGTCCCATTTTCTATCTATCTCTTCTATCAAAAAAATACGGTTTTACAAATCCGACGGAATCGGAACAAATCCGATTTCCGATTCGGTTTCCTATAAAATTTCACTTCTCACTAATACAATCATACTTAAACTTTCTCATGTTGACTATTAAACACTAATCAACCAAATTGATCAAGTTTCATCACATGAAATAATGGCTATTTCAATTTATCGTATTTTTCACTTAAATACCACATTGTTTCAATTCTACATTTAACTCCATTAAACTTCTACACCTTTAAAGTAGAGCACGAGGTAACGACCTACCTCCTCACACACTCATATAAAACCTAACACGATACCATCGAAAACTTAGAATACGGAAAAACGAACATTTTCATTTAAATACCCTTTACTAAATAAAGCTATTTCTAAAAGATTTAGTATTGATACACTTTTTAAATAAATACCACTTATTATGAAAATAAGATAAGTTGTGGACATCATTCGTTTATCTAAACCTGACTTTGTGGTGTCTAGGCTAGGCAAGTGAGAAATATAACTTTAAAAGGCCCGTTTCACGGTGATTCGTGAGCGGATCTCTCCTTTCTTCACTTGTACTTACCTGGCCATAATTGGCGGTGAAGAGGCGATTTGAGGCATCTCACAACTTATCATTTTGGACCAGTTAGGAATAGTCTAGTTGACTAAGGAGACCCTAGAACATAGAATACGGAAAATTGACATCTTTACAAATAAATACCACTTACTTCATAAAACCGTTTTCTAAAGGATTTAGTATTTATGCAATCTTTGCAAAGCGCCGCTACAACCCATTTTGGGGAACCCGTTAGGGATGGTGCGGATTATCACACATCCTCGGGCTTAGTAGTACGAGATTCAGACCTCCGCAAGGAGCATTCGGTCTCGAAAGATTTAAAATACGACATCTTAAGAAAATGAGATTTTTAGAATATAAAAAAATATATTAAAATTATTTTTGTATAAATATATGTATATTTATCATTAAAATACCTATTTTGTTATGATATAAATATTCCACTTTTTTCTAAAAAAACACAAGAATCAATTTTACACTAAAATACCATGAATTCCATATAAATCAATATTACAAATAAATACCTTTATTTTTGAAATTAGGATATTTTCACTAGAAATTTCACAATATAAAAGCCACATTCATTACAACTCTAAAGACGAATAATAAATGCTTGGGGTGTATTTGAAAAGTATATAAAAGTATTTTCACATAAAACCCCTTCAAGTTCTATAAATTACCCTAAGGACCCTAGTAAACATAGGTTTAAGCGGAACCAATCTCTTGAGCCTCAGGGAGCCGGAGAAGTGGGTGCTTGCCTATCTAAGATAGACAAATTAATAAAAACAATTAGGACTTCAAGTTACTTTGCTGATTGTCTGACATAGTTTGAGTCTCAGTATAATCTGACTTGAATATGATTCAAGTACAATCTACAATCTATAATTTTCAATATTACAATTCAATCTGAATCCATGAATCCAATTATCAATCTATACAACTTGACTTAACTGAACCATGGATATACAATCAATTTACATGGTTCTCCAGTTATTCCATTTACATGATTCTACAATTACATCTATTTACTGATATCATGGTTTCGGTCAGTCAATCAATTATACAATCAATACAATTTACAAGACAAACAATACAATCAAAACACTACGGGGTTTAAGGGGTAGATTGGTACGGAAGGTGTTAAAAGTGGCACGAGACGGTAAGATTAAGACACCTAACCTATATTCCGTTGCTGTTGTATCGTGGCCCAACGGTTCTTTGAGTTCCTGATACCTTAGTCTCTGGGGCAAGTGAGACTCCTCTCGTATACACTGGCATCCTTCTGTACCAAGCTACAAACAACAGCGTTAACACTAAATACAACAATATAACAATATAATACAACTGTAAAAGTTACTCTCTCTCTTACTCTCTGTCTATTCTATTTCTCCTCTTATCTTTGGGACTTACCGAGCGACCTGTTCGCTGACGACATTCTATTTCTTTCTTCTTTGAATATCGTCAGGTGATTTGGAACCATCAGAGATCGAACCAATTGCAGAAGACTTGGATCAGTACAGCGAAGACCCTAAGCTCTAGACATTGTACATTTTCTATTCAGTACCTTTAATTTCCTGTTATGCCATTGTTTAGGCATCGCTTTTATTTCAGTTGTATTTCCTTTTCATGTATTGTACAAAAGAATGTTAATAAATAAAGTTGCTGTTTTTATTATATCTTGTCTTTTGTGTATATTCTCTTTTATATTGCTTAGTTATGCTTAGCGTATTTGCTTCTGAGTAAATACGTAGCGGACCAGTCGCGTCCCCTTCGCCGTATACCGGGAAGCGGGGCGTGACAGGTTTTGTTGGTGGCCTATGCAGGTCAGAGCTGTATGAAACCCTATTATGCAGTTCTGTTCTGCGTGAACAAACCTAAGCAATATAACACAAGAACCAGCAACTAAAACATTCTTTACAATTCATGTTCCTTAAATCTTACAATTTCATATTCCTTGAATCTTATTATTTCATATACTTTGAATCTGTCATAACCTAAATTTTTCATTCAAGATTATGGATTCACCAAACAACACCAGCACCAATGTCAACAACACACCTCCACCACTACCTCTCACACCTGCTGTTCCTGCGCCACTCAAAGAGCAAATGGTTCTGCTTGAGGCAATCCGCAGCCTTTTAGAGGGACAACAACAGCTCTTGAACCGTTCCGAGGCTGAAGCACCTGGGGTGAAGCAATTCAGAGCTCTACATCCCAAACAGTTCTCAGGAAAGGGGAGCCCATTAGAAGCTGAGCAATGGGCTCAAAGTATAGAGGATGATTTGGCGGCAGCACAAGTGCCAGACATAGCTTGGGTCCGTGTGGTGAAACTGCAGCTCACGGACAATGCTCGCAACTGGTGGAAGGCGGAAGAAAGCTATCTTGAACAGCCTATTGAATGGAAGACTTTTCGCGATAAGTTCGACGCGAAGTACTTCCCTGTGACTGCTAGGTTTGCCATGGAACAACAGTTCATTCATCTATAACAAGGTTTGATGTGGGACAAGTCAGTAGATGAGTATGACGCTGAATTCACCATGCTCAGTCGGTAAGATATGTCACAGTAATTCAAATTTTTAATATCACATACTACACAGCTAACACAAGACCGTAACAGATTTGCGGCACATTTGATACCACGGACGAGATTAAAGCCCGTCGCTTTCAACAAGGTTTGGACACGGAAATTCAGGCTGCACTAGCCACAGGGAAATTTCCAACTCATGAGAATGCTCTGGAAGCTGCCTGCGGTTATGAGGCAGTGATAAAAGCAAGGGGCAGACCTCAATCTGCCGGTTTGAAATGCCCTGCCACTCAAATGGCAGGAGGAGCCTCTTCCAGGCCAACATTCGAACCCAGGAGAACTGAAGAACTCAATAACCAGCCAAGACCACATTTTTGTTTCCATTGCAAGAGAGATGGACATTTGATAAAGGATTGTTGGCACGCAAAAGGCCTGTGCCTAGTTTGTGGCGCGTCTAATCACAGAATTGAGACCTGTCCATATAGATACAACTCAGCTCACACACCTACCAACTACCCGCAGCGGCCAGCTATCCAGGCTCCTGCAACTCGTCCTGCACTCCCAGCACCACCTCCACACAGAACTCCTGCATAGCCTACTCGCCAATTCCAACAGGCAATGAGGAACATGCCTCGAGGGAAGAGAAACAAGCCCCAAGGGCAGAATGTGCCTCCAGCTAGAAGGAAGGTACCACGGCGACAGACTTTCACATTAGCATCCGTAGAAGCCGAGACTGTAGGTCAAGGTAATATCAGTAAGCTTTTTTCACATTTTTAAAACCATTACACCACTTTGTTATTTTTTCACACACTGTCAGTACTTCAGTCACTAAACTTTCTTGAATCTGTTACACTTTCCTTTTACAAATTTCGAGGACGCATTTTTTATAAGGAGGGTAGAATGTAACAACCCTAAATTTCCAATACAAGTTTTTACAAAAAAAATTCAAAAAATCCATAAAGGGGTATTTTAGCCTGAGCACAAGTTATAAGTAATTATTTTGCTTTTTAATTACAAGTTAAAAGAATGTAACAACTCCATTTTTAGTGTAAGAAAATTTGCTTTAAAATTAATGTATACTTGGGGTATTTACATTTACTGTTATTACTTTAAGTAATTAATTAGCTCCATAATTACAAAAAGGAGCTTGTAGCTCATTGGTAATACCCTGCACTGCTGAACCAAGCCACCAGAGTTCAAATTCCATACCCCACATTATTTTTAATATTGTTTTTATTTTGAACCTTTAGAATATCAAGAGTTTACACGTGCATATCACACAAAAACCCCACTACACCCAAAGAGGTAACATTTCCAAAGGGTAGATGAACCGTCGAGGGGGATCTTGACGGCCTGACTCGGCCGGGAATCGGCCTAATCGGCCCCGACTCGGCCGACTCCGTCCTTCGACCGAGTCATGGCCGAGTCGGCCGATTCCGGCGACGACCCCAACATGAAAGTTGTGTCTTTTCATATTCTCTATGCACCTGCAAAACTTCAGCCTCAGACCATTTCTAGAGCTCTTTTAAAACCCCAATTACTCCACTTTTAATACATTTTTAATACATTTTATCACATTTTTCATTTTAACCTTTCACCTACCCTAACCTTGTAAATACCACCCCTACCCTCTACCCTCTCACCCCAAAATTCTGAGCCCGCTCTCCAAAAAATTTCCAAGAATCTTGTGCAATTTGAAAACGTGCTCGAGGCGATGCTCCGACGAATTCCCGGCGGAACTTCCGGCGATCGTTTTAGGAACTAACGGCAACGACGTAATACATCGGCGTTTCCCCTACTTCTATTTCACTCTCTTGTGTGACCTAAAACCGTAAGTCCCATTTTCTATCTATCTCTTCTATCAAAAAAATACGGTTTTACAAACCCGACGGAATCGGAACAAATCCAATTTCCGATTCGGTTTCCTATAAAATTCCACTTCTCACTAATACAATCATACTTAAATTTCCTCATGTTGACTATTAAAAACTAATCAACCAAATTGATCAAGTTTCATCACATGAAATGATGGCTATTTCAATTTATCGTATTTTTCACTTAAATAACATATTGTTTCAATTCTACATTTAACTCCATTAAACTTTCTATACTTTTAAAGTAGAGCACGAGGTAACGACCTACCTCCTCACACACTCATATACAACCTGACACAATACCATCGAAAACTTAGAATACGGGAAAAACGAACATTTTCATTTAAATACCCTTTACTAAATAAAGCCATTTCTAAAAGATTTAGTATTGATACACTTTTTAAATAAATACCACTTATTATGAAAATAAGATAAGTTGTGGATATCAGTCGTTTATCTAAACCTGACTTTGTGGTGTCTAGGCTAGGCAAGTGAGAAAGGTAACTTTAAAAGACCCATCTCACGGTGATTCGTGAGCCGATTCCTCCTTTCTTTACTTGTACTTACCTGGCCACAATTGGCGATGAAGAGGCTATTTGAGGCATCTCACAACTTGTCGTTTTGGACTAGTTAGGAATAGTCTAGTTGACTTAGGAGACCCTAGAACATAGAATACGGAAAATTAACATCTTTACAAATAAATACCACTTACTTCATAAAACCGTTTTCTAAAGGATTTAGTATTTATACAATCTTTGCAAAGCGCCGCTATAACCCATTTTGGGGAACCCGTTCGGGATGGTGCGGATTATCACACATTCTCGGGCTTAGTAGTGCGAGATTCAGACCTCCCCAAGGAGCATTCGGTCTTGAATAATTTAAAATACGACATCTTAAGAAAATGAGATTTTTAGAATATAAAAAAATATATTAAAATTATTTTTGTATAAATATATGTATATTTATCATTAAAATACCTATTTTGTTATGATATAAATATTCCACCTCTTTCTAAAAAAAACACAAGAATCAATTTTACACTAAAATACCATGAATTCCATACAAATCAATATTACAAATAAATATCTTTATTTTTGAAATTAGGATATTTTCACTAGAAATATCACAATATAAAAGCCACATTTATTACAACTCTAAAGACGAATAATAAATGCTTGGGGTGTATTTTGAAAAGTATATAAAAGTATTTTTACATAAAACCCTCTCAAGTTCTATAAATTACCCTATGGACCCTAGTAAACATAGGTTTAAGCGGAACCAATCTCTTGAGCCTCAGGGAGTCGGAGAAGTGGGTGCTTGCCTATCTAAGGTAGAAAAATTAATAAAAATAATTAGGACTTCAAGTTACTTTGCTGATTGTCTGACTCAGTTTGAGTCTCAGTATAATCTAACTTGAATATGATTCAAGTAAAATCTACAATCTACAATCTACAATATTATAATTCAACCTGAATCCATGAATCCAATTATCAATCTATACAACTTGACCGAACCGAACCATGGATATACATTCCATTTACACGGTTCTCCAGTTATTCCATTTACATGATTCTACGGTTACATCCGTTTACTGATATCTTGGTTTCAGTCAGTCAATCAATTATACAATCAATACAATTTACAAGACAAACAATACAATCAAAACACTACGGGGTTTAAGGGGTAGATTGGTACGGAAGGTGTTAAAAGTGGCACGAGACGGTAAGATTAAGACACCTAACCTATATTCCGTTGCTGTTATACCGTGGCCCAACGGTTCCTTGAGTTCCTGATACCTTAGTCTCTGGGGCAAGTGAGACTCCTCTCGTATACACTGGCATCCTTCTGTACCAAGCTACAAACAACAGCGTTAACACTAAATACAACAATATAACAATATAATACAACTGTAAAAGCTATTCTCTCTCTCTTACTCTCTATCTATTCTATTTCTTCTCTTATCTTTGGAACTTACCGAGCGACCTGTTCGCTGACGACATTCTATTTCTTTCTTCTTTGAATGTCATCAGGTGATTTGGAACCGTCAGAGATCGAGCCAATTGCAGAAGACTTGGATCAGTACAGCGAAGACCCTGAGCTCTAGACATTGTACATTTTCTATTCAGTACCTTTAATTTCTTGTTATTCCATTGTTTAGGCATCGCTTTTATTTCAGTTGTATTTCCTTTTCATGCATTGTACAAAAGAATGTTAATAAATAAAGTTGCTGTTTTTATTATACCTTGTCTTTTGTGTATATTCTCTTTTATATTGCTTAGTTACGCTTAGCGTATTTGCTTCTGAGTAAATACGTAGCGGACCAGTCGCGTCCCCTTCGCCGTATACCGGGAAGCGGGGTGTGACAGATGCATCCGGTAAGGGATTAGGATGTGTTCTACATCAGCACGGTAAAGTTGTAGCTTATGTATCAAGACAGCTGAAGATTCATGAGCGCAATTATCCGATGCATGACTTGGAATTGACGACCGTAATTTTTGCTCTTAAGATTTGGCACCATTATCTTCTTGGTGAATGAGTGAACATATACATAGATCACAAGAGTCTGAAATATGCATTTACTCAGAAGGAGCTTAATATGCGACAGAGAAGATGGTTAGAACTCATGGCAGATTTTGACATCAACCTACAATATCACCCAGAGAAGGTGAATGTAGTACCTGATGCCCTTAGTCGCCAACCATTAGCATTGAATCTCACCGCACAGTGGAAGCTTCAACAAGACTTGCATCAAAAGGAGATTGAAGTGGTCATGCCAAGGTAACGCTTCAAGTTTGATGAACTTACAAGTTCAATCTACCATTGTAAATCAGATCAAAGCAGCTCAAGGAAGTAATGCTAAGTTGCAAAAGATCAGAGAACAAGTGGAAAGTGGACTTTGAACAGACTTCATTATCCATGTAGACGGATCTTTGAGATACGGCAGCAGATTGTGTGTACCTAAAGGTTCTGTGCGTGAAGAGTTGATGAAAGAAGCTCACGGCTCTCCTTATTCAGTACACCCTGGAGATACAAAGATGTACAAAGATCTACGTCAGAATTACTGGTGGCATGGAATGAAGCGTGAAGTAGCCAGAAGCGTCGCTAAATGTTTGGTGTGTCAGCAAGTAAAGGCTGAACATCATAGGACTGCTGGATTACTTCAACTGCTACCTATCCCAGAATGGAAGTGGTAACACATCACAATGGATTTCGTGATTGCATTTCCTCGAAGCACGAAAGGTAACGATGCGGTATGGGTTATTGTGGATCGATTCATAAAGTCGGCTCATTTCATCCTATTTCGGATTAGCCAATCTACTGAGACACTAGCAAAGAAGTACATGGAGGTAAGAATCTAAATAAGATTTAAACTCTTCATAATGTACTATCTCTGATACCCATGAACTCATGCAGGAAATCGTGAGACTTCATGGATTACTGGTCTGCATTGTCTCCGATCGTGACACCAGGTTTCGATCACAATTTAGGCAAAGTCTGCAAGCTAGCTTGGGAACAAGTCTGAACTTCAGCACAGCTTATCATCCACAAACAGATGGTCAGTCTGAGTGAACTATTCAGATCTTGGAAGATATGCTCAGAGCGTATATGCTAGACTTCGGAGGATCGTGGGAAGATCACCTACATATTGTGGAGTTTTCATACAACAACAGCTACCAAGAAAATATAAGAATGTCACCTTTTACAGCACTTTATGGAAGGAAGTGTCGATCGCCATTAAGTTGGGACGATATCGGAGATAGAGAACTCCTTGGACTTGAGATAATAGTAGCAACTGTGGATGTGGTCCGCACTATCAGGGAAAGATTGCGCATAGCCTAAGATCGACAGAAACACTAGGCTGATGCAAAGCGCCGTCACTTGGAGTTCCAACCGGGAGAACATGTATTTCGGAAGATATCCCTAAACTGCGGAGTGATACGTTTTGGAAGACGGGGTAAGCTTAGTCCAAGATACATTGGACCGTTCGACATACTCGAACGATTCGGTGAAGTGGCTTATCTCTTGGCACTTCCACCTTCCTTTGAAGGAGTGCACAATGTGTTCAACATATCCCAACTCAGAAGGTATGCGAGTGACTCCAGCCATATTTTTGATCATTCCGAGCACACTGTACAGCCAGAATTATTTTGTGAGTAAGAACCTGTTGAGATCTTGGACAGAAAAGTGAAGTCATTCCGGAACAAGGAAGTTGTCACGCCCCGCTTCCCAGAGTGCACTAAGATCGGCACGTGACAGAGATAACCATGCTACCTGTGGTTAGGAAACATCCCTCCACAGTCACATTACGGCTGTCTATAAGATATCAAGAACAGTAGAAATAAAATAAACTATATTGTACATGTCCATATGCCAGAATAAACGAGTCAAGAAATAAAATGCGGAAGCAATAGATCCAATAAACAATAATAATCTGGAATGTACGTCCCAAATACGGGCTCACATCAGGATTGAAAATGCTGGAAGAAAACTAAACTAAAATACTAACAGGCCTTCACTGCTCGGCCTGTACACTGAAATACTCCTGATCGGTCAGCTGCAAAGGTAGAGGATCTGGGCCATGCAAAACCCAGACGTCAGTGCGTCATAATATCAACAATAATATAATCAGGGGTAGCAAACATGCAGGCATGAGTATGAACAGTAATAACGGTATAACAGTAACACGAATGTGGAAGAGTGAATGGTAAAAGCATATATGAAGTGCAGTGAGTAATCTGAACTAAGCTACTGGGTTAACTACTCTCAAGTATGTGAAATCAATTTAATGAATCGTCGATGTAACTCAATAGTATCCCGTGTGTGCCCGGGACTGTAGGGTTCCTAGGCACCCTAGTAAGGTCTCACAAGGCATCGAACATGCCAATTTCAAATTTTCTAGGTGCCGAGAGACCCGACTACGGATCGTTTGCTAGAAAACTAGGCGAAAAGATAACTAGTTAACACTTAACTAAGGGAATACGGAAATACAACCTTTGTAGATCCGGTGCTCCACCTCCATAGCTCCGCAACGAAGTCCTCTCCGCTGTCCAAATCAAATCCGGGCTCTAGCGTCGGCTTCGTCGGAGAATGGGCAAGCTAGGTCGTCGATGTCCATGCCGAAGATGATCTACGTCGAGGCATCGCTAAATCAAGCTCCGACTTCACCAAGTCCAAAAACTTGTGAAGAGAACACACTCTACTACTTGGCAAGAGGTAGAGGATGAAGAAATAGGAAGTGGGTAGACTTTAGAATTGGATTTCTCACTTGTTTTCATCAATCACCATTGATGAAGTGAACTTTCTTCATGTGAAGAAGATGAAGAAGAAGAAGAAAGAAATATGATAAGTTAATTATATTTGGAAAAGAAAATGAATACTTATCATATTAGAACCATGGTCAAGTGTAGAGAATTAACCAAGGTTAGATTAATGGTTAGGGTTTAAGATGAAGACAAGAATGGTTACAAAGTCAAAGCTTCATGAAGCTTCAACTAAACTCCAAAATTAGCAACCATTCTTTTCTTATCTATTCAAAATAAATAAATAAATAAATAAGTAATAAAAAGAAAACCCTAATCATTAGTTTAACCATGGCTTAATCCATTACACTTAACTATAGTTAAACATGTATCATCAAACATGATACAATCAAGTGTACAAAAGTATATCACATATACAATGTGCACAAACCAAGTGAGAAAATCCGTTTAAAGTGAACCAATACTAGTTAGTGCAAAGTAATATATCAAATATATAATTATGCATTAAATCATTAAATCAACACTTGATTCAATGATCCGGTCATGTCGCACACAACCGACTAGTATTCAATGTATCGGCTTATCGAATCAATACTTGATTCGATACCTAGGTTATATCGCATACAACCATTCGATACAATCATCGCGAGAATAGAATACGGTATCACATACATGCATTATTCTCGGTCCCGCACATATCTCATATGCGCTCCTATTTCGTTTTGCTTGAGCCAGGAAACCTCTGTGTAGGACTCTAAAGACTCGTCAATACGCCGGCAGCAGATGATGATCATATCAAACACCCACAAGCCGCAAGCGGTCTGCTAAACGTAACGGCCACCCGGGTATTGAGCGATCTGAAGATCGACGAGCAAGCCCGCTCACACTCCAGTGAATCCGACCAGTAACACTACCGTACAGTCCGGTCTGATCGTCTGATATGTCGCATATCTCGCCTAGGGGTGGTAAACGTCAGACCCCAATAGCTCGATAAGTCGTGTCGATATGAGGTCTATAACAATTCGAGAAACTACTGGTAACACTTACCAGTAAATCTCAGCAACCCTGACCAGGGATTTCCTGTTATAGCCAATCGAACACAGCGCAACATCAACCCCCTATACCGGGAGAGACGAATCCCCTCCTATCGCTCATTGCCTCCATGTGACTCGGGACAGTACCCAAAAACCACCATTTTGCACGCCCTCTTGGACGTGGTAAGATGGAAATCAAAGCACAGTGGGAACCACACGAGACTCTATGACGATCTCGGGTCAACAGACTACTCTGTACCAGTGTCACCAGAGAACTGCCATCTGACGTGAGGTATAGTACCATCTGGGAGTTCTCGGCGAGTCCGTCCAGTGTACCCAGTCTCTACTGAGCACCCGTATATCATCTCTGATGTCAAACACCGATGGATATGGGATCATCCATCCCCCATCTATATGGGTCGAGAAGGTATACGCTAGTCTACTCTGGTATATCGATGCCCCGTCTCGATACACCCACGACTAGGGACTTTGAAGGATGTACTTATAGACTACCATGTCCCCACTAGTATGATCCGCATCATAGTCCAGGTAGTCAAGTACAGATCCTAAGGGCTTTACCAACATGTAACAGAGAGACAATCAGCATACACGTTAAGGTAAAGGGTAACCAGATAGCATACTATCATGTCGAGCAAGAAAGTCCTCCCTATATATGTCCCAGCATCCACTACAATATACATCCTATGTACAGTAATGTCCTCTAGGGCATACATATAACTAACAATCTCCCACTTGCACTAGGGCCATCTGATAGCAGTGGTTGCAGTATCTCATACTCAACCATCCCATAAAAGTCTCTCTCTGGGAACAGGCCTTTGTGAGTGGATCCGCTGTGTTGTCCTCTGAGTCTACTCTCCTATCCTCGATCTCCCTGGAGATCAACCATCTCCATGATCAAGTGATACTGCCTTAGAATATGTCTGGATCACTGATGGGACCAGCGTTCCTTGGCATAAGCCACAACTCCATTGTCACACAATGGGAGGAACAAAGTTCATCTTATGAACTAATATACACCCAGACTGCCTCTTTGGTAGCATCTTAAGTAGCGATGTATCCAGCCTTTATCTTCTAGTATGTCACGGTATCTAGCTTGGAACTCTTCCAACATACCGTCCCTTTACTGAGGGTAAAGACAATGCCTGCGACTGACATTCAGTCGTCCTTATCACCCTGGAACACTTCCACTGATTCTCCCCTGGATCGATTGATACCATCTCACTACAACTAGTGAGAATCCTAACATCCAATTAAATCTATCTCATAGATCCAAAACTCAGGATTTAGGAGGTATCATTTTGATCCTATGTGGAGAATCATTGTGACAGACGGAGATTGATCGAGCGTAGCATAAGAAAACTCCTTTCTTATCAAGAGTATGTCATCCACGTACTCTACGAGGATCACCACCATACTCCCTACTACCTTTTTGTTTATACAAGGTTCATCTACCATTTTGATGATATCAAACTCTTTGACTACTTCATCAAAACAGATGTTCCAACTCCGCGATGCCTGCTTTATCCTATAAAACATCTTGCACACGTTTCCGCTGCTCCCACTGTCTACGAAGCCCTCTGGCTGTGTACTTATAGACGCTCTCTTCCAAATCATCATTTAGAAAAGCAGTCAAGACACCCAACCACCAGATATCGTAGTCATGGTATGTAGCCGTGGTAAGTAGGATCTGGATGGACTTAAGCATAGATCCTTAGAAATGGTTTCATCATAATCCACGCCTGGTCAATGACGAAAACCTTTAACAAGTCTAGCTTTGAAAGTCTCAACTTTTCCATCTACACCAAGTAATCTTCTCAAGATATACTTGCTCCTGATGGGGATTTAACCCTTCAGATATCGCAACCAAAGTCCATACTTTGTTGGTGTATAAGGATTCCATCTCAGATCGCTAAGCATCCAGCCATTCTTACAGAGTCTCACTCCTGATGGCCAGCTCGAAACTAGTTGGGTCATCATCTCATGATGCAATCCTCGCTCCCACTGTCATAGAGAAACAGAAGTATCTCTCAGGTGGGTGAGGAACCCTACTAGATCGGCGGAGAGGCCGAGGTTCGTTGGTAACAATTGAATCCTTTGGTTCCATCAAATCATCTTCTGTAGTTTGCATAGCTGGAACCTTTCCAGTTCTACATAACTAACCTTGCCTCGAGTTTGTCCGGATTTTGCTTTTAGACATAGGCCGGACAACCCCAAATCTTAACTAACTTAAGACATGGGCTCTTCCCTTTCCATATCACATATGAAGTGGTAGGCAACTGATTTGATTCGAACCCTATTCAATAGGTATGCAGCTTCATAAGTGCATAACTCCCAAAAGGAAAAAGGTAACTCAGTATTACTCATCATAGAGCACACCATATCAAATAGGGTGTATCTGCTCCGCCCCGATATACCATCGTGCTATGGTGTATACGGAGGAGTAATGCTGAGAGAGAATCTCATTCTCCTTTAGAATAGTCCTGGTATTCCGTGCTCAAGTATTCTCCTCCTTGATCTCATCATAGGACATAATACTTATACCCGTATTTTGGTTCTCTACTTCTCGCTTATATTCTGTGAATATCTCAAAAGGTTCGGACTTGTGTTTCAACAGGAACATAGGTCTGAATCTTGAGAGATTATCAGAGAATGTAACGAAGTACAAAGAACCAGTCTTGGCATGTGTAGACAGGGGACCTACATACATCAATGTATCATCCCAAGAGTTCACTAACTCTTTTTCTGTTTCCAATAAACAGAACTATGGTCATCTTATCTTTGTGACATGACTGGCGAGTTTCATAAGATGTAAATTCAAACTAATTTAAATATGCATCTTTATGTAACTTAGCTAGTCGGGTCGCATTGATATGACCTAGTCTACAATGCCTCAAGAAGGATCCGTTCATTTCTGAACTCTTCCTCTTGTGTGTGTTCTGTATACTAAAGAACTGTAGTTTGATTTAGAACGTCAATGCTTTTAGATAACGTGCCTGAACCGATCAACTTTTGATATAGGAAATGTTCAAAACATTATTCAACAATACAAAATTTTATCATTTCTTTACTAATAAAGAGACTGATATGATTTTGTATATCAGGTTCGTTATCTAATAACATTCGTTCAGAATCAATGTATCGGTAATACAGGGTGACAGTGACCAACAGACTTGGCTGCAACACTTGCCCCGTTTTCTGTCTCATGAAACTTATCACCCGTTCTCAGTTCTCTACCTGTCTGTAGCCCTATGTAACAAATTACATATATGGGATCCTGATCTGGTATCACATACCCAGGACGTAAAGGATACTGAGAAACAGTTCTGTATAATGAACACACCCAAAGATGATGCATCAGCATGCACTCTCTTCGTTTGGGCGGCACGGGAAATCTGGTAATCCGCAATTTCCTGCTCTGTCTTATAACAATTATAAGTTGGAGCGGGACCAACGTTCCCCAGCTCAGTATAACAAGCGGGTTCGGTCAAATATCCGTATTATTATCTTGATTAAGGCGTGATAGGGTCGCTACCTGGAGAGAGAGAGAAGAAAACACTCAGCGTGCGCTCTGTCAAGAATAGATTGGTTATTATTTTATCTAATCAGGATGGCTCCCACTGCTTTTTATCAAATCTTCCTTCAAACCCTAAAAGGAAAGACTAGCCGGGATTAATTACACACTATAAGTTCGCCAATCTTTCAGCCAGGCCAGTGTCGGTACTTTGAGGGAGGTCCCCCGTGCTTTCGCACGAACCTAATTAATGTAAACCTCGTTTTCCCAGAGGCGTAACCTCGTTAACACCTTTCTAGACACCTACTTGATCGGCTAATTGTAATGTATAAAACTCTCCCAGGAGTAACACTTACTCGCAGCGGGTATCGGGATCCAACTATCTCATAGAAGGTATGCAATCTCATTGCAAATTTCAACACTTCAAATTCCCGATAATATTTTGCCCCTAGCTCGCTATGACCTTGACGAATGCCAAACAACCCATAGTCCACTAGTCAAGTTCAACCCGTACATTTCTTGATCGAATTAAACCCACCCGCACGACCCTTGACGAATGCCAAACAACGCCGTACGAATACCCTAATCCAATCGCATCATATGCTCAAGCTGATAAATACTAGTTAGCTACCGTACACTACGCCTTGACGAATGCCAAACTACCGCAGCACGAATACTAACTAGTACATATCTGAAATGACGGAGGGCTACGACAGGTTTTTCTGAAAACCTATTGCGTAATGAACTTGATATCGTTGTAGAATCAAATGATTTTAAAAATGGAGTGTTTTTGAGGCTTTTCTAGTTTTGCTAAAGGAGTCACTCCCGATGAAGGGATCGTCGGTCCTTTCCTCGTCGAATGAGGTGCGGGATATATCATATATATCACTGTGCAAAGCAGAACTCTTAAAAGCAATCAAAAGACAAACCGAGTGTGTAGCATCTGCCAGTTATTGCTAAAGGAGTCACTCCCGGTGAAGGGATCTCGGTCCTTTCCTCATCGAATAAGGTGCAGGATATATCATATATACCTCTGTGCAAAGCAAGAACTGTAGCTACCTGTTTTATTTTGAAATTCGATTCTACAACATCTTAGGTTTCTTTTATTTCATTAATCACATTAATGAAGTCCCATCATTTAAGTACCTAAACATCACAGATAAATACGACGTACACTTATGCCATCCGCATTCGCCTCGATGTCCCCTCGTGCACCGTTAGGTTAGGTAACTAACGGCAGAGCAGGGCAGGGCTAGCGCGGGTGTAAAACATAAGTAACGTCTATATAATATATCATATATATACTATATACTGTATCTATCACAGAACATCACATGATCACATCACAGATATCGCAGCAGAAGAATCATATGAAATATTGGATATACTAGGACGTCCGTGTTTTTAATACGAGCCAGTATAAAACACGGATTCCACGGTCGTGATGAATAGCCAAACCCACACCCCTAGACCCCTACGAGAGCGGCAAGCAACCCTACCAATTCTAGAGTTAGGAGACCCAGACTCGACTCCTCGAGTTGGTCTCCCACTGGACTCCAGAACCCGGTTACTTGTGCTCCCCTCCTTGGGTCTATCCTAGTGCGGAAAAGTAAATAATATACAAACGATGACAACTTCCGCAACCTGGAAGTGCCCCAATAAAAGAATATTACATACAAGTTTTTACATGAATGAAAATGAAAAACACTCATCTCACATAAAAAACCCCGGCTATTCAAACACGACGATCCAATATAACATATCCAGCAACACATAACATCACATGTCATCAACGTAAGTAAACATGCGTATCCCGATTGTCGTTGACATATAGCAACGAAACCGGCGATATCACATATTACACTTACGGTCACAGAAAAGAAAGTGTAAAACTACAACAGTTGGAATCCGCAATCACCTCAGACATCGCTTTCCTGACCAAATGAATTACTTAGACATCGCATGCCTAACAATTATAAACCCCGCATTTTAGTCTCAAAATCGAAAACTCTTTTCAATATCAAGTCGGGCAATTCAACAAGATTCCCGACAGTCTGATCGAATACTCGTCGCAAACTTCAGTAGACGGCCGCACCCCCGTTACCGTCGACGAAGTGCACCAAGGCGGAACACCGCTACCGCGAGCACCCGAACGGATGCTTTCGGCGACGGGGTTCTCCTACAGTCACTTGGTTGGGGCTATGGAGTGAGGCTGTCTATTAAGTTTATCGGCGAGTATCCGCGTACGCTACGTGATTGCGACGGACTTTTGATCACATCAAAATTTCGTGGCAACCGATCAAGTGAGACTAAACTGCTATGTTTATAACATTCATTCAGTTATCTCATAACTACTTGTGAATTCCAATTATTGTATCCCATTCCAGATAATTAGAAAATATTAAACTTTCCGATTGAACATTCGAACACCTAAGTTTTCCCGATACAGATCAACACATGAAATAAGTCTAACAACATTCAGTTCGTGCCTCAGTACCGACGGTCCAGCCGTAGAAGGGTCAAGCCAACGCCTCACATGTGGACGCCGTACTGCCCCAAACCCGAAGGTTCAAAGGGCAGTTCAAGACGGTCACATAATCGAGTTAAGGTTTGTTGTCTTCTAGAGGGTCCATCGCGTTACTTGCACTACTTAGAACGTCGTTAAACTACGGAAAGATCCAACACTTGGAAATTTCCCGACAGGGGAAAAGTTGGGTATTTATATCCGGTCGAACTTTTTAACATATTCTAAAAATTATCCGGAAAGCCACACAGACAAAATTTGATAATCCGATCGAAACACCGATACCCCAAAACAACAGCAGAAAAATGCAACTCTTGAATAAATATTAAAAATTCCCAGAAAACTCAGCTCTTTGAACTAAGAATTACTGTGCAAAGGAACAGGGCTGACGTCATCAAGAGGCCGCTGATCCGCCGCAGAAGCCATGCTTCTGCCGCGGATCCGCCGCGAAATTTACTGTTCACCAGAAACTTTTTGCACCGTAATTCTTATTTTTCCCTGCTGAATTTTTTAGCAATTTTTAATTTGGAAAAACTCACTGTTTTCAAAAAAAGGACAGAGAGCATGTTAGAAATGGGTTTTCGGGTTCGTTCGGACTTCACTCTCCGTCTGGACTTCGCCTAAGGCTCTAGCTAGGCTCTGATACCACTGTAGGGTTCCTAGGCACCCTAGTGAGGTCTCACAAGGCATCGAACATGCCAATTTAAAAATTTCTAGGTGCCGAGAGACCCGACTACGGATCGTTTGCTAGAAAACTAGGCGAAAAGATAACTAGTTAACACTTAACTAAGGGAATACGGAAATACAACCTTTGTAGATCCGGTGCTCCACCTCCATAGCTCCGCAACGAAGTCCTCTCCGCTGTCCAAATCAAATCCGGGCTCTAGCGTCGGCTTCGTCGGAGAATGGGCAAGCTAGGTCGTCGATGTCCATGCCGAAGATGATCTACGTCGAGGCATCGCTAAATCAAGCTCCGACTTCACCAAGTCCAAAAACTTGTGAAGAGAACACACTCTACTACTTGGCAAGAGGTAGAGGATGAAGAAATAGGAAGTGGGTAGACTTTAGAATTGGATTTCTCACTTGTTTTCATCAATCACCATTGATGAAGTGAACTTTCTTCATGTGAAGAAGATGAAGAAGAAGAAGAAAGAAATATGATAAGTTAATTATATTTGGAAAAGAAAATGAATACTTATCATATTAGAACCATGGTCAAGTGTAGAGAATTAACCAAGGTTAGATTAATGGTTAGGGTTTAAGATGAAGACAAGAATGGTTACAAAGTCAAAGCTTCATGAAGCTTCAACTAAACTCCAAAATTAGCAACCATTCTTTTCTTATCTATTCAAAATAAATAAATAAATAAATAAGTAATAAAAAGAAAACCCTAATCATTAGTTTAACCATGGCTTAATCCATTACACTTAACTATAGTTAAACATGTATCATCAAACATGATACAATAAAGTGTACAAAAGTATATCACATATACAATGTGCACAAACCAAGTGAGAAAATCCGTTTAAAGTGAACCAATACTAGTTAGTGCAAAGTAATATATCAAATATATAATTATGCATTAAATCATTAAATCAACACTTGATTCAATGATCCGGTCATGTCGCACACAACCGACTAGTATTCAATGTATCGGCTTATCGAATCAATACTTGATTCGATACCTAGGTTATATCGCATACAACCATTCGATACAATCATCGCGAGAATAGAATACGGTATCACATACATGCATTATTCTCGGTCCCGCACATATCTCATATGCGCTCCTATTTCGTTTTGCTTGAGCCAGGAAACCTCTGTGTAGGACTCTAAAGACTCGTCAATACGCCGGCAGCAGATGATGATCATATCAAACACCCACAAGCCGCAAGCGGTCTGCTAAACGTAACGGCCACCCGGGTATTGAGCGATCTGAAGATCGACGAGCAAGCCCGCTCACACTCCAGTGAATCCGACCAGTAACACTACCGTACAGTCCGGTCTGATCGTCTGATATGTCGCATATCTCGCCTAGGGGTGGTAAACGTCAGACCCCAATAGCTCGATAAGTCGTGTCGATATGAGGTCTATAACAATTCGAGAAACTACTGGTAACACTTACCAGTAAATCTCAGCAACCCTGGCCAGGGATTTCCTGTTATAGCCAATCGAACACAGCGCAACATCAACCCCCTATACCGGGAGAGACGAATCCCCTCCTATCGCTCATTGCCTCCATGTGACTCGGGACAGTACCCAAAAACCACCATTTTGCACGCCCTCTTGGACGTGGTAAGATGGAAATCAAAGCACAGTGGGAACCACACGAGACTCTATGACGATCTCGGGTCAATAGACTACTCTGTACCAGTGTCACCAGAGAACTGCCATCTGACGTGAGGTATAGTACCATCTGGGAGTTCTCGGCGAGTCCGTCCAGTGTACCCAGTCTCTACTGAGCACCCGTATATCATCTCTGATGTCAAACACCGATGGATATTGGATCATCCATCGCCCATCTATATGGGTCGAGAAGGTATACGCTAGTCTACTCTGGTATATCGATGCCCCGTCTCGATACACCCACGACTAGGGACATTGAAGGATGTACTTATAGACTACCATGTCCCCACTAGTATGATCCGCATCATAGTCCAGGTAGTCAAGTACAGATCCTAAGGGCTTTACCAACATGTAACAGAGAGACAATCAGCATACACGTTAAGGTAAAGGGTAACCAGATAGCATACTATCATGTCGAGCAAGAAAGTCCTCCCTATATATGTCCCAGCATCCACTACAATATACATCCTATGTACAGTAATGGCCTCTAGGGCATACATATAACTAACAGGGACCACGGTCAAGACTCTCGGGATGAATCCAAGACGTGCCGCTAGGCAGTAAATAGGTAACATATACAGATGAATGATGTCAGCAACATCATCCCGGGGCTGGCCTAGCCCATAAAACTGATCAGTATAAGCATCGAACTGTCGAGTTACAAGTCAGGTTTCATCATTGATTTCCCCATACCCCCAAGTTATGTGTTCAAGTCGGGTATTGATAAATCTGAGACTAATGCCAACACAGGATCAAGCAGGAACATGTTTGTCTATACAGACAACAGGATATATCCATTGGGACAACATGTCAGGATTGTCGGCATTAGAAACAGGATCAGGCAATATGTCAAGTAGTGATATATCAGGTCATGTCAGGTAGTATACACGTATCAAGTCATGTCAAGTAATGGTGTATCAGGTCATGTCAGGTAATGCACAGGTATCAAACGAGTGCTCATAATCAAACTGTAACAAGTATTGAATCGGGGTGAAAGCACGGATGTACAATAAAAGTATGGATGCACAAATATCGATCAGGGGTTACATTTACAGTCCCAATACTAATTAGGATGCACTTTATTAAGCATGGGGTGTTAACATAACAATAATATGTATTAATAGGATCTGTAGATGCAGCTATACGTATTTTAAATGATATGGATGCAAACGGGTATCCGAAAACAGTAAAACTTTAGGATGGATGTTATATGGGATGAACGGGTAAAATTTTACTCATATGGATGCATAATACTATACCTAGCATGTAGCAAGATGATTTAGCATGCGAATAAATATGTAAATACTGATATGGATGCATACGGATGTCATATAACCGTAAAATGATAAACTGGTAAATGCGGGATGCACAACTAAATAATATGAAATGGAAATATTCAATTGGATACAGTATATTGTAGTATAGTATGTAACAAGATAAGTTTGTATGCACTAAATAGGAAATAGATTGTACGGACATATACGGATGTCCGAAAACGGTAAAACATGTCGAAATGATAATGTGGATGCATAACTAATCATTATGGAGTGTTATTATTCAAATGGATATAGAATATAGTAATATAGCATGTAGCAGGATTAACTTGCCTCGATGAATCGCGATACGGATACGCACGGCACGTCCGACGTCGGTAAAACGTCGCAACGCACGCACGGCACGCGGGACGGGTCCAAGCAATGCAAGAGGGTGATCATGCAGGTAAGGTACGTCCACTGGGTCGTCTGGAACGGCAGCGACGGTCATGGCTCCGGCGATCGCTGAAATCCAGAATTTAAGAACATGAAAAGAAAATAAAAGAAAAGAAGAAGAGGAAGGGAGAAGGAAGCTTACTGGTGTGGTGCTCTGTAGCAAAGGCGAGGCGATGGGAGATGTGATGACGAGTCGTGGGTCTCCGGCGATGGGATGCCGGCGATGGGTAAGGTTTCTTGGGTTCTTGGTTGCGGGGTTTGGGTGTGCAGGTACGGGTCAGGTATAGGGTGAAGGAGGAAGGAGAGGGAGGAGAAAGGAGATGATGATGATGATGATGATGATGATGATGGGATGAAGCTGGGGTCGCCGGAGGTGAGGGGACGGCAACGAGGTGTGCTGTGGGTATGCAGGGGTGCAGGGGTGCAGGAGGTGCTCGGGTTCTTGGGTGGTTCGTGGGTTGGTCGGGGAAGGAGACAGAGGAGAGGAGGAAAACGAGGAGGTGGAAACGAAGGAGAGGAAGTCAAGGTTTTGGTGGCGACAAGGTGGCGGAGGCGGCGACGGCGACGAGGAAAGGTAGGGTTTTGGGTGATGGGTGCGTGGGTTGTAGGGCTCGGGGTGAGAGGAGAAAGGAAATGGAGGTGATCGAGAGGTTGAGGAGGAGAGGCGAAGGTGAAGTCGAGAGTGGAGGTGGCGCTGTTCCCGCCAAAAATTTCTACGCAATGGAGTCCAAGGTATCAAATGGCAGTGATACGCTTAAAGAAATGTGAAGCAGTATCTTCCGGCTTGTATTTTGATAAACTCCCGAAGGAGAAACTATTAAATTCTAATAGTATTGGAATCATCTCGAAAAACCCTTCGATTTGATATATTATGGGCCCCATAATTCATCCGGGAGCAAAAGTTATGAGGTATCACGTGTCCACACGTGATGGACCTTTAAGAACCCGCTGGAGGAGTTAAAAGATATAATAAAAACTCAGAAAAGACCCCAATGGGGCATCACGTGCTCACACATGACCACGGGTCACGTGCAGACACGTGATGGGCTCTTAAGGCCTATAAAATAATGAATAGAATTAAATTCTAAAATCTGTTCCCTGATTAAAAATCAGAAATTACCTCAACGAGATATCACGTGCTTACACGTGACCAATGGTCACGTGTTGACACGTGATGGTTGAAACAGCAACATAAATAAGCGGCTGAGAAAGGACCCCAATTGGGGGTCACGTGCTCACACGTGACCAAAGGTCACGTGCCAGCACGTGACTGGCTTTAAAAGCCTTATAATTTAATAGAATTAAATTCTAAAAGTTTCTGAATCTTTCCAAATGGAAAAAGGTCTATGGGGACCGTTGGATTAAAAATCTGAGGGTGATTAAAAATCGCCAATTTATGGAATAATCTTGGACTTGGAAAGATTTCCCCCCTAAATCTGACCGAGATAACAAAGGGATATCTTTGGATTTAAAATCCAATGGTGAATAAAATTCACTTAACAATCTAAAGGCCCAGATTAATGATAAATATAAATCAAATCCCTCAACAATCAAATCAAATCTTTCAATGAGAGATTTGCTAAACAAATTGATTCTTTTCCTTCTCCTATAAATAGGAGCCAAGAAGAGAAGAGAAAGGATCTATTTTTTTGGAGAGAAAAACAGAGAGAGGAGAATTTAATTCTCTGCAAAAGAAAAACCCTAGGTAAGAAAAAAGAGGCTTCAAAAGAAAATTTAATTCTCAAAAGAGTTTAACTCTTACATAAAGAAAAGAACTTAGTTCTTTCTCTGGTTGAGGATCTGCAAAGTGCACATCTCCCCATGAATTGAGAATTTAATTCTCATTGGGTTGAGATCCTACCATGCAGATCTAAAACACAGAGGAGGAATTGAGTTTTGAGAATTTAATTCTCCCAAACTTTCAGGAATTTAATTCCTCCTAAAACAAAACTAGGGTTTAACCCTAATCAAGAATTTAATTCTTTTACATATCTGGGAATTTAATTTCTTTGAAAAGAAATCAGGGTTTTATCCTAAATAAGAATTTAATTCTTTCACGATAGGAATTTAATTCCTCCAAAATTATAATTAGGGTTTAACCCTACAAAGAATTCAATTCTTAAAAGATCTCTGTTTATGAAAAGAACTAGAGTCATGTGCCCCACGTGACCCCTGAACAGATCCCCCAAAATGAGAAGAGGAAATTTTTGAGGCAATGCCTCACGTGCTCCCACGTGACCCTCATTATATATGGAACAAAAGCAAAGGCAGAAATAATTCTGGGCGCTCTCACGTGACACCACGTGACCCCTAATAAATGTTCTAATAAATCAGGGCATGAGTATACATCACGTGCCCACACGTGATGGCTATGAAAATTAAAAGTGTTAAACACTTGTTTGCAGAACAAAATAAAGGGGATCTGGCCCCACTTTTTGATGCCATCACGTGCTCCACGTGACCCCCGAAACACAGAAAGAAAAAGCAAAAGAAATAAAGGCCTTGGGCGCTCTTACATGCTCCCACGTGACCCCTTGGCTGATGCTCTAACAATCAGCGCACTAATCCTCCTCACGTGGCAGCACGTGATGCTCCAAAGAAAACATAAAAAGTGTTTAACGCTTACTTACAGAACGAAGAAAAGGAGATCTGGCTCCACATTTAGGGCGCCCTCACGTGTCACCACGTGACCCCTAATGAGCATTCTAACAGACCAGAGCGGGGGCCTCCATCACGTGCCCACACGTGATGGCCAGGAAATTAAAAGTGTTAAATACCGATCTGCAGAATAAAATAAGGGAAATCAGGGCGCTCTCACGTGTCCGCACGTGACCCCTCCCTCCTTAGTGTTTAACACTAATTGGAAGACTCTATTTGCAGTGTTTAACACTGATTTTCTTAGTGTTTAACACTAATTTGGAAAACTCTATTTACAGTGTTTAACACTGATTTTCTTAGTGTTTAACACTAATTTGCTAATCTTACTCCCAGTGTTCAACACTGTTGGTCTCTAGTGTTTAACACTAGTTTTAGCCCAATTGGCTAAGTTTCTAGAGGCAAAGCCTCTCCTTCAATAAGTCAACAGAGGGCCAATATTTCAAACATAATTGGACTTAGCCCAAACTGGCCATAAGTCCTCAAATCATCTTGAACTGAGCGCATCTGCTCTTTCAACCAACTCATTGGTTCAAGGGTACATCTCTGAACTCCTCTGATATTTGTCGTTGTAATCCTTCAACGTCTTCAGAGAGGTGACGGGTCCCGACAACCACACATCAACACGGACTGTGGGGTCCTTAAACTCATGGACTCATGCGTCCTTAAACCAAGATACGGACTGTGGGGTCCTTAAACCCGCGGACTTATGCGTCCTTAAACTAACGGACTAATGCGTCCTTAAACACACCCATATGGACTGTGGGGTCATTAAACCCATGGACTTATGCGTCCTTAAACTACCATCGGACCACTATGTCCCTAAACTGGAACTTGGACCACCACGTCCCTAAACTGGAACTTGGACCACCACGTCCCTAAACTGTCAATGGACCACCATGTCCCTAAACTGGAACAATAGAGCCCCTAAATGCTCTTTTGTCGGATCTAAACGATCCCGTTTAAGTTGATCTTAGCCTAAAATATGGCTAATGTATCCTTAAACCTTTCAAACAAACTTTAGTCCCAAATTGGACTATAAATCCCCCAATCAACTTTGGTTCAAGGGTACATCTCTGAACTCCTCTGACATCTGTCGTTGTAATCCTTCAACGTCGTCAGAGAGGTGATGGGTCCCGACGGCCATACATGTAATGGACCACTATGTCCCTAAACTGGAACATTAGAGCCCAAATGCTCTTTTGTCGGATCTAAACGATCCCGTTAAGTTGATCTTAATCTCAAACTGGACTAACGTATCCTTAACAAACGTTTGAGTTGATCTTAGCCTCAAATATGGCTAACGTATCCTCAAACCAAAACCCCAAAACCAAATCTAAGAAAATACGGATTTGGAATAATCCGCGTCCTACGGGCGACGACATAAATTAGTCTCCGTATACAATCCACGGGCGACCACAAACAAAACAAACACCCACGACACGAAGTGACCAGCTGGAGAAAGAGAAAGTTGTTACCGCGATGCGGTAGCGTAATTAACTGCAGGGGATTGCGCCTGCAGGGAAGAGCGTCCGCACAATCAAAAACCCCTCAAACGAGGGGGAATCTGACGAAGTCTGCTACATTGGCCGCATCCGTCTAAACCTCCGATACACGGTGCCATAAATCAACTTGGCATTTTCGGAGAGGTGGACGGATAGCACCTATTAGCATCTGCCCCGAACCTCAGGCGAGACGCCCATGTCTCGGCCGCCGTTCGGAGGGGAACAGATTCTGGCACGCCCGGTGGGACCTCTTCCTCTTTCCACTCCACACTTCGTGTGTCGTGTTCGCGAACGAATCGCGGTTTGCTGTGGTTGCCTGTGGATTTGAGGTACTAAGATTTGGTGTCTTGCTCCGTGCAGAAAAAAGAAGATCAATGGCTTCAAACTGCACTGCCTGCAACTGCAACTCTCGCTCGGTCCTTGCTGGAGGAGTGACTTATGGGCCCCAAGCGGCCTCCCTTTTCAAGATGCCAGTGGAGCAGGTAACTCAGGCCACCACTGGATTATTCTTCGGGACCATGCTCCCACCGTTGAGCTTCAATGCCACAATGACGTTGCAAGAAGCCCTAAAGAAGTCGGTCTTTGATCGGCTTACCACTGCCGCGACCCCTCTCAACGGGTCGCCCAGCTTCAATACCTCAGTTTTCAACAGACTGGGCCAGAATGTCTGCAAATCCGCGGTACCCGAAGCTGCCATCCCAAAGCGGATAGCTATCCCGGCTCAAGCGGACGAAATCATTGGAAAGACTTCTCCTTCCAAGAAGTCAGTTTTTACAAGGCTGGCCATTCCGGTTGCTGCTCCAGGCGAGATCCTCAAAGCTGCTTCCCCTGTTCAGAGGTCTGTCTTTGACAGATTAGACATTGCCTCTCAACGAGCGTCAGTCTTCGATAGGCTAGCACCAATAACAGTCTCTCCTCAAAGCAGGGGGCATGAAGAAGCTTATCCAACAACGGAGGTGATCTCATCCGCACGACATGCTCGACGTCGCCACTGGCGCCGAGTGAGGAAGGCTGGGGGCAACTCCCCCTCTGAGATAACTCCACCAGCTCCAACGGTGGGGATCGATGCTGCTGTTCCAACTGGGAGCAGCTTTGAATTGCTGAACACGGTGCGCAGAAACTCTCCTACCGCCGTACTAAAAAGATCCCCTCCTCCGGTGGGAAATGTTGCGGAAACCAAGCCAGAACAGTCCTCTCACCGGCTGTCCTCTAAAATCTACAAGGTCTGGCGCCATGTCCAAGACTCGGTGATTGATCGAAATTTCTCCCCCCAGCAAAAGAAGCTGAAGGTCCGGTAGGAAGAAAACCGTCCTGTTAAGCCACAAAAGATGATGACTACTTGGGTGCTCACGACAGTGGCCCCCTCAACGTCAACCACTCAGAAAAGAAGGAGGCCAGAGAAAGCCCCAGTAAACGTGGCAGACCACAAAGACGCTAAGCCCAAACGCCCCAAGTCTGTAGGCATGGTGGTGCACACCGTATATATGGCTTCTGGAAAGGAGGAAAGCCGTGCTTCGATGGGTCACCGATCGCTCACCCGATCCTTGACGAAAACCCAGGAGCAGCAACAGAAGCTTCAGGAGATGATGATTGCAATGGCCGCACTCACCGAGCCAAAAGAAAGCCCGGAGGCATCATCAGAGCAGCGTCACGAACAAGAAACTGATGCTGACTTCTTACGCAGAGTCCTCGAAAAGAAGGACAGAGAAGCCGCAGAGCAAGCGGCTAACATAAAGCAAATGTCGCTCCTCTTCCAAGATATGGTAGGGATGATGTTACAGCCGGACCCTCCAGTTGAAGACCCTCCGATCATTACTGAAGACGATAGAGGAGAGACATCTAATCCGCCTCCGACTCTTTCAACAGCCAAAGATGAAACCATTTCCAAGGCTGAGCTGGATGACCATATTGCTCATCAAATAAGGGCTCATCAAGTGAATGAAGCGGCTGCGCAAATTGTTAGAACTGGACGACCCTATCCGGGCTGGTATGACCAAATCAGTTACCCGCCGGGATATACGATCCCTAAGTTCCACGTATATAAAGGGACAGGGAACCCACATCTGCATGTCGCTCAATTCAGGGCCTTATGCGGCAATACTGGAGGCGATGACAGACTGTTGCTTCGACAATTTGTCGGCAGCTTAGCAGAAGCGGCATTCGAATAGTATACGGAGCTACCTAACGACTCTGTCAAAACATTTGCGGAGATGGAGTTGCTGTTTACACAAAGATTCGCAAGTGCTAGTGAACGCACCCCGATAACAGCACTGATCAACGCCAGGATAAGGCCAGGCAAAATGTGGGTTCAATACGCAATACGATGGCGGAATCTGTGGTCAAAATGCGAACAACGGATCGAAGAAGCACCTGCGGTAGGTATGTTCGTGGGCACTCTTGATCCGCAAGCAACCATCTCGCAATTCATGATGTTCTTCAAACCGACCGCGTTCCAGGCTTTAATTGATAAGTTGGCCCAAATGGATCAGATGAGTCACACACCATCTCATTCAAAGACGGATCCTTGGAATGAAAAAGGCAAAGGGAAAGCAACCTTCGTTGCCAATACTCAGCAACGGCCGAGCAACTTAAAGCCGGTTGTTCGCCAAAACAATGTGCGACCACGCCCGTCCCTCGAGGAGAGACTGGGACGTCCTTATTCGTTTCCTCAGGATAAAACAAGGAGACTGTTCGAGCTGGCAGTGCGTAACAGACTCATCCATCTGCCGAATCCAAAACGTCCGTTGCAGCCAGGCGATGTCAACAATCTTAATTACTGCCCTTACCACCAAGCGGTAAGCCATCCAATCGAAGATTGCTTCGTCTTTAAGGGATGGATCGAAGATCAGTACCAACAAGGAAAGTTCGCGTTATCCGAAAACTGGAAGGTGAACCCGCCACAGCCTCACACTCCTAAGAAGACAAACACACTGGGGGCAACATGCTCTTTTGTTGAGGAAGCTCCATGGGAGGTGGCTCTTTCGGCCAAGACCAAAATGATGCTAAATGATCTTCAGACGTGCCCGGCGATTAGATGGAAGAACCCGTTGGAACCTGAGATCATCAAGGGGATGCTGAAGCCGCGCCCAATTCCAAATATCGGTGGTGATAGCCAAAGCATTCACACCCAGCCGTCGAAATCTTCGAAAAATAAGGAGAAATCCAAGAAGCCCGTGAAGCCTGGCGACAAGCGCACGGATTTGCAGAAACAGATTGACGTGCTGGAAGAGTATAACCAGAAGGCGCGGATTCCAATCACGCTCCAAGAGTTTCTCAGCCACGTCCTCGAGGACGAAAACGATGGAGATGACTCATCAGATGAATCTGAGGACTACGTAGCAAGTTGTCATGTGATCTCTCACTCCTTGATAGATGATAAAGAGGCTCCTTGCACCGAGAAACCGGGGGCGGATCCTGAACCAGAACTTCTGTGGCCGTCAGACGAGATGATCGATGCCTTCCTGAATGAGATTCGTCTGAAAAGTAAAGCCGACCGGGAGCGTGAGATGGCCATATTTGAAAAGGCCAAATGCCGGCGACTGGACAAAAGGGTCGAAACACTCCCACCAGATCAAAGTACATCCGCCGCAAATGAAAGCAGGATCAAGACAAGGAAACGATTCGCCAAAGCCATATCAATGGGGATGAGGCCGCCCTCTTTCAGAGAAAATTCTCCTGGTGGTATACATTTTGATGAAACGGACGTACACCCCAACTTCTGCTTATGTCATCAGAGGATCGCACATCCTACTGAAGACTGCAACTCCTTTAAGTGTTGGTGGCAAGGGTATGTCGCTCATAGACAACGCGTCAATAGAATAAAGCGGGAAGCTCGTAGACAGCAAAAGAATACGACAGATGAGCATAAAAGAGTTGCCGGCAATTGTCATAGGGACGAGCCCGGGGGATCACGAGTTCTCACCTTTGGAAGCGATTCTGAGGAAGAAGTCGCCCTCAACCCTCTCTTCAACGAATTCATTTCTAAAACAAAAGAATTGGAGAGTTGAGAGAACGTTCAGCCGTACAATCTCACGCTACCCGGAAAGAATCTCGGACCCGCAAACGACGGAGCAAACGAAATGAGAAAGGAAAAGGGAAAAACGGCCTTTGTTGCCAACACTCAACAACAGCCGAGTAACCCGAGACCGTTTTGTCGTCAAAACAACAAGCCGCGATACCTCAATGAGAAGTTGAAACGTCCTTACTCGTTTCCTCAGGATAAAACGAGGAGACTGTTCGAGCGAGCAGTGCGCAGCGGGCTCGTCACACTGCCAGATCCAAAACGTCCATTGCAACCAGGTGACGTTAACAATCTTAACTATTGTCCCTACCACAGAGTAATAGGTCACCCACTCGAAAATTGCTACGTCTTCAAAAACTGGGTTGAAGACCAATACCAACAAGGCAAGTTCGCGCTGCCCGAAAAGTGGAAGGTAAACCCGCCACAACCACATGCTCCGAGAAAGATGGATATGTCGGGGGCATCATGCTCAGTCATAGAGAAAGCCCCATAGACCGAAAAGTCAGTAAACTAGAGATGCGTCTCAAATACGGCGACGGCGGACCGAAACGTCCTTAAACTAACGCCGGACCGCAATGTCCTAAAACTTGCAAATGACTGAAATGTCGTTAAACTACTCCCAACCCGCAGCATCTTCAGGCTGACGTGGTAAAAAAAAAAACAAAAAAAAATGGTACGTCCACAAGCAAAATGGGCATGGATGATAACCCGAAAGGGCTCCGTGAGTAAAAACAGCTGGGCTACCGGCGAGTGTTCGTGAAAACCCGAAAGGGCGCGACCTCGTTTAAAAAAAAAAGAAAGGGAAAAAAAGAAGAATAAAAAAACGGTATGTCCACAAGCAAAATGGGCACGGATGAAAACCCGAAAGGGCTCCGTGAGTAAAAACAGCAGGGCTACTGACGAGTGTTTGTGAAAACCCGAAAGGGCGCAATCTCGTTAAAAGACACTTATAGGGTCCTCTCGACCTTGTAAGGAGAAACCACCCGCGTGAGATCCTTATGACTCACAAGGGAGCAACACACTTAGGGATCCTCAAGATTCCTAAGGAGAAATTACACTTGCGAGATCCTCACGACTCGTAAGGAGAACTCTCTTATGGGACCCTCACGGCTCATAAGATTTGAAAGTCTTAAGTTACAGAGACCTGAATCTGTTCTTAAGCAACTCCCACAACCTCTATTAATGCCCTACAAGCAGCTCAATACCGACCCTTGTATACAATCCACGGGCACGAATGAACATTTCCCTAATCAAGTCCCACCCGTGACTGGGGATATGTCCATACGGCGAACAACCCTTGTGAGTCCTCTCGACTTATAAGGAGAAAACCCTTTTGTAAGATCCTTACGACTTACAGAGGAACATGCACTTAGGAATCCTTATGATTCCTAAGGAGAAAACACACCTACGAGATCCTCATGACTGGTAGGGAGAAATGCCTTTGTGAGACCCTTACGGCTTATGAAGTCAAAAGCCTTAGTCGACAGAATCCTAACCCTGTTTACTAAGCCACCTTTGTTCAACATCGACAAAGGCAAATGATGATTCGCTCCTGGCAATATCCCAGTTGTAGCGATACTGATGCCTAAATCGGTATCAAATTCCAAGTCCTCTCATGGCAAATGATGATTCGCTCCTGGCAATATTCCAGTCGTAGCGATGCTGATGCTAAGATTGGCATCAGATTCCAAGTTCCACACTCGTGATATAAAAAAAATCAGCGAGCCAAAAATGCATATGAAATAACCGAAATGATGGGGCAACTTGCAACGAAATTAGCAAGTAAAAATGTATGCATACAAAAACAGCCGAAATGATTGGGCAACTCGCAATAAAAAGCAGCGAGTAAAAATAAAAAAATATAGCCGAAATGATTGGGCACCTCGAAAAATAGCCGAAATGATAGGGCAATCGCGACCTTCGCGATATAAAAGCTGAAATGATAGAGCATCGCGGAAAAAGAAATAAAATAAAAATGAAATTTCTGTCCTACAGGTGATGCTACATCAATCCCTGTATACAATCCAGGGGCGCAAACAAAGAAAGAGTCACGCTCCTCCTCCCCAGGTTTTATCAGAAGAAGAAGCCGAATCTCGACGGGCCACAAATAACCTAGAGATCATCTCAACACTCGTCTCGTCACAGCGGACACATCATCAAGCAAAGCGGAACAGCGGCAACTCCCAGTTCCATGACTCGACGATGTACTCCTACAGAGAGTCAAGTCCCAACTCCGTGAAATGCGGATACAATCAACGAAATTCCTGGTCACGTGGAACACGGATAACGTCACTCTTTGACACCGTGGAAAACGTCCAGAGAGGATCCTGGTCCTCGCAGAACACGGCAGTGAACCCGTGTGAAGCATCCAGAGCGGAGCCTAGTCCTCGCCTAACGCGGCAGTGAACCCGTGTGAAGCATCTAGTGCAAAATTCATGGTCACGTGGAACACGGATAACGTCACTCTTTGACCCCGTGTAAAACGTCCAGAGCGGATCCTGGTCCTCGCAGAGCACGGCAGTGAACCCGTGTGAAGCATCCAGAGCGGAGCCTAGTCCTCGCCTAACGCGGCAGTGAACCCGTGTGAAGCATCTAGTGCAAAATTCCTGGTCACGTGGAACACGGATAACGTCACTCTTCGACCCCATGGAAAACGTCCAGAGCGGATCCTGGTCCTCGTAGAACACGGCAGTGAACCCGTGCGAAGCATCCAGAGCGGAGCCTAGTCCTCGCCTAACGCGGCAGTGAACCCGTGTGAAGCATCTAGTGCAAAATTCCTGGTCACGTGGAACACGGATAACGTCACTCTTTGACCCCGTGGAAAACGTCCAGAGTGGATCCTGGTCCTCACAGAGCACGGCAGTGAACCCGTATGAAGCATCCAGAGCGGAGCCTAGTCCTCGCCTAACGCGGCAGTGAACCCGTGTGAAGCATCTAGAGCAAAATTCCTGGTCACGTGGAACATGGATAACGTCACTCTTCGACCCCGTGGAAAACGTCCAGAGTGGATCCTGGTCCTCGCAGAACACAGCAGTGAACCCGTATGAAGCATCCAGAGCGGAGCCTAGTCCTCGCCTAACGCGGCAGTGAACCCGTGTGAAGCATCTAAAGCAAAATTCCTGGTCACGTGGAACACAGATAACGTCACTCTTCAACCCCGTAGAAAACGTCCAGAGCGGATCCTGGTCCTCGCAGAACACGGCAGTGAACCCGTGTGAAGCATCCAGAGCGGAGCCTAGTCCTTGCCTAACGCGGCAGTGAACCCGTGTGAAGCATCTAGTGCAAAATTCCTGGTCACGTGGAACGCGGATAACGTCACTCTTTGACCCCGTGGAAAACGTCCAGAGCAGATCCTGGTCCTCGCAGAGCACGGCAGTGAACCCGTGTGAAGCATCCAGAGTGGAGCCTGGTCCTCGCAGAGCACGGCAGTGAACCAGTGTGAAGCATCCAGAGCGAAGCCTGGTCCTCGCCGAGCACGGCAGTGAACCCGTGTGAAGCATCCAGAGCGGAGCCTGGTCCTCGCCTAACACGGCAGTGAACCCGTGTGAAGCATCTAGAGCAAAATTCCTGGTCACGTGGAACGCAGATAACGTCACTCTTCGACCCCGTGGGAAACGTTCAGAGCGGATCCCGGTCCTCACACCAACATGGAGTGATCACCACCATGACATTCATCTCGATACAGCTGACGAAATGTCACTGCAACGTCCTTCCTCCAACGGGATCCGGACACACCAAAGAAAACGAAGCGAAGGCCAAATTCCTAGCTCCAGGGTCTTAACGGTAAGTCATATAAAACCGGAAAGAAAATCAGAGATCATCTCATACCAATATGGAGTGATCACCACCTCGACGTTCGTCTCGACACAGCAGACGCAACATCACCGAAAGGAGTCACGGCAAAATCCCTGGTTCCAGAGCTCGACGGTCCACCAGCAACCAAGAGACAACCATGACATTCGTATCGATACAAGAGGACGCGATACCAGCAAACGAAGTGAAGGCCAAATTCCTAGCTTCAGGGTCTTGACGGCAAGTCATATAAAGCCTGAAAGACAATCGAAGATCATCCCACACAAGCGCGGAGTGGTCACCACCTCGACGTTCGTCTCGATATAGCAGACGAGATGCCACGACAGCGTTCTTCCCCCAGTAGGATTCGAAAGCGACAAAGCAAACGAAGCGAAGGCCAAATTCCTAGGTTCAGGCGTCTTAACGGCAAGTCATATAAAGCCTGAAAGACAATCGAAGATTATTTCGCACCAGTGCGGAGTGGTCACCACCTCGACGTTCGTCTCGATACAGCAGACACAACATCACCAAAAGGAGCCACGGCAAAATCCCTAGTTCCAAACCTCGACGGTTCATCAGCAACCCAGAGACAATCATGACATTCGTCTCGATACAACAGACGCAATGCCATCAAACAAAGCGAAGGCCAAATTCCTAGCTTCAGGGTCTTGACGGCAAGTCATATAAAGCCTGAAAGACAATCAGAGATCATCTCGCACCAGTGCAGAGTGGTCACCACCTCGACGTTCATCTCGATACAACAGACGAAATGTCACTACAGCGTCCTTCCTCCAACAGGATCCGGACACACCAAAGAAAACGAAGCAAAGGCCAAATTCCTAGCTTCAGGGTCTTAACGGCAAGTCATATAAAGCCTTAAAGACTATCGGAGATCATCCCACACCAGCGCGGAGTGGTTATGACTCATCGGGCTCTCCAAAATGAGCCTAACATCAAGTAAAAAGTGGCATGGCAAATTCCTAACGCTTGCTCTTCCGACGGTCAAACTGCCTAGGAAGATTGCTTGAAGACGTCTTGTCCAGCCCCCGAAGGGATCAGAGACACGGCAGTCGCAGGGCTACTCGAGCGGCACAATTGCCTATCGAGGGATATATCAGCCAATGCGACAGTACGATGGCAAAAACCCTAAGTACCACAGACCCTAACGGACTTCTGTCGTAAAGAGCAGAGGTTAACTGTGACGTTAGGATATTCTTGCGAGATCTGCTCGAGCTGTTTCGACTCGTGAGGAAATTGATGCCTTTGCGAGAACTTCTCGATTCGTCTCGACTCGTGAGATAAAGCCTTAGGCAGTAGGGATTAAAAAACCTGTTTTCTAAGCACTGGGACCCTGCAAATCGGCCCAAAACGGTCTCTTGCATACTATCCACGGGTCACACTCTCCAAAGTCGAATCTCGACTAGGAGGGAAACAACCACTTACGAGTCCTCTCGACTTATAAGCAGGAAAATTCTCTTGTGAGATCCTTACGACTTTCAAGAGAAAACACACTTAGGAGTCCTCACGACCCCTAAGGAGAAAATACACCTACGAGATCCTCATGACTCGTAGGGAGAAAAGTCTTTATGAGACCCTCAAGGCTCATAAAGTTGAAAAGTCTTAGGTGGCAGATCCTAACGCTGTCTCCTAAGCCATCACCGCCCTGCAAAGAGGTCAAGAGGGACCATCTATGATCCACACTTGCCAAAACTACATGCCACTGAAATGGAGAAGTTACTTATGAGCGTATAAACTACTCTACGCCAGAGTAAGACATAAAGAAATGGGAGGGTGCGGCTCATTGAGTTAAGGGTTTGGAACTATATCCCTTAAGAGTTGAGATTTGAGTCAATGATAAATGACGACGCTTGTGTCCGCTCGTTATCTTCTCATATCAAGATTCTGAAAGTGATACACCAACCCGAAACTGGTCATACGCCATGCATAACTCTGCACTACTTCACCCACATATATACTTACGTGGGAAAAGTAGTGGGGGGCATTTGTTCCCGCCAAAAATTTCTACGCAAAAGAGTCCAAGGTATCAAATGGCAGTGATACGCTTAAAGAAATGTGAACCAGTAACTTCCGGCTTGTATTTTGATAAACTCCCGAAGGAGAAACTATTAAATTCTAATAGTATTGGAAGCATCGCGAAAAACCCTTCGATTTGATATATTATGGGCCCCATAATTCATCCGGGAGCAAAAGTTATGAGTTATCACGTCTCCACACGTGATGGACCATTAAGAACCCGCTGGAGGAGTTAAAAGATATAATAAAAACTCAGAAAAGACCCCAATGGGGCATCACGTGCTCACACGTGACCACGGGTCACGCGCAGACACGTGATGGGCTCTTAAGGCCTCTAAAATAATGAATAGAATTAAATTCTAAAATCTGTTCCCTGATTAAAAATCAGAAATTACCTCAACGAGGTATCACGTGCTTACACGTGACCAATGGTCACGTGTTGACACGTGATGGTTGAAACAGAAACATAAATAAGCGGCTGAGAAAGGACCCCAATTGGGGGTCACGTGCTCACACGTGACCAGGGGTCACGTGCTCACACGTGACCAAAGGTCACGTGCCAGCACGTGACTGGCTTTAAAAGCCTTATAATTTAATAGAATTAAACTCTAAAAGTTTATGAATCTTTCCAAATGGAAAAAGGTCTATGGGGACCGTTGGATTAAAAATCTGAGGGTGATTAAAAATCACCAATTTATGGAATAATCTTGGACTTGGAAAGATTTCCCCCCTAAATCTGACCGAGATAACAAAGGGATATCTTTGGATTTAAAATCCAATGGTGAATAAAATTCACTTAACAATCTAAAGGCCCAGATTAATCATAAATATAAATCAAATCCCTCAACAATCAAATCAAATCTTTCAACGAGAGATTTGCTAAACAAATTGATTCTTTTCCTTCTCCTATAAATAGGAGCCAAGAAGAGAAGAGAAAGGATCTACTTTTTTGGAGAGAAAAACAGAGAGAGGAGAATTTAATTCTCTGCAAAAGAAAAACCCTAGGTAAGAAAAAAGAGGCTTCAAAAGAGAATTTAATTCTCAAAAGAGTTTAACTCTTATATAAAGAAAAGAACTTAGTTCTTTCTCTGGTTGAGGATCTGTAAAGTGCACATCTCCCCATGAATTGAGAATTTAATTCTCATTGGGTTGAGATCCTGCCATGCAGATCTAAAACACAGAGGAGGAATTGAGTTTTGAGAATTTAATTCTCCCAAACTTTCAGGAATTTAATTCCTCCTAAAACAAAACTAGGGTTTAACCCTAATCAAGAATTTAATTCTTTTACATATCTGGGAATTTAATTTCTTTGAAAAGAAATCAGGGTTTTATCCTAAATAAGAATTTAATTCTTTCACGATAGGAATTTAATTCCTCCAAAATCATAATTAGGGTTTAACCCTACAAAGAATTCAATTCTTAAAAGATCTCTGTTCATGAAAAGAACTAGGGTCATGTGCCCCACGTGACCCCTGAACAGATCCCCCAAAATGAGAAGAGGAAAGTTTTGAGGCAATGCCTCACGTGCTCCCACGTGACCTTCATTATATATGGAACAAAAGCAAAGGCAGAAACAATTCTGGGCGCTCTCACGTGACACCACGTGACCCCTAATAAATGTTCTAATAAATCAAGGCATGAGTATACATCACGTGCCTACACGTGATGGCTATGAAAATTAAAGTGTTAAACACTTGTTTGCAGAACAAAATAAAGGGGATCTGGCCCCACTTTTTGATGCCATCACGTGCTCCACGTGACCCCCGAAACACAGAAAGAAAAAGCAAAAGAAATAAAGGCCTTGGGCACTCTCACGTGCTCCCACGTGACCCCTTGGCTGATGCTCTAACAATCAGCGCACTAATCCTCCTCACGTGGCAGCACGTGATGCTCCAAAGAAAACATAAAAAGTGTTTAACGCTTACTTACAGAACGAAGAAAAGGAGATCTGGCTTCACATTTAGGGTGCCCTCACGTGTCACCACGTGACCCCTAATGAGCATTCTAACAGACCAGAGCGGGGACCTCCATCACGTGCCCACACGTGATGGCCAGGAAATTAAAAGTGTTAAACACTGATCTGCAGAATAAAATAAGGGAAATCAGGACGCTCTCACGTGTCCGCACGTGACCCCTCCCTCCTTAGTGTTTAACACTAATTGGAAGACTCTATTTGCAGTGTTTAACACTGATTTTCTTAGTGTTTAACACTAATTTGGAAAACTCTATTTGCATTGTTTAACACTGATTTTCTTAGTGTTTAACACTAATTTGCTAATCTTACTCCCAGTGTTCAACACTGTTGGTCTCTAGTGTTTAACACTAGTTTTAGTCCAATTGGCTAAGTTTCTAGAGGCAAAGCCTCTCCTTCAATAAGCCAACAGAGGGCCAATATTTCAAACATAATTGGACTTAGCCCAAACTGGCCATAAGTCCTCAAATCATCTTGAACTGAGCGCATCTGCTCTTTAAACCAACTCATTGGTTCAAGGGTACATCTCTGAACTCCTTTGATATTTGTCGTTGTAATCCTTCAACGTCTTCAGAGAGGTGACGGGTCCCGACAACCACACATCAACACGGACTGTGGGGTCCTTAAACTCATGGACTCATGCGTCCTTAAACCAAGATACGGACTGTGGGGTCCTTAAACCCGCGGACTTATGCGTCCTTAAACTAACGGACTAATGCGTCCTTAAACACACCCATATGGACTGTGGGGTCATTAAACCCATGGACTTATGCGTCCTTAAACTACCATCGGACCACTATGTCCCTAAACTGGAACTTGGACCACCACGTCCCTAAACTGGAACTTGGACCACCACGTCCCTAAACTGGAACTTGGACCACCACGTCCCTAAACTGGAACAATAGAGCCCCTAAATGCTCTTTTGTCGGATCTAAACGATCCCGTTTAAGTTGATCTTAGCCTAAAATATGGCTAATGTATCCTTAAACCTTTCAAACAGACTTTAGTCCCAAATTGGACTATAAATCCCCCAATCAACTTTGGTTCAAGGGTACATCTCTGAACTCCTCTGACATCTGTCGTTGTAATCCTTCAACGTCGTTAGAGAGGTGATGGGTCCCGACGGCCATACATGTAATGGACCACTATGTCCCTAAACTGGAACTTAGAGCCCAAATGCTCTTTTGTCGGATCTAAACGATCCCGTTAAGTTGATCTTAGTCTTAAACTGGACTAACGTATCCTTAACAAACGTTTGAGCTGATCTTAGCCTCAAATATGGCTAACGTATCCTCAAACCAAAACCCCAAAACCAAATCTAAGAAAATACGGATTTGGACTAATCCGCGTCCTACGGGCGACGACATAAATTAGTCTCCGTATACAATCCACGGGCAACCACAAACAAAACAAACACCCACGACACGAAGTGACCAGCTGGAGAAGGAGAAAGTTGTTACCGCGATGCGGTAGCGTAATTAACTGCAGGGGCTTGCGCCTGCAGGGAAGAGCGTCCCCACAATCAAAAACCCCTCAGACGAGGGGGAATCTGACGAAGTCTGCTACATCGGCCGCATCCGTCTAAACCTCCGATACACGGTGCCATAAATCAACTTGGCATTTTCGGAAAGGTGGACGGATAGCAGCTATTAGCATCTGCCCCGAACCTCAGGCGAGACAGCCCATGTCTCGGCCGCCGTTCGGAGGGGAACAGGCGCGCGGCGATGAGGCGAGCGAAGGCTAGGGTTAGGGTTTCGCTGGGGTTCTCGCGGGCAAAAGGGAAAATTAAAGAAGAAGAGGGGGAGAGAGAGAGAGAGAGAGAGAGAGAGAGGCAGCGAGAAAGAGGAGAGAGAGAGTAGGCGAGAGGAGAGAGAGAGAGTAGAGGAGATATGAAATTGTCTGTTAGTGGGTTGGGATTTTAAACGAAAAATATATAATTAGTTAATTAAATTTAAACTGTGATAACTTTATATATTATATTAATAAAATTTGATTTTCTGGTAAATACAAATTTAGTCCAAAACACGCCCGGGTCGGGTCTAAAAATTCAGTTTCGAAATATGAAAAATATATGTGTTGAACAAAATTAAATTTAAATATCCGGGTAACGAAAATACATACCCCCAAGAACGGATGCACGTACGTGCGCGTAGCCATCCAAACAAGTCCGTTTCACTGAACGGGACGAGAACAAGATGCGCGGATGCTACCACGGGGTTAGGGGTACCATGCAGGCCATGCAATATATTTTTAAAATATTTTATGTGACTTAAAATATTATATTGTAAAAATGCAAATGCTATATAAAATGCGAGTATGCCATGTACAAATAAATGAAAGTGCACTAGTCCATATAACAGGTCAAGATAAATCACAAACATGAATCAAGACAGGTTTCAAGCATGCGGGTTGGGTCGGATGCAAATACAAATATCAAATACACTATTCACACTCAAAACACAATAAATCAAGAAAATACCATAAATAAGTAAATACTTGAACTGGAATTAGTATAAATGAAGTAGGGTGTTATAGAAGTCAACTTGATTCGAGTGATGTGGAGAAAGGACGCCCCAGGAGAATCAACATGGGAAAGGGAAGATGAGATGCATGCAAGATATTCTCACCTATTTGTAAACTAGTCCTTAAAATAAATTGTAAATTTCGAGAACAAAATTTTTGTGAGGAGGGTAGACTGTAACAATTCCAATTTCAGTGTACAGAAAATTATTTAAAAGTTAATGTGCAATTGGGGTATTTGCAAATCCTGTGAATGCTATAAGAATTTGTTTTGCTTTTAAACAGCAAGAAGGAACTTGTAGCTCATTGGTAAGACCTTGCACTGTTGAGACATAACACCAGAGTTCAAATTCCATCAGCCACATATTCTTTTTATTAAAAATTCTTTTAATCTTTTTAGAAACCCAAGAGTCTACACGTGCACTACATATAAACTGAAGAGTCACAGTTTAAATAAACATGTGCATTGAAGAAGCCAAAGTGACAAAGACACGTGGCATAAATCCTAGCCCCCTCCGTCGGGAATGACCCAGCAAAAACCATAATTCCCCCGATACCACCGGTCCAAACCGTTGGTAAAGCCCCCATCTTCTCCCCCCTGCAACCCTTGGCCTACCACACTAACCCCATACTGCTTGTTTACTCTGAATTTATCCAGAGTGCAATAAAAAGCCCCTTTAATCCTTTTAAATGAAAATTTTAATGCATTTCTTTCACCCCCTAAACCCTAATTTCCCCTATAAATACCACACCATATTTCATCCTTCCTCACTCAGAAATTCTTGTCAAAACTATACAAAATTCTCAAGTCTCTTTTAGTGTACAAGTGGAGTTAGCGAAGGGCAAAACTCCGACGAAATTCCGAGGAGATTCCACAAAACGACGTCCTGACGCTTCCCAATCCTTCTCCTACCTCTTCTCTCTCATTGAAACCAGTAAGTCCCCTCTTCCCCTCTCTTTCTCTATTCTAAAAATCTTAAATACTAAAACCCGACGGAAGCGGAGTTAATCCGACTTCTGATTTGGTTTTTCTTTAAAAATCCTATTTTTCTTAAACAAGAAAATACCAAACTTTCATATCATGTTCAATAAACGTTAATAAACATATTAAACAAGTTTCATATCGAAAGAATTTATATTGCAATTTTTATCGCAGTTTTACAGTAAAATACCACATACTTTAGTTTCCGACATAAACAATATATTACCTTTAGATAGTTTATGAGGTAATGACCTACCTCATCACAACACACATCTCTAAAATAGCACGACGGAAATTTTGGGAACATAGTATAGGATAAAATGACCTTACAAATAAATACCTTTAACTTATAAAACCATTTCTATAAAAAGATGTATTGAACATTTCCATGCAATTGCTCCTCTACAACCCACTTTTGGGGACCCCATTCTGGTTGGTGCAGATTATCGCACATCCTCGGACCTGGTAGAGCGAGATGCAGACCTCCGAAAGGAGCATTCGATCTCGATGGAGTTTTTATACATTTTTCTTTAGAAAATGAGATTTCTACAAGAAAGTAAATAAATTATTTTCATTATATATATATATATATATATTATCAAAATACATATTTTAATTATATAAATATTCCAAGTTTTCTACATTAAAGAAATCACTATTATATGAAAATACTATCCAAATACAATACAATTCCAATATTTCAACCCCAACGCCGAGTGTTTAACCAGGTACAGAGGAAAGTGCCGCGACGCCAAGCATTCACTATGTCGGTCGAAGAGGCCGAAGCTACGGGTCAAGTTATCATCGGTAAATCTTTTCTCTATTTCTTTTCAAGTTATTTCATACCCTAGTTATCTATATTTGCTATACCTAAACCTATCCCACGCGACTAAGGTACAATTTTAGTAGCCTCCCTACCTGCACTCACGCTCTTCGACACTGGGGCATCATATTGCTTTATATCACAACGGTTCGTCTGAACTCATGCGGTCCCAGTTAAATCGCTCGTATCCAGCTGGAATGTCAGTTCAAGGAACGACGTTCTAAAAGAAACTTTAGGATACGATCTGTGTCCAGTGGTCGTCTGCAGTCGAGAATTTTATGCAGACTTCAAAGTGCTGGACATACCGAATTTCGATATATTCTTAGGAATGGACTGGCTGGGAACTTTCTTCGCTACTATCGACTGTCGCCAAAGGAGGGTAGTGTTTGAAATACCAGATTACCTAGTCTTCTATTTCAAGAGTGGAGATTGAACCTTGGAGTCTAGCATCTATCGAGCAAAACCAAAGAAGACAGTGATTGCAGCGTTGCAAGCGGAAGAATTAAAGCCAGAGGTAGTTCAAGAGTTAGAGGATGTATTCCCTGAAGATATATCAGGTTTGCCTCCCGATCGAGCTCTTGAATTCAGCATCGATTTACAACCCGGCGCACAACCAGTAATAAAAGCTCCGAACCGATTAAGTCCGGAGGGATTGAAGGAGATCCGTATTCAGTTGGACGAACTCCTGAAGAAAGGTTGGATTCATCCCAGTACTTCGAGATGGGAATCTCCGGTGCTACTGGTGAAGAAGAAGGAAGGTTCTTACAGGATGTGTATGGATTATCGAACTCTGAACGAAGTGACAATTAAGAACAAGTATCCACTACCACGCATCGATGAACTTTTCGATCAGTTAAGTGGGTCTTGTGTCTTTTCAAAGCTAAATTTTCTTTCGGGTTATCATCAGGTGAAGGTCAAGGAGTCCGACATTTCGAAGACGGCGTTTAGGACTCGTTATGGTCATTATGAATATCTCGTAATGCTATTTGGAGTGACCAATGCACCTGCTATCTTTATGAACTTGATGAACTAAGTTTTCTGAGAGTACTTAGACAGGTTTGTTGTTATATTCATCGATGACATCTTGGTGTATTCAAAGAATCGGAAAGAACACGCCGAGCACTTACGGATTGTCCTGGAGACATTACGACAACATCAGCTCTATGCTAAGTACAGCAAGTGTGAGTTTTTGCTAGATCAAGTCGAATTTCTCGGACATATCATTTCAGGTGAAGGAATCTCTATAGATCCAGCTAAGGTGTCAGCTATCAGTGAGTGACTGACACCAAAGACGGTGAAAGATATACGAAGTTTCTTAGGTTTAACAGGATACTACTGACGATGCATCGAAGGATTCTCAAAAATCACAGCACCCCTGACCAAGCTCACACGTAAAGACGAAGCATTCGTGTGGTCAGAAGCATGTGGAAAGGCTTTTGTAGAACTCAAGTCAAGATTAACCTCTGCAACTATCCTTGTAATACCGGATCAATCTGGCGGATTCGTTGTGCATTGTGATGCGTCCAGTAAAGGATTAGAATGTGTTCTACACCAGCATGGAAAGGTCGTGGATTTTGCATCAAGACAGTTAAATGTCCATGAACGCAACTATCCAACACATGATCTAGAATTGGCAGCCGTCATCTTCGCACTTAAGATTTGGCGCCACTATCTTTTGAGAGAATGAGTGGATATATACACTGACCATAAAAGTCTTAAGTATGTATTTACTCAGAAAGAACCCAACATGCGGCAGAGAAGATGGCTAGAACTCATGGAGGACTTCGACATCAACCTACAATATCATCCTGGGAAGATGAATGTAGTTCCTGATGCACTTAGTCGCCAGCCATTAGCAATGAACCTTACCATTCAGTGGAAACTACAGCAAGAATTGCACGAATTGGAGATCGAAGTAGTTATGCCAGATAATGCTACATCCTTGATGAACTTACAAGTCCAGTCCACTCTTGTAAATCAGATCAAGACAGCTCAAACAAATGATGCCAAGCTACAAAGGATCCAAGAACAAGTAGAAAGTGGACTACGAACTGACTTCATCATCCACGAAGATGGATCCTTACAGTATGGGAGCCATTTATGCATGCCAATCGGACCTATTCGAGAAGAGTTGAAGAAAGAAGCTCACATCTCTTCGTATTCGGTACACCTCGGTGGTACAAAGATGTACAAGGATCTACGGCAACACTACTGATAGCATGGAATAAAGCACAAAGTAGCAAGGAGCGCAGCCAAGTGTTTGGTATGTCAGTAAGTGGAGGCTGAACATCACAGAACTGCTGGTCTAATTCAGCCGTTACCAATCCCAGAATGGAAATGGCAGCTCATTACCATGGACTTCATGACCGCTCTCCCTCGCAGCACGAAGGGTAACGATGCAATTTAGGTTATTGTGGATCAACTCACCAAGTCGGTGTTAGTATATATGCCCTAGAGGCCATTACTGTATCATACTAGTTTGTATATTACTTGATGGAAGCTTGGGATATTCATAGTTGTATATACAATCTTGCTCGAAATGGTAGTATGCTACTTGGTTTGTCTCTGCTTTAATATGTGCATGTGTTTCTTTTAGCATATTGCTGGTATACATATTAGTAGAGCCCTTAGGATCTTTGCTTGATTACCAGCGTTGTGATGGCGCTCACACTCGTGGGAGCTGGGTGATCTATAAGCACATCCTTTTACAGGTCCCTGGTCGTTGGACTATCGAGACAGGGAATCGATACTCCGGAGTAGACTAGCGTATGTGCTTCTCATCCCAGTGTGGGAGACGGTCTGTCCCACAGCCGTCAGTACGTCGTACTTGAGATAGTATGCGGGTGCTCGTTGGGTTACGAGTACACTGGACAGGACTCGTCGGGAACTGTTGGTTGGTAGTATACCTATCGTCAGTTATCAGTTCCCAGGTGACATGAGTATAGCTTAGTCCGCTGACTTGACACTGTCACTTCGCCTCGAGTGTGTTCCCACTGCACTTTGATTACTACCCTACCACGGCTCAAAGGAGTCGTGCAAACAGGTGGTTTTTGGGTGCAGTCCTGAAGCACTTGGAGGCAGTGACGGTTAGACAGGATTCGTTTCTCCCGGTATTCGGGGTTGACATCGCGCTGTGTCCAGGAGAGCCATTACACGAGTAGTCCCTGGCCAGGGCAAGCGAGATATACTGGTAGGTTTCCAGTGTTATCTCAGGGTGTTCTGGGCTACACTCTGACACGACTTGTACCGCTATTAGGGGACTGACGTTCACCGCCCCCCTAGGCCCGCCATGCGATGTATCAGACGAACAGACCGGACTGTACGGAGATTGTCACATACAGGCTCAGTAGGAGTTCAGATGGGGTTCACCTCGTCAGTCTTCTTATCGACATCTACCTAGGGACCGTTACGTACAGCTAGTGCCACTTGCGGTCTGTGGTTAAACCCACTGCCAGCGTAGTGTCGAGTCTTTAGAGTCCCACACAGAGAGCTATTCGCCTTTAGGCAAAATGAGTAGAGGTCGCATGGTTTTGCGACAGGGTTCGTTCACATCCGCGCACTTGTGCACGTTTGCTGTCCGGACAGTTTATACTAGCGGGCTTTGGTTTAAACCGGATCCTAGTATATTATTTGGGATTGGTTTTTCTCATTGTATTCGTGTTCCTCAGATCACGAATGCGGGTGCGTATGCACAGTTGCTTGATATTGAGGGAGAGGACCTTGATTAGGGTTAATGGCTATTGTCATTTTATTAACCCTAATGTTTATGTGTGTATTATTGTTAATTAATAATTAGTTTAATAATTGTCCATGGTTATGGTTGTTGACCATTTGACTTCATTGACTTGTTGACCTAGGTTGACACTTTGACCATCATCATTTCTTTTGGAAGATGCTTTTTGATCCTTGCAAATTAAAATGATAATGGTCATGTCATGATTAACCATGACAATTATCTAGCTAATTATTTAATTAAAATAATATACATATTAGTGAGAATGGTTCATTTTATTTTCTCATTCTATCATTTCATTTCTCACTCTTGTTCTTCCTCTCCCTCAAGCTCTATCCCTCTCATGTGTTGAGAAACACTTGAGCCTGAGAAAAACCCTCTCTTGATCATCTTTACTCTCATCTAGGGTTGAAGGACTAGCACTTCTTGAACCCTAGTTACTTCTAGCTTGGAGTTGAAGCCAAAGGTTGAGGCTTTCGGGTGGATCTTTCTTCGGCGTGAGAAGACGAGCAAGGTGACCTCCTTCCACCACTCCAAGGAGCAAGGAGAGAAGGACTTAGAGCTCAAGGTATAACCTTTCTAGCACTTAGCTAGTTTATAGTTAGCTTTAGCAAGTTTTTGTTTAGCAAAGATCCTTACAAGTCTAGTCCATGTTGCCTTAGTTGATAAAAATTCGATTTTTATTCCGTTTTCCGCCTCCCCGCAAGCTCCGGGGTGGGCAACGTGGACTTACAGTGGTATCAGAGCCTAACTAAACATAAACTAGCTAGGTAGTGAAGTGTAACAAAGTTTGAAACCGAAAAATCCAAAAACCGAGTTTTCAAAAACCCTAGTTTCTGTTAAAAATTTTTCTGGTCAAAACAAAATTTGTTATACACCTAAAATCGTCTCAGGGTTTTTTAAAGATAACCACAAAACCCGGTCCAGTGAGTCGTCTAAACCGCCGCGTTTCCGCGGCAATAGCAAGCTATTGCCGCGGAACCGCCGCCGTTTGGACTCCTCACTGGGTCGAGTTTGGTGCAGTGTATCTCTGGCTTGGTTTTAGGATTTTTAAGATATGTTATATGTGCCCAGATTTTCCAGAATAGAAATTCATTTTTGGGGGCCTATAAATCCGTATTTTTTTTCGAACTTCACTACACTTTGACTATGGCGGTTATATCTGTGATGTTTGTATGTATTGAACGTCGGCTAATCGCTTTATGTCGATTAGTCGGGGTTATACATCTCTGTGATCTGTGTTTGATACTGGTTTGTGTATATGAATGGGTTGGATTGTCGCGGGTGAATAGCCGGGGTGGATGTGAGATGAGTGTTGCTTTTCTTTCATTCATTTGTAACATGTAAATTGATGTAATATTATTATTTGTATGGCCGCACAACCGGGTCGGGGTTGTAGCCGTCATTGTATAATTCTTTTTACTATTTTTGCTCCTAGGATAGACCCATGGAGGGGTGCACAAACTACCGGGTATCTCGAAGTGCTGAGTGGCCTACTCACGGTGGTGAGGGAGGTTGCTTCGCTTCGAGTACTTGGCGGGTGGTTTGCCGCACCCGTAGGGGTCTTGGGTGGGGTATTTGGCTATTCACCGCGACCGTGTAATCCGCTTTTCGTTGCAGGCTCGAACGGATTGCGGATTCCTAGTATATCCAATGTATTCATCTGTGATCTGTAATGTCTATCATTGCTATATACTTATATATAATAACTATTTAGGCGTTGCTTATGTTTTACAGCCGCGCTAGCCCAGCCCCCGCTCTGTCGTTAGTTAAGTAACCTAACGGGTGATGACGGGGCCCCGTGGCGAATACGAATGGCATAAGCGTACGTCATATTTTGGTTGTTTTCTACAATGGTAGGATTAAATGATGGGACGCATTAAAAGAACTAATGCAAGAAAATAAACCAAGTAAAACTCGATTGGAACACTTTGAAAACCACTCGGTTCTTTTCAAAAACTAAACTTTTAAACGCGGAGCTTGAACCACTCCTTTTAAAAGCTATCTCGTTCCATCGATTAGATCAAGTTCACTACGTTCACGGTTTCGCCAAAACCATCCGTAGCCCTCCGTCATTCCACATGAATGGTCAAAAAGTGTTCAAGCTATGTATTTTGGCCAAAGTCAAGGCATAGTGATTGGTAGCTATTGGGTATTCATGTGCAGCATAGATAGATGCGTTGGTTTGGGACAGTCGTGCTGCCATTTTGGCCAAAGTCAAGGGTAGGTACGGGTGGGTCCAAATTAACCAGGAGAATGACGGGTAGAACTTGACATGTGACTTATGATATTTTAGCCAAAGTCAAGGTCATAAGAGCATGGGGCAAAAATCCACATCGGGAGTTTCATAAGTACTGAAACTTGCTAGCGCTGCATACCATTTGGAGTGTGATGATTCTGGTAGGATTCCTTCGGTTTTATCACGCGATGATATTTGGATCCCGATCCTACTGTGAGTATATGCTACTCCTCGGGAAAACTCTCATTTAACGATCAATGCTATAAACTTAGTAGGTGTCTAGAAAGGTGTTAGCGGGGCTACGCCTACAGGGAAAAGAGGTTACTTAATTAAGGAACTTCGCGAAAGCGTTGGAAAACCTCCCTCGAAGTACCGACACTGGCCTGGCTGAACGGTTAAGCAAGTATTGTACGGTGAGATCGATCCTGACTAATCCTTTTACGGTTTGAGAAGGGATTCGAGAGACAGTGGGAGCCATCCAGTTTAGAAAAACTAAAAACCACTCTAAACTTGCAAGAGCATCATGCTGAAGTGTTTCTTTTCTCTCTCCTAATTGCAGCGACCATTCAAGATGACCAGACTTAAGTTATTACTAGATAAAAATATACTGACAGGGCCAAACTACAAAGATTGGCTCAGGAATGTCAAGATGGCAATCACTTATGACAAGTTGGGGTATATACTTACCTCCAAAGCTCCCCCTGTCCCAGGTCCCACCTCCAGCGTCGCGGATGTAGAAATCCGTAAGACATGGGAGATAGATTGCGTGAGGGCCAGATGCCTCGTACTAGCCTCGATGGACAACGAACATCAGAGGAGGCATGAGAATATGGACCTAGAGTCCATATTTCTCCATACAAAAGAACTGTATGGAGAGCAGTCTCGTATCGCAAGATACGAAGTGTCGAAGAAGCTTTTTTCGGCAAGGTTGGCCATCGGATCATCGGTAGCGGAACACGTGCTTAAGATGATCGGCTACATTGAGGAGCTCGCGGACCTTGGGACCACGTTGGAGAATGAACTCTATACTGATTTGATTCTCCAGTCCCTTCCTTCCACTTACGCCCAGTTCATTCTTAACTTCAACATGCAAGGAAAGGAGGTTGAACTTGCCGAACTTCTGAACATGTTGAGGACTGCTGAGGGCACCCTACAGAAGGGTAGGGAGACATCCACTTTGTTTGTAGGAGGATCTTCCTCTTCTAGGTCCAGGGCGAAAGCCCAGGGCGAAAGCCCAGGGCGAAAGCCAAGGGCAAGAAGAAGAAAGCCCCCGCCAAACCAAGAGGCGGTGTCGGTAAGGTGGATACGAAGGGAAAAGGAAAAGCAACAAAGATAGCGGGGAAGCTAGTGGGAAAGGAAGAATGCTTCTATTGTCACAAAAGTGGTCACTGGAAACAGGATTGCAAGGCTTGGAGAGCCAGAACACAGGATTTGAAGCGAGTTGCAGCTTCAGCTTCAGGTGTGTATGTTATTGAAAACTGTCTATCAATAAACTCTACATCCTGGGTATTGGATACCGGATCAGGATCTCATATCTGTAATTCTTTGCAGGCGTTGAGAAAGCGTAGAGTTTTGAAGGCAGGTGACATGACCCTCAGAGTTGCGAACGGTGCTAGCATGGATGCTGAGGCCGTGGGGGACTATCACCTGGGATTGTCGGTTGGACATTTTTTGGTTTTACGTAGTTGTTATTATGTACCAAATGCAACCTGTAATATCATTTCTGTATCTTTATTATCTAAAGAAGGTTATGAATTTGCATTTGTAAGTAATGTAGTGAACATTCACCTTAATCAAGTTTTGATTGGGTCAGGTACATTGAACAACGGTATATACGTATTAAACCAACCACAGATTTTCAATGTCCAGAATACATACAAAAGAAAATCTCTAGAAATCAATAAAACTTTCTTATGGCATTGTAGACTGGGTCACATCAATGAGAGAAGGTTGACTAAGTTACACACAGAAGGATATTTGGATCCGTTCGAATATCAATCGTATGCAACTTGTCAATCCTGTCTCAAGGGAAAGATGACAAAGACTCCGTTCACTGGACACGGAGTAAGAGCGAGCGAGCTCTTGGGACTCGTACACAGCGACGTGTGCGGTCCAATGTCTACACATGCGCGAAGCGGTTATTCTTACTTCATTACTTTTACGGATGACTTTTCAAGGTACGGTTATGTCTTCTTAATGAAACATAAATCCGAGGCTTTTGAAAAATTCCAGGAATATAAGAATGAAGTGGAAAAACAAACAGGCAAAAGTATAAAGACACTGAGATCTGATCGAGGTGGTGAATACTTGAGTGCCGAGTTCATGGGTTACTTAAAAGAGAATGGAATTCTCTCTCAGCTTACTCCTCCATACACTCCGCAACATAATGGTGTATCGGAGAGACGGAACCGACCCTATTGGATATGGTACGGTCCATGATGAGTAACGCTGAGTTACCGCGATCGTTCTGGGGATATGCGCTAGAATCAGCGGCATACCTTTTGAACCGAGTTCCAACTAAGACTGTGCCTACTATACCATATCAGATGTGGTGTGGGAAGAGACCCTATCTTAATCATATTAAGACATGGGGTTGTCCAGCTTTTGTAAAAAAGCAGCATGCGGACAAGCTCGAGGCACGCTCGGTACAGTGCAAGTTTGTGGGATATCCAAAGAACTCCAAGGGATATTACTTCTATTACGAAGAGGAACAAAAAGTCCTTGTTTCTCGCCATGCCCACTTTCTAGAACACCAGTTCATAGAAAAAGAATTAAGTGGGAGCGCAATAGAACTGGAAGAAATTCCAGAACCACGAGCTATTACTGAAAGCTTGGTTGAACCAGAGGGTTCAAAAGATCAGGACATTCCCACGCCACTCCGCAGGAGTAGTAGGCAGTCTCATCCGCCCGAGAGATACTACGGTTTTCTCATTGACGGGGATAGAGAGGATTGCATCATAGACTGTGATGAGCCTACTAGCTTCCAGCAAGCCATTCAGAGCGTCGACTCGGTAAAATGGCTGGATGCAATGCGGACCGAGATGGAGTCCATGTACACCAACAAAGTATGGACGTTGGACATTGCTCCAGATGGGGTAAAACCCGTAGGATGCAAGTGGATCTTCAAAAGGAAGATTGGTGTAGATGGACAGGTTGAGACCTATAAAGCTAGACTGGTGGCAAAGGGTTTTCGTCAACGACCTGGTTTGGACTATGACGAAACCTTTTCTCCAGTAGCTATGCTGAAATCCATTCGGATCCTTCTTGCCATTGTTGCCTTCCACGATTATGAGATTTGGCAGATGGACGTAAAGACAGCTTTTCTAAATGGACATTTAGAGGAGTGTGTCTATATGGATCAGCCAGAGGGTTTCATTCAGAGTGGGAGCAGCGGAAAGGTGTGCAAGTTGCTCAAGTCCATTTATGGACTAAAGCAGGCATCGTGGAGTTGGAACATCTGTTTTGATGAGACGGTCAAGGAATTTGGCTTTATCAAAAATCCAGATGAACCATGCATCTATTGTAGATTTGTAGCGAGAACTGTAGTATTCCTCATTTTATACGTGGATGACATTCTCTTAATAGGAAATGACATTCCTATGCTACAATCTGTCAAGGGGTTCTTATCACACAGGTTCTCCATGAAAGACCTGGGTGATGCCTCATACATTCTGGGTATCCGGATCTACCGTAACAGATCCAAGAGGATATTAGGACTTTCGCAGTCCAGGTACATCGACACCATACTGAAGAGATTCAGTATGGAAGATTCCAAGCGCGGTAATCTACCGGCTTGTCACGGGATCACCCTCTCTAAAGAGATGTCTTCCAAGACTGATTTAGAGAGGGATCGCATGTCTATTATACCCTACGCTTCTGCGGTAGGCTCTATAATGTATGCAATGTTGTGTACCAGACCGGATGTGGCTTATGCACTGAGTGTGGTAAGCAGGTATCAGTCAAACCCTGGGGAGAAACATTGGATAGCAGTAAAGAACATTCTCAAGTACCTGAGAAGGACTAAGGAGATGTTCTTGGTGTATGGCGGAAAAGACCTGCAGATTGAGGCCTTTGCTGACTCCAGCTTCCAGAGTGACAAGGATGATTCCAAGTCCATGTCGGGTTTTGTCTTTACCCTCAATGGAGGGGCGGTGTGTTGGAAGAGCTCCAAACAGGAAACCGTTGCTGACTCGACTATGGAAGCGGAATACATCGCTGCATCTGATGCCGCAAAAGAAGCTGTCTGGATGAGGAAGTTCTTGAGAGAACTTCAGGTGGTTCCGTCCATTTTTGACCCAATACCTCTGTATTGCGACAACAACGGGGCTATAGCTTTAGCGAAGGAACCCAGGTCCCATCAGAAATCCAGACACATCTTAAGGCGGTATCACCTGATCAGGGAGATCGTGGATCGCCAGGAGATCGAGGTCCGGTGAGTTACATCAGAGGATAACACTGCAGATCCATTCACCAAGGCCTTGCCCCAGACTCAGTTCGAGCGGCTGAGCGAGATGATAGGTCTTCGATACGCCAGTATATGGACTTAGTGCAAGTGGGAGATTGTTAGTTTGTATGCCCTAGAGGCCATTACTGTATCATACTAGTTTGTATATTACTTGATGGAAGCTTGGGATATTCACAGTTGTATATACAATCTTGCTCGAAATGGTAGTATGCTACTTGGTTTGTCTCTGCTTTAATATGTGCATGTGTTTCTTTTAGCATATTGCTGGTATACATATTAGTAGAGCCCTTAGGATCTTTGCTTGATTACCAGCGTTGTGATGGCGCTCACACTCGTGGGAGCTGGGTGATCTATAAGCACATCCTTTTACAGGTCCCTGGTCGTTGGACTATCGAGACAGGGCATCGATACTCCGGAGTAGACTAGCGTATGCGCTTCTCATCCCAGTATGGGAGACGGTCTGTCCCACAGCCGTCAGTACGTCGTACTTGAGATAGTATGTGGGTGCTCGTTGGGTTACGAGTACACTGGACAGGACTCATCGGGAACTGTTGGTTGGTAGTATACCTATCGTCAGTTATCAGTTCCCAGGTGACATGAGTACAGCTTAGTCCGCTGACTTGACACTGTCACTTCGCCTCGAGTGTGTTCCCACTGCACTTTGATTACTACCCTACCACGGCTCAAAGGAGTCGTGCAAACAGGTGGTTTTTGGGTGCAGTCCCGAAGCACTTGGAGGCAGTGACGGTTAGACAGGATTCGTCTCTCCCGGTATTGGGGGTTGACATCGCGCTTTGTCCAGGAGAGCCATTACATGAGTAGTCCCTGGCCAGGGCAAGCGAGATATACTGGTAGGTTTCCGGTGTTATCTCAGGGTGTTCTGGGCTACACTCTGACACGACTTGTACCGCTATTAGGGGACTGACGTTCACCGCCCCCTAGGCCCGCCATGCGATGTATCAGACGAACAGACCGGACTGTACGGAGATTGTCACATACAGGCTCAGTAGGAGTTCAGATGGGGTTCACCTCGTCAGTCTTCTTATCGACATCTACCTGGGGACCCTTACGTACAGCTAGTGCCGCTTGCGGTCTGTGGTTAAACCTACTGCCAGCGTAGTGTTGAGTCTTTAGAGTCCCACACAGAGAGCTATTCGCCTTTAGGCAAAATGAGTAGAGGTCGCATGGTTTTGCGACAGGGTTCGTTCACATCCGCGCACTTGTGCACGTTTGCTGTCCGGACAGTTTATACTAGCGGGCTTTGGTTTAAGCCGGATCCTAGTATATTATTTGGGATTGGTTTTTCTCATTGTATTCGTGTTCCTCGGATCACGAATGCTGGTGCGTATGCACAGTTGCTTGAGATTGAGGGAGAGGACCTTGATTAGGATTAATGGCTATTGTCATTTTATTAACCCTAATGTTTATGTGTGTATTATTGTTAATTAATAATTAGTTTAATAATTGTCCATGGTTATGGTTGTTGACCATTTGACTTCATTGACTTGTTGACCTAGGTTGACACTTTGACCATCATCATTTCTTTTGGAAGATGCTTTTTGATCCTTGCAAATTGAAATGATAATGGTCATGTCATGATTAACCATGACAATTATCTAGCTAATTATTTAATTAAAATAATATACATATTAGTGAGAATGGTTCATTTTATTTTCTCATTCTATCATTTCATTTCTCTCTCTTGTTCTTCCTCTCCCTTAAGCTCTCTCCCTCTCATGTGTTGAGAAACACTTGAGCTTGAGAAAAACCCTCTCTTGATCATCTTTACTCTCATCTAGGGTTGAAGGACTAGCACTTCTTGAACCCTAGTTACTTCTAGCTTGGAGTTGAAGCCAAAGGTTGAGGCTTTCGGGTGGATCTTTCTTCGGCGTGAGAAGACGAGCAAGATAACCTCCTTCCACCACTCCAAGGAGCAAGGAGAGAAGGACTTAGAGCTCAAGGTATAACCTTTCTAGCACTTAGCTAGTTTATAGTTAGCTTTAACAAGTTTTTGTTTAGCAAAGATCCTTACAAGTCTAGTCCATGTTGCCTTAGTTGATAAAAATTCGATTTTTATTCCGTTTTCCGCCTCCCCGCAAGCACCGGGGTGGGCAACGTGGACTTACAGTCGGTTCACTTTATTCCATTCAGAGTTGGTCAGTCAACTGAGACGTTGGTAAGGAAGTGCATGGAGGTGAGTAAAAATCTAAAGTAAGATTTAAAACCTTCAAGATGTACCATACTTGATACCTATAAACTTATGCAGGAGATTGTGAGATTTTATGGAGTACCTGTTTGCATCGTCTTCGATCGTGATATAAGATTCCGATCACAATTTTGGCAGAGTATGCAAGCTAGCTTAGGAACGAGTCTGAATTTCAGCACGGCGTATCATCTACAAACAGACGGACAGTCCGAGCGAACAATTCAGATTCTGGAAGACATGCTAAGAGCCTGTATGTTAGATTTCGGAGGTTCGTGGGAAGATCACCTACAACTTGTGGAGTTTTCATACAACTGTAAGTCCATGTCACGCACCCCACGAACTTGCGGGGAGGCGGAATATATGAAAAACGATTATCAAAGCTTCGTAATACGGACTTGAGCGCATGAATCGTTATCTAAACCATTGCTAACAAACAACTAGAGGTTTAACTACTCGGATTCGAAGTTATACCTCACGTTACATGTCCTTCGGGTCTTCATCGCTGTCCTCCACTCCTCGTAGGCTCCTTGAAACATCGGCACCTCAACGGCCTCCTCGAATCAAAAACGATCCACCCGAAAACTCCTACGCCAAGCTTAATCTCAAACTTGAGATAACTAGGTTGCTTAAAGTGCTAATCTAAGCTGCTTAGGGGATATAGAGTGAGGTTATGGATGTATTAGTCTAGCTAACCCTTGATCTCAACTCATGAGAGGTTAGGGTTAGGGTTTGAAGAATAAGAGAGCTTGAGGAGAGAGAAGGTGAAGATGATCATAAAATGAGATAATGATCTATCATAATATATATGAAGCATTATTTATTTATCCAAAAATGAAATAAAAGAATTAACAACCATGCTTCATAAATATCGATGAGTGATTCATCTCCATGAGTCATTAAGCATTTATGATGCATTAATGACATGGATGAATCACACAAATGAGTCACTAATCTCATTTAATGCAATGCCACCTTACCCCCCAAGTCACCATGCTTCTAGAAACTTCCCGACAAATTATGAAAACGCCCCTCCAATCCGTGAAAACACAGAAAAACATTAGGCTGTATAAATCCAATAACCCGATACTAGAAGCTGGCTTAAACCAAAGCCGGCTAGTAAAAACTGTCCGAAAAGTCGTACGTGCGTAAACACACATACACGTCCGAACCCTTGTCGTAAAACCATACGACCTCTATATTGTTTCGTCTGGAGCAGGGAAACTCTCTGTGTGGGACTCTAAAGACTCGACACTATGCTGGCAGTGGGTTTAACCACAGACCGCAAGCGGCACTAGCTGTACGCAACGGTCCCCAGGTAGATGTCGATAAGAAGGCCGATGAGGAAACTCATCCGAACTCCCACTGAGCCTGATGTGACAATCTCCGTACAGTCCGGTCTGTTCTTCTAAGACTATCGCATATCAAGCCTAGGGGGCGGCAAGCGTCAGTCCCCTAATAGCTGTATAAGTCGTGTCGGAGCGAAACCCATTACACCCTGAGAAGCTACTGGAACCTAGCAGTATATCTCGCTTTTCCTGGCCACAGACTTTGTGTAATGGCTCTCTGACACAGCGCGATATCATCTCCTAATACCGGGAGAGACGAATCCAGTCTAACCACTACTGCCTCCAAGTGCTCGGGACCGCACCCAACTGCTACCTGTTTGCACGACTCCTTTGAGCCGTGGTAGGGTAGTAATCTAAGAATAGTGGGACACACTCGAGGCGAAGTAGCAGTGTCAAGTCTGCAGACTATGCTGTACTCATGTCACCTGGGAACTGTTAACTGACGACGGGTATAATACTAACCAACAGTTCCCCTGCGAGTCCTGTCCGGTGTACCCGTAACCTAACGAGCACCTGTATAATATCTCCAGTACGACGTACTGATGGCTATGGGACAGGCTATCTCCCCAACTGGGATGAGAAGCGTACACACTAGTCTACTCTGGAGTATCGATGCCCTGTCTCGATAATCCTACGACTAGGGACCTGTATAGGATGTTGCTTATAGACTACCCAGCTCCCACTAGTGTGGCTGCCATCACAACGCTGGTAATCAAGCAATGAACCTATGGGCTCTACTAATATGTATAAGTGATACGTTACAAGAAACATATGCACATATTAAAGTAGACACAAACCAAGTAGCATACTACCATTTTTAGCAAGACTGTATATATAACTGTGAATATCCCGAGCTTCCATTAAGTAATAAACAATCTAGTATGATACAATAATGGCCCCTAGGGCATATACACTAACAATCTCCCACTTGCACTAGGGCCATGAGTTGGCATATCATAGACCTATCATCTCGAATAGGCTCTCGAACTGCGTCTGAGGAATGGCCTTTGTGAATGGATCAGCAATGTTATTCTCCGTCTCTACTCTCTTCACCTCGATCTCCCGGCGATCTACGATCTCCCTGATCAGGTGATACCGCCTTAAGATGTGTCTGGAGTTCTGATGGGACCTGGGTTCCTTCGCTAAAGCTATAGCGCCGTTGTTGTCACAATACAGAGGTATTGGACCAACACTGGAAGGAACCACCTGAAGTTCTGTGAGGAACTTCTTTATCCAGACAGCTTCTTTTGCGGCATCGCAAGCAGCTATGTACTCCGCTTCCATTGTTGAGTCAGCAACGATCTCCTGCTTGGAACTCTTCCAACAGACCGCCCCTCCATTGAGGGTAAAGACATAACCCAATATGGACTTGGAGTCATCTTTGTCACTCTGGAAGCCGGAGTCGGCAAAGGCCTCCATCTGGAGGTCTTTTCCGCCATACACCAAGAACATCTCCTTAGTCCTCCTCAGGTACTTGAGAATGTTCTTTACTGTTATCTAGTGATTCTCTCCTGGGTTTGCTTGATACCGGCTTACTACGCTCAATGCGTATGCTACATTTGGTCTGGTACATAACATCGCATACATTATAGAGCCTACCACTGAAGCGTAGGGTATAATCGACATGCGATCCCTTTCTAAATCAGTCTTGGGAGACATATCTTTGGAGAGGGTGATTCCGTGACAAGCCGGTAGGTTACCGCGCTTAGAATCTTCCATACTAAATCTTTTCAATATGGTGTCTATGTACCTGGACTGCGAAAGTCCCAACATCCTTTTAGATCTATCACGATAGATCTGGATCCCCAGAATGTAGGTGGCATCACCTAGGTCTTTCATAGAGAATTTCTATGACAAGAATCTTTTGACTGACTGTAACATAGGAATATCATTTCCTATTAGGAGAATGTCATCCACGTACAAGAGGAGGAATACTACAGCTCTCCCTACAATCTTACTGTATATGCATGGTTCATCTGGATTTTTGATAAAGTCAAATTCCTTGACAGTATCATCAAAACAGATGTTCCAACTCCGCGATGCCTGCTTTAGTCTATAAATGGACTTAAGCAACTTGCATATTTTTCCGCTGCTCCCACTCTGAATGAATCCCTCTGGCTGATCCATATAGACGCTTTCTTCCAAATTTCCATTTAGAAAGGCCGTCTTTATGTCCATCTGCCAGATCTCATAATCGTGGAAGGAAGCAATAGCAAGAAGGACCCGAATGGATTTCAGCATAGCTACTGGAGAAAAGGTTTCATCATAGTCCAAACCAGGTCTTTGACGGAAACCCTTTGCAACAAGTCTAGCCTTATAGGTTTCAACCTGTCCATCTACACCAATCTTCTTTCTGAAGATCCATTTGCATCCTACGGGTTTTACCCCATCTGGAGCAAAGTCCAAAGTCCATACTTTGTTAGTGTACATGGACTCCATTTCGGTTCGCATTGCATCCAACCATTTTACTGAGTCACCGCTCTGAATGGCTTGCTGGAAGCTAGTAGGCTCATCATAGTCAATAGTGCAATCCTCTCTATCTCCGTCTATGAGAAAACCGTAGTATCTCTCGGTCGGATGAGACTGCCTACTACTCCTGCGGAGCGGCGCTGGGATGTCCGGTTCTCCTGAACCTTCTTGTTCTACCAAGGTTTCAGTAATAGTTTGTGGTTCTGGAATTTCTTCCAGTTCTATTGTGCTCCCACTTTTCTGATTTTCTAAAAATTCAGTTTCCAAGAAGCAGGCATGAAGAGAAACAAAGACCTTTTGTTCCTCTGTGTAATAGAAATAATATCCCTTGGAGTTCTTTGGATATCCCACAAATATGCATTTTACTGAGCGTGCCTCGAGCTTGTCCGCATGCTGCCTTTTTACAAAAGCTGGACATCCCTATGTCTTAAGATACTTAAGACAGGGTTTCTTCCCACTCCACATCTGATATGGTGTGGTAGGCACAGTCTTGGTTGGAACTCGGTTCAAAAGGTATGCAGCTGATTCTAGTGCATATCCCCAGAATGATCGCGGCAACTCAGCATTACTCATCATGGAACGAACCATATCCAATAGGGTTCGGTTCCGTCTCTCCGATACACCGTTATGTTGTAGTGTGTATGGAGGAGTAAGCTGAGAGAGAATTCCATTCTCTTTTAAGTAACCTAGGAACTCGGCACTTAAATATTCACCACCTCGATCAGATCTCAGTGTCTTGATACTTTAGCCGATTTGTTTTTCTACTTCATTTTTGTATTCTTGGAATTTCTCAAAGGCTTCGGATTTATGCTTCATCAAGAAGACATATCCATACCTAGAGAAATCATCCGTAAAAGTAATGAAGTAAGAATAATCACTTCGCGCATGTGTAGACATTGGACCGCACACGTCACTGTGTACGAGTCCCAAGAGCTCGCTTGCTCTTACTCCGTGTCCAGTAAACGGAGTCTTTGTCATCTTTCCCATGAGACAAGATTCACAAGTAGCATAAGATTGATATTCGAACGGATTCAAATATCCTTCTTTATGTAACTTAGTCAACCTTCTCTCATTGATGTGACCTAGTCTACAATGCCATAAGAAAGCCTGATTTAATTTCGGAGACTTTCTTTTAAGTGTGTTCTGGACACTAAAAATCTGAGCTTGATTTAATACGTATATCACATTTTTTAATGTACCCGACCCAATCAAAACTTGATTTAGGTGGATGTGAACTACATCACTTACGAATGTAAAATCATATCTTTCTTTAGAAAGTAAGAATACAGATATGATATTACAAGTCGTACCTGGTACATAAAAACAGTTACGCAGAATCAATATCTGCCCAGTTGTCAGTCCAAGATGATATTCCCCTACGGATTCAGCATTCATGCTCATTCCGTTAGCAACCGTGAGGGTCATGTCACCTATCCTGATAACCCTACGGTTTCTCAGAGCCTGTAAAGAATTACAGATGTGAGTTCCTGACCCGGTATCCAATACCCAGGAAGTAGGGTTAACTGACATACAGTTTTCTATTACAAACACACCTGAAGCTGAAGCCACAACATGTTTCGAATCCTGGCTACTGGCTTCCAAAGCCCTGCAATCATTCTGCCTATGCCCAATCCCATAACAATAAGAACGTCCCTCTTTTACTATTTTAAGTCCCGAAACTTTTTCCCTTCTCTTTCCTTCCATTTCCCTGGTTTCTTTCAGGGTAAAAGGTAGAGACTGTAGAATCAAGTCAGTACCTGACTCGTTCTGCAACGTGGTCTTCAGGTCCTGGAGCTCATCAATATAGCTAGTCATTGTAAGTACGTTGTCCCCAACAGATGACCCGACAGCCATCCTCGCTTGAATTAAATCGGTCAGGGTCTCATATTTTGTGATATGAGATTGCTCTCCATACAAATCTTTATTATGGAGAAAGATGGAAACTAAGTCCATCTTCTCGTGCTGCTTCTGGTATACACCATCAACTGAAGCTGACACGAGGCACTTGTCTTTCGTTTTATCATTTTCCCTTGTCTAACGGATATCCATATCCGCGACGGTGGAAAGTGGACCTGGGACGGCGGGATCTTGATTAGTAATAGGGTATTCCAGCTTGTCATAGGCAATGGATATCTTGACAGACCTTTGCCAGTCATATAAGTCAGATTCAGTCAAATTGTTATCTAGAGGTAACCTATGTGTGGTCACAAGGTCACTACAATTAAGAGAGAGAGAAGAAAACACTATTAGCATGATGCTCTTGCAAGTTTAGAGTGGTTTTTAATTTATCTAAAAAGGATGGCTCCCACTGTTTCTCGAATCCTTCCTCAAACCATAAAAGAAGAATTAGCCAGGACTATTCTCACCGTACAATACTTGCTTAACCGTTCAGCCAGGCCGGTGTCGGTACTTCGAGGGAGGTTTTCCAATGCTTTGGCGAAGTTCCTTAATTAAATAACCTCTTTTCTCTGAGGGCGTAGCCCCGCTGACACCTTTCTAGGCACCTACTTGGTTTATAGCATTGATCGTTAAGTGACGAATCTCCTGATAAGTAGCATGTACTCACAGTAGGATCGGGATCCAAAATATCATCGTATGATAATGTTGAAGGAATCCTACCAACATTCATCAAACTCCAAAATGGTATGCATCTCTCTGCAAATTTCAGTTTCTTTAGAAATTCCCGATATTAATTTCTGCCCCATGCTCTTATGACCTTGACTTTGGCCAATAAATCATAAGTCACATGTCAAGTTCTACCTGTCAATATCCAGGTTAATTTGAACCCATCCGTACATACCCTTGACTTTGGCCAACAAAGCAGTACGACTGTCCCAAACCAATGCATCTATCTATGCTGCATATGAATATTCAATAGCTACCAAACACTATGCCTTGACTTTGGCCAACAAACACAGCTTGAATACTATTGACTATCTATATGAAATGACGGAGGGCTACGACTGGTTTTGGCAAAACCGTGAACGTAGTGAACTTGATATAATCGAAAGAACCTGATACTTTTTAAAAGGAGTGTTTAAAGCTCCGCAATTAAAAATTCTGATCTTTTAAAATAACCGAGTGGTTTCTTTTAAATTTGTTCCAACGATTTAACTTTGGTTTATTTTCTTTGCATTATTATAATGCGTCCCATCATTTATCTTATCATTGCAGAAAAACAATGAAAATACCACGTCCTCTTATGCCATCTGCATTCGCCACTGGGTCCCGTCATCACCCGTTAGGTTACTTAACTAACGACAGAGCGGGGGTTGGGCTAGCGCGGGTGTAAAACATAAGTGACGTCTAATAGCTATCATATATAGATATTGTACATTCGTCAGACGCAATAATAAGCATTCCAGATCACAGATGAACTTTATTGGATATACTAGCAATCCGCATTCGCTTTGAGCCTGCAATAAAAGACGGATTACACAGTTATGATGAATAGCCATTACCCCACCCTAAACCCCTACGGGTACGGCAAACTACCCGCCAAGTACCTGAAGTGAAGCGGTCTCCCTCAACAACGTGAGTAGGCCACTAAACACTTCAATGTACCCGGTAGTTTGTGTACCCCACCTTGGGTCTATCCTAGGAGCAAAAACAGTAAAAAGAAATAATACAACGGTGGCTACAACCGTAACCTGGATGTGCCCCGCAAAAGAATATTACATCAAATTACAATTACATTGAATGAATGAATATTAAACACATATCAAACCCCGGCTAATCATCACAACAGTCCAACACAGTTCATATACACAAACTGTAAACATTACAGAAATGTGCAACCCCCTGCCAACCGACATACTAGCAGTTAGGGGAGGTTTACGAACACATTAAACATTACAGATAAAAAACCAATTAGCAAATATCTTAGAACATCGATCGATTACCATAATCCGTGTCTACCCCAAAAGCAAACTTGTACTGAAGTAACCTGGGCAGAAACAGTATATACAGGAAAATAAAACACCATAAAAAATGAATAACAGAGAAAATCGGAGTCAAAACCGAGTTGACTCTGCGGCGGATCCACGGCCGTCTTGTCGTTTTGTGTGCTCGTATTTTCCCAGAATTCATCAAATTCCCTGCTGTGAATTTTAAGGTATGTCAAATATTTTTTCAGACACTTTTAAAATTAACAGAAACTTAGGGTACGGGGTGTTTCGTTTTCGTGTTATCCGTCGATTGAACTTCTAATTAGTTACTAACAAGCTAGTAATGGTTTAGTTGGCTCTGATACCACTGTAAGTCCATGTCACGCACCCCACGAACTTGCGGGGAGGCGGAATATATGAAAAACGATTATCAAAGCTTCGTAACACGGACTTGAGCGCATGAATCGTTATCTAAACCATTGCTAACAAACAACTAGAGGTTTAACTACTCGGATTCGAAGTTATACCTCATGTTACATGTCCTTTGGGTCTTCATCGCTGTCCTCCACTCCTCGTAGGCTCCTTGGAACATCGACACCTCAACGGCCTCCTCGAATCAAAGACGATCCACCCGAAAGCTCCTACGCCAAGCTTAATCTCAAACTTGAGATAACTAGGTTCCTTAAAGTGCTAATCTAAGCTACCTATGGGATATAGAGTGAGGTTATGGATGTATTAGTCTAGCTAACCCTTGATCTCAACTCATGAGAGGTTAGGGTTAGGGTTTAAAGAATGAGAGAGCTTGAGGAGAGAGAAGGTGAAGATGATCATAAAATGAGATAATGATCAATCATAATATATATGAAGCATTATTTATTTATCCAAAAATGAAATAAAAGAATTAACAACCATGCTTCATAAATATCTATGAGTGATTCATCTCCATGAGTCATTAAGCATTTATGATACATTAATGACATGGATGAATCACACAAATGAGTCACTAATCTCATTTAATGCAATGCCACCTTACCCCCCAAGTCACCATGCTTCTAGAAGCTTCCCGACAAATTACGAGAACGCCCCTCCAATCCGTGAAAACACGGAAAAACTTTAGACTGTATAAATCCAATAACCCGATAGTAGAATCTGGCTTAAACCAAAGCCGGCTAGTAAAAACTGTCCGAAAAGTCGTACGTGCGTAAACACGCGTACGCGTCCGAACCCTTGTCGTAAAACCATTCGACCTCTATATCGTTTCGCCTGGAGTAGGGAAACTCTTTGGGTAGGACTCTAAAGACTCGACACTACGCTGGCAGTGGGTTTAACCATAGACCGCAAGCGGCACTAGCTGTACGTAACGGTCCCCAGGTAGATGTCGATAAGAAGGCCGATGAGGAAACTCATCCGAACTCCCACTGAGCCTGATGTGACAATCTCTATACAGTCCGGTCTGTTCGTCTAAGACTATCGCATATCAAGCCTAGGGGGTAGCAAGCGTCAGTCCCCTAATAGCTGTATAAGTCGTGTCGGAGCGAAGCCCATTACACCCTGAGAAGCTACTGGAACCTACCAGTATATCTCACTTGCCCTGGCCACGGACTTTGCGTAATGGCTCTCTGACACAGCGTGATATCATCTCCCAATACCAAGAGAGACGAATCCTGTCTAACCATTACTGCCTCCAAGTGCTCGGGACTGCACCCAACTGCTACCTGTTTGCATGACTCCTTTGAGCCGTGGTAGGGTAGCAATCTAAGAATAGTGGGACACACTCAAAGCGAAGTAGCAGTGTCAAGTCTGCAGACTATGCTGTACTCATGTCACCTGGGAACTGTTAACTGACGACGAATATAATACCAACCAACAGTTCCCCTGCGAGTCCTTTCCGGTGTACCCGTAACCTAACGAGCACCTGTATACTATCTCCTGTACGACGTACTGATGGCTATGGGACAGACCATCTCCCCAACTGGGATGAGAAGCATACACACTAGTCTACTCTGGAGTATCGATGCCCTGTCTCGATAATCCTACGACTAGGGACCTTTATAGGATGTTGCTTATAGACTACCCAGCTCCCACTAGTGTGGCTGCCATCACAACGCTGGTAATCAAGCAAAGAACCTATGGGCTCTACTAATATGTATAAGCGATACGCTACAAGAAACATATGCACATATTAAAGTAGACACAAACCAAGTAGCATACTACCATTTTTAGCAAGACTGTATATATAACTGTGAATATCCCAAGCTTCCATTAAGTAATATACAATCTAGTATGATAGAATAATGGCCCCTAGGGCATATACACTAACAACAACAATAGCTAACAGGCAAGCATTAGGATGGCACCATTCGCAACACTCTACGGATGGAAATGTCATTCCCTATTGAGTTAGGACGACATTGGAGATCGTGAACTCTTTGGACCAGAGATGATTGTGGCAACTGTGGACATGGTTCGCACGATCAGGGAAAGGATACGAACAACCCAAGACCTATAGAAGTATTGGGAAGATGTAAAGCGTCGACTTTTGGAGTTCTAACCTGGAGACCATGTATTCCTGAAGATCTCTCCAAAAAGAGGAGTGATACGTTTTGGCGAGAGGGGTAATCTAAGTGCAAGATACATAGAACCGTTCGACATACTTGAACGAGTTGGAGAAGTGGCGTATCGTTTGGCACTACCACCCTCATTGGAAGGAGTGCACAATGTATTCCACATATCCCAGCTAAGACGATATGTGAGCGACCCCGGCCACATACTTGATCACTCAGAGCTCACGGTACAAACTGACCTAACCTGCAAGCAACAACCAGTTGAGATACTGGACCGAAATGTGAAAACATTATGGAACAAGGAGGTAAACTTGGTCCGAGTGATGTGGAGAAATGATTCGTCAGGAGAATCAACTTGGGAAAGAGAAGAAGATATGCGTACACGATATCCTTACTTTTTTTGAAAGTTAGTACCTATGTAATTGTAAATTTCGAGGATGAAATTTTTATAAGGAGGGTAGAATGTAACGACTCTGAAATCACTGGACAGAAATTTCTTGTTATTATACAGAAAAGGGTATAACATCCTGTGTAAGAGTTAAAAGTTATTTTTGTTTAATAAAAATAAGAAGCAACTTGTAGCTCACTGGTAAAGCCTCTACACTGCTGTGACATAGCCTGTGCGTTCGAATCCCATCAGACCCAATTATTTTTTGGATTTTTCTTTTTAATTTTTCGGAAGCTTAAGAGTTTCAGTACAATACCCGGAGAAACGAAAAGTTTTAGAAAAATTAAACATACGCAATGAGGTGTACACACCCAACTTGACACATGGCACGAATCTCGAGGCAGGCCTCAAGATTCGACAGCCCGTTTTTCCCATAGGGCTGGCGCCGACGGTCAAGATGAGTCCATTTGCCTCCGTGCTTTGCACACTTGTCCCTTCGACTCCCCTTAACTCTCTTGCATTGTTTGATTTTTCTGCAATCAAATAGACTCTTCAATTCACCATTTAACACTATTTAAATCGTTTTAATCCACATTTTTAATTCATAAAACCCTAATTTTTCACTATAAATACCACCCCATGCCCTAACTCTTCCCCATTCTGAAATTTCTATCAAAAATTCTCTTAAATTCTCTAAGTGCCATGTGGAGTTAAGCCCCACAAATGGAGTAGCAAGCCAAACTCGACAACTGGAGCATCTCCGACTAAACCACAACCCCCAAGGGCTTCTTCGATCTCTTATTAACCACCTAAAACTGTAAGTCCCTTCATCTCTAATCTTTTCCATCTCAAAACAAATTTTTAAAACAAATCGACAAAAGAGGAGTTATCTCCGATATAATATTCTTTTTAATATTCGTAATGCATGTGATAGGAAAATTAAATCAAACTAACATGCTACACTAATTTTAACCTCATTCACATCATTTAGTTTTTAGTTTAACAAAAATTTCATAGGAAACAAATATATAACAAACTTTTTCATTAAAATACCATGAATTTTAGTATAACACTTTTCAATAATTGTTAAATACCTTTAGGAAAACTTCATGGGGTAACGAACTACCCCACACGTACACTATGGTTCCATAATATGGTATTCTAGATCTATAGTTAATTTAAAGAATAACTTTTTCATTAAAATACTACACCGTTTTAAAACGGGTTTCTTCTAATCAGATTTTGAAATCCTTGGCAATTATGCCTCTACAACTCTCGTCAGGGGACCCGTTAAATGGATGGTGCGGATTATTGTATATCCTTGGAATAGTAGAGCAAGATGCAGAACCCCTCACGGAGTATTCAGTTTCGAAAGGAAATAAAAATACGGTTTTAAGAAACGCGACTTTTCTAAACAAAACTAATTTTTGAAAAATTATATAAAAATTATGAATCCGTATTTTCAATAAAAACATATTAAAAAACTATATTCTTTAAAGTGAAAAGTTAGAATTCTTGATAAAATACCACCAAGTTTCCAAATGTAGTAGTTTTCAGAAAAATACCATAAACTTTTAAAAAGCTAGGTTTTATCACCAAAACACCACAATAATTAAAATACATGTTAATGAAAACCCTAAATATTATAAATCACCTTCAAGGTTATTTTTAAACAATATTAATATATATTTTTCATAAAACCCTTCGAGATATGCAAAACAATAGTTTAAGGACTATAGATTAATATAGGCTTAAGCGGTATCATTTCTCTTGAGCCTTAGGGAGCTGGAGAAACTTAGTACTTGCCTATTCAGGATAGAAAACTTAACAGAGTTATCAATGACAATTGTCTTGGAAAAATATACAAATCTTGCCGACCATGTGCAACAGTTGCCAATTTCTCCCGAACATAAGATTCATAACAGTTTAAATCAATTCCTATGAAAAAGACATGAACTCGAATCCAAACTCGAAGCTAAACTTGAACTTGAACACAAACTCGAACTCTAACCTAACTCGAATCTAAACTCGAATAAGAACTCGAACCCAAACTACTCGAACCAATTTGATTCGAACCAAGATTGCAATTGTCATGACTCACATATTACTCGACTCATTCAAATACATTCTACACCTTTTGCAATCTATGGTTTCGATCAAGACGTGTTAATCAATCAATCAAACTAAATAAGTATATTAACCAGTTACTTATATTATACTCGGGGTGCTTGGGATAGTTTCTTGTGTGAATCTAATAGAGCTTCAGGAGTTCCGTATTAACCTCTTTTTTATTTTACTTGAAAATCAGTCGGGTTGACTCATCCACAGTCTAGAGCCCCGATACTAACCTATGAAACGGGCCCGTGTTTTCTTGCTCATGGGACCCTACTCTTGAGCTCATGAATACTTCTATGGATGCGTTGACATTCACGCTTGGAACTTAACGTTATCATAATGACCATATAGAGACCTATAGAATGTATTTACCATGATCATTGATTGTTATCAGTTTTTATGTGCGCTTTCTCTTTTAAAAGATGAATCAAAGAATATTAACCGCAATCAAGAACGACGTCGCTTGGTAGCTAGCCGGTTGAGTATGAGTCGGTCCACAAGAATTTTATGTATTTTCTATTTGTTCTAACGAGTTAATTCCAATTGTGGTAGGATTGATTATCACTAAAACTGAAATGAGTTTGATTAGAATTAAAACCTTGCTAGGGTTAGGTTTAGGTTAAGTTTGGAAATTCAATATTTCTCACCGCTTTCTATACCCTAATTAAGATCTATTTAGGTGTTAAGGTAATAATTAACAAAAGGGATTAGCACGATCGGGAAGAAACTAGGTTTCTTCCTCTAGGTCCTTATCCGTCCTTTCTTAATTCTTACCCTTACCTCCATGGAAAACATACACAACCGGTCTTTTAAACTACGGTATCACCGCTACCTCTTGGGATAGGGTGCCGTAGTGAGCGGTGTGTGTATGTATGCATGGAGTCCTATAAAAAAATGTATGATGGCAAGAAAGGGGTGAGAGATTTTTATCTCTCAAACCTTCCCTATTCCTAACCCTAACAAGTGAGGAACTACTCACTCATTAGAGAATTGATAAAAAGAGACATTTTTTCTTTGTTTTTAATAACCTAATTATCTAATCTACGGCAGATAAATAAAAGTGTTAAACTAGAGCAGATAAATAAAATTAACTAGGGCAGAAAGGAAAATTAATTAGGGCATAGAAAAGAAGGACTTACTTTATTTGATGCACTCTTCAAACATTACAGCGAATAAAATTCTGAATTTTATAAACAAAAAGAGGCATAGGAAGAGGCATGCTCCAAAAAGAGCTTTAGGATTCCTATTTATAGATTATAGAAACCCTAGGGTTTACATCTGATCCCTATCTACATTTACAAAACTACCTTGAGAAGTCTGGTCAACGCACTGCCACCACCGACAAATTTGCACCGACACGTGTACTGTATGGCCGCGGATCTGCGGCCATATGCCTTGTTTGGCCACGGATCTGCGGCCATATTGGAGGCTCTTGGGCTGAATTCTTCTAGTGTTCTTTCTGTTGCTTTTTACTTGGATTTTCTTCACTTGGTTCTTCAGAATGTCTTCTAGTCTCTTCCAGATTTCCACAGTGCATAATGTCGTGGACTTTTACCGTTTGCTTCATGTTGAAGTCTTGAATCTTGTGCTACCTTTGTGCAATCGAACTATTTGCTGATCTTCGTTTGTTCCTCAAACTGTAGGTGTCATGATAAAGATTCTCTGTTTGTTGGTCGTAGTCTCACTTTTGTAGCGTCTTTTCATCATTTTCACTGTTTTGTTCCGAGAACCTGTAACCTGCAACTATGTAGCACACATGGATCAAAAGCACCTGTTTATTTGTAAAATGAATAAGAATAGAGAATATAATAATGCAAAATTATGATATAAACAAATACCCCCAAACTTATGTTTTGCTCGTCCTCGAGCAAAACTAGTTTTATTCTCGAAAAAGGCCTAACCTCACTTTTGTAGGGAAACGCGATTGCACTGAGCTCGTGCAACAAGCCGTTAAACTTCTAGGTGTCCCTAGTAGGAGGAGTGTTGTCTCCTGAGGGTTTTCAGCGGATACTACCCATAAAATCCTATCAATTCGGCCTATTGACTTTTATTCTCCAATTCGGTTTTCTAGCAAGAAATTCTATTATCTTCAACTCAGAAATTATCAACCCATATTTTTCACACTTGCTTATCATTTAACTTAAGATTGTATATGTTCTGTAAATTTATTTAGCTTTTAGCATCTTTTGAATTTTCCTTCTAAGATTCCATCTCAACTTAGGAATTTTTATCATCTCTACTAAAAATATAAGTCCTATTTTTCATTCCTATCTCTCATCCAAACCCCAATCATATACCCCTACGTGTGTGTATGTATCACCCCTACACTTAGAAATTCAATTCAAGCTCTTATACTCTTGTCCATCATCCAAAGTACTTTTAGTTGGTTAATTTTTAGATGAAATCGCTCACACATTCTTCATGCGACCGTTAATACTTCTTGAGATACTAACGACCGATTACAAAATGTGTTTGCACATTAAAGCGTAATTCCTCGTCTTGTAATACCTAAGGCTTTAGCAGTGACTCCCAAACCAGTTGGTCTAAGGCACTAGGTGATAAAGCACCCTCGCTAATTATTTTTTCTATTTATGCAGCCTTAAGTAATTACAAAACCAGTGTTCATTTTTTTTATCTCTTTATTCACACTTGTATTTTTATTTTATTTTCCTTCATACTAAGGACTTTAGACAAGAGCATTTCAAGGTCTCCTCTACTATTCCAAATTTCAAGGTTCGTGTTTGTGCAAGTTGTAGGGTATATATTTTCAGAATTTAGACTTAAGCTTAGGGATTATTTTTCAGACTTACACTTTAATAAAAATATCAATACTCTTCCCTTATTTCGATTTAGCCTAAGAAGTGAACTCAAAATTTGTCTATTTCTAAGTAAACTACAAAGACATATATTTTCTACCATTAAATTTTAAGAAAGGTTATTTTTAGGGTTTTTAATTTACTAAATCTAGGATCTAGTTTTTCCTAGCTAGTTAATCGTCTTATCAAACTCAAGTCAATTATGGCCAAAATTGAACTTTTCGATTTTTATAATTTTTCAATTTTTATGGGTTTTAAAATAAGTATGCAAATGCAAAAATGTACAATGAATGCGAAGGAAGAAATCTTACAGAGCACACCCTCAAACTTAAACTTGACAGTGTCTTCACTGTCAGGCTACACCAAGAGGGTCAAAATTGTCGGCACTCCCCTGTTTATTTATTATTTTTTTTATTTTATTATTAACAAAAAAAAGAAATCAAAATATAAATACACCAAAAGGTCCCCCCCCAAACTTAAGTGAAACAATGTTTCAACTGTTACCATTTTTAAAATCTCATAAACTTGTAAACTTGGGAGGAAAAATTTATTAACGGGGACGTAAAATATGATTGTGAAAATCTCCCCCAAACTTATTTTTGACTCACCACTTTGAGTTAAAAATTTTTAAGAGCCAAATTATAACCCCCTCCCCAAACTTAAATTAAACAATGTTACAAGTCAATATCAAGCTTTGCAAAGGCCATAAGTCAATACCAACCATTCGAAAAATTTATCAGTGAAACACAGCGGTCGGTGGAAGCATATGTTATATAGAGCCAAGAAGAAGTGGGGAAGAGATAAGTGGTGGTATGGACAGGGTTTGCGTGAACGTGAATGTGAAGAGATAAGAGGTGCTGATAAATAAAAACGAGAATGTGAATGATCAGAAATGAGTGGAATATTAGCATTCTCATATTTTATTAGAAGAAAATGTGATGGTTCAACTTCTATAGGTGGAGGTTGATTAACCACAAAATCCTTGAGGTGTTTCTGTGGATCCTTTACTGGCTTGGCATCATCCATCATATGTATATGATGTTCAACTATGAGGGGACTAATCCTCTTGATGTCCGCCATAGTCCAGCCAAAAACTTACCGATTTTTTTGTAAGACCATTAAAAGGGCTTTCTCTTGCTCGAGGGCTAGAGAGACCGATATGATAACAGGAAGGGTCTCATTCTCACCTAAGTAAGCGTATTTAGGGTGAGACGGAAAAAGCTTGAGTTCGAGTTTTGGAGGGGAAACAATTGAAGGTGAAACTATCTCAAACTCGAAGGATTCCATCAATGGTTCGAAATGACTGTAAACAACCGAGTCGGATGGTTCAACTAACTCATCCAAAAATTCAAAGGACTCAAACTCGGGTAGTGAGTCTTGAAAATCGTCCGAAAAAGTGAAAAACTCGTAATCGTTATCGGTCATGAAAACTGTGTCAGAATCAAGGAGGTACGCACTAGTGGCGTCAAAACTGCTTTGATCGAACAGAAATTTTTCGAGCTCACAGTCCTCCTACATGATCTCTTAGATCGAGCAAACATCAAGTATACTAGTATTAGGCTCGGAGGGCAGACTTCCTATCTTGTAAATGTTGAACTCACTTGACATCTTCCCGAAGGATAGAGTCATAGAGCCGTTACGACAGTTGATTACAACATTGGAAGTGGCCAAAAATGGTCGACCGAGGATCACCGGAATTTGGTTCCGTGGGTTAGTCACAGGCTGTGTGTCCATAACAATATAATCAACGGGAAAAATGAAGTCCCCTACTTTGATCAATACATCCTCTAACTCACCCCTAGGATGGGTGATGGATCGGTCGGCCATTTGGAGAGTACAATATGTGGGTTTAAGCTCTCCAACGCTTAATTGTTCATATACTGAATAGGGTAGCAAATTAACACTAGCACCAAAATCTAAAAGTGCTCGATTGATGTTCTTATCCCCAATTGTTATTGAAATTGTAGGACAGCCGGGGTCTTTATGTTTTTGGGGTAAAGGTTGGATAAGAGCATCACTTACAGCACTAGCTACGAAAACTTTCTTGGGTACTTGTGTTTTCCTCTTCTTGGTGCATAAGTCCTTTAAGATTTTAGCGTAAGAAGGGACTTGTTGGATTGCATCCAAGAGAGGTATGTTAATGCTAATCTGTTTGAATAACTCCACAATCTTCTCTATTTGGGGAGTAGGTTTATTGGATCTCAACCTGTTTGGAAATGAAACATTTTGAAAATTCGTTGAGTCCAATGTTTGTGGAGTAGATTGCGGAGTTGGAACAGATCCCAGTATTGGTGTGTTCGTGAAGTGGGATGTGGGTCTGTTCGAATTAGAAGAAGTAGAGCATTGTGAAGAATGAAGAATAGGCTCTGAAGAAGATGAAGATGAAGATGAAGAAGAAAAAGATAAAGAAGCACCGGCAGGGGTGTCATCACTATTACCCACATTATTGTGCAACACTCAGATCTCAACGTGGTCACAGCATTTACATTATGATTTTGTTGTCCATAAGAAACATGTGCGTTGTGTGTGTGACCAGGATTTGGCAATGGTTGAGACGGAAGCTTTCCCTTTTCTCGCTCGTTCAACGCAGTATTCAGTTGTGCAATTTGAGCCTTAATTGATTTGATGTTTTGTTCATGTGAAGCACTGTTTTGCACCAAAGACTGAATGGAAGTTTCCAACCTTTCTGTGGATTGTGTAGATTGTTTTAAAAACGCATCTAGACTTCGTTCTAGCGAGGAAACCTTATCGTTATTCGGTTGAACAAAATTGTTTTGAGGATAAGAGTTGTTGGGTACAAAATTGTTCATTTGGTTTGGGTAAGGTTGGGGTTGGAAAGGTTGCTGATATTGAGTTTGTTGAGGTGCTTGTTGTTGTGGAGGAGGAGGCCTTTGAAAGTTGTTATTGTCTTGGAATTGTTGATTTTGATTCCAAGAAAAATTTGGGTGGCTCCTCAAACCAGGATTATAAGTCGAAGAGTATGGATCATTTCTTTGTCTTTGCTGAAAGGCAGCATTGACTTGATCTTGTCCTTGAACATGTGGGTTATAAGGACACTCTTCAGTAAGATGGGACGGATCCGAACAACAAGCGCAAACAGTGCGTGGGGGTAAAGCAAGGGCAAGAGAAGGCGATGAGAATTTGCTCTCAATTGCTTCTAGCTTTTTCGTAAGTGCGGCCATTTCGGCCTTCATTGCAATCGACATATCAAGTTGATGTATACCTTTCCTAGACTGAGTAGATGGGGTGGTCTTAGTGCTTTCCCACTGAAGTGTTTGTTCAGCAAGATCGTCGAAAAACTGCCAAGCTTTCTCGCTAGATTTTGTAAGAAAGTGACCTTGACAAATGGTTTCCAACAACTACTTAGTTGCTGGGTTCAATCCTTCATATAAAGTTTGGTAAAGTTGCCAATTTTCGATACCGTGATGAGGTCATTGAACAAGTAGGTCTTTAAATCTTTCAAAACACTTCCAAAAAGGTTCGGAAGGAAACTGGGAAAATTGAATGATTTCGTTGTGAATTCTCACGGTCTTGTGGTGTGGGTAAAACTTTTTTAGAAAAGCCTTACCAAACTCTTCCCAATTTTTTATCGAGTGTGATACTGTGCTATATAACCATTTTTCGGCTAGGTCACATAAGGTGAATGGAATGACACATAGCCTTATAGCATCATCAGAAAGTTGTGTGGTCTTCATCATTGCGCAAACATTCTGGAATTTGTTTATGAAGATATAGGTATCTTCGGATTCCAGCCCGTGAAATTTGGGCAACATGTTGATGAAGTGGGGTTTAATTTCAAAGTTATCCCCATTGGCCGGTGGAAGTGAAAGATAAGTGGGAAGTGCGGTGCGGATAGGATAGAAAAGATCCTGGAGCGTGATTCGTTGGGGTGCTTCAACAGATGGGTGTGGTGGGTTATTCGTACCTAGTGGAGGTGGAATCAATCCCACAGGTAAGGGGTTGTTAGGATTGAATCCCAAGATCTCCTTAGAAGGTAAAGAATATGAAGATGAAGGTAAAGAAGTGGATGGAATTTCGACTTCGAAGTCGAAAGCGTCGTCAGTCGGCACTAACGAGACACGGACTAAACGGGCGCTAGTGTCCCTAGTCCAACCGGACATACATTAAAAAGGTGTAGTGTAGTCAAAAGGTGAAAACAGAAGGTGGGGGTAAGAAAACGTCAATGGAAGAAAGTGGGTGCAAGTGGGGTGTAATGGATTTCTTAGCAACAAGTGGCAAGTTTTTGTAAAAATTTTCTGTTTTGTGTTTTTTTATAAGGAGCTTTTTGCAAAAAAAAATTTTATAAGAAGCTTAGACACAATCACAATATGCACAATCAAGCCTAAATCTAGGGTCTCCTAGGTCAACTAGACTGCTCCTAACTGTTCCAAAGGGCAAGTTGTGAGATCCTTAAATCGCCTCTTCACTGCCAATTGTGGCCAGGTAAGTACAAGTAAAAAAAGGAGGGATCTGCTCACGAATCACTGTGAGACGGGCCTTTTAAAATTACCTTTCCCTGCTTGTCTAGCATAGGCGCCACAAAGTCTGGTTTAGATAAACGATCGATACCTACAACTATTCCTTTGTCCTATTGAGCGCGACAGTCCTTATAGGCTGAGTCTAATCTTTTTTAATTAACTCGATGGTTTATGCAATATGCTTTTTGTGATTTTTGGGGTCTTAGGAAAGGTAATGAAATCCCCTCCCAATCTGGATTGGTGTTATAGCCCCTTAAAGTCAGTTTAAAGAATGCAAAGCAGTAAACACACAAACACTTACCAAATTTTTTTTTATTGCGGCGCAAAAAATCCTGCACAAGATCAAGTTATTGGAGAAGGGAGAGAAGTTTTTGCGCAAAGAACCCTGCAGGAAAATTTTTCAGAGGAGATCAAGCGGTTACAGAGAAGAAAAGAAAGCTTACAGAAATTTTTTCCATGTGCTGACGTCACCAGAGCGCCGTGGTTCCGCGGTCAGATGTAGGTAATTACGGAGGTTCCGCGGTCAGTCGGTCTGTTCAGATCTCCAAACCTTTTCTGTTTCTCTGTTGTGCTTCTCATCTGTAGGTTCAGATCTGCTGTTTGCTATTGCGCTCTCTGGATTTTTCTAGATCTGAATCTGTTCGTCGATCCTGCACAATTCAAACAAAAACCCTTCAAAAAATAACAAGATGATAAATTTTTTATATTTTTTTTCCAGTTTTTTATGATTTTTTTTAATTTTATATTAACCCGAAATTGCAAAAAGAAAATAACTACGCCATCCCCGGCAATGGAGCCATTTGATTGTTATGAGTTTTTATGTGCGCTTTCGCTTTTAAAAGATGAATCAAAGAATATTAACCGCAATCAAGAACGACGTCGCTTGGTATCTAGCCGGTTGAGTACGGGTTGGTCCACAGGGATTTTGTGTATTTTCTATTTGTTCTAACGAGTTAATTCCAATTGTGGTAGGATTGATTATCACTAAAACTGAAATGGGTTTGATTAGAATTAAAACCTTGCTAGGGTTAGGTTTAGGTTAAGTTTAGAAATTCAATATTTCTCACCTCTTTCTATGCCCTAATTAAGATCTATTTAGGTGTTAAGGTAATAATTAACAAAGGGGATTAGCACGATCGGGAAGAAACTAGGTTTCTTCCTCTAGGTCCTTGTCCGTCCTTTCTTAATTCTTACCCTAACCTCCATGGAAAACATACACAATCGGTCTTTTAAACTACGGTATCACCGCTACCTCTTGGGATAGGGTGCCGTAGTGAGCGGTGTGTGTATGTATGTATGGAGTCCTATAAAAAAATGTATGATGGGCAAGAAAGGGGTGAGAGATTTTCATCTCTCAAAGCTTCCCTATTCCTAACCCTAACAAGTGAGGAACTATTCACTCATTAGGGAATTGATAAAAAGAGACATTTTTTGTTTGTTTTTAATAACCTAATTATCTAATCTACGGCAGATAAATAAAAGTGCTAAACTAGGGCAGATAAATAAAATTAACTAGGGCAGAAAGGAAAATTAACTAGGGCATAGAAAAGAAGGACTTACTTTATTTGATGCACTCTTCAAACATTACAGCGAATAAAATTCTGAATTTTATAAACAAAAGGAGGCATGGAGGAGGCATGCTCCAAAAAGAGTTTTAAGGTTCCTATTTATAGATTATAGAAACCCTAGGGTTTACATCTGATCCCTATCTACATTTACAAAACTACCATGAGAAGCCTGGTCAACGCACCGCCACCACCGACAAATTTGCACCGACACGTGTACTGTATGGCTGCGGATCCGCGGCCATATGCCTTGTTTGGCCGTGGATCCGTGGCCATATTGGAGGCTCTTGGGCTGAATTCTTCTGGTGTTCTTTCTGTTGCTTTTTACTTGGCTTTTCTTTACTTGGTTCTTCAGAATGTCTTCTAGTCTCTTCCAGATTTCCACAGTGTATAATGTCGTGGACTTTTACCGTTTGCTTCATATTGAAGTCTTGAATCTTGTGCTACCTTTATGAAATCGAACTGTTTGTTGATCTTCGTTTGTTCCTCAAACTGTAGGCAGCATGATAAAGATTCTTCTGTTTGTTGGTCATAGTCTCACTTTTGTAGCGTCTTTTCATCATTTTCACTGTTTTGTTCCGAGAACCTGTAACCTGCAACTATGTAGCAGACATGGATCAAAAGCACCTGTTTATTTGTAAAATGAATAAGAATGGAGAATATAATAATGCAAAATTATGATATAAACAATCATATACTCTTACTCGTCATATATATTTTACACTTGTCATTTTCTTTACTCTTACTTATTTTTGGGATTTACCGAGCGTTTGCTGACGGGCATTCCACCCACTTTTCTTCTCTTGGAATGTTCATCAGATATGGTCGAGACGGAGGAAGTGGAAGCTACAGAGGAGGACTACAACCAGATCGCTACTCAGGGCTAGCTCAGCTTCATTTTTTCTTCAGTTTATGTATGCCACTTATTTAGGCATTTTCCTTATTGTATTTACTTTCCAGCATAAACTCATGTATTTGTAAATATTGGAAAGTGAATGTAAATAATGATATTTGTTGAAAATTTTACATTCTCCATTTATTCTTGTATTGTGTATTATTGTTTCAATACGCTTAGTATATTTATTTAGGAAATGATCTTCTTTGGATAAATATGCCGCAGGCTCACCACGTCACCGTTTCTGTCTACTGGGAAACGGGGCGTGACATGTACCTTCCTTCTTCTTTACCAGTAGCTTCGGAGATCCCCAACTTGAATTACTGGGATGGATCTAACCTTTCTTCAGAAGTTCGTCCAACTGAATACGGATCTCCTTCAATCCCTCCGGACTTAATCGGTATGGAGCTTTTATTTCTGGTTGTGCGCCGGGTTGTAAATCGATGCTGAATTCAAGAGCTCGATCGGAAGGCAAACCTGATATATCTTTCGGGAATACATCTTCGAACTCTCGAACTACCACTGTCTTTGATTCTTCTGGGTCTTTGGTTTTGCTATGTAGACGATAGGTTCCAATGTTCAGTCTCCACTTCTGAAGTAGAACACTGGGGGATCTGTTATTTCAAACACTAGCCTCCTTTGGCGACAGTCGATGGCAGTGAAGAAAGTTCCCAGCCAGTCCATTCTTAAGACTACGTCAAAGTTCAGTATGTCCAGCACCTTGAAGTCCGCATAGAATTCTCGACCACAGATAACACTGTACAGAGATCAAATCCCAAAGTTGCTTTTAGAATGTCGTTCCCTGAATTGGCATTCTAGCTGGATACGAGCGGTTTAACTAGGATCGCATGAATTCGGACGAACCGTTGCGACATAATGCAATGTGACGCCGCAGTGTCGAAGAGCACGAGTGCAGGTAGGGAGGCTACTATGGTTGTACCTAAGTCGCGTGGGATATGTTTAGGTATAACAGATATAAGATGACTATGAATTGAAAGGACTTGAAAGAGAATAGGGAAGAGATTTACTAGTGATAATCCGACCCGTAGCTTTGGCCTCTTCGACCGACATAGTGAATGCTTAGCGTCGCAGCACTTTCCTCTATGCCTGGTTAAATACTCGGTGTTGGGGTTAAGCGGTCTGGGTGCGGGGAGCTGGTGTTTGTAGAGCTAACCGGGTAGGAGGAGATTAGATTTCCTGTCTAGCTGGAAGGTTGTTAGGTCCTCGGTCCTGGGGGCATGCTTCGATGACGTGAGTAGAAGAACCACATATCATGCACAAGTTGTTCACCCTACAATAGTTCTTCACAAGGTGCCTTGTTCTTTTGCAGTAGATGCAAAAGTATGGCCTGTTGTTAGCGAACAGACCTAATGGCCTCCGAGATGGTCCGTTGGAAGCTAGCCTGAAAGAGGCCCTTCCTGTGATCTGGTGCACAGGGCATTTCACACCGCAGTCTGTGGCCTGCCCTTCTTCTTTACAACTACCTCATAGCGTCGGGCAGCTTTCAAAGCAAGCTCATGGGTTAGGAAATCCCCTATAGCGAGTGCAGCTTGGATTTCAGGGTCCAACCCTTACTGAAATCGTTGTGCCCGGATCTCAGCAGTGGGAATAAGATGTGCGGCAAACCTGTTACGACCTTGTGTTAGCAGTGTTGTGAGTGAGATCAGAAAATTTAATTTGAGACAATATCTTACCTGCTGAGCATGGTAAAGTCAGCATCATATTCATCCACCGACTTGACCCACATCGAGCCTTGTTGTAAATGGATGAATTGCTGCTCCATGTCAAAGAGACCAGTCTCTGGGAAGTACTTGGTATCGAAGAGGCCTCGTAATGTTCTCCATTTTATTGGTTGTGCAAGATAGCTCTCCTCAGCCTTCCACCATACCCTTGCGTTATCGGTCAGTTGAAACTTAGCAACTCTCACCCAGGCAATATTTGGCACTTGAGCTGCTGCCAGATTATCCTCGATCGCTTGAGCCCATTATTCTACCTCAAGTGGGCTCTCTTTACTCGAGAAGTTCTTTGGGTGCAGTGCCTGAAACTACTTAACTCCGGATGCCTCGGCTTCGGGGCGGTTCATAAGGATAGTAGTCTGCTGCTGCTAACCCTCTAATAGGCTCTTGATTGCCTCTAGAAGTACCGTTTACTCATTCATAAGAGATGCAACGGTACGTGGTGGTGGTAGTGTAGGCAGTGGAGTATTGCCGTTGACGTTAGTGCTGGTATTGTTCGAAGAGTCCATCACCTTGATATAAAAGATAGATTAGGATAGATTCAAGGAATTTGAAATGCAAGGAATATAAATGTTTGTTGAATTCATTAATTTTTATGGTATATTGTTTATGAATTCATGCAGAACTAACCTGCATGGGCCACCAATAAAAACATATCACGCCCCACTTCCCCGTAGACGAAAATGGTGACGTGGCAAGCCCGCGGCATATTTATCCAGAGAAGTTCATTCCCTAAATAAATATACTTAGCGTATTGAAAAAATAATACACAATACAAGAATAAATGAAGACTGTAAAATTTTTCAACAAACACTTTTATTTACATTCAATTTCCAATATTTATAAGTACATGAGTTTCAGCTAGAAAGTAAATACAATACAAGAAAATGCCGAAACATGTAGCATACACAAACTGAAGGAAAGTGAAGCTGAGCTAGTCCTGAGTAGCGATCCGGTTATAGTCCTCCTCTATAGATTCTACGTCCTCCGTCTTGACTGTATCTGACGAATATTCCAAGAGAAGAAAAGTGGGTGGAATGCCCGTCTGCGAACTAGCGCTCGGTAAGTCCCAAGGATAAAGTAAAAGCAAAGAAAATGACAAATATAGAATATATAGATGGCGAGTAAGAGTATATGTTCATGGGTAAATACGTACTATAGGTTTCTATATGGTCACTATGTTAATATTAAGTTCCAAGTGTGAATGTCAACGCAGCCATAGAAGTATCCACGAGCTCAAGAGTGGGGCCACAGGAGCAAGGAAACACAGGCCCATTTCATGTGTTAGTATTGGGGCTCTAGGCCGTGGATGAGTCAGCACGACTGATATTCGAGTAAAATAAAAAAAAGGGTTAATACGAGACTCTTGAAATTCCATTGGATTCACACAAGAAACTATCCCAAACATACCGAGTATAAATAGTTATAACTGTATAGTATACTTAATTAAATTTGATTGATTGATTATAACATGTCTTGATCGAAACCATAGATTGCAAAAGGTGTAGAATGAAGTCGAGTGAGTCAAGTAATATGCGAGCCATGTCAATTGTAATCTTTGTTCGAGTCAAGTTAGTTCGAGTAGATTGGGTTTGAGTTCATGTTCAGGTTTAGATTCGAGTTGGGTTAGAGTTCGAGTTTGTATTTGAGTTCGAATTCAAGTTTAGATTCGAGTTCAGGTCTTTTTCATATAGATTTTTCTAAACTGTTAAAAATCTTATGTTCGGGAGAAATCGGCAACTGCTGCACATGGACGGCAGGATTTGTGTCTTTTTCCAAGATAATTGCCATTTGATAACTCTATTAACTTGTCTAACCTGAATAGGCAAGCACTCACTTTCTTTGGCTCTCTGAGGCTCAAGAGAAATGATACCGCTTAAACCTATATTAATCTAGAGTCCTTAATATTGTTTGCATATCTCGAGGGGTTTTTATGAAAAATACTTTAATATAGTTTAAAAATAAACCTCGATGGTGATTTATAATATTTAGGGATTTTATGAACATGTATTTTAATTGTTGTGGTGTTTTGGTGATAAAACCTATCTTTTGGTATTTTTATGAAACCTAGTTCTTTTGGAAACTTGATGGTATTTTATTAAAATTCTACTCTTTCATTTTAAAATATAGTTTCATAATATATTTTTATTGAAAATACGAATTCATAGTTTTATATAATTTTCCAAAAATTTAGTTTTGTTTAAAATGTTGTATTTCTTAAAAACCGTATTTTTATTTCCTTTCGAGACCGAATACTGCGTGAGAAGTTCTGCATCTCGCTCTACTATCCCAAAGATGTGTGATAATCCGCCCCATCCATTAGCGGGTCCCCTAACGAGAGTTGTAGTGACATAATTGCCAAGGATTATAAAAATACCGATTAAAAGAAATCTGTTTTGAAAAGGTATGGTATTTTAATGTAAAAGTTATTCTTTAAATGAACCATAGATCTAGAATACCGTGCTATGAAATCATAGTGTGCGTGTGGGGTAGATCGCTATCCCGTGAAAGTTCTAGAGATGGGTATACTAGTTATCAAAAAAGGGTTATACTAAAATTCATGGTATTTTAATGAAAAGTTCGTTATATGACCGTTTCACACGAAAATTTTGGTTAAATTAAAAACTAAATGATGTGAATAAGGTTAATATTAGTATAGGATATTAGTTTGATCTAATTTGCTTATCACGTGGATTACAAATATAAAAAAGAAGATTATATCGGAGATAACTCCACTGTAACAACTTTTTTTCAGTGTACAGAAAATTTGATTAAAAGTTAATGTACAAATGGAGTATTTGAAATCATGTATACACTATAAATATTCGAATTGCTTTTGAACAACAAGAAAGCACTTGCAGCTCATTAGTAAAGCCTTACATTGGTGTGACATAGCCCATGTGTTCGAATCCTCTCATCTACATTATTTTTTTGTTGATTATTTTTTAAACTTTTAGAAGCTCAAAGGTTTGCACGTGCACCACACGTAAAATGAAAAGTCATAAAGTAATCAAACACGTGCACTGAAGTATACCAAGCGACAGGGACACGTGGCCAAGATCCCAACCCCATCCCACCGGATTAGACCGACAAGATGAGCTTAGGGGTCGGCGCTGCCGGGTAAATCCGTAAGGGATGCCTTCAATTTTTAACCCCATAACCCCTTGGCCTATCCTACTACCACCATGCTGTTTGATTTCTGTGCACATTTCCAGAGAATTAAAAATGGGTATTAATCCACATTTTAATGCACATTTTAATTCTATTATTCATTAATATAAACCATAATTTTCCCTATAAGTACCACACTACATTTCACCCCTCCTCATTCAGAAATTCTATTCAAAAACTCCCTAAAATTTCTAAGTCCAAAGTTATATAAGTAGAGTTAGCAAAGGTCGAAGTTCTGGCGAAGTTTCGGGAAGAATCCGGAGACGAAACGATGCCCCGACGGTTCCAAAAGCTTTTTCCATCTCTTCTCTTTATTTTTAACCTATAAGTTCCCACTTTCCCCCTCCTCTTCTATTAAAACGAAATCACTTTTCAAAACTAGTCGAAAGTGGAGTTAATCCAACTTCCGATTTTATTTTAAGTAAAAACACAATTTTTCTTTAGAAAAAATCCACCATATTTTTGTATATTGTTTAACAAACATAATACAACATTCATAACAAGTTTCATCTCAAAATAATATAAATTGCAACTTCTATTCTATCTTTACGGTAAAATACCATCATATTACATACGACATTGTTTATTCAATTTAACTGTATTACCTTTAGAAAACACACGAGTTAATGATATATCTCATCACAACACATATTTTTGACATAGCACGATAACTTTTGGGACATTAGTTTATGGGAAAATACGAGTTTACGATTAAATACCATAAACATTCAAAAACCATTTTCTTTAAAAATGTGTTATTTAATTCCTTGCAATTGTGCCTCTACAACCCATTTTGGGGAACCCCGATCAGGATGGTGCGGGTTATCGCACATCCTCGGTTCTAGTAGAGCGAGATGTAGACCTCCGCAAGCAGCAATCGATCTCGATGGGATTTTTAATGCAATATTTAAGAAAAATGTGATTTTCATTTAATAAATAAATTCTATTTTTTTATAAATATTAGATATATATAAATATTATCAAAATATCTACTTTAAATATATTATATATATATTCCATGTTTTCTAAATCAAAGGAATCACAAAATTTATGAAACTATCTTTACAATTCAATACCATTCCAAGATTACACTAAAATACCATATATAATGAAATCTAGGTTATATCCACTGGAATATTTCACTTTATAAAAAAATACAATTATGAAAACCCTAAAGACAATAATTAAATACTTGAGGTGTATTTAGAAAATATATCAAAACTATTTTTCATAAAACCCCCTCAAGTTATATTAAATTACAATAAGGACCCTAGTAAACATAAGTTTAAGCGGGACCGGTTCTTTAGAGCCTCAGGGAGATGGAGAATATGGGTGCTTGCCTATCTAAGGTAGACAACCTAAAAACGGTGTTATCAATATGGTAATTGTCTTGGAAAAAGACAAATCCTGCCATCCATATGCAGTAGTTACCGATAACATCAAAACTAATTCAGGACTTCAATTTCTTTTAAAGTGTCTGACTCAGACAGAGTCTCAATTAATATGAAATCAATCTGACTTGAATTCAATTCAAGTATAACTACAATACAACATGAATCCAGTTATACCAGAATTCAACCTATACCAACATGACTTGACTGAACCAAACCATGGATATACTATAATTAAATGACTATCCATTTATATCCATTCCGTTTACATGATATCATGGTTTCGGAAAGTCATCCATCTATATAACAAAACAAAACAATACAATACAAAATACATTACGGGTTTTTTAAAGGGGTAGACTGGTACGGAATGTGTTAGAAGTGGCACGAGACGGTCACTTTAATACACCTAACCTGAATATCCATTGATGTTGTACCATGACTTAACGGTTTCTTGTGCTCCGTATAGCTTAGTCTCACACTCAAGCTCACACTTCACTAATCAAAATATTAGTGAAGTTAACAACCTAAACTAGTTTGTTAGAATAGTGTAGGTTGATGAAGTAGGGATTTTTCTCACTAAAAATCTTTCTTTTCTTTTCCTTTTTCTCAAACTAGAAAAACTAGAGAGGAGAAGAAGATGAACTTGGAAGTGAGAGAGAATGAATATTGAGGATAAGATTGTGTTGAGGATTAGAGGAAAATGTTAACTTATATGAACCATAGACCAAAAAAAACCATGAGTCATGGCTTCTCCAATGTTCTCAAAACAATGACTCATTGTTCCTTTTGTCTAAATTCAAATAAGAAATCCTTTTTGTTTTATCCTTAACCCACAATGTAATTCCCATGCATCTAAGTTCCATGTATCATCAACCATGATACATATTTGTATATATCAAATATATAAAGTGTAGGGTTCCTAGGCACACAAATGAGGTCTCACAAGGCATCAACCATGCCAATTTCAAATTTTACAAGTGCCGGGAAACCCTAATACGGATCGTTGACTAGAGTTTAGGCGAAAAGTGAAACTAGTTAACAACTTAACTAAAAGAAAGAGGCTACAACGTTTGTAGATCCGGTTCTCCACCTCCATGGCTCCGTGATGAAGTCCCCTCGCTGTCCATATCGGATCCCGGACTCTAGCATCGGCTTCATTGGAGAAATGGGCGGGCTAGGTCATCGACTTCGATGCCGAAGATGATCTACGTCGAGGCAACACTAGATCAAGCTCCAACTTCACCAAGCCATGAAACTTGTGAAGAAAACACCCTATACTACTTGGCAAGTGGTAGAGGATGAAGAAATAGGAAGTGGGTTCACTTTAGAATTGGATTTCTCACTCTTTTTCACTAGTTGCCATTGATGGAGGCAAGCTTCTTCATCTTAAAGAAGAAGAAGAAGAAGATAATGAATATGATAAGAATTATTGGAAAATAGAAAATCATGTGATTCTTATCATATCTCAACCATGGTCAAGTGTATAGAATAAACTAGGGTTAGGTTTAATGGTTAGGTTTAGGATGAAGACAAAGTGGTGGACTTTCAAAGATGCTTTGAAGCTTCAAGAAGTTTCAAGCAAAGAAAGAAAAATAAAGCCACCATTTTATCTTTTCCAAAAAGAATAAATAAATAAATTAATTAATTAATTAAAACCCTAACCATTTACTTAACCAAGGTTTAATCAAACATACACTCAAGTTAGCATGTATCATCAAACATGATACAAACTTGTGCACAAAAATATATCACATATACAATGTGCACAAACAAGTGAGAAATACATCTTAAGTGAACCAATATTAGTTAATGTAAAGTAATATATCAAATATATAATTATACATTAAATCATTAAATCAACAGTTGATTTAACGATCCGATCATATCGCATATGACCGACTAATGTTCAATGTATCGGCATATCGAATCAATCCTTGATTCGATAACTATGTTATATTGCATACAACCAATCGATACATTCATCGCGAGAATAGAATATGGTATCACATACACACATTATTCTCGGTCCCGCACATATCTCATATACGCTCCTATTTCGTTTCGCTTGAGCCAGGAAACCTCTGTGTAGGACTCTAAAGACTCGTCAATACGCCGGCAGCAGGTGATGATCATATCAAACACCCACAAGCCGCAAGCGGTCTGCTAAACGTAACGGCCACCCGGGTATTGAGCGATCAGAAGATCGACGAGCAAGCCCTCTCACACTCCTGTGAATCTAACCAGTAACACTTACCGTACAGTCCGGTCTCGTCGTCTGATATGTCGCATATCTCGCCTAGTGGTGGTAAACGTCAGACCCCAATAGCTCGATAAGTCGTGTCGATATGAGGTCTATAACAATTCGAGAAACTACAGGTAACACTTACTAGTAAATCTCAGCAACCCTGGCCAGGGATTTCCGGTTATAGCCAATCGAACACAGCGCAACATCAACCCCCAATACCGGGAGAGACGAATCCCCTCCTATCGCTCATTACCTCCATGTGACTCGGGACTGTACCCAAAAACCACCGTTTTGCACGCCCTCTTGGACGTGGTAAGGTGGAAATCAAAGCATAGTGGGAACCACACAAGACTCTATGACGATCTCGGGTCAACAGACTACTCTGTACCAGTGTCACCAGAGAACTGCCATCTGACGTAAGGTATAATACCATCTGGGAGTTCTCGGCGAGTCCGTCCAGTGTACCCAGTCTGTACTGAGCACCCGTATATCATCTCTGATGTCAAACACCAATGGATATGGGATCATCCATCGCCCATCTGTATGGGTCGAGAAGGTATACGCTAGTCTACTCTGGTATATCGATGCCCCGTCTCGATACACCCACGACTAGGGACCTTGAAGGATGTACTTATGGACTACCATGTCCCCACTAGTATGATCCGCATCATAGTCCAGGTAGTCAAGTACTCATCCTAAGGGCTTTACCAACATGTAACAGAGAGACAATCAGTGTACACGTTAAGGTAAAGAGCAACCAGATAGCATACTATCATGTCGAGCAAGAAAGTCCTCCCTATATATGTCCCAGCATCCACTACAATATACATCCTATGTATAGCAATGGCCTCTAAGGCATACATATAACTAACAATCTCCCACTTGCACTAGGGCCATCTGATAGCAGTGGTTGTAGTATCTCATACTCAACCATCCCATAAAAAGTCTCTCTGGGAAAAGGCCTTTGTGAGTGGATCCGCCGTGTTGTTCTCTGAGTCAACTCTCCTTACCTCGATCCCCTGGAGATCAAACATCTCCATGATCAGGTGATACTGCCTTAGAATATGTCTGGATCACTGATGGGACGGACGTTCCTTGGCATAAGCCACAACTCCATTGTCTCACAATGGTAGGAACGAAGTTCATCTCATGAACTAATATACACCCAAACAGCCTCTTTGGTAGCATCTTAAGTAGCGATGTATCTAGCCTTTATCGTCTAGTTTGCCACGGTATGTAGCTTGGAACTCTTCCAACATACTGTCCCTTTACTGAGGGTAAAGACAATGCCCGTGACTGACTTTCAGTCGTCCTTACCACCCTGGAACCCTTCCAGTGATTCTCCCCAGGATCGATTGATACCATCTCACTACAACTAGTGAGAATCCTAACATCCAATTAGATCTATCTCATAGATCCAAAACCCAGGATTTAGGAGGTATCACTTTGATCCTATATGGAGAATCATTATGATAAGCGGAGATTGACCGAGCATAGCATAGGAAACTCCTTCCCTATCAAGAGCATGACATCCACGTACTCTACGAGGATCATCACCATACTCCCTACTACCTTTTTGTATATACAAGGTTCATCTACCATTTTGATGATGTCAAACTGTTTGACTACTACATCAAAACAGATGTTCCAACTCCGCGATACTTGCTTTATCCTATAAAGTATCTTGTACACGTTTCCGCTGCTCCCACTGTCTACGAAGCCCTCTGGCTGTGTACTTATAGACGTTCTCTTCTAAAACATCATTTAGAAAAGCAGTCATGACACCCAACCGCCAGATATCGTAGTCATGGTATGTAGCCGTGGCAAGTAGGATCTGGATGGACTTAAGCATGGCCACTTGAAAAGGTTTCATCATTATCCACGCCTGGTCGATGACGAAAAGCTTTAACAAGTCTAGCTTTGAAAGTCTCAACTGTTCTATCTACACCAAGTAATCTTCTCAAGATATACTTGCTCCTGATGGGGATTTAACCCTTCCGATATAGCAACCAAAGTCCATACTTTGTAGGTGTATAAGGATTCCATCTCAGATCGCTAAGCATCCAGCCATTCTTACAGAGTCCCATTCCTGATGGCCAGCTCGAAACTAGTTGGGTCATCATCTAATGATGCAATCCTTGCTCTCACTGTCATAGAGTAACCGAAGTATCTCTCAGGCGGGTGAGGAACCTTACTAGATCGGCGGAGAGGCCGAGGTTCGTTGGTCTCTACTGAATCCTTTGGTTCTATCAAATCATCAGCTACAGTTTGTATAGCTGGAACATTTCCAGTTCTACATAACTGACCTTGCTTCGAGCCTGTCCGGATTTTTCTTTTAGACATAGCCCGGACAACCCCAAATCTTAACCAACTTAAGATATGGGCTCTTCCCTTATCATATCACATATGAAATGGTAGGCAACTGATTTGATTTGAACCCTATTCAATAGGTATGCAGCTTCTTAAGCGCATAACTCCCAAAAAGGAAACAGGTAACTCAGTATTACTCATCATAGAGCGCACCATATCGAATAGGGTGCAATTGTTCCGTCCCGATATACCATCGTGCTATGGTGTATACGGAGGAGTAATGCTGAGAGAGAATCTCATTCTCCTTTAGAATAGTCCAGGAATTCCGTGCTCAAGTATTCTCCTCCTTGATCACATAAAAGGACATAATACTTATACCCGTTTTGGTTCTCTACTTCTAACTTATATTCTGTGAATATCTCAAAAGGTTCTGACTTGTGTTTCAACAGGAACATATGTCTGAATCTTGAGAGATCATCAGAGAATGTAATGAAGTACAAAGAACCGGTCTTGGCAAGTTTAGACAGGGGACCTACATACATCAACATGTATCATCCCAAGAGTTCACTAACTCTTTCTCTGTTTCCAGTAAACGGAGCTATGGTCATCTTATCTCTGTGACATGACTGGCAAGTTTCACAAGATGTAAATTCAAACTAATTTAAATATGCATCTACATGTAACTTCAGCCAGTCGGGTCGCATTGATATGACCTAGTCTACAATGCCTCAAGAAGGATTCGTTCATTTCTGAACTCTTCCTCTTGTGTGTGTTCTATATACTAAGAACTGTAGTTTGATTTAGAACATCAATACTTTTAGATAACGTGCCCGAATCGATCAACTTTTAATATAGTAAATGTTCAAAACATTATCCAACAATACAAAATTTTATCATTTCTTTACTAATAAAGAGACTGATATGATTTTGTATATCAGGTTCGGTATCTAATAACATTCGTTCAGAATCAATGTATTTGTAATACAGGGTGACAGTGACCAACATACTTGGCTGCAACACTTGCCCCGTTTTCTGCCTCATGAAACTTATCACCCGTTCTCAGTTCTCTACCTTTCTGTTGCCGTATGTAACATATTACATATCTGGGATCCTGATATGGTATCACATACCCAGGACGTAGAGGATACAGAGAAACAGTTCTTTATAATGAGCACACCCGAAGATGATGCATCAGCATGCACTCTTTTCGTTTGGGCGGCACGGGAATTCTGGTAATCCCCAATTTCCTGCTCTGTCTTATAACAATTATAAGTTGGAGCGGGACCAACGTTCCTCAGCTCAGTATAACAAGCGGGTTCGGTCAATATTCCATATTATTATCTTGATTAAGGCGTGATATGGTCGCTACCTGGAGAGAGAGAGAAGAAAACACTCAGCGTGCGCTCTTGCAAGAATAGATTGGTTATTATTTTATCTAATCAGGATGGCTCCCACTGTTTTTATCAAATCTTCCTTCAAACCCTAAAAGGAAAGACTAGCCGGGATTAATTACACGCTACAAGTTCGCCAATCTTTCAGCCAGGCCAGTGTCGGTACTTTGAGGGAGGTCCCTCGTGCTTTCGTACGAACCTAATTAATGTAAACCTCGTTTTCCCAGAGGCGTAACCTCGTTAACACCTTTCTAGACACCTACTTGATCGGCTAATTGTAATGTGTAAAACTCTCCCAGGAGTAACTCTTACTCGCAGCGGGTATCGGGATCCAACTATCTCATAGAAGGTATGCAATCTCATTGCAAATTTCAACACTTGAAATTCCTGATAATATTTTGCCCCAAATGATCTATGACCTTGACAAGGTCAACAAACCATAGACCGTAAGTCAAGTTCAACCCGTCATTTCTTGATTGAATCAAACCCACCCGCACGACCCTTGACAAGGTTAACAAGGCCGTACGACTACCCTAACCCAATCTGCATCATATGCATAAGCAGATAAACACTGGTTAGCTACCGCACACTGCGTCTTGACAAGGTCAACAAACGCAGCACGAATACTAAACAGGACTTATCTGAAATGACGGAGGGCTAAGACAGGTTTTTTTCTGAAAACCTATTGCGTAATGAACTTGATATCGTTGTAGAATCAAATGATTTTAAAAATGGAGTGCTTTTGAGGCTTTTCTAGTTTTGCTAAAGGGGTCATTCCCGGTGAAGGGATCGTCGGCCCTTTCCTCGTTGAATGAGGTGCGGGATATATCATATATATCACTGTGCAAAGAAAAAACTCTTAAAAGCAATCAGAAGACAAACCGAGTGTGTAGCATCTGCCAGTTATTGCTAAAGGAGTCACTCCCGGTAAAGGGATCTCGGTCCTTTCCTTATCGAATAAGGTGCAGGATATATCACATATACCGCTGTGCAAAGCAAGAACTGTAGCTACCTGTTTTATTTTTTTGAAATTCGATTCTACAACATCTTTAGGTTTCTTTTTACTTTCATTAATCTCATTAATGAAGTCCCATCATTTAAGTTACCTAAACATCACAGATAAATACGACGTACACTTATGCCATCCGCATTCGCCTCGATGTCCCCTCGTGCACCGTTAGGTTAGGTAACTAACGGCAGAGCGGGGCAGGGCTAGTACGGGTGTAAAACATAAGTAACGTCTATATAATATATCATATATACTATATACAGTATCCATCACAGAACATATCACATGATCACATCACAGATATCGCAGCAGAAGAATCATAAGAAATATTGGATATACTAGGACGTCCGTGTTTTCAATACGAGCCAGTATAAAACACGGATTCCACGGTCGTGATGAATAGCCAATCCCACACCCCTAGACCCCTACGAGAGCGGCAAGCAACCCTACCAATTCTACAGTTAGGAGACCCGGACTCGACTCCTCGAGTTGGTCTCCCACTGGACTCCAGAACCCGGTTACTTGTGCTCCCCTCCTTGGGTCTATCCTAGTGCGGAAAAGTAAATAATATACAAAGGGTGGCATCTTCCGCAACCTGGAAGTGCCCCAATAAAAGAATATTACATACAAGTTTTTTACATGAATGAAAATGAAAAACACTCATCTCACATAAAAAACCCCGGCTATTCAAACAGTACGATCCAATATAACATATCCAACAACACATAACATCACATGTCATCAACGTAAGTAAATATACGCATCCCAATTGTCGTTGACATATAGCAACGAAACCGGCGATATCACATATTACACTTACGGTCACAGAAAAGAAAGTGTAAAACTATAATAGTTGGAATCCGCAACCTGCATAGACATCGCATGTCTAATCAAATGAATTCCTTAGACATCTCATGCCTAACAATTATAAACCCCGCATTTTAGTCTCATTATCGAAAACACTTTTCAATATCAAGTTGGGCAATTCAACAAGATTCCAACATCCTGATCGAATGCTCGTCGCAAACTTTAGTAGGCGGCCGCACCCCCGACGCCGTCGACGAAGTGCACCAAGGCGGAACACCGCTGCCGCGAGCACCCGAACGGATGCTTTCGGCGACGGGGTTCTCCTACAGTCACTTGGTCGGGGCTATGGGGTGAGGCTGTCTATTAAGTTTACTCGGCGAGTATCCGCGTACGCTACGTGATTGCGACGGACTTTTGATCACATCAAAATTCCGTGGCAACCGATCAAGTGAGACTAAAGTGCTATGTTTATAACATTCATTCAGTTATCTCATAACTACTTGTGAATTCCAATTATTGTATCCCATTCCAGATAAATAGAAAATGTTAAACTTTCCGATCGAACATTCAAACACCCAAGTTTTCCCGAAACAGCTCAACACATGAAACAAGTTTAAAAACATCCAGTTCATGCCTCAGTACCAACGGTCCAGCCGTAGAAGGGTCAAGCCAACGCCTCACATGTGGCACGCCGTACTGCCCCAAACCCGAAGGTTCAAAAGGCAGTTCAAGACGGTCACATAATCGAGTTAAGGTTTGTTGTCTTCTAGAGGGTCCATCGCGTTACTTGCACTACTTAGAACGTCTTTAAACCACGGAAAAATCCAACACTTGGAAATTTTCCGGCAGGGGAAAAATTGGGTATTTATATCCGGTCGAACTTTTTAACATTTTCTAAAATTACCCGGAAAAACACATAGACAAAGTTTGATAATCTGATCGAATATATGAACTCCCAATACAACCCAGATAACTCAACTCTTGAGTTCAGATTAAAAATTCCCAGGAAAACCAGCACTTCATTATAGGAATTACTGTGCAAAAAGTAATGCACAAGGTGAACATATGGCTGCGGAACCGCCGCACGAGCCACGCTCGTGCCGCGGTTCCGCCGCGCTATAGTTGAATCAGCCACTCGAATTTCACAGTAATTCAAATAACACTCTGCTGAATTTTTTAGCAATTTTTAATGTGGAAAAAACCCAGTTTTTGAAAAAAGTCCAGAGAGCATATTGGATTAGGGTTTCGATGTTCGTTCGGATTTCAAACATCTTCTACACTTCGCCTAAGGCTCTAGCTAGGCTCTGATACCACTGTAAGGTTCCTAGGCACACAAATGAGGTCTCACAAGGCATCAACCATGCCAATTTCAAATTTTACAAGTGCCGGGAAACCCTAATACGGATCGTTGACTAGAGTTTAGGCGAAAAGTGAAACTAGTTAACAACTTAACTAAAAGAAAGAGGCTACAACCTTTGTAGATCCGGTTCTCCACCTCCATGGCTCCGTGATGAAGTCCCCTCGCTGTCCATATCGGATCCCGGACTCTAGCGTCAGCTTCATCGGAGAAATGGGCGGGCTAGGTCGTCGACTTCGATGCCGAAGATGATCTACGTCGAGACAACACTAGATCAAGCTCCAACTTCACCAAGCCATGAAACTTGTGAAAAAAACACCCTATACTACTTGGCAAGTGGTAGAGGATGAAGAAATAGGAAGTGGGTTCACTTTAGAATTGGATTTCTCACTCTTTTTCACTAGTTGCCATTGATGGAGGCAACCTTCTTCATCTTGAAGAAGAAGAAGAAGAAGATAATGAATATGATAAGAATTATTGGAAAATAGAAAATCATGTGATTCTTATCATATCTCAACCATGGTCAAGTGTAGAGAATAAACTAGGGTTAGGTTTAATGGTTAGGTTTAGGATGAAGACAAAGTGGTGGACTTTCAAAGATGCTTTGAAGCTTCAAGAAACTTCAAGCAAAGAAAGAAAAATAAAGCCACCATTTTATATTTTCCAAAAAGAATAAATAAATAAATAAATTAATTAATTAAAACCCTAACCATTTACTTAACCAAGGTTTAATCAAACATACACTCAAGTTAGCATGTATCATCAAACATGATACAAACTTGTGCACAAAAATATATCACATATACAATGTGCACAAACAAGTGAGAAATACATCTTAAGTGAACCAATATTAGTTAATGTAAAGTAATATATCAAATATATAATTATACATTAAATCATTAAATCAACAGTTGATTTAACGATCCGGTCATATCGCATATGACCGACTAATGTTCAATGTATCGGCTTATCGAATCAATCCTTGATTCGATAACTAGGTTATATCGCATACAACCAATCGATACATTCATCGTGAGAATAGAATATGGTATCACATACACATATTATTCTCGGTCCCGCACATATCTCATATGCGCTCCTATTTCGTTTCGCTTGAGCCAGGAAACCTCTGTGTAGGACTCTAAAGACTCGTCAATACGCCGGCAGCAGGTGATGATCATATCAAACACCCACAAGCCGCAAGCGGTCTGCTAAACGTAACGGCCACCCGGGTATTGAGCGATCAGAAGATCGACGAGCAAGCCCGCTCACACTCCTGTGAATCCAACCAGTAACACTTACCGTACAGTCCGGTCTCGTCGTCTGATATGTCGCATATCTCGCCTAGGGGTGGTAAACGTCAGACCCCAATAGCTTGATAAGTCGTGTCGATATGAGGTCTATAACAATTCGAGAAACTACAGGTAACACTTACCAGTAAATCTCAGCAACCCTGGCCAGGGATTTCTGGTTATAGCCAATCGAACACAGCGCAACATCAACCCCCTATACCGGGAGAGACGAATCCCCTCCTATCACTCATTGCCTCCATGTGACTCGGGACTGTACCCAAAAACCACCATTTTGCATGCCCACTTGGACGTGGTAAGGTGGAAATCAAAGCACAGTGGGAACCACACAAGACTCTATGACGATCTCGGGTCAACAGACTACTCTGTACCAGTGTCACCAGAGAACTGCCATCTGACGTAAGGTATAATACCATCTGGGAGTTTTCGGCGAGTCCGTCCAGTGTACCCAGTCTGTACTGAGCACCCGTATATCATCTCTGATGTCAAACACCAATGGATATGGGATCATCCATCGCCCATCTGTATGGGTCGAGAAGGTATACGCTAGTCTACTCTGGTATATCGATGCCCCGTCTCGATACACCCACGACTAGGGACCTTGAAGGATGTACTTATGGACTACCATGTCCCCACTAGTATGATCCGCATCATAGTCCAGGTAGTCAAGTACTCATCCTAAGGGCTTTACCAACATGTAACAGAGAGATTATCAGTGTACACGTTAAGGTAAAGAGCAACCAGATAGCATACTATCATGTCGAGCAAGAAAGTCCTCCCTATATATGTCCCAGCATCCACTACAATATACATCCTATGTATAGCAATGGCCTCTAGGGCATACATATAACTAACATAAAGAGAAGAAAAGAATTAAAATGAGCAAGCTATGAGGATAATTACCAAAAAGATAAACTTATATGAACTAAAGAAAAAGAAAAGACTGAATCATTCATCTCCTACGTTCTAAAGAAAATGACTCATTGTTTCTTTTTCAAAATTCAAATAAAAATCTTTAGCTTCTTATCCTCAACTCAAAGTGATTCTCATACATCCATCTTCCATGTATTATCAACCATGATATAAATTTATATATATATATATATATATATATATATAAAGAGAAGAAAATCTTTAGTGAGCTTAATATTAGTTTATATATATATATAATTATTAAATCAATACTTAATTCAATAATCCGGTTATATCATATATAACCCGGCTAATATCAATTAACTCTAGATTAGAATACGGTATCATATACTCGTATTTAATCAAGCTCCCGCACATATCTCCATATGTGCCCAACTTCGTTTCGCTTGAGCTAGGAAACCTCTATGTGGGACTCTAAAGACTCATCAATACGCTAGTAGTAGGTAATGATCACATCAAATACCCACAAGCCGTCAGCTGTACTAGCTGAACATAACGGCTACCCAGGTATTGAATGAATAGAAGATCAACAAGCAAACTTGTCTAAACTCCCGTAGAGCCTATAAGCAACACTTTCTATATAGTATGGTCTTTTCGTCTGATATGTTGCATATCGACTCTGGGGGATGGAATCGTCAGACCCCAATAACTCGATAAGTCATGCCGATGTATGGCCTATAACCTTTCGAGAAACTACTGATAACACTTATCAGTAAATCTCACCAGCCATGGCCATGGACTTGCTATTATAACCAATCAAGTATAGCACAACATCAACTTCCAATACAGAGAGAGACGAAACCCCTCTTATCGATCACTGCCTCCATGTGACTCAGGACTGTACCCAAAAACCACCTGTTTGCATGACTCAGTAGAGCCGTGGTAGGGTGGAAATCAAACCATAGTGGGAACTACACAAGACACTATGACAATTGAGGGTCTACAGACTAACCTGTATAAGTGTCACCAGAGAACTGCTATCTGACGATAGGTACGGTATCATCTAGGAGTTCCCGGCATGTCCTGTTCGGTGTACTCATTCTCCAATGAGCACCTGTGTACAATCTTTGATGTCAAACACCAATGGTTATGGGATCAACCATTGTCCTATACATGGTCAAGAAACGTACACACTAATCTACTCTGGAATATCGATACCCTGTCTCGATGCTCTTTTGACTAGGAACTGTTAAGGATGTGCTTGTGGACTACTCAAGCCCCACTAGTATGATCTACATCATAGTCCTGATAGTCAAGTCAACATCCTAAGGGCTTTATCAACATATATCAAATAGACAGTAAACTAAAACAAGTGCACATGTTAAGATAAAGAGCAACCAGATAGCACACTATCATGTTGAGCAAGAAAGTCATCTCTCTCTCTCTATATATATGTCCAAGCATCCACTATAATATACAATAATGGCCTCTAGGGCATACATATTCCTAACAATCTCCCACTTGCACTAAGGCCGGTTATAGTATCGCATACCCAACATCCCAAAAAGTCTCTCGAACTATGTCTGGGGAAGGGCCTTCATGAGTGGATCCGCCGTCAAAATAGATGTTCCAACTCTACGATAGCTTCTTTAATCTGTAGATCGATTTAAGCGGCTTGCACACCTTTCCGCTGCTCCCATTGTCTATGAAACCCTCTGGCTGTGTCATGTACATGCTCTCTTCTAAATCACCATTTAGAAAAGCGGTCTTAACGTCCATCTGCAATATTTCATAGTCATGGTATGCAGCAATGGCAAGTAGGATCCTGATGGACTTAAGCATAGCTACTGGAGAAAAGGTCTCGTCATAGTCGACACCTGGTCATTGATGAAAACCTTTTGCTACAAGTTTAGCTTTGAAGGTCTCAACCCTTCCATCTACACCAATTTTCTAATTGAAGATCTACTTGCTCCCAATGGGTTTTACCCCTTCAAGAGCAACCTCCAAAGTCCATACTTTGTTAGTGTACATGGATTCCGTCTCAGATCGCATAGCATCCAGCCATTTTACAGAGTCCCCACTTGTGATGGCCTTCTCAAAACTAGTTGGGCCATCATCTTCCATGATGCAATCCTCATTCCTATCGTCTATGAGAAAACCGCAGTATCTCTCTGGTAGGTGAGAAACCCTACTAGATCTGCGAAGTGGCTGAGCTTCGTCGGGGACTATTGAATTCTCCGGTTCTACTAAATCTTCAGCTGCAGTTTGTGTATCTGGAACTTCTTCCAGCTCTACTGTACTCCCACTAATTTCTTTTACAAGAAATTCCTTTTCTAAAAAGGTAGCATGTTGAGCAACAAACACCTTTTGTTCCTCGGTGTGGTAGAAGATATGCCCTCATGAATGTTTGGAATATCTAACAAACTTACATAAAACAGACCTGCCTCGAGTTTGTCCGGATTTTGCTTTTTAACATAAGTCGGACAACCCCATATCGTAATGAAATTAAGATATGGTCTCTTCCCTTCCTATATCTCATATGGAGTAGTAGGCATAGACTTGGTAGGAACCCTATTCAATATATAAGCAGCTGTTTCAAGTGCAAATCCCCAAAAGGAAATAAATAACTCATCAATACTCATCATAGAGCGCACCATATCTAATAGGGTGCGATTCCTCTGCTCCGATACGCCATTGTACTGTGGTGTATATAGAGGAGTAAGCTGAGAGAGAATCTCGTTCTCTTTTAGATAATCTAAGAATTCCGTGCTTAAATATTCGCCTCCTCGATCAGATCGAAAGATTTTGATACTTTTACCCGTCTGGTTCACTACTTCGCTCTTATATTTCTTGAATTTCTCAAAAGTTTTAGATTTGTGTTTCAACAGGAACACATGTCCGAATCTTGAGAGATCATCTATGTGTAATTAAGTATGAGGAATCATTCCTGGCATGTGTAGACATAGGACCGCATATATCACTATGTATCAGTCCCAAGAGTTCAGTAGCTCTTGCTCCGTGTCCCGTAAATGGAGTTTTGGTCATCTTTCCTTTGAGACATGACTGACAAGTTTCATAAGATGTAAATTCGAATGAATTAAAATATCCATCTTTATGCAACTTAGCTAATCTGGTTGCATTGATATGACCAAGTCTACGGTGCCACAAGAAGGGTTTGTTCATTTCTGAACTTTTCCTCTTATGAGTGTTTTGTATATTTAGAACTGTATTTTGATTTAGAACATATAAACCATTACACAATATACCAAACCCAATCAACACTTGATTTAGGAAAATGTTCATAACATTTTTCTCTAATGCAAAGTTATATCCATCTTTATCTAGTACGGAAACGGATATTATATTGCACATCATTGATGGTACGAAATAACATTCGTTCAAAATTAATGTATTACCAGTTGGCAATACAAGGTGATATTTGCCGACAGCTTCGGCAACAACAATTGCTCTATTACCTACTCTAAGAAACATATCACCCTTTCTCTGTTCTCTACTTTTCTTTAACCCTTGTAATAGATTACAAATGTGGGATCCTGATCCGGTATCCAATACCCAGGATATAGAGCGGACTGAGAAACAATTCTCAATAACTAATACACCCGAAGAAGATACATCAAAATACTCCTTCTTTATTAGGGTTGCATGGAAATCCTTGCAATTCCCTATCCCTTGTCCAGACTTATGACAGTTGTCATAAGATAGAGTGGAACCAACGTTTCCCAGCCCAGTATAATAAGCAGGTTCGGTCAATACATCCATGTTATTATCTTGATTAAGGCGTGGCATGGTCGCTGCCTGGTGAGAGAGAGAAGAAAACACTTTAGCATGTGCTCATGCAAGATTAGATTGGTTCTTATATTATCTAATTAGGATGGCTCCCACTGGTTTTATCAAATCTTCCTTCAAACCCTAAAAAGTAAGATTAGCCGGGATTAATTACACCCTACAAGTTTGCTAATCTGTCAGCTAGGCTGGTGTTGGTACTCCGAGGGAGTCTCCCCGTGCTTTTGCACGGAACTAATTAAATAACCTTGTTTCCGTAGGGGCATAACCTCGTTAACACCTATCTAGACACCTACTGGATTAGCTAATTGTAAAGTGGAAAACTCTCTCAGGAGTAACGTTTACTCACAGTGCGTATCGGGATCGAACTATCACATGGAAGGTATGCAATCTCATTGCAAATTTCAACACTTGAAATTCCTGATAATGATTTTTAACCCTAATGACCTATGACCATGTCGGAGATCAACAAACCATAGGCTGCCAGTCAAGTTCAACCTGCCATTTCTTGATCGATTCGAACCTACCCACATAAACCCTTGACGGAGGTCAACAAGGCTGTGTGACTGTCCTTACCGATCGCATCTATATGCTGCAAATAAGTATTACCCAGCTACCTGTTTACCGCCGAAAACAGAGACGAACTGGGATGGATCATTTTGCCTGAATTTAGGGGCAGATGCTATTTAGACATATCCATCCACCTCTCTGAAAATACCAAGTTGATTTATGCACCATATATCGGAGGTTTGGATAGATGTGACCGATATAGCAGACTTTATCATATTCCCCCTCATTTGTGAGGGGTTTTTTATTATGGGGACACTTTCCCTGCAGGCACAATCTCCTACAGTTAATTACGTTATCGCGTTGCGATAACCACTTTCTCCTTCTCCAATAGTTCATTTCGCGTCGTGTGTTATTTTGTTTGTTTAGGTTGCCCGTGGATTGTATACGAAAACTAGTTTTTGTTGTCGTCCGTAGGGAGTGGATTAGTCCAAATTCGTATATTTATGAATTTGGGTTTTAAACTTAGGTTATGTAATCTTTTAGTTCAAAAATATTTTGTTTTATTTAAGGACCGTTAATCTTTTAAGCATTTGGGCTCAATTTATTTTAACTAAGGATATGCTAGTCTTATTTTTAGACTGAGATCAACTTACCAATATTTTCAGGATCATTAAATTTTATTAAGATCCAACAACAGAGTATTTGGGCTCAACTGCAAAAAACTTTTTAGAGAGACTTAGCCAATATGCGCTTAGTCCGTTTAGTCTTTTTCTTCTCTTTCTTTTTTTAAAAGTGCTAAGCACTTGATTTGAATGATTTCCGATTGTGTAAGTAAATCAAATGATCCCCGGCAACGGCGCCATTTGATTGTAAAGAATTCTTGTTTGTGTAATTGGGAAATTATAAAGAAATCACAACCAAAAATATTTGACCGCAATCAATAACGGTGTCGATTGTAGCGCGTTAGTAAGTGCGGATCGTCCACAGGGAAAGTGTAATCGTTCGTCTTTTGAATGAGATGAGTCGAAACTTTAATGAAAAGAAAACAAACAATTCATGATTTATATTTGAAGTTCAAGAATTAGAAAATCTAGATCTAATAACAAGAAAAAGATAGAATCAAGAATTGATAGTTTGATGATTTTTCCAACCAAATATCAAGAATCGAAATGAGGCTCGTAGGAATCGATCGAATCTATAGATGTGATGCAATCTTACAATTACGTATTCTTATCCTTCGATGAATTGATACTAGATCGATGATGATCGATCGAGAATTAGGGATTTCTTATGAAACTAGGGTTTCATCTTATCCCTTATTCTTTCGTCGATATCATTCACATTCTAGCCTCTAGTAAATTCAAGAAACGATCGTAGATCCTTAATTTCGAGCGATCACAATCAAGAAAGTATCGCTACGAAACTAAGTCATCGATTCTTGAACTTGCTAGGGTTTACAAATCTCGTAGGACTCAAGAATCGTATTAATATTTGTTACATCATCATTCTATTGATCGTCTCGACTCCTTAACGAGCGGAGTTTTACTCAAACATCATCACAAGAACTACAATCATAAATTGAAATCGAATCATGATGCAAGAATTTAAAGAAAGCAAGATTAAAGAATTTCACATTTTATTTATATCAACAATTTCATTACATTCGCTCAAGAACTACAAGAGGAAGAACTCGATCGTCGATTTGGCTTCGCTCGTCTCCTTGAGTCGCGGATCGGCTTGGATCACTTGCCCGATTGAAGATCGGCTCGGCTCCTAAAAGGTTGAAGGCTTCTTGCTTGATTGGTACTCAAGATCTTGAATTTGGAGTGAAATTAGGGTTAGGGTTTCGCACAAGCCTTATCACTAGACTTGTGGAAGAAGATGAAGAAGACTAAAGATTATTGAACTAAGATTTTTTTTCGATCCCCTTAACCCTTAGATCTAGGCTCCTATTTATATATATCCAAACCCTAGATCTAGGATTTCAAATTCTAAGTTTCCCTCCAAAAGTTTGTTGAGGAAATTTGAATTTCCCTCCAAAAGTTAGTTAGAGGAGAAGCTTCTAGATGTGATTAGTTAAGAGCTTAATTAGGATTAGCCTTGCTTAATGATCTTTGCTGATCTGGCATTAGCTTCGCGAGAATTCTGGAATTTGACATATCAGAAATGAATGTGGGCCCTGAGAGAAGCAATCTGCACAAAAATTGGACGGATGATATGGCCAAACCGCCGCGGAACCGCGGCGCAAGCCGGCTCCCGCCGCGGTTCCGCGGCTCTTTAGGGGCTTTAGGGCTTGCAATTTCTTGTGCTGTTTTGGGCTGAATTGTGGGCCTTTCTTTGATATGTTGATTTTTATATTTCCTTTTGAATTGCTACCAAATCTGAAATCATTGAGTTGGCGTATTTTTGATCAGCTCTTTTGGCTTTGCTCCTGCAATTTCCTGCACAAATCTCGACACAAGTGTTGCGCAAATACAGAGATGATGCAATGCCATGAAATGCGGTCAATTTCCCTTAAAGTGCCGGTTTAAAAGTTTAACACATGAAATCTGATATTTAACGACTGATTTGCTAATATGTGAAATATGAATACCGAACACTTCTAAATGAGTGCAAATGACAGGGAAATTGCCGTGTTAAAAATACATTATTTTCGACTGATCAAATTCCCCCAAACTTAATTTCGATCGTCTCGAGCGAATGTTTTATTAAAAAGAGAAGGCGAAAATAAAGAAAGAGAAAACTAACTAGAACACTTTCGTAGGCAACACGATTGCACTGAGCACGTGCAACAAGCCTTTAAACCTCTAGGTGTCCCTAGTAGGAGGAGTGCTGTCTCCTGAGGGTTTTTCAGCGGATTGCACCCACAAAATCCAATAATAAAAGAAAGATCATGAATATTACATTTAAAGAAAATAATTGTAAAAGAAAAGCCTTGAAAATTATGGTTTCCAACTAAGCTAGCTTTTCGGTTGTCATGAGCCCTATCTTAATGGTCATGAAAATATGTTAGAAATCACGTCCTCCCTCAATAAAACATCGTCTTATTTTTCATTCCTATCTTTCTTCCAAACATCGATCATATCACCCTGCGTGTGTGTAAAGGACATCCTTACACCCGGAGAATTCAATTCAAGCTATCATACTCTTGCCCATCAGCCTCAGTACTTTTTAATTAATGAATATTTAGATGAGATTGCTCACACACTTTCATGCGACCGTTAATACTTCTTGAGGTACTAACCGACCGATTACTCCTGTGCTTGCTTACTTGGTGTATTTTCCTCGTCTTGCACCACCTCAGGCATAGCAGTGACTCCTAGACCAGTTGGCCTTAGGGCACTAGGTGAAGAGGCACCCTCGTTATATATTTTTTTTATTGCCCTTGGTGATAACAAAACCAGTGTCCATTTTTCTCACCACTTTATATTTTCTTCATTTTTTTTTATTTCCTTCATACTTTTGGCTTTAAGACAAGAGCATTTCAAGGTATCCTCTACTATCCCAGGCTTTAAGACGTGTGTAAGTGCGAATAGCAGGGTATCAACGTTCAAAATGTTTGGCTTTCCAGAATAGAAACTATTTTTCAGACTTATTTTTATCCTCAGATTAGTGACGTCCTTCATCTTACTAACCCTTGGGACAACGTCTCATAACTACTTATTACTAGTTCGTATAAGAAAACTTCTAATTTTCTTAGTTTTCTTAAATTTTTCCAATCTCATGGATGTAATTTTTCACTATCTAAACTTTTATTATCTCATTTATGTACAAAAAATATTTTTATATTTTGAAAATTTTTAAATTTTTATAGGTTTTTGAAAAAAAATGTTTTGTGCTTATGCAAAGTATGATGCAAATGATGCAAAAATAAGCACAAACCTCCCCCAAACTTGTTTCCAACAGTGTCCTCACTGTTGCCATCCGCTATATCTACAAAACCTGTAAGCCTGGGAGGAATTTGTTAGTGGGGGCAAAAAATATAAGTAAAGAACCTCCCCCAAACTTATTTTTGGCTCATCATTCTGTAAAAATTTTCTTTTCAAGAGCCAGAAAATATACCCCCCCAAACTTATGCAATATTAATCTTTCAAAATCATATGAGGGGGTCAAAAATCAGTGGTCGATGCCAAGCTTTGCAAAGACCGAATGTTAACACCAACCATTCAAAAATTTTATCAATGCAGTGCTCTGGTTGGTGAAAGAAGAAGTGTGGAAAGGGAAAGGGGTGCAATAGAACGTGTGTGCGTCTCATTTTGGAGAGACGATGCATTGAACGTGATGGATTACTCGCATTCTTTTTACAGTTCAGAAGAAGGGGTGGAGGTTCAATTTCAGTGATTGGAAGATGATTCATCTCAACACCCGTGTCATTCAAAAATGTGAGTTCATCAGCGAAGATCAACTCAAAAGTTCCATCAATACCCCGATGAATAATATCATCATAAAGTGCGGGGTGATCTTCAGACTCTAAAAGCAGTTCATAATCAGTGTTAATTGTTGACCCGGACATCTCGGTGGAAGAGTCCGTATGTGTATGATACATAGTTGGGTCAAACAACAACGTATGAAAAGAGTCATGATCAGTATAAAGAGGATCATCAAATTCGCTGCTGTCGACATCCATTAAGTCGACAGAACAGACCTGAGCAGTAGGTTCAGAGGGTACACTTCCCAACTTGTAAATGTTTAGTTCTATTGACCTATTCCCGAAAGATAGGGTCATAGAACCGTTACGACAGTTGATAATAGCATTGGAAGTGGCCAAAAAGGGGCGACCTAAAATCACCGGAATTTGATTCCGTGGGTTCGCTACAGGCTGTGTATCAATTACAATAAAATCTACCGGGAATATAAATTCTCCGATTTTTATTAACACATCCTCCAGTTCACCCCTAGGTTTGGTGATTGATCGGTCAGCTATCTGGAGAGTGCAATGGGTTGGCTTCAACTCTCCGATCCCTAATTGCTCATAAACTGAGTATGGAAGCAAGTTAACACTAGCGCCAAGGTCTAGTAGAGCACGGTTGATGTGTTTTTCCCCGATAGAAATGGAAATCGTAGGATATCCAGGATCCTTACGTTTCCTCGGTAATTGCTGGGGAAAGGCCGTGTCTACTGTTTTTGCCATGAATATCTTCTTGGGCACTTGAGTCTTCCTCTTCCTAGTGCACAAGTTCTTAAGAGTTTTCGCATAGGACGGAACTTGTTGGATGGTATCTAGGAGAGGGATGTTGATGTTAACTTGCTTAAAAATTTCCATAATCTTCTCCATATGTGGACTCGGTGTGTTTGCCCTTAACCGATTAGGATAATGTGCTTTAGCAATAAGTGCTGGGTCTATCATAGGAGAAGGAAGTGTGTGTGGAACCGATCCCAGAATAGAAGTGGGGATCGTCCGTGGAGGAGTAGAAGAGGTGGGCTGAAGTGGCGAGCCTTTTGGGAAACGAAGGATAGGCTCGCAAGAAGGTGATGGGGTAGAAGAACTGGGGTCAGAATTAGAAGTGTGTGTGTAAGGAAAGGTCTCAGCCGGGGTTTTATTAATTGATTTATCGGTATCATCAAACTCTTCCCCAACGTGATTGTCAAGCACTCTTCCAGATCTTAACGTGATTGCATCCACATGATGTGAATAGCCAGGATTGGGTAAAGGTTGAGCTGGAAGTTTCCCTTTCTCTCTTGCACTCATTTCGGCTCTTAACCGTAAAATTTCTGCTTCCATCGATTTGATACTCTCAGCTTCGGACGCTGAGTTTTTCTCAATTTTATCGACAGAAGACTTCATTTCAGCCGAAACTTGCATGATATTTGTTAAGACCAAATTCATGCATTGTGCAAATGAATAGGATTCATCAGTCCCGGTCAACTGCAAAGGACTAGATAGTGCAAAAGTGTTGACCGGATTTTGAAAATTTTGTGCTTGAAAGGGGTGCTGACTCAATTGTGGTGGTTGCTGTTGTGGTGGAGGGACCCTTTGGAATTGATTCGGGTTTGGAACCGTGTTTTGAGATTGTGATTGGTTCCAAGCAAAATTAGGGTGATTCCTCCAACCCTGATCATATGTGGAGGAAAATGGATCGTTTCTAGGTCTTTAAAATGCGGCATTGGTATGCTCATGACTTTGAAACGGACATTCTTCCGTCAAGTGAGACGGATCAGAACAGCAACCACATACAGTTTTGGAAAGTGATATTTGACTTAGGATGGCGGCTAAAAATTTGTTTTCCATAGTCTCGAGTTTCTTGTGTATAGCTGCAATGTCAGCTCTATCTCCTATGGAAATATCATTGCCATCCCTAGACGATTGACTCACACCCTCCCGCTATAAAGATTTTTCAGCGAAATTTTCTAGGAATTCCCAGGCTTCCCCATCATCTTTAGTCATAAAGTTGCCTTGACACATGGATTCAAAGGTCTGTCTTGTGTATGGAGTAATGCCCTCATAAATGATTCGGCATAATTCCTATTTCGGGATGCCGTGATGTGGACATTGGACTAACAGATCCTTGAAACGTTCAAGACACTTTGAAAATGTTTCATTCGGAAGCTGGGTGAATTGATAGATTTCGCTACGGACTCGAGCTGTCTTTTGGTATGGGTAGAATTTCTTAAGGAATGCTTTGACGAATTTGTCCCAATTTGAAATGGAATGTGCGGTAGTGTTATACAGCCACTTCTCGGCTAAATCGCACAAAGTGAATGGGAGAAGACGTAGACGGAAAGCATCCACAGAAAGCTGTGAAGTACCCATCATTGCGCATACATTTTCAAATTTCGTGATAAACACGTATGCGTCTTCAGACTCGAGACCGTGAAATTTTGGTAGAAGGTTGATGTATTGGGGTTTTATTTGAAAATTTTCCCCGTTGGCTGGTGGAATGGATAGATAGGTGGAAAGTGGGCCTCGTGTTGGATAGCACCTCTCTTGGAGAGAGATGCGAGGTGGATTCTGCGCACCAACGGACGGCGGCAGAGTAGTGGAAAAGAAGTTCGATGGAGATGGATCCATCGATGTGGGTGTGGTGGTGGGTAAAGAAAGGTAAGTGTAGAAATACCGACTTTAGGGTCGATCGGGGGACGCGGACTAAACAGGCACTAGAATCCTGTTGTCCAGCCTATCTTGTACTAAAAAGGGTTAGTACAAGTGGCAGCGTGAATTTATAATTAGGGGAGATGATATGAATGCGGTGTTTGTTTTGAAAATTGATACGGATTTTTGAAAATATGATGCAACACAACAAATGCAACACACAAAACCCTAGAATCTAGTGGTCACCTAGGTCCGGCTCTAGACCGCTCCTAACTGCCAGAAGACAAGACGCAGGATAGAATCCTCCACTGCCTCTTTGTCCCTCCTGTGGCCAGGTAAGTGCCAGGTAAGTGGGAGGTTCTCCACTACGTAAGTAGCGGGCCTAATTAAGTAACAACTAGCCTTCGACACACTTTCTTAGGCACCACAAGAGAAACGCGGATAAGCAATGAATTACCCACGGCCTTCCTCTGTCCTAAGTGAGCGCGACGGTCCTTAGAGTCATCTCTAGATATTTTTTAATTAATGAGGGTCAATGCGGATGCAAGTTTTGTGATTTTCGGGGCCTAGGAAGGGTAATGAAATCCCCACCTAATTTGGATTTGGTCGTGCCCCTTAATTTCCGTATTAATATGCAAACAACCAAAACTCAAAACACACGCATAATTTATTTTGCTTTTTGCGGCGCTGCGATTATTTGCAAAGAAACCTGCAGAAATTTGTTATTTGGAGCTAAAAGAGGAGAGAGAAGAAGGTAAGAAGGTACCTGAAAAAGTTTGGAACAGAGAAGCCTTGAAGAGGCCGCGGAACCGCCGCAGGAGGGGGGGTTTTGCCGCGGAATCACGGTTGTGTGAAGAGATCTCTGCAAATTTTTTTTATCACAATGCTCCTGTTGCTCCCTTTAGCTCTCTGGAATATTCACAAAAATTTTATCCAAGCTCCAATGATTCCAGATTTCCTCGCAATCAAATCACAACACACGTATTAGGGTTTGTGCGAGTTTAGATCTAAAAATTATAATGGAACAAATTTTTCAACTCAAATTTCAAAATACGAACAATTAGCGCACTATCCCCGGCAACGGCGCCATTTGATTTGAATGATTTCCGATTGTGTAAGTAAATCAAATGATCCCCGGCAACAGCGCCATTTGATTTGAATGATTTCCGATTGTGTAAGTAAATCAAATGATCCCCGGCAACGGTGCCATTTGATTGTAAAGAATTCTTGTTTGTGTAATTGGGAAATTGTAAAGAAATCAAAACCAAAAATATTTGACCGCAATCAATAACGGTGTCGATTGTAGCGCGTTAGTAAGTGCGGATCGTCCACAGGGAAAGTGTAATCGTTCGTCTTTTGAATGAGATGAGTCGAAACTTTAATGAAAAGAAAACAAACAATTCATGATTTATATTTGAAGTTCAAGAATTAGAAAATCTAGATCTAATAACAAGAAAAAGATAGAATCAAGAATTGATAGTTTGATGATTTTTCCAACCAAATATCAAGAATCGAAATGAGGCTCGTAGGAATCGATCGAATCTATAGATGTGATGCAATCTTACAATTACGTATTCTTATCCTTCGATGAATTGATACTAGATCGATGATGATCAATCGAGAATTAGGGATTTCTTATGAAACTAGGGTTTCATCTTATCCCTTATTCTTTCGTCGATATCATTCACATTCTAGCCTTTAGTAAATTCAAGAAACGATCGTAGATCCCTAATTTCGAGCGATCACAATCAAGAAAGTATCGCTACGAAACTAAGTCATCGATTCTTCAACTTGCTAGGGTTTACAAATCTCGTAGGACTCAAGAATCGTATTAAGATTTGTTACATCATCATTCTATTGATCGTCTCGACTCCTTAACGAGCGGAGTTTTACTCAAACATCATCACAAGAACTACAATCATAAATTGAGATCGAATCATGATGCAAGAATTTAAAGAAAGCAAGATTAAAGAATTTCACCTTTTATTTATATCAACAATTTCATTACATTCGCTCAAGAACTACAAGAGGAAGAACTCGATCGTCGATTTGGCTTCGCTCGTCTCCTTGAGTCGCGGATCGGCTTGGATCACTTGCCCGATTGAAGATCGGCTCGGCTCCTAAAAGGTTGAAGGCTTCTTGCTTGATTGGTACTCAAGATCTTGAATTTGGATTGG